>JAUMIR010000001.1:263911186-265161186 GCA_030847615.1 Gambelia wislizenii
TTTTGACAAAACGTTTTGGCACACAGCAAAGCCAGAAAGTCTTAGGTTAGTATTAGCTGTAGCAGCCAAGAGGCAGATGGTTGTGCAACACTTTGACTTTGAAACAGCATACCTGAATGCTGATCTCGAAGAGACAGTGTTCATGGAACAGGCCCCAGGGTATGACAGTGCAGGTGAGAGAAAGATGTACTTGTTGCACAAAGCGCTCTACGTCTTGAAACAAAGCACACGTTGCTGGAACAAGTGCACACACCAAGTTTTGGTGTCACTAGGTTACACAAGGAATGTCATAGATGCCTGTGTGTACACCAAGGGGCAGGTGATAATGCTGTCATGCTAGTTATCTATGTGGATGGCCTTTGTGTGGCAGCAAAGGGTGCCAGTGATGTCAAGAAAGTGCAGGTGGATTTAGAAAGCTGGTTCAAGTTAAAGGACTTAGGCAATGTGAGGTGTTATTTAGGTGTAGAGGTAGAAAGAACCGGTCTTGTAGAATTTTTCCTAAGTCAGAAGAAGAAAATTGACAGCCTTGTGGCCAAGTGTGGGCTTAGTGAGACCAAAGTGGTCAGGACACCAATGACCACTGATTTTGTAAACTTGGAGGCAGAACAAGAATTTGAGAGGCCAGACCTGTACCACTCAGTGGTAGGCAGTCTGTTGTTTGTTGCAAACAACACAAGGCCTGATATCAGTTCTGCAGTTGGGGTGCTCAGCAGAAGAGCCAAGGAGAGTGGATTGGGAAGCCCTGAAGAGGGAAGTTAGATTTCTCAAGGGGACTAGGGACATGCGTTTGAAGCTGACAAGAAGTCAGGTGACCCTGGAATGCTATGTGGACAGCTCTTTTGCTGCAGAGACTTCAGACAAGAAGTCAGTGACCAGGTTGGTGGTCAGGTATGCAGAGAACCCCATAGTGTTGAGATCAAGAAAGCAGGACTGTGTGGCCATTAGTATCACTGGAGCGGAATTCGCAGCCTTGTCTGAGATAGCAAGTGAGGTACAATGGGTAAGGCAGATGCTCGCAGACCTTGGGGAGCCGTGCCAAATGCCTGTTGAGGTGCACGAGGACTCACAAACCTGCATAGCGATAGCAGAAGCAGAAAATTTGAAATGCAGGACCAAGTACATTGCGGTACGCTACAAAAAATGTGAGGCAGCCAATAGAAGAAGGTGTCTTGTGTCCGAGGTACTGCCCATCAGAGGACAGTGTTGCAGACCTGCTCACAAAAGCCCTTCCAGCAGGAAGCCATGAGGAGATGGCAAAGAGGCTGGGACTTGTCACTAGTGTGTAAAGTGAAAGGTGTCAAAAGGGAAGGTCAACCAACAGACGATTGATGTCCAACAATGTATGTTAATGATGTTATGTTGTGATGATAACATGTGTCCTGCGCAGTAGTTGGACCACTTTGGAGGGGATTCTCAGGAGTTAAGAGACTGAACTCCATTATAAAATGGTCAAACAACTGCACTTTGACTTTTGCGGTTTCAACTATTCACGGTTTGCTCAGCAAGCACCCCATTTAAATCAGCTTCTCTCCCTCGCACACAAGGGAGAGGAGCCGATTTAAACGTATTGCTTCCTGAGCAAACCGCACACCCAATTCCATGCTCTCCTGGGGTTTGGCTCCATTTGGGGTGGAGAGCCAAGCTTCGGGAGAGCGGGGAGTTCAAGGCAAAGGTGCTTTTCAGCCACCCACAACCCCCCAGCAATGGTGCTTTTCCAGCCTTGTTGTGGCTTTGGGAGGGTGGAGGGGTGGCTGAAAAGCCTCTCTGCCATGCTCCCTCCACCCCTCCCAAACTTCCCGAAGTGGCTGTGGGGCTCTCAAGCCCCACAGCCACTTTGGGAAGTGTGTGGGGGGGTGGCTGTCCAACCTCCCACCCACTCGGTTGCCACCCTCTCCAACCTTCCTGAAGTGGCTATGGGGCTTCAAAGCCCCACAGCCATTTTGGGAAGTGTGTGTGTGGGGGTCGCTGGCCAACCCCCCACCTGCCAGGCAGCCACCCTCCCCGACCTACCAGAAGAGGCTGTGGGGCTTCAAAGCCCCATAACCACTTCGGGAACCACGGGGGGTGGCTGGCCAACCCATCGCTCACCTGGCCGCCACCCTCCCCGAACTACCTGTAGTGGCTTTGAAGCCCCACAGCCACTTCGGGAAGGTTGGGAAGGGTGAAGGCCGGGCAGGCAGGAGGGTGGTCAGCCACCCCCCACGCTTCCCAAGGTGGCTGTGGGCCTTTGAAGCCCCATAGCCACTTCTGGTATGTCAGAGAGGGTGGCATCCAGGTGGGCGGGGGGTTGGTCAGCCACCCCCCGTGCTTCCCCAAGTGGCTGTGGGGCTTCGAAGCCCCACAGCCACTTCAGGAAGTGTGGGGTGGCTGGCCAACCCCCGCCTGCCCAGCTGCCACCCTCTCTGACCTTGCTGAAGTGGCTATGGGGCTTCAAAGCCCCACAGCCACTTGGGGAAGCATGGGGGGTGGCTGGCCAACCCCCCGCCCACCTGGATGCCACCCTCCCTGACATACCAGAAGTGGCTATGGGGATTCAAAGGCCCACAGCCACCTTGGGAAGCGTGGGGGGTGGCTGACAACCCTCCTGCCTGCCCGGCCTTCACCCTTCCCAACCTTCCTGAAGTGGCTGTGGGGCTTCAAAGCCCCATAGCCACTTCAGGAATCACGGAGGGTGTTTAGCCAACCCCTGCCTGCCCAGCCACCACCATCCCCGACCTTCCCGATGAGCCTTTGGAGTTTCACTTTTGGAAGCATGGGGGGGGTGGCCAACCCCCCGGCCACCACCCTCCTTGACCTTCCTGAAATGGCTGTGGGGCTTCAAAGCCCCACAGCCACTTCAGGAAGTGCAGAGGGGTGGCTGGCCAACCCCCCACCCACCTGCCCAGCTACCACCCTCCCCGACCTATCTGTAGTGGCTGTAGGGCTTCAAAGCCCCATAGCCACTTCGGGAAGTGCAGGGGGTGGCTGGCCACCCTCCCACCCACCCGGCCGCCACCGTCCCGGCCTTCCTGAAGTGGATGTGGCACTTTAAAGCTCCATAGCCAGTTCAGGAAGTGCAGGGGGTGGCTGGCCAACCTCCCCACCCGCCAGGCCACCACCTTCGCTGACCTTCCTGAAGTGGCTGTGGGGCTTCAAAGCCCCACAGCCACTTCAGGAAGCATGGGGAGTGGCTTGCCAACCCCCCAGCTGGCTGGCCGCCACCCTCCCTGACCTACCTAAAGTGGATATGGGTCTTCAAAGCCCCATAGCCACTTTGGGAAGTGCGGGGGGTGGCTGGCCAACCACCTGCCCGCCCGGCTGCCACCCTCCCCAGCTTTCCCAAAGTGGTTATGGGGCTTGAAAGCTCCACAGCCACTTCAGGAAGTGTGGGGGGTGGTTGGCCAACCTCCCCGTCTGCCGACCTCCCTGGCTTTCCTGAAGTGTCTGTGGGGCTTCAAAGCCCCACATCCACTTCGGAAAGCACGGGGGGGGTGGCTGCTCAACCCCCCACCTGCCCAGCCTCCACCCTCCCTGACCTTCCTGAAGTGGCTATGGGGCTTCAAAGCCCCACAGCCACTTCAGAAAGTGTGGGGGGTGGCTGGCTAACCCCTCCTGCCCCCCGGCCGCAACCCTCCGCGACCTTCCTGAAGTTGCTGTGGGGCTTCAAAACTCCACAGCCACTTCTGGAAGTGCATGGGTTGGCTGGTCAACACACCCGGCTGCCGCCCTCCCTGACCTACCTGAAGTGGGTATGAGGCTTCACATTCACGGGAATCTTGAGCCCCTAACCCCCGCGAATGTGGAGGGACAACTGTATTTCAACTGTTTGAGTTTGAAGAGAAAAGTGCCTCCTGCTTATTTCGACGTCAAACACTCTCTGTGTGAGTATTCTTCGGAACAGGTTGCTACTGAGTCTACTGAGACATGTTTTTTTGGCTTCTGCTGGGGATTGAGTGGCCTATCATTCCCTGACAAAACAAACCAATTGAGATCTTTGCCTTTCTCAAGAAGCCCCTCTCTTGACTTAAACTCCCAACTGTCTTGTTCCAAGTACAAAAGGATCATCATAGAACAGCCATCTCCAGTTTTTAACCCATTGTTTCCTGAAAAAGGCTTTCTGCAGTAAGGTGCTTATGTTATATTAGGAAAAAGTTTCCGTTTATATTTATACCATAATCGCAGAAGAGCCTTTCTAATACTTTGTAATGATTCTTAAATTCAGCATGTGCCTTAACTTTATCATACCAAAGATAACCATAACACCCAAATCTTAAATCATGACCTTCAGGTTCCAAAAGTCTCTTGTCTCTAAGCCAAATCCATTCCTTCAGCCACACAAAAACAGGCGTCATAATACAGTTTAATATTAGTAATTCCCAGACTACCCCTTTCTTTAGCATCATATAATGTTCCAAGCTTTATTCTAGGTTTCCTTGCCTGCCTGACATATCTGGAAATTTCTTTCTGCCATTGTGCAGATGGTATGCCAATTCTTATGAAGGGGGCCGCTTGAAAACAAAATGGAAGTCTCGAAAAAACATTTGATTTTATCACTGTGATTCTCCCCATAATATATAAATTTAACTTTCCCCATTTTTCTAAATCTCTTTTAATTTCTCTCCAGATTTTTTCATAGTTATTTTGAAACAATAAAGTGTTATTCTCTGTAATTATAAGTCCCAAATATTTAATCCTCCTTTTTTCCTCTTTAAAATTGGAAGAACAGTTAATTCATTTTTCTCTTCTGAAATCATATTTTTAATAAACAGTTTTGTTTTATCACAAATCACTTTAAACCTGGAACATGCCCCAAACACCTTTTTTTTCAAAAGAGCCTTCACTGAGTCTAATGGATTTTGAATCATTATCACAAGGTCATTTGCATAAGCCCTCAAGTTATACAATTCTTTTTAAGGCTTTCTCTTCTTATGTATCTATCATCTATCTATCTATCTATCTATGTATCTGTCTATCCATCTATCCATCTATGCATTCTCTCTCTTTCTCTCTCTGTCTCGGACAAAACATCCTTTTTATCATTGTGATATTCCAAATATTCAGTGATATTTAAAATAGTTCTTACATTACTCTTTAGTTGTCTTTTTAGTAAAAATCCACTTTGATACTCATGTATATTCTGGGAGATATGCTTCCTCTGTTTGCCAAAGTAGTAGTAAATAGCTTATAATCATTGTTTAATAATGAAATAGGTCTGTATTTCTTCGTTAATGTCTCAGCTGTATCTTCTTTGTGACTCACTGTAATGTAGGGGTTTCTCCAAGAGTCTGGTATCTATCCTTTTCCTAATACTCCATCATACCCCATATAGTTTAAGTAATTCATCATCAACTTTCTTAGTAATATACTGCAGATAGTTCATCTGGGCCTGGAGCTCTTCCAAATTTTTAATGGCCTCAGCAAGCTCTGCAGTTGCCACTGGCCCATTCAAATTTTGCTTTCATTCTAGATGTAGGGCTTGTCTACGCAAGCAATATACTCAATTTTCCCCCTGTCTTAGAGCCCTGCAGTCCTCATGGTGCCGGGCTTTTGCCCCATTCTGCCCCTGAGCAGTCCTCACCACCCCAGGGCAAAGATGGGCTCACACAGGAGGAAAACAGGGTAGGGTCCATTACCATATTTTAAAAAAATATCTGTGTTAATCTGTTCCTGCTGGTAAGGAACAGATTGGGTCCCACGTGTTACTGCAGCGGCTGGTCTGACTCACTTTTTTCAAAGCAGGAAGGAGTCCTGCAGCATGTGATCAAGGTTGGTCACATGCAGGTGGCCTTGGTCACATATTGTGAGCCAGCTTCCTTGCTTCCAGGAGAACAAGGCAGATGTCAGTGGCAGTGGCTGCAGTGATGGTCTGGTGTGCCCGGCTGGACTTCCTCCCATTTTGTGGAGGGAACAGGGGAGCCAGTGTATCCTGGCTCATGTACATGAGCCCATAGTTTATCCATTTGGAGTATCCAAATAAGCTTCCAGATCTGAGACTTTTTCATTGCTCCTCATGTATAGACCTCTGTAGTATTCCTCAGAAGTTTTTAATATTTTCATATTGCTCATTACATATAGAGCCCACTTCCTAATCTTTGTGACAAGTTCTGATGTCTTTCTTAATAAATTGCCATAAAATGATGATTTCTCATTATTTGGAGCATAGATGCCCATTAAATACATTATCATGTCATTCCAGTTAATTTCCAGAACTAGCTTGTTCATCTTGAAATACCAATATAGGCTGGAATGTCTGATTTATAAATAAGGCTACTCCATTTATTTTATTCTTATTGAGACACAAATTCTAGACCCAGACTTATGTTCTGCAGAAGCCTACTGTTCCCCCCCCCACCCCTTATGTGAGTCTCTTGGAGACAAATAACTTCCTATTCAGGATTCTTTAGAACTTCCTTTCTAAAGATGTTCCCAGTTTCTGACATCTGCAAATGGGTTGGAAAATCTAAGAGGATATTTTGGGACAGTTTTAAACATTAACAATGTGAAGCTATGTGTATCATTCATGAAAACAGAAAGGTCACTCTACAAACTCCACCAAACCTCCCTAGTAAGGCAGTTCTTCATCCATGGCTGCTTATTTGTTTCATCTCCTTGCTTATTTCACAGCTGGTTTCTTCTGTGGGTTATTCTCTTTCCTACCAACTAAAGACAAGTTCAGTAACTGCGTCGTCCTTCCCCAAGGGTCCATACAGTTCATGTACATTAAAAAAAAAAATCTCATGGCTGAACTATAAATACTTTAATCTTATCATACCTAAACTAGTACCACCAGAGGTGAGGATGTATGTGTTTTGCCTTTTAAGGGAGTGCTTGTGAGCATTTGCTATTCATTATTTCAGTAAAAAGCATTTGGGTCTCCACCTGCCCCAGCCGATATTCGTGGAGAATTGGCATTTGATCGCAACAGCAAACAGCCACAGACAGTGGCCTTTACTTACAGAAAGGGAAAGAATATTCAAAAATATTTAGAAAGTGGTTAGAAATATAGTTTTTTTAATGTTAAGAACTGTGACAAGAAGAATCATGGACTGATGATAATCTTCACAGTTTGGAACTTATTGTGTTCAAAATTCACATTTTTTTTGTGCCAAAAACAGATTTTCCGCTCAGAAAACAGTTCTTTTTTGCACAGGAAACAGCTCTTTTTGCACAGAAAATATTTTTTGTACAGAATTATTATGTTCTGTGCAGCATATGCTGTTTGCTTTGCAGACAATGTTGTTGCTGTCTTTAATACAAATCAACCACATGAAAATTTTGCACAGAATAAGTCCCAAATTGTGAATAGACTTCATAAAAATGTGTGTTTTTTGGAGTCTTTCTCACAGTGGAAGGAAAATTGCTAAAATTAGTCAGTCCTTCTTTGAGCAGAAAATTAATGTAGATTTACATCCCTGTTTACTTATGAGCAGTGACATATTCCTGTAGAGGGTGGGAATTGT
This sequence comes from Gambelia wislizenii, assembly GCA_030847615.1. Classification (NCBI taxonomy): domain Eukaryota; kingdom Metazoa; phylum Chordata; class Lepidosauria; order Squamata; family Crotaphytidae; genus Gambelia; species Gambelia wislizenii. Next base: position 263,918,626 of record JAUMIR010000001.1, read on the forward strand.
GTGGCCCTCTAGACATTGCTGAATTGCAACTTCCGGCATCCTTCACCTTGGGCAGTGCAGGCTTCTTCTTGATAGATGGAGCTCATTCACATAAATAGTCACAGGCAGGACAGATTTGGTCCTCCTTGACTGAGCAAAGGAGATGCCTACAGTCTGTATTAATTGCACTGGCAAATTCTGTGGATTACCCTCCAGCTGGAAACTTTTCTTAGCCTTTGAATGGGGTCTGGCATCCCATCGTTCATATATACTTACAACAGGCTGTAAGCTCTTAAGTCTTCAGAGTGGGTGGATGAATTATTGGATTTCAAATTATGTTCTGGATAGCCTTGGGAGGCTTATTGAAAGTTCATCAGGGTGCCTCAATGAGAAAATCAGTAACAGTCACCAAAGTTCCCCAATGATGAATTGGCCATCATGTGGTGACTGTGTTTCCCTTCATGTCTTCATAGTTTCCACTCACATATTCCAATGATGAGACCCAACAAGAGTAACCAATGCCCCCACGATAAAAGAGCATGCTCCAAAATCCTTTACACTATGCTAGTTTCTATGGGAGTTGTTTGGTTTATTTAACACACGTTTCTTCCAACCGTTTCCAGGCATGTGGTTGGTTCTCATCTCTCCCACTTCTTATCCTCACAACACCCTGTAAGAATAGTTAGGCAGGGGGGCAGGAGGAGAAAGACTGTCCAAAGATTATCCAATGAACTTCATGGAAGAAGACAAGATCTGAGCCTGGGTCTCCCCAGTCCTGGTCCCATCCTTTACAACACATTAACTTTTGGAGTGGCTCTAAAGGGGGAACTTGTGGTTTATGTGCTACTTCATGACTTGGACCCCCACCAATCCCTTAAAACCACCAATTACCAATGTAAAAAAAGTACAAAAGTGGAAAATGTTGTCCTCAAACCATTCAAACTCCCAGACGTGTAAAATGCATGAAAACATCTGTCCATACATACCCACCCACCCCACATACCGTATCTCCATTTTCCTCCATGTCATCACTTTCAGTCACCATTTTGTGAAGGAAACGGATGAAAATGGAGATATTTTAGCATGCTCTTGTGGGGGGGGCAAGCTACAAGGGATCAAGGAAAATTGGCTCCCACCCACACAGTTGCTCATCCTTGCTTTGTCAATATGATGAGACCTAAATGGAGCTCTTCTCATCTCAATAATAACAATAATAATATTTATTTATTTATATACTGCCCTTTGGTAACCCAATCAGGGCAGTTAACAACATTAAAACACCATGCAAAGTAAAATAGTATACTCCCCTCCCTCCTTAAAAAGTTATTAAATCAAATTACAAATTAAAACAATAATTAAAACACTTAATAAAACACATACATACATTTAACAATAACAGTAGATCCCCAGCGATATTCAGTTCTGTTAACAAAGGAGGCTGTGGGGACTCTCCTGAAGGAGGGGGGGGTGTCCCGAAGCCGGGATAATTCTGGAAAGGCCTGCCGGAAGAGATCCATCTTGACAGCTTTTTTGAAGCTGTCCAAAGATGTCAATTGACGGACCTCATCCGGCAGGCCGTTCCATAGTCTGGAGGCAACAACAGAAAAAGCCCTCCGGGAGGTAGCCAAAAGCCTCGACTTTTAAGGCTGCAGCAAATTCCTCCCAGAGGACCGGAGTGCGCGGGGAGGATTATAGGGGAGGAGGCGGTCCCTGAGATAGCTTGGACCTAAGCCATTTAGGGCTTTAAAGGTGATAACCAACACATTATACTGGGCCCGGAAACCAATAGGCAGCCAGTGGAGGGATCTCAAAACCGGAGTGATGTGGTCCCTCCTAGATGTTCCTGAAAATCTCCATGAGCCCACAGCAGAACAAAAATTCAATTGACTATGGTGAGAAACATCGTACAAAAGGACCTCATACCCTGTTGCCCAACAGAATTGTACACTGGATAGCCCAATAGGAGTGCAGTTCTGCCAGGGAAAATTTTGTATGCACTCTACTCATAGTGTTTCTCAACAAATTATCACTGGGAATTTTACTGCAGCAGTGACAGAAACATCAATGTTAAAGGGAACTAGGAGAGACACATAAATAGACAGTAGGGATGTGCAGAATGGAATTTACAAATTTAATTCTCGTTGGCAAGACTGACTGATTTTACCACTTTTTCCTCTCCATGCTTCACAATTTTTGAAGACTATTAGCAGTTTAGGACCTATGGAGAAAAAAGGCAGAGAGAGGGGATAGTGTATAAAATAGCATTTTTGTGCAGAAGTGTTTTTCTCTGCATGAAATTTGTTTTCTGCACAGAAATTGTCCTTTTCTGTGCCAAAAATCTGCATCTGTTTTTCTCACAGAAGAAATAACTGTGAACCTTTTTGTCTGTCCAGAGTTCTTCTTGTCAAGGCTTCCAGATGCTCAGGAAACCCGTTTTTTTTGTGTCAATTATTTGAATTTTTAAAAATATTTTCCCATCACTATTTGTGTGTTACTTCTGCTCTAAAGGATGTTTCAGCAGGTGAATCAACATGGAAGGAGCTTCCTCAAAGACCTAGCTTAGCAGGAGGAGACTTCAGAAGGTTTAGATCAGTTTTGTAAAAGGGAATAGTGGAAAAGCAACTGTGAAAGTCAGAGAGTAGGGCTGTAAATCTGAATAAGAGAACAGGCATTGGGATGTACAGAAGATGTTTCATCTCTTGGGCAAGCTGTAATGTCACTGTACCCAAGTATTACTAATTTTCTAGGGCTTGTTCCTCCATGGAACCAATCAAGATAACCTTTCTGACTGCCTATGTGTTAATCAACCTCCTGATCATTCCTGTTTGAGGCATGTTTGAAAGTTGTCATCCTCATCACTCTCAATTTCATCTGGTGCATGTGTCATGCACATTAACATATCATGAGCAACATTTTAATACAGAACAGCTAATTGGCAGGGTGACTTCCTTCTAATTTTTTTTACTGGATTTTAACAGAGGTGATCATTTGTAAATAATAATCTTGATCATTACATTTGGTCTAATTAAACAATGAGGCATATCAGGAGTACAGTAATCATGAGATAATCACATCCCTGGCATAATTATCAGGTACAGGGCACAGCCAAGTATCTCTAATGCCTCAGAGTGTGATTATCTTGTGATAACTACACCCTGTAGGTTGCCTAATTTTCATTACAAAATGGAATTATTTTTATTAAAATGAGCACAGGGTGGTAGTGGGGGCAGCTGTCCTTTTCTTATGATGGAGGAAGCAAAGATGGATGGTGTTCAATGCTTAGTAGGAATTTCAGGTGGGCTGATAAAGTGCAGATTAATCACTGACTGCAGGTGCTCTGTTGTTCTCCTCCACGTGGCTTCACCATGATATGAATAGCGACAGACTTAATATGTCTGGCTCTGTGAGGAGCTTTTTTTAAAAAGCGGTCATGTCAGTTGCACTGAATAGCAATGCTGCATACAAGAGCAACGGGAGTAAAATATCTTGGAAGTTTCAAGTTTTTATTAACATGGACAATGGGTGCAATTGTTTGCAACTTATAGTACCACACATAATTTGTTTTGGGCTCACATGGGGCTGCCAAGTTCAGCCTGGAAATCTGCATACTCTAGGCCTTTCTCTGTCCTTCTTCCATTCAGGGCCCCCATCTGATGCTCAATTCCCTGTCTGCCTGGAATGACCAATGGGACCATTGCTCCACTTGCCTCTTCACTTCCTTGACACTTATGGTTTAGCAGCCTGGTATCGGATCATCCAGACCAGGCCAAAATTTAGTGTATGTTCATGGGCAATGTCATAGGCCACCCATCCTTTATGTTTCTTGATGCAACCTGAGGTTGAGATAGCACCTGTATCTTCCCCAATTCTTTGATTGTCCTTTGGTTGATTAGAACTGAGTGTGGCTCTTTTTCCTTATAGGCTTATCATCAATGGAGCTCAAAAGAACAGACACCCTGGCACTTTTGAAGTGTGGTCACCTTGCCAATAGTAGACATTTTGTCTCTCAGTATCTGTTGTTTTATTTAGTCACCTTGAATCCGGTGCTAGGAGAAAGGCAGGGTATTGTAGGAAAGAAGGCAGGCAGGCAGGCAATAAATATGCCTGTTACTACTGTCTGTACCAATAAAAACTGGACAGAAGTATATGTTTAATATTTACCAGTCTGCTTCAGGAGTTCTGCTTCTGTGTTGAGGAATAGTTTTCCTGTGCCAGGACATGCAGTGCAGTACAGTTAAGGTCCATATTTTAGCAATTGCCAATGCTTATTCTTCATGGGTTCAAATTGGTCAAGCAGTTACTATTGGGCAACTGTGGAGATTATCAGACTGGGACCAAAAAAGTGTCCACGTTTCACTATACTATATTCCACCCCCTCCTGTCCCGGCATGATATCTCCCCCCCCATTTCACACTTACCTTAATTGCATGACCGCCCCTCTCCTCAGCAGCCAGGAGTGAATGGAGCTCAAACTGAGCCCCATTCACTTCCTGTTTTGAGTTCCCAGCTGTTCTCGTGAGAGAATGAGAATGCGGGAAATTCAAAAATAAAAAGGAAAATAAAGATTGAAAAGTGACAGCAAGCACACACACACACACACACACACACACACACAAAAACAATTTAAAAAATACAAGTAATCCAGAGAGGGTGCGGTGGGGAAGGGTGTCACTTACATGGATGTCCTAATCACACCCGGAAGTGTTTGGCACGGACCTCCCACTGCAGCTGGCATTGCGCCAGCATAACGGGGCTCCTTTTCGCTTGCCTGTCATTCCATGACAGGAACGGAACGGGCGATCTATTCATGGATTAAGCTGTGAATAAAATAGAATAAGGGCAAAATGGAAGGGGCACAGGACGAGGATGACATCATCTGAAAAGTTAGCCCTTTGGCGATCTCCTGGTGTTCCTGGAACACCATATTAAGAGTGTTTGATAATCTCCTTAGGTATTGCTGCCAGGTCAAGAGCATCCAAGGCCCTGAGGTTTGAAGGTCAAAATCCAAGATTTAGGTACAGTCATTACTGATAATAGAGTGGAAGAGAAAGGAGAAAAGAGTTGGGCCAGGTGCCCTGCCCCCTAAAAAACAGTCTACAGCAGACTGCAGCAGGGCTAGCAACACACAATAATATGTCTATACATGCAAGGCATTGTTTTTGCACAGATATTCCTCCCCTTCCCCCTGAGGAGTGGAGAAAGAGGGGCGAGGCACTGAGTTCTGTGAACCCTAGCAATAGGATGTGCTATGCCTTGCCAGTTTGTATCAGTCCTGTTCCTTTAAATCCTCCAACAGCATCTACTTAAATCCTTGTTGCATTTGCCATCAGTTTGCTGTATGCCTAAAAGTCTGAAAGGTTTTATATTCCTTCTTTATGGACTTTGCAATACCTGTAGGGTTTGGGTGAATGAGCCTGACCCAAGGTTGGTCCTACAAAATTATTCTTTAGGAAGTTGCTTACAATTTGGAGCCTGGATATAGAAGGGTGAAGGCTTTATCATTTCACTGGGTTTTTTCACTAACTGCGCTGTTGCTTTCTTTCTTTCCTGCTCATTAGTGTAACAGCGACTACGTGCCTGTGTGTGGCTCCAATGGCGATACTTATCAGAATGAGTGCTACTTGAGACAGGCTGCCTGCAAACAGCAAAGTGAAATACTTGTGGTATCAGAAGGATCATGTGCCACTGGTAAGTGTTGTTCAGAATGGGGGGTGGGAAACTGGAAGATCCAGGTTCAGGAAGTGGGGTTTTCTGCCCTTTGAAGCCTCTAGATGCTGCATGGACTTTGAATAATGTTAAAAAAAAAATCTAAAACAGAGGTAGCAGGAAATACAATTCTGGTTTTCAAAAATTGATATTTTTGATGTTTAACATTTCAAGGGACTGATGCCCCTTCAAAAAGTAAATTGCCACTTGAAGAGGATTCCATGGTGGGCAATACACCATTTATTTTCTGGAGGGAGGCGCAGGCCAGTCAAGGGGAATCTTGGGGGCAGTTGGGTTGCATAAACAGCTTTGGGGGGTGCACATGATCACAGAGCTATACTTTGCTCCCCCCAATCTAGAACTTGGCCTAAAACCAATCCGTGTGTGTGCGTGTGTGTGTTGAGTCCTCATTTTCAGTGCTGCCAGACTCATCTCAGATCAATAACTGAAAGCTTGGCACTCTTGCAAAAACCACCCTCAATTCTTTTTGTCTTTCCTAGCACAAGGAATGGTTGTACTTTCTTAAAGCACTTGTGTTATGCATTCTGTAATGTTTTGGCCCTCCATGCATAGTTAAAAGCTGAAGAATCCACCTTACTTAACTAAGCAGAGCAGAGACCACAAAAGTGTTTGTAGTGTGTTCTTCCTGATTTTTACCGTAGTGCCAGTAAAGGAAAAGAGGAATGGGTTAAGGGCAAATCTACCAAAGAGGGTAGGCAGCTAAATAATGCAGTTATAGGAGTTTTTAAAGTGATAGTTTATTGGCCTTTTTGTGGTCTCTATGCAATACAAAAGCTGCCCATTCACCTGTGGCGGGAGTGGTAACCATATTAATAATTCAGATCCTCCAACATTTCACAGATGAAAATCAGGGCACGTGTAGCCAAGCAATATCAGCACCTGGTCACACAAGCTAGGAGAAGCTGCAGCAGTTTGGTATTGCCTGAGCTTACTGGAAAAGGCCAGTCTCTTCTCCTCTCCCCTCTTTTGAGTTAACGGAAGGAAAACTACTTTTGCACTTTGAACTCAGTTTGCAGCATGTGAAGTAAGCTGAGGACAAAGGGGGAAAGTAGGAAGAGAAGAAACTGGGACATTGAAAAAGCAACTGAGAAGTGGACCAGTAGAGGATTATTTCGGATTGTTCCCATTAATTCAGGACAGTCGGATGATGCATCTTACAAGTGCTCTCTGCCCCTTCCCCAGCAGCCTGTTATGTGGTAGAAAGAGGAAAAGAAAAGAAAAGGTGGAAGATGACAGGGGAATGGGACTGAGGGAGACTGGGGACTTTATCAGATGCACTAAATATGGCGTCATAACAACACCACATAAATGCAAAAGGGTGCACAGATCAGACGATGTCACCTTGTTGTGTTTATGTATAGTCAAAATCCCATGCCTTTTAACTGACGGCTTAAGCCATCAATAGATCCCCCTGCTGCTTTTTTGCTGGCATTGCCAGCATGTGAAACCTTGGGCCATTTAACTCTCATCGATGCAGAGTCAATGGCCCAACCGGGCAGAACACTTCTGGGTGAGATCACAAAATCTAGGTAAGTGACAAACTTTTTATGACACCCCTTGGGTTACTTGGAGGATTTTTATGGTGCGTATGTGCTTGGTGTGACTTTTACATTTTTATTTTTATTTTTGAATTTCCCGTGCAATGAAATCATGCGGGATTTCAAAAAAGGAAGTGAACAGAGCTCCATTCACTTCCTCTTTATTGCCAAAGCTGCTTTTGCCAGGAGAGGAGGTAAGTGTGGGAGGAATGTTCTTTTGCTGGCATAAAAATGTCGTTTTTTATGCTGGCAAAAGAACGTTTTCAGGGGATGGTCTGATAAAGTCCTGGGAGAGATGAGATGGACTTATTTACTTTTGGTTTTGATTTCATCCACCAGTCCACCACCAGCACCTGCATATCACTAATATTACTCCGCGGAAAAGAAGAATGTGACACAAACATATTGTCCATATTTAAAAGATGATGCAGCCATTTTGAAAGGAGTGCGAGAGATCCACACTAGGTTGCTTTTGTTTTTTGGTTGGTTGGCTATGCTAAGAAGACCTGGGGCTTGTGTGGACAGGCAAGTCACCTTGGCTGCCCCCCACGTTGGAGCCCTGCAGTCCAAATAGTGCAGGGCTCTTGCCCTGATTCACCTCCAGACAGTCTTGACTATGTCTGAGGAGAAGCCAGGGTAAAGCCTTTTAAAACATTTCAAAATAACCAATGGAAAAATCTGTGTCATGTGAGGAAACCCAGATGGGTCCGGTGTGGAAATGCAGGAGTCTGTACCTGAATGCTGTGCTGTATCATCAGATACGTCCACTGCTGCCACTGTCACTCTGAAGCTGGGATGGAGGCTTCCAGCATATGATCATGGCCCCCTGCATGTGACCAGCCTTGATCACATGCTGAGGGCCTCCTTCCCAGCTTCAGAGAGTGTAACATATGACAGCAGCGGAGGTGCCCTAGATACAGCCCAGTGTGTGTATGTGGACTTCTGCCTTGTGGTAACAAGCCGGTGGGGGGGGGGATCCAGGCCAGCTCTGGGGTTAGAATACTCTGGCTGGAAGGGAGAGTATTCTGGCCATTGTAGACAAGGCCCTGGTTTTGCCCCTTGGGCTACATTGTCATAGTGTTTTGTACTGAACGATTTTCTTGAGAGAAGGAATCAATCATAGGGGGAAATAGGAAAAGGAACAGGAAGTTGCAAGTTGGCAACATGTTTGAAATCGCTCTGAGGGTCAGAGTAACTATGTACCATGAGCAACATCTTCATCATTGTTGTAGCAATAGCATACATCTTGTCTCACGAAGCTGGGTATATAAGACCTGTATGACGGCTTCAGCTATTATGATTTATAGTGTCCAGGAAACTCATAAAAGATGTGAAAGAGAGAGAGAGAGAGACTAAAAAGATGTTTATGTTAATATTTACCTACCTTATGAAGCAAACATCATAATCAGGAAGATTTTTTACCTAGACCTTCAGGCTCAGGGAGATGTCTGTGCGGGAGAAGATAATCTCATTTGTAATCATAGAAAACAGTACAGAGTTGCATTGGTGCTCTCAATCTCTGCACTTTGCAATAATATTAGATGGTCATGAGTCCTGCTTTACAGGGGACATGTCTTTGTTTGGAGAGGTACTAAAAGTAGGGTTGCCAGGTGAGACGTAGGCCTTATCTACATGGGCAAAATACCCTGGCTTGCCCCTGTCTCAGAGCCCTGCAGTCCAAATGACACAAGGCATTTGCCCTGTTCTGTCCCCAGGAAGTCCTCACCATCCCTGGGGACAGATACGGAGCTGAGACAGGGGCAAGCTGGAGTAGTGCCCAATAAAATATTACAGCAAAATACTCACTTAAATCCATTACTGCCAGACAAGACCTAGATAGGGCCCCGCATGTCCTGGTGGCGCAGTGGTTAAATGCCAGTACTGCAAGGACTTTTTCAGACACGTAAAAAGTGCTGTGGAGAGCTCAGAATAGGTACATGCCTGTTTCGTGGCAGGGAGTCCCTTTCAGATGCTGCCGTCCCTCTTGCGTTACCCTCCGTGTTCCTTCCATGAGACATGGAAGGAACACGGAGGGTAACACGAGAGGGACAGCGTCATTAGAAAATGGCCCCTGCTATGAAACAGGCGCGCACCTCTCCCAAGCCCCCCGCAGCACTTTTTATGCGTCTGAAAAAGTCCCAAGTCACCACGTTGTAAGTTCGATTCCAGCGGGCTCCAAGGTTCACTCAGCCTTCCATCCTTTCGTAGGTCAGTAAAATGAGTACCCGACTTGTGGGGGCAATTAGCTAACACACATTGGAAACTGTTTAATGCAGTGTAGATGTGTAAATAGCTATTGCTTAACAATTTGTAAGCCGCCCTGCTAGCCTTTGTGGCTGAAGAGTGGGGTATAAATACCTAATTTTTAAAAAATGTCCACAGGAGCCCCTCTGGCATGCTGGCTCTCACTGACACTGCCAGCTCCCTGGGTCTCCTGGAAGCCAGTCAGGGGTCCCACAGCATGTAACCAAGGCTCATCACATGCAGGGCATCTTCAGTCACATGTTGCAGGCCCTCTTCTTAGCTTTGAGTCAGCAGAAAAAATGGCAGTATCTGCAGGGACAGGCTGGTGTTTCTACATTGGCTCTGACCCATTTCCTCCAGTTAGTGGGGGAAGAACAGGCCACCTCTGCAGCCAGGATATGCCGGTGTGGACTCAGCATATCCTGGCTTGTGTAGATAAGCCTCTAGTGTCATCCTCTTGTGATGTTGTAAGATTGGGCCCTGGTGGTGTCATTAAGCATGATGTATGAAACATTAACCACTGAGCATGCTATTCAAATAATAACACCACTCACACATGTCTGACACAAGTGAGAAAATATTTCTGTTGTTTGAAATCCCTCTTTCCAAGCTCTGTATTAAGCAGGGAACACATGTACTTTCCTCAGGTGTTATTAACACCTTTGCAAGCACATGGGATTTGTTGTCCAGCTAAAGAACATTTTTGGGAGAAAGCTTTCCTTCCCATCCCCTCTAGCAGTCTGTAAGTGGCGACCCCAGAAATTATTATTTTTAAAAGTCCTGTTTCTAAGACTTCCTCATCTGAAAAGGAAGCACATTTGTTTCTTTTTTAATGCCTTGTTGTCTCATTTTTTGTTTAGATGTGCATAAGGTTGGTAACTTGTTTTAATTGCAAACCACTATTTCAATTTGAGAGTCATCATAGCATCATTTAAAATGACAGTTTTAAAAAGAAAATCAGAACGATCATGGAAGTTTGCAAAGTGAGCTGGATTAACTGGGTCTGACTGTAGATAAATTAGGATTCTGAGACTCAGCTCCCAGGCAGAATCCCAATGTCGTATTTTGCAAGTACTCCACTGGCTTTCTTTAACTGACTGTGACACTGCAAAGTGTTAGCGAACTGAGTCTCTTCTGAAACAAAGCTCTGATCTGAGTCTTTTTTTTCTTCACATATATCAAAGAGATTTTTTTTTAAAAAAAAAAACCTGATTGTTATTATTACAATTACTTTTAAACTACCTTTAAAAAATTCCTGTTCAATGTACATTTCAAGTTTAGCTGCAGGGCCTCTTAACAAAGCTTTCTCAGTGACTAATCATCTGGGCATACAATATTAAACTGATCTGTCTTTGTCCAGAGTCTTTGGTACTAAATGCTCAAACAGTTTTTTTTTTTAAAGGAACAGTCTTTCTTTTTTTATCATCACCTGTCCCTAGTAAATTACAGCCTCTCTTTCTGCATGAGTTGCCAGAATTATCACTGTTTGAGGGCTTGTCTACATGGGCAGTTTACCCTGTCTTAGAGCCCTGTAGTCCAGGTGACACAGAGTTTTTGCCCCATTCTGCCCCCGGGTAGTCCTTATAACCCCTGGGGCAAAGACAGGATAGGGCCCATTCCTGCGTTTTAAAATAATACCCATTTAAATTTGTTCCAGCTAGCAAAAAACAGACTGGGCCCTGCGTGACTGAAGGAACCCATTCCAGCATGCTGGCCCATCGCTGCAACTGCCTTCTGCCTTACTCTTCCAAAGCCAGGAAGGGGCCTGCAGCATGTGACCAAGGCTGGTCACATGCAGTGGGCCTTGCTATTGTGCTGTGGGTCTGCTTCTTGACATCAGAGTGTGAGACGCGGAGGGCAGCAGGCGCAGCTTCAGGGACGGGCCAATATGTTTGTCTGGACTCTGGCCTGTTTTGTTCAGGTAACAGGGGAGGAAAGGACCTGATCCACAGACAGGATATGCCAGTAGGGAGCTGATGTAGTCTAACCCGTGTAGAGGAGCCCTGAGATTCAGCTCCTCTTCCAGAGTCACTAGATCAAGAATGCCCACCCTATGGCCCTTGGACTAATCTCTGAAGTCCTTTGCAAAGAATTGGTTCAGAACCTTAGCAAAAGTGGTCTCTCTCTTCCCTGGCAGCAGTATCCAGTCCAGGATTTTGAAGGCCTTTGGGCAATCCCCACCCTGCCATGAGCCTTCGGCGATCCTTGTTGCTATTACATGCCCACATGTCAACTCTGACATATGGCGACCCTCTCATCAGTTTTTCTTGGTAGGATTTACTCAAAGGAGGTTTCATCTTGCCTTCCTCTGAGGCTGAGAGAATGTGGCTTGCCCAAGGTGACCCAGTGGGTTTCCATTGCTGAGCAGAAATTCAAACCTTTTCCTCCCAGAATCCTAGTCTAACATTCAAGCCACTACACCATGCTGGCTCAGTAGGCACTGAGCCTACTGTTCACCATAAGGGTCATAAGCAAGACAGCTGGTGAAGAATTTACTCAGGGCTGGTGAATCCACTCTTCATTTTAACTGTTGCTCCTTCTGCAGCTGTTTCAAGCTGTGCTGGAGCTCTGTGAGTGCCAAACCTTTGAAAGGTTATAGTTTGGTCCTGGAAGACTTATCTCTGAGCAGCTGAGGGAGGAACAGCAGTAAGGTCATGAGTGGATTTGCTGCTCCAGTCAACAGAATGTTTGTTCCTCCTTCTCTTCCCCTTCCTTATCACCACTTGCTAAATTGGCAAACAGAGATAAACAGGCAGTGTCACCTACTACTGCTCTCTGGGCCAGATTGCCATGGTGAAATGGAGAGGTATGTCCAGGGGCTGTGGTTTGGGCTTTTGGCAAGGAGCTGATCATGTGTGTGAGTATGTGCCTTCAAGTCACCTGTCAACTTATGGTGAACCCCTTAATTTCATAGGGTGTTCTTAGGCAAGGAGTATTCAGAGGTGGTTTTGCCCATTCCTTCTTCTGAAATGTAGCCTACAGCACCTAGTATTCATTGGTGGCCTCCCATCCAAGTACTAACCAAGGCTGACCCTGCTTAGCATCCAAGACCAGTCAGGATCTGGTGCCTCCTGCTTTCAATACAGGCCCTGTCCAACAGCCTCCAATAGGAGGAATAGAGAAAAGGAGGAAGGGAAAGGAAAGGGATGTCAAGGGAAGCAGAGAAAAGGACAGCCATTCTGCTTTTAACACTCTGAAATGAAAAGAACTGGGCCTATCCATTTCTGGCATGTCTCCTTCTCCACCCAGCCCAGGGCATAAGATTACGTCTCGGGCAATGTGTTCCTCATAAGGCTGGTCCTCTTGTCAAGCAAAGTGAGAGAGAGGCCTCAGACAACCAATGTTGGGAACAGAAGAAAGGTGTTGGGAAGACCCGACAATGAGTCCAACATGACCTGCCTGTAGAGTGGGAACTGCTCCATTGCCAATAAATTTGAACAGTCAGTCCATTTGGCTTCTTTGCACAGAAATGGATTGAGGTCCCACCATCTTGTTTATCTCAAATATCAAATATTTGGGGACAGCCCTGAGCTCTCCAGCTCCCTGGGGCTCTAGATGGTTGGGTGGGAAAACTGAAGTATCCTGTCACTGGTACAGTTATGCATGTAAATGAATGCATATGACTACTAAAGCTCCATGTTGAGTTTAGCTTGTCACTGCAATAGCTGATGTACATCATGAATGGCCACTAACCAATTTTAAGATGGAGCTGATGATTTGTTGAAGATTTTTAAATAAAGAGAAACATTTATGTTAAATTAGAAGAAATCTAGCTGATTCAGAACAATTGCACACATCTTATTTAGCTACATATAATGATGGATGGACACCTCAAGCAGCTATTAGTGTTGAAAGAACCAGAATGTCTCTGTTCCTGTTTGTAAAATGTTGGAGGGTTTGTACTGTAGTGCTGTTTGAATAAAAGGAGCCAATAAATGGATGTGGTTTAGACAATGACTTAAACCATAGCCATGCTTAGCCTCTCCCAATCTTGGGTCCTCAGATGTTGTTGGACTACAGATCCCATTATCCCAGTCATTGTGGCCAGTGGCAGGAGTGGGACTGATAGGACCTGGCTGCCTGCATTAGTACTGTGGGGTACATGTATGTGTTGTGTCTCTCATCAGTGCACCGTGACTGTGTTGTAGATTGTACCCCCCACAGACACACATTCTACAATCTAATGTTGCTTTATTCAGTTTGCTTTGAAAAGCTGCCTTTAAAGAGCGGGGATTCAACAAATATCTTGCTGAAGCATGTGGAATGAAATGTTGTAGTGAAAAGAAGTAGCATTGCCAATATCAGTGCTGTAAATGGAGAATTAAAACAGGGACACCTTCAGCATCTTCATACAACTTAAAATGATAATTTCAGCAGCAGAGAGAGAGTTCACATGAAACATTTAGGACAGATCTCTATAATTTACAGAGAAATGACATCAAAAGCACAGTGTCTCAAATGCATTTAACTAAACAGCATGTGGCTTTGCATACATACAAGCTTTCCTCATGCATATAGATACATATGTATTGATTTTTTCCCCCTTCCCTCTTCTTCCTTACAGATGCAGGCTCTGGATCTGGAGATGGAGGTAGGGATGTTTTAGTGCTTTCCCCCCATTCCATACCCCCCCACCCCCACCACTGAACTTGTTGAAATTGCTCACCAGAATTATAAGATGGTTCTGTTGTATTACCCCATATTGTCTCATCAACTGACAGTCTACATTTTAGTCCCACTGCAACTTTGTAATGAAGAGCTGTTTTCTAGAGAAAATTCAGAAAGCTTTCCGTTTCCTCCTCCTCCTCCTCTTCTTCCTCTTCTTCTTCTTTTTAACTCCTGAGAGGGTTTTGGTATTATTCATGCTTCAACCAGGACTCTATCTCCATCTACTGTTACTAGCACTCTCATGTCTCTTTTTATGGTAAACATGCTTATTTTTGTGGTTGCATATTCAACAAATTTAAAGTGGTTTCAGAGGGTTCCCTACAGGATTTTTTTTTTTCCATTTTGGGGGGAGTAGAATCCTCAAGGAGGTGAAAAAGAAAAACAGATGTTTCGACAATGGTCACATCAGACATATTTATTTCCAAGTCAGTTTGCTCATTTAAGCCTTTCTGTAGGTAATAAGCTTAGTCCATCCAAAAGTAAGCACTTAAGGCTGCAGCCTTATCCACGTTAATATAGGAACAGGCTCACTGTGTGCAGTGGGACTTACCTCTGAGTAAATAGGCATAGGGTTCTCATTGAAATTCATAAGATTCAAATGGGATTCCCATACTAGATGTGTTTTGCTTAGGCTTGATTGTGCCCAGACTGTTTGCATTTTTTCTGGCAGAGGGATGATCTATATTTGACTGATGACACTCTTGGAGATGATATGCTCGGAATCTGGGAGGCCTTCATTTAGTTGTTGTTGTTGTTGTTGTTTTAATGGTATAATTTGTACTTATGATTCCACAAATACTTTGTCACTGATGTGCAGGCCTGGTTGTTGTTTGTTCTTCTAGAGCTCATTCTATATGTGTGTCAGATTCACTCTCCCGACATTTCTGTTTTGTTTAGAATATGTTCACTGATGACATTTTAGGTACATGCCCTATCTTGGAACCTAGAAGAGTTGTCTAGTACCAAATCTAGTCTTTGGTTCATCTAGCTCAGTATGATCTGTCCACATTGGCAGCCATTAGCTCTCTGTGCATTCAAACACGCCCCCCCCCATCTTACTTAGAAGGATTCAACCTAGGATGGTCTGTATGCAAATCTTGTACTTATTTTGCACAAGAGCAACCTGTTTCTCTGTTTTGTAGCTGAAGAGGCTGTGGCTGCATCTGCACTGCAGAAATAATCCAATTTGACACCACTTTAACTACCATGGCTCAATGCTATAGAATTTTGGGGGTTTTAGTTTTGTGAGATATTTAGCCTTCTCTTTTAGAGAGCTCTGGCACTGCAACAAACTACAAATCCCAGGATTCCATAGCACTGAGCCATGACAGTTAAAGTGGTGTCAAACTGGACTATTTCTGCAGAGCAGATGCAGCCTGTGTGTGTCACTGACTGACAAGCCCTTCAGTCCTTTACAAAGCCAACTCCTTCCTCCTTCCAGCTGTAAAAAGAGATTGTCTGGTGCTTTGTTCTGAAAAGGAGGTAAACTTGCTAGAGATACTTGCGAGTGGTGGTGGGGATTCAGAAGCTCTTGGAAAAAGTTATCATGGCCATGCTGGCAGGGGGATGCTGGAAGTTGTAGCTCAAGAGCAAGGGTGGAAAAGTTCCAATTTTTTGTAACCAAAAATGTGATTTTAACAGTCTCTGCTCTTGATACTGCAGACATTGGCTGGAATTCCTTCAGTGACATATATGTACATAGGTGCAGCGCATGCTTGTGTATTTTTTTTAAAGGAATGCAAGGTGCTATTATGTTGTGAGCTGCCTTGGGTCCCATTCTTGGAGTAAGGTGGCATATAAATTAAATAAATAAAGGACCCCAGGTGCCACCTGTCAAGTCCCAGGAGGGATCACTGCTACTGCTGCTGCTTACAAGTAGGGAGATGAGAGAGCAGGGAGGCAATTCAGCCAATGTGGCCCCAAGGGGAAGGGATAGCAAGAATCACTCCACCTGTGAGTGCACTCCCATTTCCTTCACCTTCTAAACCTAGATGAGCCAGTTCATCAAAGTTTGAAGTGCCTCCTTCCTCTCTCCTCTTTCCAACAGCAAGCAGCAGCAGCAGGGACAAGGGTTTGGATGGGGACTAAAGAGCTAGAGAACAGCTACTTTGCCCCATCCAAAAATAAATAAATAAATAAATACATACATACATACATACATACTCAGGGGCAGACATGGAAGTGCAGAGCATCACATTCAGCCTGCTTTATGTAGGATCTCAGCCAGAATTCCAGTGATATTCATCCTCATTTTACAGAGAACAGCAATTCAGATGTTTCTGCTAGAGTTAGGTGGTGGAATGGTTTCTTCTTGTGTGACCTTGGGAGTTTAAAACCAAACCTTCCTATAAATCAGCTGCCTGTTTCTCACTAGGGTATAGCAGCTGATGGTACATCAATGTTTCCACAGTACTGCAGGCAGCTAAACAGATGGGTTGTCTTATAGACCACTTATAGATCAAGTCCATGTATGATATACCAAATGCTTACTTAGGGTGTTGGTTGGGAAGTTGTTTCTTTGATGCAATCACACTTGCTTTAATTAATGGAACTTTTACACTGAGACTGAGCATGGTGTCTATTTATCTCAATATATTCTCTGTTGCAATGGCTGGTACTGAGGAGAACTTAAAAGTAACTGGTTATAAATAACAAGTAATTAATTCCCTTTTCCAATAAGGGAGGTATGACAGTTACATTATGATTATAAATTAATGACAGATAACTTCACTCCCTTTATAGTGTAACTTTTAATTACTTTCATGATTACAAGGGCTGACTGAATGGGGGAGGAGGAACATGGCATGGTTCAATTGTTGACTTCTGCTGAGCCTTGTGCAACTGTATTCACATTTTAAGTAACTAAAAGTAATTTATTTTAATTGTTTTTGAAATTGAAATGCAATGACAATTAACTACTGTACCTTGGAGGGTCATTGGAACTAACTACATTAAAAATAACTTTCATGGTCTGATACTATGTACTGTGAGGACTTGGGAGGAACTCAGTCCATTCACAGTTTAACCACTAATTATTTTGGTAGTTAGACATGTGCACTGGGGATACACACTTCATTTGGTGTCTAGTTAGACTGCCCTGCCTTTTTATACAGGAACCACGTAGTTTAATTTCTGAATTTTGTGAAAACTCATTTCCGTTTCCTTGTGTCAAATTAACAATTATTGGTATAGACCAGATGGGTGGTTTGGCTTTGGTTTGTACATCAGTCAGTAGCATCTGCTTAGAGTCAAGCTATCCAGCCCAATGAACGTGTGCTGCTGGTGGAGTTAAGCATTTTCTTTCGAGAAAATTCAGTAGGTGAGTTGTTTGCAGGATATCCATGCACCTTACAGTCATATCTGGGGACTGAAAGAGACAGCCATCCCATGGAAGAGATGCATGCAGACAGTGTTTGCTGTAAACTTGGATTTTGGAATCATATCCAAAATATTGCTAGAAACTGTGGCTCTCATCTAAAAATATTTACTCTGGATATGGAATATTGTGCTGTCACTCCTTATACACCATGTCAACACTTCGATATTGTTCTGTGTTTAAGAAGGAAACAGCAGACTGAAGCAGCAGCTCCCTCAATGGCATGGTTCTTATGAGAATACCAAATGGGATCTGGCAACAAGGATCTATATGGCAGCATGTTGTGAGAGTAGCAAATGGGAATAGATCAATTTGCTATGAATGCAGGTTGTCTTGAGAACATTGCCTGCTGATCTCTCTATCATGTTGACCTGATGCTTGTGTAAACAGCTGCAGACTGAATGTTCAGATGGCTTTTCAGGCCTAATGCTTCAGTGTGTAATGGATTTCAGCTTGTGGTCCTTAAGAAGAACTTTTTTTGTCAGATCAATGATTCATCTAGATTGGTTTTTCCCTTCCCCTGCACATTCTTATGATCTGGTGTCCATGCATGAGCCTTCTTGAATATCTTTTGCTTCTTTTCTCAGACATGATGCACTTGTTTCCTCTTATGCTCACTTTGTGGGGGACATTTTAACCTGGATATTAGTAGCATTTATTTGAGGGGGGGTGCAAACAGATGCTCCTAAAATAGTACATTGGAGTGCTCAAAATGACTTCCACCATTCTTACAGTTCTTCTCTAATCGTTTCAAATTCACCCCCTTTGCATATTTCTCATTCTCTTAAATTTCAGGCTTAGTTTCAGTTTTTCCCCCCAAACCATTTCATTTCTGATCTCTATGGTTTGCTCCAAGATGCTCCCATATATTTGCATTTTGTGTGGTCTTAACCTTTCCAAAGCAGCTGTTTCTTTTCTCCCCCACCCCTCTCTCTTTCTGTCTTTTGGCAACTCAGAGCCTCATTATCCAAATAGCCTCATTCATCCAACCTGTCTGGCAGATGTCAAAAAAGATTGTCAGATAAACGGGACAGTTATTAACACAGGGCTGCTTTGACATAAGATACACAGGAGACAACTAATGTAATTTGGTGTAACTGGGAGATCCCCATAACTGAATTATGGATAAGAGGGGAGCCTTGTGTTTAGTGTCTCACTGGGTCTGAATACAACACACCTGGCATCTTTTTATTTCTTTAATGGTCTTTACTGAGCAACAGTGCATTCTGAAATAAAACTACATGAAAGGTTACCAGAGGATAAAGAGGCCACATCTGCCCATATCTGTCCTTCTTCTGCAGTCAAGAGCTCATCCTTCACAGGAAGAAAAAGAGAGCTCCACACCCTCTTCCTGCATTGAGGTGGCTTGGCAGGGCAGAGAGTCTCTTTCTGCCTATCACAGTTTTCTCCCTCTACTTTCTGATCCTAGCTGGGAAGCTCACTGGTGTAGGGAATGGCCAGAATTCTGCTGGTGAGAGAGTTCTTCTCACCACTCCTCACCCAGGCTGGCACCCTCCTCATAGATATGGGTGGTGCCCATTTTCTTTGGTATGGTCATGTCTTGTCTGTTGCTTTGCATTTCGGTTTGCCTTAGAGGAGTTGCATGTAAAGGAAGGGGGAGGAAAGAAAGATGGTAAAGACGATGCTTCTATTTCTCAGTGGTACTTGTCCAGCTTGGAGAAACAGGGGGCATGTTTACCCCGCAGAGTAGCATCCAGTCTATTCCCTGTGAATGGAAAGGCAGGCATAGAGAACAATGCTTACCATCTGGATAGCCTACTCCTGTAATCTGCATATTTGCTTCCAACGCATGGAAAATTTACTGTTTTGGACCACAACTCCCAAAACCCCCTCCCAGGATGGTCACTGGGCATTGTAATTCGAAAAGAAGGGACTTATTCAGTCTCTCCTGTCTCCCCATCACTTTTTTAAACTCTGGAGCTTGACCAAAAAATGTTTCAGCAGAGAGCAGCAGGAAGAAGAGGACAGAGAGAGAGAGAGACTATTTATATTGGCTTCTCCCCAAATAATTATATTAAATTGGCAGCTCAAATTCATGCAGTAAGACACCAAAGAAAAATGGGTAATATATCAATATTGTTCTTAGAAATATACTGGGAACAAAGTCAACCATTCTCCCTAGATAATGATTGCCAGGCTCAAAGAGCACAGCAACTAAAAGCATGATTTCCAAACAATTTCAGATGAAAAGCACAGGCTGACAAAAGACAAGTGGAACAGGGCCTCAGGAACTGACTAGGCAGCTTGTAGGGAAGTAGATCTGTGCAGTAGGCAGGATCAAGTCATTGCATCCCTTTTTAAGGTCTACAAAGCTGCCCAGCTTGTATATAAAATCCATGATTGAATAGACAACCGGTGCAGTTTCAGGTGCAGAAGCACATTAATGTGCCAGAAGGGGAAAAATAATCCTTGTCATTTAAACGCTCTCAGAGCTTCCTCCCTTAGCAGGTACAAAGCTGTGTAATAAAAACCATAATTTTAGGTGTCATTAAAACAAGTGTTGGGGAGGGGAACCCTGTGAGATGATGAAGGAAGTAGGGCACTTTCTTTGGCACTTTTGGAGGAATACACTACTGGAATTATTATCATGGTCAGGACACTAATAAACTTGTTTCATAGTGAAACTCTCTTAAGAGATTAGAATAACTGGACAAGCCAATCTAGAAGGGCAGAACTAGGCTTTTTGGAGAAAGCAAATCTTTGTGTTTGCCAGCCAATCAGAGACGGTGAATGCTGGCTGTCCTGCCCCAGAATCAGGAAGAGGGGGAGATGTGGAACATGGAGGCAGGTGCTCCTCTAGTGGCCCTCACAAACTGCCGAGAAACAAAGAGGGTGGGAGGAACGATACAAACCACCAGTGCTGCAGCACAGTCGCTTTTCCCAGTCTCCCCTTCCACAGTTACTTGGCTCCAGCAGATATTCAAAACAAAGAGTTAGGCTGCATCTCACCTCCATCTCCATCCTTTTTGGCAGCATTTAAGTGAGGACACTAGAACTGTTTCTACCACTGTCACCTTCCCCTTTTCTTCTGTGGCAGGAATGGTGCTTTAGTGTACTTTAGTATTGATGGGGCGTGCAATGAGTGTGTGTGTAGAGTTCATTAAATTACTTTTTAAAAGTACTTCATTCTCATTACTTATTATAATGTAATTTATTGTCATTTTTCATTCTTGTGTTACATGTTACTTTTCTATTACCTTTCACTGCCTTTAAAAGTACCTTAGGCTTGATAAAAGAATGGAATAAAACTTGAACAATTCTTGGGGGGAAAAGGCCTTTAAAGGGTACCTTAAAAACTGGCCAGAAAGTGTTATTTGTTACATCACTGACATAACCACATTCCCACTGTTTGCATTACTTTTCAAATATAACTTTGTTATGCCCTCATTCTCTCTCTCTCTCTCTGGCTTTTCTTCGCAAACGAAGATTCAGGAAGGACTCATCCTGCGCTTTCTGCAAGTGTGCTGATGACTAAAAAGGCCAATCCAAGATAAACAAGTCCGGTTGCAGAAAGCACAGCAGAAGCTCTCCTTGGGTGATGTTTCTGGGTTGTGATTCTTTCTGTGTTGTCATTTCTCTTCAAGACTTGTTCGGCGTGAGTTCTCAAATAAGGCTGCAGCATTGGGGATAGTGCGTCTCCATGCCTCCCGATGTGAGGCCAGGGCGGACCAGTATTGGGGATCAATTTGGCCAAGCCTGAGATGTTGTTTCAGGGAGTCCTTGTATCGCTTTTTAAGGATAACAAGTTATGGGTAGCTACTTTGCCTGTAACTCATTACTTGTGGCCTCTAGAAAGCACAAGGGTTCTAATTGTCATTCAAACTTCATGTTCAGCCCATTGAATTCATAGAGCTATTTGCAGTGTAGATGGGGTTACCCACAGCTTGTGCAGAGCTCTTGCCAGCTATGGAAACCTTGCTTTTATCTTTGTGTGAGTGTCAGATCTAATACTTTGGTTCTGCTTGTGTGGGCAGTCATACAAGCAGTTACCCACGTTGTTACCATTTCATTCTGCTTGCTGTAGCTTGTGCTAATTGTAGGACTTGTCCTGCTAGCACTTGCCCAATCACTTGCTGAACATTTTCCATTTCTTGTACCTTTTCTGCTAGCCAACTGCATGTAAGCCACCCTGACCTTCTTGGAGAAGAGCTGGATTGCAAATGTGAAAAATAAGTACAAGTGTACACACATACACATCTTGGAGAGATGAAGGCTAGGAACCATCAAAACAAAGCATAAGAGGAAGAACAGTTTTGGAGACCAGAGCTAGTCTTAGGCAGAGTGAGAAGCTGCCTCAGGCAGCAGATTTTGGGTAGCATGAAAAGACTGCAAATTGTGAGTTATTTAGATTATTACATTGCATTTTTGCTCCCAGGAAATGGGAAAGAGATACAGGATGAACCCTGTATCCACAGATTTAGTATTCACAATTTCACTTATCTACATCCAAAAAAATATGTTATCTAGGATTTTTTAAGTCCTCCAATGTGATTCTGTGGTCAATTTTTGGTGTTTGTCTCATTGAAAATAATAGAGTTCTGTATTATCCACATTTTCAGGTATCCACAGGGGTCTTTGAATTTATCCTCCACAGATGTGGGGGTTGACCTGTACTTCTGATATTTTCTGCAAGAAGTGCTAAAATAGTCTAGGGTACTATGCCATTTGACTTTGGGTAGTGAGTGAGGGGAACACCATTAATTGCTGGACCTCGGGCAGTAAAATGTCTTTAGGAAGGCCTATAGAAAACTTTCAAAGCTGTCCTGCCTTGATGCACTTCATGCCATAAAATATTTATTGTACTATGGACTGGGGGAAAGGACAGTCTACATTGCAATCCAATGCACTACCCATGCTAGTTCTTGATTGTTGGGATGCTGGCTTCTCCCTTTTATCTGTTCGAGTAACAATGACTTAAATCTTGAATGTGTTGTGAAAGTACTAGAAGCTGTTATTTCCTCACTCCATGGAAGTTTAAGCTTCACACTGGTTGCCTTGGGTCAGGTTTCTGCTTCTGGGTGACCAATGAGCGAATGTGATGACTTCTCAGTTCTACAGCAGATTTCCATAGGAAAGCACCAGTGTTGTTGAAGTGGTCTTAATATAAGCCAAATCTTAATAAGCCAAATCTTGATGCTCCCTAAAACTGGTAATGACCGGGAGTGCTGGGAAGAATGTTGGACTCCATACAAGCCATGCTGGTGTAGGGAAAGGAAGATAGCATACTGGCTAAAAGAACATAATCTTTTTAACCATTCCAACAAAATTCCAGTATCACAGCTGCAGGAGTTTACCGCATACCATGCAGCTGTGGACAAGTGTACATAGGGACCACTAAACGCAGTGTGCAAACACGAATCAAGGAACATGAGAGACACTGCAGGCTGGGCCAGCCAGAAAAATCAACAGTAGCAGAACACATTATAAACCACCCTGGACACATAGTGTTATTTAAAAACACAGAAATTCTGGACCAGGCCAACAACTATCATGTCAGAATGCACAGAGAAGCTATTGAAATCCACAAACACCTGGACAACTTCAACAGGAAAGAAGAAACCCTAAAAGTAAAAAAAATCTGGCACCCAGTTTTGAAATACAATAGAATCAAAACTCAACACTTACAAAGGAATTCCACCCAGGGACAGGAGGATTCCCAACAGATAATTGCCCATCAACCAACCATTAGCCAAACAGACACTAATCCTCCTTACATTTCTATACCCAGAAACTAACCATTCAAATACACAAATTTACATATACTCCCCAACAGGGGTTCACAGTATATAAACTCCACACACACTCCTACTCAACCATTCTCTGAAGATGCCAGCCACAGATGCAGGCAAAACGTCAGAAATAAACTCTTCCAGAACACGGCCTCACAGCCTGGAAAAAAACAAGGAAAATCTATAGTGTGAACATCATTGAGAGGCTATTTTTATACACTGTTGTGGTGGTGTTAAACAGTGATTTACTTTCTGGACAATAACATAGTGTCCTGTGTGTAGGGAGTTGTATGGGCATACTCTACATGGGAAACTTTGCCGTTAATTAATCCAGAAGGCTGGCCTCTGTTTTCATAGGATCCTGCCCTGTGCTGCACTTCTCAGCAGGAGTAATCCTGCCGTCATGCTGAGTATTTGGGTGCTGTGGCAGTACTATACATCTCTTATTCACATTTATTCCACCTTCCCCCCACTTCCTGGCTGTACTTTTTAAATAATAAAGAAAAGGAAAGCACACAGGCTGCTACTCTGACCCAAATACATTTGTACCTGTCTTGATGCTATTTCGGTGTGAATAACTGTTAAATTCAGCAAGGCTGTTTCTTCTCCACTCTTTCTCCACCTTTTAAATCTTTGCTTTATTGCATGCTTGATTGATAGGCAGGGCTACAGGGAGTACAATGAACATTGCTGTAAACACCTTCTGTGCAATAGCACTTGAGCCAAAATACTCAATAAAAGCCCAAGTGCACATTGATTTGAATGAAACTGGGTATAAATGTGTTACTGATGGACAATAGTTTCACAATAGATGTGAAAATAATGAGAACAGACTAATGCAGTTGGAAAACACAATTTGATTCAGACTCCAATCCTTCCCCTCCCCTTAATTTTAGGACTGGTTGTTGCAGATAATGTGACAATTTGTCATTGGGCCACAGAAGGGTAGCTATGCCTGGCAAGGGCATACTGGCCCACATTTGACAGATGAAAAGAGGAACACTTGCATATTTGTAAAAATGCACCTTTGCACCAAGAATCATTGCCCGGTTCCTTGACAACCAGACATACACATTCTACCTGTTGTGCATTGCATTCAGTTATGCCAACCTTAACAAACAGCCAAGACTGTATGTTACTACATTTGGGTTGTATGTTAATCATATTTGTAACATGCAAGGCTGTGTGTTAAACCAGTCACATTTAAAACTTAATGAAATGTAATAGAACATTTAGAGTCTTGTTGATATAAATTACCTTCAATAGCAATTAACGATGGATTAAGCATGCTGGAGAATTTTGTTTGGTGCAAATTTTAAAGCAAACTAACCTAGTCAAAAATTCCTGGACTGGCATGCAGATCAGAACATGATGATCCTACAGTTCTTCAAATATTGTGATGCAGTTATCAACTTTAAAAAAAATGTGTACAAAGTGGCATGTATTAGGATTATCTCATACAAAGCAATGTATATGAGGGGAAGATGCATACAAAAATGCAAGGCTAGAATCCTGTTGGTGACATGTGCACATAACTCAGAGTTATAGGTGCATACGTCTTTTGCACAGTGCAGGCCAACTAAAACCTCACCTGGCAGCTTGCATGTCCTGGGGCAAAATGCTTTTGCCATTTCCTTGCTGAGAGAAGTGAGAGGGGGCAGTTTAGGTGATGGGCTGCCTGACTGCACCTACAGCTGAGGGAAAAAGAAACAGGATCACTGTCTTGGGTGGAGAAATACCTCATTTTTATTCCCCTCACAGCCAAGATGAGCAACTTCTTGATCAACTGAGTTCTCCCCCATCCCTCCATATCCTCAGCCAATGAAATCTGCAACATCACACACATACTTTGGCTGCTGTGGGATGGGAATAGTTACAGAGCTGCAATGTTTGAGTGTTATGTGTTATGCATGCAATGCAGGATCTCTGCCCGTCTATTTGGAAAAGCCACTGCAAAGAAAGGTTTGTTCTGGGAAGTTCTCTGGGGCAAAAATAGTAAGGTCTCTCTCTCTCTCTCTCTCTCTCTGTGTGTGTGTGTGTGTGTGTGTGTGGAGTGTGGTATCTGTGTGTTTTAATCAAATGATGTGGAAATTAGACAGAACAGATTTAGAACTGAATACATGTGAAACTGACATGGAACAGATGTAGACTAACCTAGATAGGTGCTGAGGTGGGAGTGTAATGGAAGCTGTAGTATACTAGCATTTGTTATATGCATATGCTCACTTCAATGTATCTTTAAATCAAGAGGATGATCATTATCATTACATTTTTATTTTCCCCATTCTTCAGTAAAATCATAGTTTCTCTCACTCACTCCCTTTTGGGGTTAGGACAAGAGGTGGTGACTAGCCCAGCATCACACATAAAGCCTTATGGCTGAGAAGTCATTTGAAAGCCTGGGTCAAACTACAGCATTCTGACCAGTATACTGTATTAGAATCATAGATTCATAGAGTTAGAAGAGATCTCAAGGGCCATCCAATCCAACCCCCTGCCACGCAGGAATACACAATCAAAGCATTCCCCACAGATGGCCATCCAGCCTCTCTTTAAAAACCTCCAAAGAAGAAGACTCCACCACACTACGAGGCAGTGTATTCCACTTCCAAATAGCTCTTGCTGTCAGGAAGCCCTTCCTAATGTTTAGGTGGAATCTCTTTTCCTGTAGTTTGAACCCACTGCTCTGTGTCCTAGGAGATTTTCAGATGCCTTTTGCTGTGCAAGCAGCCTCCGGAGCAGTAACGAGGCTGCTGCGCGGCAAGGGGTCCATTTTGGATGACACCGTTTCTCTCTCGGCGGCGTCCGTGACTGTTGCGGCTAGCATTGGAGGTGGCCGTGCTGTTTTTTACTCACCGACAACTTCCATGAGTGAAAAACAGCGCGGCCGCCTCCAATGCTAGCTACAACAGTCACAGACGACGCCGAGAGAGAAACGGCGTTGTCCAAAATGGACCCTTTGCCGCGCAGCAGCCTCGTTACTGTTCCGGAGGCTGCTTGCGTGGCAATAGACGTCTGAAAATCTCCCTAGTCTCTGGAGTAGCAGAAAACAAGCCTGCTCCATGCTCAGTATGACATCCCTTCAAATATTTAAACATGGCTATCATGTCCCCTCTCAACTTTCTCTTCTCCAGTCTAAACATGCCCAGCTCCCTAAGCCGCTCCTCATAGGTCATGGCTTCTAGACCTCCCACCATCCTGGCCACCCTCCTCTGTTTAATTTTACAGACAATTCTTTGAAAAGTTCTGTATTATTAACCAACGTCAACATAATAAGCAGTAGGAGATGGGGACTACCATATTACAGAGGGACTGACGCCATTAAAAAAGTCACAGCCCTTAACTTGCAAGACCTCAGCAGGGCTGTTAATAATAGAATCTTCTGGAGATCTTTCATTCATAGGAGTGCTATAAATTGAAGCTGACCAACAGCACATAAAAACAGCAACAGTCAACACATTCCATGATATTATAGAAAATATTGTTTTGATATGCACTTTTATGTACCAACAATTCCCTACAGGTGTGGAATTGCTAGTGACACTCACAAACAGTGTAGCTGCACTTAGATTTGCACCCCCACCCAAGCAATCAATGAAGATGCACATTGCAATATTTTACACAGACTTGGGGTTCGTTTACACGGCAGATTTATTGCGGCAACTTGCGCTTTAATTCTTTTCTGCAGCTGTGCCAGTCAGGTTTTTTTTTTCTAATTATGCTGCTTTTTCATCCAGACTTGAAAAAGTGGGGGGGGCGTGGCCTCCCAAGCAGAGGAAGGCTTTATGGGGAAGAGGCTAGATCATGAGTGAAAGAATTTGAAGCCCTGCATTTTCTAGCTAAAGAAAGACTCACAGACTGCCAAAATAGCAGGGGGGAAGATCAAAGAAGTGTCTCTGTCTCTGTGTCTCTGTAAATCTGCCTGTAAATGAACCCACTCCCCGAAGCAGAGAGACAGTGAGATTGCAGCTGAGGAGAAGAAGGAATTCCTTTCTTTATGTGGGGAACAGATCTCCCCTGACTGTAAATTGTTGGGAATCCTTTTTGTTTGCAAACTGGCTTGCAAAATAGCAGGAGGATTTTTCAAAGCTTCCTGATTGCCACTGAATCTCCCTCCCTCAGTCCCCCTCTTTTAAGCCCACCCCTTCATCATAGCAACCAATCACAGTGCAGCTCTGCTGCAGCCCTTAGCAGAATGGTTGTTTACACTGCCAATATTGCGCTACTTTGTAAATATACCGGCAAAAGTAGTGACATCCCTTGCCACGCTATATTTGGGTGTTTTACCTTCCCCCCTTCTGAATGAGGTGATGCTGTGGTGCGATCTGTGGGAACAATTAGCTATCTTTGTGGTATATTTACAGTAATATTTGCCCGTGTAAATGGGCCCTTGGTTTCTGGTGGTGGTGGTAGGGAGGGAGGGTGCTTTTAGAGCAGTTTATTCTAACTTTCAAAAATTGAAAATTTCTTCAGAAATATGATAGAGACATATTGAAATTTTACTTTAAAACAAAACTGAAGATGGAAGAAACATAAAAGTTACAGATGCAGCCATCCAGATAAAAATATATTACTCTTAAAATACTGGGTTTCGATCCATGTGAATGCATTTCCAACAGGTCCTCATCTTCAACAGTAAGAGGTAAGAACATAGACTGCTCTGTAATAGGAATAGTCATTCCTTTTGAATCTGGCCAGTGCAGAGAATTGAGAATTGCTAGCAGTTCTTGTTTTTCAATTAATTTCTGAGGAAAAACCTACCAAATTTCACATATTTTTATATTAAATAGAAGAAAAGAAGGTGAGAGTTTTAGAGCTAAGGAATGTGAGAGAAAGTGAGGAGATTATCAAACAACCTAAAAAAATCCAGGACAGGGGCAACAGGAGATCGTCAAAGGGCTCACTTATCATATGACGACGTCCCTGTCTTGTCCTGCTCCTGTGCCCCCTCTGTTCCATCTGCGTTCCTTTTTATTGATGGCTTAAGCCATCAATTGATCACCTGTTCCGTTTCTGTTATGGAATCACGGGTACCTCAACCTGTGCCCCGTCATGTTGGCGCGATGCCAGCCACAGTGGGAGGTCCCTGCCCAACACTTCCAGTCAAGATAGGGACATCGAGTTCAGTGTCAAATCCACCCCCCCCTCCCTGGGTTACTTGTGGTTTTTTAAATGTGTTTAGCTGCTTTGTTTTACTTTTGTGTGTTTATTCTTGTTTTTAACTTCGAATTTCCCATGCAATTGTTCTCTCGTGAGAATGACTGGGATTTGCTTTCCAGGAAGTGAATGGGCTCGGTGAGAGCTCCATTCACTTCCTGGACTGCTGGAGAGGAGGGGAGCAGTTTCTGTCCTGCTAGAAAGGTAGGTAGGAACAAAAAAAATTTTTTTTGAAGTGCAACAGGGATGGGAGTGGGGCAGGAAATAGCTGGCAAGACAGGGACGTTATATATGATCCCCATCATATAATCTCCTGAGACTTGACATTTGTTAATTTTTACTATCAGTATATGGGTACGTCTGAAACAAATTTAGTTGATCTACCCACCCTGCACAGATGTGCAGGTTAGAATTTATATATGCTCTGGCTTTTATGCCTCCCAAGTATCTGAATGCACTCTTTGCCGTAAAAAGAGCCTCAGAGTCTATTTTTGAAAGATATATTTTCAGACAAATGTAGCTTTCCTAGTATGACAGTCCAGCAAAAGAGGGAAGGGGACTTATGTGTGCACCAGCCCTAGATGGCTAGATGGCAGTACATGCAGAAGGGATCTAGGAGTCTTAGTGGACCACAAGCTGAACATGAGTCAGCAGTGTGATGTGGCAGCTAAAAAAGCCAATGCTAGGCTGCATCAATGGGAGTACTGTATAGTGTCTAGGTCAAGGGAAGTAATAGTGCCACTCTGTTTCTGCTTTTGTCAGATCTCACCTGGAATACTGTGTTCACTTCTGGGCACCACAATTCAACAAGGATGTTGACAAGCTGGAATGTGTGAGGGCAATTAAAATGGTGAAAAGTCTGTAAGCCATGCCCTGTGAGGAGTGGCTTAGGGAGCTGGGTATGTTTAGCCTGGACACAAGAAGGTTAAGAAGTGATATGATAGCCATGTTTGAATATTTGAAGGGATGTCATATTGAGGATGGAACAGGCTTATTTTCTGCTGCTCCAGAGACTAGGACACGGAGCAATGGATTCAAACTACAGGAAAAGAAATTCCACCTAAACATTAGGAAGAAATTCTTGAAATTATGAGCAGTTCGGCAGTGGAATGCACTGCCATGGCATGTAGTGGAGTCTTTTTCCTTGCAGGTATTTAAACAGGGGCTGAGTGGCCATATGCCAGGCATGCTTTGATTGTGTATTCCTGCATGGCAAGGAGTTGGACTAGATAGCCCTCATGGTATTTTCCAACTCTATGATTCTATGGTCCATGCTCTTCTATGGGGATTTTCAGACTCGCAGTGGGAGACTGTGTGGGAGACATGGAACAGGGTCAGGAATCCGTGGGAGACATGGAACAGGGTCAGAAAAAAGTCTTCTTTTCAGAAGACATTCACCCTTTCCAGTGTCCCCCCATCCCTATTCTGGATTTCCCTGTGATATTTTCATCACGGGGAAACATCGTTTTTGGACCACCCATTCCGTTTCTGTCACGGAATCACAGGTGGTCCATTTCTCTCCTGCGAAGACAACCATGGGAAGGAGGTCCATTCTGGACCCAGGAATCCAGGAATGGGACACCCAGGTAACTTGGACCCTTCCCCCTCCCTGGATTACTTGTATTTTTTATTTTTTATTTTTTGCTTTCTTTTCTTTTTTTGACAGCTGGGGGGGGTTACTTTTGAATTTTTCTCCTGCTCATTCTCTCGTGAGAACAAGAGGGATTTGGCTTCACTGTTGTCAAAGCAGCTTTACAGCAGCTGCTTTGACAGAAGTGAAGCCTAGGGGAGAGGGAGGACATTCCTGCCATGGGATTAAGGTAAGTGTTTGAACATTTTACCTTTATTCCATGGCAGGAACGGGAGAGGGACTTCCAGGGTAGGAATGGGGCATTTGGCCCTGTTTGAAAATCTCCTATGAGTCTATGATTCTATGATCTATAGAAATAAAAGGAATTTATAGATCTATAGAAATAAAAGGGGGGGGAAAGGGTAGCTGCCATAATTTGCCCACATGTTTATGGTAGATACAGGTTGGCCCCCAAATCCACAGGACTAGTATCTGCGGTTTCATTTATCCACATCCCAAAGAATGTCCTCTCTTGGCATTTTCTAGATCCTCCAGCACAATTCTATGATATGCTTCCTCCGGATGTTGGGCCAGAGGTAATTCATTTCAATACTGCTTGCTATTATCCATGGTTTCACGTATCCACGGTAAGTCTAGGAACACACCCCCACAGATACAGGGGGCAAGCTGTACTTCAGAATTTGTCAGTATCAAGTTGTGATGGGCATTTTCAAGTCAAAATTGAGCAGGGCTTCCTTGTTGTTATTTATCATCAAGTTGGCTTTGACTTGTGGTGACCTATGAATGAGAGACCTCCAAGAGCCCAAGTCATCAACTGCTCAATTTCCTAAAAGCTAAAAAAAGGGGGAGGCTGTCATAATTCATTGGGAATACACAGAAGAGGGCTCTGTGAGGCACTGGTGCTAAAAGTCCTGAGGCAGAAGAAAAGGATGGGAAACAGGTGAAGGCTAAGGCACTGTTACTTAGATTTCCACACTTTAAGAAGAGGACAGGACAATGAAAGTGACCTCTGAGATTTAAAAAGGAGAAAACAGGAGGCTTTTTAGCAGTTTTAGGTGGAATTAAGTATGGATGCAGACAGTGCTGGGTACACTTCAGTCCATTTTTTAAAATATTTTAAACCCATATTTTAATGAAAAATTGTGTGCACCTCATTTCATGGGGGCTGGGGGAAGATTAGTCAGTTAATGAGGAAATGGGATGCAGATCAGAAGCAGATCGCCTGTTTAGATAAACACAATGGGTCCAGATTCAATTATATACATCCCACAACTGCAGTCCTTTGTGTTGCCCTGGGAAGACATATTTATTACTTACCCAGGATGGAACCAGTGGAGCCTGTATTTCTCTCCTAAGGACTTTATAGTTAGGATGTTTTAACATCCAAATCAATAACTTTGTGATTTCCTGTGCCCTTTTCTTCAACTACTTTTTAAGGTTATAGGATTTCTCCCTTCAGAAACTCCCTCGAGTTCTAAAAGTACTACCAATAAAATAAGACTAGTCAAAAAGTCTTTTTAAAAGTTCATATGCTCTTTCAGATTTAACTTCTCTTCTCTAGGCGTATGCTGGATTTCAACAAATTTTTAGAGGTTGCTCTACCAAATACAGATATGATTGGCCTTTCCTCGCCTGAACATTTCAAACAAGCCATCTCCATGTCAGGGTGTTTTTGACATCAAAGCAGCTTTGTGACATATCTAACTCTCTCTTTAATTCATGATATAGACAACTTGAACCAGATGAATTGTATAGCTGGGGTATTAACTATGAACTGGAATGATATCGTGGTGGAGGAGGAATAATTGAATCTTGTTAAAATATGGGTGTTGTAGAAAAGGTGAAATACATATGGAAACCATCTGTGGAATAAGAAACTGTATTCTGAAAGAAAAGGTGATAACAGACAGACCTCCCCTCCCCGTAACACCAAAGCCTGTAATAGTATATTTTTTTGGACAGTAACTCCCCAAACTTGGTAGTACAAAAGGGCAAATTTTCCAAGCTCTGTTTCTAACCCACAGAAACTTGGAGAAATCCAATAACTACCCATGTGTCTTCAATTTTAATTTTTCAGATTAAGCAGACTTTTAAAAAAATAGTGTGATGTACTGCCCATGGGAATGACCCATCAATTTTTCCCCCCTGTGCAGTGTTGCTGGAAACCATGTGATAACACATAACACTATTCCCAACATCATTCCAAAGAGATTGTGCAAAGCAATGGGCAACTGCTTGCTGCTGAATATAGCAGTACAGTATTTTTTTCCCTGCAGTGTAAAAAATAAAAGGGGAAAAAAAGAACACCTGTGACATGTCATAAAGTGATAAGCACCTACCCATCCTTTGCAAAAAAAAAAAACCTCACAAAGGTCTCAGACAGTGCTAGCCCTACCATTTGGTAGAGTGAGATCGGTGACAGTTCAAGGGTGGGGGTGCAGAGAGGCTGAACCGTACCAGGTGACACTGGCCTTAGTAATGCCACAGAACGAGATTATTGCTGCCTCAACCAGCAGATTTTGGGGGTTCTGCTGAACCATGAAAGCTCTTTTTTTTTTTTAACTGCAAATAGGTAGTTGTTTAATGTATCCTGATTGTATTCTTTGGGAGAATTGCTTTTGGCTTTTCTGCCTGTGGTGCAGAAACAGTAACTTGGCTGGATTGGGATCCTGTGCACCTGGACTCTTAGAGGAGGGGGAGTTGCTACTTTACTCAGGCCACAGAAATCCTTTCTGCCCCTCCTCTAGAGAACAAAGACTTAGCAAAAGTGGGAAGTGAGCATGTAAACACTATGGCCAGGTGAGTAAGGGGAGGGCCAACTGGAATTCTTTCTCCCATCCCTCCTCTCTCCCTTGGTGGGCTTGAAATGGCTGAGATCCACATTGGGCCAAAGGCATACCTGAGCATTGTATGGTTATCCCACTAGAGCAAAATTACCAGATTGTTCTAACAGAAAACATAATCCAAATAGGAGCAAGCACAGCTCATTTATCTTGGACGCCATGACAGAGCATTATCTAGGTCAGTAATTCATTTAAGCAAATGGTGGAGAGCTATGACTGATGTCCAGTTCATAACTCAGTTGTAGCTATTCCCCACCACCACTTTTTGTTTCTGAAAAATGAGTTATTTGGCATTGGCAGGTTCCCCCAACCCATTTTCAATCTGCTTGTCCCCAATTAGCCATTCATATCTTCTAAAAAATAAGCAATGCCGTTTGTAATCGGATTGAAATTGAATGAGATGTGGTGAAAAGCCATCTCTCTTGCAAAAATCTCCACTAGAATGAGAGGCTCCAGTGCTTTGACAGGGAAGGCATGCATCTGAATGCACACAAGACATCCATGTGTTTGGGTGGAATGAAACATAATTGAACAACCATCTGATGGATCTGGCAAATCGCTAGCAAACAGTGCTCTCCCTCTATTCCTCCTTCTCTCTCTCTGGCTGATTTTGGGTAATAGGCAAGATCTAACTTCCATCTTCTTCATCATCATCATCTTACCCTTAGTGGCTCATCAGTGGTGTTTATAGCAAACACTTCTGCTGTTCTGTTAGTGTGAATCTTTCTCACAGTGACGATTATTTATTTATTTAAGGTATTGATTTCCTACCTATCATGTTTTCTACTGTGCAGACAACTAATCTCAGTGGCTTAAGGTCTAAAACTCTTGTTTTGTATTGCACCAGCTTAGGAAGTCACATTGAAACACAGAAGAGCCTAATTTCCAGGAACAGAATACGCTCACACACATATTCGTGTATATGCATCCCATCATGCAAGTCTTCTAGGTTTGATTTGTTTCTAAAAAGTCTGAAGACATTTGCTGTTACATGTATATGTGTATATGAGAGATGGGAAACTCTAGCAGTTTGTTTCCTTCTGCAAGTGATTATTTTTAGAACTTCCAAGTCTCTTTCAGTCCTAGAAAGGGTTGCCAGGTAAAGACTATCTAGGCCCTTAGATTTCAGGGCCAAAATCCCAAAAATTAGGAAGACCCCTGGTGATGTCACAGAGGAGAGGCCCTGGTGAAGTAATTAACCATAATACATAATATTATGGTTGCACAGAGTAGGTCATTCAAAACCAAACCACGAATTCTAACAGATGAGGGGAAAGATATATACAAACCCACTTTGCAAGACAGTGCTCTTGCCTTGAGGACTGGAGAGGAATGTCCAGGCCCTAGACTCAGGGACAAGTTCTGAGATCTAGGAACTTTAGTCCTAAATACAGTAGGACCCCCATATCCACTGATTCACTTATCCACAGGACACAAAACAGCACACCTACTGTAGAGTCTTCCTAGAAAATGTGTCCTTTCTAGATATTTTCTAGGTCCTCCAAGGCAACTCTAAGCTATTTTAAACCGGACATCCCATTATTTTCAATGGCTTTCACTATTATCCACAGTTTTCGGTATCCACCCGCCCCCCGAACCAATTCCCAACGTATACGGGGGTCCTACTGTATGTGCTTTGTGGACATTAGTACTTTCCTCAAAAATGAGTGAACCCCCCCTAATTCTTTTGCCATTTGGACTGGACAGATTCAGTAGGAAATGTTCTGTACAGCAGAAAGACAATATTGTACTTGACTGATATATAGGCATTAAAGATGAGAGGCCTGCCAGGTTTTGTGTTTTTTTTTAAAGTAAGCTCTAGGGATGTAAATCTTCATTTACTTCTTTCTTGCACAAGAGGATTAAATGTTTCAAACCTTTACTTTTCCTGCAGGGTGAATTTACAAGAGTTTTTCTGCAGATTTGTTTATTCAATTGTAGAACTTGTAAAAAAATTCATTTTAGCACATTTTTAAAACTTTCTGCTAGTTACCAAAACTAAAATCCTGGCCTTTTTGCTCTGTTATATGGCCTGGCAAAGGGTGGATTTTTTTGGGGGGGGGGGAGTTGACAGGATTTCTTAAGGACGAGAAAATTACTTTAGTGAATATTCTTTACATCTTTATTTAGCACTGACGTAATCAATTACACAGGGACTGAAATCCAAATATTTAATAGTTAAGCATTCTGTGCCTGAGTGATCAGAAACACCAGTTTCAGTCTCCCCACATTCATATTTTTCAGATCACATATTCTTTCCATCCAGGTTATGAGAAAATTGGGAAATTTTGGTAAATTTTGTTTTAAAAAATGAACTCAAATTCTCATCCATTCCTAGTATATATACTGCCAGCAAAAGGATTCAACAGGATATAATCTCCAAGGCCAGTGTTTCTTAATTGTATGATCAAATTCATGTTCTTGTCCTTTGCTAGAATTCTTTTATGCCTGCTTAGCAAGCAAGCAATTTGCAGCTCATCTAACATTTCTGTCTTCTCGGTTGCTTACAGCCTGCCCTTCCTCTCTGATGCCCTTGGAAATGGGCCGTAATCTCTCTCTCTCAGGCTCTTTCTGTCCTAAGGCCCCTTCAGAGGTTTCTGCATCATTGCCCAACATTGTCACTTGATTGTATTTGGTGGATACAACCAAACAAGAAAGAGGTTGCCACTTGCCATGCCTAGTTAAAAAGAGAAGAACCTGCCTTCAGACTAGCATTGTTGCTGTTCTTGTGTGCCTTCAAGTCACTTCCAACTTATGGTGACCTTATGGGGAACCTATCATGGGTTTTCTTGGCAAGATTTGTTCAGAGAGGGGTTGCCTTTGCCTTCCTCTGAAGCTGAAAGAGTGTGATATACTGAAGGTCACCCAGTGAGTTTCCATGGCTGAGCGAGGATTCAAACCCTGGTCTTCAGAGTTGTAGTTCAACACTCAAACCTCTATACCATGCTGGCTAGCACTAGGGATGGAAATCTTCCTTTATTTCATTTTGTATATATGAATAAGGATTTCAGAATTGTTCTCTCCAGTAGATAAGATTTTGCATGTCTTTGCACATTTTTCAATGTATCTTATGCCAGAATATTATTATCGATGATGATGATGATAATGATGTTTCTTCAAACCTTCCTTCCCTTCACATTTATGCAAAAGACATGGTTTTCTGCAAAAAAATAAAATTTTTCACAACAGCCTCCAAATAACCTAAATGAAATGAAATTGTGGCAGTTGGCTTTTTTCCCCCAATGGGATGTCAAGACACCCTTCCTAGTTGAGAAAATTTGTGAGCATTTTTTTTATATCCCTTGATTATGCCAGTAGGGATGCTGGGAATTGTGGTCCAACTATCTAGCGGCGACATATTTCTCACTCTGACACATGAGTAATAGTCATTGGTAATTTTATTGTTCATGAATTTATCCGCTTCCCCGCTAATACAACATGGGAAGTTGATGACCTTCACTACACCCTGTAATTTACCTATACACTCTGTGAATTCTGGCTACTCTCTGCATTTGCAGATCTTTGTGGATTTGACTTGGAAAGAGCAACATAGAGTAGAGAACAAAGGAGACAATACAGCCAATGCTGCACGTAGTGAAAGGCATATGCCTCAAGATCCCTTGTAGTAAAACAGATCTGAAAACAACCTTGGCGAACATTCTTACTTGAGAGAATTTCTCTTTCAGATTAATCTGTTGCACAAGTCTGTTGCAATTTGGATTAACAGTAATTATCAGTTGTGCCAAAAAGAAGGAGGGAGAAGGATATTTCAGTCAGAAAGTACTGCTTGCCAGAGACAGCCGTCTGAGGCTATGTGTACACACTGATTTGTGACTGACCAAATTAATCTCCATAGCAATAACTTTTACTTTTTTGTGAGTGGGGGGAAGGATAACATTATTCAAAAAACAATTTAAACCAGAAGAGCTTAAAACATTTGGGTGCTAGGGCACAGGACAAGATGGCACTTTCCCCTTCAGCACACAAAAGGTAAGCGGATGATGGGATAACATCTTCCACAACATGCTAGTAAAGCAGGCCACTGTTGGGTGGATTGCAAAGTGTGTGTAGTCGGGGTGTAATTCTTTACCATTTTTCTTCTCGAAGGAAAAAAGGAATAAAGTGGAACTTCTTCTACAGGAGATTCAGATGGCCCCTTCCCTTCCCTCTTTCTGCCAGAAGGTGAAGACATTTTTATTTAGGAAGGCTTTTTGAATTTGAATTACTGAGCTCTAGTATGTGTGTGTAATATGATGTGCTGTATTTTTTTTTTTAAAAAAACCCAATCTTTTATTAAAATTGTGCTGTAAATACGTTATAAGTGTTTTAACCATGGTTTGTTTTTGTTTTTTAAATAATATTACTGATATTTAATTCTCTTAACTTTTGTAATCAATTCTTTTCGCTATTTTTAAAAATTATTGTAAGCTGCCTTGAATTCCATTTTGAGAGAAAGGCATGATAGAAGTACAATAAATAAATAAATAAATGTTTAGCAATTTTATTCACATTATGAAATAGTCTTCAAAAGTTGTGCAGTTTTCTAAGCCTATTGGCAGTTCAGGACATTTGTGCAAAATTCATGTGTGGTTGTTTTGCATGGAAAATAGCATTTTCTACACAGAATGTAATACTTCTGTGCAGAAAGTACTCTTTTCTGTGCAAAATAACCATGTGTGTTTTCTGCATAGAATACGTCCCCTTGCATAGAATGCTGTTTTCTGCACAAAATAACCTCATGTGAATTTTGTGCAAAATAGGTACCAAACCAGAAGAATTTTCATCAGTGCAGGAGTCTTCTTTGTCAGGATTTCTCAACATTCAAAAACATTTTTTTTGACCAGTTTTGGAAATTTTTTGAAAATTATTTCCATCCTTGGCGCGTAAGTAGACGCTCATATGACATGTATGTTCCACATTCATCATCATCTGATGTTTGAGTTGGCCACCTCAATCTGTCTAATGATATGACTGGCCTTGGTTAAAAACATTTTGGGAATCAAAGATGTTATAAAGTCCATCATGGAGATCATTAAACTCTTTCCTTAGAAGGAAGAAACCTGCACATTCATAGATCCATTGCTGTAATCCCAAGTTCACAACAAAGTTTACCCTACATGCATCAGAGATTCAGTTGTAGAGAACTCCAGTGACCGCTCTCCTGTTAGTTGAGTATATATTATAGTGTCAACAGGAGAAGAGAAACTGGGAGGATAAAATGCATGTTAACCTGAGGGGACTTGGAAAGGCTGGATTCTGCTTTGGATTGTATTCGCTTCAACAATAAGATTAATTCCTAATATGGGAGAGTTGGGAGAGAGGGAGAAGCTCATCTTTTTGTTGCTGGTCTGACAGTGAAACATTTAGATTAAAGTATCTTCTAGTTAAGATTCAGGCTGTAACATGTCAAGCTGTTCTAGCACTTTTGCACTTGGAATAGTAATAGGCTATAGCATCTTGTAAAAGAAAGCCTTTTTGTGCCAACCAAGGTGTTTCCTTGATGGAAAGAATAAGGAGGTCAGCAGAAGCACTAGTCTTTTACTTGAAAAGACCTGAACCAAAAATCTCCCCCCTCACACACACACCCTAGTCAAATTCAGTAAATGCAGCTATGCCAAGCATGGAGAGAAGATCATGTTCTACCTGCCTGTTGACGGGTTGGCTGTTAAACACGAGGAACCCATTACAGTAAGGAGGTGGGGACCATATTTCAGCAGCTATGTGGTTCCCTGTATAGGGATTCCAACCCAGCCTTTTAAGCAGGGGAGTGTGTGTCTGCTTCTAAGCAGGGTGAGACATCTCATTATAAAATTGCTCAAGTTCTTCTGACCTATATAGGAAGAAATTTGCAAATGTTGGTACATTCTTTCAAAAAAGCAACCTGGAATGAAAATCACACCTATTCCTAAAATGAATTGTCTGTGAAACTGTAAGGCAGAAATGGGCATAGCACAGCCTGACAGCCAACTGAAGCTCCTCATTAATTTCCCAAGCCCCCTGTTTTCTCTTTTAAAAGTCAGCATAATTTGGGGCAATTTTTAGACAAAAATCCCACCACAAGCACCCTAGAACCTCATACTGCTTCCAGGTACCTCCATTACCCTCTACTATTTCTCCCAAAATGGCAGCAGGAAGTAACATGATGTTATTTGCTGTAACCATTTTAAGAAGGACCACACCTAAGAAAACTGTGAAATTCATAGAGTCACTATGAGACAACAGACTTGAAGGCACATGTACATACCTAGAGGAAAACAGAGGTATTTGGGTTTCTTTTTGTGGGGGTGGCTCGTGGAGAGCGTGGGGGGGTGGCCCCTAATTCTCACACAGTGGACCACCTCTCCAGTACATTGTAACTATAGAAGAATTTCTCAATGAACAGCCCAATCATATGAAAGTTTACTCAGAAGTAAACCTCAGAAGTAAAGCTCTCTAGGTTTATATACAAGTTGTCAGTGGCATAGCAGTGCAATTTCATGCAAATATCCTCATTAGCTTTGGTTAATTCAGGGACAGTTCTTCCTTGTGAATTTGTATATCTTTGTTATCTCTGAAATTCTGCCTTCCCACCCCATCCTACTTTAATCTAGTTAGTTTATTACATTACCAAAAATGTACATTACAACGGAAGCAGTTTTTGTAAAACTGGCTTTAATCCAGCAACTGCTTAGAAGTGCCTTGGGGATGCACGGCAGAGGCAAACTGCTTACTGCATGAGAAATCACCCTGGCACTGCAGAATATTGCTGTGGTGTTAGAAGTCAGGAAACGCCAGAGTCGGGATGTGGATCAAATTGTTGTGTTGGTAATTAGAAAACAATAAGCTACATGCAATTAAACCAAGATGTATTAAAACTCAGATGTTAATTCTTCTGAACGCTGACTGGAAAAGAAGCAGTCAGAAGGGAGGAAACAGGAATGCATTATGATCTGCCCTTATCACAACTTAAGTAACTGCGTGTCACCTCAACCTATTTAACCTTTTGTAGAAATGTTGCATATTAAAGAGAAACTGGTACATGTTTTGCACACTGTGTTGCATGGGGACAGCCCTACTATTATGTAGAGTTGAGTAGCTGCCTTGGGCAGCACATTTTGGTTGTTACGAGAAGGCAGGAAATGACTAGGTAGTTAGTTTGTTATTACTGTATTTTTACTTCTGGGGATGGAGGAGAAGCAGTTAAGTATATTTTATGTCATGTATCAAATAATGTGATTGGCTTTGGGAACTGCAGTTTGACTTGGATGGCCAGGGGATGGAATTTGCTGGTGTTGCCCGTGTGCCTATGTATAGAATTTTAGTTTTATTTTTTATAAGGGATGTGAGACAGACACACATCACATCTCATCACATCAGGCTATCAGTCTGTCTTTGAGTTTACAGTGTTCAAACATCCCATATGGAAGGTAGCTTTGAATATATGCTTTGAACATGCAGAAGTAGAATTCACTGGAAAACAATCTCTCAGATGCTTTTGGGTGGTGCTACTTTGAGCATATTGGCAGGTACCTTAAAGCCTTCTTCCTGTTATACCTTGGTCAGACTAAAATGGTTACTGCCCTTAATAATATTTAAGCATATTGCAAGAAATAGCCTGGAAACTGGTGTTTTCATTTGTTTGGATAATAGCAAGCACTTTCTGTCTGAGGCTGTTTGTAGTTTCAGAGATTCCAATAGTGGTTTTTTAACAATTTTTGTTCCAGATCACATGTGGTATTATATGTCCTGCCCACTTTTCCTCACTGCTCAGCTATTCAGCCCTTATCTGCGAGGGGAGCCAAGCTTTGTTCCCTCTCCCCTAGGAACAGTGGAGAAGCAACATCTTCCACTAGGATTGCTGGGCAGGCATGGTTAAAGTCTCACTTCCCTACCCCAAGCAATCTTGATCTTAATAGCAGTGACAAAACAGCTATCTTGTGGGGAATCACTGGGCAGTGGCTTTAAGCTAAGTACTCCTGGGGGGTGGGATTGATGGTTGAGGGAGGACATGTGTGTATCTGTGTTTGAGAGAGACAGAGAGAGACCTCATGGGTGAATGAGTGCCCTGTGTGAATGAATGGGAATGTGCATGCATC
Source organism: Gambelia wislizenii (assembly GCA_030847615.1). NCBI lineage: Eukaryota > Metazoa > Chordata > Lepidosauria > Squamata > Crotaphytidae > Gambelia > Gambelia wislizenii. The sequence goes on from JAUMIR010000001.1 coordinate 263,959,574, forward strand.
TTGGCCTCATTCACTGCTGTCTTACTCACTACCAGCCCAGCCAGGGCTCTTTCACACTACGCAATTGTTGCACTATGATTCCACTGCAACTGCCATGGCAGCATCCTATGAAATCCTGGGGTTGACAGTTGAAAGAAGGGCCTTTTGAATCTTCAACCAGAGCATTCTGCTCTGATGCCTCCAACCATCCTAGGATTCCACAGGTTGCAACCATGGCAGTTTAAGTGGAATCATAGCACCATAACTGTGTACTGAAAGGACCCCCCACTCAGGTGGTTCCCCCCCATCCAACTGTCTGAAGGAGCTAATGCAATCCTCACCCAAAACAGTTTGCCCAACATGAAATGGGAATTAAAATACTGCCCAGTTTCTCCCACCCACCCTCCCTCTGTCTCATTCTCTCTCTTTTTTAAAGGAAACAATGGCTTTGGGTTGACAAATCTCATTTCCAAACAGGACTTTATGTTTCTATATCCCTAGACTGTCTATTCAGTTCATTTATTTCCCACTTAAAACTGTCTATTCACCCTTGCTCTGGAGAGCTTTCAAAGCTTCTTAGCAATTTCACTTCATACTGTGTCCTTGTCACATCTCTGCACCGACTAGAGTGGCAGGAAGTGGATTGTGACAAACTTATGCCAAGCCAACTTCTCTCATGAGTAATCCCACTGGAGAGCTAAGTTACTTGGAGATCCAGAGTAGTGTACTGGGTAAAGCATTGGACATGGAACTGAGGGTGGGGATTCGGGCTGAAACTTGTTAGAGATAGAAAGATCAGACCATTTTGGATTTCTCTCAGTTTCTCTTTTGTAAATTTATTTAATCCCGATTCTTTCACAGTTTATGAATAGAAAAAAGTCATCATAAAAATTCATAATCATGCCCATTTTTCTAAAGTGTGTACTTTTTATGAAAGAAGATGTTTATATTTATCTTTTTATGTGCTCTGCATCCCTCAGCATCACTGAATCACTCATCAGTTCTTAATGGCTACAGCATGTCCTTGTAACCATTTTTCTTGAAATAAACTTTCCAAGCTCTGCCTTACAAATCCTATTCCCCACTATTTAAAATGAACCAAGCCAGTTTGTGCCCACTGTGCTTAGCAGTATAACCTTAGTATAAGGACTACTTTATCCATTACTTTTTTAAAATATAATGTGTAAATATGAAAAACATACATAAAGGTGGGCATCTGACAAATATGCATAGCAGAAAGATGGGAATGACTACAGCATCCCACTGAATGTTAAAAATTGGCCTTTAGTTGCAGCTGTGGAAAAGGTGAACTCACTTTTAGTCCTACTGACTTCCACCATTACATAGATGTCATGTACTGGCATTTCCACACTCAGAAACCAGCAGTTTCAAAGTTCAAAACAGAAAACTCTATTGGTACAGTAATCCAGAAAGAGATTACTCAAACAAATAAATACAATGGCCCCCACAGTATCTGCTGGAGTTTGGTTCCAGGACCCCTGTGGATACCAAAATCTATGGATGCTCAAGTTCCATTATATACAATTGCATAGTAAAATGGCATCCCTTATATAAAATGGTGACATCAAGGTTTGCTATTTGGAATTTCATACACACACACACACACACACACACACACACATTTGAGCCATGGTTGGTTGAATCTGTGGATGCCAAACCCATGGATACGGCGGGCTGACTGTAATTTCAGTCAGTTTCATTTAATTTTATTACGTTCTCTGGTACAGAGATCCTTCCAAAAGACCCTCTGAATGTCTCTTAAGTGTGTGTGCAATCTTTTTTGTTAATATCGAACACCTTAGATTGCCAAACTGATGTCATAATAATATTTCATTTCTGATTTCATATACTTGTAGCAGCCTTTTCTTCCAAGCCTTCCCCCCCCCCAATGCATTATGTTTTGGTTTATAGTTTATTCTTGCTATGATGTATCCTAAAACTTATTCACATTCTGCACAGTGGACATTTGTAAGATTTAAATATATACAAAATACTATATAAGTATATACACTGGATCACTATGATTCAAAATCAGGTCCAGTTATTGCAATGCTGTACTAGAGAATAGTTCACTAATCTCAGGGTTTCATACAAAAACTTTTAACATTGTATAACCAGATGGAAACAAAATGAGTGGAACATTATTTGGAATAAGATGTCAGATCGTGTCCTTAAATGTGTCATCTCTGGCATTAGTATTTCAACCAGCGAGCCAGTTAGGGTCAAAAGCTGAGAGTACCTCTATATTGTAGAAATACAGTAGGACCCCTGTATCCACTGATTCATTATCCACTGATTCAGTTATCCATGGGACCTACCATAGAGTCTTCCTAGAAAATGTGTCCTTTCTAGCCATTTTCTAGGTCCTCCAAGGCAACTCAACAGTATTTTAAACTTGAAGACCCATTATTTTCAATACTGTTCGCTATTATCCAAGGTTTTCGGTATCCATGGGGCCTCCCAGAACCCATCTCCAGCAGATATGGGGGTCCTACTGTAACTCAGTTTGACACCAGTTTTAAGTGCTGTAGCTCCATCCTATGGAACTCTGGGATTTGTAGTTTTACAAGGTCTTTTGCCTTCTCTGCCTCACAAAACTACAAATCCCAGGATTCTTTAGGATGGAGCCATGACAATTAAACTGGTGTCAAACTACATTCTTTCTACAGTGCAGATGCACCCTGTGATAAGTAGTGTTTAGTAAGAGACAGAAGAGTAAATGGGATGTCCATAGTTCAGTCTCATCGTTCCCATTAACTAGCACACCCACTAGGGCAAAGTGAAGCAGTCAACAGTAGTGAATTGCTCTGCTCCCTGCTTCTTGAGGAGGCTCTGTCATTGTTGTCTAGCCTGACTCAATCCCTCTGTTCTCCCTTCCTCCATTGCCTCTTCTCCCTGCCTTGCACCTTGGAATCCTCACTACATTTCCTCCCTTTATTCTGCCCCATGTTTTCCTTCATCACCCCTCCCTTGGCTCACCTCATACTGATAATCAAAAGGGAATTCCTGTTTAGGGAGAAAAGAAGTAAAATCTTAGAAATTAACAAATGACATTTATTGATCCCCCCCCCCGACTAGTTATGCAAGGGAATAAAAGAAGATTATATATATGTATTCTAATTTAAATATTTGGATCCTCTGGTGTGAGACTTATACAAGCAACATAAGGGGAGGAAACCTTTTAGTTGAGCAAATCACAATAAAAGCCACCTGGAATATACTGGGTGAACCCAAGAGAAAGAAAATGAATTAAGAACAGAGAGATGTCAAGATCTGTATGTGTTTGTGAGACAGAAAGGAAGAGCAGGACTAAAGGGAGGCAGGCAAGCCACCTGTTCACATTGCCCTTCCCACACTGGTGAGAGGCTGTGTATATATATAGAGAGAGAAGTAGGAGGTGCTCTTAAGGTTGCCAGTGTATATATATTTATTACTATCAACCAATCAGATCAAATAAACAGTAATCAATTATCATAGTAGCACACAAATACACATCATAAACATAAACATAAACATCATTGTAGCTCATCAAATTATAAAAGTATGTGATATTACTGTAATTAGAAATTTGGTTAGAAAATTAACACTGTATTTCAGTTTGAACCACAGGAATCAGTTATATCTGCAACTGTACCTGTAAGGAGGAGCCAGCATGGTGTAGTGGTTTGAGTATTGGATTATGACCACAGGCTTATCTACACTGGGGGTAAAAATCTGCATAAAATTTGGACTACTAGTGTGTCCCAGAACTGTGCCGCATGAAATTCAGACTACATTCAGACTACGTTGGCCCATAGTTAAGCGCCACAACTCACCTGGCCAAAGCCCAAATCTGTACCACTCATTGCTGGGCTTGTCTACACAAGTGATTCAGCTAGATTTTTCATCCAGCCAGTATATAAGTCAGCTACTGCAGGTCCACTTCCACTGCCTACCTGGGCAGCTCACTGCTAGCATTTAGTCTCTAAGGTCAGAACGAGGCAGCCAGCCAAGAGATCAATGGTGAGAGAGTCAATTGGGCTACTTCCTCACTGTTAATTGCATGGCTGGGTGCCTCTTTCTGACCTCAGAGCGAGCAGCTTTGCACCAGGGCTCTGCCTTCCTGCAGTTGCTCACTCTGAAGTCAGGACAAGCCACCCGGCCATGCATCAATGGTGAGGAGGTAGCTCCGCCGCCCACCTCACTGTTGATCTCATGGCTGGCTGCCTCATTCTGACCTTAGAGACTGCATGCTAGCAGTGGTAATGCTGGGAATGGGGGGTGGAAATGGCAGCACTTGTGGCAGGCAGTGATTGTCCTGTCCCCACACCCCTGAATCCAGGGCAGATCATTTGTTCATAACAGAATTTTCTCCTGAGTTTCCAGCAAACTCCAGAGAAAACTGCAAGTTTTAAAAACCCAGATTAAGGTGGTATACCCCAAGTTTGGTGTAGATAGGGCTATACTTCATGTGGCTTTATCACACCAGATTCAGCGATAACACTGCACATTTTATGGCCTTACCAGGCCACGTTCGTGTGTGTGTCAGTTTTTTTCACTTGTGTAGACAAGCCCCAGGTTTAAAATCCCCACTCAGCCATGGAAACCCACTGGGTGAGGTTGTACAAGTCACACACTCTTAGCCTCAGAGGAAGGCAATGGCAACCTTGCTCTGATTAAATCTTGCCAAGAAAACAGTAGGATAGGGTCATCATAATTCAGAGTCAACCTGGAGCGCACAACAAGAAACCTTTTAGAATTATAAACATAGAGATTTTAGATTCACATTACCTGATTCAACAGGTAAGGAAGAAGATGGATCCAGTGGTATGTTGGCAATATTGATGTGCAATTGCTCATCGCTGCAGTCCTCCCCACAGCCACCACTGCCCCTAGGAGAAAATGTAGACAGCTATGCTGATCCAGGTCTAGCAATTTTCAGCTCCACCAGAAGCAAGTGTTTTGTAAAATGAAGGGGTCTTAATAACCCATTCAAGATCAAGCCCCCCCAAAATACATTGAATTCCACCTAGGATAGCTCACAACAATATATGATTATCAGGAAGGTTAATTGTTCCTCTAGATTGTAGTGAAGCACAGAAGGAACAAGAAGCTTCAAGGGCAAGGTAGGTTGTTTCATTGCCTCTGCTAATCAAAAGTCCTGGTGTTTTGAACCCCAACCACTACTCCACTGGGTGATCGTAGTTTACTCTGTGGTCTCTCCTCTCCACTGAGCAGGTAGCTATGGGTGCAATTGCTGTTTTTTTGGCAAGGCTACTTTGGCAGACATAGCACAGGTCCTAAAAAACCTTCTCATTGACATACAGTATCCCCTAGCCCTTATACTCTCTGTCCTAGTGGATGCTTTGATTCTCCAGTGCTCTATACATTTGTCAAAGTCTTTATCCCTTTCCTCATGTCAATACAATACCTTTGAAATGAGCTGAAGAAAAGATTGGAATATCTCCCTCTCCTATCTCATTGCTAAGAGAAAGCTTTCTTTTTAATTATTTCTATGCTGGTTTCATTAAACACCGAATTACATACCTAGAAGAAGCTGGGTGCAGACAATGGGCTAATGCCATTGGATAATCTGCATTAGAGCCATTGAATCACATGCTGAAGAGTAAATCAACACTTATATAAATCCTATTGATTTAATTGGTCTACTCTAGTTGAAATTAGTGTTTGGATTCAGAACAATGTTTTTAAAGAGAATTGAAGTAATAAGAGGGTGGTGGTGTGCATGCTCTGACTTGCTCTTATTATCAGTATAATCTCTTGGTCAAACTGGTGCTTCAGGTTTATGAACTGTCACAGAGCCTGACAAACCTATTATACCTGAGATAGTAGTGGGACAAAAAAAAAATTATGGAGATATAGATACTTTCTACACTTCTGTCCAGGTCCTCCTGAAAAGTACATCTGGGTTGATCTTTTATAAACCCCTTCCGATGGCTTTTTCTCTACTCTCCCACAATCTAGGCTATGAGTAATTTGTGAGCATGCCCTTGAATCACTTGATGAAAGAGAGAGTTTTGGCAGATGCATCTTTTTACCTGGTTCCATGGCTGCCAGAGGAAAAGCAACGCATGACAAACTTTGTCCTCCCGTGTAATTATCAAAGGCATAATCAGCAAACCTAATGGACAAGTCAAACATTCAGGGCATTGTGCTACCAGATGTTTGGCCAGTTCCCACTGCAAATAATAGTGTAAACAGGAGAAGTAGGAAGTGCTCTTAGGGTTGCCATTGAACTTTGGAAAATGGAAAACACATACACAATAGATGCAAGAGAAAAAAACATTCCCTTGACTAAAATTCATATGAAGAACATGATTTTGTGAGCTTATTCCAGCTAACCCTTTTAAGCTTCCTTTGTGATTAATGGCTTCCAGTTTATTTCAGAATCAATTTGCAAATAGTTCACCCTGAATAACCTCCGGTGTAATTCTTTTGTCAAGAAGTGTGGAGGGAAAGGTGATCAGCTAGTCACACAGATGGTCATAATAAAATATGACTTTTAACCTGGAGTTACATCCGAGAGACATGACTGGGTTATATCATTCAAAGGTGTTGTATCCTCCCCTTCATGATGTGTGTTCTACATTGAAATAAGCAGGGTTTTTTTCCAGTTTTGTCTCACTGTTGTATTATTATAGGTTCTCAGACTCACTTCTTCTCCTTTAAACAAGAGGATCTTGTAGTATCTTTGAGATTAACTATTTTAAATAAGTAAGGGCTTGTCTACACCGACAGTGTACCCCATCTTGTTCCCACCTTAGAGCCCTGACGTCTTGATGATGTAGGGCTTTTGCCCTGGGCAGTCCTCACTACCCTCTTGCTTACTGATATCCCAGACTAACATGGCTATGTCTTTGAATTTTTCTCTTTTGTCTTTTGATTTAGTAGTTAGACTTTCTAGCTAATTTAAGAATTGGTGCATTACAAATTTGTCTTCTTTAGCACATGTTAAATGTTTTGTCTCCCCATGTAAGCCAGGCACATGTAGATTGAAAAATGCAACGTAAAGAAAATAATCTGTGATTGCAAACATGAATGTGTTTTCACATAAGAATGACAGGTGAGCCAAAGTGTTCTGACTCCAGGATTTGGAGGGCTCTTTGTCAGCCCCTCTGGATTGCAAGAGACAGGACATCCAAACAATGAATTCTCAGCTCTTCCTCTGTTCAAAGTGGGCATGGTAGCATGGTGTGTTGCTTCTGTGTTGGTCTTTGGGCCTCAGGAATGCACAAACTTACTACTCTTAGGACATTTTCAAATGGCGTAAAAAAACCCCAAACCCACGGAGGTCAGGGGGAGGATGGTGCTATCCCACTTCCAGCGCTCCATTTTGGACGACACCATCCTCCTCCCGTCCTTCATTAGTTCTGCCTCCATCCTGCTTTCCGTTAATAAAAAGCGGTGGAGGCAAAATGAAAGTAGGATGGGAGCAGAACGAACGAAGGACAGGAGGAGGACGGTGTCATCCGAAATGGAGCACTGGAAGTGGGATAGCACCATCCTCTTCCCGACCTCCACAGAGGGGGGGGTGTTACCCTGTCTGAAAATTTGCTTGGAATTGGGTTGAGGAAACTTTGGCCCTCCAGATGTTGTTGGACAGCAACTCCCATCCAAGCTAGCATGTTTAATGGTGAGGGATGCTGAGAGTTGCAATCCAGCAACATCTTTAATCCTGCCATTTCTTTGTCATCCCTGGTCTATTTCATATGTAGGTCTATTTCATATGTAAGAAACCCTACCCAGCAGAACATTAAAGTACAGTTGGCGATGTCCATTTAAGTCTGTCTGTGTTTAAGGTTGATAGGAACTTTGTTGATTACTTCTGATATTCATCTGATAGATACCTCTGTTCTTTCTGGAGACGATAGTTATACAAAAAGTACTACTTCTGGCAAAATTGGTGAATCTCATAATATCACTTCAAATCACAATGTTACAGTTTCAAATACTCCTATTATGCTGTATTTGTTTATTAGTTTTTAAAAAGTAGCATTTCTCACGTTCAGAGAACCCAGCCTTAAAATGTCAAAAGATTTAGAAGCAGAAAGTGGAATACGTTAAGATCACATGCACCCATAAAGAATTAAAATGGGAAAGGACACCACCAGTGCACTCCTGTACATGAGTACATTCTTCCCACCCTTCCAAAATGTGTACATAGTATTTCAGTTTGATCACATGTAAACAAGTAGAAATAAAATCATAGTGACTTTGGTCTGCAAATACAATCTGATTTGTTGCTGTTGTGTGCTTCTAAGTTGTTTTCAACTTATAGCGACCCTAACGGGAACATCTCATGGGGTTTTTTTGGGGGGGGGCAAGATTCGTTCAGGGGCAAGGGGTTGCCTTTGTCTTCCTCTAAGGTTGTGAAAGTGTGACTTGCCCAAGGTCACCCAGTGGGTTTCTATGGCTGAGCAAGGATTTGAACCCTGTTCTCCAGAACTGTAGTCCAATGCTTAAACCACTACACTATGCTGGCTCTTCACAACCTGGTTTAGTGACAGTTAATGAGTACCTTGAAGCTGTTCCATGACCAAAATCAGTAATTTCTAGCTATTTTTAAAAAATCCAGGGAGATGTTCATGAGAGAATTTCATAACTGTGTTGAGTTAAACATTAAGTTAAAGTGGAGTTAGTAATAGGAGTGCCAGAATTCTCTGCAAATGTGTCATGCAATTTTATTTAAGAACACACGCTCCTGGATATCAGCCCTGGATTTCCAGCAAATTTATTCCATTTGTCTAGGAGTGAGACATGTCTCTAGTCCCCTCTTTGTTTGATTTTTTTTTTTTTACTCATACAGCATTGTTTTCATCACTGAATACAGTATGAGCAGAGAACGTACATGACTCTTGAACCTGAAAACACATTTGCAGAATAGGACAGACAGGCTGGTGTGTGTGTGTGTGTGTGTGTGTGTGTGTGTCCTTTCTCTGTATCTTTCTCTACTCAGTAATATTCCCAGCCAGGTTTTTCAGGCAGTTGGACTTGGTGAATTGAACTTGGTAAAGATCAGGCCTTAACTGAGAGAATTATTTGAGCAATAGTGTATTTTAACAGCAGAGTAATTCCATGGGGATATGTTACACTTCATTTTATTAATTTCAGGAGAGCAACCCCCTTCCTAATCAAGAATGTCAGTCCATTATTTCCTTTACTTTCCAGTTATATTATTGTGTCTGCTGAGAACAGCTTCCATAGGCTTCTTCTCATTCAAGGAACTGAGTATAGATCCCACTATCTGTGAAGGTTACCTACAAAAGAGAATGTGTTTGTTTCACAACACAGGTCAGACTCGAAATCCCATGTTAGGGATGTAGCTCTTCACTGTATGCCAGTTTTGTGCATAAAACAGCATTTTCTTCAAAGATAATATTTCTGCACATAAATATTATTTTCTTTACAGAAAATGCTGTTTTCTGTGCAAATAATGCTGTAGTTATGGACTTAATCTGTACAAAATTATATATAATATATGTTTCGATTTTTTGCACAGAAAACAGTACAATCGTTCTTCTGTATCCACAGGTTCTTGTATCCATGGATTCAACCATCCACAGCTTAAAAATATTCCAGAAAAAAATTCTAAAAGGCAAATTTTGATTTTGACATTTTATATAAGGGGCACCGTTTTACTATGCCATTGTATATAATGGGACTTGAGCATCCATGGATTTTGGTACCCACAGGGGATCCTGGAACCAAACCCCAGTGGATAAAAGGGCCCACTGTATTTTCTATGCAGGGAACAGCATTTTCTTCAAAGAAAATAGTATTTTTGCTTCCTGTACATTAAATTCTGTTTTCTGTGCCAAAAAAAACCCCTCATGATTTTAGTGTACTTTCAATCATTTTTTCAAATATTTTCACATATTTTCCATCCGTATCCCACACTGCAAGCATATTATCATTCATAGTGGCTGTGGTTCATCATATTCACTATTCGAAGGCGCAGGCAGCAGCACTGTGTTTCTTTGTTGGTAAAGTTGTGTAGTCTCCAGTATTTAAATTTTTAAAAAAATGGTTCTGCTGGGTGAGAGATTGTGGAAGCTGTAGTCTTCCCTAAATAATATCTCTGTGCTTTGGGCTAGTCTTTATGTTCACTCTCTTTCCCCAAGTGTACAATAAATGCATGAATGAGAAAGTCTGAACAGACGTTTGATCTTGTTCCTCACAGCCCAAATAATTCTGTTACTACTAAAACCACAGTTGGGGAAAGATTTCACGGAATGATTTTGTGCCTCATCCACTTCCAAATTAGAGGCAAAGAATCAGTTTGCTGATACTTTGGCTGACCCTCAGGCTGGAGTTTACAAAATCTTATGCCGCAGCAACTCTATGCCACAGTAAACCTGTTTGGTCTTTAAGGTGCTTACAAAAGTATTTAAAATCTTTGCTATAGCATCCTTACATAGATGTTTCTCAGAAACTGGCAAGACTAATGACCTGAAAGAAATCTCTGCAAATGTGTCAGGTGGTGGTGGTGCTATGAAAGGAACCTTCTGTACCTTAGCATGCTTAAAATATGGTCATGTATCTATGTGCACATATATCTCTCATTGAAGCAATGAGAAAACTCAGTTTTATAATATAATGGAGGTGTCATGCATCTGGTTTACTTTATCATTTTTAATTTTTGTCACAAATATCTGTGGTGTCCTGTGAATTGCATCTCATTCTAGTGTGCCTTCACCGTCTATATGCAAACAATAGCAAAGAGGTCATTGTCATGGCTGGAAAGAAGACCAAACCTGGAAACCTTGGACAAAGCAATTACTGACACCCTTTTGGACTGGGCCCGGGGAACCTGTGGTCCACAAGATATTTGCAGATACAGTTCCCACCAATCCTGGCCAACCTGGTCAATAGTGAGACATAATGGAAGTAGTTGTTCATCATCCCCTGGTGGGATGAAGGTTCCCTACTTCTGTTTTAGACTACAGTCAGTCCTTCATATCCACAGATTCTGCATCCACAGATTCAACCATCCACGGCTTGAAAATATTCCCCTCCCCCCCAAAAAAACCTTTAAAAAAGCAATCCTTCATTTTGCCATTTTGTATAAGCGCTACCATTTTACTACACCATTGTATATAATGGGACACACCAGATTTTCAGACTACACTGTTATAGTGTTACTATTCCACTTTAACTGCTCTGGCTTTCTGCTGTGGAATTCTGGGCTTTGTAGTTTAGTGAGGCCTAAGAGCTCTCTGGCTGAGAGTTGCAAATGCCCTCCCTAAACTGCAAATCCCAGGATTCAACAGGAGGCAGCCATAGCAAATATAGTGGAATAGTAACACTATAACAGTGTTGTCTGAAAATCTAGCAAGTATCCATGGGGGGTCCTGGAACCAAACCCCAGCAGATACCAAGGGACCACTATATTGTACCCTAGCAAGATCATTGGATGCTAGGGTATGAATCCTATTATTCATTCCAACTGGAATAGATCTACCAGATCAATGGGATTTACTTACATATTGGCTCACTATTCATCAGTGGATTCAGTGGGTCTCCTCCAATTGGATTCAGGCAAGGGACAGTTGACCTGGCCACCAAGGAACAATGAAGGAATCTGCTATGAATGTTAAGGTCATGCACTGCTTCAGAAATTGTTGTTGCAATCAAGCACAATTACATATATTTTAACAGAACATGAAATACTTGCCATGATTATTGAGCGATTAAAGTGGAACATCCCTTGGTGCAAGAAACAATAATCTCTGACAGCAGTGTTTAAAGAGAACTCTCCAGTTCTTATCAGCAAAATGCCTCTTCTTTCTGACAACAAAAACAAACAAGACTTTAAAGATATGCTTGGGAACTAACTTACAAGGAAAAGGCCATCCTGTGATTCAGATTCATACTACAGTTAATGCAGACTCTCTTGTCATGGGGGGCAGGGGTACTTTAATCTTGGTGGAAGACATTACAGTCCTGCTATGCTATCCTGCTAAATGAAACAGTTAAGTTAAATCTGTTACATACAGTGGAGAGAAATCCATAATATTCAAACCATTCAAAAATCAATAGGCAAGAACAATGCAGGATTTTTCCTCTTAACAAAATGTGTAGAAATATATGATAGGATCTAGACTTTGGGAAGCAAGAACTGGTAGTAATTTTTCATACCGTATGTTCCGGAGTATAAGACGACATTTTAACCCAGGAAAATGTCCTCAAAAGTTGGGGGTCGTCTTATACACTGGGTATATGGTGGCCGTGGGTTCGGGAAGTGCGGAGGGGTGGCTGGCTGAGTGGGGGGAGGCTTGCCAGCCTCCTCCTGCGCTTCCCCAATTCAAGCCTCCACCCCCCCCCCGTCTAGCCAGCCACCCCTCCACCTTTCCCAAACCCATGATGGGGCTACCAGCCCCATCTCAGACTCGGGAAGGGCAGGAGGTGCTAGCAAGCTTTCCCCTCCCAGCCAGCCACTCCTCTGCCTTTCCTGAACCTGGCTGGGGGGCGGGAAGCTTGCTAGCCACCTCCCACCCTTCCCGAGTCCAAGATGGGGCTGGCAGACCCATCTCAGGTTCAGGAAAGGCGGACGGGTGGCTGGCTGGGGGGGGAAGCTTGCTAGCCACCTCCCGCCCTTCCCGAGTCCGAGATGGGGCTGGCAGCCCCATCTTGGGTTTGGGAAAGGCGGAGGGGTGGCTGGCTGGTGGGGGGGGAAGCTTGCTAATTACCTCCCACCCTTCCTGAAGCCATAATGGGGTGGCTGGCTGGACAGGGGTAGACATGTACGGCGAGTATATCCCAAACTCTGTATTTTAAGTGGGAAAGTCGGGGGTCATCTTATATGCCCAGTCGTCTTATATGCTGGAAAATATGGTACCTAGAAATCTAAAATCTTAAGTACTTCAGCATCTCTTGTCATACATACACCTCTTTCTCTGTTCAGCTGTTGATCACAATTTAAAATGTTCGATAAAGGTATACAGCTACTCTGTGGATCAAACCCGTATTGTATTGACAACGTATATGAATAAGATAACTGGAGAGAAATCCTCTTTTTTTAAAAAAAAAATAATCTTACTTAAAAAAATAACGACACAAGAATAAATATTATTCTTTACAGGATAATGAAACACTATGTCAAAAGCACATTGTTTATATACAAAAAAAAAGTCTTCAAGGTAACAAGCAAAAAAAAAATTGTTTTCAAAAGCTTTCTAAGACTACTCAAGGATTCTAAGGCACTTGCTTTTCAAACATCAAAAGCTCTCTCTTATCCACCCTGTCTTTCTGAGCCGTCCCAAAGGAGAAGTGAAGAAGCCAGGCAAGGAGCTCTTGGCAACTTCCCGACTCACAAACCAGGCGGTACTGGTAGAAGAACCTGCCTGCTGCTGTCTGAATTTCCTCTATTATATAGTATTTTCCTGTATGCCTACATATCAGCACCAATTTTAAATTAAAACTATCTCTTAAATGGATCTTCTTGGAGTTGAAAGTTATAGCTTCAAGCAGCAATGTTTTTAAGTGGGAGAGCAACCATCAGCAGCTCAGTAGGCATCCAAGCCCATTGGAGTGCTACCAGGGGAACGGAGTCCACTCACAGCAGAAGGCATTCATGTACCATTTTGACCCGTTCCAGACATGAACATTGTGCTCCTAGCTGAATTGTGTGTCCTATGTGAGCACCTAATCCATATTCCAAGCCAGCCTCCTAGGAAATTCAGTGGCATTGCTAAAGAGGACGGAGGTCTCATCTACACCAACAGAAAAATCCAGCGTACCTTCGGGTTTTCATGAGCTGCAGTGACCACGGGCTTATCTGCATGATCACCACACACACTGAGGCACGTTCAGGGGCACTGTCCACACACAATTCTCCCTTTTGAACTAACCCCTTGTCCAATAAATCACAGTAGACATGGCCGTGTCTGCTCTTGTTTCTTTCCCTCCCTCCCCTCATGCCTGTAAATATACATATGTCTTTTCCGTGACTTAGAGGGGCTTCAGGCATCCTATTAAGTGGAGGTACACCTAGCTAATGATTATAATGGTATGCTGGTATGTGCTTGTCCAAACAACTGCCACGTATGCAAAATAAATGGTGATGAAGGATCCGCTTAAAAGTGAAATTGAAACAGAGAAAGATCAACTGGCTCAGGGAGCCTCCTCCCATCCAACTACTGAAACTTCTCCCCCTGGAGTGTCGCTATGGACACATACACACACACACACACACACACAACTGTCTAGATTTTCTACTCAAATCTGGAGTAAAACCCCACTTTTGGGGTGTGGATTAAATCCCTGAAAAGATCTAGACTCAAGCCGTACATTGTCTGATCAGTTCGCAGTGAAAAACGAGGTGAGATCATTTTATCTGGCCAGTATAGACAAGCCCTCAGTGTTATTTCCCAATATGAACCTGTCCAAGTTTTGATATCCTGGCAGGGAGGGGCTTTCTCTCAGTCCCACCATTGCCATAGGCAAATTTGGTAAGGAAATGTGAGGGAGTCTTCCCAGTGGCTGTTCCCAGGGGTGGGAGCTAGGCTGCCCTCTCTCTCCTGTTCTGTTAGCAAGCAGATATTTGTTTTGGCTAATAATTGGTTGCTCCGGAAGGATATTTAATGGGTGAGATGAGGATGCATCACTTCTATCCTCGATGTTACATTTTAAATTCTTCTGAATTATTTTAAATCAGTGCTATTTTTAATAGTTTAGTTATTTAAGTTTTGAAATTGTTTTCTATTATTAGTAGTAGTAGTATTAGCTATAGTCTGTATTCTGCATATATTAGCTATAGTCTGTATTCTACCTTGGCTCCCACATTGGGAGAAAAGTGGGATCTAAATTAAATACAAATAAATAAATTTCACACTCATGTTATGTATGCAGACATTTCTGACATGTGTTTGTGTGTATAGATAGATATTTGAGATTTTATATTTTTTATATCCAAAGGCAGAAATAAATACCTATATCACTGGTATTATTTGGACTTACGGGTCTCTTTTATCTATTGTACAACAAGGCATCTTAGGAGATTTTCAGATGGGGACCATCTATAGCATCCCTGTCATACTACCTATTTCCCACCCCACTCCTGTCCCTTACACATTTTTTTTTAAAATCAGACTTACCTTATAAGTGAGACAAAAACTGCTCCCCCTCCCTCCTGCAGTCCATGCGGAGCTATATTCACTTCCTTATTTGAAATCCCAGGCCATTCTCATGAGAGAACAAGCATGCAGGAAATTTTTTTAAAAAAGTTAAAGAAAGAAAGAAAGAAAGAAAGAAAAGTACAGCAAGCATAAAAACAAAGTTTAAAAATTCCAAATAACCCAGGGAGTGGGGGGAAAGGGTGTCACTTACACTTGGATGTCCCGATCACACCCGGAAGTCTTTTGCAGGGATCTCCCACCGTAGCTGGCATCACGTAACAGAAATGGGGCGCCAGTTCACAAGCCTGTGATTCCATCACAGAGACGGAATGGGCAATCTATAGATGGCTTAAGCCGTTAATAAAAATAATTGGACAAATTGGAGCGTGTCCAGAGGAGGGCGACCAAAATGGTGAAAGGTCTGGAAACCATGCCTTATGAGGAGAGACTTAGGGAGCTGGGTATGTTTAGCCTGGAAAAAAGACAGTTAAGAGGCGATATGATAGCCCTGTTTAAGTATTTGAAGGGGTGTCACGTTGAGGATGGATCAAACTTGTTTTCTGCTGCTCCAGAGATTGGAACACGGAGCAATGGATGCAAGCTCCAGGAACAGAGATTCCACCTCAATATTAGGAGGAACTTTTTGACAGTAAGAGCTGTTCGGCAGTGGAACGCACTCCCTCGGAGCGTGGTGGGGTCTCCTTCCTTGGAGGTCTTTAAACAGAGGCTGGATGGCCATCTGTCAGGGATGCTTTGATCGTGATTTCCTGCATGACAGGGGGTTGGACTGGATGGCCCTCATGGTCTCTTCCAACTCTGCAATTCTATGATTCTATGATTAAGTGCAAACAGAACGGAGGGAGCACAGGAGAAGGATGAGACAGGGACGACGATGTCTGAAAAAAGAGCCCTTTGGTGATCTCCTGTTGTCCCTGCCGTGCATTTTTTAGGACGTCTGAAAATCTCCTTACAGATATGAAAAATTGCAATAAAGTTCTGAAGTCTCAAATCCTTGGTGAATAAGATAGCTATTCCATTTGAAAATCTTTACACCTACCGTTTTGTCCCTCGCCTATCACTACAGGCTTTTTCGGAATTAGATTTATCCTTCAAGCTTGTGCAATGGATTTTTCTGGTGGAGTGCAGTGTGCACACAACTGGCCTCACCCTTTAAACTAAAGGTTCATCTGCTGTGGCCTTGCAAACATGGATGGTAGCAATGAGGTCCTCGGGTCGTAGGTTTGATTAGAGTTTCCTTCTCTTAGATGGTTGACCTTACAGGGTTGGACGAGCACCATCTGCCCAGGTTTGGTATTAGAGTTTTCCTTCTCCTAGGATGATTGCCATAAGGCTAGAGAGCCCATCCTGCCCTTTGATCACCAATAATGGTCCTCCCTGGCCTCACATCGGGAGGCATGGAGACACACTATCCACAATGCTGCAGCCTTATTTGAGAACTCACACCAAACAAGTCTTGAAGAGAAATGACAACGCAGAAAGAATCACAACCCAAAAACATCACCCAAGGAGACCTTCTGCTGTGCTTTCTGCAAACGGACTTGTTTATCTTGGATTGGCCTCTTCAGTCATCAGCGTGCTTGCAGAAAGTGTCGGATGAGTCCTTCCTGAATCTTCATTTGCAAAGAAAAGCCAGAGAAAGAGAGCCATTTGAAAAAGGTCCCATGATTTTCACAGCTTGAGTAACACTGGCTATATCGCCTTTTCAGTGTAACTTTCCTGAAAGTCAAGCCTGCAAGATCTCTAAATACTGAACAAAAACTGTGACAGGTTGTATTCTTTTTTTTCTTGTTCTTTTTTTTTTTTTTTTAGTAGCTTGATGAGAACAGGGAAAACAAGAGAAGTGTCTGCAAAATAACCTATGCAGTGTTTACCCTCTTAAGAACCTTCATGTCATATTTTGAGTATTAAAATAAAGCTACTTAGAATTTATTATTTGGGAATCTGCCTTATAATTATAGCTAATTTAGTTTAAATGTGAATTTTAATGATTACTGAATTAATAGTTCACTTGGTTTCATTAGTGAATTTTAAGTCATTTGAAAGCAGTAGAAAATGAAGAGAAAATTTAGTTCATTTATTCTCTGCCAATCTGAATGAAACTGCCGTTTGTTTCCAGAACTGGAGGAAACATAGACCTTTATCACATGAGGCTGAAATCCTGCAATTATGATGGGATAGTAGCATGAACGGGTTCTTGTTATTGCACAATATTGTCATCCTCCCATGATCTTTGTGTGCTCCTCCCATTAACAATGCATAGCTTTTCATTGATGGGCGAAACCCGTCAATAGCCCTCAATATCACTCTTTTCACTGTATTGACAAACATGTGAAATAACATCCCTTTGTAACTGCACAATTACAGCGTGAATGGGTGGTCCTCTTTTCCTCCTACCTTTCCCCAATGAGAATACTTAATTAAACTTCCGGGGGGAAACATGAAGAAGACCTAGAGGACACTCTTTTAATCAACTGTCACCTTTTCTTGGTACCTTTTTGTGTTTAAGTATTTATTTGTTAATTTCTTTGGTTATCTATTTGTTTTTGGTGTGCAAGAAGACAATGTCACATCTTCTTGCAAGAACAGCCAAAAAAATGTTATTGTGTTATCCGCCCCGGCCCCCTTAGACACTTTTGTACAAGTTTTGGTTCATTTTTTTAATTGAGAATTGAGCTTCAAAATTCAGAGAAATGCAAAACAGGAAGGATAATGGTGTCTTCGCCTACATATTAGTCCAGGAAAGCAGATTAGGTCAGTTCACATATAAATGTAGACCAAAATAAATTCCTTCAGTATTCCTTCTAAGTTTTTGCTGTAGTTACCCATTTTCACACACACTCCCAATATACATACCTTTCCTCCTGATTATATAAACATATCATAAACTGATTTTTACTTTATAGCAGTTTAATTGTCATGGCTTCTCCCCCCAGAATTCTGGGAATTATGATTTTTTAAAGGTCCTGATACAGGAAGAGATCTCATGGCCTCTCCCTCACCACCCTCAGAACAGAACTATTGTTCCCTGGGGAAAGGAATAGGGTTTAACCTAGTGCAGTTTTGTAATTATTGTCCCACTAGCTTTCATCTTTCTCTTACAGAAGTATTGATGTTTTTAAAAAATCAGAGCAGTGTGCCAGTGTGGCCTTGGGTTAAAGTGTGGTTCGGCTTGCAGAAAGCACAGGATGAGTCCTTCCTGAATCTTAATTTGTAAAGAAAAGCCATTTGGTTTTCATTTTTAAGTGAATTAACCTAAATCCAACCCCAAGATGGAGTGCCATTTTGCCCAGAAAGGAGGTAAATGAAATAAATTAATCACACTTCTGAGACTAATGCATGGATCACAGAACATCATCCTTCAGGATGCATACTTCTGTAGTTCTCAGCTCCATAAGGAGACTGCATTAAATGTGGCTGTCAATCTCTAGGTGAAAGCATGTATCTACAATGTATTGATTACCCACACAGCAGATCAGTTATCTGTCCTTTTAACAATGAGGGTTCCTTCTGGACCTCATAGAAGCTCATTAATAGCTATAATAGCCAATATTTGGTCTGTAAGCAGGACTAGGCAGTGGGAAAAGGTGAGCAATGTCAATCCGTAAAAGGTTAGAAGGATATTAATATTGGAAAAATTTAATTATGTTTCTGGGTGTGGTGCAAAGAAAAGAACCACTAAGATGTTTGTGTGTAACTTGTTTCAGAGAATTGGCTCCATTCTTCTCTTCCAATCATTTGTTAAATTTGCATTGTCAATGAAGGCCAGAGCTGGGAAATGTTACCATTTTTGGAGTACACCATACCCAGGGATGCTGGGAGTTGGAATCAAAGGAGTACCCCCCCCCACCAAGCTCTGCCTGTACTCATACCATCTATTTATTTATATTTATTTATTTATATTAGTTATTTATACCCCACTTTTCAGCCACAAGGCTATCAGAGCAGCTTACAAATTGTTTTAAGCAACAGCAGTTTACACATCTACACTGCATTAAGCAGCTTCCAATGTTGTTGTGGCTCCTGTCCCTTGGCCACTCCACTGCAGGGAGGAGATGAGCCAAGCATCCTTCAAGCCTTCGTGGACCCCCTGTGAGGACATCGCAGATTGCTGATGGTCCCCGTCCACAGGTTAAGGATCACTGAACTAAGCCATTGCAAAAGATCCCCATATTTCTTTGCTTTGTTTGGTAATCATATACAGTAGTGCATCTCTTCCACACCTTCAGCATTTGGGGCTTTATCCTTACCAGCCATGCTAAATCCTTTCTGCTCTGCCACTACTGCTTGCTTTTTAACTTGGAAAGCAAATTTCACAAAGTTTAAATGAGTTTTATTGCTAAATAAGTGTTTATAGGATTGTAGCTTTCAGAAGTCAATTGAAGCTACTTGAGGACAGCAAAGCCTCAACTACCTGTTTCATTGCACCTTTCACTCTTTTGTCTTGAATGGAGACCAAGTAAAAGTCTCAGAGAGCTGCAATTAACAACTCTGCCTGAATGAAAAATTCAAAGAGCTGAGCTGGTATTATGCCTTCCTGGGTCATCATCACAATACTCTAACTAGCTGCTGGTTGATGTCTTTGTATTATTTGTGCTTCATGACATGAGTACCTTTCCTAATTAGACTACTATATTCCTGAAACATTTAGAAGTTTAGATTTAAATCTAAGGAACATTTCTTTCCCCTTCTCTCCCTTTTCTCTTTTATAGATAGCTCATTATTTTTTCATTCTCTTTGATGGAGTAATCTGTGTGACTTGAAAGATTGTGTAATTTGGCATCATTAGAACTTAGTACAATAAAGCTAGGATGGTTGTCTATAGTTCTGTTACTTCTGGCATCAATGCAGAAGCAACTGTTGGTCTCCCTCCTCATGTCTGATCTTCTTGCTGTTGTGTCCAGCTCCTTTCCCCCTCTTACTTTCTTGTCTATGAATTGTTTTCTCCTATCACTACTTCAAAGCCAGTTGTTCCACTTTAGCTAAGTTAAAGCTAAGCTTCCTATATTATCATTTTCCTGTCAAGTGCATATTTGCTGCTCCATAGATTTTAAATTCACTACAATGGATCCAGTGAATCCAGCCTGGGAGAAGAAACTTATACAGGGGAGATCATGGCTTCTTCTGCTACTCCCCATTCCATTTAAAACACCCCGCTCTCGAACCTCCCTGTAAACTCCCCAATTGTGCCAGTTTGGCAGGGACAGTCCCAGTCAATCCTCTGTCATCCCACTTTCAGCTGCCTTTAAAATGCCCCCATTTCTGTCTTCTCCTCTCACTTTCCCCCTTTGTCCTCATCTTACTTCAATTGCTGTAATCTGAGTTCAAAGTGCAAAAGGAGTTTGCACTCAGTTAACTCAACAGAGGGGAGAGGAGAGGATGGGATAGAATCTTGTCCTTCCCAGTAGACTCAAGAAAAGCAAGCTGCTACAGCCTCTCTTAATTTGTCTGTTCTCCCACATTAATAATGTTTTGACATCTTGACCACATGCTGAAATTGCTCGGCCACACATGTCTCATGTTCATTTGTGAAATGTTGGAGGGTATGTCTCTGACACCAAGCTTTGGAGGCAAAAAAGGAATGCAGTCATAGCAAGGAGATTGTAGTCCCAGCAGGCAGACCCATGGAATCAACTGTTGAATGGTGAGTCAACACTTAGTGTAAATCCCATTGATTCAATTCCTCTAGTTGAGATTAACAATTGGATCCAGGGCTATTTATTGTTCCCCAGCCCTGTCTTTTGACTTGGAAGATGATCTTGAGGTGTGCTTCTAATTCCTGGGGCTGGTTAACACGACAGGTTTTATTGCGTTAAGTTGCGCTTTAGCACTTTCCCTAATCAGTGGTGGGTAGTTTACACGGTAATTGTTTACACAGCTATATTTTGTGGCTCTTTGATTTTTTCCGCTTTGAAGTTCACACAGCCAAAAGTGCTGGGGGCATGGCCAAGCATTGGAGAGGGAAAGGAATGCCATAGGAATGTCTGCCCTGGCCCCAACTCTGTGCTGAACAGCTTAGGTTTTCTTCCTTGCTTGAAACAGCATTTTCTGCCAAAGAGAGAGAGAGAATAACAGCTTAGAGGCAGTCCCCCCCCACTCCCTTTCTACAATTCAAACGGAAGGTGTTCCTCCTTGCGAGAGAGAGGGGGGGGATAGCAGTTCAGCTTGCTACAGCCCTTCGTGAAATGGTTTCTCTCCCTCCCCCATGCACAGGAAAAAAGTTGACGAACTGACCTTTTACATACTTTCAAAACAGCAGAGAGGATGAGAAGGAATGCTCCCTAAATGAAAATTGTTGGGAATCTTTTTTTTTTTTTTTTGCAAACTGGCTTGCAAAATAGCAGACAGGATTTTTGCTAAGTTTCCTCTAATCGCTACTGTCTTTCCCTCCCTCCCTGCCCCCCTTTTAAGCCCACCCCTGCATCATCAACCAATCACAATGCAGCTGTGCTTTAACCCTTAGCGGAATGCTAGTTCACACTGCCAATAATGCACTACATTGCAAATATACCGGCAAAAATAGCAACATCCCCTGGCATGCTATATTTGGGTGTTTTACCTTCCCCCCTTCTGAATGAGGCAATGCTGTGCTGCGATCCGTGGGAACTATGAGCTATCTTAGCGGTATATTTAGAGGAATTTTTGCCCGTGTAAACGACCCCCTGGTGAAGCCCCTATAACAGGAGGGCAGAGTTTGTAGGATTTCCTGGTGATCTTTAGATGGCCTTCTGTTGTCCTGCACAGCTCCATATCCTATTGGCAAAAGGAAAGCAAGGAAATGTGGGATTCAGCACATGGATGTCAGTTTCCTTATACATGGATAATAATTTTGGGAAGAAGTCTTAGTTGGATGATTGATGTGAAAAGCCACTTGTCTCCTTGAACTCAAGTGCACACACATTGGGCCCAGTACATGTCAGCTGACTAATGGATTTTTGCAATTAGAAATGAGCCTTTTGTCTTTGCTACTCAGGGTGATTTTCCTCTTAATGCACAGGAATAACCTCTCACTGAACTCTTGCCACAAATTAGCAATGGAACAAACGTTGGTTTCTTTGGGAGTTGGAAGTTTTGAGCAGATATGTCCATAATCAAGTTTTTCCTTATGCTGTTTTAAACATACCCATTATCATAGTAATGCCTGCTTGAAAGCCTTGAGACACCATTACCCCATTAGAAAAAAATTAACATATCTCAGCTGATAAACTTCTGGCACATGCAGACTACCAGTGGGGGCAGCTGCAGGAGGATGGAGAGCAAAAAAAGAAACCTGCGGTAATGCCAATGTTGAACTTTCTCCAAGCCTTCCCCTCATTAAAGGTGACTTGCCCCATACAGGAGAAAATATAAAGAGAGAATCCATAATTAACGTGCCACATTAACTTGTCCTGACTGTGGTGAAGTTGACATTAAATATACATTAGCAGCATTACAAGTTCTTTCAGATTTTTTTATTAACCAAAGTGAAGAGGAATTATTTCTGTAAGTTCACGAGTTGCCAAGCTGTAGATGATATGTAGGTCCTTAATACTGATTTTATTCAATTCTATACAACAAGCAAAATGCACATACCAGGAGTCTTATAAAGTTGGCCCTCCACATTTCCCTGTTTAACCTTTTGTGGATTTGATTATTCAACAGATTATTGTCTGTCACTTCTGCTGCTGCCCTGTGCAATTTTTAGTAGGGACTGCAAGCCTCGCGAGACTGAGTGAGACTATGAATGCATAGTGAAGCTTGTTAGTCTCTATTAGAAATAACGCAAGACAGCAGCAGAAGTGACAGCAAGCCCCACCATCCACCTACTTCTGCCTTGCAAAGGAACACCACCACATTGAAGGCATCTACAGTGGGCCGAATCAGCAGATCATACTTTTTTGTGTATTAAATATGGTTGGGGGGATAGAGATATTAAGGGTTTTTCTACATTCACAGGGGTCCTGCACTCCTAATGTGGAGGGCCAGCTGTAGCTTCATTTGTTAAAAAAAGGTCCTAAAGTAATGTTTTAATTGGATTGATAGATTAATTAGATTTTGTACCTCATATTGTTTTTGCCATTTTGTTTTAAATTATGCTGTAAGGTCCCTTGAGTCCAAGGATATAAATCAAACCAATCAAATAATTTCCTTGTGAAACAAAGAAATAGTGATGCAGCTAAACTCAAAACAGTGTTTTACGGTAATTTATTGGAAGTGCCATTGAACTCAACAGGATTGGCTTCTGAGTAGACATGTGTAAGCTTGCTCTCTTAGGAGATTATCAGATGACCAAATTAATCCATCACAGGGACAACAGGAGATTGTGAAAGGGCTTCCCTTTCAGACATCGTCCCTGTGTCGTTATGCTCCAGTGCCCCTTCTGTTCCCCCAACGCTCCTTTTTATTCATGGGCTAAGCCACAAATTGACCCACTGTTCTGTTTCTGTCATGAAATGACGGGTGAGCAAAAAGGTGCCCCATTGTGCTGGCACGATGCTAGTGTCACTGGGAGGTCCGTGCCGAACACTTCCGGGTGCGATTGGAACAGAGAGGTGACACTTTTTTTTTACCCTCCCCAGGTTACTTGGGTTTTTTAAAGTGTGTTTTTGTGCTTGCTGTCACTTCTTAACTTTTATTTTTATTTTTATTTTTTAATTTCC
Source organism: Gambelia wislizenii (assembly GCA_030847615.1). Classification (NCBI taxonomy): domain Eukaryota; kingdom Metazoa; phylum Chordata; class Lepidosauria; order Squamata; family Crotaphytidae; genus Gambelia; species Gambelia wislizenii. The sequence continues at coordinate 263,983,347 of JAUMIR010000001.1, forward strand.
CCCACGATCGTCTTCTCCTGAGAATGGTCAGATTTCCTTTCCAGGAAGTGAATTCAGCTCTGTGAGAACTGCATTCACTCTTGGGCTGCTGGAGGGGAGGGGAACAGTTTTTATTCCATGATTAAGGTAGATCTGAAAAGAAAATTAAGCCAGTACAGGGGTGGGATTGGGTGGGAGAGGAGATAGTGAGATGGGGACGCTATATTTGTTCCCGTCTGATAATCTCCTAAGTGTGAGTATGTGAGTATGAGAGTGAGGCAGGGAGAGTGGTCAGTGATCCACAAGCTAGAATTTAGAGTGCACATTGACACTACGGAGATTTTCACATGGGCTATATATCCCGTGGCAGGAACAGAACAGGGTTGGGAAAGGTTTTCCCTTTCGGACGACGTTGACCCCATTCTGTCCTGCATCCATCCTACTCCCGTGACTGTTCCAGAACAATGTAATCACGATTTCTCATCATGAATAGACCTCCCGTTCCACCACTATCATGCAATCATGAGTGTGCGAACAGGAGCCCCGTTCCTGTTCCGAAATAACAGCCATGGAGGGGAGGTCTGTTCCGAGCACTTCCTGGTACGATCTGGACATCCAGGTAAGTGGCACCCTTTATTTTACCCTCCCTGTTTTGATTATGTGATTTAAAGAGTGTTTTTGTGCTTGGTGAACTGATTTTATGTTTGGGGGAGTTTTATTTTTTAAATTTACCATCCGGCGTTATCACGTGATAACGTGATAACGTTTCAGACGGCTGGTCGTAAAAGCAGCCTTACGACAACTGCATTTATGGCCAGCCATCAAGGGGAGGGGGAGCCCATTCCTGCTGCGGAATTAAGGTGAGTGTGTGAAAGATTTATGTTATTCCGTGGCAGGAACGGGAGAGGAGGTAGCGGGGCAGTAACAGAGCATTTTGGCCCCGTGTGAAAATCTCCTACAAATGCATGCCAATTTTTTTAACCATTTTAACTGTCAGGGTCTCCCCATAAAAGAATCCTGGAATCAGAAGTTTCATAAAATTTGCTGAGAGGTCTGTTAAAGATATCAAGTTATGACAATTTTTGGAAAAGTTATGTTGGGGACTACAACTGCTAGAACTGCCCACCACCAGCACAGTGTCTAGTGCTGGGGTTGATTTAGGGTTGCGAGACCTCCATGCCTGGGCCTGAGACTCAAGAGCTCAGTGCTTCCTCTCCAGTCCTCAGGGAAGGTGGGAAGAATTTCAGGACAAGAGCACTGGCGTACCCAGTGCAGCTGTGGATGATGCTTAAGGTATCATGATTAACAACACCACAGGGAGCTGCCCCTTGTCACATCACCCGGGCCAGCAGCCATCATCCATAGGTCTCAGATTCTGGCCCTGAAATAGGTTGATTTTATTTAAATCATGATTTAAATAGCTTCTCTGATTATTTAAATTGCAATTTAAAACACTACTGAAGAAGATTCCATTTAATTAACATTTGTAGTAGAAGTGCATTATTGTTTAATATAATTTTAATACATATTCAGAGGTTTCATTAGAAGGTGGCTTACACATGAAGCAGTTATTCTGCATTGTTTTCAGATTAATTTTCATTTCATCAAAAGTGGGATGATGATCTTGTCATTTTAGTTCTAAAGAAGAATGTATTTGTGAATTCACTCAGAAGATGAACCCGTTCCAGCTATTCAATTAATCATGGTATTTTTGTCAGGATGTGCCAGAATCACTACTGACAAACAGACTTTCAAATGGTAATGTTAAGATTGTTTATCCTTCTGGTCAATTTTGAAGCTTTGGGGGATTGACATAAGCTTTGAGTGCTGCAAATGTGGAGTCTGAGGGCTTCATGCTGCCCACAGGCAATTTCTCCTCACGCCTGATCTGGCCTAGTCTTCTCCTACCTGTTCCATTCATTAAAGCCAGGGATTAACCCTGGACACTTAAGTATGCAAAACATGCCCACCACCATTGAAATCAAAACATCTGGGAGTTGCGTGGAGCTTGGAGGCGAAGCTCAAAGCAGGGCCCCGTGTACTTCGCTGAGGTTGTTTTGGCAGTGCACAATCCCTGCCCCTGAAGCTCCCAATTCCAAATAATTTTGGTGGGGAAGGGACCATTTGCTGCTCGTAGAGTGGTTATTTCCACAGCACTTTCCCCAGAAAGCTCCCTTTACCCCACAAACTCTCCATACCTAAACCAAGTATGGATTCTGGTTTCATTTTGGGGTTTTCTTTCTTTGCATTTTCAGGGCCAATATGGCCTGGTGTAGAAATTTGGCCCCTGATCCTACCACAGTTGCCCATATCTGATCTAAGATGTAGACATTTTTAAAAGACACCTGGGACAAGGAGTCCCTCGTTCCTTGGTTTTCTAGCAACTAGCCTGAAAGCAATTTAATAAAGTTTAAACAGTAGTCCAAGGGGAGGCAAAGTCCTGCCAGTGCATGGCTGTGATCTTAAGTGTGTCCAACTGCCTCCACCGCTAGTGGCCCTATTTCCTGCCTCCCCCCATCTTTTCCCACTCCATTGCTACTTCTCTCACAGAATTAGTTTCCAGGGTTCTCTAGAAAGAGCAATACATTTTTAAGTCAGCTAAAGAGTCTGCAGACTCTTGTTCTTCCCTGAAATCCCCTAATCAACATTAATGGAAATAGGTTGAAATGTGCTGTTTCTTTAATCCAGGTGTAGAATTAATTCTGGTGTTCAAAAATCTGAGCACAGAAGGAAAAAACTGTCTGCTTTCTGCCACTCTCCACTCCCTGGCCATCCCAGTCTAAAGCTCTAAAGCAGAAGTAGGCAACCTCTGACGGGCCAGTAGCCATTTTGCTCTTTGCAGGTAAAAAATTAGCTCCCCAAAATGCAATGGCCACTTCCATGTTCTTAATAAACCAGCTAGAGGAATTGCTCTTTCTAGGCAAATTGAACTCACAGAGGTTATCAGAGATGCAATTTGGCATTTTTACACTGAAAAACTTGTGGAGATTGGCTGTGTGTATGTGTGTGTGTGAGAGAGAGAGTGAGAGATGGGGGGCTGCAGGACAAAGGGACTGACTGCATGCAGTCTGTGGGCCACTCTTTGCCTACTTCTGACCTGGAGAGAGACACTGAGTAGTAATCTTAATTATGCAAAACTCTGATCACAGAGGATGGCGGCCACATTCAGCCAAACACAGTTACATCTCTCTTCAGACCTTCCATTTTAGTCTGGGGAGGGATGTTTCCTTAGCTATGCTGTTTCCTTGATTTCCAACAGAGATTTCCAGTGGGCAGTTGTGATATCTGATCTCTAAGGAGTCTGTGAAGGAAGAGGTGTGCTCATTTAATTGAGGATACCTGCAAGTGGAATTAACAGTTTGGGAACATTAACAAACCTGGGAATATCTGCATGCATCATAGTAGAGAAACAGGGAAGGCTTCTAGATGGAGCGGGTGGGGGGGAGCTCAAAATGGCCATTAGGGGTAGGCAGTTTGATATTATGTGACATCAAAATGTCTTTGAGTAGAAAATAAATCATGTGATTTTTCACAGATATTGCTAAGAATATGTCCAGGATATTTCACTTGTGAATATTTTTAATCCTGTATTTGAATTAGAAAAGAGCCATGAGGGAGTCAGGGAGGACTGAATGTACTTTTCTAGCTAGTGTGCGTTCTCATTCGTACTGCAAGCACAAAAAACCAACAAACCAGACTTTAAGTGCTACTTTGTTCACAACACCCCCATCAAAGGTTATTAAAAACAAAACAAACAAAATTGCTGTGTGATTTTAGATGATGAAATCGCTTGGTGCTTTGTAGACAACCAGGTACCTTTGTGGCAACTCAGATTGGAATTTCACCACAAAAAAAGAGGGTTGGGGGGGGGGAGCAAGATTCCAAAGCAAACTGGTCATCAGTTTTGAAGGAGATGGAGCAGATAAGCTGGCACTTCATATTGATTCACTTTCTCTTTAGTGAGAGCATGAGCTTTCAAGCTTCACAGATCATTTGTTATCTACTTTGACTTTCAGGTCTCTGGAGCCAATGTGATTGCCATAGTCCAAAATAAAGTCTTACAGCACACTGGTTGAGGTGTCCAGAAAACTGTATAGCACAGTCGCCCTTCATATCAACGGATTCTGTATCCATGGATTCCACCATCCATAGCTTGAAAATATCCCCCCCCCTACACACACACACACAAATTCCAAAAAGCAAACCTTGATTTTACCATTTTATATAAGGGACATCATTTTACTACACCACTGTATTTAATGGGACTTGAGCATCCATGGATTTTTGTATCTGGGGGGTCCTGGAACCAAATCCCAGTGGATACCAAGGGCCCACTCTATTGTACTATTTATTTCATATGAGAACACTTAGCAGTACATAGCTGCTTTCTACTCAGATGATACAGAATGTTTGCCAGTCTCATTTTTCAATGGGAAAGTAGTGGGGAGATTACATATTTTCTATTCTTTTCCCCTTCACCTTGTTCACTGCATGTTTGCTATTGTATCTACTGGCATTATTTCCCCAATAGGCTGCTGCTCCCAATCCATTTGGGTTGTTGTTTTTCTTGTGAAAAGTCACACAGATGATAACAGCCAATCAGGGATCACATGGTGAATTGTGATCATGCCATGAGAGTGAGGGTATGGATCTGAATTTCCTACATCAATGTGGACATTCATGCCCTCTCTCTGCACCTACCCGTTGTCACCTGCTCCCCAAGTGAAAATAAACTGTTCTCACAGACTGGCAAAACAAAGAACTATAGAGTGTTCAGGGAGAATTGACTGTTTTCATTACAAAAAGGCTAAAACAAGATAGGCTAAAAACTATATAACAATAAAATTAAAACACAATTAAACAAGTTATCATAGGGCTTGTCTACATGGGCAATATGTCCCATCTTGGACCCATCTTTGAGCCCTGCAGTCCTGATGATGCAGGGGCAGATATGGGGCTAAGACCAGGGTGGGGGAGGATAGGGCCCAATAAAATGTTTTAAGAAAATACCTGCTTAAATCCATTCCCACTGGGAAGGAATGGACTTGGCCCCACATGACAGCAGGTGCCCATCCTGGCAGGCAGGTCCATTGCTGCAGCTGCCAGTCTGTCTCACTCTCTCCAAAGTGGGAAGGAGTCCTGCAGCATGTGACCAAAGCTGACCACATGCAGGGGGACGTGCTCACATGTTGTGAGTCAGCCTCGTGCCTTTAGCAAGAGCCAGGGAGACACTGCTGGTGGTGACTGCAGCGATGGCCCAGCCTGCCCGTCTGTACTCCGGCCCATTTAGAGATGGTAATGGGGAAGGAACGGGGCTGATCCATGACCAGGATATACCTGGGAGTTGGCATATCCCGGCTTGTGTAGATGTGCCCATATTGAGACATTATTAAATTTTTAAAATGCAAAATCATTTGATAACATAATAAAGTTTAAAAAAAACCAGCACATACACACCATAAAAAAGACTCCCTGCAATCATTAAATGCCAGATTGACTAAAAAGATCTTTGCATGCTAGCAAAAGGAGAATAGAGAGGGGGCCACCCTGGCCTCCGATGGGAAGGAATTCCACAGCCTGGGAGCAGCCACAGAAAAGACTGTCTCCCATGTTCTCACCAGACACTCCTTTGATGATCCTGGAAGCTAGAGAAAACCTTCCATTCAGGATTTTAAGAAGTTTCACACATGAGGGGAAAGAGATGAATTGTAAATAGGAGACAAGTAGAAGAACCATGATGTTGTGTGATAGTCCCTGTTTAAGGTTGTGGTTTCCCCAGCACTATTGCATTATAAATGCTTCTCCTGGAGGAAAAAAAAAAAACATACACCAAAAAAAGTGCCTTTTTCATGTAGCACTTTCAAGCATTGAAAGCACTTCATTGTCACTTCAACATACAGTATTAGTATGGATTAGTCCATATTATTAGCTCCCCCACATCACAGAAGGGGAGACTAAGACTGAGAGAGAGTAGTTTGCCTAAGGCCAATAGCAAGTTTGTGATATAAGCAAAATTCATAACTCAGCTTCTTAGCCATTATTCTACACCAATTCACAGTGATATAACTGAGAGAATAGAAAAACAGGCAAGAACCTTAAACATTTACCTTCCTAAGCAAATTCTTGCTGGCAATTCATATTTCATTATTTCATATATGCCTACAACAGGATGGAGAATATATAGCTTTTCTAATGTTGTGGATTGCAGTTTCTGTTTCCTCGAACCTTCCCATATCAGGGCTGATGAGACAACATCAGGAGGGCCACACATTCTCCATCCTTGGCCAAAGAGACTCAATGACCCTCTTTGTTGCTGGCATGGATTAATTTACAAAGCTCTTATATTGAATGGAACTATTGGTCCATCTTGCTGTTCTGTTCTAACTGGCTGTTATTCTCTAAGGATGCAAGCAGAAATCTTTACCTATTCCATTTCCACAGGTCATAGAATCTAAGAGTTGGAAGGGACCACAAGGGCATCTAATCCATCCCCCTGCCATGCAGGAATCCACAACTAAAGCATTCCCAAAAGGTGGCTATCCTACCTCTGCTTAAAAACCTACAAAGGAGAGTCCACCACCTCTGAGGCAGTCTGTTCCACTGCTGCAACCATCAGGAAGTTCTTCCTCGTTTAGATGGAATCTTTTTTTCTTGAAATGTGAATCCATTGGTTCAGGTCCTAGTCTATGAAGCATCAGAAAACAAGTTTGTTCCATTTTCTGTATAAAAGATGCTCTTGAGCTGGAGGTCGTTTACATGGCAAAATAAATCTTCTAAGAATTCGGCAAGAGTCCTATTAGTTCCCACATGTTTCGATTCAAAGTTGCCCTATTCAGAAGGAGGGGAGCCAAAAAACCCTTAAGTTGCAAGGTAAAAGCTTTCACTACTTTCCCTGACTTTTTTGATAAAGTTCGCAGAAATGTGCACAATAGGTGGTGTGAAGTAACTTTTCGGAAAAGGCTGTGTGATCTACCAGCATTCTTCCCGAAACAGGCTCACAGCAGAGCTGAGCTGTGATTTGTTGGAGCTCAGAGGGGGCGGGCTTTCAAGAGATGCCCTTGGAATGCAGGATCCACCATTGTTTCTTTTTTGACACAGACTGGGCAACCCTGGCTGCCTGCCTCTCTGCTTGAGTGTTGGCCTCTGTGCCTGCAAAGAGAGGGAGAGAGGGAGGGAATATCCCTCATAGAAGATCAGCCTCTGTGCTCCTTCACTGGCCAGTCACCGCCTTGCTTTATTGGGGGGTGGGATTTGCAGAGTTTGAGAGATGCTGCAGCCTCTTCCTCCCTTGGTTTCGTCCCCGCAACCGGCAAACAAGGAACTGAGGGAGACACTTGGAGGAAGAGGCTTCAGCAATGGAAAGGTGGGCAATGGGACTGACAGTCCCATTCTCCGCCTGTCCACCACTGGAGCCTTCTCCTCCCTTGCCCTCTCCTCCCCCTTCACCTAAAAAGCCAGCAAATGGGGAACGGGGGGGGGGGGAGGAGGCTTCAATGGGAGACTAGCAAGCAATCGGATTGATAGTCCCATTGCCTGCCTGTCTGCCGCTGGAGCCTCTTCCTCCCTTGTCCTCCCCCTCCCCACTTGCCTCAGAAGCCATTGGGCGAATGGGAACCGAGCTAATGGGAAATGGGTGGGGGGAGGAGGAAGAGGCTTCAATGGCAGACAGGGGGAAACAGTGAAGAGGGGGGAAAGAAGAGGCCCTTTCTCTCCACCCCCCATGAGAGATAGGCCTCCGTGACTGTCAGTCATGGAGGCCACACCTCCCCCATGTGAACTGTTAAATCACATTCAGAATGGCCAAAATCATGTAAACTGCTTGGCTCAGAATCGAAATGGAAGTAAGCTGGCATTTTCTGCATTAAAAGTGGTCGAGTAACTGACCACCTGAAGATGCCATAACACTAAACCTGGATTGTCCACACACAGAATATGATTTCTTGTCACAGCTATGGCTTCTCCAAGAATTTCTATAGTGTCTACCATTTTGATTATATCATATGGTGTCAGAAATGTGCAGAAATGTGCCTACAAAGCTATGCAAGCAACAGCAACAACAACCAAGCCATGTCTCTATGCCAAGGAGATGACAATCTAAATGGTGATGGTATGGAGATCAATAGAAGAGGAAAAGGGAAGTGAGGAATGAGTGTAATGGGAGAGAAATGTGCACAGATGAAATCACCACATACTTCATCTTCTTTTCAGCTAGTGAGGACAAAGAAATGAAGCAAATCCCTTATTATTCTCTCACCTGAAATATACATATACCTATCAGTTTTGTGTTTATTTCATATACTTGGTAATGTGCCATGGGTAGTCAATAACTGCTCTTCTGCATATTATTAGAAATATATATCTTGATAAAAGATGGGCATGTTGAATAGGATTGTTTTCTCCCTCTGATGATAGGGAAAGGTATCATCTCCACTTAGAAGTGGTTAGAAGTAATCTAAATGCCATTATGCGGATGCAGTTCCTTGATGTATTTGGTCGAGCTGAATATAGAAGCTCTCATTTATCAGTTCCGGGATTGAAAAGGCTAGCGGTTTGAAGGGTTGACTTAGTATTAATCAGCTGATACTTGCAGTTTGTCTCAAGTCTGTCATTGCAAGGACACTGCTATGAGGAGAAAAGCTGTTGATTTGAGGGCACACTTAGATCTGGGAAGCTTGGAGAACTCAATATCAAAAGCTGCAATTATGCCCTATTCACACTGGTCTTGTGAAAAATGTATCTATTGAGCTGGAGGGCTGTTGTTGTTGCTACACAAAGAAATTACCTTTTGCAAAGAAATGTATGTGTGTGGCAGAGAAAGCGAAAGGCTAATCCTAAACAATATTAAATGGAACTCAGTTCTATCGATTTAAATATGACTCACATCCAAGCAAATATATTTTGGATGTGATTTTCACTGTGTGTACACACAAGACTATGCAAGCTCGTCAGTTCAGCAGACCTTACTACCCTGATCTTCTGTAATTCATAGAATCATAGAGTTGGAAGAAAAGTACAGAAAAAAATAAACTTTGTTCTGATTCTCACTTGCATAGTCATTGCTCAATGACAGCAACAGGAAATGATGCCTTTGTTGGGGGGCGGGGGACCAAATCAATTTTATGGAGTTGGGAATTCAATGAAGCCACTTTAGGTGAACTGAAATTCAACCGTTGTTAAACAGGCACGCCTAGTCCAAACACAGTGCCTGTGCAAAATGGACAGGGTTTGCCTCCATCCCCTTATCATCATAATAACATTTGTTTACTCTTCTTAATAATTAAGTCATCTTTACAACATGTTGCATGACTACAGGCTCATTTCTGATACATAGAAACTTTGGTAAGTGTTGTCTTAAATTGGGATGAGCAACTGCACTGGGACCAGGTTCCAATTTTCTCTCCTCCACCTCCCTGATGCAGAGTCTCTCTCTCTCTCTCTCTCACACACACACACACACACACCATTGTCCCCAACTACTTCTATCTTTGTCTGATTCCTTCAAAATGATGGCAGCACATAATGTTGTGCCACTTCCTGTCACCATTTTGAGGAGGTCTCCAATGACTATAGAGGTATTTAGGTATTCTAAGGAGTTCTAGAGGGCTTTCTGTGTAGGGCTAGGGATTTATTTATGTATTTACGTTTGGGGAATTCCCTTGCAACTTTTGGGTGAAAAACACCTGAGAATCACACTACTTTTTAATGAAATGTGGGGGGGGGGGCTTTGGGAGAACTGGTGGGGTCTTCAAGGACTGCAATAGTGGAGTCCAAGGGCTGCATTAAGTCTAGGGCTGCACTTTGCCCATCAGTGTCTTAAATAAACAAGATGTAGTATAAGTGCTACTGAAGAGTCAGGGACTTTTTAATCTACAAATGCAGAAAAGAATAGGGTGTGGAGACTGAAGAAACAAGCTGGTTGCTCACTCTCTGGAATTTTCAGGAAGCTTTCATGCATACTGTGTCAGGCTTCACCTGAAACTTGAACCAAAGAGTATTCAGGACTACAAACTCCATGCCTAGAAAATGTTAATGGGTTGTGATAGATGTCGCTTCGTATGGCCAACTTATGTGTCATCTTAGACAAGTAATTTTATTTGGACACAAAGGGCTGGTCTAAGTGAGAGGATAAATTGTGAATTGGGGCACAGAAATGCTGATTTGCAGCAGCTGTCATCGGTCTCAATACTGATGATGATGATGATGATGATTTGCAAGATGGCTGGTGTGCGAAGCTCTCTGTGTTTCCTGTTCACATGGAGGCATGCCAGCAAGTCAAGATGGCAGCCGTGAGTGAATTACTCTTGGTTTTGTACTCCCCAGCTTGCCCCCACCAAACAATTAAAAATAAAAAAACCTAACTCAAAGGTTCAGAAGAGTGATCTTCTGCTTAAGTAATTTAAAAAAAAAAAAGGAAAGAAAGCCTGTTTCATTGCCTCAACGCACAATCACTACAGCAACAATCCAACATAGTGGTTCTAAGATCTGCTGTCTTATCAAGCTCTGCCCCAATGCACGTCCAACCAATCAGCTGTCTTCTTCAGCAATACAATGCAATGCGATTCAGTTGTCCTAACAGGTGAGGGTTCACATTTCCATCAGGGTTTTTTTAAAAAAAACAACAACTTGGGAATATTCCCAGAGGCTTCTGCTGTGGACTTTCCCCAACTTTTGCTCCCCCTCCCTCCAAAAAGGACAGAACGCTGCGGGATCCCATTTGGACACATGGGATTCCCCATGGATTCCATGAGGATTTAGTTCACCATCTGGACTACCCTCAGCAAACGAGTGCCTGCTGGCCCCACTCTGCTGTCCATAACACATGGGGCAGGGCACATCAACAGGGGAGGAGGATCTCCAGTGAGGGTCATAAAGAATATTTGCAGTTTATCTCACCCTTAGTATATTGAGACACCCAACACAGCAACTGTCAGTGCTGTAAAAATTTTTGCCCCTGCACCACAAGAAGAATACTTGATCTTTGTATACATCAGCAACAGGAAGGGGGGGGGGAAACCCTTGGATTTTCCAACCCTCCTCTTTTTTTTTTTTTAATGCAAACACTGTATTTTACGTAAACACACTTTGGGAAGAATTCTATTAGTGATATACATCTACATAAGCATGTCTTACGCAGACATATGTATATTTTTGGAGGGGGCCATTTCTGGGCTGTCCAAAGCCTCCCCACACACAGCTTCCATACCCCAGGCAAGGCACTGCATCTTCTGTTTACTGGTGCAGAGGGGACTATAAGGGGAAACAATTCAGATGATGAGGATCTTGTGGGTCTAGGCTCTGAGGTGAAGGAAAAGAAGGCTGCACTCATCCATGAGTGCCCCCAGTGTGTTCCTTCCCTCTGAACTAAGACCAGCTGCTCCTTCATCATCTGAATTGCCTCCCTGCTCCATCTCCTTCACACTGGTAAGCAGAAGCAGCCGCCTCTCTTGGGGCTTGCCAGAAGACAGGGTAGTAGTAAAAGGACACAGAAGTGCATGGGCAAACGGTTATAACCAATCTGCTTGATATAGAAGCCAGGTCTATGTTTACACATGAGCACACGTGCGTGCACACACACACAAAGGTTTTATGAGATATGTGCAAGAGAAGTAACAAAATGAGAAAATAATCAGAAAAGTAGGGGGATCTTGCCCAGCAGAGATAAAACTTTAGAAATTATTTGTTTTCATATTCAGGGATGAAATGCCCAAAACCTTATACCCATATTTCCAATTAATTTGATCCCTCATAGAAAGATGTCTGCCTTGGAAGGGTCAGTGTCAGGGAAGTTGTGCTTGGCTCAACAGGATAAGATTTTGGCTTGATGCAAGACAGCTTCCTGTATTTCCCTTTCTTTCCTAATAAAGAAATCTAATTGAAACACTTTGAAATGGGATATATTTGTTATTATTAGGTTTATTTATTTGTTTTTTAAATGAAAAAGTATGTATGGGGCTTTCTACAAAAGGCCCAGCTTGGGTACTATAGACCTTGGTGTTGGGGTACCATTTTCTGCTTTGTCTCAGGCAGCAAAATGTCTTGGGATGGTCTTGTCTTGCAGGATCAATACAGAGAAGAAACACCCTATGTCTGGAAAGTGGAACAAATTAGCAGAACAAGGCTACTAGTACTGGAGAAAGGGAAAAGGTCATTTGTCCTATTTCATCACTCTGCTGCCCAAAGATCTAATTACTTCTAGAATTACCTTAGTGACTTTCAATCAAACGCTGTCCCTCTTGGATTATCCCACACACCTTACTGAGTTGCTTAAGGAGCTTTCTAAACATATCTCTCTCTCTCTCTCTCTCTCTCTCACACACACACACACACACACACACACAACTAAAAATAACACTTGTGGCTCTGATTCCCTACATTTTTAAATAATCATTCATTAGGCACCAAATCTCTTACACAGGATGGATAAGCTTCAAAGATAATGTGCCTTCCTTCCTAGTTTTATTTTGCATATTATGCATTTAACCAAGGTCCCTTCAAGCGGGCTTTTTCTTTGATTTTATATTTTTGTGTGGCATCTAGTAGGCTTCATGTTGTTTGCAATGTAAATCTATGCATATGTACACCGAAATAAGCCACATTCCATTCAATAGGCCTTCTTCTCATAGCCCTTCTTCCCGGGTAAATGTATCTAGGATTACCATCTTGCTACATAACAGTATCATCACCAGTATCATCATCATCATCATCATCATCATCTAGTGCTGGTGTGAACTAGAACCCTTTGAAGCTTATAGTATCATTAGTTATGCATCTCTTTCTAAAAATGGTGGAAGAGGACGAGGCATCTAGTGCTGTGGAGAATGTAAAACAAATTGTATTTGACATCTACTGTAAGGTTGGAAAGAATATTTTAAAGTATTTTTTCTTTTTTCCCCAAGATTTTATTTCGATCAATTCATGAGACAACATAGAACCAATAATGTCTCACAAACAAATGAGCATTCAATGACGAACATAGTCAGGATGGTTACAAATAGTAGGAAAGGAAAACCTATATAGCACAGCAGGTACATATTTTGTATTTCTTCACTTTCACAGATGAGTCTAAGTAAGAGCAGTTGACGATACCATGGAAGTTGCAGAGGAAACAGTAGAGTTGTGCAGCACATCCTTCCAGACAGAAGCTGGGATCCTGGGGGTATTGGGCATTGGCTTGTAATGCTTACATATTGTATTAAGATAAATCAGTCCTCTACAAAAGTAGTAGCTGACACGTTATCATTCTATAGCTTGGTCATATAGGCCAATTTCTCAGAGAGCCTAGTGGAACAAACCCTTTCCCACCATCCCTGTATGGAAAATAATCCAGTTTTCCAGTGCTTGGATATCTCGGTCCTGGCGGCTGCTAATATTTTTCTGTATTTTAAGGTACTGTTTCCGCCAGTACAAATTGTCAAGAGCAAAAGAGCAGGACAAAAGTTGACAGATTGTTGTGTGATGGAGGAGAGATGATAAAACACCTTATTCTAAAATTTTTGTACTGATGGACATTCTACCCACATATGCAAGTAGGAGCCTATTATGTTGTAACCTCACCAGCAATTAGGGGACATGGACTTGGTCATTCTGGAGAGCTGCAGAGGGGTAAGATACCATTTATGAATAATTTTCAGTGTCCCTTCTCTAACAGCTAAGAATATTTTTTAAAATATTTTTAAAGGGTCAAAACAAATATCTCAAAACTGTGATGAGGAGACTGACAAGAACTGGACCGGACTGGACTGACAAGAATCTTTGCATTTTTGGATTTATTTTTACACCAAATTCACATGTGACATTTTATTTTATTTTATTTGAAGGAATAATTTGAAAGAAACAGTATTTTCTGCACAGGAAACTGCATTGTCTGTACAAAATCATATTTCTGTGCAGAATTAATGTTTTCTGTGCAGAAAATGCTATTTCCTAGAAAATGCTGCTTTCTGTTCAAAAATAGCGTGTGTGGATTGTGCACAAAATAAGTCTTTAAAAATGCATAGCTGCAAAAATTGTGAATAATCTTCAAAAAAATGTTCAGCATTCTTACAGGAGGAAGAAGATTGCTAAAATTGCTAAAATTACTCATTGCTTCTTTCAAGAACAAAATTAGTGACCCCTAATCTTACGGCTGGGCATTATGGCTGGACATAATGATCGCTCCACTTTAACTGCCATGGCAACATCCCATGGAATCCTGTGATTGACAGTTGAGGGGAGGGGCCTTTAGAATCCCCAGCCAGAGAATTCTCCTCTGGTGCCTTTGACCAAACTACAAATCCCAGGATTCCATAGGAGGCAGGCATGGAAGTTGGAATCATGAAACCCTGACCTTGGCTTTCAGAGTGACCTGCCAGAGCAGACAAGTGGAAGGTTAACACACTATCTATACAAGGCAAGAGGTGATGAAGACTGGGCTTATAGCTAAATGTTAAATGTTGGCATTCCCCATGGGCTGCTGGTGGATCTTCCACCGACCCAGAGAAACCCCTCTTGACACCCTTTCACACACCACAATTGTAGCACTGCCAGCATGGTGTAGTGGTTTGAGTGTTTGGCTTGGATACTGGGAAACTACGGTTCAAATCCCCAATTGGCCTTGGAAACCCACTGGGTGAGTTTGGGCAAGTCACACACTCTCAGCCTCAGAGGAAAGCAAAGGCACCCCCCCCCGAACAAATCTTGCCATGAAAAACCCATGATAGGTTTGCCTTATGGTAACCATAAATCAGAAATTGCCTGAAGGGACACCACAACAACACATTCACTTTAACTGCCATGGCTGTGTCTGGAGGAATCCTGGGATTGGCAGTTTGGTCAGAAGCACCAGAGGAGAATTCTCTGGCTGAGGTTTCCCTCAATTGCCTATCCCAGGATTCCATAGGATGTTGCCATGGCAGTTGAAGTGGAACCACAATGCTATAACTGTGTAGAGTGAAAGGGCCCCTGGTGCAGAAACTCTGGTTCGGGAGTGGGCAAGCTCCTGTTCAACATAGAGCAGCTGCAGCAGAAGCAGAATAAAGTCAAAAGTGGATTTTCTTATCCCACAACAATGGATCTCCTGGCCATCTATGGTATCCCTTTGTCTGATAAGCATGGAGCAAGGTGAGACAGCCCATCCTGTTGGTGTGAAAAGAAAAGTTTCTGTTCATGCTGCAGCACAGGATCTAGTATCACAAAGAAATCATTTGCCAGTAAGTTTTGCACAGCAAGTAATTTGCTTATGGCTCCACTCTGCCAGAAGCCAATGCATGGCTTGGATAGCTTTTAAAGAGATTGAGATACATCCATGGAAAGATAAGTCTATCAACATCTGCTGACAGTGATAATTAAATGGAAACTCCATGTACACAGTCAGTACACCTCTGAAAATATGTTTTGGGAGGCAAACCATTGGGCACTAGTAGTTTTTTACTTTGTTGCTGAGGCTATTCAAAGCATCTGGCAGGCCACTGTAAGAAAAAAGATGTGGAATTACAGTTAGGTCAGAAATTGCAGTCATTTGGCCATATATTAATTCAGCTGGGAAGAGGAGAATTACCATTCCTGGAAGCTCCCCATCCTGTGAAAGAATGGTTTTGGATTTGATGTAAGGAAAAGCAGTATTATCAAATACTGTACTAATAACCTGGAAAAGGCCTACTGCTGTTGCAAAAAGTAACCTATATTATTTATTTTTCTCTAAGAGAAACAATAATTTTCACGAAGGGAATTTAATTATAATAACTCATTCTAATGATCAGTATACCACCTCTGCTTTTTTGGTATGTGACACAAGTTCTTTCATGTTTCATGACTCATTCTTTACAGTTTGATGGACTGAACTATCCTTAGGTCTTTTGATAAGCATGGTGACATGCTGTTTTTGTCTCCTTAAAAAAATAGTAGCCAATTACTGTTCAGTGGGACTGAATGAACAATGTCCTGGAGTACCTGATTATTGCTGGTATCCCCAAAAGCAGCAATGGTTATTCATCCTTTGTACAGACATATCCACAATGTGTAGATCGTTGTGGGACACCTGCTCTTGATCCTAGTCAGCCTCCAGGTTATCCTAGCTGACCTTGTGTGGTAGCCTACACCGGCATCATTAATAGATTACTGTAGCTTAGCCTTGAACACATTGAGGTTTCTCCTGGGACCATTCTAGGCCCACCTATTGGAGGAAGAAGATCATTTAACCTACAGATAAGGATTTCAAAACTAAGAAGAGACAGGACTATGGAAGTGGTGAAAAGTTCATCCTGCATTTTGTGTTGATGTACCAAATGCCAAACACTCTGCTTTCTGTGTTATTCAGACCTAGATGTTCTTCCAGATCCATTCCATATTGCTACATTGTGGTTTTCAGAGCCTGGGTGTTCTGCACTGTGTAACTGCAGATGTTGAGCATGCCTAAACTTTCCAAAATATTTGTGATCTGAAACAAGACATTGGCCACTTGCCTTTTCATAAACATGCTTTTGGATAACTGTAACTTATTTTCATTCCAAGTCGCATGAAGTTTCACAGATGAGTTTCTCTGATTTTTGTCAACTTCAATAACAGATTATATGCATGCTGCACACTGTGAAACAGTGCCATGTGTGAATGCTGTGACTTTTTTTTCATCCTAAAGGAGCAGGATCTTGCATCTTTATGCAAACAGAGATTAATTGCATTGTGCAAGAGCATGGATGGAGGGCTAGGTGCTGTTACACTAATGCTGAACATATGGAGTGCATTCTCTCACTGTATACATTCTCTCAAAAGAGCCATGGATGAAGCGGCCTTATGCTGAGTCACATCATTGGTCTATCTAACCCAGTACTGTCAGCTCTGACTAGCAGCAGTGGCCTTCCACGTTTGGGGGCAGTGGTTTTTCCAGCTTTACCTGGAAATGCTGATTTGAATTAGGATCCTTCAGCATGCAAAGCATGAGCTGTGTCACTGAATCCCAGCTCCTCTGCTTAAGAGGTTGTCAGACCATTTGGTCCATCTAGCTTAGTCTTGTCTACAGCAACAGTAATTTTCCAGGGTCTCAGGCAAAGAAATCTCTTTTCCCTAATATCCTAGGACAATGGCTTTTAACCTTTTATTTACCTGGGATCTCCTTTAAATAGTTTTTGTTGTCCACGGACTAATAATAATACCTGAAAATAGTAATAATTATACCATCCATAAACCTTCCCTCAGAGGGATTGGAGGGGGAGGGAAGACTTTTCTCCTGCTTCTTCCTGCACATTTGTGTCTGGAGTGGATTGAATGGCAATGTGCAGGCCAAGCCAGCTAGCCTTTGCCTTGGCTCCTGTCACATGGCCACTCTACTGCAGGGAGGAGATGGGCTAAGCATTCTTCAAGCCTTCATGGACCCCTTGTAAGGACATTGTGGCCTCCTGGGTGGTCCCCGGACCACAGGTTAAGAACCACTGCCCTAGGATTCTCTTAAAATTTGAGGTGTTAAAACTGGAGCATTCAAAACAGTTCTCTGCCGCTAAATAGAACTTGAAAAAGTTTCTTTTTTGGACTACAGTTCCCAGAGTTACCCTGCTATCATGGACAAAGCTGTGATAGAATGTTTAGCATTCAATGCAGCAACACAAAAGTCAGGATGAACTATGCTGGGAAGGGGGATTCTGAGAACTGTAGTCCAAAAGGAAACTTTCCCAAGCTCTGCCACTGACCTGCAAGCCCTACCCCCTTCTGTACAATTTCCCCTCTGATCCTTACAGCAACCTTGTCAAATAGAAAAAGGATTGTTGCCCTCACATTTATTCCTTTATTTGGAATGTTTAGATCTTCCCTAAACCATTCTCTTGGCAGTTTACTTTAGATTGCAAGGAGGACAACAAGAAACAACACATCAGCCCTTCTTCTGGCTGATGACAGAGGCCAGAATCTCCTTCCTTTCACTGACCCAGATCGCAGGCTGAGATTAGGAGATTGGGGCTTCCTTAAAGCTAGCATAGCATGGAGATTGCTGAGGCAACAAGAATTTCAAGGACAAGGGGCATTTGGGGCCTCCATTCATATTATTAACCAGTCTAATGCACCACTTCCTCCACCACCACAGCCTCTGATGAGGAGCAAAATCTTCTAGCTCATCTGGGTCAGTCATAGCCTATTGCATTTTATTTGTGTTTCTCAATTCTCTGTGAATGCACCCACCCACCCACAAATATATGGGCATGAGAGCGTATATGCAGGCAGCCTAGCTGAACTCAAAATAAGATTGCCAGGAGGAGCAGAGTTCTTGGTGCGCTGCTTCTGAAGAGTATGATCCTTTGAACACTTACCTTTTCCAGTAGCGTCTAAGGTCAATCCATATACAAAGCAGCATTAATATGATTTCTGTCAAGGGAAGCTTGACTGCATTTTCAGGTTAAGGGCAGAAGGCACAATCAGTAAGTGCTGAGCAAGGAGGAGTGGTTTGTGGAAGGGGAAGGAAGAAGATCCTGGCTAAAACAGTTCAACTGAGGATGCAAATGGGGGAAGGAGAGGGCCAGTCTGCTAGGATGGATTCCTGCAGATATTCAGGGCCCTATCTATTTCCTCCCAGTGGAAACAGAGTAAACCAGGTATTATAACAGGTATTTGGCCTTACCCTGACTCTCCCCCCCCCCACAAGTTTCAGCCCCGAATCTATCCTGGGGGTGGTGAGGATTGTCCAGGGGTAGAATGGGACAAATGCCCTGCGTTATCAGGACTGCAGGACTCTGAGTCGGGGGCAAGACGGGATATATTGGCCATGTAGAAAGCCTTCCATGTATTAGTGACATATTTTCCCCCTTCAACTCTCTTCATATGACACACTGTAGTGGAGCACTTGGTATCAATGAATGCCGTATTCCATCTAGCTCTTGAATCTCAGTGACCAGGCCTGCTGATATTCTCCACAACTAATAAGAAAAGAATTTAGGGATAGGGGAGAAATCTGTGTGCTTCACATTTTAATATGAACTTAACTAACAAGCCCCCACCCCCACCAATGTGAGAACAGAAGCAGTTACTCCTTGGCAGTAATACCTTTCCAAAATTTGCAATGCAGTTCTCAGTCGAAACTTGCATACAAAAAACTGGTGTATTAATAAAATGTGTGTGTGTTTGTGTAAAATTGCAAACACAAGATAGACAAATTGCCCACAAAGTATACATTTGACAAAATGCATTTATTGGAGGAAATGTGTATGAAAATGCATAATTTTTTTTAAAGAAAAAATGATTTGAGGACAGGACAAAGCAAATATATGGGTAGAAAAGTAAAAACAGAATAAAGCCAAAATGGATGCTTCATCTTTCTGTACTCAAATTCTGTCTTTAATAAGACTTGGTTTTGAGCTAAGATTGAGGTAGCAGAAGACAAGCAGAAAGGGGAGAAAGCTTGGAGGCAGAGGATAATAAGTGTATAGAAGCTATAAACAGTGAAGTAGTGTCTTGTTAGTAACAGGTACTGATGCTCCATTTCCTGACCACCAGAAACGTGACCCAGATTCTTTTTGCTTTCTGGTCGCTATCGAATATATTCTTCCAGTTTTCTGTGCATTCATGAGAGCTAAAATGGGGAGGTGTCTTTGAAATGGGCTTCAAAACATGAAATTCAGCACTCTTCTCATGCACTGTCTAGGTGTGGAATGGCAATATTCCTGCATGCCCATGGGCACATGCATGTGTTCACAGGACACAAGAGCCATCTTTTGGGAGAGTGTAATATTTCAGACCACGTTGGGATGTGGAGAATGCCATGTTTGAACCAATCACAAACATACACCCCAAATTAGAACTTCTCCGTATAGAAATGTAGCATGTCAAGGAGAAAGTTTCCAGTATGGCTACTTTTCTACCTGAGGGCAGTTTTATTTGAAAAGAAGAGGCAATGAGATGTCTGCCTACATCACAAAAGTGGTGTAGTCTTAGAAAGTTTGCACATCATGATTTGCCTTCATGTATAGATCAAATGACCCAAAAGTACTCAGATATGGCTAGCTTTGGAGAAAACAATGTGGCAGTTTAATATACGAGGATAGAGAAAGGAAATAAGGAGCAAGCATTGAAGCATCTGTTTTGGTCATTGTAAAATCTTCAGGTAATTGGTTGTACTTGTTTTGTTCTTCTCTGTCAGCCATAGAGATAATCTCATGGGTTGATGGACAGAAGCAATAAAATACCGAGGATGAAAAAAAGAAATGGGATATTATGACAATGATGCGAATTGATAGTCTTGCCTATATTTATATATAGTGGCCTTGTTCTTATCAGGCTTATATCTCTCTCCAAATGGAAATCACAGGATCCTCCCTGTCTCAGGGTTGGTCTATGAATGTTGTTACTAGGCAAAAGGCTCCTTTCATTCCCCATATAAAAATACAGCAATCTCTGCTGCATCAAAGAAAAGATACTGCCTCCCCACACAAGTTCTATTTGCAAGGGAGATGATATGAAGAATTGAAAGCTGCAGCTAGAGCCTACATACTTTGATCTGAAGCGTGAGTGAGAAGACCTGCTCTCCTGGCATACACAGCACCAACACAAAAGCACTGCAATCTCACAGAAGCTCAGAAATTGCCCTCATATAAATCAGTTTAATGGTGTGTGTTTTTTAAAAATATGCACTCTCAGATTTAGACCACAGAGCTTGCAGGAACCATGTTGTCCTCTTGTTCCTTGCTTTCCTTACTCCTCCCTGACCAAGTTGAGAACTCCTGGCTTTTAAACACTTGTACACAGTCAAAGGCTGAACGAGAGCAAGCCAATTTGTAACAGGATAGTACACTGGTGGTGCAGCACAGGCTGATTTCCTGATAGCAGTGTTGCACATTATTCCCTTGGTCAAGAAAGGTGGTATATGAGGAGCAGGAGAAAGAATAAAGGGTTACATAAGAGACAGAGATCAAAAAGGACGGTGAAGTCCTAAAAACACCAGAATGTTCCAAGTGAGAGACAAACAGCAGTAGGTGAGAGGCTGGTTTTCAAAACTGTGAGATTTCTCTGAGTCATACACTTGAAAACTGAGAAATTACTGTAATTCAGGACTGTAGCCACAAGACAGCTTGTACAGCCTAGTATTCTAACGGGAATTCAAACTTATCATCCTGACCTTTTTTTTAAAAAAAAAAATCACTTAACAGAGATATAAGGGAAAACGTATAGACAGTATTCTTCCTAAGTGCTTAATAACCAATAATCATATCTGCTCCTAGTTATATTTTCTTCACTGAATCCAAAGGTACTCATTTTAAAATCAAATGTAAAGCTTATATTTACATTTTCAAAGCTATATAGTAAATACAGTATAGGCCAATTGTATCAAAGCCTCCCATAACATATCAGAGGCAAGACATACTCAAGCAGATACACTGAATGATTGATTTCTTGTACCAGACTGGTTAACCAAAGAAAGAAAGAAAGAAGGAAGGAACAATTTCTCAAGTTCACACATTTTCTGAACTTCCCATGGTTAGCATTCTGATAGCAGAAAGGGACCACAAATGATGTGCCCAAAAACACTTTCCAAGGTAGTACTTTAATGAAATTATAGAGTTCAGTCTGTTTTTTTACTCCATGATAGTTTTATTTTCACACCTCTGTTATATCTCATTTCAGTATTAATCTGTGTGTGTTTTTAAAAATGAACTTTAAAAAGCCTATATTTAAATACTATTTAAATAACATGATCTACAGGATTACTATTACTGTATTTAAATACTATTACAGTATTACAGTATTTAAATACTATTTAAATACATAGTTCTGGAAATATGTTCTCATAAAGTATACATTCTTTCAAAGTATACATTTCTAAATACATTTTATAGAAAATAAACAACTTTGTGAGTATGCCTTTATGTGCAATTTTGGGCTGTACAAAAATGAACTGAATTGCAGAATTCAGAGAAATGAAAACTGATGGCAATCTATATTCTGATCCTCACATTAGTTCAGGTGGTGCAGTTCTGCTTGGTTTCATTCGAAACACAGACCCAACATAATCTTTGATCATCCATATCAAAATCTGAACTCTACCCTTCAACTGCTTGATTTTCAATGGGCTGTATATTAACTCTTTATCTGCCTATTGAAAATCAACTTGAAAGGCAGACCTCAGATTTTGATATGGATGCTTAAGGAACTGTATATTAACTCTTTACTAGGCCTAAATACCCTAAAGGTACCAGATCCCATCTGAACTTGAAAACTAAGCAAGGTCAGCTTGGTTAGTACTTGGATGGGAGACCACCAATGAATACCAGGCACTATAGGCTATATTTCAGAGGAACGAACTGGCAAAACTACCTCTGAGTATTCCTTGCCTAAGAAAGCCCCGTTAAATTCAGGAGTCACCATAAGTTGACAAGTGACTTCAACACATGTGCACGCATACACATGCACACACACACACACAAACTCTGGCCACCTTGCTTCTGGTACATAATCACTAGAAGTCATCCAGTCAGTATTTATTTATTGAACCATTTCTATACTGCCCTTCATTCTGGATGGATTTCAGGATGATGTACAATACAAAACTTCACAGAATAAAACACATTGGATGAAGCTGAGCCAGTCTCTCTCTCACTCGCTCTCTCTCCCCCTCCCCCTCCCTCCCTCTCAGGACATTTTCAGATGGGGCCAAATACCCTGTTCCTGCCCCGCACCTCCATTCCCATTCCTGCCATGGAATAGAAGAAAAATATTTGCATACTTACCTTCATTCCGTGGCAGGAATGTCCTCCCCCTCCCCTCGCTGACCAGTCATAAATGCAGCCGTCGTAAGGCTGCATTTACGACCGGCAAATGAAATTGCACCCGTGGTGCGCAGCAAATAAAAAAAATTTAAACCCCCCAACTGTCTAAAGTAAAAACAAATCACCAAAACAGAGGGAAAAAAATTACAAGTAACCCGGGGAGAGGGTGAAGGGTGCCACTTACTTGGATGTCCCAATCGTGCCCGGAAGTGCTCAGAACGGACCTCCTCCCCCGTGGGTGTCATCTCAGAACAGGAACGGGCTTCTGTGCACACACCCCTAATTCCATGACAGACACAGAAGGGGTGTCCTATTCACGATGTTTCATTGTGAATAGAATATTCCAGGACCAGCACGGGGCAGAATGGAAAGGGTTGGTGTTGTCCAAAAGGGAGACCCTTTCTCAACCCAGTTCTGTGCCTACCACGGAATATTGGCCTCATCTGAAAATCTCCCCCCCCCTCCCTCCCTCTCTGTGCATAACCTACCTCAGAGGATTGATAAGGGAATAAAGTGAAGAGGAAGAGAGCCATGAATACCACACTGGCCTCACTAGAGGAAAGACAGGATATAACTGTAACTAGGAAATGAATGACTACATAACAATGATGGCAAAAAAAGAGAGAGAGAGAGAAGACAACATTCTTTAACAGAGAGATTTGCATAACTTTAAATGACTGGTTAAATAAAAAGTTGAGGTGTTTTTTTTTCCCTAATGAACACACATGCACACATACACACATGGCTGCAATCAGCATGTTGGCAGTGTTTTATGATAATTTGTGGGGAATCTTCAAGAAGAGATGTCATGTGAATGCTGGATAATGAAGTGAACTTGTTTTAAAAGCTGTAGGCAAGATAACCATGTTTACTATTCTGTGTGAAGAAGAGCTCAGTGGCAGATGAATGAGGAAAAACTCCTCCACTTTCCTCTTCTCTCGACCTGCCATACTTAACCAGTTCTACACTGGGCTTTTTGTACTGGCATGGTGAAACTGTTAATGCAATAGCCTGCAGCAACCTTCTCTTGAGTTTGTTTACAGAAGCTGTGCCAGTAGATGTCACTCTAGAACAGGCATCCTTGGTGCTTATTCAAGCACCTTTAAAATAAATTGTATATCCAGCTTTAACATGCATAGTAAACATGCTTCTTATCTATCCCCCACCACTGATGCTCCTCTTCCCCTCTATAAATTGGGAAATCATAATCAAGCAGATCCAAGCCTGCTTTGACTATTGCAATTGGCATGATTAAATCATGCAGGAAGCAAAAAGGATGCTACAAAGAGGCCCATAAAATATCATGAGAATTCTTGCAACCCAATCTTATGTGTGTTAATGTAGTAATAGGTCCAGTTGAATTTGATGCTGTTTAATTTCCCAGCAATTATGGCTAGGAAGACTACAGCCATGTTGGAAGAAACTTGACTTTAGCATAACCACTTACATTTTTTTCATTGGAGTTTACAGCAGCTTAACATGCCTGTCTTTAAGAAGACTGCGGGCTTGTCTACATTGCAGGAAAAAATCATACTCATCTCGTAGCTGCTGGGATCAGGACACATGATGTTCTTGATGATTCAATAGCAATGTGGTTCTTTTTGAGAACTGAGGGCTTTAATCTGTTTTTTTTTAAAAAAACTATCATTCACCCTGCACTTTACTGGAAAAAAGGGTTTATTGTACATGTGGCCACCTCCAAGTTGGCTTCAGTGTGGAGCCAGGGGGAGTAGGATTTTGGGTGGGCAGTACTCTGTTGTCCTGTATCTACATTCTGCCAGCATGCAGCTGCTATTATTTTTTGAATATGTGTTTATACAGAGATCAATATTAGCATATCTCCGCTTATCCAGTAATGCACTACTCTGGGACAATGTATATTTGCATGCATGAGGGTAAGAACAAAACAACAACAACAACAACAACACTGCAGCCATGCCCATGTGACCAGAAATAATGCAAAGTATAGGACACATGATCAAGGTAGGACCACTCTTTAAAACCGAAGTGCGTTCGCCAAGGGGAAATGTGTGGCTGGTAATGCTGATCTTGCTTCATTTTCACATTGAAGTGTGTGGCTTTAACCGGGTTACTGTGGACCCAGGAACAGTGGTACCATATTTTAGCATATAAGATGATGGGGCATATAAGACGACCCCCAACTTTTCCACTTAGAATACAGAGTTTGACATATACTCGCCATATAAGACTACCCCCAGCCAGCCAGCCACCCCATCGTGGCTTCAGGAAGCACGGGGGGTGGGGGTGGCTGGCAAGTCTCCTCCCCATCCATCCATCCACCCTCTGCCCTTCCCGAAGCCGCAATGGGAGCAAAGGGAGTGAAGACCCAGGAGAGCACAGGGGTGAAGCAAAGTGTCTAAAATCGCCCCTGTCCTCGCCCCTTTGGAGAGGAAGCAAAGGCAGAGGACAGGGGCGATTTTAGCTGTTTGCCTCACTCCCTGTACTATCCTGGTTCCACTAAAATCGTCCCTGTCCTCGGCCTTCACTTCCTCCCCAAAGGGGGCGAAGGTGGAGGAGAAGGTTCGGGAAAGGCAGAGGGGGGGTGGCTGGGGGGGGGAGCTTGCTAGCCATCTCTCGTCCTTCCCGAGTCCAGGATGGGGCTGGCAACCCCATCGTGGGTCCATATACCCAGCGTATAAGATAACCCCCAACTTTTGAGGAGATTTTCAAGGATGAAAAAGTCATCTTATACACCGGAACATATGGTACTAGACAGGTGCAGAGAGGCTGAACCGCACTACGTAACTCCATTGGGGGGGAGGGGTGACACCAGCCTTAGTGATGCCAGAGCCCAGGAAACTTAGATTTGAAGCTGATTTTTTCTGTGGTGTAGACAAGCCCTGTGTCTTTTAGGTTTATTATATTCATGTACTGTGACTGTAACATGCATTTATTAGTTATTCATTAGATATATTTATATTCTGCCTTTCCTCCAGTGAGCTCAAGGTGGTGTACCTGGCTCTTCTCCTCCCCACTTTGTTCTGAAAATAAATCCACTAAGATAGGTCAGGCTGAAGGACTGGTAGCAAATTTCATGCCTCAGTGGGGGACTTGAGGCTGGATCTTCCAAGTTCCATTCTAGCACTCTCAGCACTACACTGGCTCTACAGGAGAGAGGTAGAAGGGACAGAAACTCATTTGCTCAGGTTCCTCAGTTTTAGTGACTACTATTAAAAACATGCAGAACTGATTTGGTTTAATCAACCAAAGTACATGAAGAGGGATTCAAAAGATGAATGGTAGTTTTACTCTCTCTCTCTCTCTCTCTCACACACACACACACACACGTACGTATAGCTTTGGAAAAATCAAGCTAGTAACCTGAACTGTGGAAAGTTTCTACTGCATACATTCTCAACCATCTCTTCTGAAGTAAATATTAGTGTGATGTAGATCACTGGTTAGTGTTAGGAGATTTTCAGACAACACTGTTATAGTGTTAGTATTCCACTTTATTTGCTATGGCTGCCTCCTCTTGAATCCTGGGATTTGCAGTTTAGGAAGGGGCATTTACAACTCTCAGACAGAGAGATCATAGGCCTCCCTAAACTACAAACCCCAGAATTCCACAGGAGGAAGCCAGAGCAGTTAAAGTGGAATAGTAACACTATAACAGTGTAGTCTGAAAATCTCCTCAGTGTAACAAGCTCAAAATACATTTTGTGCATAAGTGGCTAAAACTCATCAGCACAGCTAGTTTCCATTGGACAATCAACTGCTAATGATTATTTCTCAGTTCTGAGCTAGCATTTAAAATCTCTGCTTGATGGGTTAAGGATTTATTTGGCTGAGATGGATCCTTTGTTCCTATTGTATCCAGATAAGCAACAGCTTGGAAGTCTCTGCTGTTTGTGTGCAATGATAAATTGTGCTCATTGGGATCCTTTAACTCATGATCTCCCTGAGGGTTTGCTAATGTCTCCTCTTGATTTATATCCCAGATCAGGTAAAATCTCGCTGTCTTTGGCGTAGGTCTGATCAGCCCCCCTGGCCAACTCCAGGCTGACAACTGGGCCCCACCATGTCAAGGAAGCCATCTTCCTAATGGGCCATCAGTTATGTTCCCTCTAGGACAGTAGTATGGGAAGATGAGACTCTCAGCTATTCATTGTTCCTGTCATTTGTTCAGAGTCCAGTTCATAGCTTTTATAGCCAAGGGAAGCACTTCTATGAAATTTGGTGAAGTACATTTGACTCTACACACTTGCCAACTTCTTAAAACAGCCTAAGGTATTTCACGGGTAGGTGCCTTATACTTCTACCAGCATTATAGTTAGATTTGCACCATGATAGTTAGATTTGCACCAGTTATGTTGAATTCCACCTTGGTAATATGGCATAGTGGTATGAGTATTGGACTACAGCTCTGGAGTCCAGGGTTTGAATCACCGTTCGGCCATGAAAACCCACTGGGTGACCTTGGACAAGTCACACACTCCTAGCCCTCAGAAAAACCCCGTGACAGGGTCACCTTAGGGTTGCTATAAGTCAGAAATGACTTGAAGGCACACAACAACAAGAATGTACTAAAATGTATAACTTTTCCTTTAAAAATACAGAACATGAGGGAGGCATGCATTCATGCTTAGCTTTGGATAGCTGGTAAAAGTATGCGCATACAATGGGTTCTTGGTATCCACTGGGGTTTGGTTCCAGGACCCCCCATGGATACCAAAACCCATGGATGCTCAAGTTCTATTATATATATAATGGCATAGTAAAATTGTGTCCATTATATAAAATGGCAAAGTCAAGGTTTGCTTCTTGGAATTATTTTTTAAAAAAATACATATTTTCAAGCCTATAGAGGACTGACTATAAGGACTTTATCAGATGCATCAAATATGATGTCATAACGACACCACATAACCATGAAAGGGTGTGCATATCAGACAACATCACCCTTTTGTGGTTATGTCACTGTGAAAACCTGTACTTTTTAATTGATGGCTTAAGCCATCAATTTACACACACACACACCCGACGTTTTTTTGCTGGCATAGCTGGTGTGAAACCTCGCATCCTTTTCCCTCCATACTTACCCCATCAATGGCTGGTCTAGCACGAACACCTCCGGGTGAGATCGTGACATCCAGGTAAGTGTCACACCTTTTATGACCCCCCCCCCCGGTAACAAGTTTTAAAGTGTGTTCCAGTGCCTTTAAAAAACTTTGTAATTGTTATTTTTTGTTGTTGTTTTTGAATTTCCCAAGTGATGAAGTCTAGCGATATTTCACAAGATTTCAAAGGAGGAAGTGAATGGAGCTCTGTTCACTTCCTCTTTCATTGTTGGAGCTGCCTTTGCCAAATTTGAGGTAAGTGCGTGTGGAGTGTTCTTTTGCTGGCATAAAAATGGATTTTTATGCGAGCAAAAGAACACTTTAAGGGGCTCATCTGACAAAGTCCTAAAATAAGACAGATCCTGTAAATATTGTTAATAGCCAAGGCCTAGTAAAGGACTGCTTTACAATGAGAGTTATGTTTTAATAGTAGATCCCAACATTAAGGGGTATCTCTCCCCCTCGACACCCTGCAAAGGAGCACAGTTGGGCAGGTTGATTTTTTATTGAGGGAAGGATACTGACCACTGGGTGAAATCCAGTTTCATGTAAGCAGAGAGAACCATGAAAGAGAATTTTCTCCTCCCCTCCCACCTTCAGCATGGGGTTGATGTCTCTAAAAGGTAGAGAGAGAAGCTGTTCCATCAACAAGAGAGCTTAATTGTAAACAACTGATGATGAAGAAGATTAAGATGATGATGAAGAATAAGTGTCAGCACTTAAAATGTAATGATTGCATTATAAAACTAGTTGAAAAGACAAAATGTTTCCTACTACAACCTGGGGGAGAACTGTTTCTTTGGCTAATGCATTTTCAGTTGGTCTAGAGACAAAGTGGAATTGCCAAGAGCTTGTTAACATGTGCTCATATGCTACTACTAATAAATTAATCATGTTTTTACTTCTGGCAGTAATCCTTACACTTAAAGTATTTAATAAGTGCCATTTTGCTGAGGTAAGCTTGGGCAGCAGCATTTCAGAGGTGGGGAAGAGAGGCAGGGCTTTTTTATTATTATCATGGACTGCAACAACGCAGGATTTGAATGGGGATTCAGAAATGATTAGGTTGAAAGCCTGAACGTCACAGCATTATATAGAAATCCTACTCATTTTGGCAGGGCCAACTCTAACACTGTACAAAATGTGATGATTGCCTTAGATAGAGGATGGTTGGAGATGGCAAAAAAAAAAAAAAAGTTTTGGGAGGAGAAAACTCGGGGCTACATGGTCCGCCCTATGCCACTTGAGTTATCATTCTGCCTTCTGGTGTGGTAGAAGATGTTGGACAATGGCCAATATTGAAGAAAGATTTCACTGTCAATCCACACAAATTTTGTACATCTAATGGGAAATGGTCACCATCTTGTTCTTTGTTTTAGGCAGCAAACTACTTTGGGCCAGGACAGTGTATGGGAGGAAAAGATTACTGCAGTCAAGAGACAATAATGAGATCATGATCTGGAGTTTTAGTATTCAGGTTTCCAACCCACCTTCAAAAAGTTTCGCTGAAGGTCAGGGAACAAACACTTTTTTTTCTTTTTTTTAAAAAAGCCAGAACAAAAATTTTAAAAAATAAAGCCAAACTGGATGCAACAAAGACAACTCAAACTTATGCATATCTCCTCAGGACAACAACAACAAAAAGTTGTTTTATTAATACTTGAATGTTGAACTAAGGGCCTGTCTATACGAGGGGGGGAATGTGGATTGATGTGCACTAATGCCGATTCGAAGCAGCTTCAATTTGTCTTAATGGTTTGGGCAAAAATTGCAAGCATGCAAAGCTATTCACTTTTGCTGTCCCAACGGGCATGCTTGCGAATCAAGATGGCAGGCATGAGTAAATTACTCTCATTTTTATTGTCGCCAGTTGCTGCTGTTGAATAGGGATTTTTTTTAAAGAAGCCTATCTAAGGTGCAAAAGTGTGAGAAGAAAAAGGCTATTTTGTTGCCTGAGCGCATGATCGCTAAAGTCAAAATCCAAAATGGCCATTCCGGGTGCTTGCTTTGCTAGCAAGCTCTGCCCCCTGCCAACGTCCAACCAATCAGAATCCACTTCCACTCTTTCACAAATGTGAATGAACATGAATCCAATTGTCCAAACAAGCAACAATGCACATTTTCTATGGAGCTTTTTAAAAAATATGGGGAAAGCTGTGAAGGCTTTCCTGGCAGAGTTTACAGTGGATTTAGCCCCCGCTCCTTCCAAATACTGCAATCCAATGCCTAATTCCATTAGGACAGGCAGGATTCCAAGTGAATTCTATGAGGATTATTTTGACCCTTAAGACAATCCCTAAGATTCTGGGAGACCAGAATTCAAATCCCTTCTCAGCCATGGGAACCCACTGGGTGACCCGGGACAAGTCATACGTTCTCAGCCTTAGAGGAAGGCAAGGGCAAAGCCCTTCTAAATAAATCTTGCCAAGAAAACCCTATGACAGGATCACCATACATCAGAGATGGCTTGAAGGCATGTAATGACAATAGAGAACAAAACGCTCCAGAAGCCTAGCGAATGTGTGAACTGTCAAAGTGTGGTGTGTTGCTTCGCACAACAAATCTCAAGAGGTGTGAAAACATTCCTTTTTGTAAAGATTGTGAAATCCAGTGGCATTCTTTTCCATGTCTAGACATAAGAATTCACTGACTAGAACCCATTTCCTCAAAAGCTTGTGCCAGAACCTTTCTCCCAGCTCTTGAGGTCCCATCCAAGGGGTTAGTAGACTAAAATGGAACCCCCTCCTGAATGTAAATTCTCTTTTATGTGCCAGGTGTAATCTCAGTGGGGTGGTTACAAGTGGGAAGAGCATGTTGGCTCAACCAGATCAGTCTCTGGTTCCACAATGCTGGCAAACAAAACAGCTGATCACAGTGTTGGCTTCTGAGCCAGCCATGTGTGCAAAAGCGTCTGAATCACCACCGGAAGAAATAACCTTTAATATTGTCAGAGTCGGCCTCCTTAGGCGTGAAAGGTCCACTCTTAAAGAAGCAGAGCTGAGTGGGTGCTTCAAGATGTTCTTTCACTCAGACCATTCTTTATTAATCCTCTTTTAATTTGTACATGTGGGGGAAATGACATTTTACTGTCTTCACTGGAATGACATTAATTCTAATACCAGCATCCAAGTACAAACAACATGTACCCATTTGGACTCATATCTTTAGTAGCTTGGCATTCATTACATTAAAAATCTTCAGAGTGATTTTGTAGCAAGCTTTAACTTAAACCTGATAAAATTGTCCTTTTCCTCCCATGATTTACGATGCTAATTTAAAAACAACAACTAAAAGCAAGTGCATCATAAAGTTTCCAGGAGTATTGCTGTTAGTAATATTTGCATATCTATGCACACTAAAGTCAGTGGCCTTGTTTACCCTTGATTTGTATATATTCATTTCCCTGGTCATGTTTTCACATTGATTTGTGCGTATAGCTCTGAGTTATAACAATTTCAGTTAAGTAGATGGCCAGAAAGATCACATTTTCCTTTCCCTTTTGTCATACGGATGGAATAAATGTTTGTCCTGTGACCACTGTGTTGATCAAATGGAAGTCTTTCGATGCCACATATCACTAGGTTAGGTTTGTTTAAGCTGCTAATGTCTTCAGCAGGGGAAGCAGGTTGTGCCCTTTGCAACCGCTCAATATCTTTATTAAAGAGTTACATTTAATTTTGGAGTGCTTCTGTGCAATCCTTCAAATGTGATAAGAGCGGATTAAAGGCACATAAAATTAGTGCACCTCCTGTCCCTAAATATGCTTTTTTTTTTTAAGCTGTATATTGTTGTTGACCTCAGGGTTTTTCAGTCCGATCCTGAGAAGCTAGACCAAATTCATTTGTGTATTACAATTTCAAACTAACTTTTTTGTTTACAAAAAAAAAAAAAAATGTTATAAGAATGCTTCAGTTCAGGCAGGCAACCAATCCAAACCTATTTTTGTCATTGCCAAAGTGTGTGTTGTTATTGCGTGTGTTAAAGTTATTTTGATTTATGCAGAAACTTAGTGTTACAGACCACTCGGGGTATTTAACAACAATCAAAACCAATGAAATGCAACAGCATTGCAAATACAGGTTGAGTCTCCCTTATCTGAAATGCTTGGGACCAGAAGTGTTCCATATTTTGGATTTTCGAATGCTTGCATATACATAATGAGATATCTTGGAGATGGGACCCAAGTCTAAATATGAAATTCATTTATGTTTCATATACACCTTATACACATAGACTGAAACTAATTTTATACATAATATTTTAAATAATTGTGTGCATCAAACAGTTTGTGTACATTGAAGTATCAGAAAACAAAGGTATTGCTAGCTCAGCCACCTATACAAACAATTTAGGATTTTGTAGTATCTCAGAATTCTGGATAAAGGAGACTCAAGCTGTACAATAAAGGCAGATAAATAATGTAAATACAGAATACAGCATTAACTAAAAGTCAGGGAGCAAATGCTTGACTAAACAGGAAGGTCTTTGCCATAAATCAAAATGGGTGCCACCTCTTGGGAGACAGCATTCTAATATGGTGGTACAGCCATTGAGAAAGCCTCATCTCTCATGGAGGGCCCTTCTCTAATGGAAGGGTCTTTCCATCTGATCTCAGGAAGTAGCGTGTATAGTGTGGGAAGCTGTGATCCCTACAGTGTCCTGAACCTAAGTTGTTTAGAACTTTAGTGTTTTTATCTGCAGTGTTTTTATTTTATTATGTTCTTTTAATGGCGCTTTTGTTTTTAAGGCTCTTTTTATCTTGGTTTTTAATGTGTGTTTTTAAAACAGAAATTTTGTTTAATTGTGTTTTAATTTTAGGATTAAGGATTTGAATTGTGCTTTTAAAACATTATACACCAGGTTGGAGACATAGGAGATTTTCAGACACGTAAAAATCGTCCCTTGCCGCGCGAGCAGCCTCCCGAAACTGCTGCGCGGCAAGGGTCTTTTTCGGACCGCGCTGTGCCTGTTGCGAAGCCGTCCGTGTCACTTCCGTGAAGCTTGGGACGGCTCCGCGTCATATTTCAATCACGGGCAGCCTCCGTGCTTGAAATATGACGCGGAGCCGTCCCAAGCTTCACGGAAGTGACACGGACGGCTTCGCAACAGGCACAGCGCGGTCCGAAAAAGACCCTTGCCGCGCAGCAGTTTCGGGAGGCTGCTCGCGCGGCAAGGGACGATTTTTACGTGTCTGAAAATCTCCCATGCTGGGAAAAAGGTGTGGTATAAATTAAATAAATAACCTTAAACTGTTATAAAAACTTTGCACTTGTGTGCAGAAAGAAACTGGAAACCAGTGCAGACTTTGCAGGACAGGCACAAGGTAAATCTGAAAGTGGGTGCCCACTAGTGTTTGGTAACATCTGATGGCTCCCATGTGAGTGGGGTGAAGAATCCACCCTAGCTATTAGCCTGAACTTTAAAGATGTGTGAACCTATGGGAGGGGTCCTTTAAAGTTCAGTATAAAACCTAGAGTGGGCTCACCACCCCACTGACACGAAGCTCTTTACCATACAACAAAAAACAGCAACCCTTGCAACTACTAACTGAAAAAACTAGCACTAGGTCCTGCAAATACTCTGTGATGCTCAGTGTAAAACTGTTGAGCAGGAGTGTTCTGAACTCCTATGTAATGACATTATTTTATGTTTTATTCAGTTGAGTTGCATCAAACAACCCATATATACAGCAGGTCTTACATATAACAATATACAATGTATACAAAATTATCTCATGAGCACTTGTTCAAAAATACACACAATGAACAACAAATTTGTAATTAAAATTAAACATGCTGCAATATACGGTTCTTTCACCAATGTCTCTCAGTTGTTTAACTGTAGTTTTTAAATGCTCCAGTACAAATTTTTGGAGTTCTTGTATAGATTTTCAAAATACTTCAGTGTTGGCATTCAGTTCATTGTTGTTTATCAAAACATGTACTTTGGTGTTAACATCCAGCTGTTGTTTATCAAACACATATTTATCAAAAATATTTTTTGATAATCACAGTTGTTTATCTCAAGAAGCATTCTGCGAAATGGTGGAAATCCCGCGGACTTGATGTCAATGTGTTTGATAAACAACATCTGGATGTTAACACCAAAGTACATGTTTTGATAAACAACAATGAACCAAATGCAGAATGCAGATGGTGCTGCAGGGAATGATTTGGCTTCCTGGACCATGGTGTGCAATTTCAGGGAGGTGGACTTCTGACAAAGGATGGGTTTCACCTCACAGCTGTTGGCAGGAATGTTTTTGCTAAGAGTCTGAAAGACCTGGTCAGAAGGGCTTTGAACTGAGTTGTGGGGGGGGGGGCGGGGGGGAGAGACCATATTTTTGAGGGCAGGAGTTCATCAAGTGCTGGAGATAATAGTCTAAATGTTATACAAGTAAGAAGGCAAATAGTAGAAGAACCCAGCAGTGGGAGGACTAAAACCTTTAAAAGACAGATGGGGGGATGTCCCATGGTCTTAGATGTGTCTATACTAATGCACAAAGCATGGGAAATAAACAGGATGAACTTGAACTCTTAGCACAGCAAAACAAATATGATATAATAAGCATCACTGAAACCTGAGGTTTTTAAACAGAGGCTGGATGGCCATCTGTTGGGAATGATTTGATTGTGTATTCCTGCATGGCAGGGGGTTGGACTATATGGCCCTTGTGGCTTCTTCCAGCTCTATGATTCTATGATCCAGGCCATTATTACCTGTAGATACCATTTTCTGAGCAGCACTAATGATAGGTTTTCCATCCAAAAGTGAACGCAAGACAGTCCACACTAAAGGACAATTAAGTTCCACACACAATATTTTCTGTTACTGCCTGTACTAGCTGCTGGAGGTGACCCTGCATCCTGCAGGGGTATAATGAAAACAGCAGGGAGTTTGATTAATGTTTACCAACTTCCCTTATTAGAAAGGAAATATGTAGAACAATGTCATCCACATCAGGAGTCCATCCACCTGCTCATCCACCACCGTAATATTTGCCAGTACTCTATTATGTTTTGCGTAGGGCAGACAAGCCTGTCTTTATGCAAAAGAGTGTTTCTCAGAACGCTTTGTCTTGGACATCAAAGTGGCTATTCTTGATCAAAAGAGAACTTTAAATATAGGAGATTATCACAAGGTCAAAACATCCCAGGTCAGGAATGAGAGGAGATCGCTATCAGGCTCCCTTTTCACATGACGTATTTCCTGTCCTGTGATGTTCCCGTTCTGCTCCTGTTCCTCCCCCGCTTCCTCTTATTCACGGCTTAAGCTGTCAATAAGAAGCCCATTCCATTATGATAACAGAATGATGGGCGAGTGAACAGATGACCCATTCTGCTGGTGCAATGCCAACAACATGTGACGTCACCAGGAGGTCCATGCCGAAGACTTCCAGTTACAATCGGGCCAGCCAGGTAAGTGTCACCCTCCCCCCTCCCCAGGTTGCTTTGTAAGTGTAGAGTGTGTTTTTCTGCTTGCTGTCACTTTCTTTCTTGTATTTTTCTCTTTATTTTTAAAATACCCACACAATCGTTCGAGAACGGGCAGGATTTGCTTTCCGGGACATGAAAGGAGCTTTGCAACAGCTCCATTCATGTCCGGACTGCTGAGGGGAGGGGGAGCACTCCAGATTGCGCAGCAAGGTAAGTGTCTGAACATTTTTTTTCTATCGATACAGGGATGGGAGTGGGGTGGGAGTGTAGCGGTGGGGGGGGGACAATCCCAGTTTCTAGGGTACCGTGTGATAATCTCCATAGATTCTGGTGGGAAAAGGCTGTTCAAAGATCATCATGAGAAGGTCCATTGCTCTCTCCTGTTGTTTAAATAGGGACAAAAGCTTTTGATTTCACTGTATATACGACATATATGTTGCGATGTCTATTTTCCCACCCAAATACTTTTTGTTAATAACAACTGTTATGTCTGTTTTTTTAAAAAAAATCCATTTCCTCTGATCTCACTGATTACAATTCCTTACCCAACAAAGCATATGTACAATAATCTGCCAGACGAGACAAAATTCCATGTGTCTGATGAATTGGGTGACATTTCATGAACACTTATGCCCAATAAAACATGTTAGTCTATAAGATGCCACCTTAAAGATTAGGTTTTGCTACAGGTGAACTATACAGCTCTCCCCTTGGGAATATGTGAACAGTTTGTCTTTAAGTATGAACTGCCCTTGGCAATTCCTGACAGAGAAAGTCAAGGAATTTTGGACTTTTTCAAACAGGGTAAAAAAAAACAACCAAGGAGGTCGTGAGAAGAACGGCGCTGTTGCGCTTACAGAGCCCCATTTCAGATGATGCAGATGATTCCTCCTCCATCCTCCCAACTTCCCCTGTGCTTCCTCTGTGCTGTGGGCGCCGCTTTTTATTGATGAAAAACCTCCTGAAATGGGGCTCTGTAAGCACGACAGCCCCATTCTTCTCCCAACCTCCTCAAGTTTTTTTTTTACCCCATTTGAAAAAGTTCTTTGTCTTGTTTTTTTTTTCTTTTTTCTTTTTTTTTTTTTTTTTTGGTTGGTTGGTTGATTGGTTTTTATAAATAAGGGGCTAACAAACATATTTATTATGATAATAACAGGCAAAGGTGTAGAGTTGGAAACAAGATGAGCAATTGAGATGAATGCCTGGGCTACTGCCTCTGGCACTGTGTAAAACTAAAAAAAATGAGTTTGCTTCTTTGGAAGCAAAACAGGAAGGTTGGAGAGATGAAGTGCCTTACAGGCCATCCAACTGGCCCATCAATGCCACTGTGGCCTACTCCACTTGGCAGCAACAACATGAGGTTCCTGGCAAAGGTCTTTCTCTCACTTGCTTTCTGAGTTGTTTTTTTAATTTGGATTTTTGGGGTTGGACCTGAGAGCTTCTTCATGCAAACTGAACACTCTTCATTGAAATGCTTCATTTACTCCCATCTGTTCACATACTAGTTGAAGCTGTGGAGGGCATCAGTCATGAACAGGTGGGTCAGATCCGAAGACCAACCAGTGTCTGAACTTATAGATGGTGAGAGGGGTATTTAAAGGAGATAGAAGATAGATGGGAGAAAGAGAAAGAAAGAGGGTGAAAGAAAAATACACAAAATCAAGAAAAAATGAATTGCATCCACATGTATAATGCAAGCATATGTTATATAATTCTTAACAAAATAATGTATATGTTGCAGGTTGAGGTTAAATGTGGCAAACAGATTTTTATTCTAAAAGGCCATGGACTGTTTGTATGTTTTTTTAAATGCGTATATAAACTGGTCTACTGTAATATTTTGCCCATCATAGTTCCGCCTCCCTCTAGCTTCACTTATACTGAGGCAGGAGGTAGTAAGTAACTTACAGTGAGAACAATATCTATAGCATATGCTGGTTGATTAAAATGTGCTGTGTACCCTGTGGATTAAACTCGTAACTGCCAGAACGACTACCATGGACAGATTGATTGCTGCTGTGCCAAAAATAAACTCACATAAAATTGTCATCTTCTGAAACGAGATTGTAAACTAGATGGTCTGGGATTCCTTGAAAGCCGGGAAAGGAGCATTGCAAAAACAGGAACAACACATTATTCAAAAATGAAGGCCACGGAAGGAGGGGCAGGGGACTTGTGTGCAGGCAAAAGGTAGTCCCTGTTTTCTATTGATACTGCAACAAAATATTTCCATATTGCTTTCTCTGGCTTTTTGTTGTTGATTGTGGAAAGGGGGAAAAAACCCTGGTATATTATTAATTTGAAGCTGTTGTGAAATGATATCTTGCAAAACCATTTTGCAGTTTGTCAGGAAGCACCAGTGCATGTTAAAGAAGATAAAAGATTTGGGTTTTCAAATGAGAAGGTTTAATTTTGCACAGAGCAAATTGATTCTTCTATACTAAAAGCAAATTTACAGGTGGCTAGCAAAGCCAGATTTACTCCCAACTGAAAAGGTGGAACTTTCACACATTCTAGAATACTGCATGTGAAAGAAGTCATGCACAATAGGACAGGGTAGGCAAAAGTACCTGTTCACAAATATGGAGACCTTTTGGCTGGAAACAGAAAAAGGACTGGTTCAGGTGTCATAGAATCATAAAGTTGGAAGAGACCACAAGGGTCATCCAATCCAACCCCCTGCCATGCAGGAATAAACAAACAAAGCCCAACCAATAGATGGTGTGATGATGGGGGTAATTCAATTTGGGTACTTCAGTTCCCATCATCCCATAAATTCAGCGATTATCTTGACAGGAAGGCATCAGGTAAATAAAGGTTAGCTAGGGGTGATGAGAGAGTACACACACCTCCTGAGTCGTCATCATCATGACGTCAGATCACCAGAGGCAGAACTGCCCAATGAGGATGGTCAGAGGGACAATTTGAAAAAAGGTATAAATATTTCCTCTGAACTGTGATGTGGGGGAGAAAACAAAGAACCATTCTGAGAGCTGGAAGGATGGCCGCTGAGCCAGCCTGGGAATAGGCACGTGACTCAGCCCAGCCTCTGAATCCCTAGACTGATCCTTCATACTGGCTACAAGAGTGTGAGTAGACTTTTAGGGAAAATATATCAGTTAAATTGTGTTAGGATTTCATGGTTACTTTCTTACTTGGCAGGATACAACTGAAATGCTTTGCTTTTACTATTCTCTGTAACTCCTAAGATGAACCTGAAGAGAGGAGATGCTTTCTTCATGAGACATTTGCATGTTTTAAGCCTAGCTTGAATAAAATAAGCCTTTTCTATCTTTCTATCACTGATGCTCACGTGCTTAACTCTCGGTCATTCCATTGACTCTCTCTCTCTGGGGAAGGGAGGAGTGGGATTGGTTCTGTGGTAAATGGTAGTTCCACAAGGTATCCAGTCTCCTGTCGGACTGGTGAAAGAATTTGGTAGGTGGTGGCAGCATTTGTCCTCTGGGGGTACTGTTGAGGGAGGACTCTCAAGATTGCTTTAGAGGAGAGCTAGCTCTGATGGTTACAGGCAGAGAGCCCCAGGCTAGCGTGACAGATGGCCATCCAGCCTCTATTTAAAAATCTCCAAAGAAGGATACTCCACCACACTCTGAGGCAGCACATTCCACTTCCAAACAGCTCTTACTATCAGGAAGTTCTTCCTAATGTTTAGGTGGAATCTCTTTTCCTGCAGTTTGAGTCCATTCCTCCATGTCCTAGTGTCTGGAGCAGTAGTAAACAAGCGTGCTCCATCCTCAGTATGACATCCCTTCAAAGATCCCAACATGGCTATTATATCACCTCTTAAACTTCTCCTCTCGAGGCTAAACATACACAGCTCCCTAAGCCACTCTTCATATGGCATGGCTTTCTGAACTTTCACCATTTTTGTCACCCTCCCCCAGACACGTTCCAGCTTGTCAAAATCCTTCTTGAATTCTGGTGCTCAGAACTGGACACAGTATTCCAGGTGAGATCTGACCAAAGCAGAATAGAGTGGGGCTATTACTTACCTCAATCCAAACACAATACTCCTATTGATGCAGCCTAGAATCACATTGGCTTTTCTGGTTGCTGTATGACACTGCTGACTCATGTTCAGCTTGTGGTCCACTAAGACTCATGGCTGAACAATCATTCAGCAGCGATTATCAGACTTTGGGTTCTCTACGCCACTCTCTCCTCTTGAATTAGCAAATTCCTTTCCTTGCTTCCAGGTTTGCAGTAAATGGACTTGTCTGGGAAACCTGAATTAGCTATGCTATGTTTACATAACATAAGAAGAGCCCTGCTGGATCAGACCAAAAACCTGTCTAGTAGTCCTGGGGCCCTTTCACATTGCACATTTATAACACTATGATTCTGCTTTAAGTGACATGGCTACATCCTATGGAATCTTGGGACTGGCTCTTGAGGGATGGGCCTTCAGGATCCTTAGCCAGGGAGCTCCCCTGGTACCTCTGATCAAACTACCAATCCCAGGATTCCAGAGGATGCAGCCATTGTGGTTAAAATGGAATCATACATTGTAACTATGTAGAGTGAAAGGGGCTCAGCATTTATGCCCACTGTAACTAACTCGTAAGAAAGACATGAGTGTAACAGCCACCTACCCACCCACTCACATTTCTCAAGAACTGGTATACATGCATAGGTACACTGCCTCTGAAGAAGGAGCAAGCTTGTTTTCTGCTGCTCCAGAAACCACGGAGCAATGGCTTCAAACTACAGGAAAAGAGATTCCACCTAAACGTTAGGAAGAACTTCCTGATGGTAAGAGCTGTTTGTCAGTGGAATGCCCTGCCTCAGAGTTTGGTGGAGTCTCCTTCTTTGGAGGTTTTCAAACAGGGACTGGATGGCCATCTATCAGGAGTTGCTTTCATTGTGTATTCCTTGAAGGTAGAGGGTTGGACTGTTTGGCCCTTATGGTCTCTTCCAAATATGTGATTCTGTGATCCTTGCGGTATGGTATGGCCAGCCTGACCAGCAACCAGTCCAAAAGCTAAGTCAGAACTCTCTTCTGATAGTGGCCAACCAGATGCCTATAGGAAGCTCAGAACAGGGAAAGAATATAATAGTGCTCTCCAGCTTGTGTTCCCAAGTAGTTGGTGAATAGAGACAGAGTGCCTCC
Organism: Gambelia wislizenii; assembly: GCA_030847615.1. Lineage (NCBI taxonomy): Eukaryota > Metazoa > Chordata > Lepidosauria > Squamata > Crotaphytidae > Gambelia > Gambelia wislizenii. The sequence goes on from JAUMIR010000001.1 coordinate 264,023,689, forward strand.
CATAGTGTCAGTCTTATATACACATGATGACCCATGATGACAAGCCAGGAAGCAAAAGAAGGAATTGAAGTATGAAAGAAGGAGGAGGGAGAACACAAATGCAAAACCTAGCCACAATGGCTTAATCATAGTTTGGCAGCCACACATGAACAAAGCCACCAACTGTAAAGATATTACATGCTGACAAAGGTAATATTAAAAGAGAGCCCAATAAAGCATCTCATTGAAGCACCCTACTCACTGTGAGGAGAGTGCAGCTTTGCAATGGAAATGGCAGCCTGTGCATTTATCTGCTGATTTGTAAGTCCATGTGTACACTGCTTGCATAACTTTTTTAAAAATAATATCTGTCATATAAGGAGGTTATTTAATGTATTTTAAAAGATTTTTTAAATTAATTTTTCTTATGGCTTTCTTATTATTATTAGTTGTAGTGAGCTGTTAGGAATCTGTTAAACCACATGAATAAATATGAAAATGAATATTCATAATTTTGTTTTGTTCCCTCATTTAAAAGTAATGGTTCACACAAATCTTAGCTACTACAGCTTTACTTCCAGCACTGTTTACTTCTTCTATTGATCTGAAACACTTGGACATAGTTGGAAAGATGACTTTTAATCCAACAGACAGAGGGTTTGAGACAATTTGTGACATTTAAAGCTAGTCTAGACCAGAGAATATAATGTTCATTCCTGTGCATTATTGCAAATTTGCAGCAGTGTTCCTTTTTCTCTGTGGTCTTTCAGCAAAAACAATAGGCTGAAAAGCTATCCACGTATGAAGTTCACATGCTCCCGAATCAAGATGGCAGCTGTAAATTAGTGTGTTATATGTTTGCCACCGCTGCACAGTACTTTTAAAAAACATTAAAGCAAAGGTGCGCAATTACAACCTTCTGCTTAAAAAAATTATTTGGACACCTTGGCACAGCAAAAAAGTGCATGATCGCTAACACGAAAATCCAACAGGGTACTTCTGGGCATTGCCTTGCCAGAAAGCCCGCCCCCTGTGCATGTTTAATCCAATCTCCAGTTCTACCCTCTCCAAGAATGTGCAGCAAATTGAATTGGTTGTTGGGGCAAAAGGTCTTCTCTCATTCCATGAGGAGCTTTTACATTGTCTAGACAACATCTTACTCTTATCTTCTGCACAAAACAATCCTAGGATTCTTCTGGAATCAGGATTAGAGAGCTCCAACACCCAAAGGTACATAGAAGGAGCAAGAGAGAAGGAGGGTTCCCTCATCCCATTTTAATTTCCCCCCTTTTAGTTTTATGATTTCCCTTTCATTGGTTGCTATGGGAAAGAAACTACAGTTGGTCTTCAACATTCGCTGGAGTTAGGGGAGCAGGACCCCCCAAGAAAGTGGAAAAGCCATGAATATTTCTACTCCCCCCCAAAAAAACCCCATATTTAACATACCCAAAAAGTATGCTGCTTTGAGTCCCAAATTGGGAGAAAAGTGGGATAGAAATAAAGAAGAAGAAGAAGAAGAAGAAGAAGAAGAAGATAACATAACTCATCACTCACCCTGGGTGTCTTTGAGGCTGCAGGGTTCCTTCACAAGGCAAATGCTGGCAGCTGGCAGGGCTGTCTGCTGCTATCCTACACCATTTTTATTAGGGACTTACATGCCTTGCTGCACACTTGCAGTCTTTCTCAGTCTCCGAGTCTTGCAGCCCCTATTAAAAATGGCATATGGCAGCAACGGAGGTAGCAGCAAATAATTCACAAATAATGAAATTTGCAAAAGTTAAAGCCACCCATGTGGCGAGCCGACTGTATACTATATGTGCCAAGACTGTCATATGTTTCCCTCAAATCCTGAGGTGGGACAGCAATGTAAGGAAAATGGAAATGCTAGATGTCCCACAATTCCAAAGTTTCCCATAATCCAACCTTGCCACACTTGTACAATACCTCTTTCCCTATTTTGGCAGTGCCAGTGGTGAATGATGGAAAGATTCAAAGCCTTCCCATCCTGATAGCTTTCTCATTCTTTGGCTCAGATGTCAGAAGCCAAGACCACAGAAATTTTCCACAGCAGCTAGGTGGCAGGGAAAAGAGGAATGTCAGATTTCTCCCTCCAAGGTCAGATCCAGACCCAACTCTCTGCCTGTGGAGGGGGAGGCCAGAAACACCCTGAGGCCCTGGGACACCTTCCAAGAGACCATGGGATTGCAGCCTATGTGTTCTTAACATTTAAGGGAACTTTTAGACTGTATTAACCCCCTCCTGGTTGCCATCTTCTTTTAATTGGCCTCTTTTGAAGTTGCAAGCTATAAAGCGTCTTTTCCTCCCCCCCCCTTTCTTCTTATTTTAAAAAAGAGCAACTTAACTACTTGAAGTACTTTTGATTAATATTGATAGCATGTTTTAGATTCTCAGTTCAGATTACAATAGAGACCTTTAAATATATCTTCACTGCATTGTCTGCATACTTAAGCACCTACACCTATTTCAGGACTGCAAGCAAATCAGTAATCTCCCAGAGGAAGAAAGAAAGAGAGGAAACTGAGTTTAAAAAAAAGAAAGAAAAGAACTGAGAAAGTGACCTCTGAAGAAATTGCATGAAATGGGTGATATTGCGTGGAGAAGTAGCTGAATGAATCCTCTCTAATCTGATAATGATTAGAGTACTGAGTCCTAAAGATAGCTCTTCCGGTTTAGTGAAATGAGTTCCTTGATCAAAATCTCATAACAGACTCATATTTATGCTCATTTGTAATTGACGTAAGCGCAAAGGACAGGTTTACTATTTCACTGTAAGCAGTTGTGGTGAGGGATGAGGAAGCTGAGCACCATCGAACTTCATGGATTTTATGTCAGAGCTGCGAGGGCTTTTGGGGTTGGTTTGATTTTTGGCATTTTGTTGCAAAATGCCCATCATTGTTTATTACAGGATGTGTTATTCCCCCCATGTGGGGGAATAAATGAAATGAGGTCAGGATGTGTCACTTTATCTATGTGGCAAGATTCATCTCTGTGACCTAGGGCTAAACTCAAACTGCCCGTCTTGTGTAAAGGGTTATTATACAGCAAGGGGTGCTGACTTCCAACAAGAATTTCATTAACATGTGGCTTTAAAAAAAACATGGTAGTTTTTGCAAAAGCCCGGCTGTTAACCTTGGAGATTTGGCCAAGCACCAGTTTCCATAATTTTATTTAGCCAAATCATGTCATACTCTATCCACCGTCAATTCTACCATTGATTTCGAAGCCCAAGCTGCAGTGTTAGTTGCTTGGAGGTGGCTTTATTAGATATTAGATATATACAGTATAATTTAAGAAATAAGTTTTTTAAAAAATCAGGGAAATGACAGTCTGCTGTCCTCTCCTCAGGAGTGATACAGGAATCAAACATAATCCACCCCACATGTTTTTCCACAGGTGCTCTTGTCTGCTCCATAATCCACAAAGCACTATTTCTTGGATTTTATTTTCACATTCATGAATTTTCTATGGAAAACAACATACATTTTTCTATAAGCTGTATTATTCAAAGCTACATTTATGCATTTCCATATGCAAACCCCCCACACTTCTGTTCCCTTCTCTTTGATTTGTCTCTTTTTCATCATCTTCACCCATCATTTTAAAAAGTAGCTCAAATTCTCCCCCCTCTCCCAGGAATATACTTACCGGTATCTCCATAAATTTCAAGGGCAGTCAATCCTATAGATTCTGTTGGGGCAAGGTGTTTGGCACTGAAAGAATGCTCACCTTTCAGAACAGGGACAGTACTGTACCAGTAGATCCCATGGTGGGACCCTTAGCTGGGATATTTGAGAACCAAATGCAAACCATTGAAAGTGCTCTGTATGTTATAGACTTGTGGCTGAGCACTCCCCTTTGTTTAATCATAACTTTCCTTTTCCCTTTGGAAAAAGAAAAGCAGGATTTTTATGAATCAAGTCTATCATGTAGCTGAAACTGCTGAAATTCTCTTTTCCGTATCATAGTTTAAGGCACAGGATCTCTATATTTCTTTTCATGTATTTACACTACATACCTCCATTGAATAGTTGAGATATCTATCAACACTTACACATAGCTACGTAGACAGAGAGACATAATTATAATACAGATATACTTACAGTTAACTAATCAGTAACTATATCTAATGTCTAATCTGATTTCATCCATTTACTATGGAAGACTCCATTCTCTGTATTCTTTTAACTGCCAACTGGGTACAGTTTACCATTTTTTAGAGCAGCCAAAGAAAGTGGAAGCCAGAACATCTTCATATAATATTCCAATATTTCTGTTTTGTTAGTCACTCTAATAAATATATACACGACTCTCAAGTGATTAACTGCATCCTCTGGGATCCAGAATAGACTTTGTTTGGAGTGCTGCCTGATCATCAGCAGTCCTAGATCACACCCTGCATCATGCACTGCAAAAGCATTATATGTCAGGGATATTTACACCAGTGAAGAGATCCATGACATCAATACTGGAAGCCAGGTGGAGAGCATCTGGATAAAAATTAAAGGGGAGGGAAACAACAGGGATGTTATTGTGGGACTCTACTACAGACACCCAAGTCAGACGGAGGAATTGGATGATGCCTTTCTAGAACAGATGAACACACATGCAGAAAGGAGAGATGTAGTAGTGATGGGTGACTTCAACTATCCTGATATTTGCTGGCAATCTAACTCAACCAAAATTTCAAGGTCTAGCAAATTCCTGACTTGCCTGGAAGACAATTTCATGGTCCAAAAGATGGAAGAGGCAACAAGGGGGTCAGCTATTTTAGATCTGATCCTAACCAACAGAGATGACCTGGTTAATGGGGTGCAAGTGGTGGGATCCTTAGGTGAGAGTGATCATGTTCTCCTGGAGTTTGTTTTACAATGGAAAGGAGAAGTCAGGCACAGTCAGACACACATTCTTGACTTTAGGAGAGCTGATTTCAATAAACTCAGGGAAATACTGGGGGTGATCCCATGGTCAGGAATACTAAAAGAGAAGAGACCTCAAGACGGATGGGACTTTCTCAAAAGGGAGATACGGAAGGCACAATTTCAAACAGTACCATTGAGGAAGAAAAATGGGAGGTTTCTCAAGAAACCAGGATGGATGACTAAAGAAATTTCAACGGAGCTAAGTTTTAAACAGAACATGTATAGGAAATGGGAAAAGGGGCCAAAGAAGAATTCAAACAGATAGCGAACACGTGTAGGAGTAAAGTCAGAAAAGCTAAAGCGCAGAATGAGCTCAGGCTTGTTAGGGAGGTTAAGAACAATAAAAAGGGTTTTTTGGGGTATGTCCGAAGCAAAAGGAGGAAGAAGGAAATGATAGGGCCACTACGTGGAGAAGATGGCAAAATGCTAACAGGGGACAGAGAGAAGGCAGAATTACTCAACACCTTCTTTGCCTCAGTGTTTTCAGAAAAGGAAAAGGGGGACTAACCTGAGGAGAATGGAACAGAGGACACAATAGGGGAAATCCAGCTCAGAATAAGCAAAGAGGTAGTACAGGAATACCTTCTTAATCTAAATGAATTTAAATCTCCAGGAACAGATGAACTACATCCCAGAGTATTAAAAGAGCTGGCAAATGTGATCTCAGAGCCATTGGCAATAATCTTTGAGAACTCCTGGAGAACAGGAGAAGTCCCAGCAGACTGGAGGAGGGCAAACATTGTCCCCATCTTCAAAACGGGGAAAAAAGAGGATCCCAACAATTATCATCCAGTAAGTCTGACATCAATACCAGGGAAGATTCTAGAGCAGATCATTAAACAGAGAGTCTGTGAACATTTAGAAGGCAATGCCATAATCACAAAAAGTCAACATGGGTTTCAGAGAAACAAGTCATGCCAGACTAATCTGATCTCTTTTTTTTTATAAAGTTACCAGCTTGGTAGATGAAGGGAACGCTGTGGACATCGCATACCTTGATTTCCATAAGGCCTTTGACAAGGTTCCCCATGACATTCTTGCACACAAGCTTGTAAAATGTGGGCTAGACAAGGTAACTGTTCAATGGATTTGTAATTGGTTGACTGGCCGAACCCAAAGGGTGCTCAGCAGTGGCTCCTCTTCATCTTGGAAAGATGTGACCAGTGGGGTGCCACAGGCTCCTGTCCTGGGCCCAGTGCTATTCAACATCTTTATCAATGACTTGGATGAGGGAATTAGGGGCATACGTATCAAATTTGCAGATGACACCAAATTAGGAGGAGCAGCTAATACCCTAGAGGACAGGATCAAAATTCAGAATGACCTGGATAGACTGGAGAGCTGGGCCAAAGCTAACAAAATGAAATTCAACACGGAGAAATGTAAAATACTGCATTTAGGGCGGAAAAATGAAATGCATAGATATAGGATGGGAGAGACCTGGCTGAACGAGACTACGTGAGAAAGGGATCTAGGAGTCCTAGTAGACCACAAGTTGAACATGAGCCAACAGTGTGATGTGGCAGCTAAAAAGGCCAATGTGATTTTGGGCTGTATCAACAGAAGTATAGTATCTAGATCAAGGGAAGTAATAGTACAGCTCTATTCTGCCTTGGTCAGACCTCACCTAGAATACTGTGTCCAGTTCTGGGCACCACAATTAAAAAAGGATATTGACAAATTGAAGAATGTCCAGAGGAGGGTGACTAAAATGGTGAAAGGTCTGGAAACCATGCCTTATGAGGAGAGACTTAAGGAGCTGGGTATGTTTAGCCTGGAAAAAAGACGGTTAAGAGGCGATATGATAGCCCTGTTTAAGTATTTGAAGGGATGTCATGCTGAGGATGGAGCAGGCTTGTTTTCTGCTGCTCCAGAGACTGGAACACGGAGCAATGGGTGCAAGCTCCAGGAACAGAGATTCCACCTCAACATGAGGAGGAACTTTTTGACAGTAAGAGCTGTTCGGTAGTGGAATGCACTCCCTTGGAGCGTGGTGGGGTCTCCTTCCTTGGAGGTCTTTAAACAGAGGCTGGATTGCCATCTGTTGGGGATGCTTTTATCAAGATTTCCTGCGTGGCAGGGAGTTGGACTGGATGGCCCTCGTGGTCTCTTCCAACTCTACAATTCTATGATTCTATGAAAACCTGTGTGTATCTGAGAAAGAAATTCATCTTTAAGAACACTAGCAGGACTTCCTATATTAAATAGTACCTCACCTACAGGTCCTGCAATCAAATGTAAGCCATTGAGTCAGGGCCGGTTTAAGGCACTAATGGTGTCAGCATCCGCAGGGGGCCCCATGATTGTGGGGGGGGCGTAATAACCCTCCTCCTGCAAAAACATTATTAGTAATAATCTGAATATCCTGTACTGTGAATAGTTTAGGTTGAGTTAGGTTACATTGACCTGAGATAAACATATGGGCCCCTCAAAATAAAGCATTGCAGGGGCCACCAAAATTCCTTAAACCGGTCCTGCATTGAATGCATCTAGGGTGTCATCTATTCTCTCTCTCTCTCTCTAATAATAATAATAATAATAATAATAAAATTTTATTTCTATCCCGCCCCTCTGCAACGCAATCGGGGCAGCTTACAGTATAAAAACTCCATAGTCCCAGTACCCTAGCCCACCCCCCCTTAAAATAATATTAAACTATAAAAGATTAAAAACATACAGTAATTTAAAAATATATAAATTAGAAAAATATTAAAACATACAATAGTTTTAAAAAAAATGATTACAGCTCAGGGAGGACAGCCGAGTCTTGGGCCGGGATAGTTATTCAGGAAAGGCCTGCCGGAAAAGATCCGTCTTGACAGCTTTTTTAAAGCTGTCTAAGGTGTTAATAAGACGGATCTCGTCCGGCAGGCCATTCCATAATCTGGGAGCAGCAGCGGAGAAGGCCCTCTGGGACGTCACCGACAGCCTTGTTTTCATAGGCTGTAACAGATTCCTCCCAGAGGACTGAAGTGCGCGGGGAGGGTCGTACGGAAGGAGGCAGTCCCAGAGATAAGTTGGACCCAAACCATGAAGGGCTTTAAAGGTTATAACCAACACCTTGTACTGTGCCCGGAAACGAATAGGCAGCCAGTGGAGAGCTTTTAGCACAGGTGTTATATGCTCTCTTCTGGAAACACCAGAAATCAACCTGGCTGCCATGTTCTGAACTAGTTGAAGTTTCTGAGTTAAGCACAAGGGTAGCCCCATGTAGAGTGCATTACAGAAATCCAGACGGGTGGTTACCAGTGCATGTACCACAGTGCATGTATCTCTGGCTTTTCTTCGCAAACGAAGATTCAGGAAGGACTCATCCTGCTCTTTCTGCAAGCGCGCTGATAACTAAAAAGGCCAATCCGAGATAAACAAGTCCAGTTGCAGAAAGCACAGCAGAAGGTCTCCTTGGGTGATGTTTCTGGGTTGTGATTCTTTCTGCGTTGTCATTTCCCTTCAAGACTTGTTCGGTATGAGTTCTCAAATAAGGCTGCAGCATTGTGGATAGTGCATCTCCATGCCTCCCGATGTGAGGCCATGGAGGACCATTGTTGGTGATCAATTTGGCCGAGCCTGGGTGTCATTTATAGCGTGAATGCATATATGTATTTAAAGTATTTATATATCACCTCCCAGCCCACCAAAACTGCTACAGACCAATGTACATGCACACTTTGGAAACCACAAGTCTACCATCCAGACCAAAAGATAAGACCAGCAGTGGTCAAACATTTTAATTCAGAAGAGCATGGCCCATGCAATTTTTCAGTGAACAGATAAGCATGTGCATCAGCTTCTGGACTTACAGGCTTGGCACTCTAGTACCTCATGGCTTCATCATAGAGAATTGTTTTCTAGCAATCTATCCATTTTGAAATATGCCATTTGCTGTGTTCCATAGTTGCCATCTTGGATACAGCTTACTTTTTTTCAGAGCAGCTGAAGAAGGTGAAAGTTGAAACATCTTTCTATATTTAATTATTTCTGTTAGGAGAAAGACAGAAAGAGAGAAAGAGAGAACCTTAACATGCTTCCCAAATACACAAGTAGTATTAAAATCAATAGGAGTTCTGCACTGGTAACTAGAAATACTGCTGCCTTAAGAAATTGTATGGTGCATCTACACTGTAGAAATAATGCAGTTTGACACCACTTTAACTGCCATGGTTCCATCCTTCAGAATCCTGGGATTTGTCCTTTGGCAGCGAATCCTTTGGCAGCGAAAACTCAGGGTTCCAATGAATGGAGCTACAGCACTTGGGTGTGGTCTAGATGATGAAAAAACTCCACACAAAATGTGAGGGGAATACCTTTTGTCCTGATGAGATCCCATGGGGATTCGCCGTATTCAAAAGGACGGATGCCCAAATATCCATGTACTCTGTGATAACAGCCTTTGCTGTTTCTCACAAAGTTGTTTTTAAAAAAATTGCAGAAATGCACATTCACACTCATTTGAACAACCAAATCGAATCAGGGCACATTCCAGAAGTTTAAATGTGATTGGTCAGACGTGTGCGGGGTGTGCTTGCTGGCGACAAGTGGCCGGAGCTGCCATTATTGATTTGCACAGAAGCAATCATGCACAATTTTCAAGCGGTAAAGCAAAAAACAAACAAACATTTTTTAAAGCAGAAGATCACTCTTCTGCAGCTTGGATTTAACGAGGAGGAAATGTGCAATGGCGGGAGCTTTTGGAGAATAATAATGCAGGTAATTCACTTGCGGCCACCATCTTTATTTACGGCCATGCTCTGTGTGAGCTTCAAACATGGATAGCTTCCCATACCAGTGATCTTGACAAAAAGTCATGAAGACAAATGAACACTGCTGCGATGGTGAGTTGATGCACAACTATCTGCTGTTAATTTTCCCATCTAGCTGACCCGAAAGAGTGGTGTCAAACTGCATTATTTCTTCAGTGTAGATGCATCCTTAGAGGAAGTAGAAGATGGTGCTTCACATTCTCAGTGTTTTAAAGTAGTAATATAAATTAAGATAAGAATTGTACTTTCCTCTGATATTAATCATCGCAGAGTCTTTGTGGGGAAGAGCATTTTGTTAAATATCCTCTAGGGCAGGAATAATTTTCCAACAGTTTTTGATGGCAAGGCCCACCATTAGCCATGGCAATGTCCAAGATTCGTTAATTGTATTTCCTGACACACACACCTTTCCATTTCTACCCATGGAAACAATGGCAACTGCATTGAAAGCCTGGCTTCCAGTTTGCATCCTCCATAACAACCTGGCCGAATGTCATTTGGTATTTCGTGAACTGGAAGTGGTGGCCACCACATATACAGAATAATGGAAAATAGAGAGAGTTTGGCAGTACAGCTCTCTTTTTGAAAGGAAATGAGTAAACGTAAATTATTAAGATATGTTCTATGAAAAAAATGCCTTCTGAGAAATTTCAGCTCAACTCTACAGCACACTGCAAATATTCAAGGTGCTAAATATATATTACCTCAGCAGTCCTTCCAATAGTTTTGAGTGATAGGTTAGTAATAGTATCACCATTCTGCAGAAATGGAAGAGAGGTCTGAGGCTGCAAGATACAGGTTGACCCCCATATCCATGGATTTGGCACCCACAGTTTTGCTTATCCACATCCAAAAAAAAAAATGTTCTCTCTAGGCATTTCTAGGTCCTCCAGTGCAATTCTGTGGTCAACTTCCAGTGTTCATTTCATTGAAGATAATAGGGTTCCCTATTATCCATGGTTTCAGGTACCCATGTGAGGTCTTGGAACATATCTCCTGTGGAGACAGGGTCAACCTGTATTTATATTTAGTTGCTTGACCAAAGAGATTTTCAGATGGGGGGGGGGGAACCATGGAGGTCAGGAGAGAAACAGGGCTGTTCCGCTTCCAATGCTGTGTTTCACACACACACACCGTCCTTCTCCCGACCTCCATTTGTTCTCCCTCCATCTTGCTTTTATTTTCCTTCAGAAGGAATAGCAGAAGGAAAATGAAAGCAGGACATAGGGAGAACAAATGGAGGTCGGGAGGACAGGGGTGTGTGAAACGGAGCACTGGAAGCGGAACAGCCCCATTTCTCTTCCTACCTCTATGGAGGTTTTTTTTCCCCGTCTGAAAATCTCCCAAAGTGACCAAGTGTGTTTGCTAATTGTCATCACCTTGCTTCCATACCATTCAGAGACAATCTGCTTATCCGGGGGGCAGGGGAGAACAGCTCCAGAATAAGTCATTTTTTCTAAATTATATCTTTCCTTGGTACAGCATAGTGTGTTGAGACAATTAATTCTTATTTTGCATATATGAGAGTCAAGCTGGATTGCTCTAGGGATGTAATTCTTCACTAGGAAGGGAGCAATAAGTAATTTTAGCAATTTTCTGCCCACTGTAAAAAAGTCTTCAAAAACTGCAGTTTTTGAAGATTATTTGCAGTGTGGGACTTAAGGCTGCTCAAAATGTTCACATGATTGTTTTGCACAGTACGTGGCATTTCTGTGCAGAAAACCACATTTTCTATGCAGAAATGTTATCTTCTGTACAGAAGATGTTCTTTCCACCATAGAAAATGCTGTTTCTATGCAGAATGCTGTTTTCTATACAAATCATCCACGAGCAGCATTTATATCGTAAGAAAGCCTAGCCCTGGATGTTTGGTTTTCTTATTCTAACAATTGATGTCTCCAAAGAATGTTGCCTTCAGAAACAAAGCTGTGTGCATAATTTAACTCTGCATCAATAATAAGACTCTCAGGGATGTTGGTGTTGCAGGTCTCTCTCTCTCTCTCTCTCTCTCTCTTTCACACACACACACACACACAGCGAGAGAGATTCTGCAAAACTGCTCTTCACTGGTAGTGCCAGAAAGTGTTCACTGCAACAAGAAACATGCTAGCTCAGAGCACAACATTTAGAATGGGTCCTCCAAGGAGAATGCATTTTCATCCAGAATAAAACTGGTCATCAATTGAGGGAGCCTGTGTTTTTGCTTCTTTAATTAAAATGTATTGTGGGAGGTTTGAGTGGGTTGTAACCTCAAATACAATGGTGATTGTTTTCCAGGCAAATTATGCAGTCTTTTTTTGACAAACAGCTCAAGCCACACTTCAAAGAATGTATACTTCAAGGAGGTTTATCAGCCTAGATGAGCCTATGTGATACAGGAATTAAGGGAGGAATAAAGCTGGAATTAGTACTAAATCCACAGTAATATTCTGCTGTGAGATACCTCGACCTGTATTCCTTTTCAAGTCATACCGTGCATGCTACAAGCTTTCTGGATGTGCTTGAAATAAAACATTAAGCGGGTGGGGGGATGTTTTTTAGCAGTTGGAAAGAAGCTTCACCCATTGTTCTTACAAATCTTTTATTTCTCGCAAGCTGACAGTGCAGTACTGTGGTGCACTTTTACTCAGAGATTTGAAATACAGTTGTCCCTTCATATTTGCTGGGGTTTGGTTCCAGGCCCCCCTGTGGATAACAAAATCCATGAATACTCGTGTCCCATGATATGCAATGGCATAGCAAAATGGTGTCCCTTATATAAAATGGCAAAATCAAGGTTTGCTTTTTGGATTATTATTTTTTAAAGAATATTTTCAAGTCATGAAGACTTAAATCTGGGGATACTAAATCCAGGGATACAGAGGGACAACTGTATACTTTTCTTATGATTGCATAATAGGAATGCAACCCGAGTTGCAAGGTGTTCACTTTTGGACCATCAGCAGTGTGTGTGTGTGAGAGAGAGAGAGGGTGGGGTGGCTGGGTAATTTCTAGAAAAAATGGAAGGGAAAGGGAAAAAATAGTTTATCCAATGCTGGTCCCACCATTAGGCAGAGTGAGGCAGTGCCCTCAAAGAAGACATGTGGGGTATTATTTTTTAAAAGAATTTTTAAAATTATGGACTGAAATCTAATTGTTAGTCCTAGTCAGAGTAGTCCCATTAAATCATTTGAATTTGCATGTGTTAACTTACTAAGTTCCTATTGTATCAATATAACCTCCAACTGTCTAGTGACACTCCACTTTTTCGGTTTCTCTCTCTTCCTTCCACTTTCTCCCTTCATTCTCAGGTCACTTCAGTTGCTGAAAACTAAGTTCAAAGTGGGAAAGTAGTTTGCCCTCATTTAACTCAGCTGTGGGGAGGGAAGAGGGGGGGACACAAACTTGAACTTCCCTGTCGACTCAGGCAAAAGCAAACTGCAGCAGCCTCTCCCAGCTTCTGTGTTCTTCCTCATTAATAACTTCTGCCAGCTTGACCATACTCTCATGTTGCCAAATTTCTCCTAGTTTTTAATCTCTGAAATGGTGGGGAGTACGTACCAGTGGCTCTTCTCTAGTCAGAACTAGCAGTTAGGATTATGACAAAGTTACTGTATTTTAACCATCAACAAGATGAAAAAAGCACTTTTAGGATTTTCTGCCTTGAGTGCCAAAACACTTGGTAAAATGAGTATGGGGGTGGGTCAGGGAGTGGTATATGTGGCTCAGCTAATCATGTTAGTATCCCTGACATTCAGGATTTTTTTAAGCTCTCCATTTTTATTTTTATTTTTATTTCTTGGCCACTACCTTTCAGGGTAGTAAATTAAGCAATACACCTCATCTCATCTAACAGTATTGGCTGGCTATTTACTTTTCATCTGTTTCTTAATGCCATATTCTGTGCAGGAGACTTCACAGGAGGCTTAACATACAGTCTTTGCCAATGATATTCTTGTAGATTAAAGAGATTGCACAGAAGTAGAGCTCAATGAAAAGTGAGAGGACTTTATTGCCCATGATGTTACTGCTTGCCGGTCAAGTCCCTTACCTTGTGCTTTGTTTGATTTTTCTATTAGCAACCTCTTTACCAAGAAACAGTAGATGGGGACTCAGGCCTCCTTTGATCACTTTGTGTATGCTCCAAGCAATGTCTTGCCCCATCTCTATATATAAAATTCTTGGGTATACACAGTGGCCTTGGGTATGTAGGTATGTTGCCTCTTGGTATGTACAATAGGTTTAGGTATGTTGCCTTTTTCAGTGTGCTGATTGGCTGCTCCTGTCACTCCTTCAGACAATCACCACCCACATGCAAATCACCATCCACATGCAAATTCCATCTCCACCTCACAATCCACTCCTGTCACTCATGGCCAATCTGCATACTGGGAGGGACCAAACAATGTACTACAGTGTTGGCTATATTTACTAAGTCTGCCGGCCTTTCCAGTTCACCAGTGTCTCAAGGCTGCACAATTCCCACTTATGATTTAAGTCTACACAGTAATATTATTTCTATTCCCGCTGCAATGAGACATAGGCAGTCAACTGGTGGCAGTGGCAGTGGAATGCAGCCGCAGCTGCTGCAATATGACCCAGGCAACCAGGTGTGAGGTCTACTGGGCATTTTGGGGGGAGTTTTTTAGCGGTGTATGGTACACCAGGTCCAGCTACCTTTTAGAAATATCTGGAAGTTCTGATGTTGGGAGTGCTGTCCCACTGAAAAGCAGCATTGCTTGGTATGGTGGCAACCATTCCCTTATGCAGGCCCAAGCCCTGGCCACAGTGGCAGCACTAGGGGGGTGCAGAGAGTCCAAACCGCATCAGGTAACACCATTGGGGGAGGGATGGCACCTTCCTTAGTGACGCCACAGCCTGACCAAGGCACTGAATTATGTACAGCTTTTTCATGGTCTTTTTTCTCCCCTTCCTGTCTCTTGAATTTTGCTTATGGTACCCAACCACCTCCTTTGTTCACCAGAATCAAACATATAAAGTGGGAGGTTTATTAACCTAAATATGCATCAAATTCCTTTTCAACAAGCACTTTTATTTGTGGCTTTAGTTCACATACAATTTTATAAACTACAAGCCAGATTTTATTGAAACTTTAATTAATATAATATGATGACTCCACTGTTCTCGAGACAAATAGGAAAACAGTTTTTCATATTTGCACAGTGCTAAAATTTAACCACATGACTTATTTACTCAGTTAGGCCACTAATTCTCTTGAGCTGTGAAAGTCACAGGTCATAAATAGGGTTCATTTTTGTAAGCAATGTAATTAACTTTGGTTCTTATCTTTCCCTTCTTAAGTTGCTTTTTGTATTCCAAAGAAATGGGCAATACATTTTAAAAAACTGCTTATTTGAACAACACCCCAAAGAAGGAAGTGTGGATAGTTGTCAAATGATATTCTTGTAGATTATACTTTGTTTGTACTAACAGTGAAGTTGCTATCTAGGCATCCTTGCCCCATAAAGTGTGGGCCAAGTCTACATTCTACAAGTCTATAAACAATTACTTTGGTGTGAGCCCCAGGTGTAAAATCATGGGAGCAAAATGCCTTCCTGTCCAGACTTCAGAAACCCTGATGTGTAAAACAGCAGAGATAAGAATGAAAAAGAGCAGCGGAGAGAAGCACCTTCCAATGTGGTAAAGGAGAGGGGGGAAGCAAAAGCAGTGTCTCGGAGGGGCATCTCCCCAGCGAGCCGGTGTCTCCACCTTGGGCCAATGGGGATGGCGGGAAGGGGAAGAGAGGCAGGGCATGGGTGGGCAGCCTCCACATCTGGGAGAGGGAGAGAGTACAGATTGGAGGGCTGGAAGGAGGCACCTTCTTGGTGAGGCTGTTGGAGAGTGTGTGTGAGAGAGAGGGAGGGAAGAGTTGCTCAGTGGCTTGTTGCTGCATGGGTAGGTGCTCCAGGCATAGCCAAGGAGGCAGGTTGAGGCTCCCTTTCTCACCCACCACTTGGCTTTTCTGCCTCTTCTGGCAGGGTTTCCCTGGTGCCTCCCTTGCTTTGCTCGTCAGTCAGGGCTCCCCATCCAACAGCCCGTCCCTCCTCCTCCTCCTCTCTTTTCTCTTTATCTTCCCCATTCCCCATTCTTGCAAATGCAGACATGCCTACTCTCCACTACAAGTTGTACTTTTTCTCCTTCTACCCAGTTAGCGGGAGATTCGAATGTTGAAGTGGGTGATCAGAAAATTAGTGTTAAATTCTGGTCTGTGCATAGATTAGCATGGGGCTCCTATGCTTGTGGTGTCTCCAGGCAACTGCCCAGTGTGCCTATGTGTTAAGACAGCACTGGGTATTGCCAAGGCAATTAAAGTGGAACCATAGTACTATAACTATGTACTGTGGAAGAGCCTATTGCTGAAGATCAAAGCTACAGGTAGATAATCTTACATCATCCAACAGAACCTTGAACATTTAGATTTCTCATGAGAGATTGACTCTGTGTAAATTTGAGAACTGTGATTTGCATGCATCTAATGTGTACCCATTCCAGGGTTTAGAATAGATAGCTACTGGTCAGTCTGGCTGCGGTTTTCTGGGAGTTCTGATCCAAACTGTTTTCAAGCTTGGGTACATTCCACTTTCACTCTGCAATGCACTCCCCCATGCATGTGTATTCCCATTCATCAAACACAAATACAGTCTCACAATGCACATATCACTCTTGCCAAGAGTCTGACAGAGGGCCACCACTTCAGCACTGTTGCCTTCTGCTTTGCTACATTTCAGCCCTTTTCTACAGCAGTGTGAGACCCATCTATTCTCAGACTTTACATGCTGACAGTTTGTTTAATATTTTTTTTAAAAAAATAAACTTCAGAGTAGTTAGGATGTTCATAAAACATTCAATAACATCTCAGAAGTGAAGCCACTTGTTTGTGTGGGTGCTTTTCAGAGCTCACAGCCAGAAGCAGCTCCTGAGGCTTCAGAATGTACAGTTTGTATTTTCTTTTCTTTTTTATTTTCCCCCTTTTTTTTAAAAAAAAAAAAAAAGGATTTGCTTTGCTTGGGCCAATTGTCAAAATCACATTTTTTCTACACCTGAATCTGTTCTCTTTTCTTTTTACACTCTTTGTGCCTAGTGCAAGTACCCTACATGATGGTCTCAAACTGGCTTTGATTGCACAAAAGAGGAATAAAGAGATATTGGACTTTATCAGACACACTAAATATGATGTCATAATGACACCACAGAAACGTGAAAGGGTGCGCATACAACATGACATCACCCTTTTGCATTTACATCCCTGTACTTTTTAATTGATAGCTGAAGCTGTCAATTGATACCCCATAGTGCTTTAGTGGTGGCATTGCCGCTGTGTGCAACCTCACACCATTGTACTTGCATGAATGCAATGAGAATGGCCGGTCCAATGCAAACACTTCTGGGTGAGACTGTGACATCCAGGTAAGTGACACAATTTTTATGACCCTCCCCGGGTTACTTGAGACTTTTAAAATGTGTCCCTGTGCTTTTTAAAAACTTTTTCTGTCTTATTTTTATTTTTGCTTTTTAATTTCCCGCACAAGCGTCTTCTTGCAAGAATCTGTGGGATTTTGAATGAGGAAGTGAACGGAGCTTCATTTACTTCCTCTTTCACTGCTGAGAAGCCTTTGCTGCGAGACAAGGCAAGTATGGTGGGGAGCGTTCTTTTGCTGGCATATAAATTGATTTTTTAATGCCAGCAAAAGAACATTTAAAGGGGCTCATAGGATAAAGTCTACTCATGTAAGCCTGCCTAGATCCTGAGATCCTCAAGGGAGGCCCTTCTCTCAGTCCTGCCACCTTCCCAAGTTTAATTGGTGGGTACATGAGATAGGGCTTTCTTGGTGGCAGACTCTAAGCTCTGGAACTGTCTTCATAGGGCAGCTAGACTGTCTCCCTCCTTGGCTGTCCTTCAGCTGGCAAACAATGACTTTTTGATTTGGGTAGGTTTTTAGAACTGAAGGTTTTTAAGGAAAGGACTTTGAAGCAGGTGCTGTATTGTTTTGAATGGTACTCTTTTTAAACGCTTTCTATCATTTTAAGTGTAAGTTTTGCATTGTTTTAATATTGTTAATAGTTTAAATCTATTGCAAGGTTGACTTTTTGTATGTCTTTAGCTATACTGTAATCATTTTAATTTGTAAGCCATTGTGAGTCCCACTCTTGGGGAAAAGTTGGGGTATAAATATAACAGCAACAACCGTTATAATAGTTACTATTTAGGGATGTTTTATATTACATTATGACCCCCACAACAACAACAGTTGCAATAGTTATCATTTAGGGAAGTTTTATATTACACTATTACCGCCCCCATTCCTGGACTTACTGTGGAAATGTGAAAACGTGGCTAATAGCAAACCCTATTGAAATTAATAACTTCCGGCCCAAACATACTGTAGAGTCATGCTGGAGGACCTAAAGTTTGCTAGAAAGAACGCCTCTCTAAGCATTTTCTATGGGCTTGTCTATAAAATAAAATGTAGATTGACGCCCACTAACACCAATTTGCGGCAGCTTTCATTTGTCTCCATGTGTTTTTTTCAAGCTTGCAGGCATGCAAAGCCATACACGTTTGATGTTCAAATGGGCATGCTTGTGAATCAAGATGGTGAGCACAAGTGAATTACTTTCATTTTTATTGTCACCAGTTGCCACCACCAAACCGTATTTTAAAAAAAAGCAAATCCAAGGTGTGGAAGTGTGATCTTTTGCTTAAATAAACAGAAAAAAAATGGGGGGAGGCTGTTTTGTTGCCTTAGCACCAAATCACTACAGTGAAAATCCAACATGGTGGTTCTGGGTGCTTGCCTTGCTGGCAAGCACCATCCCCTATGCATGTCCAACCAATCAGCTTTCCACTTCTGCTCTTATCAGGAATGCACAGAAAAGCAAACTGGTTGTCCCATCGAGTGGAAATGCACATTTCCTTCAGAGTTTTTTTTACAAAAATACGTGAAAAGCTGCGAAAGCATTTCTCACAGAGTATTTTGAGGTTTTTGCCCCCCTTCAGAAAAAAATGATGTGGGATCCCATTGGGACAAAAGGTATTCTCCTCAAATTCTGTGAGGAGTATTTTCACTGTATAGACAAGCCCTGAGTCCTCCAGTATGATCCTATGATCAACTTCCAGCAGAAGCATACTACAGAATAATGCTGGAGGAACTAGGAAATGCCTAGAAAGAACACATTTTTCCAGAAGTGGGTAAGTGAAACCACGGATACCAGTCCCACAGATATGGGGGTCTTACTGTACAACCCCATGGCTTGTAGTATTCTGATGGATTTTTCCTCTCAAAAGTAACTAAAATACCTACCAGTTACTAGAAAAGTCATATATACTCTAGTTACTAGAAAAGCATTATAGTTATATTTGAATAAGAAAGCAAAGAGTTACTTTTTAAAAAAGTAGTTGTAACATTAACTGCCTACTTCTGAGGAAAGGTAAGAAGTATAATTATAAACTAAGATTATAAACTAATTCCTTTAAAGTAGCTTTCCAAGCTCAGAATTTGGCACTAACATCTTTTACTAAATGTGCTTTTACTAGAGTGTGTCCATAGAAATACAACTTTGGTTGCCTCTTTTATGTGTGCCCAATGGCTATATTAGAGAACTGAAAGAGTGTTCTCTGTTGTAGTGAAGGTCAACACACACACACAGCTACAGTTATCTTGCATTTGGGCAAAAAGCCCATTTTTAAACAACAGTGATTTTGTGTGCTGCCCAGGCTCGTGACACCAGAGTCAATGTGTGGTTCTTGAAAGTGTCATGCATAGATCTCTTAAATGGGAGCAAGACCACAGTTGGATTTGTTAGAGTGCCTTTTGTAGCATTTTCCTTCTCGTTGTGGTTCAATAAAGAAGTGACAGAGTGTACTTTCAGCTCAGCCAGCCTGGTAAGAATATACAGTAGTTACAATTATGAATGGGTGGGCTTCCTTAGACTCATTTCAAATTAAGATCAAAGCAAGTGGAAAATGCTTGGGGTGAGGGTGTTGTAATAGGGATTCCTGATGTTCTCTGGCTTCCACAAAGAAGAGACACTGCTTCTTAGGAAGTTTGTTTTAATACGAAGAGCAACAGGAGGCCTAGTATTTCTAACTATAACCAGCCACCTTAATTGTACATACAATCATCCCTTCACATTTGCAGGGGTTAGGGGCACAGGACCCCTGCATAAGTGAAAAAAATTCAAATACTTACAGTACAGTGGAGGTGGGGGTGGAGCTCCCCAGAAGAGCTCCTCAGGCTTGGGAAGCAAGCGGCTGGAGGCAGGGTAGTACAAAGAACATGGGTCTGGCAAGCAGGTCCCTCAGCCACTTACCTGCTTCTGGAAGCCCCAACATGCTGTGCTAAGTGCTCGGGGAAGGCAGAGAGGAGAAATCTCCTTTACAAAGAGTCTCCAAACTCCACAAAGAATCAGGCTTCAGGGCTTGAGGTTTCTGCTGCCCTGCAGTCTTCCAGTGTGTGCTGAGTGCTAGGGGAAGGCAGAGAGGAGAAATCTCCTTTCCAGAGTCTCCAAACCCCATGAAGAAGTAGGCTTCAGGGGCTCTTCCCAACGGAGATTTCTGCTGCTCTGCATGCCAGCAGCTTGCAACAGAAGGAATGTGTTGGGGAGGTCTTTCAGCCAGGAAAGGTTTTGTGAGTGAAGCTGGGGGGGACCTTGGTTGCATGTACAAAACTGAAATGAGTGGCTGGAGGCTTTGGCAGGGCAGGAGAAATTTGGAAGAAAGAGGAAACTGAGGAATGTGTTGGGCAGATCTTTCAACCAGGAAAGGTCTTACAAATGAAGCTGGGGGATCCTGGTTGCATGGGAAGAAACCAAAGTGAGTGTCTGGAGGCTTTAGCTGGACAGGAAATAGTGGGGCAAAGAAGGAACAGAAGGAGCAGAGTGAGGAGGTTGGGCTACTTAAGCAGCAGCTACAAACTCCTGAATAATCAATCCGCGAAAGTGAAACCCGTGAATGTGGTGGGACAACTGTACCCTCCAAGTGTCCCAGTTGTGACAGGGACAGTCCTGATGAATCCTCTCTCATCCCACTTTTCCAGCTGCTTTTCAAATGTCCCAGTTTCTCTCCCTTCCTCCCACTTTCTCTTTTTGTCCTCCAGTTGCTGCAAAAGTCAAAAGTCACATCTAGTTCAAAAGTCAATTAATTTAGCCAGGGGACCAGAGCAGAGGAGGGGGAAGGATCTTGCCCCACTGGGAACAGTAGGCCCAGGGAAAAGCAGACTGCTGCAACCTCTCCTAGTTTGTGTGTTCTTCCTCATAAATAACTTTAGCCATTTTGACCACACACTGATGTTGCTTGGCCACACGTATCCAAGTTGCCATTTGTGGAATTTTGGAGGACTTTACCCGACTTTATATGTTTGAAACATTGGATGATCTGATAGTAAACAGCAGTGAACAAAAGGAGGTTGTTCTTGCCACACCTCCTCTGGGATGCAGACAACCCTTCCTGCAAATACAGTTGCCCCTCCACATTCGCAGCTTTCACACTTGCGGTTTTGAACATTCGTGGTTTAGCCCTGAACCCCTTCGGGAAGGCTGGCGAGAGGCGGGGCAACCTCCTGCCTGTGCCTTCCCCGGCCTTCCAAAGGGAGCTCCGGGGCTTCAAAGCCCTGGAGTCCACTCAGGAAGGCCAGGAGGGCGGGGTGGGCAGCCTCTCTCCCTCCCACCTGCTGTCTTCCCCGGCTTTCCTAAGCGGGCTCTGGGGCTTCAAAGCCCCGGAGTCCGCTCAGGAAGGCTGGTGAGAGGCAAGACAGCCTCCTGCCTGCCCGCCCGCCCACTGCCTTCCCCTGCCTTCCTAACTGGACTCTGTGGCTTCAAAGCCCTGGAGTCTGCTCAGGAAGGCTGGGGAGAGGCAAGGCAGACTCCTGCCTGCCCGCCCGCTGCCTTCCCCGGCCTTCCTAAGTGGGCTCCGGGGCTTCAAAGCCCCGGAGTCTGCTCAGGAAGACCGGGGAAAGGCAAGGCAGCCCCCTGCCTGCCCGCCTGCTGCCTTCCCCAGCCTTCCTAAGCAGGCTCCAGGGCTTCAAAGCCCCGGAGTCTGCTCAGGAAGGCTGCGGGGAGGTAGGACAGCTTGCTACCCGCCCGCCCACCCGCTGCCTTCCCTGGCCTTCCTAGGTGAGCTCTGGGGCTTCAAAGCCCCGGAGTCCGCTTCAGGAAGGCCGGGAAGAGGCAAGGCAACCTCCCACCTGCCCGCTGCCTTCCCCAGCCTTCCTAAGGGGGCTCCGAGGCTTCTAAGGCCCGGATCCCCCTCAGGAAGGCCATGGAGAGGCCGGCCAGGCTGGCCAGACACCCTCCTGCCACCTCCCTCCCTCTGGGCGGGGTCACGGGAACAGCATTTTTATTCACGGTTTTTCCATATTCACGGGGGTCTCAAGACCCTAACCCCCGTGAATATGGAGGGACTACTGTATGAACTCTTCTCCTTGTATTCTTGCTTGCGCGTTACCAGAGGTAAAGAAAAGGCTTTCATCACCCAATGGCAAATGCATCTGTATACCCAGCAGCTGGTGGCCCATCTGGTGGATCCTGTGGTGCCAGTAGAGGTCTCTGCATCCCTCTCCCTGCCCTTGCTCTGCCCAGTGCCTGGGACACAAGGCAAAGCAGTTTTCCCAAGGGCATCTGATGCTATTAGGTGCCTTGGGAAAATTATATTGCACAGTGTTCTGGGAAGAGCAAAAGAGCAAGAGAAAGTGGAAGAGGAAAGGAGGAAGGACAGAAGACAAACGTGTTGTCTAAATGGAGAAGATGACCTGTCCTAATGGCAATCCACATTGTTTTGCCATATTGTGAAAGAGGGCAGCCGAAACCAGCAAAAACTCCATAGGAAAAGCCTTCATGGCTTTTCCCGGAGTTTTTAAAAAACAGCAAGGGGAATCTGCATTCTGGATCATTGGGACAATTGATTCGATAGAATTGCTTTCCCATATGAGAGGAAGCGCAAACTTGATTGGCTGGAAGAGCACAGGGAGGCGGGGCTTGCTAACAGCAAGCACTCACTGCTGGCATGTTGGATTTTTGCCTTAGCAAGCAATTGCTAAGGCAATAAAATGGGGTTTTGTTTTATCTGTTTTTTTTTCTCTTTTTTGGTAAAAGTGAAATATTGCTTATGCCCACTGTGGGAATAGGGTTTTTTAAAAAAAAAAAAAGTTCAGGGGCAGCAGATTTTAAAAGTGACTAATTCACTCCTGACCACTGTCTTGGCTAGAGGGCATGCAAAGTTTATGGAGGCTGTAAAACCATTAAGACAAATCAAAGCTGCTGTGACCTGCTATTACTGTGGAGCAATATCTGTTTCTTTTGGCCTTGTGTAGACAACCCCAAAGAGACCCTGCCTTCCCTGTCCCTAAGTTGGTCGTAACACCCCAGCAGCACCAGCATCTCACAGTGGCACAGGGGCCACCTGTGTGAGTAGAGTAGAAGCAGGTCTTCTCTAGCTTTGATTTAAAATCTGAGCCAGAAAAGAATGTGTGGGACCAAATGCTCACCTTAAGATGTGTATTGCACACCATGAGGTCATGAAGCTTTACAGTATCTCTGATTCAAATGTGCTGACTCATACATTTGCTGGTATATTTTAAAGGATGCAAAATTAAAAAAAAAACCCATGGAGCAGTTTCTTCTTGCATTTTTGAAATCTAAAAGGTGACTTAGGGTGCAATCCTGTACATGTTTGAGAGAACGTTTCACTAAATTCACTTGGACCTACTTCTGAGAAGACATGCATACTGATTTACCCATAGAAAACCCAACTAACCATAATAATAGATAGAAAGAATCCTCCTGCTTTGGTTATGGTGCTAAATGGTACCTGAAATATGAAGGTAAAACAGCACCAGGGGTATGAAAAACTCTCAGTCTGAAATCCAGTGTACCAGTGGATGAGTGAAAGACCCTGTCAGCATAGTTATGCAGGTTGGCAAGTCTTGGGCCCACAGAGGGAGAAGGATGGCATCCAGCTGGTCATGGTGCAGTGGGCAGCTGGAGCGGTGCCCAGGTACCTGATTGGTATGTAAGATGGCACTTGTGCTGCCTGGCTTCTGCCACCACAAGAGTGAGCAGCAAGAACTACTTTTACAAGGAGGTGTCAGATGTCTTCTTGCCCAAGCCTAGAAAATGCATATATATATATATATATATATATATATATATATATATGAAACAAACTTACTGTCCATGGAGGTTGCACATGCATAGTACCACCACTGGATTTATTCCTAGGTTTTAATTTTCCTGCATTTTTTTTCCAAATTCCACCAACATTCAGAGTATGCCTTGTTTGTAGCAGATTACAAAACTTCTTTTTTTTCTTCCTGGATGAACAGCCTCCTCCACCATTTGTAACATGGCAGCAATTTCTCCACATTGGCCAGGGTGCGGGCGGGGGAGACAGACTGTTTCGGCCTAGGAGAGCTTTCTTTAAAACAGGACGTAACCAGGAAATGCATCTCTGATTTACCCCTGATTAGAAAAAGACTACTCCTGGGCCAAAAAAAAATATTGTGAAGTTGTCCCTCACAGGCTCTAGAAGGAATGGGAAGCAATTTTATCCAAAGCAAATTAAAATAGAGACTACTGGGTCTCAACAGTAGCATTGTTGGCCACATGCAGCCTGCACACCACACTTTCCACACCCTTGATGTAGATTGTCCTGAGCTACATTAATAACTGACCTGACCAATTGTAAGGCAATTGGTTGACTGACAGAACCCAAAGGGTAGTCACCAATGGTTCCTCTTCATCCTGGAGAGAAGTGACCAGTGGGGTGCCACAGGGTACTGTTCTAGGCCCAGTGCTATCCAACAATGCCTTGGATGAGGGAATAGAGGGTATGTTCATCAAGTTTGCAGATGACACCAAGTTAGGAGAGGTAGCTAATACCCCAGAGGACAGGATCAGAATTCAAAATTACCTCAACAGATTAGGAAGCTGGGCCAAAACTAACAAAATGAATTTCAACAGGGAGAAATGTAGGATACTACACTCGGGAACTAAAAATGAAATGCACAGATACAGGATTGGTGACACTTGGCTTGACAGCAGTACATGGGAAAGGGATCTAGGAGCCGTAGTGAGTCACAAGCTGAACATGAGTCATCAGTGTGATGCAGCAGCTAAAAAAGCCAATGTGATTCTAGGCTGCATTATTAGGAGTATAGTGTCTCGATCAAGGGAAGTAATAGTGCCACTCTATTCTGCTTTGGTCAGACCTCACCTGGAATACTGTGTCCAGTTCTGGGCACCACAATTCAGGAAGGATATTGAGAAGCTGGAACATGTCCAGAGGAGGGCGACCAGGATGGTGGGAGGTCTGGAAGCCATGCCGTATGAGGAGCTGGGCATGTTTAGTCTGGAGAAGAGAAGGTTTATAGGGGACATGATAGCCATGTTTAAATATTTGAAGGGATGTCATACTGAGGATGGAGCAAGCTTGTTTTCTGCTGCTCTAGAGACGAGGACGCAGAGCAATGGGTTCAAACTACAGGAAAAAGAGATTCCACCTAAACATTAGGAAGAACTTCCTGAGGGTAAGAGCTGTTTGGAAGTGGAATACACTACCTCATAGTGTGGTGGAGTCTCCATCTTTGGAGGTTTTTAAGCAGAGGCTGGATGGCCATCTGTCGGGAATGATTTGATTGTGTGTTCCTGCATGGCAGGGGGTTGGACTAGATGGCCCTTGTGGTCTCTTCCAACTCTATGATTCTAAGGCAGCTCATTTAATCATTATTAGGATGTGTTAAGGTCGACAGGCTGCAGTTTAGCAAAGACCTCAAGTCTATTCTGGGTTATGCTTTATCATCAGATCTCCAATTGAACCTGTCCTGAATATCTTTCCATGTGATTTTATTAACAGATTAAGACTGTAGGTTAGCCATATACATAATTAAGCACACTAGTTATCAAATGTGCCTTCCATCACAATTGTAGCATTCCCATTACACCCAGGCTGGAAGTGCCATGTCAAGAGTGCCTATTGGGATTTGTAAAAATAATAATAATAATAATAATCACCCACTCGCCCTAAACAAAGCTAATCTTTGTTTGTGCCCCCCTCCTGAACCCAAACATCCCATTAACATGCTCTCTTTTAAATGTGTAAAGTGAAGACTGGCAATTAAGGAATGTAAGTACAAAGCAAGGAGAATAATGCAGTACAAAGGAAAGCATTTCAGCTTTAATGAAATTCATTCCCATCTTAATTCAGATATGAAATTATTTTGACAGATGGAGAGTAAAGTTTGCTCCTGTGGGACAGCCTTGTACTGTTTGGGATTTAAATGGAGCAGAAAAGTCTTGATAAAGGGAGAAAAAGCCCTCAGTATAAAATGAAGCCCTGTGAACTTAAAATGAGGATATTCTGTGCAGTCTATACAAGAAACAAAAAAGTGGGAGGGGGGTTTGATGCTGCTACCCAAATGTAATAATATGTAGCCTTCATCCCAGAGTGCTTTCCAAATGCATGGTGCGCCTGGGGATCAGCCTGCCAGAATACATTTTTTCCCCTTCTCGATTATTCCTGTACTGTTAAGCACAATGTTTTTGCTGTATTCTGCTGGGGGAGATCTTCTCAGCTCCGTTCATCAATTCTCCTTTCCCCTCATAAACTAATAGTCAGGGTTGTTGTTTTTAAACTTGTTATACCAACTTCTGAGGTATCTTCCTCCTTGAGCACATAAATGAGATTAGAAAGAAAGAAAGAAAGAAAGGAAGGAAGGAAGGAAGGAAGGAAGGAAGGAAGGTGTGCTTTGTGTGCCCCTGTGAAGGGAATTCAAAGTAGGAATTAGAAGAGTATATTCTAGCAACGCGAAAGCTCATGTAACTTAACCTCTGAGGCAATTTATGTGAAGCTCAGTTTAACTCTATATTCTTCCATACACTATGGTGGGTACAAAAGTTGACACAGGCTACCCAGTAACTGTATGGCAACATGACAGCAATATTGTGTAACAGGAGAGAATTAATCTCTGCTGTGATATTAACAGAAACTATCATGGAGGGATTTCAGAAAAACTAAGGTCAACATGACTTGCATTAGTCTTCTGAGAAAGCAATAGCTAGAAAATATGACAGCGGTCTGAAATGTATGCTGTAGTGATAAAAAAAAAATGCCTTCATAAAGCAATGTTTGAACACATTAATATTTTCTTTCATCACTCCTCAACTGATTTGCCACAGACCTGCTTTGCTAACAGCACTGTGTAGGTATAGATATCAGGGTAGGTGTTCAAACCGTAAGTTCCACAGATAGTTACACAGCAGAGTTAACAACACACACTGTGCTTATTTAGGAAACAATGAAATAAATTCAGAGTAAACTGAAATCTAGGATTTATGTAATAAGAACTATCAATCTCCTAAAACCATTCCCATTCAGCTAATTCCCTTTATCCTCCATCCTCATCATCTTCTGTTAGCTGACAGAATTCCTTCTCCCTTCTCCAACTATCATTCCATGAGCCTTTTGACTCCCCTCCCTTCCCCTTTCTATTAACAATCCATGAGGCAAGCCAGGGATGGACAACTTGCAGCTCTTGGCCTAATTTTGCAAACAAGCAGTTTAGACCTCTGGCAAGAACAATCTGTCCTTCCCTTGGCAACCCGCTGGGCATGGAGGAAGGAGGAGAGAGCACGGGGAGGGAAAGAAAGGGAAAGAGAGAAAGAGGTATCTGAAAGAGAGAAGAGAAAGAGCAGAAGAACAAAGAGAGGGAAAAAGAGTGTCCCTGATTCCACCAACCATCATCATACCCCGAGGGTACCCATCATCAGATGACCTCCATTCTATGTTATCCAAGATCCAATCAATATACATATTGCATTTAACTCTGGGATTGTTGTTGTTGATGATGTTGTTTGAATTTGGATTTATTTATTTATTTATTTATTTATTGTATATCTATCTATCTATCTATCTATCATCAATCTAATCTAATCTAATCTAATCTAATATAAAACTATTTTCTTGCAAAAGCTGAACTATTAAAGTACCTTCAGCACTTTGAGGTACTTTCAACAAGACTACTTTGTCTCTCTAGAAATGAGCTGTCAAAGGATCCTTGCTTCTACACTTTCTCATTCATATTTCGTTATTCTAAATATATTTATGTACTAAGCGTAACCATCAACGTGATTCAGGAGAACCATTAACTTCTTTTAATGATTGTTTGCTTTCAACTGCTCTGAAGGATGCATGCCTGTCTTTTTGAGTGCACATCTCTCCCCATCAGCCAGAAAACATACTAGTCTGTATGAATGAAAAAATAATTGGGGTACCCCAGCCCCCCCAAGTGAATTTCATGTATGCCATGTTGCCCACATTAAGTCAGATCATCTCAAACATAGCCTCCAAATATGGCAAAAATCTGTTCAGCTGTTTATATAAAACAGGTGAAAACCTGTGTGTGTGCGCGCACACACACACATATATAGTTACAACAAAACTTCAAACATTTTTGAACTCAGCTAATTGAATTCTTTCAAAAAAAAAATGTGCCACACATCTCTGTATGAATGGAAAAAAATGATGTGCCTTCCAATCCTCTCAATAAAATTCATTTACTGTGAAGTCGAAGGCCTTCAACAGCCAGCATCCATAGATTTTCCATTCTCTGAAGATGCCAGCCACAGATGCAGGCAAAACGTCAGAAGTAAACTCTTCCAGAACACAGCCTCACAGCCCGGAAAAACCCCCAAGGAAAATCCATTTAGATCACATAGCTGTTATATTAAATAAGATCACCCCAAGCATATTGTCCAAAATCAGTGAAAATCTAATGAAAAATACCAGGGGTGCCCTCAGCCCCCCAAGTGAGTTTTGTGTACGCCCCATAGACTAATTTGAAGTCAAATGTTCCCAAGCACACCCTCCGAATTTAGTGAAAATCCATCAAGCCATGTTTATGTAATGCAATAACAAATACACAGATAGACAGATAAAAATTAAATTCTGTTTATATAGATTTTGTCATAATTAGTACAGTTTGTCTCTGATGAATATCTTTTCTTCTAGATGTGATATTTATTCATTCTCCTTTTTGCTCAGAAGGTCATATTTGTTTATCAGTATACTAAAACTGTTTCTCTGCTTGTATATTGCTCTCAGACAAAAAAGAAAAAAAAGAAAGAAAAACCTTCTAGAGTTGACAGAATTGGATTCATTCTTTAGAGCAGATCTACTGTCAGATTTAGACAGTTGCTATTTGATCTCAATAGAAATGTGTCCATTTTAAAGTATTTTTTTAATTTTTCAGGTGAGACTAAAACAAAAATAAGATGGCTTTATTAAATATGCAAATCACATGAAAGCATAGAACCTTTAAAAAATCCTCTAAAAACTTTCCCCCATAAAAGTGAGACCTAAATCCAGTTGCTAGTACCAACTAGAACAGATCTGTTGAATCAGTAAGATTTACAATATTGGCTTACCTTCATTTGATTCATGTCTAAGATACAGGACTTTATCAAACACTCAAAAAAGGTGTCATAGCAATGCCACATAACCACAAAAGGGTGCACAGATCAGATGACATTGCCCTTTTACGGTTAAAATCAGCCCCAAACCCGTACCTTTCAATTGATGGCTTGCTCCCCCTCCTGCTTGATTCCCCCCTGCTGCAAAACCTCGGACCATTTAACTCTCGTCACTGCAGCGAGAGTGACCAATCTGGCATGATCACTTCCAGGTGAGATCGGGACATCCAGGTAAGTTTTGCTCTTTATGACTTTCCCTGGGTTAACTTGGGACTTCTAATGTGTGTGTGTGTGTGTGTGTGTGTGCTTTTAAAAACTTTTAATGCTCGTGGGATTTCAAACAAGGAAGTGAACGGGGCTCCATTCACTTCCTCTTTATTGCTGGAGCAGCCTTTGCCGGGAAAGGAAGGTAAGTTGGGGGGGGGGCATTCTTTTGCTGGCATACATTTTTTTTTTTTAATGCTGGCAAAAGGACATTTCCAGGGGTTAGTCTGATAAAGTCCATAATAATCAAGATATGCTTTTTAAAATAATTCTTGTAGTAAATGGCAGATTGTAGAATGGTTGTTTCTGCTCCTGCATCCAGTCATGGCCTAAATACACTCTGGGCCCTGATCTGTCGCTGGTTTAGTGGAATTTAGCACCACCCTCAATCTGCAAATTTCACTTCAACTGCTCTTTTTTTCCTCTTGAGATGTGGTTACGCTTCAGTATGGACATGGTTTCCCTCCATCCTTGCTTTCCCCTGCATGAATTGAGCACCACCCTCCCATGCTTTGTGCTCAGTTTCCACATTCCTTTTTCTCACATTCCTTTTTTTTTTTTAATGGATATAATAGTGCTAAAGTGCTATACCACTTTAGCCCAATAACTATATAAGAAAAGCGGGGGGGAGAGAAATGCCCAATCTGTTCAAATGTACAATCAAGAAATGTAATCAGGAAACAAAGGTCAGCAAAAAATCCTCCATGGGAAAGGTCACAGCCCCATTCCAAACATCATCAGTGGAACTGTTTGTCCAGCCTTGGTTGTCTCATGCCTGGATTATTGTAATATCCTGCTGGCAGGTTTGCCTTCCTGCTTTCTTCTTCCTCTGGTTTTAATCCAGAACAGTGCCATCCAGGTTGTTTAAAACCTTCCTAAATATTCACAGGTTTCTTCTCGTAGATTCCTTCCCTGGCTACCAGTGTAGGTCAGGACCCATTTTAAACTTCTGATTCTGATATTTAAGGCTCTGCACTCTAACCTCTCCCAGCACCTGGCAGCTCAGCTGGTATGGTATGTACCATCTAGGAATTTAAGATCTACAGGCAAAGGATTACTGGCTGGTCCATCTAAGTGCACAGCTCTGTCAAGGATGCAAGTCTCTCAAACCTGGCTCCACATTTGTGGAAAGGTCTTCCTTTGGACCTCTGGCTGGAGGAGGATCTTACCCATTTTTGTAAAGGGCTGAAGACCCTCCTCTTTGATTTTGCGGGATTAATCTGTTGAGTTGGGGCTAGGGTTGCTGAAATGGGTCATGACTGGGGGGATATTGGGGGTTTTATTTCATGCATGTTTACAGTGCTATGTTTTATTGTCTTTGTCCTTCATTGTATATATTGATGTATATGTTCACCCTTTAGTGAAAAAGGTATTATAAATAAACATTGTTGTTGTAGTTGTTGTTGTTATCTGTCCAAAAGTACAAGAGGAGGAAACAAAATAATGGCTATAGATGTATTTATCCTGCCTGTATCAGAAGCTCCTGGGACAGGTGGAAAAACCCATACCCTACAGTGGTTTTAAAAGTTGTGGCTAATACTGGAAAGGTACAAGAAAAGTATCAGGACAGGAAAAACACCATATAGATGTCAGAAAAGGGTGAGGGGAACCCTGATAATCACAGCTATAAATTCTGCCAAATCCCAAGCTTTTAGCCAGTCTATAGGAGCCATCAGTTAAACCAGCCTTCCCAACTGATTTGAGGGACAAGTCACTGAGAAGTAAATCAAACAAGCTAATGCTGAATTATAGACAAAAGAGAAAAACAATTGCCTTGCATGCAAGACAAAATAATCACTGCTATTTTAAAATGACAGAGACCAACCCTGGCAATTAATTTTTCAAACAAAGAAGCCAAATATTGGCAACTGAAGGCAAGAGAGGAAGATCGGTATAGACCATAATGAATGGCTGATTATTATCATATTCAGACTTGTCCACCTCAAACATCAATCTGGATTCTATGTGATTTAGGAATAAGTTATACACTGAAACCATAGAGTAGTATTGAGACTTTGGGAAACCTTCCTTTTTTAGATGAGACCTCCCAGAATTCCCCTGCCAGCGTGGTCAATGATGAGGCTGATTGGTAGATTATGAGAATTGTGGTTTCACAAAAGTAAATTTTCTAAGTTCTGGTTATATGCAAAGGAAGCCTTCCAGAACAGGAATCCTTCTGTTGGCAAAGCAGTGTTTGATTCTGTGACAACCTCAATGGAAAGGCAAGGCACTTTTAATTTTTACTGATTTTCTCTTCCCTCTGCAGCCACCTGCACTATTTCCTATGCTGTTCTTTTTCATTTGTTTGGTTGTGTTTATTTATATCCTGCCTAGCCAGCATAGGACGCAATGCAGCTAACAACAGTTTCTGGCTTATAAGGTGTTCCAGGGTGTCTTCCAATATTTAAGACCTTTTTTATTTTTTTGCAGGGCAGCAGGATGAGAGAAAACTAGCCTTTTCGTTTTGAGAGGTATCTGGTACATCAAAAGGGCTTGTGGAAAGAGAATGGCATAAGTGGATAAAGCCCATGGTGTTATAAAAATATTCACCTTAGCCATTTGACAGCCACTGCATTTTCTCAGGCTGCCTAAATACCCTAAAGGCAACAGATCCTGTCTGACCTTAGAAACTAAGCAGCATCAGCCCTGGTTAGTACTTGGATGGGAGACTGCCAGCATATATCAGGTGCTGTAGGCTATATTTCAGATGAAGGAACTGGCAAAACCACCTCTGACTATTCCTTGCCTAAGAAAACTCTATGAAATTCATGAGGTCGACATAAGTTGATGGGCAATTTGAAGGCACACATGTACACGCACGCGCACACGCACACACACAGAGACATCCTCTCTTCAAAGATTTAGAGGTAGGGAAAGTGTGGCCCACAGGGTACATACAGCCTGTTGTAGCCCCCTTTTTTTACACCTGCGAATCCCCAGAACTCCCCTGAATTTAATTTGGGGGTGAAAAATCATCCATATCACCAAAACCACTGCAAAATTGCTCCAAAGTACAGCAGTTTGGCTTGCTTCACATGGCCCGTGCAGGGGTGTGGGGAGACACAGAGGTGAGAATTGGCCCCCACCTGTGGCACAGTACTCAACCCCTAGCATCACCATGTGCTTCAGTCTCACATATGTGCATACTCACCCTACACTGTGTGGCCCCTCTCCATTTAAAGAAACATCTTTTTGTTCCACAGTTGCAAGTGCACCACTGGGTGACTGGGAGTTTTCCAGGAACATCAGTGTTGAGTACAGAATGTTATGGAAGGTGGAACGTCTGTTCTAAAAAGATCATCCAGTAGATGTTCTTCTTAAGTTCTTCTGTTGTGTGTCTGTGCAGATCTAATTGAGAGAAAACATTCAGGGATCAAGCAGGGGGTCCCTTTGGCCTGCTGACTAACAGTCTTTATCTACATAGTTTTCTCTCCATTAAAATCCATAGGCCTCTTTGTTTTGAAGGGGAAAGAAGCATCTTGAGTCCAGATTCAATTTCTGAGATTAATTAAACTGGCCATTTTGAAAGCACAGCTGAAATCCATTGCATTAACTAAGTTAAAGATGTTGAGTCATCCTTAAAGGATCAATTTACAGCTAAATAAATAAAATCTCCATGGCACACATCACAGCTTTATAACCTTTTAAACTGACCCTATGCATCATTAGAGCCTCCATAAATCCCTTCCATTTTCCCCCCTCCTCTTTTGGCAGGAAGTCTGTTTTTTCAGTTGTAAGTGATTATCATGACAGTGACTAAACATTCACATCGCTCTCTCACACTTATCAGATATGACAGAGAGTTCTGTGTGGATCTCTGATTCATAATTGTGCATGTCCCTTCTGATGGGGCTGTGTGATCACTGGGCAAAGAAACGCAACACAGCTCTGGGCTTAACAGTTTACAAAGGGCAGAGAAGAATGCCTCAATTCTTGGCATGCTCAGCAAGGAACTGTGGGTATTGCTTGTGAAACTACATTAAGATTGGGAATTCTGTGGCTGCTGACACACTGCAGTTTGACACTGCTTTTGCAGTTTGACACTGCTTTAACTGCCATGGCTTGATGTTATGGAATTTTGGGATTTGTAGTTTTATGAGATATTTCACCTTCTCTGTCAGTGGTGCCAGAACAAACTGCAAATCCCAGGATTCCATAGTATGGAGCCATGATGTATATTCATTACTTATTGACTGAAGAAGTGAGGAATTGCTCTTATATATCCAACACAACTAGTGCCAACTCAAGACATTTTTCGGCCTGAGATAAAGGACATTATCAGACCTGACAAAAATCACAGGATTACAACATCAGGGTAGTGCAAATGGGCCCCACTATCGCACATTTTCATCATCTTCACATTCTTATACCGTTCTCCAGCCACAAAAAAGGCATTATTTACAATTCATGGGACAAGCCACCAATATGTTGTCAGTAGTGCTTTTACCATGCTATTGATGGTGTGCAATACCACGTCCCATTGTAGTAGTGAGATTCCATCATGAATAGGTGGTCCTCTTTCCTCCTCCCCATTCCCAGCAAGAAAACTTCTGGGTGAAAATGCGAAAACAAAGCATAGGACACTCTTTTTATGAACTGCCCAGTTTAGTTTGCATGTTTCTAGGTTTGTTTCATTGATTGTGTGTTTGTTTACTTTGTTGTTTAAGGGGTTTTTTTGTTTTTTGTTTTAGTTTTAAGCATGCTCGCATCTTCTCGCGAGAACCGCTGAAATCATGCCCACGCCAGATCACTGAAACACTAGTGGACATTGTGTGATAATTCCATGGCATTTCTTTTGCATGATTGCAGTGACGTGTGATAATAAGTGTTGTAATGCTGCAATGTTCCTGCTATCCTCATTTGCGGAATTACAGCATTTTTAGATGCTAGTTTGATAATGTCCAAGGGACAAAATGGACAAGATTCCATGTACTAGATAGGTGACTTAAGTTCACTACTTCAGCTGTTTTGTTTTCCATATTTGTTGACAGATTTTTATATGCAGTCAGGCAGAACCTTCTTAAAAGAGCCGGTCCATCCATTGAACATTAGTTGAGTCATCATGTAACTCACGTGATGGCCATTCCCATGTGAAGTGGTGCACACCATCCCTAAACTATCAATTTTGGCAGCATTTCTTTGCAATCCATTCCCTTTGCCAAAGAAAGACAGATTAACCTGAAGTTTGCTCATTATTTATGCCTTAGCACATCCTGTGTGAAACTGGTGGATTACCCTGAGGGTGTAATAGTCTGTTTTTTTATTAATTGTACTTTAAAAGCAAATTTAGTTGATTCAGTTTTGATCCTGCATTATAAAAATGATACCAGATTGCTTCCTGATTAAGAACACAATCATTACCTTAAAGTACTCACGCATGTGACATCATAAAGCATGTAATTGAGTTAAGATACCAAGAGCAGGTAGTGAAACAATTATTAATGATCAAACAGGGGGAGAGTGCTTTGGAATTTTATCCACGTCCCTATTCATTTGATTGCTTGGTGCCATTAACTGTGAAAGTGAATGTTCCCAATGAGTGGAATGTGCTCCCTCATAAGGCAATCACTTATCATCATTCCCCTCTAGTGTGAGGCTGCTGAGACAATGCCACAATCTGCTGTCAGTTCCCTCGTGCCCAGATATACAATGTGGGAGATAAAGACTGTGGATTATTAAAAAGAACCCTATGGTTGATTATTTTCTAAGTGAGTGTGATGCTGTTCACTTTAATGTGGTGACACAGTGTGTGGAAAAAAGAAGCAGCTTGATCTTACATCTTCCCCAGGAAAAATTTCTTTGACTTGAAAATTTAGTGCCGGGCAAGGGGGCTATCCCTTTTCATTTATGCTGGCAGCATAAAAGTTGCATTCAAAAATATATTAACCCCAAGGTACAAACCTTAAACCACTCTGAGCACAATTTGTGGGTTGTTATTAAATCAGTTCGGTGAGATTGGTACTAGACCTGTAGAGAAGCATTTATAATTTTGACTTGATCGTTTGGTTTTGGCCCATCGTCTCTGTGGCTGTGCAGTCCAAGCAAGAGCAGCGTGTTCAGAGCCAGTGTACCTCTACATGCCAGATGCTGATGAGGGATATTTATGCATGACGTAGGGGTTTCTTGCAGCCATCTCTTGTATTAAGGTGCCCTCCATTTTTCTCCACAATCCTTTGTCCTTTTGATATTTGCCACCGCATGTATTTCTCTCTGCAATATTTGGTTACCACCACCCACTTCTTTCTGTGCAACCCACAAAACCCACTACAGCCTACCTCTCAGTTCCCATCCTTATTTTCTCTCATCTGCATATTAAACATGAGCCAAAATCACTACTGTGATATAGAAAACCTTATCCATCACAGAAGTCTCTCTTGCCACAAAAGTGCACCACAGTGGGTGGGGAAAAGGAAAGAATATTCCTCACACCACCCACCAGACATTTTAAATGTGCAATTTATTTTCCTCAACTGCTTCTTATACCCAAGAGAGATCTCTTCTGGCACAATGAAGTTTTGGTTGACAGCGGGAGATCTAAGAAAATATCAAGTGATCTCTGCTTGTTCTGTGTATGCATGTGTTGAATTCAGATTGGTTCAAAAAAGGGTAACAGATGGCTTACCTTTTCCTTATGGTACTATATAAACTCTTTTACTTTCCTTAGGCTTTTATCGAGCTCTCAGACCATTATGTTCAGTGACCCCAGATGGATATGACCAAGTCTGTCCAAATAGAGAGCACAGAAACTTAAATTCTTGGTTTGTTGTTGCTAACTGGCATCAACCTGACTTTGACTTACGGCGAACCCATCATGAATGAGAGCCCTCCAAGTCACCCTATTATCAACAGCCCTGCTCAAGTCTTGCAGACTCAGGGCCATCTGATTGAGTTTATCCATGTGAAAGGCAGGCTTCCCCTTTTCATACTGTCTTCTACCTTACCAAGAATTGTTGTCTTTTCTAGTGAGTCACGGCCTCTCATGATATGGAACATTATCACACCAGCCTCCTGTTTTGTGGCAATCACATTATTAAAGGAAACAGCAATATACCAGTTGTAAAAGGTGTATTATCGCACCTCTCTTCATGCACACCACTGTGCTTCTTTGGCTGACTCCATGCTGCTTTGGAATAGTGAGGGGGAACGAAGAATAACCAGGGCCCCTCATGCCATGTGACTACAGTCATTGCAGAACTGAAGCAAAGACATCTATCACACCAGGGGCAGCAGCAGAAAAATAACAATATTGGCAGGTATTGATGGGGTTTTCATGTCTATTGAAAGGGGCCTAATGACTAGAATGCGAAGCATCAACAAGATAGCCACAGCATTGTCTGGTAAGTACTGGCTAAATTCATTACTATCTCAGTGAAATTCTGCTTTAGCATCCTCATGTTATAAAGTCCATGGCCAAGGTATGACAGTCTCAGTTTAGTCATCTTGGCTTTTAGGGAGAGTTCAGGCTAGATTTGCACTAGGGCCCATTTATTTGTCTTTTTAGCAGTTCGTGGTATCCATAGAACTCTCCTCCAGCACCACATTTTGAATGAGTTGATTTTCTTTCTATCAGCTTTCTTCACTCTCCAGATTTCACAGCCATACATAGAAAGAAGAAATACAATGACACGGACAATCCTAACTTTAATAGTAAATGATATATCTTTACCCTTTAAGATCTTGTCTACTTCCTTCATAGCTGCCCTTCCAAGTACTAGTCTTCTGATTTCTTGACTACAGTCTCCATTCTGATTAATGACTGAGCCAAAGTATGGAGACTATTTCATTGTCATCATCATCTACTTTACAGTGATGTAAATCATCTGCAGTCATTATTTGTTGTTTTCTTAATGGTCAACTGTAAACCTGCCTTTGCACCTTCAGCCTTGATGTTCTTCAGTAATCATTCTAAGTCTTTGCTATTTCCTGCTAGTAGTATGGTGTCATTTGCACATCTTAAGTTGTTGATGTTCCTCCCATTTTCACACTGCCTTTCTCTGAGTCTAATCCTGCTTTACATATACTGTAATATGTTCAGCATATAGGTTAAACAGATAGGATGATAAAATGCACCCTTGCCTGACACTTTTGCTAACTGGAAACCAGATTCTCTGTATTCTGTCCTAACAGTAGCCTCTTCTAGTAGCCTCTTCCCTTGCGTACAGGATATACACATCAGAACGATTACTGTAAAAGTTGTGTCACACTCATTTCTTTAAGAATGATCCATAGTTTTCATGATCTATAGCAAAGGTTTTGCTATAATCTATAAAGCAGACTTATTTTCTTTTGAAATTCTTTACATTATCCAGTCTATCTTTCCAATATGATCCCTAGTGCCTCTTTCTTTCCTGAATCCAGTTTGGACATCTGGCATTTTTCGGTCCTTATATGGCAAAAGTCTTTGTTGTCAAATTTTGAGCATCATTTTGCTTGCAAATTAATGCACTGACCCTGTGGTTACTGTAATCCCTGATGTTCCCTTTCTTTGGGTTTGGAATGTTTATTGAGTATTTCCAGTCTGTGGACCATTCTTTTGTTTTCCATATTTGTTGACAGATTTTAGTTAGAACTAGAGTAGATTCTGTCTCTGTAGATTCAAGCAGCTCTACTGGTATGCCATCAGTTCCTGTTGATTTATTTCTCTCAAGTGCTCTGAGTACAGCTTCCACTTCACTTTCTAAAATTGGAGGTTCATCCTCATATGGTTCTTCCTCAAATGAATCCTTTTCATCTCTTTTGTATAGATTTTTAGTGTATTGATTCCCTCATCTTTCTATTTGTACTTGGGGCATGTAATGTGTTCTCCCGCTGTTCGTAGAGCACCCTCACTCTTGGTTTAAATTTCCCTTTGATTTCTCAGATCTTGTGGAAGAAGTCTCTTGTTCTTCCTTTTTTTGTTGTTACCTTCTGTTTCTCTGCATTGATGATTACAGTATTTCACCTTGTTCCTGTGCACAAGTCATTGAACAGTTGCATTCAGGGTTTTGACTCTATTTCTTCCACCTTTTACTTTTGCTTCTCATCTGTCCTTAACTGCTTGAAGAGTTTCATCTGTCATCCATCTTTTTTTATATATATATACAGATAGTGTCTTTTTGCATTCCTCCCTGACAATGTCCCTGGCTTCAATCCAAAGTTCTCCTAGCTTCCGGTCATTTAGACATAATAGTCTAGATTTGGGCAAAGTTTCTATTATATCGTTTCACTGCTTTTGCTACATCTCTCCTCACTATAATTGCCACTCCATTTCTTCTTAGATTTTAATTTCCTGAGTGAATCATTCTATAATTATTTGATGCTAAATGCCCCATTCCTATCCACCGTAGCTCTTTCACCCCAAGTATTGCAATGTTTATACTTTCCATTTCTTTATTTACTATGTTAGCTTTCCCTGATTCATGCTTCACACATTCTATGTTCCTATGTGTTGTGCAGCTTCAGACTTGCCTTTCGCTTCTCAGCACATCAACAGCTAAACATCCCTTTCAGCTTGAGTCCAATTGTGTCATTAGCCACAGTGCTACTCATATTTGTCCTCTGCTGTCTCCCAGTAGCTCACTGAATGCCATCTGACCCGGGAGTTTCATCTTCTGACACTATCTCTTATTTCTTGGAAGCTACTAGCTATACAATGATGATAGAATTCTACCTCCCATTTACTTGTGCAGAAATCTTATTGCCTGGTAAAAGACCATTTCTCTCTTAAGCTCAAGTTGTTATTCATATTTAATGGTCCACTGGGAACTAGGCAAAGGGTAAATTTCTTTGAGTTAGCATTGATTTGCTGTGGCTAAGTTGCTGATAGAGCCAGCATGGTTTAGTGGTTTGAGTGTTGAGTGTTGGATTAAGACTCTAGGAACAGGGGTTTGAATCCCTGCTCAACCATGGAAACCCACTGGTTGACCTTGGGCAAGTCACACTCTCTCAGCTTCAGAGGAAGGCAAGGGAAAAACCCCTCTGAATTTTTTCCCCCAAGAAAACCCTGATGATAAGTTTGCTTTAGGCTTGCCATAAGTAAGAAATGACTTCAAGGCACACAACAACAAACAACAAGAACAACATGCTGATGTTTTAGGTTATAGAGATGTCATACAATAAAGAGTGTATAGTGAAGCAAGGTATTGTTTAATATTCTTACCTATCCCTGAACTGTCCAGATTTGGTTGGGACAGTCCCAATTAATTTCTGGCATCCCATTTTTTCAGCTGTTTTTAAAAATTCCCAGTTTCTCTCTCTTCCTTCCACTTTGGCGATTATGAGACACGCTAAATATGGCATTACACAAACACTAGGAGATCGCTAAAGGGCTTCCTTTTCAGACAACGTTGTTTCTGTGCCGTCATACTCCCGTTCAGATGTTGTTACACCGACACTTCTTTTTATTCACGGGCTAAGCCATGAATAGATCCCCCATTCCATTTCTGTAATGGAATGTTGTGCAAGTGAAAAGGTCCCCATTATGCTGGCACGATCCCAGCGTCAATGGGATGTCTGTGCTAGAACACTCCCGGGTGAGATCAGGACATCAAGGTAAGTGACACACTTTTTATGACCCTCCCCAGGTTACTTGTAAAGTAACACTTGAAAAGTTTTAACTGTGTTTAGGTGCTTAGTGTAACTTTTTGTCATGTATTTTGCATTTACAGTTTGAATTTCCTGCACTCTCATCTTTTCATGAGAGCAACCGGGATTTCAATCCAGGAAGTGAAAGGAGCTCCATTTGAGCTCCTTTCGCTCCTGGGCTGCCCTGCCGAGGGAATGAGGCATGGAAAAGGTAGGTCTGAAAAAATTTCCTTTTTTCATGCCGGGGCAGGGGAGAAGATTGCAAAACGGGAACACTTTTTTCGTTCCTATCTGAAAATCCCCTTTACCCCTTCATCCTCAGTTTATTTCAGTTGATGCAAACTAGGTTCAAAATGCAAAATTGGTTCACACTCATTGAGGGGGGGAGAGAAGGGAGGTGGAGGCAGAATATTGCCTTCCCCAGTAAGCAAAGACAAGCTGCCACAACCTCTCGTAGCTTGGGCATTCTTCCTCATTAATAACTTTTGCTATCTTGACTACATCTAATGATGCTTGACCACACGAGTCCTGGTTTTCATCTGTGACATGTTGGAGGGTATGTTCTTAGTAATGTTTGAATTAGTGCTACGAGGCCTTTTGGTTGAGTGTAGCTGTATTCCAGACAAAATAATAAAATCCATTCAGTGCTGAAATTAAAGTATTCCATCCTTTTGATGGGAAACAAGACATGCCTATTTCCCTCCTTTTCTTTACATCCAGATGGTTTTATGTATCCTCGAGTGCTTTATCCTTAAGTCTTCTTTCATCTGCAGTGTTCTGAAAATCCCTTCATAATTGCCTTTGTTGTAGGATTTTACTAACTCTACCAGTTGCCATGAACACCAAGGTTATTTTTCTTTTCCCCAGTTAATATTTTAGTCTATTAGCTGTGAGAAGTATAGCTTAAAGTGGGTATAGACTGAAAGGGGAGAGGGGTCTTGTCAAAAAGGTATCTAGGCTTTAAGCAGAAGTTCACAATCTATTACAGTGTGCTAATTTCTGAAAGCCAAATGCCAGTACCTGGTATCCTTGATAATGAGATGCAAATAAGTGCCATGTATGGGAATGAAGGACACAGCTGAATGTATTAAGCAAAGTCTGATGGAAATCATTACTTTGAATCTGGCAACTTGATCTGGAAACCTGTAGATAAAAGAAACTAAATATTTAAAGGAACCTCCAGGAAAGTGATGAATACTGAATGTTTTGGTTGCTGCTGCTGTTGCTGCTGCTGCTTCTCTGTTGCTGTTAACAAAACCCTAATGTTAAGCTTTGGGGGCTTTAAATAAGGTCAGTATGTTGCCTTCATGCTTTCTATATTGTCTTTGGCTTTTTTTTCAGCACATTCTCCCTTCCCCTATTTGTGCAACATGACACAGTGGTGCCAGGTTTGTAATGTCAACTCTTTTCAGCTTCCTAATGCTTTTATCTACAGAGAGCTGCTTGCTGCTTGAATAGGAAGAGAACGGAAACAAAATCAGCCTGTGATTTATATCCCCCCCCCTTTTCAAACCGTCTCTACAATTCCTTTGTCAATCTTCTGCCTTCTCTTGTTTTAGGGCGGGGGTCTTCAGTTAATACAGTAAAGAAGAACATTAACAAATGCTCTTTGTCTCCTAAGATACCATGGACATATGTTAGCATTAGGAAAAGAGTGAGAGAGGGATGAGGGGGGAGGCAATCAGAGAAAATCCCTTCCAAATAGTGAGGCTTTGTCCATGTAAACTCATCCAGAATATCATTAGTATTGCCAGATCACCAAAATGAGGAAACTAAGGGATATTCTGGAGCTCTGTTACATGGAGTAATATGAAGATGTGATCTTCCCAAGAGCTTTCCTTGGCTTTTTTCCGGGCTGGAAAATCTATGGATGCCAGCCATAAAAGCCTTCAATGTTACTTCCCAAGAGCCTCTGTTTTGTTGACATGCATTAAGTCCCTGATATTAGACCTGAGTGTGCTTATCTTTGGACCATCCTTGGTTTCTTTTTTTGCTTAAGAATTTGAAGATTTTTCAGCAGCCCAGAAACTTGCCCAAATAGCCAATCCTTTTCTCCTATGATAGTAGATATCGGATGTGTAGGCATGGGTGAATTAGCCTGGTTATGATCTGTGTCAGCTTGCCTGTATTCATTTGTTATATCCATTCTATCCAATTTCCACAGCACAGCTGCATTTTTTAAAAGAAATTAAGATTTTTTTTTAAAGAAAGTAAGAAATTCATATTTATTTTCATTTGCAATTTTCTCCAATGTATGCATTTCTGTATACAACTTTCCTTCATATACACCTTTTGAGTGCAATTGAGTGTCAACAGTTGCCCTGAAAAATCCAGAGATGCTCACAATCCAAAGGATAACTATTTTCCTATCCATACAGTTAGTTTGTGAAAATGAGCTAGGTCGGCCCACTTAAAAATGCAGACCAGTCTCAGTTCCCCTCTGTCCCTAATTGTATGCCTAAAATAGCTTATCATGCAGGCCTTGCAGGCAGACAACCACATGCTTGAGGCCCTATTTGGTGTC
Source organism: Gambelia wislizenii (assembly GCA_030847615.1). Lineage (NCBI taxonomy): Eukaryota > Metazoa > Chordata > Lepidosauria > Squamata > Crotaphytidae > Gambelia > Gambelia wislizenii. The sequence continues at coordinate 264,066,180 of JAUMIR010000001.1, forward strand.
ATCCTTCCTCCTATTTGATCGGGGAGAATTAAGTGAGTTGGCCCAACTTACATATAGGCCTTTGTGTGGAGAGACAGTCACTTCCCTACTTTCAGGCCCACCTATGGCACACAAATACTGTGCAAATAAAATGGGGTTGTGTGAGGTAAAAACCCAAGAGCTCCAATATTCTTGGATGAAGAGTAGGCTATAAATATGTAAGTGTCTGAATAGGGGGAATAAAGAATAAGGCCTACGGTATATCAGTGCCACATGAGCAAACTCGCATTCATACATTGGGAATTCCCCTTCATCTTTTCCCTCTATCCCCATCAGAGTGGGTCCCTCCCAAGACTCTGGAGGAGGGAGAGAGAATCTGTTCTGCTAGTGTTGCCCCTCTCACTGAGGGATGGCCACCATTGGATGCAACCCTAAGAAGGAATGGTGTTCAACAGAGAATTAAGTAAAGAGATCTTAGGAAGTACAAGGGAGTGGGATGGAATACAACTGATGTGCAAGAGGCTTAGTATTTCTTGGGCATGTGGCCATGGAAGCTGTGGGATTCTGAGAGTTATAGTCCAAAAGGTAACTTTTTTGGACACAGACCTTCCCTCATGCTGTCATCCCATTCTGCCCAATAGAGATGACTTTGATTCTTAAAGTGGGTTTTTTTTTATTGCAGTTACTGTTCTATCATGTTTATTCAGTCATAAAACGTATGAATATATTGCTCTGTGAATATAGTTGCTTATTTTATTCTGATAGAGGTGGGAAAGAGGCTGTTTAAAATTTCACCCAGATGCCTGCCTAATTGATTACGCTTGTTAGATTTTTATTTCATGGTAGCAAACAGCTCTCTGGAGAACAGTGCTCATATTCCAGGACACAGAATAACAACAATCTCCTTTCAGTTTGAATATCAACGTTCACTGCGGGTTCTATTTTTGTAAATGTTGCTTTCCCTAAAGAGACTGTAGTCAGCACAAAAATAAAAAAGCGGGAGTTCTATCAAGTAGGAACTTGATAAAATCCTCTTTTTGTGCCTTGGCGTGTTTTATCTAATGACTGTTGAGAAGGAACATTTGGTTTTTTGGAGAGAGAAAAAATCAAAAATGAAACCTCTAGTATTGGGTTCCTTTCATCAAAGGCTGAAAATAGTGATTACTAAATATAACTTCTGTATGAAGCACTTTGAAAGCCTGATACGAGATGCCCCTGATGCATTTTCCATCCCCTTGGGTCATATCATATGATTCTTTTTAGTGCTCTGGCCTGACCTAATTATTATCAGTGCTAATGAAGGGAAGTAGAGGGGGGGGGGAAAGAACATGTCTAAGCAGGTTAATAAGCCATCCAGAAAATTATTTAGCCAAATCAATCCTGAATTCTTACGATTTTGTATGAGATTAGATTACCTGAAAAGGTGTTTCTTGGAATGAAATAAAGATAATAAATGGATTTCATCTGGCAATTTACCCTTACAGATTCCCTTGGGCCAGTCTAGACATGATGGTATACTGCAAGTGGGTGCATATTTTGTTGGTTTTGTTTCCACCATTTTTTCGTCAATTCACGTGTGTGCATATCTATTCGAAGGGAGCGTTCACACACTCCGTAAAGGATAATAGAGCAAAAATGTGCATTGCTGTGCATTTTGATGTCCACACATGCAAAAATATGCATCTACACACATTTCTCAGAAAACTTTGGGGAAACCCATGAACCCCTTTACTGCGCGGTTTGTGAAGATTTTAGCCCCCTTCCTTCTGAATACTGCAAATCTCGTTTGTAGTGTGTTGGGACAGATCATGTTCTACTCACATTCTTCGAGGAGTATTTTCACCATCTAGACAACCCCCTTGATTCATTTTGTAGCAGGCCATTACCCTTACCATTCAAACAAAGCAAGGCACTCCTCACAAACACCATTCCACAGAGGGAGGAGAGCTCTTTGAATGAATGCAACCTTCAAATTACATGTTCCATGTGTGCCCCATTGTGATAAATGCAAGTTACATGCAGTGGGACCTTGGCATCCACTGGGGTTTGGTTCCAGACCCCCCCCCCACCGTGGAGATCAAAATCCATGGATGCTCAAGTCCAGTTGTATAAAATGGCATGGTAAAATGGTGTTCCTTATATAAAATGGCAAAAACAAGGTTTGGTTCTAGGACCCCCTGTGGATCCATTAGGGTTTGGTTCAAGGGCACACACGACCAGTGGATACCTAAATTCATGGATGCTCAAGTCCCATTATTTACAATGGTGTAGTAAAATGGTGTCCCTTATATAAAATGGCAAAATTAAGCTTTGCTTTTGGGGAGGGGGTTGGATATTTTTTGAACCGTGATTGGTTTAATCCATAGATGCAGAATCTGTGGATACAGACTGTACTCTCATTCGGTCACAGAGCTTGTGTAAGATACAAACCCAAAGACAGAGCTTTAAAAAGTTATTTTGGGCTATACCCCCGATAATCTCCCAGCCAACATGGTCACTCCCAATATCAGCTAGAAGATTCTGGTAGTTATAATCCAAAAAAGTCAAAAAAAATTCCAAATCCTTCTCAAAGTTGTATTCATTACTCTATCGAAAATATGCTGGCATTTGTTTTTGCTGGTGAGGGCCTGCTGGCCAGAAAAGAATGCTAACTACTGGCTAGCTGTTCATAAGGGAGAAATTGTGAATTGGTATGAATCAAATAGCTGAAAGGCTCATTTAAGATTCTTAAGTGAATTGGCTGAAGCCTCCAACTGGCATGTTACTCTTCACTCTTCCAGGCAGATTCCAGTTGCAATCTATTACCCATTTCAACGTCTGTCGCTTCTGCTCTGTTATGTGCCCTTATATTCCAACACTGGAAGTGTAAACAGGACATGTTGATTTTGATTAAAGCAGTTGGCTTAAAACTGTGTCTGTGTCAATAACAAACAGGATGAATAGCACAAAGAGAGAGTGAGAACAGAAGCCTAACTACTGTTTATTTGAGTTGGCAGCATTCACCTTGTGGTTTGCCATATCACTACTCGGCAATATGAATTGGTTAATTACTTGTCTGGAATTATAATCCAGTTGGAGGGTTCCTCTCCAGAGGTGGAGACAGATGTGTATATCTCTGTTGAAAGACACAAACAATAAATATTTTGGGCTCCTAAGTCAGGAAAACCCATGCATGAAGCACATATTAACCAGAGGAAGGACTCAATGAGCTTTGTTGAAGATGCAACTGACTGGAATGTGAAGACCTCCCAGTCTCCATTTCATTGCCTTTCTCTCAATCCCATTTGATTCCTGTCCCAACCTTTTCTTATAGCCACTCACCAAGCTTTTATTTCTTTCCACATGGAAATTCATACACATCTTCAATAAGCATATGTTTGTAATATAGTTTTCCAAATGCATACATTTTGTACACATTTTCCCCATGGACTAAAACATGTTTGGGGGTGTTTTTCAACTATGTGCTCCTTTACCCATTTGCATTTTTTATAATCGATTCTTGATTTTGTGCCTACAAAATGTAGCACAAAGCCTGTTAATGTGCAGCTTTCTGGGGCTCTGAGCCTTGAGATGTGTGAAACAGGTAGTCCTGGTGAGAATCTCAAAACCTTCAAAATTCTGTTCCACCACTACACCAGCAAGTTCCCCAGCATAGGAATAGGAAGGCAGTTAAAGTCTATGGATCACTGGATGTTTTAAAAGAAGTACTGTAATTCAAAATTTCTTACTCCCAGTTGTTTATTAACAGTAACCACCACAACAAAATTCTTCCTTCTTCTAAGCTGGGTCCCACATTGGGAGAAAGGTGGCATATAAATTAAATAAAAAAAAATCTGATCTAAAGAAACTCAGATGTAGAATTGTAATTGTATCCAATTGTATCCAAAGGTCTTTCCATTGGATATGTCCTGGGTGCAGTGGGTACTTTGAACCACCCATTATTTTGCATCTGGCTTTACTCTTTTTCCTCCTGCCACTATTTTGCTCCTGGCTTTAGCTTCTCCCCTCCCCTCTCACTTTTATTGTGCACCTGCATCCTGGTGGTCAGCCATTCTAGTAAAATCATCATCATCATCATCATCATCCATTTCTCAGGCTTGAAGTGTGTCTGTACCAACTATACCATACTGGAGTTTTGTGTGCTAAAAGCAGTGAGGATCAAGAAAAAGGTAAATAACCTATACATACCATACTCTTTTGTTGTGGAAAACAAAAGGTAGTTTTTAGAGTACCTGCTGGCACTTTACATAAGAGATGCCCAATAACGTGAAATCAGATGTTTCCAATGTACTGAAAATTAAACAAAATGCCAGCACGTGCTAAGTAACTTGCAGCTGGCCAAGGGGCCAAGCTGTTCTTTGCAGTGTGAAGTGAATCAGCATCCCAGGTAAACTCAGCCCAGTGCCTACTAAGACAGGAGTTAATGTTATTTCAGTGTGAGATGCTTGACAATCTTGCCAGACACAAGCTGGCTGAGAGAGGCCAAGTTTGCTTGCTGAAAGCAAATAATGACAAGCAAGAAGAGGCAGTGATTGAAGATGTTTAGCTTCCCTTCAGATCTCTTCTACAGTACAGCATAGCAACTAGGCTCCATCTGTGCTCCAGAATGGTAGCTGTGTTCCGTATCCATTCCCTTCCAAATAAATAAAGTGTCAGACAAATTTAATGCTGCCACTCTTTTTACACGGTCATTGGTTGGCTTATGTGTGCTCCATATGTACTGTATACTCCAAAGGGCCTGATATCAGGATTTCTGATAATTTCTGATAAATTACTCTCTATGTTTTGCCTCGGTGATGGTAGCAGGTCCCTTAAAAAGATATAAGGGTGATTTACTAAAATTGCCATTCTTTACCTTTACCTTTCATTCTCATTCAGTGGTCTGTAGAAGTTAAGCCTCTCAGCCAGTGGGCTGATATATCTCCACTCTATTGAGCACATGTACACTCACAAACAGTAAAATAACAAACAAAAGTGTGACCTACAGCAAAATTTTGCAGTGTGGACTGCTTCCGTTCATAGGTCCAGTCAGTCCCATGTCCTTTTTCAGGATATTCCATTGCACGCACACTCAGAAATACCTAGCAGTCTGAGGTAACTGAGCATTATGAGTCCACATTGGGTTGTTTTTGGAGCTTATTGTCCCCTTGGGGGATATTTTTCCTAAAAATTAAAATTAACTTTCAAAAGTCTCCAATTCCCCATGAATGCTGATGGTACCACAGTCATGTTTCTTTGTGGCTCCATTTTAGCTACAGTCCTCAAAGCACTCTGCATCCAAGTTTATTACTATAAGGTGTATAGTCTGATCTGCTACAGTTATTTAGTTAATTTTGGGCTGGAAGTCAATCTGAAGAAAACGGAAGCCTGCACCACAGCCTGCACCACAGGACGAACACCATAATCCCCACGTTGCCGTCGGTAAATCTGTGCTTAAGTCTGTTCAGCAGTTCACCTACCTGGTAAGCATCATCTCCTCAGATGCCAAGATTGACAAAGAGATCGATCACAGATTAGCAAAGGCACATAGTGCATTTGGAAGACTTTACAAAAGAGTCTGGAGTAATAAACACCTGAGGTGAAGCACAAAAATCAGTGTGTATAGAGCCATTGTACTGTCTATTCTCCTTTATGGGTCTGAAACATGGGTCACCTATTGCCAACACTTACGACTTCTCGAACACTTTCATCAGTGCTGTATACACACAATCCTAAATATACACTGGACTAGGTGACTAATGTTGCTGTCCTTGAGCAAGCAGGGATCACCAGCATTGAGGCCATGATATTGAGAACACAGCTGCACCGGGCAGGGCACATTTCTTGGATGGAGGACCATCACCTCCCAAAAAGAGTACTCTACGGTGAACTCGCCATGGGTCAGAGTAAGAGGGGCGCTCCAAAAAAGCGATAGAAGGACTCCCTGAAACAACATCTCAGGCTCGGCCAAATTGATCACCAACAATGGTCACATCAGGAGGCATCCACAATGCTGCAGCCTTATTTGAGAACTCACGCCGAACAAGTCTTGAAGAGAAACGACAACGCAAAAAGAATCACAACCCAGAAACATCACCCAAGAAGACTTTCTGCTGTGCTTTCTGCAACTGGACTTGTTTATCTCAGATTGGCCTTTTTAGTCATCAGTGCGCTTGCAGAAAGCGCAGGATGAGTCCTTCCTAAATCTTCGTTTGTGAAGAAAAGCCAGAGAGAGAGGGAATGTGTGTTATGTAGTGCATAATCTGTCACTACTTTAAGAGATGAGGTTAATTTTTAAACTATAGAGACCACAGGCTAATTATTTTATGTATATATCTTTAAACAAAATAACAAATCCCTTTCTATTTTTAATTCAGGGCAAGCTACAATCAGAAGATGATAGGGTAACAAGACAACCATTGGGCCATAATGCTGTAGTCCACTGATCACTAAAAACTCTATGTAAACATCATTTAGTTTCTAAATATTTTTTAGATGCTGCCCACCCATTTTCCAAGACCATAAGTACTAGAAACCCATGCACACAGCAAACATAGGGTAGATCTGGTAGCCACCTAAAATAGTTTTTGGGATACAAGCCCTAATTCATTTATTTCAGCAGCACTTCAAGATGCCAGGGCCTTCATTTCCATGTTGTCCCTGGCATGCATCTGCAGCATTAGATGGTTTATGTGTGTATGTATTTCAAGTTCTGTTAATGTCCATTGCACATCTCCAGCTACAGTGGGTTACATCTAGTGGTAGTCTTGCCCAGGTAGAAAGCATTTCTCCTTATGCAAGGTTCTGGATTTTTACCAGTTCTCCCCAATCAACTGAAGGCCCCCCATATTTATTTGTGCCCTGAAAACACTGCTTTGGATCAAGCATGAAGGGTTATATTATGGAGGGAGGTCCAGCAAAAAAATCAGGTTTTGTCCCATAAGCACAAAGCTACCACTGGATACAACCCAATATTCCCAATTTCTTTTAAAAAAAACATGAATTGGTTGAAAAGCAGAACCCATGTAGGTAATATGAAGAAATTATGGTGGCATGCTTGGGAATGTCTGCATGTGCCCACTGGTGCCTGCACCCACCTGTGCACAGCTTGCAAAATCTCTCAGTTGGCCAGGTGACTTTTCGCCCTTCTCAGCTAGCTTTGCAAGCAGTACACATTTGTGTGGTCAGTCCCAAGCAAGTCTGTGTAGACAAGAACTGTCAAAAGAGTGGATTCCTTGTCAAATGAATGGAACTTGTCCTTAATTTGCAAGCTTCGAAAGAGTGAGTCATCAGATAACAAGCCGTGGAAAGGCAGGAGCTTCCTGTAGCCTAATCAGGAGATAATTAAGGCATGAACCACTGTGGCCAGACCTGCCCTCCATAGGAAAGGTCATAACTGGGACACCAAAAGAAGCTCAGCAAAGACACTCCTGGCCACAGCAGCTGCCTGGTGTTCTAGGAGCAGCACTGGGTCCAGAGCATCCCCAGCCAACCCCATCCAGAACAAATTGCAATCCCAATCCCAGGTCAGTTTTCCTACTGTCCAGCAGAAGTTCTCTCTTGTCTGGTCTGAGCCTTAATTTAGTCAACCGCATCCACTCCTTAATTACATCCAGACAAAGGACTTTATCAAATGCGGCAAAAATTGTGTGATTACAACCTCATGGGGGTCCGTTTTGGACGACGCCGTCCCTCTTCCGAAATCATCTGTTTCACTTCCGTGGAGGATTGGAAGCAACCACGCCGTATTTTAATCACGGGAAACTTCCGTGAATAAAATCTGGTGAAATATGGCACGGCCGCTTCCAATCCTTCATGGAAGTGAAACAGATGATTTCAGAAGAGGGACGTTGCCTCCAAAATGGACCCCCTGCTGTGTGACAGCGCTGTGCCTCTAGTGAGACCTCCTAGAGTGGTAAGTACTGTCTGAAAAAGTCCTTAGTCTCAAAGGTGCTGGAAGATCCCCTTGCTTACTGTTGTCATAACCCTTTGAATGGAGGAGCTCCATGATAGAAGCAATTGCCTGAACTGTCATCCTGCTGGAAGACAAGAAAACAATTAGATGGGGAGGACCCACACAGCAAGCCCCACAGATCTGATGTCTGGTTTCAGGCATTGTCATAGTAGAGGGGCAGAATTTTCCCATGGGGAATTCCTCATCCACCACCATGATGAGAGAGGTACTTATGAGGCCATCCCTGGAGTTCTCACCTGACAGCATTCCAACCACAAGTATTCAGTTCAGCTTCAATATGTACAGCTGGAGGTGTGCCAGATTCCTTAAATGTCTTACCATTTACACAAATTCATTGGGCTGGTGGTGTTTTAGGACTTTATCAGACTGTCACTTTAAAGCATTCTTTTGCTAGCATTAAAAAAAAATCCATTTTTATGCCAGCAAAAGAATACTCCCCCTCCCACACTTACTCTAATCCTATCAAAAGCAACTCCAGCAATGAAAGAGGAAGTGAATGGAGCTCTGTTCACTTCCTCCTTTGAAATCCCACGAAATATCGCGAGAGTTCGTGCAGGAAATTAAAAAGAATAATAACACAAAAAGTTTTTAAAAGCACAAAAACACACTTTAAAACTTACAAGTAAAGTGTGTCACTTACCTGGATGTCGTGCTCTCGCCTGGAAGTGTTCACACCAGACTGGCCACTGATGGGCTATAAGTACAGGGTGGGAGGGAAGGACACGAGGTTTCCCACGCGGACTATGCTGGCAAAAAACCCCAGCAAGGGTGATCAATTGCTTAAGCCGTCAATTAAAAAGTATGGGTTTTGGAAGGGATATAACCGCAAAAGAGCAATGTCGTCTGATATGCATGCCCTTTCATGTTTATGTGGCATCATTATGATGCTGCATTTTATGTGTCTGATAAAGTCCTTAGCCAGCCATATTAGGACATGCGCGGCCATCCTTTCTGCAAAATGGAAAAACCCATTGTGTAAATAAGAATTTTGACCAATCAAATCTTTTGAGGCTTACAAACCAGCCATTTCCTCAGCAAATTGCCATTTAATCAGGAGCTGCAGTGGTATCTTCAGATAAGCTGATATCTCGATTTGGGTTTCTTGGATGGCATATAAATGGGCCCAGCATATTATCTTTTTCCATAGTCTGCCTAAAAGATAGATTTGATGTCTGTGAGCAAAGACATGAAATTGCTGTAGGCTTGCACTCTTATAGCCTGCCACCTATTTGATTTATATGATAAGTGATCTCTGATGACCCTCCAAGGCAGTGAACCATTAGAGAGTTATGTTGTGCAGTGATAAGAAATCTTTGAAGATACCTAAATCTTCTCCCTCTCCTTTTCCTTCTTTCCATTTTACTTTTTTTCCCCTTAACCGTTGGAAGTTTGCTGGTTCCCAAAGAAAGTACCTTTTAATGTATGAAGTCACTATCTTGCTAGCCACAGTAATATTCAGAAAGATAAACAGATATAAATCCAGGGGTGTCGGAACAAAGACTTTAAAGCCAACACAGTTTCCAAGTCCAAGCCTGATGCCTCTTTTACTTTGTGTTTTCTCTTGTTAAGCTTTTTGAAGGTTGAATGACTCTGCGTGTGAGTACAGATTCAAGACTTCTGCTTTTAATCCCATTGACCAGATAGGAGGCTAGTAAGTGCCTTTACCCTCTCCTGGCATGAGTAATGGCACAGCTGCAAAAGCTGGAGAGAGGGCTCTCCCTGGTTTTTGAAATAAATTCTACATCGACCACTTGGCTCAGCTTTCTTCACATTGTGCTCGGTGCTCAGCTTCTCAGTGGTTTCTCTGATCTGTGAAGGGCAATCCTATGCAGGTTTACTCAGAAGTAGATCCTATGGAGCCGAGCGGAGCTTCCTCCCTATTGAGTGGATTTGGGATTGGAACCGAAGCTTTGCAGAACTTTTAAATACATATTCACTCTCTGGGGTTAGTTGGTTGGTTTTATTTTTATTTATTTATTTATTTATTATTATTATTATTATTATTATTATTATTTGGTACTGAATAATGGAATGTTTTATTATTCAGTAAAATATTGTGTTCTGCAAGGAAATGCTAGCCCCATAGCTGCAATTTTGGGGTGTGGGTGTGGGTGTGTGTATGAAAGATATGATGGACATATTTTCTAAGGGTGAGCTTTTTACGGGCGGTGTGTGTGTGTGTGTGTGTTGAATCTGAAATGGATCAAGGGCAGGGTTGGCTGGTTTAAACCAGGTTGGTTTAAAACTTAGTTTAAGCCAAATGACTTTTAAAAAAAACACTTATTTTTAAAAAATGATTATTCATTATTATTTTTTAAAAAAAAGTCTGGCTATTATTACTATTTTCCACCCTTTTACTGGAACAACTGTTTGAATTTAAACATTTTAACTTTAACAGTTTATTGGCAGTTGTTCATTGCTAGAACAGTATCTGGTGTCAGTTGCTTCTTTTCAATCACTTTATTTTGTAGTGTAAGAAAGGCTATTTCAGAAACAAATCCTTCAATTAACCTATGTTCAACCAAAACAACTTGCTTGAAAAGAGCACTTTTTAAGAACAATTATTATTTAAGCCAGTGGCCATAATACTTAAACTGTACCAGGTTGTGTGTGTGTGTTTAAAAAAGAACCTATTTTCTTTCCAACCCTGATCAAGAGCCAACAGGCATTTTGTGTTGCCCCATCTTGTCACAATTCTGCATTTATTTCTCCCTTTCAAAATCTGACTTTTTCCTTCTCTGAAATATTCTGTTGATTTTCAAACTGCATTTTAAAAGTGCTGGACATTTGTCTTGGAAAGGCACCTTGTGACTCTCTCCCAGAGATTGGTGACAGGTGTGTGAGGGGATGGGAGAAGTCTTTTAGATGCACTTCCTATCTTCCATGCTGCACGCTTCTCTTTCAGTGCCATTTTGGTTGTAGTGTGATGCAGGAGGGGGGAGTATTTGGGTGACACTACCTCTCCTTTTGAGGTGTGTAAATATATTGTGCACAGACAGCAGCACTGACCTTGGAGAGGAGGGGAGACATGAGGGGAAGAACCCAAACTGTTTTGCAAGGGGGGATACACAGAACCTGCTGCCACCTTTACTTTTCTGCCTTGTGAGATTTTGTTCATTTGTTTCCTTCATGATATCTCCAACATCCACAATGCCACTACAGTGTAATTCTAGCAAAAGAAGGGGAGAAAGGAAAGGAAAAAGAAGACGAAAAGGCAGTGAAACTGGAAATTAGCCACCTACCTGACATAGAATCATAGAATCATAGAATCATAGAATTGCCATTTTTTTTTATTTTAAAAGATGTGTGTTGGTTCCTCCCTTCTTTGCCAAAATTATACTGTAGTGGCATTGTACAATACTACAAAACAAAACAATGCCACAATGCCATTTATATTGGTGGGAGAGGGAAGAAAAGAAAAAAGTGAAATTGGGTGGCACTAACCACCCATGCCCACCGCCACAAGGGGAGGACCTCTTTGCTGAGTGCAGGCAGAGATGTGAGGCAGAGAAAGAGGAGAGAGGAATGAAGAAAATCTCCCAAGGTTGCAAGAAATATACTGGGAAATGCTTGCAAGTGAAGTGATTGCCATGGAAGGGTGTGGAAAAAACTAAACACTATTACAGTGTGGGATGAAAGAAGGAAATAAAAGTGCTGTTTCAAAAGGTTAAAAAAACTGTGTGGAAAAGACTAAGCTACCATAGAGTTGTGCTGGAGGACCTATGAAATGCCTAGAGAGACCATATTTTTCTGATGACAGACAATTGAAACTGCAGGTACCGGTCCTGTGCACACAGAGGCTGACCTGTATTTACTTTGCTATTACTGTGTATTTACTACTGAAGATGAGGAGAAGTGCTTAAGGGATGTTCTGCCTCATGTGCTGAAATAATGTGTCTAGCTTTGGGTACTATACATCATGGCTTGGATGCATGAGATGGGGGAAACCTTTCTTGCTCCATCCTCAAGGAAAACAATATTTTCAATCTGCACCAGAGTGAGAGCAAGGAAGAGCAGGAAAGTCAAGGACGTCAGGGCATGAACCTGAGCCAATACATTACCACTGTGCTTAGACTGTACATTTAAACTATAGCTTTGGTTTGCTTTTTTTAAAAAATGTCATATTTTCTTGGAATTTTTTTTTTCACTCAGCCTAAACCAAACCTAGAAAAACAGAGAGAGAAATGACCAGGAGGACATCTAGGGGAGCACATTGCCACAGAAAACAGAATTGTCTGTCCATCACCCAGAGCCTGGGAAAGTTACCCTTTGCGGGAAATGGTGACTCAGGTGTGCAAGATCCCCTGAATAACAAGATTCAAATATTTATCTTCAATTAATTTGAGTGGGCAGTTCAAGGTTCCAGAGCAATTAACAGAATACTAGCTGGACCCGGTGTACCATATGCCATTTAAAAACTCCCCCCCCCAAATGCCCAGGAGACCTCATGACAACCCTTTGAAGTAGGCTGGTGGGTTTAACTCGCCCACCTGCCGCTCATTCTGCCCCCTGCCACCCCCACCACTCGTTCTGCCCCTTGCCACCCCCACCGCTTGTTCTACCCCCTGCTGCCCCCACTGCTTGTTCTGCCCCTCACCCCATTGTTCTGCCTCCCACCACTCGTTCTGCCCCTCCCACCAGTTGTTCTGCCCCCCCACCCCTCATTCTGCCCCTACCCCCACTTGTTCTGTCCCCCACCCACTCATTCTGCCCCTCCCATCACTCATTCTGCCCCTCCCACCACTCGTTGTACCCCTCCCACCACTCGTTCTGCCCCACTTGCTCTGCTCCCCCACTCATTCTGCCCCTCCCCCACTCGTTCTGCCCCTCCCCCCACTTGTTCTGTCCCCCACCCACTCGTTCTGCCCCTCTCATTATTCATTCTGCCCCTCCCACCACTTGTTCTGCCCCTCCCACCACTCATTCTGCCCCTCCCACCCCACCCCTGCACTCCAGAACACACATTTACACACCACATCCACCCCCATGTCACTCAATCTCCAGCTCCAGCTGCCATGTTTGACATCTACATGGTCCCACCCCAAGTATGCTGATTGGCTGCCCAACAGACCTGTGATTGGTTGATCAGTTCCCTAAGCAGCCAATAAGCACACTGGAAACGGCAACATACCCAAGAGAATTATATATATAGATTGTGTGTGTGTGTGTGTGTGTGTGTGAATTAAGTAATAATGGGGAGTGTCTCTCCATACATTGAACAATTAGGGATTATCTAGACAGTGAAAATACTTCTCACAGAATTCGAGTAGAATACCTTTTGTCCTAATAGGCTGTGAACAAGATTTGTGATATTCAAAAGGGGAGCACAAAAATTCCATCTACTGCACAGAAAAAGCCTTTGTAGCTTTTCCTGAAGTTTTTTGAATAATGTGCAGGCATTGGATGTCACACGTCTAGACATCCAATTTGGGATGCTGCACATTCTCAGCAAGGGAGGAAGTGGAGAGTGGATTGTTCCACCATGCAGGCAGTGGGCAGGCTTGCTGGCAAGGATGTGGCCGGAAGCACTATTTTCGTTTTTCACGTTATTGAATGTGCACTTTTTTGCTGCGGTGAGGCATCCAAAGGGCTTTTTATAAGTGGAAAGTCACACTTGTACACCTTTGATTTACCAGTACAAAAAAAAAATACTGTGCAGCGGTTACAATACATGAGGAGAACAATGCGCTGTACTCTTTGCCACCATCTTGAGTCGCAGGTACGGCTGCATGTGTGCTTCAAACACAAGTAGTTTCACATAGAATAGATTTTGCCAAAAGACCATGGAGACAAATGAGTGATGCTGCGAATTTGCGATCATGCACATCAATCTGCATTATATCTTCTCATCTAGACAAGCCCTTAGGCACAAGCCTATATATACACACTTCCATAAATTAAGTACCACTGAAATGGGTGGGAATTATTTCTCAGTACAGCTCTTCAGGATTTGACTGTTACTCCCCAGGAATTCAGAGGAGTATTGTGAAGATGCCCGCTCACCTGCTTACTCCAAAAATAAAATCCCACTGATTCCAATGGGACTGACTTCCAAGTAAGTACAGATTGAATTGCCGTCCAAGTCTTTCGATTACTTTCTCTTCCAAGCAGTGTGAATCATTTATACGCAGCCAAAAAAGAGCAAATTCTGGAATCAAACTCATGTTCTGGCCCATATAGGTTTTTCATTCAAATTACAGACATGGGGAATGAAAAAAAAAATCCTGATTTAAGCATTGCTTGTGAAAATTCCAGAGTCATTCTCTCCTAATTTGTAGTATAATGAAACCACATTGATGTTTCCTGCTACTACATATGCTCTTTCCCTCTGTAAGGAAGCTGTTTCCTTTTAAAATAAAATTAAGACAGAAGAGTCATAAGAGCTCCCAGTATACTACCTGATTATTTTCTCTTGTGCGTTTTCCCAGATGTAGCTCTTTGAAAATTCAAATGAACTACTTCTGGGTATTATTATTTTTTTTAAGATCGGCATACTCCTAAGTAGGAACCAGTGTGGTGTAGTAGTTTGCGCATTGGACTATGACTCTGGAGACCACAGTTTGAATCCCCACCCGGCCATGAAAGCCCACTGGGTGACCTTCAGCAAGTCACACACTCTCAGCCCTCAGAAAAACCTGTTAGTCACCATAAGTCAGAAACAACTTGAAGGCGTACAGCAACAACAACTCCTAAGTACTGTCAGATATTGGCACTATTGACACACGCTGGCATTCCTTGATATTGTTTCATATATGGCACTGTAATGTAGGTGTGGGTGCTGTGATTATCTCCATGTAGGAGAAATATCAAGTTACATGTGGAATTCAGTGCTGCAGTGTAAGAAAAATATGTGGGGAAGTATCTCTTGGTGGTATGAGACCACTGCTTCAAGGAGGGAATAATACAAAAGGAGATTACAAGTACTGTATAGCCGTTTCCTGTTGGTACCAAGGTCTTGAGAGAGAAGTTGTGCTCTATGAGTCTTGCACCTTCTGGTGGTCTCTTCTTTGCATGCTAGAGAGAGAAAGAACAGATGCCTGTACACAGCAGTGGTTCGAGCTCTCCTTGAGCCAGAACAAGGGGAGAAGCACTGCCACTGTTGCCCCATCAACTGGTTCTCTCCCACCATCTGTATCATTCTAATGGCTACACATACATGCGCAGAACAAGCTATCTGCCATATAATTTCTGCATTTTTTAGCAGTGAAGTGATATTGTTAAAAGACCAGCGGATGTAATGGGGAAATAAGTCTAGTAATTTACTTGATGATTTATAACCTACTTTTCAATAAATGTTAAGTTCCAAAAGCAGAGAATAATAGTAAAGCACCCAAACATATAGCAAAAATCCAGTCAACAGCCAGAAGAATAAAAGAAGCTCAACCATGTTCCCTCATACTTTGAGTTTAAAAGCTGGCCTATACAGAGGAAGGGGGCATCAGAGAATCTTAACAGCCTCTCTGAATAGGCCTAGATCTTGGAATTCTCAAGCAATAAAGAATTTCATACATGGAGAGCTTGGAAAAGTCCCTTTCTGGAGGCTACAGTTCCCATGGTCTATACCTTTAAAGCCCTATGTGGCTTGGGTCTTAAATCAGCATGTTTTAAGGTGCTCTCAGATTCTGCTTAGAAAACTGATTTTTGAATGACACCTCCGAGGGCTTGTCTGCATTGGTGGGAAACCTCTGAACATGCCTCAAAGGCAACACAAATGTTTTTTATCTGCAGCGTCCCCATGAACACCACACTCACCGGGGCTTCTCTGGAGTATCCCGCCACACTGTAATCATAGGTGAACCTGTGGCAATGGAAAAGCACAGTCCAACGCTGATCACGTGTCCTATATATCACATTATTTCTGGCCACATGGCCAGGGCTGCTCCATTGTTGTTTTTCAGTTCAGTTATGCATGTGAATATACATTGTCCCAGTGTACTGTATTACTGGCTAAGCAGTGATACACTTATACAGATATGTGCACAATTGTTTTTTTTTGGGGGGGGGGGTTGTTAAAGCACCAGAACAGAGACCCATCCACCTGAAGCTCTGCCCCTGGTTTTCCACTGAAGCCAATCTGTGGCTGCCACACAGCCAGTAATCCAGGTTTCTATCTGAACTGCAGGGCAAACTGCAAATCTTTTAGACCTGGATTTTCCTACAGAAACCCCAATGAAGATGGGAATGGTCACAACTGTGTGGCAACTGTGCTGCAACTATGGGGTGAGTTTGCGTTTGTTTGTGGGGGGGGGGTGTCGCCTGTGTAGACAAGCTCCCAGAATCTTGGAGTTGCCCAGAATCTGAGAATTCTAGTCCATAACCCAATGCTCCAAGTGGAATCTGGAATTATAGCCCAGAAAGTCATTTTCCCCCCAAACTCTTCATGCATAAGAGGTTTCTGGGGTAGGCAGAGCGTAAAGAAGAAACGTGTGAAGCTGAGCTGAGTTACAGGTCCTCGGTGCTCAGAGAGATTCCTGTGGGGGCAGGTGCTGCTTCAGTTGTTGTGGCTTTACCCCATATAAGATTTTTAAGGTACTTAGGAACTTTGGAAGCTGCCTTATACCATGTCAGATCACTGGCCCCTCTAGCCTAGTTCTGTCAACACTAACAGGCAGTGGCTTTCCAGGGTTTCAGACAGGAGCCTTTGCTAGCCCTATGTGGAGCTGCTGAGGATAAACATGAAACCCATTGCATGCAAAGTGGGTGCTGTATTGCCCTCCAACCTCCTATTTGTAAGACTTTGCTACTGTACATTAGTCCAGAAACAAGTGAGTAACTGGGGAAGTTTATGTAAGTAAAACTGGATGCAAGAAATTTTGGAGTTGCAGGGATGGGAATGTGATACCCTCCAATTGTTTCAGGACTTTTTCAGACAATACTTACCATGCAAGGAGGTCTCGGGAGAGGCACGGCGCTGTCGCGCGGCACGGGGTCCTTTTCGGATGCTGCCGTCCCTCTTCCAAAATCATCGGTGTCACTTCCGTGAAGGATTGGAAGCGGCCGCGCCATATTTTAATCACAGAAGTTACCCATGATTAAAATCTTGTGAAATATGGTGTGGCCGCTTCCAATCCTTCACGGAAGTGACACCGATGATTTCAGAAGAGGGACGGCGGTGTCCGAAAAGGACCCCCTGCCGCACAACAGCACAGTGCTTCTCCTGAGACCTCCTTGCACGGTAAGTATCATCTGAAAAAATCCTAAGTTTGGCAGGGACAGTCCTGGTGAATCCTCTGCCATCCCATCTTTTTCAGCTGCTTTTCAAATGTCCCACTTCCTCCCCTCCTCCTCCCCTTTGTCTTCAGCTTTTCTCAGCTGCTGCAAACCAAGTTCAAAGTCAAAAGTAGTTTGCACTCAATTAACTTGGTGGAGGGGAGGGGAGGAAAGGAGGGGTGAAATCTTACCCTTCCCAGTAGATTCAGACCAAAGCCAACTGCTGCAGCCTCTCCTACCTTGTCTATTCTTCAGTGTTGCTTGACCACACTGCATCTCAGTTTTTATCTATGAAATTTTGGAAAGTATGGAAGCTTTAAGCAGATGTTGTGACCACCAGTGGTCTCAAGGCCTTATCAGAGAGCTATAGAAAAGTCAGGTTCAGATAAAAATAGATTTAGCCCAGTTCTTGCTCTCTGCAGTAAATATATAGAGAATATGTTCTCTATATATAATTCTCTTGGATATGTTGCCATTCCCAGTGTGCTGATTGGCCGCTTAGGAAACTTTCCAACCAATTAAAGCTCTTCATTGGGCAGCCAATCAGCACACTGGGGTTGGAGACATATGGAAAGCTTCAAGTCCTTTCTAAACATGGCAGCATCAGAGGGGCTCTTGCATCCTGGCAAGTGTAGTATGCACGTGTGTGTGTAGCATGTGTGTTTGTGTGTGTAGTGTGGGGTGTGCATGTGTATGTGCAATTGCATGGTGGCAGCAGAGGGGCTCTTGCATCATGGTGCTTGTGGTGTGTGTGTAGTGTGGTGTATGTGTGTGTGGCGTGGTGTGTATGTGTGCAATTGCATGACAGTGGTAAAGGAGTTCATGCGTCCTGGCACACATGGTGTGTGTGTGTATGTGTGTGTAGCGTGGAGGGAGTGTAGCAAGGGCTGTGTGTGTGGTGGGGTGTTTGTGTGTAGTGTGGGGTGCGTGTGTGCATGTGTGATTGCATGGTGGCAGCAGAGGGGCTCTTGTGTCCTGGCACATGTCGTGTGTGTGTAGTATGGTGTGTGTGTGTGTAGCGTGATGTGTGTGTGTAGCATGATGTGTGTGTGTAGCATGATGTCTGTGTGTGTATGTAGCATAGTGTGTGTGTGTGCAATTGCATGGCGGCAGCGGAGGGGCTCTCACATACTGGCGTGTGTGGTGTGTGTGTGTATTCATGGTTGCATGGTTGTGGTGGAGGGGCTCTCACATCCTGCCACATGTGGTGTGTGTGTAGCATGGTATGTGTGTGTGTAGCACAGTCTCTGTGTGTATGCGCAGTTGCATGGCGGCAGCAGAGAGGCCCTCGCATCCTGGCATGCATGGTATGTGTGTGTCTAGCATTGTGTGTGTGTACACACACACAATTGCAGGGCAATGGCAGAGGGGCTCTCAGTATGAAACTAGCTGTACCTGGCATAACATAAGCCATTATAGTTTATTTGAAAAGTTATATATTAATGCATCAAATGATCATACTCTTGACATGTTTCCTAAGTGGCCAATCAGCAGAGTGGAAACAGAAACATACTAAACTGTTTTACAGATAGATAGATAATGGTGTATGTTATGCCAGGTTTAGCTAGCGGCATGATATTGCAATACAAGGACTGGAGTTTATGCAGGGAGGTACAGGCCAGCTTTAGGAAGGCATGCAAACCAGAATGGGTAGAGAGGCTCTGTGCATGAAGAAGAAGAAGGTCTGTGGAGACCTTTGCAATTCAAAGAGGAATTCTGGGGATGCATCAAGGGCTCTTTTCACCAGCTTTTTCTTTAGGGATGTGATCATTGTCCCTGACACCTGTTTCAGAAGCAGGGCTAGAAAAGAATTGGGTTGGATTTGGTTGGTGACCTTTTTACAACTCCTGAGACTCCTCATAAACAGAAATGCGCCTCACCTTTATTCTTACATTTGTGCAGCTGAGGGAGCATGTTGGAGGGACAAAGTGCTCACACAACTAAATGGCGTTTATAATATGAAAATGGCTAAAAATGCTCACAGCCAGGAAAAACGTGAGTTAACACACTTTAGCCAATGTGAAGAGGAATGTGTAAATTAGGTAAAATGCATAAATTAATTGGCACATTAGGAATATTAAAATAAAAATTAAAAATGCACACCAATGTTCATGCAGTGAAAATTACCAGTGTCTCACAACTTGGTACAAAACAAAGGTGCAACAAAATCAACAAAGGGAGAATTTGTTATCCCCATTCAGAAATGAGCATTATTCAACCACTCAGTCATCCCATCTTAGAAGATGCCCTTTTCTTTCCTCTTCCTAGACATGATAAGTTGTCTGCAGTGGTTCTGGGCCCCCTAAGGTGCATAAGCCCCGTTTAGCAGAGCTGAATACTTTCCATTTCTGTGTGGCTCAGTCCCTCACTGTTCTGGCAACAATTGAATGACAGGATCCTGTGGGACGGTGGACCATGTAGGAGGGTTCCTACGTAACAGTGTCAGAATCATGTAATATGAGAGAATGGCAAGAAAAGCCTCTCTCATGATGTATGAATCATCCCTTAGCAAGCCATCAGCATGAAAGGGATGCTTGTTGCATAAAATCTGGGCTTATGTATGCATCCTTTTCCTCTCGCACTGCTCAGACCCCATGCCTTGCGTGCATCTAAGGAACTCTTGATGTTATAATATCCAGTTATAGCACTGTTCGGCATGCTGAGGCCTTGATTGAAAGCTCACTGATATCAGTGCTTGTGTTTTCAACTCACATCAACGGCTTTTGATCGGGACTCAAGTTGGCAATGGAAATTGTTGTTAATTTCCTTTTGTGGGAGCTTGCGTGGGATACACAATTTTTGCCTTTGTTGTGAAGGAGCAGGCTGTGGGCTGCCACTAGAGGCAAGCCATGTCACACACACAGTATTGACGGCAGATACAGTTGCGAATTTTTCTATTCATCTTTCTTCTAATGTTATTTCTGAGCCTTTGCCAGAGATCTGAGCAGATAGTTGCTCCTGTGCGGACTCCTTGCTTCACACCCATTCATTTTTCTCACTTTGCAGCTTTCAACTGAGCAAATACATTTGGGGGAATGTGTGTGTTACAGTGGGAGGCGGCGGCTGGGGGGCTAGAAGACATATTGATTATAAGAACGAAGTTGCTTTCAGCCTCTGAGCCTCTTTCTGGTCTCTCTTTGTGCTGCCAGTGTGTTTTATTCACTTTATAGAAAGGTGCTGGTGGTCTTTAGTCTTATGCATTTTGCCAACACTGCTGGCCTCCCTCTGTGCATCCCTTTGCTGCCTCTCTCCTTCTCTCCTGTCCTTTTGACCTACTTCACTCTCCCATGATAACATGAAAGCATACAGTAGGATCCCTCCATCTGATGCTCAAATTGTCATATGTTTTTATTTGGTTTTTCCCTTAAGAAAAAAAAATGGTCCAAACATCCAACTTATCTTCAGCTCTTCCTCTTCCCATGCCCTTCTGATGTTTAACACTGTGACAGATTCTTCAACCAGATGCTTGCATGAAGAGCAGGCTGGTGTTGGGTATACACATTTTTATCAATTCCTGCTTACCCATCAGCTCTCAAAATTTGGCCCAAGCTAAAAGGCAAATCCTGCCATTAGTTCAGTGGATATTCCCTCTTCTGCCCTAATATATAGCACAGGTTGTTGTTTTTTTAAAAAAAAGGCTGGAATCCTGTTAGTAACATACACATATTTAATTCAGGTTTACATACATGTGTGTCTTGTTTTGGATGCTACTCAAAGGAGTTATTGACTAGCTTATTATGCAGTATTTAAAATCTCTTCCAGCAGCTGTCAAAAATATGTCCAACAGTGGGTTGCATTTCCTTAAACACCCTTCTGTTACCTTTTACCTCCTGCATTCAGGAGGAATTGGGTGCAATTTTCACAAGATTTTTGGGTGCTTCAGGAGCTGCAAAAGTGAGACCTAGGGACCACATGTAGCCCATAGGGCACATTGGCCCCACTCCAATATAGACAAAGAGAAGTCTAACTATGCCCCAACAAAAACCCCAATGGGCTGCCTAGGTAGGTACAGCTATCCTGAGATGGTGGAAGATTTTGTAGTAAATGTTGGTGATTTATGTGGCATATCATAAGAGGCAGCAGACAAAAGATCTTCTTCAGCTCTGTCCACCCTTGACAACAGATTGCCCTATAGCCTATATAATTTTAGTAGACCTGCTGATTAAATATCCTGGATGTGGCAGGGAAATACTTTCCACCCCCTTTTGCCTCTTTGAAAATGACTTCACTTTCCTTTGTGGAGATGCCTTCAGTCAAGCTGTGGAGGCAAGTACAAATGAGAAAGTAGTTCAAAAAAAGGGAGGGGGGAAGGGAGAACAACAGCCCCCAGTCACCTTAGAAAATGAACATCTCTTATCCTCTGAAGCTTAAATAGCAGCAGGAAATAAGGAGAAAATAACTCTTTCCAGGTTGTCTGGTTTTATCAAGGCACTCATCTGCACAGTAGGGGAAAGAGAGAGATGGAGAGAGTGGGTGGGGGAAACAATTCACCTTAAACAAATTTTATCATCAGGCAACACTGTAGAGACCAGGACAGAAGTGGGATGGGGGGAGGAAAGGAGAGGAAGGAGGCTGCCATTCTGACTTAACATCAGAGCATAAGCCTATGCCGTTTAGTCCTGTCAGACCCATTACTCTGTTAGCTCACAAGTAGCTACTGAAACGAAAGAACTACCTGTTATGTTCTAATAGAAATGGATGCTGCACATACGTGCATAAGGGTCTTTCTCCAAAAGGTCTACGTACTGTTCAAAACACAAGCTTTCCATGGATGCTGAGAGGTTTGGATAAAAATCTGAATGCTGCTTCTTCTTGAGATCATGTTCAGTCCACAGGAAAAGCATACCAGTTAATAGTGTGTAGCTATGGGGGAGTGGGGTGGGGTGGGGAAGGGGGATGAATGAAGAAGAAGAAGATGAAAACAGTGACAACCCTTCTAAATTAAATTTAAGTCCATTGGGAGGTAGTTTTCAATGGGATTAAAAAGTCAGTGAAGAGCAAATAATTTTACTCCCCAAAATGCAAGAGCTTGTTTTCCAGACCTGAACCATTCTGGCTGGTTTACAAAAGAGATAATTGAGGTTTGTAATGCTTGGCACATGTGTGAAGCTCTCTCTCCTCTGGGAAACGTAAAAAAGCTTTCTAGATCATTAACTTGAATCTTGAAACTTGACTGTTAAGAACAGCTAACCCAATATACTCCAGCCCCGCCTACACTGTAAGATCTTCTGCTAAGGCCTTTGTTCAGGTACCTCTGTTACAAGCAAAGAACACATCAAACACAGAACACATCTCAGCATTTATTTATTTATTTATTTATTTAAGCATTGGCATCTTGACTCTGACTTGCCCTCCTATTTCCCTGGTAGTCACACTGCAGTCTTCCTTGTGCCTCAGCATTTTAACCTGTGTCTGTTTTGAAAGACTTGATGCTTCCAATTGTTGTTTTCTTCTTGTGTTTGATGTTGTGATGTTGCAGGTTGTACACCAACCTAAACAGAATGATAGAGCTGTTTTTTTAAAAAAAAAATTAAATGTAATTACATTTTTGTTTAATGGATATGTAAACTGTCCTGTACTTCCCTGGGTCTCCAAGGCCACTCTATTCTGCTTTGGTCAGACCTGACCTGGACTACTATGTCCTGTTCTGGGCACCACAATTCAAGAAGGATGTTGACATGCTGGGATGCGTCCAGAGGAGGGTGACCAGGATGGTGGGAGGTCTGGAAGCCATGCCCAGTGAGGAACGGCTTAGGGAGCTGGTTATGTTTTGCCTGGAGAAGAAAAGGTTAAGAGGGGACATGATAGCCATGACTAAATATTTGAAGGGCTATCATACTGCAGATGGAGCAAGCTTGTTTTCTGTGGCTCCAGAGACTAGGACACAGAGCAATGGACTCAAACTGCAGGAAAAGAGATTTCACCTAAACATTAGGAAGGACTTCCTGATAGTAAGAGCTGTTTGACAGTGGAATACACTGCCTTGTAGTGTGGTGGAGTCTCCTTCTTTGGAGGTTTTTAAGCAGAAGCTGGATGGCCATCTGTCGGGAATGATTTGATTGTGAATTTCTGCATGGCAGGGGGTTGGACTAAATGGCCCTTGTGGTCTCTTCCAACTCTATGATTCTTTGATTCTAAGGCAGGGTGACAAATCTCAGAGCATGCAGAGCTGGAGGAAAAGGAGGAGGCGGTTTGATTTTATTTGAAAAGGTGTCTTTAAAGCCTGCATGCCATCTCCTTCCCACTCCCAACTGGCACCTGGGCTCACTGGCTCAGCATATTCTCCTGTCACACACCATTTGGGCCAAGGTAATGAGCATCATCACAACCTTCTTGTGGCATAAGCCCTACACAGTGCCTGGAAAAACTCCTTGTGTGCATAACCCTCCAAGTGCCCCGATTTGACAGTCCTGCTTAATCCTCTGTCATCCCACTTTCTCAGCTGCTTTTAAAATGTCCCATTTCCTCTTCTCCTTGCACTTTCCCTCTTCATCCTCAGTTTACTTCAGCTCATGCAAACTAAGTTCGAAGTGCAAAAGTAGTTTGCACGCAATTAATTCAGCAGGGAGGAGGGGAGGGGTAGAGTCAGATGCCCTTTCCTGTGGACTGAGACAAAAACAAACTGTTAAAGCCTCTCCTAGCTTGTTTGTTTTCCCTCATTAAGAACTTTTGCCATCTTTGCCATGCTCTGGTATTGTTTGGCTACATGATTCCCAGTTTTCACCTGTGAAATGTTGGAGGGTATGCATGTGCCATGTGTCACTGCAGTCAAGGCTGTGCAAATTGAGAGCCCTACCAGAAAGGGCAGCAACAGCCACAGCCTTGACTGTGATTTGCCCTGGGAAAGAATTTTGGGGAGAGGAGGAGGAGCTGGTTCTGCTAAGGATGCCATATTATCCTGTTGGATGGGTTTTATTTATCTGGCATCTAGGCTCATTTACCCAGTTTCCTCTACCCCGTACCTGTTTCTACCTTACAGGAGGCAAGAGATGGATAAAAAATAATAGCTTCTGATACACAAAGATTGACAGTCCATTTGGGAGAAGGTGGGAAGTCGGCTTTCATTTCTGCCCTATCCTTTAAAGTGGTAATCTGGGGATGACTCAAATATGGAGATTATCACACTACATTGTTATGCTGCTATTATTTCACTTTAACTGCTCTAGCTGCCTCCTGTGGACTCCTGGGATTTGCAGTTTAGGGAGGGGCATTTAGCATTCTCAGCCTGAGAGCTCTTAGGCCTCACTAAACTACAAAACCCAGAATTCCCCAGGAGGCAGCCATAGCGTTTAAAGTGGAATAATAGCACTATAACAGTATAGTATGATAAGTGTCTACAAGGGCTTGAGTCTATGTATGATTGAGAACTTTGCAAATGAATGTATTATTTTAATAGCAGTTGTTTTGCAGAACAATTTTTTGCAAAATGTTTTCCCAGAGAAGTGTGGTGGTGTTTTTTTGCACAAAAGGGAGTTTGCACCAAAAAATCATTTATGAAATATTTACAGTGAAGTCCCCTAAACATCTAAAACAGTTGCATAAAAGTACCTATAATCTCACCCACTGGGAAGAACCCTTGAATTTTTTTTCTTCTCCCATGGAATAACAAAATACAAGTTCAGATCAAACAAAATTCAAGCACAAAATGTAAAGTTCAAAACAAATAAAATTCAAGAACAAAATAGAGATTCAAAACAAAACAAAATTCAGAATGTAGTGTTTTAAAGCAAAGATTTACATTCCTAACCTTGCCATATACTAGCATTTACTCTGTTGATGAAATTTCAAGTTATGGGCCTACAAACTGACGCTTTCCCTCTTGATTTCTGTCTGTCTTTTGTAGGCAGTGAAGGTTCGGGAGAAACTGTTCAAAAAGAAACCTCCACCTGTGACATTTGTCAGTTTGGAGCAGAGTGTGATGAAGACGCAGAAGATGTCTGGTATAGAAACCTATTGCTATGCTCATTTGTTTTCGCTAGCTTGCTTTTTCCTTACATGACTTTTTCTTTCTGCCTGCACTCAGATGGCAACATCATGGATTGCCTTTGAGGTGGAAGGAATATAATCTCTGCTTTCTCCTTTCTGGTCCCTCCATGTTCAAGATACAGACACATCTGCATGTACACTAAATGCATGTAACCTGTTGGTGTTCAACCTACAGCCTACAAAAACAGATTTACAGCCTGGTTATAGATTGCATACAAGCTCCTGTGTTATACCATCCTTGAATATGTGGATATTTTTTCTCTGGATTCATTTGTACATGAGATGACCACCTGCACAGATGGAGTGTTGAGATAACAAGAACAGTATGACCCCCATATCTGTGGGAGACACATTCCTGGACTTAGGAGTACTGTGGAAACACAAAATTATGGGGAATAGTTAACCCTATAAAAATGAACGACTTCTGACCCAACCACGCCATACAGCTGCACTGGAAGTCCTAGAGATTCCTAGAAAGAACACCTCTCTAGGAATCTCTAAGTCCTCTAATGTGACTCTATGGTCAGGTTCCAATGGAAGCATACTTTAGAATCGTGCTGGAGGACCTAGAAAATGCCTAGAGAGAGCATATTTTTTTCTGATGTGGGTAAGTGAAACCATAGGTACAGGTCCCATGGATACAGGGGTCATACCATAATGTACTTACAGACTGAGCTCAGACCTCACCAGGAAGGAAAAGATTCTCCATTTTATGTCACAGGGTGTTTGCAGGGTGCTCGACTGTCAAATAAGAATGAAAAGAATATTCAAAAATGGTTGAAAATTTGTTTCTTGCGTGCTAAGGAACCCTGATGAGAGAACCCTCACCTGAAGAAAATATTTGCAGGTTCAGACTTAATTCTGCACAAAAGTCACTCATGGAGCAGGGGCAGGGGTTGCACAGAAAACAGCATTTTATGTGTGGAAAATAATATTTCTGCCCAGAAAGCAGGTGAACAAATGTATTTACCAACAGAAGTGAATGGGAATGTTTGGTTATAGAATAACATGCAAGTGATGATGGCATATACACACATGCACACACAGACACAGACACACAGAGAGAAGGGGGGGTAAGATCTGGATTTTTTTTTATAAAGATCAAGTTTATCAAAAGAGGGACCCTTACAGCAGGAAATTTGTGCTGATTTCTGAATCTACTCCTTTGAAGCATCATAGCTTCTTAAGAGCCACATAATGACAGTGGGAGGTGAAGTGCTCCATCTTTATTGACAGATCAGCCTTTCCACAGAAAAAACTCAGTGCAATACGACATACTGTCATTCCTCCACATTTGCGGGTCAAGCATTCATGGATTTGATTACAGTGGGCCCTTCATATCCACTGGGGTTTGGTTCCAGGAGACCCCCTGGATACCAACATCTCAAGTCCCATTATATTAAATGGTGTAGTAAAAGGGTATCCTTTATATAAAATGACAACAACAAGGTTTGCTTCTTGGATTTAAAAAAATATTTTTCAAGTTATAGATGGTGGAATACGTAGGCGCCAAATCCGTGAATATAGAGGGTTGACTGTATGTGGATCTAAGTAATATGTTCTCTCTAGGCAATTGTAGGTCTAGAGGTTGACCATAGAATCATGCTGGAGGACCTTCATATGCCTAAAGAAGTGTTCTATCAAGTAAAAAAAAATAGTGAGCCTATAGTTGTGGTTTTTCCACTTTCGCAGGGGTGCTGCACCCTTAACCCCTGCAAAATTTGAGGGATGACTGTACAACATGACAGAAGTAGGTCATTCAGTCCAGTGGTACTTTCTCCCAGGTACCTAAGAGTATTACAGAGCTTGGAAAAGTTACTCCTACAACTCTCAGAATTTCAGTGGCCATGCTGAGAGTTGTAGCTCCATTTCTAAGCTCTGGGGATTGCTTCATGAAGGCCATTTTTAATGGAGTGTGAAGAAGGGGAGGGCAGCAGCTAGGAAAGATGTTATATGACTGCATCCCAAAAATGCAGCAAGGAAGCTTTTCAAGAATAGAATAAGTGACCAGACTTTGGCCTAGTCTACACTGGCCATAATACACCAGCTTCCCACTGGCATATTCAGTTGCTCCCATTAACTGCATGAAATAGGCAGGAGTCCACACAGACACACCAGCCCATCTCTGTAGCCACTGCTATGTCCATCCATGTCTCACTCTCTGAAGCCAGGAAGTGAGCCCTCAGAAGGTGATCGAGGTTCCTGCACGTGACTACCCTTGGTCACATGCTGCAGGCCTGCTCCTGGCTTCAAAGAGTGTGACACGGACAGCAGCTGCAGATGGGCTGGCATTGCCGTATAGCCTCCTGTGGACCTGTGGGGCCCAATCCATTATTTTTTTTTTTCTGAGAAGAAGCAGTTTTTCCTGGGAATTTTGCTGAAATGTTTTATCAGGCTTTACCCTGTCTTTGCCCTGGACATTATGAGCACTTCCTGGGGACAAAAGCCCTGCATTGTCTGGACTAAGGCAGGGGCAAAATTGAATAACAAGCCCATGTAGGCATGGCCTAGGTCACCTAGAAGTCAACAGATGTGTATGTCTTCTGTTTTCCTGGTTATATACCATTAGTAGGTTAAAAGTATGGAAGTATTAGAAATTAATAAAAGTTTAATATTAATACAACATTGTCACCATCACCACCTTTAGAAGCAAGGAAAAGGAAACCATATGCCTGAACAGATAAGACAAGTTTGCCAGCTTTTCTTTATGTACATTTCAGACTTTAAAATTGGATAATAGCAGCCTGTAGAGAGCCAGCATGTTGTAGTGGTTTGAGTGTAGTGGTTTGAACTAGTGTTCTGGAGACCAGGGTTCAAATCTCTGTGTGGGGCCTGGAAACCCACTGGGTGACCTTGGGCAAGTGACATTCTCTCAGCCTCAAAGGAAGGCAGTGGCAAACCCCCTCTCAACAAATCTTGCTGAGCAAACCATGTGATAGTTTTGCCTTATGGTCACCATAAGTCAAAAATGACTTGAAAACACAGCAACAAGAACAACAAACCAGCATCTGAGTAAAGGTAACGACTGATCCACCCCTGCAGACTGAAGCACCTGTCCCACCACTTGGACCATAGGCCACCACAGGCCAATGGTACCCCCAAAAACATAATCATTCTCATATACACATGCAACATACTATTGGTGCAAAAAAAAAAAAAAAACTATGATCTGATCTGATATGCAAACAATATTTAATTTGTTTTAAAATGCAACAAAATGCTGGAGTTTATGTCAGTTTGAACCCCCCTCCATGTTCTGCTTCCACCCACAGAAGCACAAAAATAGGAGCCGCTCTGCTTGGGAGAACCCACTCAATATGGTGTTCTCAGTGTTACATATTCTCATGTTCTCAATGTGAAATTTTCAAATGTGCTTTTTATTCCATGGCAGGCACTGAACAGGGTCGAGAAAGGGTTTCCCTTTCAGACGATGTCGACCCTGTCCCATGCTGCTCCCGTGCTGCCCCTGTGATAGTGATATATGGGGAAACATCGTGAATAGATCACCCATTCCATTTCTGTCACAGAAGCACGGGTGGTCTGAAAAGCACCC
This sequence comes from Gambelia wislizenii, assembly GCA_030847615.1. Taxonomy (NCBI): domain Eukaryota; kingdom Metazoa; phylum Chordata; class Lepidosauria; order Squamata; family Crotaphytidae; genus Gambelia; species Gambelia wislizenii. Next base: position 264,094,862 of record JAUMIR010000001.1, read on the forward strand.
CATTCCTCTCCCGTTATGCTGGCGCGATGCCAGCCATGGCAGGAGGTCTGTTCCAAACACTTCCAGTCCAGAGCAGGACATCTCCCCTCCCCAGGTTACTTGTTTTTTTAATGTGTTTTTGTGCTTGGTGTACTTTTTTAAAAAAAATTACTTTTATTTTTAAATTCCCTGCAAAATCGTTCTCTCATGAGAATGGGCAGGATTTGCTTTCCGGGATGTGAATGCAGCTTTATGACAGCTGTATTCACTCCTGGCCAGCTGAGGGGAGGGGGAAGACATTCCTGTCACGGAAAAAGGTAAGTGTCTGGAAAAAAATAATTCCATGGCAGGAACAGGAGTGAAGCGGGAGGGTGTTTAGCGGGACAGGAACGGGGTAAAAGTCCTTGTCTGAAAATGTCCTAAGTCCATGGGGCACACTTTGGCCTGGGATCTGCAACTCAAGCAGAATGTAGGAAGCAAGTTGCTTACCTGCCATGCTGACTAGGGGTTTCTGGGAACTTTAGTCCAAACTTTTCCAAGCTCTGCATATTGCATCTCTGCTAAAGGATCCTCACTGGCTGCCAATCTGCTACCAAGCTAGGTTTAAGCTGGGTTTATTACTATACAAAGCCTTAGGCAACTCAGGAACCAGGTTACTTCAAAAAATAGCTCCCCCATACCAACCCAGTAGTCCACCATTTTGCTCTTCAGGGGATGCCCTGGTATTTGTACTGCAGACTGCAGATGTTCCTTTGGCCTGGGTGGCAACATGGAGATGGGATTTTTCTGTGATGGCTCCCACCTTGTAGAATTCTCTCCCTTCCTGCAGTATGGCAGGATCCAATGCTAGCATCCTTTAGTCACTTACTGAAAACTGACCTTTTTAGTTTGGCTTTCCCCAGCTATTGCATGTTTGGGGCTGTCTCTGAAGTTGCATTATTGAGTTTTTATATAATTTTTATAGAGTTGCACAGAATTGGCCTTAGGTAGCAGCAAGCATAGAAATCTGCATTTCACTCACCAGCCTAGTGCCTTTCAGCCAAAAGCACATAAGGGCCATTTTTCTAGGATGCATCTCCACTGTGGGATGTAAAGAATATTCACAAATTTTATTGTCCTTGTTGAGAAAATGTGTTTCAACATATCAAAACACCTCACTGAGGAAAAAAAAATAAGCTGCTAAAGATATATTTTTTCACATATTTGGACTACTTTTCAAAAATTTCAGATGTACAAAAATTAGTTTTCCATATAAACCCCTCTTTCCATGCAGAAACCAGTGCATTCTCTCCAAAACAATTTTCCCCCAAAAAAGTCCCCAAATGAACATCAAAACATTTCAGCAATTATAATTATGTTGCCCATTGGAGTGAAAATGTTTGAAATTCCCATTAAATTTTGCAGAACAGCATCTATGACACTCACTGCAAACTCCCCACTGCTCCAGAAGAAGAGACGGGTGGTGGTGTTGCCTCTGCACTCTCCCTGCTATGGAAGGAGGAGGGAAGAGTGGTAAGGATGATTCTAGCATTTCCAGCATACTACCATAAGAGGAGGAGGCAGCATGTAGCAGCTGGGTATTTTATGAACATCTCGTTTCCAGGAGTCCTGGGAGATTATCAGATGGACTATAAAGTCTGTTGCAGGAATGGAACAGAATTGGGAAAGGGCTTACCTTTTGGATGACGTCATTCTGTTCCTGGTCTGCTCCCATTCTGCCCCCATGATACCTTATTCACAGGAAAACATCGTTAATAGACCACCCGTCCTGTTTCTGTAACGGGATCACGGATGGTCTGAAAGATGCCCTGTTGCTATCTCATTATGCTGGTGCGATGCCAGCCCTGGGGAGAGGTCTGTGCCAGACACTTCCGGGTGTGATCAGGACAAGGAGGTAAGTGGCACCCTTTTTTTTCCCCTCCCCAGGTTACTTGCTAATTTTTTAGGGTGTTTGGGGGGTTTGTTTTGTTTTTTGATGTTTCTTTTCATTTTTATTTTTAAATTTCCCACGCATCGTTCTCTAGCAAGAAGGGGCGAGATTTCATTTCCGGGACGTGAATGCAGCTTTGCAACAGCTGCATTCACTCCTGGCCAGCGAGGGGAGGGGGAGGACGTTACCTGTTCCGTGATGGGGGGTAAGTGTCTGAAATGTTTTTCCTAATTGTGGAACAGGAATAGGAGTGGGGCGGGAGGGGGGTAGTGGGATAGAAACGGGTTATAAGGGCATGGATAGAAACAGGTAACCACGTGAAATCATCTGTGTTATAGCACAGGCAGTTTCCCCATTCTACCTTTCCATAGTTTCATTCCCCGCCCCCCAGGACCCCTGGGAACAAAGCATTGATAAAATAGCCAGCCACCATGTTCTGCCTCCTCCTCTTCTGGTGTTGTGCAAGGTCCTCTAGAGTGGTCATGGCTGCTATCACTGTGTATGTTCCCTTCCCTCCTATTCCTTCCATCACATGGAGGGTACAGAGGTGCCACCAACACTGCTGCCTGCCTGCTGCTCTATTGGAGGGGCTTGTTAATTGGTTGGCTGGCTGGCTGTTGTGCCCACCACAGAGGCAGCCTCTTTGCAGTGTGGGGGCATCTGCAGTGCTTTGTTTCCCACCTCAAGCAGTGGAAGAGTTGAGCTACCATGGTCCTACTGATTACCACAGGATGAATGAGAGCCTTGAAGCTGGGCCTTGTATCACAGGGACATGCTGTAGCTACCACAGTGACACATCACTGTGAGCACAGAGGAGTAAATGTGTCAGCTTTTCTCCCACTCCTAGGACACCCAGGAAGAAAGAAGGTGAAGGTGTGCCAACAGATGTGGCCGGGTTCATTTAAAAGAACAATTAATATTCTTCCGCACAGCCACAGCCTGTGTTTTTGCAGCCTCTTGTCCCCATTCAAACTCTTCCCTGACATTTCTGCCAAATCCCACTCAGCAAAATTAATACTCACTGTTGTCACTATTCATTATCATTGTCTGATTTAAAAGCAAATTGCTGCAACGGCTGTTCAGAAGGTGGGGCTCTGATATTCCCATTCAGAGTGTGGACCAAACAGAGGCATACATAATTGTTCAAGTGAAGAAAGAACACACTACTATAGCCATGTGGTGTGGGACAATTAACTCTTGCTTGGGTTTAGGAGCTGAAAATGCAGTGGTAGGGTTTGGTTGGGGGAGCTGAAAAAAGCAGTGGTAGAAGGCTGAAATTAGACCCTCCATCACTCAACTTCCAGAGCTCTAAACCAGTGCTTCTCATACAATCTGATATGGGGGAACCAGCATTTTCTCCCTAATGTGCCAGGAATGGGTACCATATTTATGACCGTTGGCTACAACTGTTTCTTTATTTCCTGGGAACTCCCAGCAGACCAGTAGCATTTTGACTCTCCTGAGCTAAATAGAGGGCCATTTAACTCTTCAAATGCAAAGCAGTCATTCTCACAGCAGGAGGAAGAATCTGCTGGGAAAACTGCCCAGGCCATTTTACACTTCAGTCATAGAATCATAGAATCATAGAATCATAGAATTGCAGAGTTGGAAGAGACCACGAGGGCCATCCAGTCCAACCCCCCTGCCACGCAGGAAATCACAATCAAAGCATCCCCGACAGATGGCCATCCAGCCTCTGTTTAAAGACCTCCAAGGAAGGAGACGTAGTCTCATTCAGCCAGGTCTCTCCCATCCTATATTTATGCATTTCATTTTTCCGCCCTAAATGCAGTACTTTACATTTCTCCGTATTGAATTTCATTTTGTTAGCTTTGGCCCAGCTCTCCAGTCTATCCAGGTCATTCTGAATTTTGATCCTGTCCTCCAGGGTATTAGCTACTCCTCCCAATTTGGTGTCATCTGCAAATTTGATAAGTATGCCCCTAATTCCCTCATCTAAGTCATTGATAAAGATGTTGAATAGCACTGGGCCCAGGACAGAACCCTGTGGCACCCCACTGGTCACATCTTTCCAAGACGAAGAGGAGCCACTGCTGAGCACCCTTTGGGTTCGGCCGGTCAACCAATTACAAATCCATTTAACAGTTAACTTGTCTAGCCCACATTCTACAAGCTTGTTTGCAAGAATGTCATGGGGAACCTTGTCAAAGGCCTTACTGTCATTCTCACAGCAGGGGAAAATGTCTATTGGGGTATAAGACCACCCCCCACACACACACTTTTGAGGAGATTTTCAAGTGTTAAAAAGTAGTCTTGTATGCAGGAATATACGGTATATGCAGACCATGTGATTCCTCAGCCTTTGGAGAGGGATAAGCTTATCAAATGTTTCAGGCCCTACCTATACATAGGGGTGACCAGAAGTGTAGTGGAATCAGACTTTGCAGGCTAAAACTTTCTGATTAGTGTGAAGTCGAAGGCTTTCATAGCTGGCATCCATAGATTTTCCTTGGTTTTTTCCTGGGCTGTGAGGCCATGTTCTGGAAGAGTTTATTTCTGATCTTTCACCTGCATCTGTGGCTGGCATCTTCAGAGGATGCTAGCCACGGATGCCAGCCACAGATGCAGATGCCAGCCACAGATTCAGGTGAAAGGGCAGAAATAAACTCTTCCAGAAACAGTCTCACAGCCCGGGGGCGGGGGGAAGGAAAATCTTTCTGATTAGTATTTTACATTCCCCTCAGGTTATAATGGTCTCTCTGAGTTTAGCTGCGGTTCTCACAGGGGCAGGTTGTGGGGAGAGAGGTGCAGGTTTTCCCAAAAACAATATATTGCGGCAAGGGGTTCCTGTTGTAATGCAAAGGATTTGGGGGGAATTATTTAAATGAGCAATTAAAAATCCATTACCTTTATAAGAAACATGCTACTTATGGAGATGAAAATTGATTGAACTAATTTGTTGATATGGATCAACACCATCACCTGAATTTTTGGACCTTCCTAGGGGGCACAGCCTTGGGAACTGCCCTTCAGAATTTACTATCACACCACTTGGGAGGACATCAGTTTCACTGGAGGATAAATGAGTAGCAGAAAGGAGGGGTTCAGTCCTCCCATCCCCCAGATGAACATATGAATAGGGGTGCTATTACTGGGTGTAATGAAAGGTTCTTTAAATGGGTGCTTTGAACATCCAAAGTCTTAAGAAATAACTGAGATAAAATAAAATCCTAAGGAATTAGCATACTTTGATCTCCTCCTACTACTACTTCTTCCCCACCTTTAGCCAATCATCAAGATTATTTCCACAGTGATAAATGGATACCAAGTCTAACATATGAAGAATGGCATGTTGTGATGCTTTTTAAGTTATTATTGTTACAGGTACATTTGTTAGCAATACTGGGCTTGCTGCCATGAAGTGTGTTGAACAGTCCTCGGCTGCTCTGCTTCCAGGCAATATAAGCTTCAATCTTTTCATGGAGGTGGTGGCTTCACACAGCAGAGTGTTTTCACATTTTCTTCTCAAGAGAGAGCAAATGCAGTCTCACACATACCTGTGTGTGCACATGCATACATGCACATGCACACACAGAAACAATTTGGCGTTCCATTAGCGAACATCCTTCACTCTGTTAAAAACAAAGACTGTTCAATTTAAGTCTTTAAAGTCTTGCTTCTCTTAATCTGTGAAAGCTCCTTGTCTGTAAGAGGATCATACATTACTGGCATTATTCCCACATTTAATGCATTTTGCCCCAGTGTAAGCTTCATGAATATTTCAAGCAGGCCAGTGGCTGCACCCATTTATTAAGTACTAGATTGTAATCTATTGGTAAACCGGGCACTCACCGCACTTGCTTTGGGCTTGATTCCTGTGCTTGCTAAGAAAATAATTGATTTGGGGTGACAGGGGGTGATTCATTGTAACACCCCACACACATATACACTCACAAGAAGAAGAAGAAGAAGAAGAAGAAGAAGAAGAAGAAGAAGAAGAAGAAGAGAAAGTGAAGCATTAAGGTTTTGAGCAGGGAGACGTAGTTCATAGATCATCCCCTTCACACACACACACATACACACACACGCATGTGCACACATCTCAGAGCTCTTGGGAGTGTATAAATAGAACATATCAAAGGAAGTGGCTTTTCATCTTGTAAAGTGGCTTAATGTCAGTGCATGACTGTGTCAAAAAGCCATATCCAAAGCCTAAATTTATGTTATAGGTCAAGAAGACTGGAAGCTGTCGGTCCTCTGGACTACTTGTAAGCTATAAAATTGGAAGGAGTGAAGTAACTAAACACAATGAATTCTGAAAATGGTTTTCTTTAAAAAAGATGTAACAGAATAGAGTGGCCAGGTTATCACAAGTGGACTGTGGATGTGGGTGGGGGTGGGATCTCCCCTTTGTAACATATATGAGGATCCAAAATTTGTATCCCACTAAAATGCCTAGCACTCATAATTCTTGTATAATTGAGTCATATTTTTAAAAGAAAGAGCAGATACGTGCCCAATCAACAACAACAACAACAACAACAAACCCTTTGTTGTTGTTATGTGCCTTCAAGCTGACTAGGATTTATGGTGACCCTACCATGGGTTTTTTCTTGACAAGATTTATTCAGAGGAGGTTTGCCATTGCCTTCCTCTGCCCGCTCCAAAAAGAATTACTTGCCAAGAGTGCATGTGAAGTCCTCCAAGTAAAAGGTAAGGACACATTTCTTTTTAAAAGTCTAGAGCTGAGCTCATTTTTTGTATTTTATCATTATGGGGTTTGCTTCCTTGTAGTCTGGTTTCACTTTGATGAAGTAATGTGGATGGTGCAACCCCATTGGTGGAAAGTTCAGTTCAAAGTTTGATTGCTTATAACCATAGGTCAGTCATCACAATACAAAAACAAAGAGGTTGTAAAAATATCAAATAACAAAGTTAAGATCTCAAGTCTAACATAAAACTTCCAACACCATTTCTAATACTACTGTGCTTATCAGTAAGAATTAAAATATACAAAATGAAGCCATAAAGATCATAAGGGCGGTAAAACTTCAAACTTTTGAGAAGGCCTTATAATAACTTGCACAGGCTTTAGCTAATGCAATTAAGAAAATTGTGGCTCTTCTAGTGATACTAGAATCTTTATTAAAAAGCAAAAAAATCTATTTTTTGGCAGATGGTTTTTAAGAGATAACAACCCCAAAGGTATTTTTTTCTCTAGTTCTCTTTGACAATGAACAACTAAACCAATAGTAGGGAGGACCTAAACTTCATCCAGATAACAGCATTGGTGGAAAGCAATCATACTGTTCCTTCCTATCTGAACATCAACACCCAGTGGGGATGAAACTGCTAGGGTGAGGAACCCCCATCTTTCATTTCATTCATATAGTTGTTCTGTCCAGCAGTGATAGCTTGTGGACTAAGGGTGGGGGGCTTGCCCTGAAATAGTCAAGAGAGCTCCACCTTCCTGCTGAGTCCATGAGCTGTGCATGATGCCTAAAATGGACCTGGCATTGTATGGGCCTGGGCAATGCTGTTACAGTAATGGTATCAACAGGGCTTTAGTAAACCACCACCAAATTAGTCAAAAAATGGTTTCCAAATAACTACCTTAGGATTTATCAGTACATCTCAACTATCTAATGTGGGGGACCAGCAAATTTATCCTCAGCATGGCAGAGACTGATACCGTATTTATGTACACTGGCTACAATTGTTTCTTTCTTTCCTGGACACAGGAAACGTGCAGTGTGCTGTGTGCCAGGGACTTGCAGCCAAATGGCTCAGGGACTGGCATCGGTCCATGGACCATCAATTTGACCAGCACTAATCTACTTCATACAGAAGATTGTTAAGAAGAGTTATTTATTAAGTAAAATGAGCTACACTATTATTTCCACTTTCATGGGATAGTCTATGAAAAGAGTGTACTTTGGATTCACCCACATCCCAAACCCCAAACAGAATGCAACTGATCGAGAGAGGGTTTGGAGATACCCAGGTCAAAAAAGGACACCTCCATAGCATCTGAAAATGAGTCCAAGCCTAGTTGGTGGTTCTGATTCAGAGGGAACCAGTGTTTTACCCCTAGCCTCATATCTTAAGACTTTCCTTCCACACAGGTTTTTCTAAAATTTTGGAGGTTCCTTAACTAGGACCACATCAGTGCTATATGGTATTTTCACAACAATTGCCCACAGAAATTTGGGGATATAAATGTGTCATTCTTAGTAGGGGCCACCATGGTGTAGTGTTTTAAATATTGGACTAGGAATCTGGGACCAGGATTCAAATGCCTACTCAGACATAGAAATTACTGGGTGACCTTGGACAAGTGACACTCTTTCCACTTGAGAGGAAGGCAATGGCAAATTTGCTCTGAATAAACCTTGCCAAGAAAACTCTAGGATAGGCTTACCTGAAGTTGGGGTTGTCCAAATGGTGAAAATACTCCTCACAGAATGCGAGGAAAATCCTACCTGTCTTAATGGCATCCCGCCTGGTTTCACCATATTGTGAAGGAGCGGGGCCAAAACCAGCAAAAACCTCACCAGAAAAGCCTTTGTGGCTTTTCCCGTCTTTTTTTTTTTTTTAAATGCAAGGGTGCACATTTCCACTTGTTAGGACAAGCGAGTTGATCTGATTCACTTGCCCAAATGAGAGCAAACACAAATTTGATTGGTCGGACAAGCACAAAAGACACCCTCTCACAGCTGCAGGAGTTTACCACATACCGTACAGCTGTGGACAAGTTTACATAGGGACCAGTAAACGCAGTGTACAAACACTGTGGTTTCTTTTTGACAGGGCTATGAACTTCACAGAGTAGATTGTACTGTAATTGGTTTTTAACTTGATATGAGCCACCTTGGGTCCTGGGTTAGGAGAAAGGGGAGAATGTAAAGAAACAAACAAACAACCTTCTGCTTCTGGTGGGATGAAAACTGCTAGAACTGGTTTGTTGATATTATTGATCAACAAAATGGCCGAATGGTTGGGTTCTGCTTGTGGCCATGGTTACCATGTGTGCCTGTGCTTCAGAATTTATCAGAGCCTCGTGACATTCATCACATGAGAATACCAGATGCAGAATTTTTGTCTTAACTATTAGAAGCTTCAAAATATTTGTGTTTATAATCATTTTTAAAAATTGGCTTTATGCTTTTTGATTATCCCTAGGATTTGTTATTCTTGGGAGGGGGCAGTAATGGTTTTACATGACAGATCTATTCTTTTTATCTCTTTTGTATATTTTAATAATGATAATACACTCTGAGTTATTTTTTTTTTAAAAAAGGCATCAAATAAAGTAAAATAATAACAGCAACAACCAAATAACAAGGCCACCAGTGTGGATGGGAGGAGACACCAACTGACTAAAAGGATGACTGAAAGGTCGTGGCAGAGGCACAGTATGAACATAAAATGAGGTGGAGCCCATTAAATTGTTGAGTAGACACAGGTGATGAACACACTTATTTTATTCTCATGGAAGAAATTCCTTTGCACTGATGGTTCCTTATCAGAGCTAGAAAACAATATACAGGTTGACCCCCCTGTATCTACAGATTCAGTATCCATGGTTTCACTTATCCACATCCAAAAAAATATGTTCTCTCTAGGCATTTCTAGGTCCTCCAATATGATGTTATGGTCAACTTCTGGGGTTCATCTTACTGAAAATAATAGGGTTCCCCATTATCCATGGTTTCAGGTTTCATGGGGATTTTTTGAATGTGTCCCTCATGGAAACAGGGGTCAACCTGCATTACAAAGAATGACATTTCCAGTTGTGCGTTACTTTTTAAGGAAACAAATCATATCCCCTCCTTTCCCTCAAAAACAAAACTGGTAATGCTATCCCCATCTAGCAAGCAGCCATTACACATTGGTTTTCCTTATTATTTTTTTGGAGTTGAAAATGCTTTCATGATGCATTTCCTAATTTCCCCCCCGCCCCCAGTTTTTATGACAAAGGTAACAAGTTAACTTTCCAAGTTCTGTCGGATGCTGATTTAAGGGCATAGATTTTACTTCACTTACAGAGGCCTCATACTGGCAACAGCATCATGGGGTGGGGGACCAGATTCCAACATTGGAGTGTATTCTTGCTGGTAGAAGAGAATGGAGGAAGAAGGAATGTTTGGGGGGAGGTTGTCTCCACCCCAGTCCCTTTTTTTTCAGAATCAAGTCCCTCTCTTTTGTTTCAATGGGAGGGAAATGCAGATTGAGTCTCCCTTATCCGAAATGCTTGGGAGCAGAGGTAGTTTGGATTTTTGGAATATTTCAGATTTTGGAATACTTGCACATACATTCTGTAAGATAAGTAACATCTTATCTTAGAGATTGGGCCCAAGTCTAGTCACAACATTTATTTATGTTTCATATGTACATAGACTGAAAATTTAAATAATTTTGTGTATGAAACAAAGTTTGTGTACACTGAAACATCTTAAAGCAAAGGTGTCACTATCTCAGCCACTCATGTGGACAATGTTGGAGTTTGGAATATTTCGGATTTTGAAATTCCAGATAAGGGAGAGTCAACCTGTAAGCTTTTGTCAGCTCCAGGTATCCAGGTGCCTCTGAATAGTGATGTATCAATCACACACAAGCTGTCTTGAAGACATTTCAGAAGATCACAAACTCTCATCCAGACAGTCATCTGCAGAATGCTTTTACTGGATTTTATTTGCATTCTAACAAATTTGGGGTAGAAAATTATAAGCAAAATAATACACACACATACAAAGCCCCTTGGATGCATTTGTGCATGCAAGAATGTTTTTCATCTCCCTTCTCGTTTGTAACTTTTTCAACAGGACCCATTACTTTCAAAAATAATACAATATTTTCCATAGCTATATACATAAATATCTCCATAAATTTTGAGAGTGCAGAAATTGGAAGCCGAGATCTGACATAACTTATGGCTCCTGGGATGCCCTCCCTGGGAACCACAGGATCATAATGTTTAAAGTCACCATGACAAAAAGAAAAATATCCACTGCCAGGATATCAGGAGAAAATCATATTTCTAGCTTAATTGCAGGTACACATTATATGCAAATTCTACTGCATGCCAGTTCAGCAAGTAAAACCCCACATCAATATATTCAAAACTAAATTCACATGCAAATAAACTCCATTGTAAAAGTATAGACATTTGTACAACTCATGCAGCTGTCAGCAGCAACTACTCCTAAAATCAATATTGTTGAAACAATCAATATTTATTATGGCTAAATATTTCTCAAGAAAGCAAGGGAAACATACAAAGGAAACTGATATCTGATTCTGACAGCTTATCAGTTCATGTGGCCATTTCATCTGTAGGCCACTCATGTACCTGCCCGTTTTAGCCAGAGCATTTCAATAGGAGGATACACAAAGAGATAGTCAATGCACACTGCACAGGTATTGGCTGCTTGATGCTCAGCAGTATGTGCCAGAACTATATGACATACTTGCACTAGATTAAGAAAAATCCAGGCATAGCAGCAACCAGTAGAGTCCCACAATTTATATAACTCTAATTGCACATTTATAATCCTTCCAAGTCCCTCCTACTTATATTACTGACTCCGAATAGAAATGGATCGTTCTAATGCAGCTAGTTCTAATCACCCTCTACCCTCCTCCATTTTCTTTTGGGACTAAATATCCTAAAGGCACCAGATCCTGTCTGATCGTGGAAGCTAAGGGGTGTCAGCCCTGGTTAGTACTTGAATGGGAGAATACCAGTGAATACTATAGGTTATACTGTAGTGCTATAAGCTATATTTCAGAGGAAGGAAATGGCAAAATCACCTTTGAGAATTCCTTGCCTAAGAAAACCCTGTGAAATTCATGGGGTTGCCATAAGTCAACAGACAACTTGAAGGCGCATACTCCCACACATATGCAATGAAACCATTCAAATTGTTTGCTAAGTTTTGTGTCTTCTGGACTCCACTTTGCAAATAGTCATCTCCTTTCACCCTCACCAACAGGTAGATGTGATGAAGCCAACCATTCTTCATGACTTCTATCCTTTTATCTATTTGGATTAAATATAACGGCTCCTTGAATATGAGTAGTGTGACGGCATTGGAACAGTAGGATCCTGTCTTCGGAAGTTTCATATAATGTGTTTGAACAAAAACTACAGAGGTCATATGGGGCTCTCCATGGGACCCTCTGAATGGAATACTCAACTTCATGATTCAGAACAGTGTGAGCTTGCAAAGCATGGGTTAAAAATAACATTATCGCAAGATGTTACTTTTGTGGGTGACAACATTATCCTTAGGAAATTACATTGTAAATAAGTTTGTAAAATGAAGTCATTACTCTTAGGTAGAATGAATAACATTTTCACATCATTCCTATAAATGTTGGGTGGGGAGATTATTTTTTGCCAATTTGAAAGTTCTTAAGGTTTATTTAATTAATTGCACATTAAAATGTTAAGAATATGTTGCTAACAAATTAAATATATATTTTTTTAAAAAAACCTATAATGCAGACTCTAACATGTTAGATTTTAGAATAATGTTCAATGTTCTGAAAACAGGGATGCATTTAGAGGCTTATCGCATGAGGGAAGGGAATCAGCAGTACAGCCCAATAACAGCGCCACCCACCTTGCCTTATCGCACAACATCAGCATTCAACAATGACAATGTCATGAGATAAGGCAAGGTGGGTGGTGCTATGATCAGGCTGTACTGCTGCTTCCTTACCTTCATGCAATAAACCTCTTAGGTAAGTTCTTCTCCTGAAGTTCTTACCCTGAGGCTTCAAGGTGTCCGTGGACTGGGCGCACCTTTTTGTTGTTTTTCTCTTCAATTTCCTTCTTATTATTTTGAATTTTAAAGTGAAAACATAGTCTTTTTAAGTGTTAATTTTAGGGGATGAATGCCAATTTAGTCTATGTGAAGATAATCACATTTTCAATATCATAAAATAGTTTTGTGAGTATATGTTTATGTAGGAAGACTACATTACAGATGAATGGACTCAGTCAAGGAAGCCACAGCCCTGAGTTTGGAAGATCTGAGCAGGGCTGTTGATGACAGGGTGACTTGGAGGTCTCTCATTCATAGGGTTGCAATAAGTCAAAGTCAACTTGATGGTAGTTAACAGCAAAATGCTTTCCCGAGGAGAGGTTCATAACTTTCATCAGATTCTCATAGGGGTCCATAGCCCCCAAAACAGTAAGAACCACTGTAGCAAAAGAGGAGAAGTATAGAACCTGAGCCCTAAGGTGAGGTATCAGGAAGTTTAATTTTGAAAAAATAAAGGAAATAATTGTAAATGGTCTTCAAAATCAATGCATTTTAAATCAGTTCAGCCTTAAATATATCTAAGAGCAAGCTTCTGAATCTTGCTGAATCCTACCGCCCTCTTTTTCCCACCTCCTCTCTCTCACACACTTTCTGAAATGTTCTTCATACCTAATCATTATGAATAATCTGCTAAATTGAGCAAAGTCAAAAGAAACAATTTAGATGTCCTTATACTAATGCAAGACATTTGGATAACCAAACAGAGGAATTTGAATGATTTTTTGAGGAAGAAAAGACACAGGTATTATAATAGAAACCACATGTAACAGTCGCCATATCTGAAATTGCATCTATTGATAGGGTTGCGCTGGGTAGAAAAGGTTAATGGCAAATGAGTCAGAGTAGATTTGTATGCTAACAAAGAACTTGCTAGTGCTAAAATAAAGAAAGGTGGGGTGGGGTGGATAAAGCAGGATCTGTATGGGCAGAGGTGACCTTTACCAGAAAGAAAAAAGAAAGCCAATGAGGTTCCATTGTGGAAATAGTGAAGGAAAGTGGCAATCTTTCTTGCAGAAGAGTCGGTGGATGGTACAAGGATAGCAAACCACATTTGTTGGCAGATCCCCCCTCTCCATGAGTTGGATGGTATCAAGGGCATCATTGAGCTTTTTCTACCCAATGGAATCCAGCTGTGATCCTCCTCCTCCTCTTGGGGAAGGAGTAAGGTGAAGCAAAGTGCTCTCAGCACTTGCAGAAGCTGGCTGAGGAGCCAGCAGGAGTTCATCATGGGACTCAGTCAGTACCCACAGTCACCAGCTTGGAAGGAAATAGCATAGTAGGAACTCCCATCCCAGCTTGTCAAGAGGTAGTGGGGCTTCAAAGGATGGGAAGGCTCCATTGGGAGCCTCTGCAAACTCAATGAAGAACTTCCACTGTCTCAATTAGGCTCACAGGTCAAAGATTCCCCTTACTGTTGTTGCATATACAGTCAGCCCTAAACATTCACGGGGGGTAAGGGCACAGGATCCCCACAAAAGTGGAAAACTGTGAATAAGGATGCCAATTTTTTTTACCTGAGAGAACACTTCTCTAGGCATTGCTAGGTCCTCCAGCATAATTCTGTGGTCAAGTTCCATAGAACTGTGCTGGAGGACCTAGAAATTCCTAGAGAAGTATTCTCTCTAGCATTTCTAGGTCCTCCAGCACAATACTGTGATCAACTTCCAAGAGAAGATGAACATAGATTTGCACTGGAGGACCTAAAAATGCCTAGGGAGAACATATTTTTGTCACATATAGGGCAGCACTGGAGAAGGTAGCAAATGCAGTAATCCACAAATGCTTAACCCAAAAAGGTGGAAGGATAACTGCAGACCTGAGAGGCTGGCATGCAAATTCTTGCATACTGTAGATATGGAGTCATAGAGATGGTTGGAAAAATCACCTTTCAAGCATCATTTCCTGCCTACAGAAAGGGAATATTGTTATGTACTTTGTATGTCCTTCATATGCACCTTCAGAACTATTGTAGAGAATAATTGCTTAATGTTATAAAAGAATGGAAACATAATGAGTAAGGGATAATTATGGAAGAATTCATTCTCCCCCCCCCCATCCCAGTCTGGAAGAATAATATTGGTAGCACCAATTGTTTCTTCACCAAACTGTTATTTACTTCAATGCATAAGAGAAGATGCTACATTGGATCTGGTGGAAGAAAAGGAAGGAGGTGTGGCCTTCCTCCCAGAAACAGACTGCACCCATACACAAAACAACATAGGCACAGTGTTGAGAGGTTGCATCTACAGTACTACAGACAGTTTCCCCTCCATCCTCACTGGAAGGGACAATACTTATCTGGATTGCTGCATTTAGATTTTCGGTTTATGGAGCAAATACAAAATGGTAGCCAAGCTGTGATCATTGCACATATACGAAGTCAGGGATTATTATATGAGGGAAAGAGACACAGTTTCTATGGGCAAATAGAAAAGCAAGTTTTGTTTTGTTTGTTTTTTCTGGCAGCTACCATCCTCTCAGTGTCTCTCCTCCAGTGACTGTGTTCACAGTCTAGGGGTGCTCCTTGACTCGTCACTCCTGATGACAAATCAGGTAAATGCGACAGTCAGGAGCGCTTGCTATCAGCTTCGGATGATACGCCAGCTGCGCCCTTTTCTGGAAGTAAGGGATCTTGAGACTGTTGTGCATGTGCTGGTAACCTCATGTCTTGATTTCTGTAATGCACTCTACATGGGGCTACCCTTGTGCTTAGTTTGGAAATTACAGCTGGTACAAAATATGGCAGCCAGGCTAGTTTCTGGGACATCTAGGAGGGACCACATTACTCTGGTTCTGAGGTCCCTCCACTGGCTGCCTATCAGCTTCCGGGCCCAGTACAAGGTGCTGGTTATCACCTTTAAAGCCCTAAATGGCTTGGGCCCAAGGCTGTCAAGACGGTTCTCTTCAGGCAGGCTTTTCCAGAATAGCTAACCCCGGCCTCAGGAACCCCCTCTGGAGGTTGCTTCTGGACCTCCAAACTGATGCTGCTTGCTCGAATGGGTTTTTAATAAACTGTATTATATATTAATTTTAATTTGTATTAATTTAATAATGTTTTAAGGGGGGGGAAGGGATTTTGAGTTGTTTTATACTGTGTATTATTTTATTGTTGTAAGCCGCCCCGATTGCTCGCAGAGGGGCGGGATATAAATAAATTTTATTATTATTATTATTATTATTATTATTAAGAAGAACAGAATGAATACTGAACAACACTTCAGTTTTCTTGCTTCTTTAAGATTACCATACGTCCTCTTTTTCCCATATATCTCCTCTTATTCAGAGTTAAAATTTCTGCCTGGGCAGAATGTGAAAGGGAAGGCATTTTTTATTAAATATAATGAAGGTTAGGAATATTTCTGCTAGCAATTTTCACAGCTTATATAGAAGGAGAATTTAAAGTGAGAATCATTATAGTGATCAGTGGTTTGAAGCAGTAAGCGTGTCCTCTTTTTTGCTGTTCAAAATATGGTAACCCTAGCTTCTTGATAGAGGCTGTATAGAAGAGACTGGTGTTCTGAAATTAAAGGTGGTGATTTTGGGACAGCTTTGCACATTGCACTCAGCTCTGGGTATTTGGAAACTCATGTCTTTATTCTATTTTATTTTGGTTTGAATCAAACATCAGGCAAAAGAAGGACAGAACATACATCCTGGCTGAACTCAGCAGAAACTACTAGGTTATTTTATAACCCCATGTTTAAGAAAACCTTGCATGCTTGGGAAAGTGTGCATGAGGAATAATATGATAATGTACATCAAATATTATTGCACCTTGACACCTAATCTTCCATGTACATCAGGGCATTACAGCATGAAAGAATGTGCATACAGACTTTGTGGTGGGTTGGTTTTCTTTTCTCTTCTTTCTTTCTTCTTTTTCTTTTCTCTCTCTCTCTCTCTTTTGAAACCTTCTATCAATTTCATTCAATGATTCATATTATGTATGCTTGTATGTATATGAGAAGAAATTCTCCCTGTCATACAAAGGCAACACACACAATGTCCCATCTGCCTATGCATTTTTGCTGGAGTCATGCCCTAGTAGTAAAATGACTGGTGCCTTGATGACGGCCTATTTAGTTGCAATAAAAAGCCGATTGGCTTAATGTGCAATCAAGAAAAGAGTGACATTTATTGCTTCAGTTTTATGATGCTGTGAACAGAGCAGGCTTTTGAGCCTTACAGTGCCTTCAGGGGGCATGGGATCCAAGCAGTGTGTCTTATTTATACCTTTTCCAATTTCCTACCAGCATTTTAGCAATAAATGGATTGTGTTGGTATTGAGTTTTATGTAAGTATGCTTAAGAAAGCAAGGATGTGACTTGGTAGGTCAGAAATCTGTATGTCTGCTAAATAGCTCAGCCAGAGGTGGTAGAGCTATTTGAAGAAATAAGTTAGCCCTCCTTTGTAGGCATGGGCAAGAATTTCATTTGGTTCATTATTATTATTTTTTAGAAGAAGTTTCCAAAATGTATGAATTCCTTGGCAAATTGGATAGAAAGTACTTGAGATAATTTCTTTAAAAATTAACTCTCAGAGAAAATGAAACTGACAGATTCATCCATCCAAGCAGAGGGCTTGAGGTGCTTAAGAAATTCAAAGTCTTGCTTTGAATCTCTGCATATCAGCCATGTTTGTGGTGATGACTTAAAGTTGCTATCTGGTTTTTGTTCTGATAGGCTTTCTCACCCTTAACATCTACATGGCAGGAAGGTGCAATGTGTTCCTTCAGATGGGTGACATAAGAGTCCAGGTGTAACATTGTGATTTCATTAAAAATATGACATAGAACCAAAGAGACATGTCATAGTCAAGCATGGAATATCACAATTTCCCCCTAAAATAGCAAGGGGGGGATGGCCATACAGTTTACCATTCCTTGCATGTGGATGGGATGTAAGGATACACAGTCCCAATGGCATTGTTCAAGGGCCTAAATATAGTCATTAGGCTCTTTCTGCTATGGAACAGAGAAACAGGTAAAAATTACAGTCACATTCAAAGCAGTGGATACATTTTTCATAACACAATTTAGGTCTTCTGTTTAGTTTTAAATGAAAAAAACATGCAGGGTTCTTTGGAAGGTAACTCCTTTACATATGTACAAAAGCAATGGAGGTCTTTACACAGGCTAAATGCCATAAAAGCACCAGATCCAGTCTGATCTTGAAAACTAAGCAGGGTCAGCTATGGTTAGTACCCTGGATGGGAAATCGGCAATGAATACCAGGTGCTGCAGGCTATATAGGGTGTACCCCTATACCCTATATACATACCCTTAACAGGATTAAAACTTATAATAGCTGATAAGTGTTGCAAAATACAAGGGAAACTTTTAAGTGAGGTTTGCAACTCTGTTCTTTGACAATGCAAGCTGTGCATTGCTGTACAGGGATGACAATTTGAACACCTTACATAAAATTGTAATTTAAGATGGAATTTGTATCTCTGACTAAATCATTATTATAACATATATTCTTCAATATGAATATATTTACTCAGTCTTCAGATAATCACTATAACTACTATTAGCTGTTGAAGGGTGTGTACATTTTTGGGGGAACACACTATATTTCAGAGGAAGGAACTGGAAAAACTATTTCTCAGCATCCCTTGCCTAAGAAAACCCTATGAAATTCATGAGGTCACTGTAAGTCGACAGGTGGCTTGAAGGCAAACACACACACACACACACACACACAATGGAGGTCTTGGTTCTCAGTGTTAAACCATTTCTTAATTCACCAGAAAATAGGAAGATGGGAAATTAAAAAAAAATACTTTCAGTACAATTCATGAAGTCTGCATTTTGAGAATTACACTAGAAAAATCAATTGAATGCAAGAGTCTCTTTGTAAGCACCTTCAGCTGTGGGCCTGAACTTTGGAGTTTTTACTAGTGAGTTTTATTTTAAATTCTGTTTTTAAATTCTGTTTTTCCACTAGGAAATTCCAAATGCTCTCATTTCCATGGATGTGGCTGAGTGTATAGGTGCATCTATACTATGTTGATATTATTACATTCATTTTTTCTCTCACTCTTCCTTCAATGAGCTTTAGGAAGCACCCTTTAGTATCCTCAGCCAGGGAGCTCCTCTGATACCTTTGACCAAACTGTCAGTCCCATGATTCCATAGGATGCAGCCATGACAGTTAAAGTAGAATCATAGTGCTATTAATGCCTCAAATGAAAGGGCTGTTCAACTCACAAAATAAAGAATGGGTGGAATCCTGGGTCCACCTCATGGAAAATGCATCCACCCTGTAGGGGACAGGGGAACACCACCTTATTCTTTGGTTCCTCCTGCTCCCCATTCAGCAACAGTTCACCCCATTCAGCAACATCCCCCAACCCTCAGTGCAGCACTTTAGGGGGGTTAGACAGGCTGCTATGTTCCCTTCCACCAGCCTAGTTGTACACATTTAAATCCCAACCCAACTACTCCAAAGGTCTGTAACTGCAGAGAAATAATAGCACATGTTGATCTTAACAACAACAAATTATTACGCTTGATCCTTAGCATGCATCCTCTCATACAGGATAATAATGGTGTGGCTGCATTTTTCCATTCCTGTCCTTCGCAGTGACATAGCTTGCTTATGATCCCTGCTGTATTCATATTCATGCATGATTTCTCTATTAACCACTTTAACTTGCTTCATAGCAGCTCTTAGTTATCATCCACCATGTCAGCCATCTTGGTTTCCAGTCCTTTTTAAGTAAGGCTTGAGAATAAAACAGGGGAGGCCCTGAAGAAGCGGTTTCTCACATTGGTCATAGTGGCCCATGGATTATAACTCTTTTTTTTTAACTGAGAGAGGTTCAAGCACATTAGCTAGTAAAATATGTGAGACAACAAGCAAGAGAAAGACAAGGCAGGTGAAACCAGCTACTAAGAGACATAACATTTCATTTTTCAAAAATTCAGCTTGTTAGGTACTTTCCAGGAATTGCTTCAATTCAGTTTCAGTATAATAAGCACATGTGAATTAGATAGGTCTTCTTAAAAGTCCTTTTGTAAATTTTATGGTGATGGTTTTAGGCTAGAGCTCTGTAACAGTATTTATACCATCAGAGATATTATTGGGGGAAACTCTTGCAATGGAAGGAAACATTGCATATGATGGGATTATCACCATATGCAGGAATTGTTAATTGGTCTTTCATCCTAGCCCTGAGTTTTGCTGATTACAGTGGAATTCTGAAAATGTATTTGTGTTCAGTTTATAGAGTTCTGTTTTTCTGCATGATAACAGAAAAAAGAAAAGAAGTGATATGTTGTTGTTGTTTGTTGCTGTTGTAATTACTAATTTCTGGCTTCTATGATCCCACTTTATTACTATGCTCAGCAAGAGATTCATACATTGAAGCTATATGTTATCTATGGAAACAGCTTGTTCTCATTTAACCCCAGCAGCCCATGACGGAAATGTGACAGTGAATGTGGGCAAACATTCTCCTTCATAACAAAGTTAGGGATGGATGGATCTGGTCTATGCCACTTTGGTACATATTAATCCAAAAGCCTGTGCTGTCCCACTTCCACATGACTTGCAATGCAAATTCACCAGAATCGGAGCTACATCTTGAAAGCGGCTGCTGTATGGTATTCCACTGACTACCAAACTCATCAGCAGCAGTCCTTTTCCAGATGCTCTATCTGCATTCATGAGGCAGAACAAAGCAGCCACTCAGGCATCAAGGTGGGGCAGGACAGACTTCACTATGGTCTCTGCCACTGGAATGCAGTTGTATTGCTAGCAGAGGCAACAGGATCCTGGCCTAGATCAGGAGTGTTTGTGGGATCCACTGCTTTGGGCAGCAAATCGTCCCTTGATGTTACTGCCATTCTTCCTGCAGCTGTTCCAAATTTAACAGGAGCTCTTCCAGTGCTGGGTCCCTTGCCAACCGAGGTTTAGCACTGCCAGATCTACCATTCATCTCAGAGCAGCTGTGGGTAGATTCATTGGTCCCATTGTGGCAGATCCACTGGCCACCCTTGGCTAGGAGATTAATATGATTGTCTCAATATGGACTTGCTATGCTTCTCTGCTCATTTTCATTTGTGGACTTGGTTTACTAGTGACTGAATTATTTGTCTACCGGTAATTATTTTTGTTAGTTTGGCTGGGCTTTGCGCATAAGGCATGGTTTTGCAAAATGAAGGGGAAATCAGACTGTCTCTGTGGGGAGAGAGACATGCCTAGGAATCCCATACATCTGTTTTGTCATAAGGGAAGGGAGGCTGAAACTCAGAGACAACAATATCTTCACTCTAGCCAACACAGTCAGATGTTCAATTAGCTTTGCAATCCCAGGCTGTTGAATGGAAGGAGGCAGCGCTTTCAGATATACATGGGGAGCACCTTACAGCTTCTTCAAACAACATACATTGCTAGCGACAAGTACCCAGTTTTAGAGCCCCCTTCCACATTTCCCATAAAGTCTCAGAGGTCCTAGCAGTCTGCTGAGCTGTTTCTCCCTGTTCTGTACAAATCTTGCACAGAGAAGAATGTGATGACAAAGGAATTTGTTGGAGACTGGTGGGAATAGAGATGATGGTAGGGAACTATGAAGGAAAATGTGTATGTTGGGGAATGGGCTGTCCCAGATGAGCCCTAGCAGCACAGTGGTTAAATGCCAGTACTGCAGCCACAATGTTGTGAGTTCGATCCTTTAGGGCTCCAGGTTGACTCAGCCTGCCATCCTTCCGTAGGTCAGTAAAATGAGTACTCAGCTTGTTGGTGGCAATTAGCTATCACAATGTAAACCGCTGAGAGAGTGCTTAGCACTATAAAGCAGTACAGAAATGTAAGTGCTATTGCTATACAGAATGGTGAGGAATGTGAGGGCTAAAAGAGAGAGAGAAAGAAAAAGAGAGAGAAGTTGTGTGACTGCTAAAAGAGAGAGCGAAAGAGAAAGAGAGAGAAGTGGTGTGGTGTAGGTCTGCATAGGAAGTCTTTCTATCTGCCCTGCCTCCATTTTCTGAGCGTTGGGTGAGGCCATGATATTGAGAACACAGCCGCACTGGGCAGGGCATGTTTCTAGGATGGAGCATCATTACCTCCCAAAAATAGTACTCTACGGTGAACTCACCACTGGTCAGCGTAAGAGGGGTGCTCCAAAAAAGCGATACAAGGACTCACTGAAACAACATCTCAGGCTCGGCCAAATTGATCACCAACAAGGGCCCACCCTGGCCTCACATCGGGAGGCATGGAGACACACTATCCACAATGCTGCAGCCTTATTTGAGAACTCACGCCGAACAAGTCTTGAAGAGAAACAACAAAACAGAAAGAATTACAACCCGGAAACATCACCCAAGGAAACCTTCTGCTGTGCTTTCTGCAACCGGACTTGTCTATCTCGGATTGGCCTTTTTAGTCATCAGCGCGCTTGCAGAAAACGTGGGATGAGTCCTTCCTGATTCTTCGTTTGCGAAGAAAAGCCAGAGAGAGAGAGAGAGAGAGAGAGAGAGAAATGAATAGTTGTTTAGTACAGTACAGGTGAACCACAGTTCTTAAATTTTATATGTGGGAGCAGGTGCTGTAGGCAATGTTTCAGAGGAAGGAATTGGTAACACCACCTTTGAGTATTCTTTGCCTAAGAAAACCCTATGAAATTCATGGGGTCACCATAAGTTGACAGGTGACTTGAAGGCGCGCACACGCACACACAGTGGAAAGCTATGTGGATTTATGTGAACTTAGAAGGAGTGTAATGTGTGTGTGGTGGGGGTGATAACCCCTTTCATGAGGACAAAGCAGTTCCAGCTATTATCTGGTTTCAGTTATCTAACTGACAGATCTCATAGCTCTTGAATGCCTAGGAAATTATAGGTTAGGGCAGAATGGCAGGTGGTAATGAGATGGTCTCACAGCCTGCAGCTGGGCAGCTCAGTCCTACAACTGGGCTAGGAGGGTGCTGGAAATAGATACTATATGTTAGATGCCATAAAGACAACCCTTCCCCTGCTCCCATCATCTTCTCTCCACACAGAATGGGACTGGGGAATTGGTGACCAACACATTTTGGACTTTGGCTCCATCATACCATAGCATTGGCTATGATAGCTGGAGCTGATGGGAATTGCAGTCCATCAATATGTACACATATTTCTAAAACAAGAGTGGCCAAAATACAGCATGATGTGGCCCTTAAGGCTGTTTTTGCAGTCCTCAACCTTGCCCTTCAACTGACCCTTTTCTGACAAAAAAGAAGAAAAAATGAATTGCTTCTCCTGGAAGCCAATTTGTGGATCATATAGATCTATACAGAGCAAAACCACACTATTTAACATTTTATAACATTTTTTAAAGAAAACTTTCAAAAACAAAAGAGGACTTCCAGCCACTTGAAGTCATGGATCCTAGAGCAGGTGGGGTAGAGTCCCCCTAAGTGTAAGCTAGAGTGCTGAGCTCCCATAAAATGGTCTGACAAAATTAGACCACCAAGGCTTCTGTGTAGCTGAGCCTTCTCAGGAATTGTCACTCAGATGTGTCCTCCTAAATGATCAAGCACTAAGAAATATTAAAACAGTGGTTGTTCTTGAGCCCTTTCCAGAATAAGAAAGGCTGCCTGAAGTCTATCCTGAGCACACTTAATTGGGAGTAGGCAACACTGAAAGCCCTTAGAACCCTATGTTTCCTGCTGGCAAATGGGGTGGAGAATTTCCAGAAATCATTCTCTGTTAGCTCTAGATCCTTAGGTTATATACACCCTGTGTTGGCATGAGGACAAAATAAAGACTGGGCAATAATTGATGGGCTGAGAGCCAGCATGATGTAGTGGTCTGAGTATTGGATTAGGACTCTGGATACCATGGTTCAAATCTCTGCTTGGCCATGGAAACCCACTGGGTGGCCTTGGGCAAGTCATAGTCTCTCAGCCTCAAGGGAAGGCAATGGCAAACCGCCTCTAAACAAATCTTGCCAAGAAAACGCTATTTCTTGTCTTAGCATCACCATAAGTTGGAAACGACATGAAGGAAAACAGCAGCAACAACAACAACTTGATGGAGAATGCATATACACAGTAGCTATCAGTTCAATTAAGGAGCAAAGATATCCATGGCTGAAGAAACAAACTAAAGCTTTATTGTAAGAGCTCCATTAACGTATTATAAGAGCTCCATAGGAAAGTTTTCTAAGGGTGCTAAGCTAACACTGAATTAAGTTTCACTTATAACAGAAGTGAGAGAATAAGGCAGTAGAAAGAGAAAAGGTGGAAGGATATCTGAAAATATTGGCTTAAATCTCAGAGAAGCTAGGATAGGTAGATAAGAGATGAGGAGACTTTACGTCACTGGAAACTACCTACCTATCACTGCTGCTCTCTCTAAGGACTTTATCAGATGTGCAAATATGACATCATAAGGATGCCTAATGATCATGAAAGGGCGCACATACCAAACAACATTGTCCTTTCACAATCATATCTTGTTAAAAACCTGTTCTTTTTATTGATGGCCCAAATTGTCAATTGATCTCCTGTTACTCTTTTTTGTGTCCTTGTGCCATTGTACTCACGTGAATACTGCATCAATGACAGAACACTTCCAGGTGAGATCACGACAGTCAGGTAGAGGTGCTCTTTTTATGACCCCCACGGTTTACTTGTAAGTTGTAAAGTGTGTTTTTCATGATTTGCTGTACTTTTTGTGTGCTTCTTGCTTTAATTTTTAAATTTCCCATGCTAGCGTCTTCTCACAAGAATCAGCAAGATTTGGAACCCGAAAGTAAATGGAGCTCCATTTGTGCTCTGTTACTGCGAGGGAAGCTTCTTTTATGCTTGCAAAGATAGATCTGGTGGGGAGGAGGTTGCCAGCATTAAAACGTCACAATTTGTGCTGGCAAAAAGAACATTAATGAGGGGGGGGTCTGATAAAGTCCTAAGACAGCTTTAACTTTTAACGTACTGAACATTGTTGTGTTTCCAACAAAAACTGCTGGGCAGCCCTGCCAATCAGCCCCAGATAAAAGGTCCACAAGTGTACATATACACATCTAGTGAAGAAATGTGCCTCTAGTGGTTAAGCTGAGGGATGTTAGCAAAGCAAGCAGATTGTGATTCTTCCCCCTGTTGTGTGTATGTTCAAGGGATGTCAAACTGACGAACTTCGTGAGTTAGGAAATTTGACTTCCTATATTCATCTCCCTTCATCAGTTCTCAGGTGCGTGGGAGTATGCAACGGCTTAAGTTTTTGAAGCTTTCTAGTTTCTCAAAAACCTATTGCTACACCCACTTAGTACGGCTTGTGCTTATTCCACTGTTTCAGCTCGCTCTAAATTGCAGCCGTTTTCAAAAGAAAAATGGGACATTTCTTTTGCCCTCAAGGTGCTGCAGTATGCAAGCTAATACAGTGTTGGAGTCTCCAGAGATAGGTGTGAGCTAGATGAAGGTTATATTATAATTGAACTGAAAGAGGGGAAGGGTGAGAGTTGGCCACAGAGTGAGAAAGAGATTACAAGGAATCTTAATAAGAGATGGGGGGTATAGGGAGTAACAAATAGAGATCTATTGCTGCTGGCAGACTTTGTTTACCCTGATTCTACAGCCTTAAATAGGTTTACTCCTCTTCCTGTGAAATTCAGCATGACTCTAGCCTCTACAGAAAGACAAGGAATGGAAGTCAATTCTCTTTTTGGTCCACATGATACCAGCCTAGACCTCAGCTGAAGCAGGATACTCTAATTCTGGTCTATCTCTCTTCCATACATAGATGCATGAAACTGTTCCAAGCTGTTTTCAGAGCAATCTGCCATCTCTTTAAATTAAAACCACCACATGAAAATTTGCACTTAAAATATTTCTTCCCCCCCCCCAATGCACCTGAACCTGAAATGTATATTTTGTACACATTTTATATGGCCATGCTGGCTAGGTGTTCTGGGAGCTGTACTTCAAAAATACCGTATGCAACTTTTCTGAGCTCTGGTTCCAGAAAGCCAACCAACTAGCCAGTGATGCCCTCCTCAAGAATACTTTTAGTAATCAAGGGCTCAAATAGATCAGTACACACACACACACACACACACACCTTTCCTCTGTTTTCTGCTATTCTTTTTCAGCATAGACCTGGAATTCTCTTTATAATTTTTTAAAACCTTTTAAAGGGGCAAAAAGTCTGTTTTCCAGGGTGTTTTTTTTTAAGTGTTTGTACTTCTGCATATTTTTGGCACACTAATCCTCTTGCTTCTGAGTGGGCCCATTTTCTCAACACTCAACCACCTGAGTTTGCTTTTAGAGGGGATGAGTCTGTTATCTGGGTTTGGGAAGGCAGACAGAAAGATCCAGCAGGAGGTGAATATGGGCCAGCAGGGACTCTGTGAGGCTGCTGCCACACTGCAGAAGTAATGCAGTTTGACACTGCTTTAACTGCCATGACTCAATGCTATGGAATTCTGGGATTTGTAGTTTTGTGAGATATTTTGCCTTATCTGTCAGAGCGCTCTGGTGCCACAGCAAACTACAAATCCCATGGTTCCATAGGATGGAGCCATGGTAGTTAAAGCGGTATCACACTGCATTGTTTTGGAAGTGTATCAGCAGCCCAAAAGTATTATGTCCAGATACACAGACACACATACCTGGAGAGGCTGTACAGAGCATCAGCACAACCATGAAAGAAGAATGAAGGAAAACTAATATTGAGAACAGGATGGTTAAGCCCTGCACGTGTGATGTTAGGTATAATGCATTCCTACTTTGAACAATGTTGTTCAAGGACAATATGTAGTAGCTTGGAGGGGAAATAGTGTGGTGTTTTGATGTGCAAGTATTCACCTATTCCTAGAATGTGTTTCTAGTCACAACGCAACAATGAAGGTAGCCAGTTTTCTGGTATATTTTCAGGAAACAACCAGTGGCATTTATAGAGGAGAATGTACAACAAATGAGCAAGTGTGGTATAGGGGTTTGAGTATTGGAGTAGGACTCCTTGGGACCAGAGCTGGAATCCCCTGCTTGGTTATGGAAACTCACTGGGTGACCTTGGGCAAGTCACACAGAGAATGGCAATGGTAAACCTCCTCTTAAGGAATCTTGCCAATAAAACCCCGTGATAGATTCTCCTTAGGGTCACAATTCGTAAATGACTTGAAGGCACACAACAACAAAAATATACAGTAACCTAGTCAAACATCATAATGTTGCTAAGCATATGTTCTTGAACACCACATTCACTGAACTGAGGGAGACTTCCAGTTAAAATGTGCTACTTAACACCCAGGTGCCTCTTCCATTCTTGCCAGTACTAGAGAAAGAGAAAGAAAAAGAAGAAATCAGTGGCACAGCAGCTACAAGTCTTTGGCTGCTACAACAACCTCCCCTCTTTCTGTTTCATTGTGTTTGGTATGCAAGTCAGGGCCACAGTAAACACATTCTCCACTTTAGTGCATTTTAGCTTGACATATGTCCAGTAAACAGCATTTTCATCTATTGTGGACTTTTAAAAAAATAAAAAGAAGTAATAATACACCACCTGATTATTCAAAGCTTCTTTATGTTATGAGGCTTTGGGGCCCTTCAAATCATTTTCATTATGCACTCCGTAATAATAAAATGCTCTGTGCAGTGCCCAGATAATTCCTTGCACGGTCTGTGTGATTTCTAATTGTTTGAATAACAGCATGCGATTGAAATGCCATGCATAAGCACAGCTGCACCCTCCGGGAATAAGGCTTTTCTCCTCTTGCTCTTAGCAAAGGCAAACATTTGAACAGAGGGGAAAGAGGTAAACATCACAGGGAGACACTGCAAAAAATCAGACACATCAAGCCGCTTAACACCAAAAAGCTCAAAGGGGCAAAAGGCAAAAGAAATAAAATGCACATTTTTAAAAGATAGATCAGATTTCATTCAAAAGGAACATTTGGAGTTGGCTTTTCTTTTCTGCTGTGAAGGCTGCAATCCTATGTACACTTGTCTGTTGGGAGGAAACCCCATTGAATTCAGTGGGACTCAGTACTGAGTTAGACATGTAAAGGATCACGCTGTTATTCTCTTTGGGAAAAGAAACTGTCCCTAAAGGCATTGTGTACACATTTCCAAGAAATGCATTTTTCATTACATTGGTGTTAGTGTGAGTTTGTGTGTATGTGCTTCTGTGTGTACACACATATCTAAACTGTCTGTGTGTCTGTATATCTATCTATCTATATCTGTCGGTCTATCTGTCTATCACATACAGGTATACATAAGATTCTGGATAGTGTCCTTTAGTGAAACTGGTAACCGGAGATGTAATTCTTTGCTAATTTCATTCTTGAAGGAAGCAACAAGTAATTTGAAAAATTTTCTTCCCACTGTGAGAAAGCTTTTGAAACCTGCATTTCAGGACTTACTCTGCACAAATTTCATGCATTTTGCTCTGCAAAGAAAAACATTTTTGGTAGGAAAACAGCATTTCAGTTTCAGTTCAACATATTTTTTTGTGCAGAAAATACCATCCCTTGTGCATAAAATTTTATAGTTGGGGACCTATTCTGTGTAAATGCTGCACCTTTTTTTGCACAGAAAACAGCATATTTCGTGCAGAGAACAGCTTTTTCTTTACAGATATATTGTTTCCTGCACAGAAAATTTTGTTTTCTGCATTAAAAAAAAAAAAAACTCAAAATTTGTGCAGAGTAAGTCCCAAACTGTAAGGATTCTCATCATTCCAGGATTCTTTTCATCAGGATTTCCTGGCGCTCAAGAAATGGTTTTTAATTGTTTCTCAATATTTTTTTTAATACTAGCTATACCCGGTGTAACATACACCTTCAAACTTGGTATCTCCTGCCCCCGCCAAGGACATGCCCCCTTACCAGACACACCTCGCCCCCACTGACAGGTGCACACCCCACCACCACCCCACCACCCCCCTCGCTGCCAGGCACACACCCCACTCTGCCACCAGGCATGCACCCCCACCCCTCCCAACACCAGGCATGCATCCCCACACACCCCCACGCTCAGGTTCACTCTACACACACCACATCCCCCTATGCTACTCACACCCCCTCTGCGCTTCCATGTTTAGAAAGTACTGAAACTTCCACATGTTCCCACCCCCAGTCTGCTGATTGGCTGCCCAACAGAGCTTTGATTGGTTGGTCAGTTTCCTAAGCGGCCAATCAGCACACTGGAAACAGCAACATATCCAAGAGAATTATATATAGAGATTCTTTCCATCTCTACTGGTAAGATATATTGCAACAAAAGATCAGATTATTGATTTTACTTCCTGTATTAGGGCAAATGACATGTAATTGATTCAATCCAGCCATAAGGAGCTTCATATCTCACTATCAGATAGGACCTGATTCAAAGATATCTCATCATGTATGCATCCAAGCTGCTTCTCCCTCATGAGACAAAAGCAAAGGACATGTTAGCCCTTTTCTGTAGTGCAGGGAGGCAAAAGCCAAGAGCACATTAGTGTTCATCCTACTGTATAAAGAAACTGAAGAAAGTGTTTGCATGTGTGCATGTGTATGTGGTGCATGCACATATGTGTAGAAACACATTCTACACATGCACACTCACCCACACATGTACTCATTGGCAGTCTTCTATCTGAGAGAAAAGTATAAAAATAAAAGTTCTAGTAAATTGCACAGTAGCTTGTATTGTAAATACTCACTCTTCTTATTTTTATTTTTATTCAGAAAATGAGCCATCACAAATTACAGTTGCTCAAATTAGCATCACTTAGGCTTTGGGGGGGGGGAATCGTCAGTCATATGCTGATAGAAGTTGCTGACGTATTTAGTGGATTTTATGGAAACTCTATAAACAATATCACTGAGCAGGCATTGAACTTCTGACAGCGGTCATTCCCTGAAATAGCTTGGAAGAGGGACGTGTGAAACAAAAAGTTCCTAAAAAGAAATCTTGTTCCCATTAAAGTATGAAATACAATTAGAGTTGTAACTAAGTGAAGTCAGGGCGTCATAAAGCCTCAAGAGCTTAGAATCTTAGAACAATGGCAGCCCAACTATCCATTAAGGAGACTTCCAGGTCAATGGGGTTTAGGCTGGCTCAGTTGGTTGGTTGTTTTCAGGTTTGTTTGCACTTTCCCCCTCTGTGTTAAAACAGGTAAACAAAGGATGCTAGATACAGAAAGTATGGTTTTCCGCATTCTCTATAAATCCAGGTGCACTCTGTTAAGGTTGTCACAAGCCTGTGCTTAGCCTCTTCTGCTCCCTGCTAAGTTCAGGACAAATTGTGAATTGTGAGAGCATGCCTTGACTCTGGTATCAAATCCATTGGCTAATAAGGGCTGTGAAAAACTATCTCAATATGCTAGGGTAAATAATGGACCATCTCTTGGTTCTTTCACTATGAAAGGTTAATACTTTATTAACAAGATGGAGCCTTTATCAATGTGGCCTTCAGACTGTACAAAGAGTATCCATAAGAGTGAGGGGGCTTCCTTTCTGGCCCTAAGCAAGGATTTAGGTAGATGGGTAGGTTGGTAAGTTGGTACATTTGTGTCCTGCTTCTTCTCCAATGAGCAGCAGCATATTTGGTTCTCCTTCTCTCCACTTAAGCCTCATAACAACCTGAGGGAGAGAGGTCAGGCTGAGAATGAATCACTGACCCAGAGTCACCTGGGGGATTTCAACCTAGATCTCTAGAGTCTCAGGACAAAGATACTAATCACGATACCAAACTGACTCCTAGATAAAACCTTGTATTGCTAGAGTTGGCTTGATTGTTTTAATGATTTTAGAAATTTTTGCTTTCTTGAAAGCTGCTTTGGATTTTGGAGAGGTGGAGTAGACATGTTGCAGATAAATAGTCTTGAAAAGATTGTGTGAAGGATAGGTGAGGGTGTCATGTGGATCAATGCGGCAGCTAAAAAGGCCAATGCGATTTTGGACTGCATCAATAGAAGTATAGTGCCTAGATCAAGGGAAGTAATAGTGCCACTCTATTCTGCCTTGGTCAGACCTCACCTAGAATAGTGTGTCCAGTTCTGGGCACCACAGTTCAAAAAGGATATTGACAAATTGAAGCATGTCCAGAGGAGGGTGACTAAAATGGTGAAAGGTCTGGAAACCATGCCTTATGAGGAGAGACTTAGGGAGTTGGGTATGTTTAGCCTGGAAAAAAGATGGTTAAGGGGCAATATGATAACCCTGTTTAAGTATTTGAAGGGGTGTCACATTGAGGATGGAGCAAGCTTGTTTTCTGCTGCTCCAGAGACTAGAACACGGAGCAATGGATGCAAGCTCCAGGAACAGAGATTCCACCTCAACATTAGGAGGAACTTTCTGACAGTAAGAGCTGTTCGGCAATGGAACACACTCCCTTGGAGCGTGGTGGAGTCTCCTTTGGAGGTCTTTAAACAGAGGCTGGATGGTCATCTGTCAGGCATGCGTTGATCATGATTTCCTGCATGGCAGGGGGTTGGACTGGATGGCCCTTGTGGTCTCTTCCACTTCTATGATTCTGTGATTCTATGAATCCTTGGTTTTGCCCCATGCCTAGGGTTGCCATAATTCTCTTCCACAAAACTGGGACAAAACTATACAGGACTGGATTGGGCGGATTATCAACACACACACACGGAAACCACATGTTGACATTTAACATTGTTTTATTGCATAGATATTTCAGTAGTACTTGTCGTCATAATCATCATCATCATTTATTTATTTATATAGCACCATCAATTTACATGGTTGCAAGGCTGCTTGGAAGTGAAGTTCTACACTCAGCATTGCCACACTCACCACCTAATTAATACAAGGCCTCCTAGGCTTGGCATCTCCACTTGCCTCCTTTCCTATCCCACATTCTGGGCTCTTCTCTTGCACTTGGCACTCCTGCCTTCTGAGCTCTGGCTCTGGCATGCCTGCGCAGTACTACCCAGAGTGGCCTGCGCTCCGACTAAGGAGGAATTCAGGATCTGCTGCTTCAGTCGGCCCAGCTGGCTGGGACATTGTTTTAGTCCCTTCAATCCAGGATTTTCCTGGTTTTCTGGGACATGTGGCAACCCTAGCCATGCCTCACCTTTTTGATGGAGTTGGTTAGATATTTGTGATGTACAAATTATCACAATGAGACAAGCAAAATCAATGGGCAGACCAGTTTCTGTAATTCTTCATTTGTTATTCTCTCACTGATTTTCCATTGCCTCATCAAAGCTACAAGAAGAACTGTATTTGTTGCTCACCTAGAAATCATCCAGTCATTTCTGATTATGCCTCAATTATTACATTGCAGAAAGGAAGGACCAACTGTTAATTCTAGAGTGCTGTTCCATTCAAAATTGTAAAGAAGAATTTAATTTAATCATCTTATGGCATGCTAGTGATTATTCTGTGTTCCTATGCAATTATGTATGAAATATAAATAGGTCAATTTGCCATTCTTTACTGCCAAACATCCATATATCTCAAAGCATCAAAAAGCACTTCAAGCAGCAAACAGCACTCTGTTCTGAATTCCAGAAGGATGTTGTTAATCACTTAAGAATATGTATTTATTAAAGGGACTAATAGTATAAAAGTCATATATTTCTGTTTTGCTTGTCACTATAATGAATGTGCAGTGAAAGAGTGTGCAGAGATTAAATACCCTTCCTCAACAGTGCCCTTTTAGGGGCAATTGTCTATGGCCATCTGTGTCTTAGAATATCTCCCTCTCCCATTCTTCCTAGTTTACACAGGCAAAAACGTTTTTAATAAATAGGATTTTTGAAGTTGTAGCAGAATAATAAAATGTGAGTTGAGCCACATACTTTCACTCCCAAAGAGGAAGTTCAAGCAAAAGAAGTAGGCCATTGCTTCAAAATGCAATTATGGACTTTATCAGATACGGCAAATATGACATCATATGGACGCTTAATGACCGTGAAAGGGTGCACATACCAGATGATGACGTCCTTTCGTGATCATATTGTGTTAAAAAGCCATCCTATTTTATTGACGGGCCAAGCTGTCAATAGATTAGTCATGGCGCATTGTTGCCGGCATTACTGGCATTTGAAAGCTTACACCATTGTATTCATGTGAATATAGCAGCAATGGACAAACACTTCCGGGTGATATCATGACAGCCAGGTAGGGGACACTCTTTTTATAAACATACACACACACTATTGTACTTGGGACTTTTAAAGTGTGTTTTTGTGCTTTGCTGTACTTTTTGTGGGGATTTTTGGTTTTATTTTTAAATTTCCCACGCTAGTGTCTTCTCACGAGAATCAGGAACCCAGAAGTAAATGGAGCCCCGTTTGTGCTCCCTTACTGCCCAGAAGCCTCTTTTACAGTGCTCAAGTAAGTGTGGTAGGGGGGATTCTTTTGCCAGCCAAAAAAAATGACACAATTTATTCTGGCAAAAGAACATTAACATGGGGTAGTCTGATAAAGTCCTATAACTATCTTTCCTGCTACTATTGAGAGATGGTTTTGCAGTCTGAAGTTGCCACAGTCTTTGAAAGGAGTTCACAGCCAATATGTTAAGACTTGCTGATTCTACCATAAGAGAGACTTCTCATTCAGATCATATTTTAGTACTTCTTCTGCCTAGTGACAGCATGGCTTTACATTCAGGGAAGGGTGCAAAATTGGGCCAAGGCAGACACAATCTGCAGATCCAAATGCCTGAAGGTGCAAAAAAAAAAAAAACCCTAACAACAACCCAATCATGTGGTCAGCAGGGGCATGTTACAGCAGGAGTGAACTGGGCTGGACCGGGTTTGGCTGAGAGTTGCTGCTCGGGATACAAAGGATATCCACAAATATTTTCATTCTCAGTGAGGAGGGGCTCTTTTTGACTTAGGAGTTTGGAGACATAAACTTTCAATGTATCACATGAGTTACAAGAACTAAACAAATTTTTAGAAGGAGAGCTTTTGGTTTTGCTGTTTTAAACTTCAGTTTCTTTCCATCCGATATATATGATTAGCAAATTCTTCAAAAATGAACTGTGATGACATCTTCCCCCATGTGCACTGCTGCTGTTTCCAGCATGGACAGGATCATGTGTGTATACCTGCCATATAAATCTTAATAATGAGGAGTATAATACTAAGCTGGGGCTCTCTGCTTAGAACCCCCTGAGCTAGCCTCCCTAAACACAATCATGAGAGTCCTTGCTCAAGATCACCATCTAGAGGTCAAACTCTGCCACCACCCATTGAGTTAACCCTTTGTTACACAGCGCAATGGGAAGCTGTGAGGGACCTGTGCAACCACTGCAGAGTTATTCCTACCCCCTCCCTTCTTGTCCAAAGAGAGAGAAGCAGGAAGAATGAGCAAGAACAGGCACGTGGTCGCATCAGTGAAAGAGAAAGTAGAAAAAGCTTATTTTATTCAAGCAAGGCTTAGTAGGCAAATCTCTTCATGAGAGAAGGCACCTTCCATTCCGCCAGGTACATTTTAGAAGTTACAGAAAATAGTAAAAGCAAAGCATCCAGCCAAAGGAAAATAAAACCATAATTTCCTAACGCAGTTTCTAGCTGAACACATTTCCCCTAGAACTACTCACACTATGAAGTTCAGTCTTTGTTCATCTTTCCTGTGATGAGCCCATCCCAAGGTGTTCCTTTTTCTGACCCGGTGTTGGGGTCTCGGAGACATGATGTCTCTCTTTCAAAGTCCCATTGTTCTCTCTTTGATCAACTCAGCCACCTGGTGGTTGCAGGCAGCATTTATAACCTTTTTGAAATTACCACTCTCAAGTCCTGATTGGTGAGTCTGTCTCTGCTGACGTGATGTCATTAATGACGCTGACTCAGGAGATATCCCTTTACCACCACCACCCCACACACACCTGTGGTTAACCCTTTCTTTGCCTGATAGCTCAGCTTGCAGATACCTGGTTGCTGACTGTGGGTGATGGGAGCTGCCATCATCACAAGGAATCACTGAAGGAATAAAATTCACCACTGACATGGTTGAATAGGCAGAAATTCAAAACCAGGCATAAACTCTACATTTGGCTTTTTTAAAAAATGCTCTTCACATCTCAAATATGAAGAAATTTATAACATTTTGATAAATTTATAATTGAAACAAATGAAAAATACATTTCCACCCACTCCAGACTTCTCATTAAAGGGATTTTTATTAATCTCATTAATAAGATTCTTATTAATGAAAATCTTCCATGTAAATTAAGTACTCAGGTATTCAAACTACCATGGGTTTGGAGACCATTGGTCTATTGGTGATGCAATAAAATGTAGGTCATTTTGTTGTTGTGTGCCTTCAAGTTATTTCCAGCTTATGGCAACCCTAAGGCAGGGGTTATTCTGAGGTTGACAGTATGTGAATTGCCCAAGGCCACCCAGTGGCTTTTCATAGCCAAAATGGGATTCGAACCCTAGTCTCCAGAGTTGTAGTCCAGCACTCAAACCACTATGCCATGCTGGCTCCTGAGGGTCATTTACTAGTCAGTAAATAAAAA
Organism: Gambelia wislizenii; assembly: GCA_030847615.1. Lineage (NCBI taxonomy): Eukaryota > Metazoa > Chordata > Lepidosauria > Squamata > Crotaphytidae > Gambelia > Gambelia wislizenii. The sequence goes on from JAUMIR010000001.1 coordinate 264,129,977, forward strand.
CCATTATACTGTTTGCTATAGAATAGCTTTCTTGTAACAACAATCCATTGTAAAAACAATCCATTGCGAAAGGAGGGAGGGTGGAGGATGGAAGGATAACTTTCTTGCAACTTTCCTCCTCCATTAACTTCTCAGCAAAGTGGGTATCCACCCGTGCTCTGCCTCGCAACTACCTGAACATTTTTCCTGGCATGAATCAGTGAGGTGAAGAGCTGCACCCCTCCTTCTTGCATACTGCAACAATAAGTAGGAAACCTAAGTGACTGATGTGACAGCTCCTGAAACTTCCAACCAGTTTTCACTGGTCAGAGCAAGGAAGAGCCAAATGCACAGCCCTTGTAGTATCTGAGCAAATCTTATGCCCTTGTTAATCATTTGGCTGAAACCCAAAGGGTCTGCATCCCACAATCCACTTTGAGAGAGGAGAGTGCATGATTTGGGAGTTACTTCTGAAGTGCACCGATGAGCCCTTCAGAGGCTCTTCCCTTCTACAAGTGAATGGGAGAGGTGACTATTATGATGCCTTAATAAGAATGGGATGCTTTGACCCAATCTTTCCCAAAACCTGATGGCCCTCCAGCTGTGCTGAATGATCTCCAGCACTGGAAGATGATGGGATCTGTAGCCCTACCCATCTAGAGAGCACCAAGTTGAGAAAATGCCCTTACCCTGTGTGAGCGGTTGCCTGAAAAACATCTTTGACACTCCAGTGTCATGGTTCCTTGGCTGCAAGGAAAACGGTGAGTTTTTATGTGATCAGCTTTATTCAGTGGACTGTTCACAGCAGAACAGAAATGAAGTAGATTTATTGATAAAACTATAACTGGCTGTCACACGCATGGTGATAAAATGATCAAATGATCATATTACTTTCAAAGTGAGGCACGTCCGAGCACCTTTGGGACTGGGAAACTGCTATCTTACTGCTGCCACAAACAAGCCCGTCCTTGTTTGCTCACCTTTTAATGCAACAATAAGAATAATTCTTTGCCCCAAAGGGAAGTACATTTTGAGGTTTCTGTTCATTTAGATATATTGCCCTCCTAGTCCTAAGAGCTCAAGCTAGGAAGAGCAATCACCCCACCACTGCCTCCACCACCGAAGGACAATAATAGCTGTCTCCAAAAGAGTTTCACTGAGTGATGGATAGAATTCTTTAGTTCTCCTCTGGAGACGGTTTTCTGGGATTAGATTTGGTATCTCTCAGAGCTCCAGAATCTTTTAAAATAACTTCAGAGGTTGATATAGAGTTTTGGAGTTCTTCAGCAGAGCATAGTTGCTAGGATGCACATGTGTACAAGGGTTCTGTTGCATTGCATTGGCCAGGGACATAATCAACAGGTTGATGATGTTATTAGCCAGTGGAGGCATCTGTTAGACTCCACACTGTATGGAAGGCAAGGGTATCTAGACTCTTCTAAAAATGTCCCCAGTGGTAGTTCGAATACCTTATTAAGATACCGACTACCACCTCCCTATAGTATCTCATAATGGCAATACTGGACACTTCGAAGGGGTGAAGTAGACCAGGGTGGTCCAAAGTGTGGTCAGATGGAGGTCACAAGGACCTGGGAAAGTGTCTTAGAAATATTTTAGTAAGCACACCCAAGTTAGGATTAAGCAGAAGCCCTTAATAAGCAAAACCATTAAGGAGGTGCTATATGTGCTAATTCCTTCTTGGGGCCCTTGGCAGTGACTCACACAAACTAAAAAATAATCAAGTGACCTACACAACCCAAATTCCCAGGAAATATTCCTCGGAACCCCTTCCCATCCTACAATGTGAGGTTGTCATAAACCCATCAATTCCTATCACCCAGCCATCTAAGACAATCAGTGGAGTTTTGTTCTCCTTTGTCTCTCCCGTGGGAGAGTCATTTAGCACTGTTGTAGCCAAAACATGCCTTCAAAGCACAAAATGGGTTATAAATATCCCAGCCTAGAAAATAGCAATGTGTGCCACTGTGGTTGAGACCCAGATACAATAAAAAAACATTTATTTCACTTTAAAACAGAGTTCTCTGCAGTTAGTACTGGTATACATATGTGAAAAGGTCCCAAAGTTACCAACCTTTTGCAGCATTCCATTTGAGCTAATAATAATCCCCACAAATATTAATAGAGTTTTGGTATCACAAGTAGGGCTCTAAAGCATCCCACCTCTTTGGATAACAACCTGAGTATCTAATTTACAAGGAGGATTTTCATTAACAAGAATCTCATTAATGAGAGTAATAAAAATCTCTTTAATGGGAAGTCTAGGGTGAGTGGGAAAGTATTTTCCACTTGTTACAATTATAAATTTCTTCAAATTTAATAAATTGCTTCATATTTGAGGTGTGAAAAACATTTTTTTAAAGCCCAGAGGGAACCAGTTCAGGTCAACGACATCATCAGGCAGGTCAATGACTCACCAGGGGCATATTTCACATATTTTACAAGGCCTGTTTTGGTAAGTCACAAAGCTTTCAAACATCAGTCTCACTGGGAAATTTGTCTTCATATAGTTTCAGAAATAAACTGAGTTGAACTGGTGAGGATTCTCTCATGTCAAAATTTGCTAAATGTAATAATGAGAAACTTGACCAGTTGACATAGCCATGCATCAGATGCTGGAAAGATGCTTGAAAATTCTGTATATAATACATCCCAGGCTATTTTCCAGTGGCTTTGTGGAGAAATCTGAAACCCAGTGGTTATCTGAATATTCATCTCACAAAAGCCCATGAAATTTGGCATGCAAAGGTTACATTTATTTATTTACTTAGTTTTTTAAAAATTATTCTTTTGAGGACTCCCAACACACACATGTGCAATCAGAAACCAATCACTCAACAGAAGTTTAGTATCTGAAATCTGTTATTATCTGTTCATTCACTATACTTTTACAGGCCTCCTTCCCAGTTTTTTGTTCCTAAATTTTCAAATTGATGTTATGACTATTTCTTTTTGCTCTTTAATTCATTACTATTATACCTCCAAATGAACTCCATAAATTATATAGGATAATCACCATGGTGAAATGAATATTGCTACTGATTTTAGCATTTCTTGGCTTTTAAATTTTTTTGCAACTTTACAAAAATTCTAAGTCATCCTCCCACTCTCTCTCTCTCTCTCTCTCTCTCTCTCACACACACACACACACACACACACACCAAACCAAATCTGAGAGATAGTTTCTTACAGTATGTCTCAATAAAAAAAAGGATACAAACAAGACAACAGAACTGTTAGTTCGTGCTTTGTCACAATCATTTGCTGTCTTCCTGCTTATGCCAGGAGTGGGGACCCTTTCCTCTTGGACCAACTTAGGCCCATTAGCCTTTCCCATCTGGCCTGCTGAGATCTCCAGGTTCCTTGAAGACCTGAACCCTCACTGGTGCCTCAGGCTTCAGAGAAGGGCACGTCAGTATGGATTGAGCATCCCTAATCTGAAATTCCAAAATCCGAAATGCTCTAAAATCCAAAACATTTTGCCACCAGCTCTGTCTTTGAGGCAGTGGGTGTGGGTCTCCTGCTCCTTCATTTGTAAGGCAGAAGCAGGTGGCTGGCAGGCTCCTTGGACATGTCCTGTACATAGATGCAAGGCTCAAGAGAGAGGCGGTGATCTGTGAAATGGTGAGAAGTGTGGATTCACATGAGAACTGCACTTGGATTCCTGTCATTTCACAGATCCTCAGTCTCTCCAGCTTTACAAATACAATAGGTACTATGCTACTTGTGTTGTGTATTGTGTTGTATAGTTCGAATCTGTGGTTGGTTGGATAGTGACACCTTTGCTTTCTAATGGTTCAATGTTCTGGTGGTTAAATGTACACCAGCTTTGTTTCATGTGCATAATTATTAAATAGTTTTGTATAAAATTACCTTTAGGCTATGCGTATATGAAACATAAATGAATTTCATGTTTAGAGTTGGGTCCCATCTCCAAGATATCTCATTATATATATATGCAAATATTCCAAAATCCAGGGGGATATCAAAATCCAAAATGCTTCTGGTCTTTCGGATAGGGGATACTCAACCTGTACACATATGGAGGAAGTGACTCCTCCTGCACTGCAAGGCTGCTATATTACATCTATACATAGAAAAATGGGTAGTCCCTTTCTCTGTGAAAAGAGAAATGTTATAGCCAAGCTATTGAGAGACTAAGCATCAAACTAAATTATGTATTTATCATAAAATTTGGAAAGGTGCTGCTCCCAGTGTTGAGAGACATCATTTTGATTACATACGATCTTCCCCACTTCTGTATCTTGCATTTAGCATGATATGTTTTGTGACTGGTCATTAGAAAGTAAACATGAGTTTAATTTCATTGCTAATCTCATTGCTGAAGCCATTTTAGATGTGATTGGTCACATGTCACATGTGTACTCTATATAATACAGAGGGGAGGAGGGTCTTATTTTCACAGCAAATGAAGCATGCAGCAAAAGGGCAGTGAAGCCTCACTACAAATGTTAAAATTTGACTATTTTGTCCTTGCAAGTCAGAATAAATAATTTGCACTCTCCTCTCCATTGTGGACAAAACAAATATTTCTGCAGTTTTTGCCCACTATTCACATCTGAGAATTCTGGGCTGAAATAAACTTTTTTGTGTGAGAGAGAACTGTGGAGTTTTGTCCAAAAAACCCCCCACACTGTTCTTTCTCTCTCTTTCTCTTTCTCTTTCTCTTTCTCTTTCTCTCTCTCTCTCTCTCTCTCTCTCTCTCTCTCTGTTGTGCAGGATTTGTTCTCTGTGCAAAATATCCCCAGTGATCTTGCACAACAAAACCACGTGACTATTTTTTGTGTACGATTCTGGGGATTTTATGCAAAAAAATTGTGTGAGATTTTGATTGTGCAAGATTGCTCCTTTTGAAAACATAAATCTTGGATAACAAAAATTTTGTGCAGAAGATATGGCTATTTTTGTGTAGGATTGCTGGGGGATTGCATATATAAGAATTTTGTTGTATAGCTTTGCTGGAAGGTTGTATAGAACACAGTAATCTCACACAAAAACAGGTGTGGCTGTCTGGAAACAGGGTGTGTGTGTGCAACCCCTCCCCCCCAAAAAAAACCTCATGCAAAAAAACCCACATTTATTTCTGCACAGATAATTTCCCAAAGCACTCCAGGTAGCACAAAATTCCTGCCACTGCAATATTCTTCCCGTCTGGGTCAGGATTTTTTTTCATTTTTCAACAAGGAAACAAATACTGGTGAATATTCTTTCTGTTCCTAACCTTGTAGTCCAGACACCACAGGGCATTTGCCCGGTTTTGCCCCTAGGCAGTCCTCATGACCCCCAGGGCAAAGAAGGAGACAAATTGGGGGGGGGGTGAGGGGAAGACCTGTTACACCATTAAAAAAATACTTAGTAAAATCTGCTTCAGCTGGTAGAAAACAGATTGGGCCCCAAATAACCACATGACTCCATTATCATGGGGTCTAAGGAGGATTTTTCAATAATGGCCTCACCACAGCCTCTTTTAGACAAGATAGAAACCTGCCTTGCTATAGGGAGGCATTCACTACTCCCTTTACCCAATCCACCAGTCCCCCTCAGGTTGCCAGCCAGGAAGGGCATGGGTCCAATATGCATATGGTGGCTCTCACCTCTCCAAGGATCCTGTCCACATCCTCAGGTATGATTGTATCCAATAACGCAGGACAAGCAGGGGCCAAGGTTACTGTATATTCTGGCATATAAGACGACCTTTGAGCCCCATCTTATATAAGGGACACCATTTTGCTATGCCATTGCATATAATGGCACTTGAGTATTCACAGATTTGGATATTCATGGGGGTCCTGGAACCAAACCCCAGTGAATGTGAAGGGACAACTATACTCGCCATATAAGAGAAGGAGGGGTCATCTTACATGGCAAGTATATCCCAAACTCTATATTTTAACTTAAAAATTGGGGGGGGGGCGTCTTATAAGCCCAGTCGTCTTATACACCAGAATATACGGTACATCCACTGGACCTGTATCAACTACAAGAGTGAAGTCAGAGCAGATCTGAGTGATTCTGTCCACGAAGTGTTGTGCAAACTCTTCACAGCAGGCTGCTGAGTGGCTTACATATGGCTTTTGTGGGGCAAAATGTAAATGGCCCCTGACCATTCACAACAGTTCCGCTGGATAACACTGTGCGCATGCAATGGTGGCAGTGAAGGATTTCTTCACTGCCGCCACTGCCATGGCATAGGCTTTCCAATGAGGTCTAGCCTATGTTTGATCAGACTCACTCCGAGTTTTCCACCATCATTACTCTAGTCTCCATCCCACTCATTTCATCACCAGCTCCCTAGTGAACCAGAGCGCTCACTTGGCACCACTCCACTCCACATCTGTATAACAAAAACAATACAGTAAGTACAGCACAAGAGAGCCAATCAGTCCTCATGAAACTATAAAAAAAAGCACCACATCTATGAGTTAGAACACTGGTATTTGTCTGCTGTTGAAAAGATAACAGAATGGGCAACAGGCAAGCCTCCTTAGGGAAAGAGTTCCATAATTGGAGTGCCACCACCTGGAAAGTCTTCTCCCCAGTTGGTACTGAACTGAAGTCTTCCTGCTTCACAGTTCAGCCTCTTAGTTGGTAGACTATTCGTAGTTCTTTCCACTTTATTCTTTCCAGGATATCAGTCCTATACAGGCATGCAAGCTGTGCCACCCCCAAGAGTCCTTGCTTTCATTCTATCACATTCTAATTGAGAACCCATGGCAAAATGTCAAGCATATTCTTTTGACTTGCTGGTTTTTATAGCTTATTCTCAACTGTGAAAGCCTGGTTGGGCTTTCTTGTATTATTCATTGGTAGTGTTATTTTATTTTATTTTTACATTAGCCCCTTTTTATTGTTTCAGGTGCGTGTGCAACATTGACTGTTCTCAAACCAACTTCAATCCTCTCTGTGCTTCCGATGGGAAATCTTATGATAATGCATGTCAGATCAAAGAAGCGTCATGCCAGAAACAGGAGAAAATTGAAGTCATGTCTTTGGGCCGATGTCAAGGTAACGCTTCTAGTAAAATCCATTTCAAAGAGTCTTCTCCTCTTTTGCTTTATTTTTATGTGGGTGAGAGTGGGAGAGCAGAGTAGGATGAATTGGGTGGGGTGGTACTGGGACCAGTACATTATTAAGTGCTGCTCACATTGCAAATGCATCTCCTGTATACGTTGAACACAGAATATAGTCAAGGGTTATTGGGGTTGACTGTAACCATAGCCCAGTGTAAACCTATTCTGCACATACTTCAGTGCAACTGAAAACAAATTAGGTTCTCTGCGCTGCTTGTCACCAATGTTTCCCAGCATAAGGGCCTAGTCTTCCATTCTGATTGCCATACACTTTGTCAGTGTGACCTGAGGATGAAGAAGATGCCTTAGGTTTGTAACATGTACTCCAGTTTCCAACCCTTAAACATCTGAAGTTGCATACCCAGTACAAAATGCAACACATACATGGCTGACTAGGATATCATGTAGGAATCATGCTGGGTGGATGGATGGATGGATGGATAGATATATAAAATAAATATATACAATAAAATAAAGAAAATACTGGCCTTAAAGGAACTTCATTGGCCTCCGCTACATTTCTGGCCCAAATTCAAGGTACTAGTGACAACATTTAAAGCTCTAAATGGATTAGGACCTCTATACTTGAAGACGCACCTCTCCTGATATATGCTTGCCCATAGAGAGAAGTCTGCTGGAGAGCCCCTTTTTGTCCCACAAGCAGAACCGGTTTAAGGAATTGGGGGGGGGGCTGCAATGCTTTATTTTGGGGGGGCGTATGTTCCCACAAGTGGGAACAGTGCCATTCACCAGTGAGAGTGGAAATGGGTCTTTTCTCTTGTGTTGCCCCAGTTGTGGAATGCCCTTCCCTTAGAGGCCCAGTTGGCACCCACGTTGGCTTCATTTCAGCCACAAATTAACAAATGGCTCTTTATTAAGGCCATTGTGATCTAATGCCTTTAACCAGGTTGGACATGATTTAATCTTCTTTAACTTGCTAGCTAGTTTGTTTTAGACTATAAACTTTCTATAAACCCACCCAACCCACCATTTTGCAGCCCCATTCACAGGCTGAAAAAGGAGTCATTTTAACAATGTGGTAGTGGGAAGAAAGGCCAAGAGGCTTATCACATACTGAAGTAAAACGGCAGGGCAGCCAGAAGGTTCCGCTTTCCATGCTGCCTTACAGCATGACATTGTCATTCTTCTGGTGTTCTGCCATTCTGAACACCAATTCAGAATGGTGGCGCAGTGGTTAAATGCCAGTACTGCAAGTCACTATGTTGCAAGTTCGATTCCAGAGGGCTCCAAGGTTCACTCAGCCTTCCATCTTTTTGTAGGTCAGTAAAATGAGTACTCAGCTTGTGGGGGCAATTAGCTAACACACATTGGAAACTGCTTAATGCAGTGTAGATGTGTAAATCGCTATTGCTTAAAACAATTTGTAAACCGCTCTGATAACCTTTGTGGCTGAAGAGTGGAGTATAGATACCTAAAATGGAGGTAAAACCGTGTCTTTTTGTTAACATATGGTTTTACCTCCACCTCCTATGGGACCAGAATAGCAGAACACCAGAAGAACAATGATGTCATGTGGTAAGAAAGCATGGAGCATGGAACCTTCCGGCTGCCCTGCCGCTTTACTTCAACATGTGCTAAGCCTCTGAATCAATGATTCCCAAACTTTGGTCCTCTGGATGTTTTGGATTTCAACTCCCAGAAGCCCTAGCAGACTTGGCCAATAGTTAGGAATTCTGGGAGCCAGAAAATCTGAAGAACTAAAGTTTGGGAACCACTGGGCTAAATTATCAAAGGTTTCAGGGTCCTCATGCTGTAGTGTCACTAAGGCTGGTGTCACCCCTCCCCCGATGGTGTCACCTGGTGTGGTTTGACCTCTCCACACCACCACCCCAGTGCCACCACTGTCCTCATGGGTTAGGGGCCCAGCGCTGATTATTTATTTATTTATTTATTTTTATTTATTTATTAGTTATTTATACCCTGCTCTTCAGCCACAAGGCTAGCAAAGAGAAAGGCTATGAAGAAAAATGGTGTAGCTTGCTTCTTCTTCTCCCCCAGATATTTCCTGACTGTCCCAAGCTTCCCACATATACTGATTTCAAAGAAAATGTGTGTATTTTCAGATTCAGTCACTGTGGAAGAACATAGTGGAAGTCCTTAGCTCACCCACCCACCCACCCATTTCTCTATAGTCTTCCAGCACAACCAAAAATTCCTGGATTTCACCCTTCCCATTTTCCTAGAAAAAGTTCCATTTGAAATGTTTAGGCCAGGAAGCATTTAAAAGTGTGTCATTAAGAAGTGAAGCTAGTTTGCATCAAGGCCCTGATCCCCATCTGAATCAGGTATTGACTGCAAAAGAACCTCGCCACCAGTAAGGTAAATCACAATGTCAGCTTTAAAGCCCCAGTCACCGGCTTGAAGAGGAGATGAGCAAGACAGTACTTCAGGGACTAGCAATCCACAGGCCATAGGCTGCATGAGGAGATCCCTCACCATCACTGCCATTTTTCACGGGGCTCCCTGTCAAATATGCTATGCCCACCAACGAATTTCAGTGATGCAGCAGACACACAGAGATATGTCCTTATAAGGGGTCCACAAAGTCTTAAATGCTGCTCAGCCCACCTCCTGCCAGCAGTGGACAGGCAGCCAAGTGACAGGAGCCAAGGCAAAGGCTGGCTGGCTAGGCCTGCACATTGCCATTCAATCCACTCCAACCAAAAATTTGCATGAAGAAGCAGGAGAAAAGTCTTCCTTCCCTGTCCAGTGCTTCTCCCTGTCCAGGGAGAAGGTTTAATGGATGGTGTAATTGTATTATTACTGTCATCACCTGGGATGATGATGATGATGATGGTTTTAAATCATGAGTTAAGTCTTGGGGGTCCTTGGTAAAGAAAAGGTTAAGAGCCACTGCAACAGATGATTGGCAGTATCAGAGCTGACTGTATCAGCCATTCTCTGTATAGCACAGACATAGCCCAGTGATAGATCCTGGATGCCAGCCATGGAAGGCACATGGAGAATGTTTCTCTATGCAATTTTGATCTTTGTTGTACAGTGGTCCTTGCAAAATCAGTGGGTGCTTAATTCCCATTATATACAATGGCGTGGTAAAATGGTGTTCCTTATATAAAATGGCAAAATCAAGGTTTGCTTCTTGGAATTTATTTTCTTTGGAATATTTTCAAGCTGTGGATGGTGGAATCCATGAATGCCAAATCCATGGATACAGAGGGTCAACAGTATATGGAGATCTCCTTTACTTGGAAAATAATATCCAAAAAGCAGATAACTTTTGTGTCCTGAACTGTTCCTACACATCTTGACCTCCCATTTGCTAGTAGTGCTCACCAAACACAATGAACTTCACTTTCCCCCAATTTTCAAGTGCTTTTTGCCCTGTGCTCATTGAATTATTATGAAGAAACAAAACCTGAAACATCAAGACACAAGGAATGAAGCAAAGTTTGCAAATGCATAAATCATTCTGCACACAAGACTTGGTGTTTGGGGTTTTGGTTTGGTGCCCTCCTAATTTATTTATTATTTAAAAATGTGTTTTGGACAAACATTTGAGAAGTCCTTTTGTCTCAGTGAACTTCTGGTTCATTCAACTGTACTTAAAAATCAGGATGTTCATCACTGAAAAAATAATTCACTTCAGTTCAGCAAACAAAGGAATTGACTGCAAGCTCTGGAGCAGAGGCAAGCAGGTGGTGATGCCCCAAAGTGCTTTTCAACTGTTTTCTCTCACAATTTTCTGTTTTCTGTTACAGAAGTTATTTGGGATAGTTTTGGATTTTTAAAGTGTACGATAGGCCCTTGGTATCCAGTGGAGTTTGGGTTCCAGTCGTGGATACCAAAATCCATGGATGCTCAGGTCCCATTATATACAATGGCATAGTAAAATGGTGTCCCTTATACAAAATGGCAAACAGCAAGGTTTGCTTTTGGGATTACAGTAGCATCCCCACATCTGCTGATTTGCCATCCGCAGATTCAATTATCCACGGATGGTGGCAGTGGGGTGAGTGGGTGGTAGGGGAGAGAGGGAGGAGGTAAGCTTGCAGGGGGGTTGCAGCATGGTGTGGCAGGTGGGCAGGGGAGGGAGGAGGCGAGCTTGCTTCCCCCTCCCTTCTCTTCAGGGGGTGGGTTCTGGCTCAGCGGGCAGGTGGGCAAAGGGTTTGGGCGGGCAAAGTAGGGTTCCAGTGTGCTGGGTGGGTGAGTGGGTGGGAGAGGGAAGACGTGATCTCGCAGGAGAATTCCAGCACAGAAGGTGAGAGGATGGTTCCGGCGTGATAGAGCTGAAAGGCGTGGGAGGGAGAGAGGATGCAATTTCACATCCCCCTCCCTTCCCTGGGAGGATTCCAGTGGCAGCAGTGTTAATTATTATCCGTGGATTTCACCATCTGCGTTGGGACCCAGAACCAATCCCCCACGGATATGGGGGTCCTACAGTATTATTTTTCCCCCGGAATATTTTCAAGCCATGGATGGTTGAAACCATAATGCAGAATCCATGGATATGGAAGGCCAACTGTATTCTATGATTCCATGATTCTGTAATTTCTACTGTAGCTGAGGAACCTGGGGGTCATAATAGTTAACACACATTGGAAACTGTTTAATGCAGTGTAGATGTGTAAATATCTATTGCTTAAAAAAAATTGTAAGCCGCTCTGATAGCCTTGTGGCTGAAGAGCGGGGTATAAATAAATAAATTAATTAAAAAAAATAAAAAAAATAGTTTTTTCTAGAGCTAGGAAGTAACATATTACAAGAAACAACTTTGCCAGCAACATATTTACTTTTGATTAACAGGGGTGGTAATGACATTCCATTTGCAAAACAAATAATGATGCCTTATTAGTCCCCAAGCTGAGAAGTTATTTGAGGGGGGGGGTTGGTGGGGATTTTTAAAATGTATTTTTAAAGAGAAAATACATTTTAAAAATAACGAAAAGTAATGTGTTGACAAAAAGTAATGTCTTACTCTTTGAATAATGAGCATTAAAAAAAAAACAAGTTACCTATTAAAATTTCTGAACTACAGTTTTCCCTGCTACAGTTTTTGAAGCAGAGGCGCAACCATATCTTCCAAACCTCCATGTTAAATGCTTTGTATTTATTAAAAGCTTTATATAATTCTTGAAGTCATTTTACTATAATGGCCATGAATGTTGAAATGTCAGTTTTTCTTATTGTTATTGCATAGAAGTATGAAGTATAATTTGACAATTTTGTCATTGCATTTCTTTAAAACGAATGTATGAGTTCATGGCATGTTTGATCATAACACATTATTTTCCCTTTCATTAACCATTCAAACAGACAGATAGCTTTCTCTGTGGAAAGGACTATTCCTATGGAGCCTTTTCTGTTGTCTGGATGGGATATTTACCCCATCTTGCCCCCATCTTGCAGTCTATACAATGCAGAGCTCTTGTCCTGTTTTGCCCCTGGGTAGTTGTGATGACACCTGAGGCAAAGACAGGGGGAAACGGGGGGAAACCCATTAAACCATTTCATCCAAATATCCAGGAAAAAACACCTCACTGAGGAAAAAACAGAATGGGCACCACGAGACTGCAGGAGGCCATGCCAGCACACCCGTCCATCTCTGTAGCCACTGCCACTGCCATCCACTTCACACTCTCCAAAACCAGGAAGGAGGCCCACAGCATGTGACCAACTGGGCACCACAATTCAAAAAGGATATTGACAAATTGGAGCGTGTCCAGAGAAGGGCAACTAAAATGGTGAAAGGTCTGGAAACAATGCCTTATGAGGAGAGACTTAGGGAGCTGGGTATGTTTAGCCTGGAAAAAAGACGAGGCGATATGATAGCCCTGTTTAAGTATTTGAAGGGATGTCACGCTGAGGATGGAGCAAGCTTGTTTTCTGCTGTTCCAGAGACTGGAACACGGAGCAATGGGTGCAAGCTCCAGGAACAGAGATTCCACCTCAACATGAGGAGGAACTTTTTGACAGTAAGAGCTGTTCGGCAGTGGAACACACTCCCTCGGAGTGTGGTGGGGTCTCCTTCCTTGGAGGTCTTTAAACAGAGGCTGGATTGCCATCTGTCGGGGATGCTTTGATCAAGATTTCCTGCGTGGCAGGGGGTTGGACTGGATGGCCTTGTGGTCTCTTCCAACTCTGCAATTCTATGATTCTATGATTCTATGATCATGTGCTGCAGGCCCCCTTCCCAGATTCAGAGAGTGTGATGCAGATGGTAGCAGCTGCAGATATGGGCTAGTATATCAGTGCGGGACTCCATCCTATTTTGTGAAGGTAATGGGAGAGCAACAGGTCTCAACCAGAACCAGAATACTCTGCCAGGAAGCTGACATATTCTGGCCAGTGTAGATGAGCCCTTAGCCATGCCAGACATTCAGCACATGTTAAACTTGGCCCTCATGTTCTACTTCAGGCATGCAGATAGCAGTTTTGTACTGAACTCACAGATTTTACATTGACTTTGTATTTGCCAATTTTTTTAGTCCTTATATTTGCCAACCTTGCATATTCAGGGTGAGTGTAACATGTGGGTGCATTCAAAAATGCAATCTTCCAGTGTATCTGAGGAGTATACCACCAATCCTGGCTTGTACCATGAGTCTTTTTGTATACCACAGAAACTTTACTAAAGTGTTTGGACTGGTTTTCCTGGAGAAGCAGGCAAAAGTATAGTAATTTTTCTTAGTTTCAGGGCTAACATACTGCTGGCTTGAGGCAGCACTGTCATGATTTAAATGTGCAAGAGAACAATGGATACCATTATCAGAACATAACAAGATAAAATGTATTGGTGTTTTTCAGATAACACAACCACCACTACAAAATCAGAAGATGGACATTATGCAAGAACAGATTATGCAGGTAACTCCTCAGTTAATGTTACTGCAATGAAATAAAAGGTCCTTTCATGGAGGGAAAAGCACATTCACTTTTGCCATCTTTACAAAAACTAACAAGAGATGGCAGCGTATTTATTATTAATAACTAAATGTTGTCAATGTGAGTAAAACTGGAAATGTAAGGCTGTCCCTAAAGAAGCAGTTCCCCTTATTGGATATCGCTGCTCCAGCCAACGTTGTCTGTATTGCACTATTCTACTGTTTCTCCATGAAGGAACCAAAGGTGACACCAGATGCAGAATTCAGGACTTCAAGCGCGGCAGCTTTTATTTTAAAAAATGGAATGAATTTGCACTATCTTGGAACAAGAATTTTATTCTTCTTTATTTCCTGGGAGATAGGTGTTAGTCTCTTTCAGCGAAAACAGTCCTCAGCCCCTTAAAGACAAGCAAATGTCACTTGGCCTAAACTTTGGTGGAATGCAACCCACTTCATCAGATAATGGAGATTATCAGACGCCTGAAAAAAAGCCCCAAAGGAGTTTGTGAGAATGTCACTGTACTAGGAACGGTTGCCGGTTCCGCACAAGTAATCATCCTGGCATGCTTGCTCCGTCCTCCCTCCATGCTAACACGACAAAAAAGGTGTTTCTGCTAATGAAAAGCAGCGCCTTTTTCATCACGTCAGAACAGAGGAAGGACAGAGCAAGCATGCAAGGAGGAGGACGTCATGCAATAATGGGACCCATTCCCAGTGCAGTGACATCGTTCTCGCAAGCTCCTTTGGGGCTTTTTCCAGCACCTGATAATCTCCCATAATGCATCTGGCAAAATGGGATGAAGTGCACACAAATTTATGCCATGTGAAACTTGCTAGATTTTAAGGTACCACAAGGCTCTTGGTGAGGGGAGCTTGGGGTTGTTTTTTATTTGATTTGATTTTGATTTTAGAGCAGAAAATTTCCAGTGGTGACAATTTCATTTTGTTGTGGCATTAAGAACTACAGGTAACTGATTCCGAGAGACTTCAGTTGAAACCAGCCTCACTGGCCAAAATGAACCAATGGAACTTACCTAAGTGTTGCCTTGTTAAAACTACTCATAGATTTAATGAACCTACTCTATTTGGGACTAACAACTGGATTTAAGCCACTGGCTTTAAAATTTGGATCTGATGGTATTGATAGGCTTTGTACTTGCTTATTTTATGATGCATTTTGGCTGTGGTGCATTATTGTGGCTATATTTTCCCCATTTGCCAATGTGATGAAAAATAAAATAGTAAGAAGTGGCATTTCTGTCAGTGAATGGAATGGATTTCATCTTTGAAAGTGTCAGCTCCCTGAGTGTAGAATCCCACCGTACCCCATGGAAAAAAGCTGCTTTTATTAAGTTTGCAAAATGTAAATTAATTTAATTATATTTAAATACTCCAATTAATCAGTTTAATGCCAGAATAATCAAAGTTTTAAAAATTGTTAGTCCACTGACAGCACTGCTTTTAAATTTGACACCTCTTTTCATCTTAATGCCTGAATTCCCCCTTCCCGTTTTCCTAGCATCGACTTTGTCTGCACTCCCATTCATCAGTGCAGCATCCACAGTGTTTCAAATTTCATTTTTTTAAAAGATCAGCATGCCATGAAGTTGAAACCCATACTTTCTTATAGCTCGTTTCTGGCTGCTTGTGTCTTTAGACCTTGCTGGAACAGGCAGTATAACTGCCTGCATTGGGATGCAAAGTTAATGAGATATATTAGAACAGATTAATTTTTTTAATGATAAATGGCTTTAATTTATTTGGAAACTCCAATAAAATATAACCCCCAGCTCAGGCTTAATATAGTATTTTGAAATATAATATATATGTAAATGTTATTTAAGGTTTTATCAAGTCTTGTTTGGTAGCATGGGAAGCAGTACAGTATTTTTATTTTAGTTTTATTTTTATTTTTCAAATCTGCTTTACCAGAAGGATTAATTTGCAAAGAGTCTTTAATACTTATGCAGATTTTCACAGCTTGACTGTAGAACTGAGCATGGAAATACTTGTGAGTATAATCATTGAAAATGTGGGAAAAGGTGCATAATGGCTTCTATTTGTGAGTTCCTTTCTGTTAAGGAACTGGAGGTTAGTGACATCGCAGGGCTGACTTTGACATTCAGGACTTGGCTTGTGTTTGAGATGTGTTGAAAGATAAAAGACAGTGTGTCCCTTATTTATTGGCATGTGCTGAGATTAATTTATTAAGATTTTGTTAGACAACAAGATGCTCACAATCAATCTGCAGCACAGGGCTTGAATAAACAGTTGGCCATACTTGTACATGTGCAACACATGTTTGAGGAACCATTTTGTCCATTTAAAAAGCTCATTGTACTGCTTATTTATTTACTCAAAACACTAAAGTAATTTAAGCATTACTAGCTGTACCCAGTGTAACATACACGGTTATAGGACTTTTTCGGACGTCTTAAATGTAACGGAAGCAGCCTCGCCACGTTGCGAGGCTGCTGCGCTGCAGGGCGTCCCTTTCGCATGACACCCGTCCCTGCCGGTACTGTTGCAGTACCGCAGGGACATTTGAGTGTTATATTTCGGCGATTTTTACTCACGAAAGATGATCGTGAGTAAAAATCGCTGAAATATAACACTCAAATGTCCCTGCGGTACCACAACAGTACCGCCAGGGACGGGCATCATGCGAAAGGGACGCCCTGCAGTGCAGCAGCCTCGCAATGTGGCGAGGCTGCTTCCATTACATTTAAGACGTCCGAAAAAGTCCATAGTAGATTTGAAAGGTTCAGCTACATGCTATTATTGTGGGAGAAAATATTTCAGTGTTTTACGTGTGGTTTTTCACATGGTTCAGCTATATGCTATTATTTTAGGAAAAAATATTGCATTGTTTTACATGTGAGTGGTGAGTGGCTTAGGGAGTGAGAGGAGGGAGGGGCCCTTGTAGGGGTGGAGGTGTAGATGCAGATTGAGTGGCAGGAGTGGATGTGGGTGGAGATTGGCTGAGGGAGTGAGAGGAGGGAGGGGCCCTTGTAGGGGTGGAGGTGTAGATGCAGATTGAGTGGCAGGAGTGGATGTGGGTGGAGATTGGCTGAGGGAGTGAGAGGAGGGAGGGGAGGTTTCCTAGGGGTCTTTTTCTTCCCCTTCTCGATCCACCTTCACCAATGACTATAACTTGTCAACCATAGCCCTTATATGTGCTGGGCTCCTTTCATTCCCAGTGGTCTAATGGGAAATAAAAATGGCAGCATCCAGACATCCAGATATGGACTGAAGGTATTTTTTATTGCCATTCATTAATGAGAGCTACACAGAGAGAAGAGAGGGAAGCTGGAAATGGTGACTGGCATCCCAGAGTGCTTTTACACTCTAATATAGTTTTGCCAAGTCACATACATGGTACATGTGTCAGAGTAACTTTCCGTCTAGCTAACATTTCTAGCAGATGCTTAGATTATCTTTTCATCTAAACTGGCCTTCTACAGAATCATTCAGTGTAAACAACTGAGTCCTCATTACTTGTTATCAGAAAGTCCTTAACACTTATATGTAAGGAGTAACAAAATATTTTGGGTGTAACCTTCATTGTGCCAGCTTTTGGGGTGGGTGGGGAAGAAAAGACCCTGAAACAATGGTGTTGTCTAAGTGGTAAAAATACTCCTCAGAGAATCTAAAGAGAATACGAGCTGTCTTAATGGCATCCCACATTGTTTTGGAATTCTTCAGCAGAGCATAGATGCTAGGATGCACATGTGTACAAGGGTTCTGTTGCATTGCATTGGCCAGGGACATAATAAACAGGATGTTATTATGATGTTATCAGCCAGTGGAGGCATCTGTTAGACTCCCGCACTGTATGGAAGGCAAGGGTATCTAGAGTCTTCTAAAAATGTCCCCAGTGGTAGTTTGAATACCTTGTTAGCATACCCTACTACCATCTCCCTGTAAGGGAGGGAGTCCAAAAATGCCAAAAACTCCAAAGGAAAAACCTTCGCAGCTTTTCCCAAAGTTTTTTAAAAACAGCAGGGGGAATGAGTATTCCTGCTCATTGGAACAAGCAATGTGAATTGGTTCACTTTTCCATACAAGCGGAAGCAAAGCTGATCGGCCGGACAAGCGCAGGGGACTGGGCTTGCTAACAAGGCAAGTGCCTGGAGCTGCCATGCTGGATTTTTGCCTTAGCGAGTCAGCACTAAGGTGATAAAAGAGGGTGTTTTTTTCTTGTTTGTAAAGGCGAAATATCGCTCTATCACACTATAGGAAATAGTTTGTTAAAAACATTTGGTGGCAGCAAATTAAGGTAATTAAAAACGCGAGTAATTCACTCATGGCTGCCATCTTGATCTGCAGGCATGCAAAGCTTATGCCTGCAAAAAAAAAAAAAATTAAGACAAATCGGAGTTGCTGTGAATTGCTGCAAAGCAATCCACTTCTTTTTCTCTTGTATAGACAAGCCCTTAGGCACAAAATTCGACAGAGGTGTGTTTTTCTAAGTTAACCCAAGTGAGTCATATTAGCCTTCCCTTTCAGAGTTCTCTGAGGGTCCTCAGGAAATCCAGGAGGATGAGGCATCTGGGTGCAAGAATACAGCCAGATGCTGGTTGGCTTCCCCTTGACCTCACCTGCCTGGGGAACAGAATTGGGGAAAGCATAGGAAGGAGCAAGGGCTATGGCTTGCAATGCTTTATGCTCCGTGAGTACAATGTAGCATCTCATCTGGAATTTCACAATATAATTATCCATATCTCCTCATATAAACCAACACATGCTTTAAGATCTGCAAGGGAAGACTTTCTCTCAGTCCCACCACCTTTGCAGGTGCAGTTGGTGAGGACTCAGGAGAGAGCTTTCTCTGTGGCTCCTCCCAGGCTGTGGAACTCCCTTCCAGGTGAAAATGTTTTTATTTAAAGAGGCATTTGGTGATAGCAGATACAATTTTAATGCGGAGGGAGTGTGGAAACTTTCTTAGTCTGTTTAATTATTGTTAATGCTATTTAACTTGTTTGTTAAATCATAGTTAAATTGTATTTTCACTTTTGTATTGAGAGTTTTTAAATTGTATTGTGTTTTTTAAGGTGTGTAGCAATAGCAATAACACATTTGTATACCGCTTTATAGTGCTAAGCACTTTCTCAGTGGTTTTACAATGTGTTAGCTAATTACCCCCAACAAGCTGGGTACTCATTTTCCTCACCTATGGAAGGATGGAAGGCTGAGTCAACCTGGAGCCCTGTAGGATCGAACTCACAATGTTGTGGCTGCAGTACCAGTATTTAACCACTGTGCCACCAGGACTCTGCTTTGGGTCCCATACTGGGAGGAAGGTGGGATATAAATAAAATAAATAAATAAATAAATAAATAAATACAAGTACTAAGTGGTGTTTGGGTTGAAAAAGGTTTTTTTGTTTTTGTTTTTGTTTTGTTTTGTTTTGTTTTTTTTGCATTCAATGTGAATCTACCAGATTTGCAAATGCCAGACCTTAAGATGGGCCTGTAGAGAGTTTGCCATCAAAGTCTGCATATTTCCAAAGTTTACAAAGCAGTTTTTAAAACTTAAACAAAAAATTAAAATAGTGCACGTTATGTGTATGGCTGCAGGGGAGGGGACATCAAAACTGCATATACTAGAAAAAAATCACACATAAATGCTTTGTTACACTGAAAAAAATATTTGAAAATGTGCATATATGCAAAAGTACACAGGAGAGAAAGAAGAAAACGTACATTTAAAAATGTGTATAAACATTGCATATTTTCCCAAAAAGGGGACATATAAATCTATAACCCCTGTTCCCCCAAAAAATCAAAATCTGTAACCCCTGTTCCCCCAAAAAGTCAAAATCTGATGCAGAATGAGATGGCTCACTCTTGGAAGTGAAAATAATGAAAAACCAAGTGAAACAGCTTGACAAATTCAATCATCTCAAATACCCACAAAGTTCAAAGTTTGGGGAACTCAAGAATGACACAGAATAAAGTCCCAACAAAGCTTGGGGCTGAATTTTATAGTCGCTGGGAGTGATCCATCATGCTGTGGTGGGATTAGCCATCACTACCCCAATTTGGACCACAGGGGAGGAGATCTTTGACCAGCTCTACATCCAACTTCCTATACTGCCTTTATGGATTAATCCTCTGTGATAAACTCAAGTTAAAGGAGCCTAAATTATTCATAAGATAGCAATAAAACCAAGGTTCATGAGAAGTTCACACCTTTTTCTGGAACCATTCACAGACTCTGTGCCCATACAATCCTCAGCTTTCATCTTATCTGCAGGGCTGCCTTCCTTGTATCTAGGGATTATTTTATAGATGCTATTTGTGCTCCTTAGCTCAGTGGATGTTAATGCTTCCCATATTGCTGATTACTGTGTGAAGAAAGAACACTTTCTCTTTGATAACATCCCTGAATGGATGCTTTAAGATTACACATTCCAGATCTAAGTCCTTGGTTTGTTTTGCATTTTTACTGAGGACTCTTTGGAAGTTTCACCTTCTTATCTCAGGTAGGTTTTGAAGCTCTGGATAACAGTGGGTTACATTTCCCAAGTGTAAAAATGACATAGGAATAATTTGTACTCTTTGAAATACAGGATGTGTCATTGATAAGTACCCTTCTTTGTAAGAACATGACAAATATGTGTCACAAATTGTTTTTGGTATCATTCTGTCATCCAGTCATTTATTTTAGGAATTATATAGGCATGGTTCAAGTCCAAAGGCCATTCTCAGAAACAGAAAATAGGCAGACACCCAGAGAGGCCATGAAGTGTTATTAGTGGGGATGACACATTCTGGAACAAGAGTCAACAACTGAAGGACCTTACCCCACATCAGTCCCACAGAGTTACTTCTCACCCTCCCAGTTGCCTACTAAAACACATAAAGGTGTGGCTGCCAACCTGTTTTGTCCCCAAAAGCTGGACCACAGTTCCCAGAATCCTTCACCAGTGGCATTCTAGATGGGAGTTCTGGGAACTGGAAAAAAAATCCATTCTTGGAATTACTGGCACAGACAAATCTGTGCTAATAACCAGCAGGAGCAAATCAAGACATTTTGTTATCTAAAGTAGAGGAGTAAATGGTACCTTTGGCATCCCCTTCCCCCAGGTCAAAGCACAACTTAGCCAAATTATTTTGGTTCCCGAGGCACAAAAAGTCCTGGGGGCAGCTATCCTAATAGTAGGCAGTAAAATACCAATAATAGTAGATTACTGCAATCCCGTGTACATAGGAATAAGACCTACTGAGTACAGCATAGTAAACATGCATAGGACTGCAGGACTGCACTGTAAATTATAAAGAATTTGCTGCCTTTTCATGATACCTTAAATTCAGCTACTTTGAAGAATGTGGAAGCTGAGGCCTTGACATTCTGTATTGACATGGCCCTCCAGACATTTTGCAACATGTTAGTTCTTGTGGGAGTAGAATATGGATTGTGTCTCACATTCATTTCCCACATCTACTTCCTGTGTGCAAGACTTATTCAGGTGTTCTAAGGTGGCATGTTAATGGAACATACGAGGAGGACATAATATGCTCAGCGCCACCTCCTCCATCTTGGTTTCTATGAAGGGAGGGTTTCTGAAAAGAATCTGCTGTAACTTTCCACAAGAATTGGAATGCTTGGGCCTGTTCACACTACATAAATATAGTGCTGTATTCCACTTTAATGCCATGGCAACATCCTGGGGAATCCTGGGACTTGTAATTTGGTGAGAGGCACCAAAGGAGACCTCTGGCTGATTACTCTTAATGCCCCACCCTAAACTGCCAATATCAGGATTTTGTAGGATGTGCTACAGAATCATAGTGCGATAATTGTATAGTGAATGGATCCCTGATTTTCCAGCTTTCTGTAGTATATGGAAACCCACCATGGATGTATAAATCTCTCCTTATAGAAAGCTACTCTCCACACCTAGAGGGTAGTAGGTATGTAATTCTTCACTAAGTTTCTTCTCAAAGGAAGTAACAAGTCATTTTAGCAATTTTCTTCCCACTGTAAAAAAAGTCTTCTGAAATCAACCTTTTTAAAGCCTATTTGCAATTCGGAGATCATTTTGTGCAAAATTTGTATGTGTTTGTTTTCCACAGAAAACAGCATTTTGGGAATAGGAAACAGTATTTTATGTGCAGAAAATAATAATCCTGTGTTGAACTATTATTTTCTTTGCAGAAAATGCTGTTTTCTATGCAAACACCCATGTGCGAATTTTGCACAGAATAAGTGCCCAATTGCAACATTTTCTGCATAGGAAATTGCTTTTTCTGCACAGCAAGGAATATTTCTGTGTAGAATTAACATTTTCTGTGCAGAAAATGCTGATTCTTGCATAGAAAATACTGTTTTTTGGTTTTAAACAATTCTCATGCTTAGTTTGTTCAGAATAAGTCCTGAACTGCAAAGTTTTTCATCAGTCCAGGATTCTTCTCATTGGGATTTCTCAAGATTAAAAAAACCCACACACACACACATATGTATTTCAACCATTGTTTGAATATGTTTTGAATATTCTTTCCATCCCAGCTAGATGGTGATAGAAATGGAGGAAGAATGAGCATGTTTAGTCCATTGCCCCCACCTTTAATAATAATAAAATAATAATAATGATAATGATAATGATATTATTATTATTATTATTTATAGTGCCATTTCTACCAAAGGGTGGAGCATTAAACATATACAATTAAAGACAAAGACAATAAAACATAATACTATAAATATACATATTTGATATTGATTAAATGCTATTTTAGTGTGCCTGAATAGGGTTACTTTCAGAGTGTGATCCTACAGGATATAGGAAGGGGGTTATAATGCCATGGCTAGAAAGGCCTTTTTTACCAGAATGGTGGAGTCAGGATTCCATCAAGGAGCAGCCTCTAACTTTTGCCCTCTCACCCCTCTCTGTTTTCCTCTTGGTGACCTGTGGATTCCCAACGGAGAGACTGAAATGATTTAGAAAAGCTTGTGAGAAGAGGTGTGAACTTCCTTTTTAAAAATGAATACGTTGCACTAGTGTTGCACAAAGGAATACTCAGGTGGTTCCCCCTGATAGAGAATTGCTAGCTGGGGTTGGTGGGAGTTATAGTCCAATGCATCTGGAGGGTACCAGTTGGAGTAGGATGATCTATCTGGTTGTGCCTCTCCATTGGACTACTTAATAAGATGCTTGGTCCAAAATTATGATATGTGTAGTTAAAGCCATCCCCCTTTTTACTGACTGTAATATCATTTCTTAAATTTTAGCAATAAATGACTAGAATTTGAAAAAAGGAGCCTGTCCTAGATAGCAATTTGTAACATTTAAAAGTAGGTCAGATCTTGAGCTTAAACTACCTGACAGTGTCCCTTTAAATTAAGGGTGTTTTTTTTTTTTTTAATGCATTACTGTGTCAACCTTTTTTCTGGGATTCAGAGAAAGGAAGAAAAGACGTGTAACTTTGCTCTAGGATCATTTTTCTCACGTTTTTTTTTTAAAGGCTCTCTTTTTTTCTCATTACTGAGTTGAGAAATTTAACGTAACTGGTATCCAAAGCCTAAATTCAGAGCTGTCTGAGAAAATAACTACATGCCAATCTTTACAAAGAGGATCAGCAAAAACATCAACAGGCCAGTTCACATGATCTCTTCCTAGTGTGCAGCCTTTAAGTGCAGTTCAGCATATCCCCGGTCTGACTTGTTTGCAGAAACATTTTGGACATAGGTAGGACCTTTGGTGCTTCAAATATTTTCGGGTACAGTTTTCCCACCCTCTTATCATTGGCCATTTCAGCGGGGGCGGGGGGGAATTGAATTCCAAAATATCTAGAGGGTCGAAGGTCACTTACCCCTGATGTAAACTCAAAAGCACACATGTGGTGTGTAAGGTATCCATGAAACCTTGTTGTCATACCCACCATCTGCTGTGGGATTCTGTGAACCTTCCTAAAAAGATGCCATGTGGTTAAGCATTTATGCTCATGTTGAGAGAGCAGCTGTAACAATAGGCCTATGTATCATGACCTACAACATAGTGCAAGTTAATAAAACAACAGCAACATCAATAACAACGGGCAAAAGAGTAATGTTATTTGGTTGTCCACTCTAAAGGAGCAGCTTATATTTTGTTGTAGTTTCCTAAATTTTGTTTTTTATTCCCCCAAGCCTCATGGTGAATTTAGACCACATTTTACCCGGAGTCAGTTTATGCCTCATTTTCACTAATGAAACAACTCAGTAAACAAACATGGAAATGAAAGCTGTGTGGTTTGTACACAAGTGCATAGCTTGTAAACACACTGTCGCCTGGCCTAATAACTTTGATCTGAAGGAAATAAATAAACAAGCGGGGAGGGGGAAGAAGCAAGCTTCAGCTTGTCGCATTTCTTATTGGCATGAACAGCATAATAAATAAATAAAAGGCCAGACTGAGCTATTACAGTGTTGCTGGCTTTCCTGAAAAATATAAGTCTTGGAAATGAATTAAAGTGTCAAACCCCTTCAGGGTTTGGGGTGATGGAGGGGGGGAAATAGCAATACAAGGATTTCCCCTTCTGAGATTTGCATTGGGGTAAACAAGATCCATTAACAACAACTTGTGACAAAGTGGGAGGGTTTGTTTCTCTGTGCATATCCATTCTCTCCTATGACTGTGCTTTACTTGTTTGCCCATAATATCACATAGCCAGTCATCTGTAACACTGTGTTAAGTTACATATAAACACAGAAATTGTATTTCCAGGGCAGAGGAAGGTTTTGCACAGAGGAACCCTGAGCTGGCATGAACCAGACCTGCACCATTTATGGCCCAGTT
Organism: Gambelia wislizenii; assembly: GCA_030847615.1. Lineage (NCBI taxonomy): Eukaryota > Metazoa > Chordata > Lepidosauria > Squamata > Crotaphytidae > Gambelia > Gambelia wislizenii. The sequence continues at coordinate 264,154,711 of JAUMIR010000001.1, forward strand.
CATAAATACGTCATGCATCATTTATACTTCTTTCTGCTTATTCAAAAATCAAAAATCCCTGCTCCACAACAAATTAGAGGCTTTTTAATTCCCACTAATCCCTCTGTTGGTCCCTCTGCACATGCTCAGAATCAGAGTCTCTGCCATGCTTAACAGGATAAATGAGTTTAAGGAAGGTGCCATCCTCATTATAAAATAAAAAAATGGAAAATAACTCCCCTTCATATACCACTTAATCTCACAAGATTTGATTATGCCTACTGCATTTTCTGCATTTTTAGCCAAACTTTAAAAAACAAACAAATTAACAATACATCTGCATTATAAAGTCCAGTAAGTTAAAATAATTCCATTTAGAAAAACTAATTCAATTTAAGAAATGTGTGGACTTCTTAGATTCCATTTCTTTTGTAATAGATGAAAACTTGTGGTGACATATAAGATATGCTGTTAGTGGTTTTCACCATTAATTAATAGGAGCCCTGGTGGTGCAGTGGTTAAATGGCAGTACTGCAAGTCACCACATTGCAAGTTTGATTCCAGAGGGCTCCAAGGTTCAGCCTTCCATCCTTTCATAGGTCGGTCAAATAAATACCCGGCTTGTGGGGGCAATTAGCTAACACACATTGGAAACTGTTTCTTGCTGTGTAGATGTGTAAATTGCTATTGCTTAAAACAATTTGTAAGCCGCTGTGATAGCCTTGTGGCTGAAGAGTGGGGTATAAATAACTAAATAAAAATAAATAAAAAATAAAATAATTGAGCAAATGCCACTTTGGGGTTTGATTGGGTTTGAAGTGTCCCACTCATGTGACATTGTCTATTTTATGTTTTGCAGTATGCTGCCACGCAAAATGGCATTGCTTTCAGCTATGAACCTGAATGTGCAAACTCAGGGAGAGAAAAGAAATCTTTAAGGATTTCTGGTTTGGCTAAGAATACAGGTGGAATCCCATATCCATAGGACCAGTATCCACGATTTCACTTATCCACGTCCCCCCAAAAATATGTCCCCTCTAGCCATTTTCTAGACCCTCTAGCACAATTCTGTGGTATGCGTCTGCCAGAAGTTGGGCCAGAAGTCATTCATTTCAATATGGTTCATTATTATGTATCCACAGTAAGTCTGGGAATATACCTCCATGGATATGGGGCAGGGGGACCTGTACAATGAAATAAAGCCAGCCCTTAGAAATTAAGAAGTATTTCCACACAAAATGGCATAGGCACTGTTCAGGCACCTTACCAGCTAAGCCACAGGCCTTTTATGCCAAAATGATGTAGACTGAGGATAGCCTCCTGTGACAGACGGCTAGTGAGCTAATGAAGATGGTGGACTCCAGGAGCCAGTCCTCTGTGAGGAGATGGAAGGAGGAGGGGCTTCTGGAGGAGATAAAGGGGGAGTGAGGGAGGGAGTTTAAGTTGAGTTTTCAGTTTTGAAGAGTTGAGATGAAGCTTTGAGTGATTCAAGACAGTTTAAGTTCCTTGTATGTTAGAGGCTTAGAGAAAGAGCGAATGTTTGTGCAGGCCCAATAACTTGTTTATAACAGTTATGTGTTTTATTCTATTGATAATAAACATTCTTTTGTTAACAAGAAACATCCAGCCTGGCGTGAGTGATTCTCAGGAAATGAGACACAGCCAGGAATACATAGCCACACCTGAGTGCTTGTGCTATACCGCTGGGAGACGTAGTGTGGCTGTGACGTGGAGGTCAGATGTCACAAAGTGGTAGCAGGGCGGGAGGTTGGAAATCCCCCCCTTGCTTCACACCTCCTCACAATAGTCAGTCATGTGGCATTGGGGACATTTTGAAAGTGGGTTGGGGCTGTTTTATCTTCATAATTTGAATCACACTGAAGGAGCCCTGCTGCTGCTATCTCCGCTCACCCTCTTCCCCAGCCATCGCGCCTCACATTGTTGCGGTGTCTCTATCCCACACCCCTTCTTATCTCAACTGCTCTTGAATGTTGCTGAACCTCTTCCTCCTTACCTCCTTAACTAGTTCCCTTCAATCACATACAACCTATGAAAACAAGGCTGTCAGTGACCTCCCAGAGGGCCTTCTCTGCTGCCGCTCCCAGATTATGGAATGGCCTGCTGGATGAGATCCGTCTTATTACCACCTTAGACAGATTCCAAAAAGCTGTCAAGACGGATCTTTTCCGGCAGGCCTTTTCTGAATAGCTATCCCAGCCTGAAGATTCAGCTGTCTTTTTCCCCTTGAGCTGCCATTGGATTTTTTTTTCTTTTCTTTTTTTCTTTTCTCTTAATCTCTATTTTAATCTTTTTTAATTCAATATTATTTTAAGGGGTGGGCAGGTTAGGGTATCGATGTAATTATGGAGTTTTATACTGTATGCTGCCCTGATTGCATTGCAGAGGGGCAGGATAGAAATAAATGTTGTTGTTGTTGTTGTTGTTGTTACTCCCTGGCCCTCTGTTTCCTACCACCTTGCATGTCCACACTCCTCCTCCTCCTCCTCCTTTTCCTTTCAGCTGCACCTGCCTGCAGCCCCTTCCCTTTCCTGTTGATATTCACAGCAGCTGCTCTCCCACTTCATGCATGTTCTCCCAGCTGCCTGTCTGTGTGGCAGCCATTACTCCCTCTTGCCACTGCTGACTGAACAAAAGCAGGAGGACCAGGTCAACCTTTTTGAAAAAGTACAGAGAAGTAGTTGGCAAGGGGACAGAAAAATAAGGGCAGCAGTAGCACCCCTAACGCCCATGGCAAGCTGCAGGAGAGCTTGATCCATCAATGACAGCTAAACCTTTTGGCTACAAGTAAATTGGCTGATAGTTTGGGTCTAGGACGATGTTTATAATTTTTGTCTGTTTAGTGTGGGAAGATTCTTGCAGAAGCACTTCGGAGAATTTATCTGGAAAACAGTTTTGGTATTCATGGCGTATCAGCAACTTTTTATTTATTTATTTATTTTATTTTCCCTTAGGCTACAACAAAGCAAAATTGGTTTTATTCCAGCTGGTCAGAGATACTGATTATCAGAACTCTATATCACCTGCAAGGAAGAGTTGAAGAGATGTTATCCATTACATGCGTGTAAGGGGGGAGCGGGTACACAAGGAGACTGTGCTTGAGATGACTTATAGGAAAACACGTGCATCAGTTTGCTTCAAATGTTGTTCCCCTCAGACCTTGGGAAAGTAATTGGGAAGGGGGAGGGCTAAATCCAGTTGCTAGTTCCAGTTTCTAAATGTAGTGAGGACATTGCTGAATGGTAATACAGAACTTAGGTAAATCATTGATTTTTTTTTGCAAGGGTGGGCAACTGTAGAAGGGTAGGGAGCTTCATTAGCCCCCAGGAGACCTTGGTGGGCCACACACCCCACCACATCTGCTTACACTCACACACATAAAATAAGTTTTACCCCAAAATTCTCTTTAAGCGGAGAAGAGGTAGATTTTTCACCATGTACTTGGGCCATTCTGGTCCATTTTAAGCTCAGGAGAGCCCTTTTTTAACAAGAGGAAGTGAGTGGAAGTTACTTCCTGATTCAAAATGGGCATCTTTGGGGCCTAAAATACCCTCTAGAGGACATGGGGGGATTGAAAAAATGCAAAAAATATGTAAACATTTTGTTTGACCCCTGGGGAGGCAGGGGGCTCCAAACATTGTGGAAACAACCTCCACACCCCATAGAGGGCTTTGGGGGGCATTTTGAGGCCAACCCCACCCCAAATTTTGAGATTTTTTTTTACACACACACACATGGTCCTTGGCTACCACAAAAATGTAGTGTGTCTATTCTAGTTGAGACTAACAATTGGTTTTAGTACAATTCCCATAATCCCCAAGCCAGCATTTTGGTAGTCCCAAAAAGTAATTTGTCTAACCTCTGGCTTTCTCATCAGCTGTTTGAGCTTTAATGGCATTTGATATGTGTGGTAGTGAAGAGGAAGACATTTTTATGACTGGCATCCTGTTGTGGACATATGTATGTCCTTTTTGGGTCACTGCGAAGGTTAGGATTCCCTTCCTTCCTTTACAGTGCCCAACTTCCCCCCACCCCAGACATACCATACAGTCTCTAAAGTGCCAGCACAGTCGTTCCATGCCTCACAGGGAGCAGGCAAGATCAGAGAAGCATCTGGCTATGCTCCTGTAGCCAGAAGCAAAACGATTGCATCAGCACTGAAACTGTTGAAACAGTTTCAATGAAACATTGAAACAGGCCAATTTCTATATTGTAATCTTGGGCGGGAGCAGGGAGTCTGGCTATGGAGAAATAGGCAGATGCTTCTCTGATCCTGTCCTCTTTCCATAATGCACAGAATTGCCATTTGGGAGGGGACTACAGAGACTGGATAGTAAGTCCAGGAATCTGTTATGTGGCTCAGCTTTGCATAGGTTCACATGGGGAACTATTATGCTATGCTGAGCCATGGTGAATTGCAGCCAGGATATTTTACAGTTTTTCGAGAAAACAATGGCCAATATTTGTCTTTAATAATTGCCATTGCAAGCTAGCCATAGGGTTTCAATGTTCTTTATTTTGGTTTTGCTTTAAATTCATCTTCTCACCCCACCCCACCCCACCCCACCCCACGGCTCTCTGGTGCTCTGCAGCTTCACTCACCTGATCTGCTTCCTAGAATTCCTGTGGATGGTTTTTCATCATGATATCCTCCCATGGGTATTTCACTCAGCAAGACACCCAGGAGGCTGCCTGCAGTGTATTATGTATTTATTTTTTATGTTAAAAGGTTCATCCTAACTTTAAGGAAGCTTTTAACTTAAAAAGAACTCCCTATGGTTGTTTAGTTAGGTGATTAATCAAACATGATAATTTTATGGAAACATGGTTTCCTTTTATTCAGTATTTTAACAGTGAGAGTCCTGTTTCAGAAGAATCCCACTGCTGTCTAAATCAGCCCAGTTTAGTTCAGAATTCATCCAAATCTAATGCACAGCTCTAGTTCATGGTTGTTTGACATTGTTGAGCTAGAAGATAACGGGAAATGGTATATGTCATGCTAGGTTACATATTACTGAGTAATTATGCCAATGGAAAGATATATATCTTTGCATATTAACCTCAATAAAACAGAAATAAAAAAGTAAGAGCTACTCTAACCCCCACAAAATGCTGTTGATTACAGGAATATAAGTACTCCAACCCACAACATCTCACCCAAATCCTCCTACCCTCATGAAGGAGATAGAGAAAACAAAACCCTTTTTTTCACTGGGTTGAAGAATTTTTGTGAAACTAGTTGTTAAGGTTCAACACATCATTATCTTGTGGTCTAGAGGTGGCCAAGATATTTTGGCACCCGAGGGGTGGGGTGGGGGGAATCCTACAAGTGCCTGAGAGTAGAAAGTGACAAGAATAGCAGTAAATTAAATATGATACAACTTACTGTTCTTTCACAATACCACAGATTCTCACTTTGCTGCTTTTTGTTTGATTGTGTGTGCCCAATATGTCTGAAACTAGCATAGAACAATGGGCAGAATGTTGGATTTGTATACAGAAAATGAAATCTCCAGTTGCTGTACCAGTTACTGGATGGTTTTGGATGAGTCAGTCACTCGCAGAATAAACTACTTCACAGGGTGGTTGTGAGGAGAAACCATCCATCCCTCTGCACTCCTTGGGATACAAATGCCATATATAATTCCTTCCTCTAAATATAATAGGCAAATGTTCCATAATCAGTAACAGTACATTTCTAAAAGAGATGAGCACACTGAATTAGAATGTAGACCTGTTATGACAAGCTTTTTCCATTCTTGACAGCACTTCATAATGGGAAAATATACTTTCTGACTAGATTTAAACAAAAAAAAAAGAGGGAGGGGGATCCATCAAGCCTTTTAATCTCTCTTCCCCCTCTCTCCTTTACATTATCTGCTATTTAAAGATACATATGTTGTACATCAAAAACACCCCTTCCCAAGGGTAGTTCATTTAATTTTCTTCATTTAATAGTAGAAACATGGCTCTTTCTATCTCAGGTGAGAATGGATTAAATAAGAATTGTGGGAGGGGAGGATAAATCCCATTTTTGGAGATTACCAGACCTGGGGAAATGTGGCAAAAAAACACATCCCAAACTGCATCAAAAGAACGTAACAAGAACAGAAAAGGTGACATTTTCAGATGCCCATGTCCTCAGCTGTTCCTGGGGTGTAATGCTGGTGTGGACAAGGCTTCACTTTTTCATTGATAGGGCTAAGCCGCCAATACAAAGGGACGCCTTATTCATGCCTGCAGTACACCCCCGGAATGCTGGAGGACATTGTCATCTGATAATGTTGCCCATTTCTGTTCTCGTCACGTTCTTCTAACATGGTTTTTCCCATGTCTGATAATCTCCTTCATCTGAGGACTAGAAATGAAGCTGCTGGAGGAAACCATGGCCAGTCTCCATGGAGTGCTTCCATGGGCAACTGACCTTCTTTGGTGTCACTATAATTGGAGCAATCCCCTTATACCCTCTGTGATATAGCCTTTGCCTCAGTGTGTGCTCATGCCTCTGAGGACTCAGCTGCCTTGAGAGATGCAATCTTGGGGTTCCTCAGTCTGGGAATTCCCTTAATTGCACCTCCTTTTGTCTAGCTGCCACCACCCTTTGAATTCTATACCCTTTACAACACAGTCCAAAAGGAGAGTGTGGGGTTTCCTTCTCTGCTCCCTGCCACTGCAAAGATTTTACCTCCCCCTCCCCTCAGTCCTGAAGAGGAAATGACTGAGCAAGCAAGGCATGTGTATGCATCAGCTGAAGAAAGATTTAGAAAAAGCTTATTTATTCTAAGCAGAGTTCATAACATGCAGATATTTCTCATAAGAAGGCTCTTCCCTCCCAGGTACATTCATGGAAGTTACAGATATAGTCAAGCATTCAACCAAGAGGGGGAAATAAACATAATTCCCTAATGTAATCTAGCTAATACATTTCCTGAGCTACTCACTGACCATGGAGTTCAGTCTGTTGAATTCAGAGAAGGCTGTGAGCCAGGGCTATCCAGCCCATCTCCACCAGCCTTCCCCCAGCGCCTGAGGTTCTCACCCCAGGATGCTCCTTTGTTGTCTTCTCCACCTGAGATGAGATGTTCCCCATTTCAGATAAGTACTGATGTACCTGAGGCAGTACTTATCACCTCTTCTTTGAAGCATCTCGAAAGTTTGCTACTCTGGAATCTGATTGGTCAGTGTCTCTGGTGACTTTTGCCATCTGTGATGATGTGAACCCTAAAGCTGTTACCTTTCTCCAGACCCTAGTTAACCCTTTGTTACCTGATTGTTGAGCTGGAAGATAATGGGAAATGGGGTCTTTCCCATTATCACACCCTCCCTTAGACCTCTTTCCGCAGTGGCCCTTCAGGGCTGGGAAACTGCAGTGGCAGTTTTTGAATGCCACAGAGGACTGCAGAAAAGAGGTGAGAGGAGTTCTGCTATGCTGGCTTTGGTACAATATTGGTCTCAGGCTGATCTTGTTAGTTTTCAGTATTTAAACTGGTCAGCTTTGTTGCATTGTGACTGAGGGTTCAGGGGGGTAGATCCTGACCTCCTGTGTCCCTGGGATATTGCTTCGGCATAAATAGCTGTGACAGTTGTAGTTTCTACAGGTAGCATTTAATAGCTTTCCTTGCCTTAATTTAAGTAGTATAAACAACCTCGGCCATGTTGCAGAGTGTTAACTATTTAGTTGAACGTACTCTTGACATGAGTCTCCAAAAATATGTGGAAATTCTTTACTGTTCTTGATTCTTCACTTCTGCATGGGTTTCTAAAAAGACACAGACATTCTTTATTGTTTTTTATTCTTCATTTCTACAAATGGTTTTGTTTGGTCTGTTCTTCTATGATCCAGCTGTGTGGATATGATGTCTGAAGGTACAGCAGCATCTCTTCCATGTCAGTTTTGTACACTTAGAAGCTCTCTGAGCATGTAAGGCCATCACAGTTTCCTCTATTGAAGTTGCACCATTTTGGAACAATGTCATGCAACAAACAGTAGCAACACGTTTGCACCACTCAAAACTAGAGCTGTTTGTGCTCATAATATCCAGCAAGTATTAACATAATCTAATGGAAGCCTCATTACACTTCTCACTCCCTGGTGTCTTGACATAGTGTTTCTCACAGTTCTGCACATTATTTTGAAACTCTTTTCTATAGTAAGTTCAATGTGGCACCGGGTAATAAAAGTTTCAGTGCCTGCTGGCACTAGGTAAGACTGGACAAGTAAAAATCAACAGTGTGGTGCAGTGGTTTGGGTGTTGGACTAGACCAGGGGTGAGGAACCTTTGGCCTTCTAGATGTTTTGGAGTTCAAATCCCACAAGTCATAGCTAGCATGGCCAGTGGTGTGGAATTATGGGAATTGTAGTCCAAAACATTTCGAAGGCCAAAAGTTCCCCACCCTTGATAGAGTCTGGGAGACCAGGGTTGAAGTCCCTGCTTGCCCATGGTGACCCACTGGGAGACCTTGGGCAGGTCACACTCTCCCAGCTTAATAGAAAAGTAATGACAAATCTCCTTGGACTACATTTTGCCAAGAAACGACGACAACAAGAAATTACTGCAGGACAGATGGAAATTTCTGCAGCATGACCAAATGGAAATCTTAAGGAAACAATAAAAGTAGAAAAGCCTAATGGTTGCAGAGCTCGATTTCCCATATTGAAACAAGAAGCCATGTTCATTTTATTAATGTATTTATGCTGAAAGCTTCTAGCAGATTTCTGTGAGAAACCTAGTTCCTGCACCTAGTGAAGCAGATTCACAGTCTTTGAACACTAAATGTTTTCTATGTCTCTGATTAATGACAGTGATGAGCAATGTGCTTACTCTAATGCTAAGCATTCCTTCCATCTTTAACTGTAATTGCATAGGTGTGTCTGGTGTGGTCTGATGCACTTGTTCCTTTTATTTTTCCTTTGAGTATATGAATCCTCTTGGATTATAGCTGGACATTTTAGATTCCCCAGAGTCACTTTTTTTCTTACAGGATGTATGTAGAAGTAGACCTGCAGAATCAAGGAGGTAGCAGTGGGTTTTGGGGGGTGAGGGCATTGCCCCCATAAGAATTCTAAGTGGAACCCCCCCCCCATGAAATTTTCCTTCAGTCCTGAAATTTCTATAATTGCAGTTAAACATTTAGAAATACAGTTTAGGTATCCAGAGAAAAAGATACGTTACTATCCTGCACAACAAACTTACTAAAATATTGTGCAAGTACAAGGAAGCCTATCTACAGGTTGAGTCTCCTTTATCTGAAATGCTTGGGACCAGAAGTGTTCTGTATTTTGGATTTTATTTTTTTATTTTATTTTGAAATATTTGCATATATATATAATGAGATATCCTGGAGATGGTACCCAAGCCTAAACACGAAATTTATTTGTTGTTCATATAAAGCTTATACACATAGCTCAAACTTAATTTTATACACAACATTTTTACTAATTTTGTGCATGAAACAAAGTTTGTGTACATTGAACCATCAGAAAGATAAGGTGTCACTATCTCAGCCACTCATGTGGACTATTTTAGATTTGGGAATATTTCAGATTCAGAATTCCAAATAAGGGAGATTCAGCCTGTACAAGTTTGCAGTGAAATCACATCTCACTGGACCTTATTAATAGTGCAAATAGGATGATTTCTACAATATGCATTTACTTCATAGTACACCACTATTTAGGACATTATCAAATTAGCATCTTAAAACCCTGTAATAATGCGAGTAACATTGTAGCATCATAACTGAAATTATCTGACAACTACCACTTGCGTTTTAAGAACGGGATTAAAGGTCCCGCGACAGTAACACTTGTCTTCGCATTACCTTTCATTTACAATATATTAGCACTTTTAACTGGCCTGCACATGCTCCTTTAAGAGAAATGTCCACTTATTTCTGTGTTAAGCAGTGTGCAAGATCTCGGTGGTTCTCGCGAGAAGATGCAAGTCTGCGTAAAAACACCGAAAACATTTAGAAAAACAAATTAAATACACAGATAAGCCCTGTAACATACATGCAAACTTGCCAGCAGTGCGGGACAGTTCTTAAAAAGAGCATACTGTCAATTGTTTTCATGTTGTCACCCAGAAGCTTTCTTGGTAGCAATGGGAATGGGGGAAAGAGGACTGCCATTAATGATGTATTCTTGTGATTACTTAGTTTCTCATGCTCCTCAATATCGTGAAAATAATGATATTGTGGAGCTATTCACAGCTTAGCCCATGAATAAAAAGTGATGCCTTATTCGTGGCTGGCACACATGTTGGCCATGTGAGGAGGCCAACATTGTCTGATAATTTCAGCCCATTATGTTATTATTGCATCATAATAACACAATTTTTGTCATGTCTGATAAAGCTCTTAGTTCACACAGCTTTTTTTCCATATGGAAAATGTTGATTTGCTTTTGGAGGGGGAGAAGCTTTACAATTTATTTTCCTATTAAAATGCATTAATTGGGGGGGGGGGTATTTTTATCCTTACCTATGAAAACCTTTTTCCACAGAAACCTGTTTTATAGTGACTGATGCCCCAACACTTATGTGCCAGTTTTTTGTCTCTGCCTCCCTCCATGTAAATTGTCTCACAATAAATCTACAGTATTGTCACCTGCATAATTGTAAACAATGCTGCCAAATTTGCTGAATGACACCAAACAATGCCACTTGCCTTGTACAGATTTTGCTCTCTATAAACAAAAAAGTCCCCCCAAAATTCATTGTTGTTGTTTGTTTCCATTCAAGTACCTTTTTTGTCCTGGCCAGTGCAATACAATATTGTTTCATATATTGTGACAAAAAATTCCCATGGTGCACCATGATGAGAAGAGCAAAAGTGACTTGTCAGAAGTGGTTGTCAGTAGATTCACTCAATTTGGAGTAAAATGAAACTTCCTGTATTAGGGGAACAATGGATTTCAGTACGGCCAGGAAACACTCTCATTACAAAAAAGCATCCATTTGATTTGATTTGATTTTACTTCAATTCTACCTTTTGTTTGCTGACTCTGGATATTTGGGTGGAATATACTGGATTCTGCACAGTTAAACACTACTTCAGACATGGGCCTATTAATGCTGCACAATAGATTGGAATTCTCATTGTGGTTAGAATGGAACAGAATCAGTGAATGGACCACTTGGCAATTCAGACAATGGGCTCATTCAGACCAACCCCAAACCCCAGGATTTAGATGGCTAATCCAAAGCCATGGGATGTGTGTTTCCACTCCTGCATCCAGATATGCCTGATATATACCAGGGCTTCATCCTCTATTTGTTCTCCTCCTCAATATGTGGTGTAGGCAAGGTTTCCTCCCCTCCTCAGACATGCACTGAAGGAAGGAAGGTTAGAGGAAAATCCCAGGGCCAATGGTCACACCCCCATTCAAGACATCATCACAGCAACAGCCCAGGGAGACTGGGAGACAATGGAGCCAGATGTGGGACTTTGTCTTTGCCTTAATCAGAATTTCCTGGGATTTAAAAACAAAAACCTCCTCCCACCCTGGATTCAAAAAGTCACAGCTGGTCCAGGAATTCACCCCAATGGATCAGGACAGGAGGTATGTCATTTGGACTTTAAAACAACAACAACAAGAATCAGTACAATGACAATTTCCACCAAATCCTGGGCTTTGGGCTATTCTGGCTGAGCCCAGTGTTAGTGTTTTTATCCTAGCATTATATTTATTTCAGATGTATTGTTTCAAATACTGTCACATTTTTGTTTATGTCCCTGTGGGTTTTTAACCTGGATCCTCTTTCAAATATGGTTACATCTAAAATAAGAAACTAGCAACCATAAGAAATCAGTATATTCTCTACTTCAGGCATAGAACATAAAAAAACATATTGTTCCTCCATAATTACTAGTGTTTCTAAATCCTGCCCAATTTGCTACTCCTGAGCAGCCACACAAAACAGACAGAAAAACGACAGTAGAGAAGGTGTCAAAATAACATTGTAAGCTTCTCATCTTTTGGAACAGAGGAGGTTGCTCAGAAAGGTCAATAGAACAGAGTCTAAGGAGATTATCTGACAGGAATGAAAAAAGTGTTCGTGTCCCACAATTTCCTCTCCCGCCCCTGTCCCATCCCTGTAACGCCACAAGAACCAGCTTTTCAGACCTACCTTTCATAGCCTCCGCAGGGCAGCCTAGGAGCTCCATTCACTTCCTTGAATGAAATCCCATCCATTCTCACAAGAAGACGAGAGCACGGGAAATTCAAAAGTAAAACAAAAATGGAATGAAAGAAGAAGCTTTGTTTTTGCCACTGTTAAAGGTGAACCCCATCCTTGAAAATCAAATTTACAGCTATTCTTTTCCTTTCCTATTCCCCACTGGTTGCCTGCCTCCCACAAGAGTCAGTATTCTGGCCCCACTGAGTGTTCTCAGGGCTCATTCTGATTGGGCAAAAGGCCCAGGATTTGGCCGTAGTGGGCCAGGAGATGCTACTTAGTTAAGTAAACCAATACTTAACTAAGTATACTTAACTAAATATAATTAACTTAGGACTTTATGAGATACAGCAAGTATGGCATCATAATGATACCTAATGAATGCAAAAGGGCGCGCATATCAGATGACGTCGTCCTTTCATGATCATGTAATGTCAGTGAGCCATTATTTTTTATTGATGGACCAAGCCATCAATAGATCTCCCGTGGCACTTTTTTGCCAGTATTGCTGGCATTTGAAATTTTGCGCCATTGTGCTCATATGAATACAGTGTCAATGACAGAACAATTCTGGGTGAGATCGCAACATCCAGGTAGGGGACATTCTTTTTATGAACCTCTCCTGTTTACTTTTAGGTTGTAAATTGTGTTCTTTGTGCTTGTGTGAACATTTTGTGTCTTCGTTTTTTTGGGGGGGGATGTTTGTTTGTTTGTTTGTTTTGGATTTTTTTAAAATTTACCACACTCACGTCTTCTTGCAAGAATCTGCGAGATCATGAGCATGGAAGTAAACAGAGCTCCGTTCATGCTCCGTTCACACTGAGAGGCTGCCTTTGAATGCTGATCAAGTTAGGTCTGGTAGGAAGGGTTCTTTTGCCAGCAGAAAAATGCTTTAAAATATGCCGGCAAAAGAACCCTTGGAGAGGTGTGTCTGATAAAGTCCTTAGTTATACTTAACTAGGTATACTTAAAGTAACTGATCCATAACCTTGGCTACTTTTTTCAGTCCTTGGAGGTCCCCAAGTATGTTGATACATCTTGTCTCTCTCAATGTGGCTTTTACTGTTCAGGCTCTAAGATTTAAGCAATGGCATGAAAAACTGAAAGAGAATTAGGTTTCAGGTAGGGAGGGGCCCTGTATAATCATGTGTTAACATGAGATTTCAGCTGGTCTCTTCCTGACTCTTTAAGTCTCCCTAAGCAAAAGACCCCATTCTGCAGAATGGCAGTATAACATTGCATGTCTTGAATAAATACTTGGCCAGGTCATATGTAATTGGCCCATTTCATTCCTTGTGTGTGTGTGTGTGTGTGTGAACCCTTTAAGAGGGTCTTCATCAGCTGCAGTTGACTTGAAGGCATATAACAACAAAATTAGTATGAGAGAGATGTCTGTATACAAAGTTTCATTTTTGTGCTTTTAAACAAGAAAACTGTAATGCTTTACAATGTTAAAGTTAGTGTTCTTAAAATTTATGTCTGTGCCTTCAAATCCCTTGACCCCATGAATTTCATAGTGTTTTCTTAGGCAAGGAATCCTCGGAGATGGTTTTGCCAGTGCCTTCCTCTGAATGTAGTCTAATGTAGTCACTGAATGTAGTCACCTGGTATTGGTAGTCATTTCCTCTGAATGTAGTCCCCTGCTATTCATTGGTGGTCTCCCATCCAAGTACTAACCAGGGCTGACCCTGCTTAGCTTCCAATATCAGATGGGATCTGGTGCCTTTAGGGTATTTAGACAAGGTAATTTAATTTTACGTGTGATTATTCAAGGCCAACAAAGATAAATGTTCATACAGATAGGACTTTTTTATATCAAGATGTAAAAGTTTCTTTCCTTCTCAGTTCCCATCCCCCCCCCCGATTTCTCTGACATTTGAGAAAATGTATTTTTAAAGATAAGAGTGGTAACTGTCCATCATGAAAGCTTTCAGATATATGTGTGCATATGGATGACATACAATTTTAGTTGTAGCTCTGGAATCGAGTGGCTTTTAGGTTGTGGGAGGAATTGAAGCAAATCTCTTGCTCAAGGCTGAAATTATCTCTCTACCAGTTCTACATGTGTGCTTGTCAAAATGTGATATCCCCAACCTCCATCGTTGCTTCCAGTCAGAACGGACTGGTATGGGATGCTTAACAAAAGTGGTAAATACTCAAAGCCCTCCTTTTGGCTTCATCCAATCTTGCTTGCCATCATATCGGGGTATCTTACAATTAATAGCATTCACACTTGCATTGCAGATCACAATTAAAGGCTGAGGGGGGGGAGCACTCTGACTGGCTTAAAAGCTTTCCTTTTGTTCAGGAGCTTCTCAGTCTGAAGTCTTTGCTTGCTTTATTGATCCAGGCTTAGTCATCTTGTTAGCAACAGTAGCTCACATTTTCCTAGGCAATGCTGCTGATATTGATCTGAAATGAACAGAGGATATAGGCAATGGAATGTAGATTACGTCTGTACAGAAAAACAAAATACATATCATGGTATAGTTACCATTCCCTTCTCCCAAGAACTACGTGCATCCGGCGGGGGGGGGGGGGCTTCACTGTATACAGGAGTCCTAAAAGGAGCCCACCACTGTTTTTGAGATGCTGAGATTTGGAAGACAGGATAAAATGTGTCCGAATTGTGAAAAGGGTATGTCACAGATGGGTATGTCTTCACAATGGGCATGCTTGAACATCACAACAAAGTTGAGGTCACCCTAGCATACCGGCTAACTGTAGTGGGATCAGCCCACCCAAGTGTGGGAATTGTGTTACCCATGACATACACGGACCTGTAGGGATTTTTTTATACTCTGAAACCTCCGGAGTCCTCCCTTCCACATCAGAACAAACAAAAAAAACAGGAGTAAGGGTTCTGGCTTGTCTCTCTCCCAACAAGCCAGAGAAAGAATCCATGGTTAGTCATGGAGTTATTTCTAGTTATCTCTCTCACTTGTCTGTTACCTTCTTGATAATATCTGGTGTTGTCTAGATAATGAAAAAACTCCTCATAGAATGCAAGGAGAATACCTTTGGTGCCAACGAGATCCCATGGTGATTCACCATTTTTGGAAGGGGGGGGTCAAAAACTGAAAAAACAACATGAGAAAAGCCTTTGTGGCTTTTCCTGTATTTTAAAAATAATGTGTGGAAATGCGCATTAGCACTTGTTAGGACAACTGATTCACAGCACTGTGCATTCCGGAAGTCAAAAACTGATTGGTTGGATGTGTGCAGGGGGAGGGCTCCCAGAAATGCTTTTTTAAGTTTCACAGTAGCAATTGTGCACATTTTTTCAGTGGCAAGGCAACCAAACAGCTCTTTTTTTTTTCAATTTTATTTTTCTTTTTTAAAAAATTATAATTACAATCCAATATTAATCACATGGTCACACTTGCACACCATAGATTTAAAGTTTTTAAAATGTGTGGCAGCGGCAACTTGTGGAGAATAACAACATGAGTAATTCACTTGCAGCCACCATCGCAGGCGTACTTCTGTGTGAACTTCAAACACAGATAACTTCGCATACCAATAATCTTGCAAAAACAAAACAAAACATGGAGATGAATGAATGCAACTGCAATTGTGTGTTAATGTACAGCAATCCACATATATAGCCCCATCTAGGTGGTACCTTGTCTTTTTAATGAGGTATAGCAGAGGGTGGAGAATGGAAGAACTTTGTAAAAGGAAGATTGGGTTGACATGTGCAAAGTGTCCTGCTATGTTAACCTTTTTGGCTATTATGCTTGGCTCTTCACCTATTTCTCCCAGAAGTGTCTGCAGCTTCAACTGACATCAAGCTTTGGCCTTCACTGATGTTAAACTTGTATAACCCTGGCATCTGACTTGTATAGCATTACCATATGCTCAGCACAGCTTTGGGGTATAGGGAGGAACTTGTACCAGCCACCTGAAAAGATGCATCCCCAACCCATTATATGTAAACACAGATAAGCAGTTAGCAGAATGACCATTTTAATCAGCTTGTTTAGGTGAACAGATTACACACAGGTGCTATCACTCATAAACATGTGTCCAGTTGGGAACAGGTATGATTGATGGGAGTGCAAAAGTGCATGTAATCCAGAGAGGTTTTGTCTATAAAATCTCTGCAAAGTTGGCCTGAGAGAGCTCAGTGCAGACCAGAAGAGCTGGCAGCATACTGCACGTCACTGGCTTGCGGTATCTCCACTGTTGCATCTTAGGGTCTCCAACAGCTGATTGGAGAGATTATTTGCTCTATAGAGCCTTGCTTTAGGTAGAGACTTTGTTTAACATCTGTATATTTTGCCTTCTGTCTCCACCAATGCCATTACTTTTCCATGATGATGGGATTGCATGTCTAACGCTTGTTAGTATGGCACAGAACAAGGCATAGCAAACCTCCTTTTGAAGATCTTTTAACAGGAAAACCCTATAATGAGACAAACCAGAATGAAACAAGAGATAGTGCCAGAAGATTAAACTCCCAGGCCAG
The DNA here is from genome assembly GCA_030847615.1 of Gambelia wislizenii. Taxonomy (NCBI): domain Eukaryota; kingdom Metazoa; phylum Chordata; class Lepidosauria; order Squamata; family Crotaphytidae; genus Gambelia; species Gambelia wislizenii. The sequence continues at coordinate 264,171,358 of JAUMIR010000001.1, forward strand.
ATCGCACTCAATGAGCTACAGCAGAGGACAACTAGGAGTAGTGGTGTGGCTAATGGTGCAGTTGGACTCAAGCCAAAAGGATTTCAGCTGTTGATGTGGTCAGGGAAAAAAGGAATGTCTGAAGCTGCACAACACATATTATGGGAATACGGAATGTGAGAAGCATGAATCAGGGGAAGTTCAACATAGTAAAAAAAGTAATGGAAAATCTAAACACTGCAGTACTTGGGGTGAGTGAAAATTTACTCAGAATTTACTCAGAAAATGAAAAAGAAAATCTAAGAAGAAATTGGGTGGCATTTATAGTGAGGAGAGGAGTAGCAAAAGCTGTCAAAGGATATAATTGTCCCACTCTCATGCTGAACCAGAATTCAGAGTGCCCAAAGTTCAGAACCCTTTGCAACAAGAGGTATTTGATATCCAAGAGATAAATTTAAAGAAGAATTGAGTTTGGTTATTGACTGCATGAGGAAGAACTGGGGAACAGTAGTAAGTCTGAGATGTGACGGATTGTAATAGATATTAATAAGTGGAAGAAATGTATAGTAGTAGGCCATTTAGAAGGAAATTTAAAATTTTGTCCTTTGAATAGTTGTATAAGAAGTAGAGATATTTGATAACTACAATTGTAAACTGACAAGTCAGGAGTCATTTTTACTCTGTTATTTAGTCTGTTAGTAGGTAAGTGTTAGTTATTTGTGTTTTGTGTTTTGTCTTTGTAGTGTGTAGATATTAACCTTGTATGTATTTTACATTATTATGTCAAAAATTAAGTTTAAACAATATTTTTAAAAAGAGGTAACCGATATCAAATAGTCCAGGGTCAGAAGCCATAAATCAGAACAGAGTCCAAACAGTCAAGGTAGCAGGGTAAAAAATCCAATAGACTACATAACTGGAAACAGAAGATGGAGAAGCTCCATTCTCTCTGCAAAAACAAAACCAGGAGCAGATTGTGGAACAGACCATGAACTACTAATATCAAGAATGAGAGTAAAACTAAAGAACACTAAACCAACCATCATGCCAAAATACAACCTGAACAACATCCCTGTAGAATTTGAAGATAATGTGAAAAATAGATTTGAATTATTAAGCTGAATTGAGTGGGAGCCAGAAGAACTCTGGAATGAAGCCACAGAAATTGTCAGGGAGGAATACAAAAAGACAATATCTATAACTGAATTGTGTGGGAGCCAGAAGAACTCTGGACTGAAACCACTGAAATTGTCAGGGTGGAATTCAAAAAGACAATATCTATAGCCAAAAAGAAAGAGAAGCCTCAAGGGAGTGAGAGCTGAAATTCTTCAAGAATTAAAGACAGACAAGAAGGAAAAGTAAATAGAAATAGAGTCATAAACCTGAGTGTAACTGTTCAACGACTTGTGCGCAGGGACAAGGAGAGCTACCAGAATGATCAATGCAGAGAAACAGAAGGTGACAACAGAAAAGGAAGAAAAAGAGAACTCTTCCACAAGATCTGAGAAATCAAAGGGAAATTTAAACCAAGATTGGGAATGTTCTGTGACTAGCAGGGGAACACATTACATGCCCAAGTACAAATAAAAAAAGACAATGGAAACAATACATGGAAGAACTATATAAAAGAGATGGAAGGATAACATATATGTTAAAAAAAAAAGAGCCATATGAAAATGAACCTCCAATTGTAGAAAGTGAAGTGGAAGATACACTCAGAGCATTTGGGAGAAATTAATTACCAGTAACCGATGACATACCAATAGAGCTGCTTCAGGCTACAGAAACAGAATCTTCTCTAATTCTAACTACAATCTACCAACAAATATGGAAACCAAAAGAATTGCCCACAGATTGGAAACGCTCAATATAAAATACATTCCAGTCCCGAAGAAAGAGGACACCAGGGATTGAAGTAACCACAGGCCCATTGCATTAATTTCCCATGCAAGCAAAGTGATGCTCGAAAGTCTGTAATAAAGACTTTTACCATATATGGAATGAGAAATGCCAGATGTGCAAGCTGGGTTCTAGAAAGGAAGAGGCACTAGAGATCATATTGCAAAGACACATTGGATAATGGAGTACCCTCAAAAAATTCAAAAGAAAATCAGCATGTGCTTTATCGATTGTATAGATAGCTTTTGATTGTATAGGTTGTAAAACTGTAGATTGATCTGCTCTGCTATGAGTTGCAGGTCTCATAGGTTCTGTGCTCAGATCAGTATTCAGCAAACACAGCCAGTTGACTATTTGGTGGTGGTGGTGGTCGTAGTAGCAGTAGTGATGTTAGTGATGATGTTGATATTAACAATAATATAGCCATACATGGTGGGGGAAAACATATGGCTATGCAGACTTACACATGCTCCAGCAAAGGGCTGGAACCTGACTTAAAGTGTACCCACACTACATAACTATAGTTGTTTAATTAAACTTCAACTGCCATGGCATATTGCATGAAATCCTGGGATTTTTAATTTGGTAAGAGATACTCTTAGAAGAATTCTCTGCTAAGGAACTCTGTTTTACCCCACTGAACTCTGCACGACTACAGCTTTCTAGGAAAACATTTTAAGTACCTTTCACCAAACTACAAACCCCAACTGGTATCAAACTGTGTAATGAAGATCTGGCTCTTGGCCATGCTTACAATGAATCAGTTGAAATTCTCTGTTTCCACTTTGTAGTATGCAAAGCAATTCATCTAGGTTGTTCATGCTACCAATATTCTTAACACTGCTGTGCAATTTGAACCTTATAAATTAATACAATGTGACTGTTTTTGTGCTTTATTGAAATAATATCTCCATTGTTGCTCTGTATTAGCTTCATATTTCACATTAGGCGAAACTGAGTGACAACCTACATGTGTACAGAATTTCTCACATGGACTCCAGAATGGGGAGATGGGAGGGGGGGTCAAGCCCCTCTAAGACTAAGCAAGGAAACCCCCCATCCCCAAAGTTATCTGGCCAAATTGACTACAAGAGTCCAATGTAGTTGAATCTCCTCAGGAATTGTCAATCAAAAGTGTACTAAATGATTAAGCACTGAGAAAATTTGGAGACCTATTGTTTCTGAGCTCCCTCCTGAATAAGGAAGGCTGCCTACAATCTATCCTCTGCATATTTATTTGGAAGTAAACTATACTGAACACTTGGGGAGACACCTGTAAATACATATTATGCTGGTAAGAATCTTCATATTTAAGGATGTCTTAGTGCTAATGGATAGAAAAAGTACTTTGCCCTTCCCCTGCAAGTACCTGGCAAGTATGCAAAATTAATAACAACCTGTCAGCCAACGCTGAGACCACTCTTTAAAAACAATTCCAGTGTCCCTGATCTCGCAGAGGAATTCGCCTTACCAATCCAAACTCATTTGGCTCTCTCAGATTTCCTCAGATGCTTCAGCTAAGAAGGAAGCCTGAATTTACTCCAGATTTTGCTTTCTAGGCAAACCCCATAGATCACAGAACCCAAACTTTTTAAATATACACCAACCATGAGCAGAAAAAACAAACAAACCAGTGGTATGACTTGGCTGTTATTATCTTTCCTTTTTGAGTGATGCTCAGCTGCCTGTCTTTCTGTTTTTGCTCTTCATTCTTCACTCCAAGAGCCAGTTTCCCACACCTAAGATAGGCCACCATGAGGCACTTCTGCCACATCTGTCACACCACATTAGGCTTGTTTGTAGGAAGCCAATCCTGCTGTTTACTCCAGGGAGGCATTAATATTGTTTTGAACAGACACACAATCTTCAAATCTAGTTTTTGAGCATCTCAAACCTAGACTTAGAATTATCAGATCATTTTTCTCCCCTGTGGCAGTGGTAGAAACACATCACAGTTAGACAAGCCCTCTTGGCCATCAGCATTGTCAGCACCTTTTTATTCTACTGTGCTTTTTCCCCAATGTAGAAAAGGGGCATTTTCTTTGTGGGTAAAGGCATCTCTTCCTGCTCATCCAGAACTCTTTGTACCTTTGGGGTGACAGAGGTTCATCCCATATCTTCCCCTAGGGGAAAGAAACCCAAGAAACATCATTAATCATGCAAACCATCTCCTGCAGCAGTGCCAGTAAAATGATCTTCTATACTCCACACATCAATATTCCTGACACTTGTCTTAAAAGTTAGGTCATGCATATCTATCTGCCATTAAAGAAGTGTCAGCGAGCAAGCCTCTCCTTGCTATTTTTAGGGTCATATCAAAAGAGTTCATCAACTTTCTGTCAGCTCAGCCAATTTGTCACATCTGATGCTATCTACCAGCATTGTCACTGGTCATCCTATTCTTTCTGGCTCTTGCCCCCCATCCCATCCCACTTCATTCTTCCTTTGCAAACCAAGCTCCCTTTGTATGGGAAATGAAAGGTATTTGATATTATGTTAGAGTAAGAGATTCCCTGAAACTTCTTTTATTAGGTGCTCATTTTTGTTTCTCTCATTTCTTTTATCTGTAAATACGCAGTTTGCTGCACAGTTCTTGAAAACAGGGTCAGTACATTAAATAAATGTATTTTTGGTGATTTCAAGAATGATGTTGCTACTGCTGCTGCTGTTCTTGTAGTTGGTAGTAGTGGCAATGCTTTCATTTGGTGGGGTTTTTTTTACTTGGTTCTGCACACATGTTCCTTGATCTAGAGATCTTTGGGCACCCTGTGGTGGACATAGACTATCTAATTCATTTCTATTGAGGGAATTGGTTGTCATGGATATAGTTCATTCACTGAAATGGATAGTGAAGAAACTTGTTTTTTTCCTGATGGAAGACCCTATTCTGTTTAGTGGCATTCTATGCCAATAAAAATGGTCAGGGACTGTCCACGTGTACCCAGATTTCCAAAAACTGTGATATTCTGGTTTCATGCTGAGCTGTATCTGATCTCAGTACTTAAAGTATCAAGTGTTCTTCTCTGCCTCATTCTCAGGAAATGATTTAGTTCTTAATAATGTACGATAAATACAAAAGTTTTATAGACAGAAAGACATATAATTAAAAATTTGAAATTGAATTCACTGTGCGTAGAAAGCTTGATGTCATTTCATTCTGAATTACATGCAGCAACAAAAACAGAATCCCTAAGCATTAGGGCCAGGGTCTAGCCAGATTTTTAAAAGCTACAGGTCCCCTTTGCTTCAACAGGAGCATGTCCTCAACTCTCCCATTGAAACTAGTGGGACTATAACAACCATAGATTTGGCTAAATCACATTCTTAAAATTTGAATATACCAGCTATAATGGACTGACATTACTGTCCTGAGTTATAGATAGCAATCTGTCCAGGGTTAATTTAAGAAGATAAGAGAGAATAATTTGCTCAGGGTTAAACGAACCAAGTTTTCTAAACCATGTTTTAGGAATCGAAGAAGAAGTGTCAGTCTATCACCCTATTCCTTTGCACACCAGTTTCTGGCACACCAGTCCTGGATAGCTTAACCTGCAGCTCACTATTCTGGAAAAAAAAGAGGGGGCAGGAACTGTCATTGAATATTTAAGATCTTGCTTAGTAAATCAGAGTGCCAGCATAGTGTAGTGATCTGAATGTTGGACTAGACCTCCGGAAACTAGGGTTCAAATCCCTACTTAGCCCTGGAAACCCACTAGGTGGCTTTGGGCAAATCACATTCTCTTAGCCTCAGAGGAAGTCAAGGGACAAACTCACTCAGAACAAATCATGTCAAAATACTCCTTAGGAAGTCAGAAATGACTTGAAAACCTTTTTTTTTTTTAAGTAAACCAACATTAAACCCCATTTCCCACTTCATACGTGGAAAGGAGAACTGGAGTTGAAGTTAGCCAGGATCAGTACAAAAACACAATGCACACTGGAAGTATAAGATGGGGTGAACATTGATTACTAACCACTGGTTCCTTCTTTTCCAGGAATATTATGTCTAAAACCAGGCAGTATTGTTTTGTTACTCACCTGCCTCAAACACAACAAATTTTTCTGAACCCATTTTTCGTTCGGGTTGTGGAAGAATACTAGGAAACAATTGACAAGATAATTGAATGGAGCAAGAATTGAAGACTGACTCCTTAGGCAGCTTCTTGGACCTTTTGAGGGCAAATACTTGCCCTTCAATAGAATGTATGCCAAAAAATAAAAATAATAATCAATCCCACTCTGATAGTTATGAAAATGAATTTGATCCCTGGCCTTTCTCAGGTCACTCACAAAGGTTCTCTGCTGTGCTTCAAAGATGATTTTTAAATATTGATTTATGTTATGGATTACCTCTATCAATTTTCTACGAAATCCAAAGGGAGTGCGGTTTTGCTCTCGGTGCTCTGCTTGCCATCAGAGGTATGATCATCAATCAGAAAGACAGTCTAGAAACTACCACTGATAGCCATAGCTTATTTCCCCCCCCCTATAAAGTTTCTGTGTTTTAAAAGTTTAAGAATCATGATTAATACTGGTATCAGTACAATTTCCTCCTGCTGCTCCACCTCATTGCTGCTGCTGCTGCTAATGCTCCAACTACCATTTTTGTTGCTAGTGTTTTGAGTAAGACCATTTCTTCTAAGTATTGTTTCCGTACAGATTACCATGGATGTTGCAGCAGAATGAATCTGTTTACTCAAGAAGGAGGGGAGAGAAGAAACCTTCATATGCAAATGTATGGCATTTGAAAATGTCATAGAGCTGCATCTACATATAAATAAGCTGTTTTCCAAATTTCACATCAGCCAGGCTGTTTTGATACAGAAATTAGATAATGCAATATGAAACGTAAAACCAGCAGGACATCATTGGGCAGAATCATGGAATCTTATTTCCTTAACTGAAAGTCACCTCCCTGAGTTAGCTACAACGGCTGCATGATTATGCAGCTAGCCAGGGAATTTTAGAACATGGACCTTAAAAGCCTAACTGTTCCATTTATATTTTTACATGTGTAATGGTGCCTTCAAAATGTGATCCTTGGGAATTATCCCTCCTTATGTTAGCACACTTGGAATCGATCTAAGGCTACAAACATAGTGTGTGGATCAATTCTTGCATTAACATTTTCCAGACCTGAGATAACTCTTGCAAGTGATTTCCACATTAAGGCACCCATAAAGGTTTGTTCCCTGAGCAGTTTGTTCTCAGCAAACTTCACCTGCTACATGTTTGACTCCAAACTCTTGTGCTGTGAGGACTTGTTCAGGAGGAGGTAGCCAGTCCGATACTGCAAGAAAATAAGAGCTCGTACAGGGCAATCTGGAGGTAGAGCTAAGAGCAAAGCTTAACCAAGTTACTGTTTTGGATTATACCTCTCAGGATCCCATGGCAGCTGGGACATTCTGGGAGCTGCAATCCAAAAAAGTAACTTTTTCAAGCTTTGAAAAGGATCTAGATTCTTTGGGTGATGATTTGCAGTGGATCCTTTGCCTCTCAGACTGCTGACACACTGCAGAAATAGTTGTAACTATCATGGCTCCATCATATGGAATCCTGGGATTTGTAGTTTGTTGTGGCACCAGAGCTCTCTGGCAGAGAAGGCTAAATAGCTCACAAATCTACAAATCCAAGAATTTCATAGTTTTGATCCATGGAAGTTAAAGCAGTGTCAAAATGCATTATTTCTGGCAGCAACCCCAGTTTAACAATAAAAAGGGGTGCACTCCAATGCAAACTTACTTGGCCGATCTATGGTATATATCCCTGAGGCTCACTGTTGCCCAGTCATAAAAATTGAACTCTGTGTTTCAAAGTGATGACAGTGGTTGTTGTTTTATCAAATTGGCTTTTAAAAATTATATATCTTGGTCTCAGTGTCACTCACCCATACAATCTGACTGTGGATGAGAGGCAACCAAGGGGCTTGTCTAGACAAGGCGATATAATGTGGATTGCTGCACATTAATGCAAATTTGCAACAACTCTAGGCTATCTTGGTGAGGCCTCAAACCTGGTAGCAGCCCTGAACTTCTTGTTATATAAAGCATCCCTTAAATATGAACCAAGGAGCAACAACAGTAAGAAACTCATAACAGACATAGTGCAGCTCTGTAACCAAACCGAGAGGGAAATGTACCACTATATTCTCATTGTTGCTGTGGCTAACTAGAATTACATTGGATGGGTGAGGGTGCACTTTAAAAAAAAAAAACAACTTTGTTTTAAGCAGAGTAAATTTCACCAAGTAATGTGAAACTGCTCTGGTCTGAAACAAGAAAAAAAAGTTTAATTTATGATCAGTCCACTAATGCTTTCTGATGGGCTCTGGCTTAAGGCCATTAAATACATTACGTCATCCCTTCCGTTTCCTTTGGTTTGATTTCTGGATAGCAGAGAAGCAATTACTCACCCTTCTGATAAGAGAAGCTACCCTGCCCTCTACCTCGAGTACATATTTTAATATTATAAGCAAGAATTTCTCCTTATAAGAGCAGAGCAGGGTGTTTTCTGGTTTTCAAATATCTATTTGCAGAATTGTTGGCGTGTGCCTTTAAGTCATTTCTGACTTATGGTAATCCTAACGAGAAACCAATGGTGGGTTTCTTGGCAAGATTTGTTCAGAGAATTGCCAACGCCTTCTTAGGCTGAGAGAGTGGGTCTTCGTGGCTGAATGGGGATTCAAAACCTAGTCTCCTGAGACCTGAGACCAACATTCAATGCATCATAATGGCTCCCATTTACACTTTAGAAAGTAGTTAAAAGACAGAAATGAAGTTCAATGACTTTATCACACTACACAGTTATAGTGCTATTATTCCACTTTAACTGCTCCAGCTACCTCCTGTGGAATTCTGGGGTTTGTAGTTTAGTGAGGCCTAAGAGTTCTCTAGCTGAGAATGCTAAATATCCCTCCTCAAACTGCAAATCCCAGGATTCCACAAGAGGCAGCCAGAGCAGTTACAGTGGAATAATAGTGCTATAAGACTGTAGTGTGATATTCCCTTTAGTCACTACAAACAGTTAATTTTTTATAACTGAGCAATGGGCCAGGAAAGGACAGATAATCTAAATGAGTAGGGTGTGTGTGTGGTTGTGGTGGGGATATAACACAATCCCCACCACAATCATGACTTTTTTATAGTATATGCAATCATGACTTTTGGTGGGGGAGGGGACCAAAAGAGGTGGAACCATCATAATATGCCATATAGTACTAGCCTCTTAATGAAATCTCAGTTTTAAATTAGCAAAAGATATGTATTTCCACACAGCAAACCTCTGGAACTCACTGTAACAGCGTTGCAGCTAGATTGCATGGGGGTGATATCCCATGTGAACAGACTCTCTATGGTTTTCCCTATGCCTTCCTCAGTTTTGGCAGGGTATTTATATTGTCTCTCTGGACTGGGATCTTTCCCTTCAATTAACACACAGGTATCTTTTATTAGGCCACACTCAGCCTTGTCCTGGATCCAGATTTTTGGGAAATCTGATATCCAGGAATCATTTGCTAAAGGGTGGAGTGGCTGAGGTGCATTGAAGGGCTGCACACCTGTGGATGGCAGAAATGTTGGTGGGGCCACCTTCCACATAACAAAACACAACAACCTGAACTGGGGGCATGCAGCCGTCACAAACCAAAGTTATGAGTTTCTGCTTCTTACACCCTCTGTAACAGTAACGGGGGAGCTCCTGACCCTAATGTGGTGTGTGTGTGTGTGTGTGTGTGTGTTCCCATCGCCAAGTACCTAGCTCTCAGATCCCACTCCATGATAGACCCAGATGCTTTTGCCAAACTTGCGGCTGCGTAAGGGTGGCTGCCTGGTATGGAACAAGAAAGAAACAGGAACAGATTCCAACCCCATAGTAGCCCTTATGGCTCCACTCACACTGACCCAAAGGGTAGTCACCAGTGGCTCCTCTTCATCCTGGAGAGAAGTGACTAGTGGGGTGCCACAGGGTTCTGTCCTGGACCCAGTGCTGTTCAACATCTTTATCAATGATTTGGATGAGGTAATAGAGGGAATGCTTAGGAGGGGGAGCTAATACTCCAGAGGACAGGATCAGAATTCAAAATGACCCCCTTAACAGATTAGGAACCAGGGCCAAAACTAACAAAATGAATTTCAACAGGGAGAAATGTAGGATACTACACTTGGGCAGCAAAAAAATGAAATGCACAGATATAGGATGGGTGACACTTGGCTTGATGGCAGTGCATGTGAAAGGGATCTAGGAGTCTTAGTGGACCACAAGCTGAACATGAATCAGCAGTATGATGCAGCAGCTAAAAAAGCCAATGCGGTTCTAGGCTGCATTAATAGGAGTATAGTGTCTAGATCATGGGAAGTAATAGTGCCACTCTATTCTGCTTTGGTCAGACCTCACCTGGAATACTGTGTCCAGTTCTGGGCACCACAATTCAGGAACGATATTGAGAAACTGGAATATGTCCAGAGGAGGGTGACCAAAATGGTAGGACGTCTGGAAGCCATGCCGTATGAGGAGCGGCTTAGGGAGCTGGGCATGTTTAGTCTGGAGAAGAGAAGGTTTATAGGGGACGTGATAGCCATGTTTAAATATTTGAAGGATGTAGCAAGCTTGTTTTCTGTTGCTCCAGAGACTAGGACACGGAGCAATGGGTTCAAACTACAGGAAAAGAGATTCCACCTAAACATTAGGAAGAACTTCCTGTCAGTAAGAGCTGTTTGGAAGTGGAATGCGCTGCCTCAGAGTGTGGTGGAGTCTCCTTCTTTGGAGGTTTTTAAGCAGAGGCTGGATGGCCATCTGTCGGGAATGAATTGATTGTGTATTCCTGCATGGCAGGGGGTTGGACTAGATGGCCCTTTTGGTCTCTTCCAACTCTATGATTCTGTGATGTGCCCTCACACAAAAACCTGCTGAAATCTCTACAAAAACCTGCTGAAATCGCTACACCTTGCCTTCCTGAACAGCATGTGTCAACTCATGAGTCAGGGGTGCAGGGTGTTGCCTGCACTCCCCACCAATCTTGTTACCCTGAGAGGTGGGGGGATACATTAGAGTCCCACCCATGATGCCAAAATCTCCTGTAATATTTGGAGCAATTATTAGCTCAGACAGGAGGCCTGTGAGAGGAGAGTAACTTCAGGGATCTTTCCACCTATGTATACCCGTACTAACTGTAGAGGAGTCTCTAGTTATTTTATAGGAATAATACAGAAAGTAAACTAACATACATGAACGTATCTTCTTCTGCCATACATGGCTATAGCAGAGTAAGGCAGAAAGGCTGAATAAAGAGAAGTCTGATATAATGTTATAACGTGATAACGTTTCAGATGGCCGGTCATAAAAGCAGCCTTAGGATGGCTGCATTTACAGCTGGCCAGCAAGGGGAGGGGGAGCCCATTCCTGCTGTGGAATTAAGGTAAGTGTGTGAAAGATTTACGTTATTCCGTGGCAGGAACGGGAGAGGAGGTGACGGGGCAGTAACAGGGCCTTGTGTGAAAATCTCCTAAAACTTAACTGATTGCTTTAGTTCAGGAGTGATAAAACATTGATGGTCTTGTGACAACCTTGTAAGGGTGGACAGGAGGAGGTGTGAGGAGAGATTTCTGTAGGGTATGGATTGAGGAATGGTCACTTGTTTGCATGATTGAATTATTGCCTGAAATTCCCAGGGCTGGGAGAAAGGGTTGGCATATACCCCTTAAACCTATTATGGGGGCTTTCCACATAATGCTAACTTGGGCTTTCCCAACATTATATTTCTAGACACATCTCAGGTCATTGTGACCTCTGGCTGCCCTCCAGTCTGCCTAAGCCAATGTGACCCCAAAATGTGTCCAACATGTCCAGTTATGGAATCTCACAAGGGAGAGGTTGTAGGGCATGCTAACATTCCCACCCTAACAATAATAATTTTTTATTTTTAACCTGCCCCTCTGCTCAGCAACTGGGGCAGCGTTACAACGGGATTAAAACAGATGGCCATTGAGCCACTGCTTCAATACAGCCACTTAAGAAGAACTGACCATGTCCCAAGAGATTCTGAGCCAATGATGAACAGTATTTGCTATTAGAATGTTTGTCCTGATGTTGAGTGGAAATTCACTTCTCTGCAATTCTGATCCACTGATTCTAGTCCTGTTGGTTAAAGCCACAGAGTGCAAGTCTATTTCATCTTATGTGTGGCAGTCATTTTAATATTTGAATTTTTATCATCTTTTCCTTTGACTTCATCTCTAAGGTAAACAGCTCATTGAACCCCTCCTCAAGTCCTGCTTGATATCCTTCTCCAAGTCAGATTGTCCTCCTCTGGAAGTATTGCAGTTTGTTGATATCCTTAAAATGCGGCACTGAGAACTCCACCTTACTCCAAATACAGCCTGACTCCACAATATAAAGGCATACATATTTTGTCCAGTGAACTTCCAAATGCTGAGGAATAATATAGTGATACAGAGACCTATAATTAATTAATTGTCAATACGTTTGCTTACAACTCAAATCAAAGGGGCTTTAAGGGAGTGCATTTCCAGATAAAGACATTTAGGGTCACTATGATCATAGAAGCACACATTCTCTTCTTGTTAATTGTGTCAGAGCCTGAGATGAATCATTGTTGACCTGGGCATTCGGCTATTATCCTGAATTCTTGACATTTTAACTATACCATGAAAAACTGGCCACTCTTTGAAAAGGTTATTGATGTTCACCCAGTAAGGCTGTTCTTACATTAAAAGTAATTTCTGATAAATGCCAGGCATTTTAAGAGACAATGATTAACTTGTTCAATTGATTTTAGGAATGCCAGCAAGTCATTGCAATCAATACGTGGGCTGATATGTACCCATTAATTAATGATAATTAGTTTCCTTCCTGGTAGTTTACATCCTATTTACATGTTAACATCACTCAAGTTGAAGATATTTTAAAGTGCTCCCTAACTTCAACTAATCTTCATGGATCAGGCTATTTTCTCCACATCATGGCAAACACTCTTTCTACCCTAAAAATGTTTTCAGTCTTTATGAGAGTAAGGTGGGTCCGTTGGTAACAAAGAAATGACTCAGCACACCCTGATAGAACCTGTGGTAACTACATGACATCTCATAATCTGTTCTCATCAATTGTCTTCTTAAAGAATATTAACTGAGTTGGTTTCTAGAATGTTTATACTGTTCTCCATCCAAAAAGAGCCTTCCAGATGGGCTTAGAAAAATCAGTAATTTGACAGTCCCTATCCTCTGGCTTACAGTGTGAAAAACATGAGACATAAGGAAAGGAGTTGAGTTTGAAGGGGGGGGAAGCATGTCATTGATGGTTGATTCCATTGCGCAGATGGATGGGTGGGAATACAAGCATTCTGCATGCAATTCTAGCCAAGTCTGCACCTGCCTCTGTTCTCCATTTGGACTTGCATGTTCTTTGCTGGCCTGTTCATCTGCTCCATCTTTTCATCTGCTGTTTCTGTTATCTTTTTGCTTTCAGTTCATGAGTCCACGAGAGGAAGATAGTTCCTCGCAGCTGGGATGGGAGAATTGGAATACAGTCTGAGAATACTTCTGAGAATTGGAATACAGTCAGACCCCCATATCCATTGCGGTTCGATTCCTGGATTTACTGTGGATACAAGAAACTGCAGATAACAGCAAATGCCATTGAAATAATGGGATGTCTGGTCACAAATGCCATAGAGTTGCCTTGGAGGACCTAGGAAATGTCTAGAAATGATGCCTCTCTATGCATTTTCTAGGAAGACTCTATGGTAGATCTGCTGTTTTGTGTTCTGTGGATAACTGAAACCATGGATATTGGTTCCGCAGATACGGGGGTCCAACTGTAGTTTTTTTCTGTTCCTTTCCCTGCCATTTTGTCCAGGTAAGATAGTTCCTCAGAAGCCCTTTAGTAAGCAGGCAGGGAAGGAGAAATTTAGATTCCAAAGCAGACTGTATTTTTTTTTTAATTCGTGACCTCGTCACACATTGGCTTGAATCCTATTGGCAGCCCCAACTTGAGTAGATCCACCAAATTTGACTTCTTTTTTTCCATCCATATCAGTTTATCCAAATCATTTAGTTCTGCTTCTATACCTTTTCTTTTCTTATCTTCTTTAAATCTCTCATTTAATTGGTGATAACTGAACCAATTTATATTGAACTTTGTTTGTAACTGTTCTTTAGATCTTAATATTCTAGCCACCTTCCCTTTCTCTATAATGTCTGAGTATCTTAGGCATGTTTTTATATTTGACCATCAAGCCTGAAAAGCTTCCTGCGCCGATGTCCATATTGGAATTTTAAAATAGAACCTTTCTTTAACTCTATTCCAAACCTTTAGAAGACCCTTCCTCATGCAACAGTTTTCAAATTCTTTGTTTACCTTATCTTTATTGTATATCAAATATGTGTACCACCCAAATATTATGTCATTCTACATTCAATATCTTTTCATTGCTTAACTTTATCCAGCTTTACCCAAGTTAGTACCACTGCTTCATAATATGTCCTAAGATCCGGTAATTCACATCCACCTCTCGCTTTTCCATCTATCAAATATTGCCATTTTATTCTTGCTTTTTTCCCCTCCCATATAAAGTTCTTTAGATCTTTTTCCCATGTATCAAAAAAAATTCATTGGCAATTATAGGTAAATTTTGAAATAGATATACTGTAGTACTTTAGGGAGAATTACCATCTTCACTGCCGCAATCTTGCCTAATAGTGATAAACTCAATTTCCCCCATAAATCTAGATCTTGTCTTATTTCCAACCAAGTTTTCTTGTAATTATTCTCAAATAAATCACCGTTTCTCTTTGTTAGCCAAACTCCCAAGTATCTTACTTTTTTTCCCATTTCACATTCTGATTTGCTGCGTAGCTCCTCATCTTCAAATGTACTCATATTTTTTGTCAAAATTCTAGTTTTATTCTTATTCACTTTAAATCCTGAGAATTCTCCAAAACACCTCATCATTTCCATGAGTTCTGCTATTTGTTCTATCAGATTTTCCATAGTGATGACCATGTCATCCGCAAAAGCTCTCAACTTATACGTATACCCTTTAATTTTGGCTCCCAGTATCTTCATGCTAGATCTAATATTATTATTTAATACTTCTAGGATTATTATGAAGAGCAATGGGGAGATAGGGAAATCCTGTCTAGTTCCTTTTTTAACTATAATTGTTTCTGATTTTTCACTATTTATAATGAGATTCACTGTTCAATTTTTATAAATCTGTTTTATTCTACTACAAAATTTTTCTCCCATTCCCATCCTTTCTAATACTTCTAACATGAAATCCCAATTAATGTTATCAAATGCTTTTTCTGCGTCAATAAACATTAAACCTAGGGTTTTTTTCATTGTGAGTATCATAATATTCTATTAGGTCTAATTTTAATCTTATATTTTGACTTATTTGTCTCTCAGGCAAGAACCCATTTTGGTCTTCGTGAATTATATCTTGCAGAATTCTCTTTAGTCGTTGTGCTAAAATTGATGTATATAGTTTATAATCTAGATTTAGGAGAGAAATGGGACAACAATTCATAACTTCCTTCCCGTCTTTCCCTTCGTTTAATAATAAAGTAATGTTTGCCTTCGAACACAGGTTAGGGGTACCATTCTTTTCTATGTCATTAAAGGTGTGATACAATGGCATACTTATTTCATTTTCCAGCTTTCTATAAAACATTGCTGAGTAGCCATCTGGTCTGGGTGTTTTATTCTGTTTTAATCCTCTTATTGCTTCAGATATCTCAACCACAGAAATTGATGCATTCAGAAACTATTTTTTTCCTCTTCATTAATTTTAATAAAGTTTTGTTCATTCAAATATTCTTTCATTCTTTCTATATATTTGTCATCTCTTTCTTTTTGATCATATAGTTTAGCATAGAATTCTGTAAATGATTGTTTTATTTCTTCATGGTTTGTCACTATTTTATCTTTATTCCTTATTTCAGTAATCAGTTTTTTTTCTTTTTCCTTTCTCAACATATACGCCAACCATTTACCTGATTTATTCACATATTCAAAGTTTATCTGCCATATTCTCTTCAGATTTCTTTGTATTAAAGTTATTGTTTCCCAATGTATTTGTTTTTGAATTAATTTTATTTGTCTAACTGTATTTTCATTAGATGGATTTACTCTTAAATCTTCTCTCTTCCTTAATTCTTCTGTCAAAAAATTGAATCTATCAGAGTTGTATTTCTTAATTTCTGCTCCTCTTTTTATTAGCAGCCCTCTAAATACCGCCTTCCCCATGTCCCAGATTGTCTTCATATGGCAATCCAGTGTATCATTTTTCATGAAGAATTGTTTAACTTCTTTTTTGAGATATTTTAGAAATTTTTCATCTTTCAATAAATTTTCATTTAATCTCCAATTATAAATTTCCCCCTTTGTTTTCAATGCAATCTTTATTGGGAAATGATCAGATGTTATTTTAGCGAGGATTTATTTCCATGTCTTGAATTTGTGTTGTCAAATTTTTAGAGGCTAGAATAGAATGTATAACCTTTTCTTTTCCCGTGTTTTAATGTCCAGATATCCTCTAAGGAGAAATTTTTCATCAAATCAAAAAAACTTTTTGGTAATTTACCCTGTGCATCTGTTTTCCTCTTAATAGATCTGTCTTTAGATGGATTTATAATCCCGTTAAAATCGCCCAATAGAATTAGATTCTCCTTTTCATAGTTTCCTAAATGTTTATATAAATTCCTGTAAAACCTCTCCTGCTTCAAATTAGGAGCATATACTCCTACTATTACTACTTTCAAATTCTGTAACTTTACTTCAACACCTATAATTTGTCCCTCCTGATCTTTAAATAATTCTTTTGCATCAAATTTTTGATCTACGTAGAGTGCTATCCCTCTTTTTTTCTTTTTTTCATTCGCAGAGCAAAATAATTGTTCAAGTTTCCTATTTTTCAAAAATCTTAAGTCTCCTTCTTTTATCTTCATTTCTTATAAACACACTATATCCGTTTTTAGCTTCCCTAAATAATGAAATATCTGTTTTCTCTTATATTCTGAATTCAGTCCCTTGACATTCCACGAGATCAGGTCAATTGTCATTTCCAGAGTCTATATTATTTCCTTCAACTTCCTCTTCAGCTCTTTCTCTCCCTCTATAGTCGTCTTCCTCTAGTTCCTCTAATCCCATCACGTGTCCTTTTTCTTCCTCCTCCTCTTCTTTCTCTGAGTCCTCTTGTTCCCTTTTTTTCTTATCCTCTTTTCTCTTTCTTTCCCTTCCAAATTTATCTTTTCTCCCCTTAAACATTTTAAACATTTTAAACATTTCCCCCTGAATCTGAGTTCTTGATTTAAGATCAATATTTCTCCTTTCTCTTGCTGTTCTTTAATTTTCATTGTTACCTCTTCTGTTGAACTCGTCTTTTCTTTCAAATTTCCTAATTCTGCTTCCATTTCTTCCAAGTCTTTGTTAATCTTACCCATCTTTTTTCCTAATAATTCTGCATCTTTCTTATAATCTTGTCTAATCTCCTTTCTTATATCTTTCAATTCACTTCTTATTTCCTGTTTAAAATTCCTTAACTCAGTTCTCAATTCCTCAAGTATTAAATTATGCATTTCCGGAATTTTCGGTGTTTCTAGTGAGCCTCTCCTACCTGTTGTTGTTGTTGTTTGCACTTGTTGAGTTGCCGTTACCTTTCTTGTACTGTAAGCCATTCTGTTTTGCTTCTCTTTATTATCTACAATTGAACTCACTAAATACTTGATGGGTGGTAAATGTTGGGAACTAGATAAAGTTCAGAAAGGAAATTAAGACTTCAGATAATATTTGTGTTACAGTGAGAGACAAAGTGATAAGAAGCAAAGGAGAAAGGAGTAAGAGAAAGAGGGCTGAATGTAGGAATTAGGAAGTTTAAAAGCAGAAATGGAGAAATTTAAAGTAAGAATCCTATGAAGAAGGTGTAGGTGTATAAAGTGTGAGATTTAGGACATCTTGGGAAATTGAAAATAGATATATTTATATAAATAAAATATTAATACAACTCTGTCAATAAAAAACAACAACAGCATGGGAAAAGGTCAGGAGGAGGTTGGGACGATGACAGAGGAGGACGGGGCTGTCTGAAAAGGGGCTCTGTAAATGAAACAGCCCTGTTCTTCTCCTGACCTCCTTGGAGGGGTTCCCCCATCTGAAAAAGGCCGCAATCTATAACCTGCTTCAGCATTTGCTCTATGATTGTTCACACAGTGCTAGGGACAGAAAGTTTCACAGTATAAAAACCCTGTTATATTTATTATTCATATTCAAGATGCCACACATGACCCTCCTCCTTCCCACTTTATCCTCACAACTACTTTGTGAAGTAGTTAATGCTCAGAAATCCAAACTCACCCATTGAGTCTAGCTCAAAGTTACCTAGTGAGTCTCATGGCACATGGAGGGGCTTGACTACACAGGCAGAAAACCCCACATCTACCTCATAGCTGTGGTGGATTTCTTTGATCCACAGCGGCTCTATAAATGCCACACTCACTGGGCTTCTTCAATTGTAGATCGAAGTATCCCACCACACGTTGCATTGGAGTAATAGTTGCATTGGAGTAAAAGGGCAGGCCTGCGCTGACCATGTGTCCTATATGTCATACTATTTCTGGCCTCATGGCCAGGGCTGCTCTGGTGTTGTTCTTGTTTTCGGTTTGGTCATACATGTGAATAGATGAATATATGGGGTCCCAGAGTACTATATTGCTGAATAAGTAGAGGTATATGTGGACATCCCGATATGCATACAATCAGGAAAAAATGTAAACTTTTTTTTTTAAGTGCCAGAACGAAGACCCATCCAATGGAAGTCCCACCCCAGCTTTATTCCAAAGCCAATCCTCCACCGCCACATGGCCAAAAATCCAGGTTTTGCCTGCAAATCCAGAGCAAACTGCAAATCTTACAGATCTGGGGGTTCCTGCAGAACCCCCAGTGAAAATGTGACAAAAATGTTGTGTGAGTACGGGTTTTATTACCTGTGTAGACAAGCCCTAGAACCCAGATCTCCCAAAGTTTCACTCCAGCACTCAACCATTACATGGCACTGCCCTCTGTTTCACATATGCAGGTCACTTTTTTGGTGTTGCAGTTGTTAACTGATGGGCAGATGTGTGTGACTTCATACTTATTCTCACTGCTGAAAAACAGTTTCACTGTTAACTTCAGTAGGTTCCATTCCAGAGCCATTATTAGAGCAACTTTTCATCTCACCAGTTCATTGTGGAAGGTTAATATGCCGAGTATGATGAAAGGAGGTGTGTATATGTTTTTCCCCTTTCAAATCTGAACACACGATAATTGCTAATGTGTCAAAAATGACACAATTTAGACAAAGTTGTTTTCACAGCAAGCTACATTTTATCATTAGGCTCTGAGGGTTCTCTGTTAGTTCCATATAAATTTGGTTTCAACAAGGACAAGAGAGAGAGGGAGGAATGAGGAAGGGAGACCCTCATTTCAATAAAGCTAAAATAATTCCTTCTCATCTAATAAGGACACTGGAAAGGCTGGAATTTGAAGATGAGCTGTCAAGCACAATGTAACTGCAATTTGATTAATGTTGAAATCATAATCTATAACATGGCTGTATGAATAATTACAAAATTGTGCCAGAAAATAAGAGTGACTTTCATTTTTAGTCCTGTTCTTTACAGGAGCAGTGTTAGGAACAGTGAAGACCAACCCCCTCTGTTTAATAGTCAGGATATATTGCCTTCCAAATCTGGTTTTCTGAATAACTAGATTACATAAAGAAAGATGAGCATTTGTCATAGTTTTGGACTGAAATAATAAAATTGAGTGACTCAGGTCACAATCCTAGGCACACTTATGCGGCAGTAAACTTCCTTGAACTCAGTGGGACCTACTTCTGAGTAACAGTAATAGGATTACGCTATGAGATTATAGAAAGGGAAAATCCACTTTGATGCCCACCCAGTAAGGAATTTTCTTCAGTTTTAAACTTGCCACACACCATACAGGCTTGGTTAGCTTCCTCATTCATGCTGATTTTTGAAAAAGAATGATTGACCTTTCTAGCCTCTTTTGGCATCTAATATTAATACAGAGTGGGGTGGGGTGAAGGAGAATCTGCCTTGACAGAAACCATACCTGGATGCATGCGGAATTGCTTCCAATAGATAGTCATGATCCAGAGCCTCTCAAATGCAGACAATGTGCACACTCTTAGCTGTATTTTAATGTGAGTATTTTGCCCCCTTTTTCCCATGCTTTATCTGAAGAGAGCCATTTACATAAGATCAATAAAGACAAGATAGTCCCTACCTGTGGGCTTCCCAATCTAGAACAGGGATGGAGTAAGTTGGAGTTGCAGTCCAGCAATCTATGGAGGACCACACATTTCCCATCCTTGGTCTAAATGATGGTATACTTACCCTGTGAGACACTCAGCTAGGGTCATAACTACAATATTTCTACCTTATTTCATACCTGGGAGGGGCATGTTGGTTACAACAATGTCTGAATGGCTCTCTCACGGAATGGACAAAAGAGTCTGGAACAGGTTGATTGCCTTAGCTCCAGAGTGATAAAAAATTGTTGGGGTTTATGACAACCTCTTAATGTTCAGACAGGTAGGGTGGACAGGAAAGATTCCTGTAGAGTATGAGTTGAGGATTGGTCACTGATCGAATGGTTGAAAGGATTAGCATAGACCCATCAACGACTGGGTTTTCTGCATAATCCTATCGGGGTTTTCCCACCAACATGATCCTGGACATGTCTCAAGTCATCATGACCTTGACTGTCCTCGGGTCAGCTTGACCCCAAATTTCCCCAGTCAGTGTGACCCCAAAAGGTGTCAAGTATGTGCAGTTATGAAATTTCTCAGGGAGGGGTAGTAGGGTATAGTAACAGAATATGGGCCATTCACTTCCACCCCCCAAGTGTATCAGATTACGTTCACCCTTGTCCAGTCCATGGTTGGAATGTGCATTGATCCTTCAGCATCGGGGGTGGGAAATGTGTGGCCCATGCATTGCATGCAGCCTCCAAAGCTCCCCACTACCCCCATCCCCAGACCTCACAATTTTGGTTCATTTTTTAAGTGATTTTCCCTGAAAACTACACGAAACTCTGCCTAAACATGCAAAAACACACTTCCCCTAAATCTTTCCAGAACCCTCACCCTACCCAAAACTTGAGTGATGGTGGTCGTGGAGGGAAATTGGCCTCCAGCCAATGTGCCTGTGGAAGAAGTGGTCCTTCTAATGCAGGGAGGGAGGGAGGGAGGAAGAGGCAGTGTCTTAAGCCCCCAGTCAATTCTTAACTTGGGATTAGGCAGCAGACGTAAGAGGCAAAATCATACCACTGATTTTTGGGGCCAAATTTCTTTGGTCCTGGGAGGCTAGGTGGACTTTAAGGGCCCCTGAAAGAGGGCTCAGGGGCCAAATGCTTCCCACAGGCTGCACTTTCCCCTAGATGGATCTCATCTTCCATATGCACATGGCCACACCGATGCCTCTCAGGACCAATCTAAACATCTAGATCAGTACAGGAGGTAACTAGTGATTGTCAGCTTGTACTACAGATGTGGATGTAGCTTTTAAACGTATGGTCTGTACCATTCCATATCAGCCCAAAAGGTAAATTCCCACTCCCCTCTGACTTTAGCTACATGACACTGTCTGGGGCTGCCCATCCTCCAGTGCATTATTAGTCATGCCTAGCTGCCTGCAAATTGTATTAGGATAGGGGCCAAAGTTTATCTGAGGTTCCTGTATCTTATAATTTGCTGAAATTTAACAAAATGGCATGAAGTTGAGCTTTCATCATGTTCAAGATCATCTTCTAGCTTCAGGGAGGAGTTAAATTGCAGCTCACACTTAGAAGCAAGGCTTGGGTGGCGCTCAAGCCTTATCCATGATAAGCTAAAGAATGGACGTCTTAGTGCTCAATAGTTAAACTGCAGCAGAAGAGGCCCTAATCAGCAAAGGAAGACAGTAGATGGTTCATTTCTACATTTCACACTTTTCTTCCTATCCAGATTTTAAGATAAAGAGCATTAATAAATCATGGGCTGTTTCATTTCTGAGCCTGTCAGATGGCCATAGAAAAATATACTTGCAAAAGGCTAGAATAAACTTCTTCCCATCAGAGTATACTTAAGGCTTTACATCTTCCTTCTTCGTTCAGGTATGTTTAGTCCACTGGGGTGTGTTAGATGATAGGTAATTCAGAGCAGGATGGGAATGGAGAAGAAGCAGAAGGGAATAGTCACTATAACGAGTGACTTGTAATGAAATCTTTTTTCAGTAACGAAAGTATAACTAATTAACATTAACAGCTTAATTTTAAAAGGAATACCGTATGGTTCCATCCCTAAAATAGTGATGGAAAGACTATTCATTATTGTTCATCCCAAGTTGAAAAACGAAACTCCTGGCAGTTGGGAAGCCATGTTAGAAAAAATTATAGACCAGCCAAAACCTTGCACAATTTTCTCCCCATATTCAAATATCCCGAAGTATTGCAGAGGAATTATTATATTTACTACAAAAATAAATTGTGTGTGCAGACTAAACACTGTTTTCTGCACATAAAAGAGTTTCCTGTGCAGGATACCTTTTTTTCTTCAAAGAAAAGCATGAGTTTTTGTTCAACGCCCCCCCCCTCAAAAGAACACGTTTTTCTATGCAGAATTATTCTTCTATAATGCTTGTGGAGAAAACACTGCAGAAGAATGTTCATTTCCCACAATGAGGAGAAAACTGCTGAAATTATTCATACCCACGAATGAGGATGAAATACTGAAGAATTTACATCTCTAATCTTCAGTATTTTTGTAGTATAATGGTAACTCTTAAAGTTCCATTATATTTCCAGAGGTGAGGCTTCACTAATTGGTGGAAGAAAAATATCACATCGTTTAAATTAGGTGGACAACTGCACGGGGATGGGGTATCAGGTCCCTCAAAAGTACACACACCCATCCACCCTCTCGAAAAACACCTTCTTTTACTTCTTTTTTCTTTTGTCACTCCTGGTCACCATTTAACCAATAAAGAAAGTTTAAAAAGAGGTATTGGGAGGAGTCAGGGTGGAGGGTGGGTGGGTGAGCATTTTTTGGTTGCTTACGTGCATTTTGGGATGTGGGCAACTTGAAATCTTTTAGCATTTTTCTTGGGCAAAAATCACCCAAAACTCATGTTGAAAAAGTGGAGTGTTCCATCAGGCTGATGGGGGCTTTGGGGGCCTCAACCGTAACAATTAAGAAGTCATTTATGACCCACAGGCTGTACCCTCCCCATTCCTGGCTTAAGTGCTGACTTGTTCTGTGGCTCCTATAGCTGACTTATGGATGCTCAGGTTACAAACAAGTGAACAGAAAGAATCTATTTTGTATCACAGGCCTGGGATTCATAGCACCCCATTTTTATGTAATGAGGGCCTCATCTACATGGGCTGGAATACGCTGGCTTCCCTGTTACCTGTACAAAATGGGCAGGAAACCGCATGGACACACTGGCCCGTCTCTGCAGCCGCTGCCATCTGCGTTGCACTCTTCAAAGCCAGGAAAGGGGCCCACAGTATGTGATCAAGCCTCAGGGCACGCAACCAGCCTTGGTCCCATGCTGCAGGACTGTTGCCTGGCTTCAGAGAATGCAAAATGGACAGAAGCAGCTGCGGCAGGCCAGTATGGGTTCCTGTCTTCCTGCAAGGCCTAATCTGGTTTATCTTAAAAGATGCAGTTTTTTCCTGGGTATTTTGCTGAAATGTTTTAATTTAATGTTTTAATAACCCCATCTCTCCCCGCCCCCCCCAGCCCTTTCTTAGCCCCAGCCATCATAAGGACTGACTGGGGATGAAACGGGGCAAAGCCCTGCATCATTTGGACTGCAGGGCTCCAAAACAGGGGCAAGACAGGGTAAATAGCCCATCTAGACAAGACCTAGAAGTAACTGTTTTCATTACTTTTGAGAAAGGTGGAATTAAAGAGTTAATTTTGATGTTGTAACTGTAAAGGTTGCTGCCCTTAGAGGCTTTCTGCACACACTGTGACTAGTTCCTTTCAAAAAGTCTGGGCACTGTTTCCCATCTCCTACAGTAGGGTGATTTTGTGTCCTCCAAAGGTGTTGTTGCAGCCCCTGACTTCCCGAGATCCCTCTTTTAATGACAAAAAAGATGGGATGACTTTCCTAGATGCCCCCAGAAGACATGGTTCATCTTATAAATAGGATGCATTACCCACTGTTCTATTTTTTAAAATGTATTGTCTCTCTCTCTGGCTTTTCTTCGCAAACGAGGATTCAGGAAGGACTCATCCCGCGCTTTCTGCAAGCGTGCTGATGACTAAAAAGGCCAATCCGAGATAAACAAGTCCGGTTGCAGAAAGCACAGCAGAAGGTCTCCTTGGGTGATGTTTCCGGGTTGTGATTCTTTCTGCGTTGTCGTTTCTCTTCAAGACTTGTTCGGTGTGAGTTCTCAAATAACGCTGCAGCATTGTGGATAGTGCGTCTCTTTGCCTCCCGATGTGAGGCCAGGGCGGACCATGGTTGGTGATCAATTTGGCCGAGCCTGAGATGTTGTTTCAGGAAATCCTTGTATCGCTTTTTTGGAGTGACCCACTTACGCTGACCCATGGCGAGTTCACCTTAGAGAACTATTTTTGGGAGGCGATGGTCCTCCATCCTAGAAACGTGCCCTGCCCAGCGCAGCTGTGTTCTCAATATCATGGCCTCAATGCTGGTGATCCCTGCTTGTTCAAGGACAGCAACATTAGTCACATAGTCAGTCCAGTGTATATTTAGGATTGTACGTATACAGTGCTGATGAAAGCATTCGAGGAGTCATAGGTGGTGGCAATAGGTGACCCATGTTTCAGACTGATAAAGGAGAATAGACAGTACAATGGCTCTATACACACTGATTTTTGTGTTTTGCCTCAGGTGTTTATTACTCCAGATTCTTTTGTAAAGTCTTCCAAATACGTTATGTGCCTTTGCTAATCTGTGATCAATCTCTTTGTCAATCTTGGCATTTGATGAGATGATGCTTCCCAGGTAGGTGAACTGCTGAACGGACTTAAGGACAGAGTTGCCAACAGCAATGTGGGGATGGTGGTGTTCATCCTGTGGTGCAGGCTGGTAAAGAACTTCTGTTTTCTTCAGGTTGACTTCCAGCCCAAACAGCTCTGCAACTGTTGTGAAGCAGGATGTTAGGCGCTGCAGAGCTGCTTCTGTGTGGGCAACAAGGGCAGCAGCATCAGCGAAGAGCAGCTCACAGGCTCGATAGTTTAGAGTCTTAGTGTGAGCCCTCAGACGGCTTAAGTTAAATAAGCTACCATCAGTATGGTAACGTATATAGATGCCGTCGTCTTCTTCGAGCTCTGCCGTAGCCCTTTGGAGCATCATGCTGAAGAAGATTGTAAATAAGGTTGGAGCAAGAACACAAGCTTGCTTCACTCCATTAGTTATTAGAAAGGGCTCTGAAAGAGCATCGCCATATCTGACTTGACTGCGCTGGCCCTCGTGCAGCAAGATAATCATTTTAAGGAATTTGGGGGGACATCCTAGTCTTTCCAGGATCTGCCACAGACCTTTTCTACTCACAGTGTTGAAGGCTTTAGTGAGGTCGACAAATGTTACATAGAGACCCTTGTTCTGCTCCCTACATTTCTCTTGCAGTTGTCTAAGGGCAAATACCATATCTGTAGTACTCCTATTGGCTCTGAAGCCACACTGGCTTTCAGGGAGAAGTTCTTCTGCAATAGCAGGAATTAATCTGTTCAGGAGTATCCTTGCAAGGATTTTTCCAGCAATAGAGAGCAGTGTTATGCCTCGATAGTTTGAGCAATCGGATTTTGCTCCTTTTTTCTTGTACAGGGTGATGATGACTGCATCTCGGAGATCTGATCGCAGTTCCCCTTTTCCCCAGCAATTCACAAGGAGCTCATGGAATTTATCGTGGAGTGCATGACCTCCGTGTTTCCAAATTTCAGGTGGGATTCCATCAATCCCAGCTGCCTTGCCATTTTTCATCTGCTGTATGGCCTTAAGGGTCTCTTCCAAAGTGGGAGCTATGTCCAATTCATTTTTCATCGGTTTTTGTATCATATGTTGGATAGCTGAGCCTTGGACTACTTGGTTGGCACTAAAGAGACTGAAAATGTTCAGTTCATCGATTCAGGATGGAGGCTTTATCAGTAATTAATGTTTGACCATTTGTACTGTATAAGGAGCTTTGGACCTGATAAGTAGGTCCAAACACTGCTTTAAGAGCTTCATAAAATCCTTTATGATCACCCAGATCTGCACAGCATTGTGTCTTTTCTGCTATATTGATCCACTACTTGTTCTGCATGTCTCGGAGTTTTTGTTGAAATTTACTACATGTGAGACGGAAAGCTGCTTGGCAACTTGGCTGGGCGAGGTATGCCTGGTGAGCAGTTCACTTCTTTGCCAACAGCTCCTGGATCTCTTGGTTGTTTTTATCAAACCAGGCTTGATTTTTCTTGTGGGAGAACCTGAGGGATTCTTCTGCAGACTGGAGGATACTGTTTTTTATATGTTGCCAAAGCACTATAGGAGAAGGATCTGTAGGATGGTTTTCAAGTTTTGTTTGCAGATTTGCCTGCAAGTTGTCTCTCATGGTAGCTTGTTGAAGATTGTTGACTTGGAGTCTCCTCTTTAAGATGCCACCCCTCTTAGGTTTGAACTTAAGATGAAGATTTAGTTTACATCTGATGAGGCAATCATCTGTTTGGCATTCTGCACTGGGCATCACTCGGGTATGAATGATGTTGCGAATGTTTCTCTGGCAGACTAGAACATAGTCAATGAGGTGCCAATGTTTGGATCGGGGATGCATCCAGGTTGTCTTCAAGCTATCTTTCTGCTGAAAGATAGTGTTTGTAATAGTCAGCTGTTGTTCTGCACAGAACTCTAGCAAGAGGTGTCCGTTATCATTGCAATTTCCAACACCATGCTTGCCTAAGACACCTTTCCAGGCTTCGGAGTTCTTTCCTACTCTGGCATTGAAGTCACCAAGGATAATAATTTTATCTTCTACAGGGACTTTTTGTATGAATTGGCATAGGTCTGTGTAGAATTTGTCTTTCTCTACAGGGTCAGCTTGCATAGTTGGGGCATATATACTAAAGAAAACAACATGTAGGAGGCGTAAGGAAATAATGTGATCAGAGTGTCCTGTTGACAAGGTTTCGAGTTTGGAGGCAATGGAGTTTTTAATCATAAAGCCTACTCCTGAAAGATGCTTTTCGGTTTCGGGTTTGCCAGACCAGTAAAGTGTGTAGCCGGCGCCGTGTTCTTTAAGGCTGTCTTCCTCATGGAGATGAACTTCACTAAGAGCAGCAATGTCGATATTAAGTCGTGATAGTTCATGGGCTGTTAGAGCAGAATGATGCTCAGGTCGCCCACTATCTGCAGAGTCTTGCATGGTTCTGATGTTCCAGCATGCAAGAGTCAGTTTATTTACACCTTTGGAGGCTGGTGTGTGCCTTTGTTTCTTTGCCTTGGTTTGACCGCATCAGAAGATGGCCATTGGCCGTGGCTAGCCAACCAGGTAGTTGGGGATGAGCTTTCGTTAGGCCACCTTTTCTAGGCCCCTGTCCATATGGATCAAACAGTGCTCTCCTTAAAAAGTCTGCTTGGTCATTCAGGATGCTGCCGAACAAGACTGTCATCTCCCGGGTCAGCCTCGAGCAACCAAAGTCCTGAACCGCCTGCATGCAGGGTTGGGTCTGCGGCTTCCAGTGCACCTTTACACCTGCCGTTTCGTCCCTTGCCTATCGCTACAGGGCTTTTTTGGGGGGGGGGATTGGATTTGTCCTTCGAGCCTGTGCAATGGATTTTTCTCGTGGAGCACAGCATGCACA
Source organism: Gambelia wislizenii (assembly GCA_030847615.1). Classification (NCBI taxonomy): domain Eukaryota; kingdom Metazoa; phylum Chordata; class Lepidosauria; order Squamata; family Crotaphytidae; genus Gambelia; species Gambelia wislizenii. Next base: position 264,199,112 of record JAUMIR010000001.1, read on the forward strand.
GAACTGGCCTCACTGTTTAAACTAAAGGTTCATCTTCTGTGGCCTTGCAAGCATGGACGGTAGCAGCGAGGTCCTCGGGTCGTAGGTTTGATTAGAGTTTCCTTCTCTTAGATGGTTGACCTTACAGGGTTGGATGAGCACCATCTGCCCGGGTTTGGGATTAGAGTTTTCCTTCTCCTAGGATGGTTGCCATAAGGCTAGAGAGTCCATCCTGCCCTTTGATGCTGTTTGTCAGACCCTTCGGTTTTGACCTGTTTGGCATGGGAGACCCTACCGGTGGCTATTATGCCACCGCCAGCATAGCTCAAAACATCATTAGGGTACGCAAGCCTCTCTCCCATGACAAGAGGGCGTCAATGGAGAGGGGAAAATTTATTGTACTGTATGATTAAAAAATGTTTTTCAATACTTGATTTGGACTTACAGCCACCACTAATTTTGTTATGGTTTGTTTGTATCTCTTGGCGTTTTGGGCAGTCTACATGCATACTTCCAAAAGTCTCCAGGAGACAGATTGATGGCCCCCAGAACCACCCAAGTTTTCCATCCCTGTTCTGGAGTCTCTTTTTCTCTCTGCCCCCCCCCCATTTAGTACCAAAAGCAGCTGGCAAGATAATTTTGCAACAGTATAGAAGGTGCTTTCTGTAGACCTCAGTTCTGCAAAGCATTTTGAACATAGTCTCAGTACCATATATCTTAGCACTTACATGTATTTGATTGTGGTGTTGATTGGGGTAGGGTTGGGTGAGAGAAGCCACACATGGACAATTTATTGCAACTCTCATTTCTCTTATTGATCTCTTCTTACCTCATCAGAAATTTAGTAACAGTAATAATTAGAGATGGAAAGAATACTCAAAAAATGAAATATTGACAAAAAATGGATATCCCAAACATCAGAAAAACCTGACAATGAGAATCCTGGACTGACAATAATCTTTGCACATCAAGACTTATTCTGCGTGAAAAAATGCTGTGGTTGTGCTTCTTTAGGAAATTCCTTTTTTTTTTTTTTTTTTTGCATAGAAAGTACATTTTCTACATAGAAAACATGGGAGGTTTTGCAAATAGATAAATAAATGAAAATCACATTTCCACACAGAAAATGCCATTTTCTGCATATATGCCCACCTCCCAACACACACAGAATAAATCCCTGTATGGTTTTTGAAGACTTTCTCACAATGAGAAGAAAATAATTCTTTCCTATAAGAAATAATATTATGAAGACTTAAATCACAAGCATTAATTCAACAGTATGGAAATTTAAACAGTGTTATAGATTGAGTTATGATGTGTCAATAGAACTATAATGTCTAGATCAAGGGAAGTAAATAGTGCCACTCTATTCTGCTTTGGTCAGACCTTACCTGGAATGTGGTCAGACCTCACCTGTTTTCAGTTCTGGATACCACAATTCAAGAAGATCTGTTCAACAGTGGACTACACTGCCTCAGAGTGTGGTGGAGTCTCCTTCTTTGGGGGGTTTTAAACAGAGGCTGGATGGCCATCTGTTGGGAATATGTGAAATCGAAGGCTTTCACAGCAGGCATCCATAGGTTTTCCTTGGTTTTTTTCTGGACTGTGAGGCCATGTTCTGGAATAGTTTCTTTCTGGCTTTTCGCCTGCACCTTCAGAGAATGGTTGGGTAGGAGTGTGCGTGGATTTTATATATTGTGAACCCCTGTTGGGGAGTATATGTAAATTTGTGTAATTGAATGGTTAGTTTCTAGGTATAGAAATGCAAACATGATTAGTGTCTGTTTGGCTAATGGTTGGTTGATGGCCCATTATCTGCTGGAAATCCCCCTGTCCCTGGGTGGAATTTATTTGCAAGTGTTGAGTTTTGATTCTATTGTTTTTCAAAACGGGAAGCCAGATTTTGTTTACTTTTAGGGTTTCTTCTTTCCTGTTGAAGTTGTCCAGGTGTTTGTGGATTTCAATAGCTTCTCTGTGCATTCTGACATGATAGTTGTTGGCCTGGTCCAGAATTTCCGTGTTTTTAAATAACATTTTGTGTCCAGGTTGGTTCATAATGTGTTCTGCTACTGCTGATTTTTCTGGCTGGCCCAGTCTGCAGTGTCTCTCATGTTCCTTGATTCGTGTTTGCACACTGCGTTTAGTGGTCCCTATGTAAACTTGTCCATAGCTGCATGGTATGCAGTAAACTCCTGCAGCTGTGAAAGGTTCACTTTTGTCCTTCGCTGAGAGTAGTATTTCTTGGATTTTCTTGGTTCATGGGTAGATTGTTTGGAGGTTGGTGTTTCCTCATCAGCTTCCCTATTCTGTCTGTGACTCTTGATGTATGGTAAAAATACCTTCCCTTTGGGTGGCTGTTTTTCTTCATTCCTGTGGTTTTTTTCTGGGTCTGCCTGCACTTGGGATGTCTGATCTGGAGTAACCATTAGCCTGTAGGGCCCAGTTTAGGTGCCTCAGTTTGTCCTCCAGGTAGTGGGGTTCACAGATCCTTTTTGTGCGGTCTACCAATGTTTTTATTGTGCTTCTTTTTTGTCCTGGGTGATGATTGGATTGCTTGTGTATGTATCTGTCCTTGTGTGTGGGTTTTCTGTATACCTTGTGGCCTAACCGTTGGTTTGGTTTGCGGATGACTAGGACATCCAAGGATGGCAATGTTCTTTCTTTTTCTTTTTCCATCGTGAATTGGATATTTGGGTGGATGCTGTTCAGATGGTTCAGGAATGAGACCAAATCTTCTTCTCCTTGGTTCCAAATGGTGAAAGTGTCATCCACATATCGGAACCATGTTGTGGGCTTTTTTGGTGCTGTTTCCGGGGCTTGCTTTTCAAAATGTTCCATGTAAAAGTTTGCTATCACGGGGCCAGAAACTAACCATTCAATTACACAAATTTACATATACTCCCCAACAGGTGTTCACAGTATATAAACTCCACACATACTGCTACCCAACCATTCTCTGAAGATGCCAGCCACAGATGCAGGCGAAACGTCAGAAAGAAACTATTCCAGAACATGGCCTCACAGCCTGGAAAAAAAAACCAAGGAAAATCTATGTTGGGCATGTATTTTGATTGAGTATTCACGCAGGGCAGGGGGTTGGACTAGGTGGCCCTTGTGGTCTCTTCCAACTCTATGATTCTATGTCATAGAAGGACTCTTCTTTTTTTGCAAAAAGGATTCTTTTTTTTATGCAAAAAGGACTCTTCTTTTTTTGCAATGATTGGAATCTGTGTGGGAATATGGTATACAAAAATGGTGCTGTCTTGTAAAATTAAATACCTTTAAGCCCCACTAATTTCAGTGAGAGGGAATTAAAGATTTTTGTTGACTCTCCCATTGAACTGTTGGGAAACAAAAGTGTGTAACTGACTGGGCCATTTCAAGGAATTGCAGATGTTTTGGTAAAACACATATTTTTTCATTCCCCAAGCATATTTATTTAAATCTGCCTTCCTATTTTACAGTGTAGCATTATTTTAGTAGTTTCTTCTGCACTTAAATAAAGAGTTTCAGGCAACTGTTCTTTTGAATCCCTCAAATGCACTAAACAAAACAGCATGTTTGTTGTCTCTGTTATTGTTTCTTCATCTTGCAATACATTTTACACTTTGATTTTTCTTTTCACCTGTATTTTACAGAGAATGCCAACAAATTGGAAGAAAGCGCCAGGGGGATCTACATTCCTTGTCCAGAACATTATAATGGTTTCTGCATGCATGGAAAATGTGAACATTCTGCTAATATGCTGGAACCATCTTGCAGGTAACACTTTTCTCAAACTGAGCATGTGATGATAAACTGAATCGGCAGACTTGCTAATACAAGGTTATCTTGATGCTGCAAGGAAGACAATAATTGTCAAAGCCCCATCCTCTCTGGATCTAAATTATGTACAGAGGCACATAATGTATGCAGCAAAACTGCACTGAATTATGCAGCAGCATTAATCTGTTTATAAAAGCATTCTTGCAATGTCTGTCAATACATTCCTAAAAAGGCACTACAGAAGCATAGGTTGTCCTGTTGTGTATTATCCGTTGATTTTGAGCACACAGCCAACAACTGCCATCTCAAGAAACTCCACAGTGTACAAAAAGTCAAGAACTATGTCAACATCAATTTCTCCATGTGGCAAAATGGCTGGAGACAGAAGGTTGGTGTGAACTGTGAGAAAGGTGAGGGTTGAAGGAAGGTTAGCTTCAGAAAGCAATGCTGCATGGCAACAAATGGAACTGAATGCCCAGATCTCATACTTCTGCAGAGTGGGAAACTTGGAGGGGAGGTTGTGATTCTTGGCACACCAGATTGCAAGCAAGTCTGCTCCTCTAGGCTGACAGTCCTTTTTAAACCTCTTGGAATAAACATGGGATATAAGAGTAACCAAAGCTTAGTAACACGAGTGCCTCTTGGGTAATACTTCCACATGGGGCTTATCCACACTAGCCAGGATATGTCAGCTCCCCACCGGCGTATTCTGGCTCCAGATCTGACCCGTTCTGCCTCTATTCTTCCTCCATTGCCTGGAGAAAACAGGCCGATGTCCAAACAGAATGCTGGCCCATGGCTGTAGCTGCTGTAGCCACCGTCACCATCATTTTTCCTGCTGACACGGAAGCCAGGAAGGGGGCCCCCAACATGTGACTGCAGGACCCCTGCATGTGACTGGCCTTGGTCACATGCTGAGGGGCCCCTGCCTGGCTTCTGGGAGATCCAGGAAGCTATGGGGGTGGCCTGCCAAGTGGACATGTGAGGCCCAATCTGAGTTTGGGCTGCCAGTAATGGAGTAAACTGGGTATTATATTATAATGGTTTATTGGGCCATACCCTGCTTGCCCCTGTTCCACACCCTAGGGGTGGTGAGGACTGCCCGGGGGCAGATTGGAGCAAAGGCACTGCATCATATGGGCTGCAGAGCTCTGGAATGGGGGGGGGTCAAGCTGGTGTATTTGGCCTGTAGATAAGCCCCAAATCCTACTCTGCTGCCTTTTGTGGCTTAGAGGTCTTGAAGCTTATGACAGCCAAGCACACTCTGGAAGGTTCTGCCAAGCCTGTAAGGGTTCAAGTGCAGCCCTGTTGAAAGACTGCATAGCTGCTGTCTGAGGACCAGCCTAGCGAAGTGTAGAAAAGCCCATCATCAGAAGATGACAAGTTGGCTACAGCAACTATGAACACAATGATGGTGTGAAATAGTTGTGATCTGCATCAGTAAAGGGATCTTTGAGTCACAGATTTTCAGGGTGTTCGTGGTAAATATATAATGTAAGGTGCCTTTGGGATAACAGATCTCTGGGGATTTATGGGGTGGTTACATGAGTAAAAATGCAGTGTGTCTTCAGGTGGTCCTTAGAAGAGAAATTTTAAGGAAGTCCTTCAGGGACCTTCCTTCTTTCTCTCTCTCTGCCCATGTATCACATGCTGTCATTACTGTTTTTTAATCCCCCAAGTAATCAGGAAAACAGCCAGCATGCTGTAGTTGTTTGAATGTTGGTTAGGACACTAAGAGACCAGGGTTCCAATCCCTGCTCAGCCATGGAAACCTACTGCCAAGAAACCCCCTTTGGTTCACTTTAGGGTCACCATGAGTCAGAAGTGACTTGAAGGCACACAACAACAAATGCTAGAAAATTGGGGACTGAAGGAAAATGTCATTTGGTGGCAGAATTCTTATTTCATGGATTGCTGCACCCTCATTGTGCCCCTCCTGTAGCTATAAACCTGGTGGCCACCTTATTTGGCCCCTCCAAAAGAGAAAGGGAGAAGGAGGCAGCTCTTAGCTGGGGAAAACTGGAAAGGCTTCCCTGTGGCATTACTGTGTCCATGTCAAGTGCAGTTGACAGTGTGAATGAGTAACATGAGTACAAGGCACTGCTATACTTGTGACCTGCTACTGGTCAAATACTGTACTGATGCAAAGGGCGACAGGTTTTGTGATGAAGCTGTTGTCTGCTTGAAGCAAATATACTTGTTCATAGTAGCAGCCTTCCTTCCCATAAGAGAGTTTCCATTGACCCTGAGGAAAGAAATCTCACTGCAAATTAAATGTTTGCACACATTATCTCCTAAGTTGAATTAGTTAAAAAAAAAAAGACATTACCTGACTTATTGGTGGAAATGCTCTTCCTGGCATGACACCTACTTTTATGTCATTTCAGTACCAGGCAAAGATCTTCTTTTCTCAGGCCTTTTAATATGAATGGTTTTATTTCAGCTAGTACGGTTTAACGTGTTTTATTATGTTTTAAAATGTTGAAAACCCTCTTGGAAATGTGGTTGAAGGTCAGGCTCTGAGAATCCTTGCAATTAAAAAGAGAAGAAAACAAATACAGTACAAACTATTGGTGACAGCTTCAGATTCATTGTTATCTGGAACAAGCTAAACCTTGTCAAGGAAGCCTTTTCTTTGAATTTTCAACTTTGTCCATATTGGCATTTTAGCTTAGGGTGATAGGCAACAGTCATAAACTGACCACCAAAACAAATCCCCTCATATCTCAAAGGTTGGTGAGACATAAAAACAATGTTCTCGTGCATCATACAAGACATATGCAGTTACTGCTGCACAGTATTCTAATCCAGTTGTAGAACTCCATCTCTCTGCAAGGCCCAGACCATACTTGTTCAAAGCAGAAGTTACCACTATGAAAAAAAGGAGTGAACACATCTTTGTCTGTTCTAGGTGTGATGCAGGCTACACTGGACAACACTGTGAAAAGAAAGACTATAGTGTTTTATACGTGGTTCCAGGCCCTGTACGATTTCAGTATGTCTTAATAGCAGCAGTGATTGGGACTATCCAGATCGCTATCATCTGTGTTGTGGTCCTCTGCATTACAAGGTGAGTAACATAGTCAAAGGTATCTTCTGGGGCAGAGAAAGACAATTTTTAGATTTTTCTTGGGTTTTTTTCCAGGCTGTGAGGCCGTGTTCTGGAATAGTTTCTTTCTGATGTTTCGCCTGCATCTATGGCTGGCATCCTCAGAGATTGGTTGGGTAGGTGTGTGTGTGGAGTTTAATAAACTCCACACAAACACAGCTACCCAACCATTCTCTGAGGATGCCAGCCACAGATGCAGGTGAAACATCAGAAAGAAACTAATTCAGAATATGGCCTCACAGCCTGGAAAAAAACACCAAGGAAAATCTATGGATGCCGGCCATGAAAGCCTTCGACTTCACAAAGACACTCTTACCTAGAGTATAAGTTATGCCTACAGAAAACATAGCTGGGAAGCACAGAGGCATATAAATTTCCTTTTCCTCAGAACTTAGAAAGTTTTGGATTTGAACTCCCAGAATCATGGCCGGTATGTCCGAGGCATTCTGTGACTTACTGTCCAAAAATCAGGTTTTCCAAACTCTGCTTTTCCTACTCCTATCCAATCAAGAGTCCAAACATAGGCTTGCCTGGAGGCCAATGAGAAGCACTGCTTGTTCATCACTGCTGGGACAATTCTGGTCTGGCGTAACACTATGGGCTTGCTCATATATCACCTTTCACTCCTAGGTTTCTGTGCTAAGAGATAACCATTGTGCTTTCATTTATATTTTTAAACGAAACTGTTCTGAGGAAGACTAAGATTTCCTGGAAGCTTCTCAAGTTCTAAATGAAAATAAAAGTAATGGCAAAATAATTCACACCCTAGAAGGCACCTTGGGCTCGTTTACATGGGCCAGAATAAGCTGGTTTCCTGCCAGCATATTTTGCCTGTGGATCAGGCCCATTCCTCCCCAGTTACCAGCACGAAATAGGATGGAGTCCGCACTGGCCCATCGCTGCAGGTGCTGCCACCTGCATCCCACTCTCTGAATCCAGGAAGCTGGCCCGCAGCACATGAGCAAGGCCCCCTGCATGTGACCAGCCTGGTCACATGCTGCAGGGCTCCTTCCTGGATCCAGAAGAACAATGGCAGATAGCAGCTTCAGCAAAGGACCAATGTGCCGGAATGCATTCCTGTGGTCACATTGGGCCCAATCCATTTTTTTTTACCAGCTGAAATGGTTTTTCCTAGGTTTTTTTTTAAAAAAAGCATTGTAATAGGCAATACCCTGTCTTGGCCCTGTCTTGGCCCCATGGGTTGTGCGGACTGCCCGGGGGCAAAAACAGACAAATCCCCTGCAGTGTCTAGACTGCAGGGCTCCAAGATGGGGCTAAGATGGGGTAAATAGCCCATCTAAACAAGGCCCTTGTCTGCAGCCCTTTCCAGGTTTCCCTTGTAATGTGCAGTCACAGGCGTGTTAAACATGCTCTGTGGCAGGACTGGGAAACCCATGACCCTCCAAATGTTGTCAGACTGCAGCTTCCACTGTTCCTCAGCATTGCTGTGCCATACCCTCCAACGTTTTACAGTGGAAAACTGGGACACATGTGGCCAAACAGTGTCAGAATGTGGTCAAAATGGCAGAGGCACATCTTCCCCTCATCAGCTCAAATGTGAATTCTGCCTTTTTTGTAGGCTGAAAAGGAATCCAACCGGCCTGTCGCATATTCCATAACTGTACCCTTAGGAGATGATCCAGTATACACATTAGGAAGTTGGAAGGGATCTACTTTTGAGACATTGAGTATTATCATTGTTTCTATCTTCATGGGCCACTCTGTTCTTCTGTGTGAAGACATGGGTGATTACAGGTCTTCTCGATTTATGCAGGGAATACGTTACTGGACTTACTGCAGATAGATGAAACTGTATATATTAGCAAACTGCCATAGAATCACATTGGAGGACCTAGAAAACGCCTAGAGAAGATGTCTCTCTAGGCATCTGGCACACCTCTATGGTCAACTTCCAGTGGAAGTTGACCATAGAGTCATGCTGGAGAACCTCCCAATGCCTAGAGAGACCACCTGGAGCACAACTCTGCGGTCCTCCAGATACCAAGAGAGACCTTTACCCCCAATTTTGGGTAAGTGAAACTGTGGGTACCAATCCTGTGTAAAAAGAGGGTGACCTGCATTTTATATAGAGTGTGACTTGCAAATACTGGTGTGCAGTTGGTTAGTATTTGATTAGTGCCTTCCACCATGTTCTGCTTCAGAATTAAAATATGACATCTATCTACACTCCCAATCCTATCAGAAAGTACTCATCTCCCAACCCAGAGCAAGATTCAAAGGATTTGGGTAGCTGAGACTTTTAAAAGCCACTGCAAGTCATATCTATATATATAAAAATCTTGGGTATGTTTCCTTTCCCAGTGTGCTGACTGGTCAATCCCTTCCCTCCTCTCACTCCCACAGCCAATCACCACCCACATGCAAAATCCCTCTCCACCTCACAATCCACTCCTGCCACTCAATCTGCATCTATACCCCCAGCCTCACAAGGGCCCCTCCCTCCTCTCACTCCTTCAGCCACTCACCACCTGCATGTAAAACTATAATGGCGTACATTACACTGGGTACAACTACTTAGATAGAATTGGTGTAAATGGACTGACAGGAATTATTTGTATGAGACAATTTAAAATTTTGTCCATCCATAAATATTACCAATATACATCTTTCATTACTTTTCCAAAAAAATTTACAATTTTCCCTAGCTTCTCTTGGCATTTCTTGAGATTTCTCAATGTGATTCAATCTTCCTTCAGCTACTCCAATAAATTGTATGTCTTAAAAATAAATCCCTTTCCTTAAAAAAATGAGAGGAAAAGGCGGGGGGGACAGATGCGAGATTCCTATAGAAATTTTAAAAGCTCCAATATATCTAAGCATCCATATCTCACTATGCTTAGAGGAGAGGTATGACATTTGGGCTAGAAAAAGGTACAAAATAATTCATAAATCCTTTCCTGGCCTAAAGGCATAATAGAAAAATGCCTGCTGTAGCTTGGAGATGGCTTGCTGACCCAAGTTGGGTTCATCAACTCTACCCTCAAGAGTAGATGCTCCCCTGAAAAAAGCAATGTATTATATTAAAGCAGGTTTCAGGGAACAGGACAATAATTCACACAGGCAAAAATACCGTGTGCATAAAAGAATGGAGATGGGAAAGTAACTGCTCAAAAGAAATATGACACTACATCATGTTGTTCAAGCAATCTTCCCCAGTGACTTCAGGTTCATCAGCTTTAGGCCATAAAGCAAGATAACAGTTTGTATGTAGAGGAAATGGTTGGGTTTTATGTGAATCCTACCTGTTCAGTTGATCTTTGGTAGATGGAGGAGCACCACAAAGCCAGCATCTTTAATCTTTTTCATACATGTAAGCCTTTTCCTTGTGTTGTCTTTTTCTCTAGAAAAAGAACATTATGCAACTTTGTGAGAGCTGTGTTGTTGCTGCTGCTGCTGCTGTTGTTTTTTAACTGCATCTCCCCCGTGAAGTTGCAGACAATACAATACATAATGGTTCATTTATATAATATCAAAAGTTAGCCATAAATTAAAAGATACAGAAATACAAAATGTCAGACTGCAGGTCAGTACACATTAATTTCAGCTGATCACCTTGGGATGATACATTGAAAGGCAGGACAGTTGTTTTCATCACCTGCTGTAAACACTGCAGACATATAAAACACAGGCTAAGATCCTATATGTGTGAAGAGTTCCACACACACAGTTGTGTGTCCTCTCACCACCCAGCAGCTGCCTGAGGGGCCCTTGCTGCTGTTGTTTATCAGTGAGGGAGGGAGGGTGAGAGGATACTATCCGTAGAGAAGCAGCTGGTCTCAGCTAGGTTGGGGGGAGGGAGAAATTAGGGTGCTCCTATTCTTTCCCTCAGGAGCTCAGAGCAACCAGATCTTCCTGGTCTCCTTCCTCTTCCCAGCCACCCCCAGGTAAGAAGCAGCAGCAGCACCCCTCCCTGGGGTGTGTCAGCTGCCAGGTGTGGGACTTTTTGGACAAAACATCAGGGCAAGAGAATTTTCCTCTGCTTGTTGTTGTGGACCTTCAGGCCATGTCCAACTTAGACCCTAAGGCGAATCTATCACTGGGGTTTCTTGGCAAAATTTCTTCAGAGGGTATTTGCCATTGCCTTCCTCTGAGGCTGAGCAGGACCGGTTTAAGGAATTTGGGGGGGCCCTGCAATGCTTTATTTTAGGGGCCCCATATGTTTATCTCAGGTCTTATATGTAACTTAACTCAACCTAAGCTATTCACAGTACAGGATATTCAGATTATTACTAATAATGTTTTTGATGGAGGAGGGTTACTACGGGGGGCCCCACAATGATGGGGCCCCCTGCGGATACTGATGCCGCTGGTGCCTTAAACCAGTCCTGAGGCTGAGAGAGTGTGACTTCCCCAAGGCCACTCAATTGGTTTCCATGGCTGAGTGAGGATTTGAACCCTGGTCTTCCAGAGTCCTAGTCCAGTGTTCAAACCACTACACCACTCTGGCCCTATGGGCACCATCCAAAAAGGGACTTACACATGCATAAACATCACTTATGCATAAGTTACTAAGAGGATGCCAGCCACAGTCAACTAACTAAAAGCACATTTTACCAGAGTTAGACAATCAAACATTGCTGCTAATCAAATTTCTATGGAATTTTTCCCTGGGAATCCTATATAACAAACAACTTGTTATGTGCCTTCAAGTCATTTCTGACTTATGGCAATCCTAAGATGAACCTATCACGGAGGTTTCTTGGCAAGATTTGTTCAGAGGGGATTTGCCTTTGCCTTCCTCTGAGGCTAAGAGAGTGTGACTTGCCCAAAATCACCAGTAGGCTTCCATGGATTTGAACCCTGGTCTCTCAGTGTCCTAGTCCAACACCCAGACCACTACACCATGCTGGCTCTCATGACAGACAATACATAATCTTATATTTACTATATTGAAGTTCAATCTAGGTATATTATATGTTGTATTATATTCCTTATACAAATTGTCCCTTCCTTTCATTTTGAGCCAGATTTCATATTTTCCCCTGCTCCAGCATTTTAAATCCATCAGAAACTCTCTGTACACAAACCAGGATACTGAGCAAGATCAGTTATTTGAAAGCAACAGTGCAATCCTAAACAACTGTTGAAAATATCTCCTCAGAAGTAAGCTCCAATGAACTCAATGGCACTTACTCATGGGTGCATATGTATAGGACTACAGCCTAATTTGGAAATCCCACAGACCACTGGAAATTCCAGTGTTCTGAGTAGGGATACATAGATTGCTACTGTGAGTGTCCACAACATTCCAGAAGCAAGTGCTAGTAATCATCAGGAAAAACATTATACTGTACTTCCATGATATTGGAAGTAAATTACCATGCTGTTTAGACAGAAGTATTATATATGTTCACAATTTCAGAACCGAATACATAATAGAGATCAACTAACTAGGGGGTATAAAGTAGGAGTACAAGATTACCAATATAGTTCCATGGATGATTTTGGCAATGTACAGAAAGGCCTCTCCTGGGTTCTCATGCATGTGGTGAATAGCTAGTACCTGGGTCCAGTAAGAAAAGTCCATGGTAATAAGTACAACATAGAATTTTAGACACAATGTAAAATGTAATGTGTAAGGGAAACATGATACAATTATTTTGTTATTTATAATGCTTAACCTCAGAAATCTGATCTACATCCCTGTTCACCAGGGTATTTAATGGTTTTTAAAAGTTGTTTCTTCTGTTTTATTATTTTATGATTCCTATGAGTTTTAACTAGCTCGGCTGTTTTTATATCTGCTTTATTATCTGTATTGATTGCTTGACTGATTATTGCTACAGCTTCTGTTAGCATTTCTTGTGCCGTCTGGGAGGGGTGTTTGCTTAGCTTACTTTGTCAGATAGGCTTTCACAATTTTTCAAAGTAATTTCACTGTGCATGTGGTATCAGATCCAGAACTTGCCACTTGCAAATGCCAGAGCTTCTTTCATCCATCAAAGGTTTGAAATCCAGTGACTTTTCTACTGGTTCATTTGGCTGAACTTGATCTTCACCAGTTCCTCTCTCCCCAAATCTGTTCCAAGGGGTTTGGTGTCCCTCTAGAATAGTGGAGAAGGTGACAGTCAAAGGAATGGGGGAAGGACAAAAAATGCTGACACACACACACACGTACCTTAAACTCATGATTTTTGTTGTTGCAAGCTATGGATTTGTAAGTGGAGAAGCAGTACATTTGTCCCTCCGTATCCACAGATTTAAGTATTCACAACTTAAAAATATTCTTAAAAAAATAATAATCCTAAAAGCAAACCTTGATTTGCAATCTTATATAAGGGACACCATTTTGCTGTGCCATTGCATATAATGGGACTTGAGTATTCATGGATTTTGGTATCCACGGGCGGTCCTGGAACCAAACCCCAGCAAATATGAAGGGACAACTGTATATTTAATTTTTTAAAATACACAATTAAAATTGTATTTTTCTAAGCTACTATGAAGAGACCAGCTTGGCTAACAGGATTTATAAAGGAGGGGAAAAACTTACATATCTATGTTTGTGTGTGAGAGGGCATGTGCACACATGCAGACTAACATGCATGGCTGTATAATCACATTTGTTGTGTGCCTTCAAGCTGACTCCAACATATAGTAACCCTTTCATGGGGCTTTCTTGGCAAGATTTATTCAGAGGAGATTTGCCATTGCCTTCCACTGATGCTGGGAGAGTGTGACTGGCCCAAGATCCCTCAATGAGTTTCCATGGCTGAATGGAGATTCAAACCCTGGTTTTCCCCAGTCATAGGGCTGATCTACATGAGCCAGGATATGCTGGCACCTGTTACCAGGAAGCCTGTTATTCCCCCGTTACCGCCTCCAAACGGGCCCAAGTCCAGACAGGTAAGTCAGCCTGTCTTGGAAGGCAGGAAACCAGCCCGCAACATGTGACCAAGACTTGGTCACATACTGTGGGGAACCACTCCCAGAAGTGCATGGCAGGGGGTTGGAGTAGATGGCCCTTGTGGTCTCTTCCAACTCTATGATTCTATGAACCCTCCCTGCCTTCCAGGAGAGCGAGGCAGACTGGTAGCTGCAGCAAGGGCCAGCCTGCCGGAATAGGCTCCTGCAGCCTCGTGGGGCACAATCAGTTCCTTTCCAGTGGGCATGGATTAAAAAAAGGTATTTTAAAGAAACATCTATCAGGCCCTACCCTGCCTTCCTCACCATCTTAGCCCTGTTTCTACCCCGGGGTGGTGAGGACTGCCTGGGGACTGAACAGGGCAAATGCCCTACCTCATATGGACTTCAGGGCTCTAAGACAGGGGTAAGATGGGGTATATTGGCCATCTAGACAAGCCCCTAGTCCAACAGTACATAATCCTAGCGATTGCTACAATCCCAGTAGAGTAATGATTTCTTTTCCCCTCATTGTGTACAAGTTGCCATAGACTCTGCCCCTTGCGCAAGAGAGGATCCCTGCTTCTTCTCAAGTCCCTCTTTTGGCTGCCTCCCATGTCTTCTCCTCCCCGCAACTCTCCCAGTTTGTCAGTCACAGTCCTGATTAATCATCTGTCATCCCACTATTTCAGCTGCTTTTAAAAATGTCCCTCCTCCCACTTTACTTCTTTGTCCTCAGTTTACTTCAATTGCTTCAAGCTAATGACTTTATCACAGAAGGCTGGTAAAGCACTGTTTCCATGGGATAATAGCGTCTTTGGCCGTAACTTACCACATGATGCCTTGTCTGTCTGGTAGCTGCTTCACATTCCATCTGTTCCTGTAGAGCTCCTTTTCATTGACGGGTAAAACCTGTCAATGCTTCCCAATTGGGCTGCTTTTCCACTATGGATTTCCATGTGATAAGTGCCTCCCACTGAAGTTCTACTTCTCAGGCAGTCATGTGGTGTGATTCTCTTCCTCTTCCCCTCTAGCAAGCAGCCTGTTTTCCTTTTATTTTCCACTTCTTTTCTTTTCTTTATTTTAGTATTGCTGTAATTTCTCAGTTTTGTTTTTAAAAATAATAAAAAATAAAATAAAATTGAAAGGTATGCATGCACAGAGTAGGGCGTACAAGGGTTAGAAGATGATGCTATGGCTGCCATGCAGAACACAGATCACACAACCATGGATTGCCAAAGCAGCGCCAAAGTGCTATTGTGGAGAAAGCCTGCAAATAAATTATGCCAAATTGGTATGTTTCCAACTAGTGTGATTGTGGCAGTTCACCACACTGGTGTGATAAAGTCCTGAGTTCAAAATGCTAAAGTTGTTGCACTCAATTAATGCAAGGGGGGAGAGAAGAAGAGGGAATTCTTCCCTTCCCATTAGGCTCAAGCAAAAGCAAACTGCTGCAGCCTCTCCAAGCTTGTGTGTTCTTCCTCATTATTAACTTTTGTCATGTTGACCACACCCTTACATCCTTAGCCGCATGTGTCCAAGTTTTCATCTGTGAACTGTTGGAAGGTATGCTGTTATGTAGTCTTTAATCCTTAAGTTCTTATGCCTTGCACAATTTCCAGTTGTGCTACTTGGAAACCTTCTGAATAACTTCCATTGTCTATGTGGCATCAAAAGTTTAGTCTAGAGCTATGTCAGAAACACTGACTGTGCAAGTACAACATAGAAGAAATAATCCAACGTATGGCAAGTTTTTCTTCAATGTGGTTTCCATTTCTTTTGTTTTCAAACAATAATTATCAATGTTTTAATTTTTCAAGTTCCTACTCCAGTGTATGAAGGGATTTATCGTTGACTGTTTCAGTTCCATGGATTTATTGTTATGACTGAGGATTTTTGTTTTTGTTTTTTTAAAAATAATAAAAATAAACCCAAAAATGAAAAGAAAAACTTTCAGGGAAAAGAAGGGTAATAAATAAATAAAGCAGTGAACAGAAATCAGCTCATGGGAATTAGACTCCAAGCCAGTGTAATCTTTTAAAACCTTTATTAAAAAGAAAAAAGACTATGACATGCTTACGTTACCTTGTTGTGCTGAAACACCCACATGTACTTGAATAAATAAAGGAGTACACAACTACTGTTGTAGTAAGTAAAGTGCTGGAGTGGGACTGGAATCACTCAGGCTCAACTCTCCACTCAGCCATAGAGTCCATTGGGCACCCTAGGGGGCATCATTTGTTCTTAACCTAACCTACCTCAGAGGGTTGTTAGGGGCATAAAAATGAGGAAGGGGACTATGTATGTTGTTCTGAAAAAAGGCAAACAATGAAATGATCATTTTTTAAAAAAATGATGTTTCAAATCATCACAGAGTAAACAAGGGCAATCCAACTGAAGAGCTGACAAAACCTTTTGAATAAACCTGTTGTACTGATGTACCCCAAACCACCATTGCAACTAGTTAATGAAGGAAAGGTGAGGGTGAGAATCCTATTGATGGCACACCCATGCACACCCATGTAATCCTGGATTACACGGGTGTATATCTTGTTTTGGACGTGTGCAAGGGGTGATTCGCTACTCTAGTAGTACAGTACACACCATCACAATCTTTCCCTCCGGGCAGCTGCCGAACCATGTGGGGCACTGCTACAGCTATTTTATGGCCAGCAGAGGGGGGAAACTAGGAGACTGATCTCATTTTTCTTCATTTGGCTGGAGCACTGTGGGCAAGATGAGCCAGCGTCCCTGTAGCTTATCCACCTCCCTCCCTTCTCTGGCCATTAAAAAGCCATAGAAGTGCCCCACGGGGCATGACCAAAAAAAACCCCTGCATGTTCAGGGCATTACACTCCACACACCCAATGAAGGATCCCAGCCACTGATTATTCCCCCCTCCCCACTTATTCATGCTTGTCTGGCTGGAAGGAGACTTGGGGACATAATTGAAGATTTACTCAAACTTTTTCTACACATCACTTTTCAGTTGTCTCGTAGCCATATTTTAACTAAGGCATGGAAGTAACCTTGGCTGCCAGCAAGCCCTGGAGAAATGTCTTGGCGTTTTCAGACTCCCAAATGCGAGTCAGCTTTCTGAGGGAAAATGAAGGGTTGCCTTTTTTTTTCTCTCTCTCTCTCTCTCTCTGCAAAGAGTAGCCATAGCTGTGCAGCCAGGGAAGGTTGATTCAGTGGCCCTCAGTCCTTGTGTTACCTCCACTGTCCTTTAGCAAAACAAATCTCATGTTCTCTTTCCCTTCTTCGCATCCCATTTCCCCATTGCTTTCAGGAAATGTCCCAGGAGCAACCGAATCCACAGGCAGAAGCAAAACACAGGGCACTACAGTTCAGACAACACAACCAGAGCATCAACCAGGTTAATTTAAAAGAGCGCATGTTTCCACAATGGCAAAAGTAAGCTGCAGAGAGCTTGGACTTTACAAAATACAGTATTATAGACAAAAGATCTACACATGTTGCCTTGCATTTGTGGTAATCTACACCAATGAGAAAAAAACATGTACTACAGCTATATTTGATTATGTATGGATATATTTGAAATAGTATACATTGTCTTGATGTTTTTTCTGTAATGTAAATAAACTATTTATATCACACAATATAGTTTTTTCTTTTTCATGTATTTGTTATATATAATAAATACTCAGTGATGAGAAAAAAAAATTGCTTTCTTAAATTTGCTAAATCTGACAACTGTGTTATCTTCTGATCAGCCTGAGTTTATACAAGCATCTATTTACTATAGAAACAATAGCTTCATTCCCAAATTCGAAGTTCTTCCAGCATGGTCTAAAGAGGTGTGAGTTCTTGAGATATAGCTCCCCAGATTTTGCTGATTGTTGTTGCTTCCACATCCTCTCATTGCATTCGGGGTACTGTTTGTAGCAAAGGGTTTTTTATTTGCTCTACAGCTCTTTTAAACATTTAAAAATGAGGGCACAGTTTGCTGAGGTGGGCCTTTGGGTTTGAAGGGCAAATTTTCTCCTCTGTTTTTTTTTTTTTTAAATTAGAGTTATAGTGCAAACATACCATTTCTCTGATGCCTTGATGCACTATGGCACCATAACACAAAAACAAATTTTAAAAGAGAAGAGAAGAAAAGGAAACATATAGTTCTGATATGTCCCAGAATTCAAAAGAAGCCTTCTTGAGGTTGATAATAAAGGGTTACAACTGATGCCTAGAAGTGCCAGAAAATAATCTGTGACAATAGAAATGTCATTTCCATATTATTATTATTTTAAAAAGAGGGAACTACAGCTACTACAGCCTCTAACAATCTTTGTCCTGTCTCGAGAAGCCTGTGGTTAGGTTTCTTAAACAGTATTGAAGGTATATAGGCAGCATAACTGTGCAGAACTGCAGCTAGTACTAGAAAACTCCACTACAGCTATTACCTCCTTCTGCATCTGTTATCCCAATGGGTTACTTTCTTTAGAGTTACTTCGGTGCTTTCTCTAATTTGTTAAAAACCTCTAAGGCCAGGTTGTACTCCCCAAAGCAACACACAAATTAAAACATATAAACAATATTGTAATAAATAGCATGCGGAACAAATTAAATCAGGAGGAAAACAATCCGTGGAAACAGTGTGCAGAATTACATTTAAAATGCAACACCAGGACATAGAAACAAAGATTTAATGGCCTGTCTAAAACCAAGAAAGAAAGAAAGAAAGTCAGTCAGTCTCAGCTCTCAAGGGAAGAAGTTGGAGTTGTTAACAAAACACCAAACTCTAGGTTAACAAAACAGTGAACAAGACCTGCCAGTCAAACCAAGGGAGAGTGGCTAGCCTCACGTAGCACCATTAGGGAGACTGGAAGAAGGCAAAAAATGGTGTCTGAATAGTGCAACAAGTGTTGTCCCCAGCAAAGGGTGCGGGGGGGGGGGGAAGACATATTGATTTTGCTCAGAGCAGCAAAATATCTTTGGGTAGCATTGACCACATATGTGAGGACATTGGATTCCTTTCAGCCATGTATTCAGGGATGTGGCCCTCCCAATTATTTGTTAGATTGCATCTTCTGTTATATTTCATTCATTTTCTGTGGTGATGGTGGGATGGTGATGGTGATTATGGAATTTATTTACCACTTACCAGAAAAAAATATCTTAAAATGCCAATAGGGCTGATGGAAATTGAAGTCCAATAACCTCTGGAGGATTCCACATTCCCTAAATCTTTATTTTTTTCTGAAAATCCTCCTTGAAAAGGGAGTACCTTGGTTTCTAAATTCAGTTACTGGTTGTGCAAGCGGGCAGCGAGTAGGTGTGAAAAGTAAGCTCACAAGCAAAAGTCAAACACAGCCCATCTTGATGTTACAGGAAGAAACCTCCAGCTTTTAATGACTAGAATGACTGAAACAGTTTCCTCTCTGCAGCATTAAAATGACTGGCTAACCAAAGTGAACAGGAATGTTAATCTGAAATGCCAAAGAAATGCTGTTTCTTCATAAACATGTTGCCACAACTTAGTCCTCTGTTGGAGAACATGAGAAAGCCACAAACAACAAGCAAAACATCTCACAGGTACACAATCATTTCTTTTATTGCTGATGTTCAAGCAAAGAGTCCCATTTGGGGCCTGTCTATACTGCAGAAATACAGCCGTTTGACTACTACTTTATAGTTTGGTGAAGAACGAGAGTTCTCTGATAGAAAAGGCTAAAAATCTCACAAAACTACAGATACCATGATTCCATAGGATAGAACTATAGTGGAGAAAGTGGTGTCAAACTTCTGTATTTCTGCAATGTAGACAGGCTCCTCATATGTAACCAAAAACAACACCACTTTCACTCATGAGGAAGGTATCAGCAGGCTTAGGGAAAAGTTAAGTTGTGTAGAAGTGGAAACATAGTGTGGAGGGGGGGGGGAAATATGCAGGTGAACTATCCCCTCCTCTCCCCAGAAAAAAACATACCAGTGATGATGACTCCCTACAAGGAAGGGCAGAAAGCCAAGGTAATGTAGCATCCTGGCAGGATTTTGTCCAGCCAACACTCCACACTACAACATTTTGTTGTAGGATTTGTTTGTAATGATCCAATTCTAGTATGTCTAATACAACAGGACCAAAAATCCACCTGTTAAGACTTCAGAGGGGCAAAGGAAAGGATATTCATTGAAAAGAACTGAAACCCATGCTCCCAAAGTGTTGTTTAACCCACACAGATGGCCTAGTTCAAAGCTGACCTAGTTCACAGCTATTATTCTTTTGAGACACGGCTACACCACCATTCACAGTTATCATTTCTGAATTAGATCCAGGCAATTCTGTGCATATTTTTCTTGGACAATTCAACCGGATGTGCCCATTAATTTAGCATGGACAGAACTGCCATCTTGCAGCTTGATTCTAGCAAAGTTTACTTGGAGTGAAGAACCACTGGTTTCCATGGGATTTACTTCAGAGCAAACATGGTAAGGAGACTACAGACATGAATTTATTTTCCCCTTCATCAAATCCATACTTTCCCCACCATACTTTTTTCCTCACTAGCAAATCCATACTTTCAAGAAAAATTATATAAACACCACCCTTTGGTCCACCTTAGTCTCTATTCCTTACACTCCTGTTTAACTATAATGCAAATTAAGAGACTACAGGTGGTTAGGATGGTGGAGTTTGCTTTGATGTTGCTGTGATGAATTTCACTGGTAACAGTATGTTAACTCTCACTATAAAACAAAACTTGCAGCTACGACAAAAAAAAGTGCATTTATAGTCAAGAGGGACACAAGACAGTTAATGGTGCATCTGATGTGGGATGAGAGGAGAGACAGCCTTTAATCATTTTATTTCAAAGGAGCTTTAGAGATCTTTTGAAGATAAATTACTTCCCTGAGCTTTATCGGAACAGAATAAGAGGCAAAGAGAATTTCCATTCACCTTTCATCCATCCCCTGATCTCTAGGTTAAACTAGGCATATGCTTACAGATAGGCTCAAATGTACAGATCCACAGCTATACCAAGGATGGTGCACACAGCTGGGATATGGTTACAGATCTAGTGCTATAGCAGCAAATTTTGAAGTTCAGGACCCCTCATAATCAAGTCCTCATAGCTATGCTTCCAAAGAGAATTCAGAACAAATCAGGCAGCTGTGTTGATCCATATCAACAAACCCAG
The DNA here is from genome assembly GCA_030847615.1 of Gambelia wislizenii. Lineage (NCBI taxonomy): Eukaryota > Metazoa > Chordata > Lepidosauria > Squamata > Crotaphytidae > Gambelia > Gambelia wislizenii. The sequence continues at coordinate 264,219,983 of JAUMIR010000001.1, forward strand.
TCAAGCAGTTTTCACTTTCAAAGGGAGCAGTTCTTTTTTAAAGCTAATGGATCTTAACTGGCTATTCAAGACCAAGCCAACCTACCATGACAGGCTGTTGCTACACTGCAGAAATAATGCAGTTAGACACTGCTTTAACTATCATTGTTTCATCCTATGGAATCCTGGGAATTGAAGTTTGTTGTGGCACCAGAGCTCTCTGACAGAGAAAGCAAAATACCTCACAAAACTTCTCCTCTCTGGCTTTTCTTCGCAAACGAAGATTCAGGAAGGACTCATCCTGCGCTTTCTGCAAGCGCGCTGATGACTAAAAAGGCCAATCCGAGATAAACAAGTCCAATTGAAAGAGGCACAGCAGAAGGTCTCCTTGGGTGATGTTTTTGGGTTGTGATTCTTTCTGTGTTGTAGTTTCTCTTCAAGACTTGTTCAGCGTGAGTTCTCAGATAAGGCTGCAGCATTGTGGATAGTGCGTCTCCATGCCTCCCGATGTGAGGCCAGGGTGGACCATTGTTGGTGATCAATTTGGCCGAGCCTGAGAGGTTGTTTCAAGGGAGTCTTTGTATCGCTTTTTTGGAGCACCCTTCTTACGCTGACCCGTGGCGAGTTCACCGTAGAGTAGTATTTTTGGGAGGCAATGGTCCTCCATCCTAGAAACGTGCCCTGCCCAGCGCAGCTGTGTTCTCAATATCATGGCCTCAATGCTGGTGATCCCTGCTTGCTCAAGGACAGAAACATTCGTCACATAGTCAGTCCAGTGTATATTTAGGATTGTGCATAGACAGCGCTGATGAAAGCATTCGAGGAGTTGTAGATGGTGGCGATAGGTGACCCCTGTTTCAGATCCATAAAGGAGGATAGACAGTACAATGGCTCTATACACACTGACTTTTGTGCTTTGCCTCAGGTGTTTATTGCTCCAGACTCTTTTGTGAAGTCTTCCAAATGCAGCATATGCCTTTGCTAATCTGTGATCGATCTCTTTGTCAATCTTGGCATCTGAGGAGATGATGCTTCCCAGGTAGGTGAACTGCTGAACGGACTTGAGCACAGATATGCCAACGGCAATGTGGGGATGGTGGTGTTCGTCCTGTGGTGCAGACTGGTAAAGAACTTCCATTTTCTTCAGGTTGACTTCCAGCCCAAACAGCTCTGCAGCTGTTGCAAAGCAGGATGTTAGGCGCTGCAGAGCTGCTTCTGTGTGGGCAACAAGGGCAGCAGCATCAGCGAAGAGCAGCTCACGGACTCGATAGTTTTGAGTCTTAGTGTGAGCCCTCAGGCGGCTTAAGTTAAAGAAGCTACCATCAGTACGGTAACATATATAGATGCCGTCATCTTCTTCAAGCTCTGTCGTAGTCCTTTGCAGCATGATGCTGAAGAAGATTGTAGATAAAGTTGGTGCAAGAACACAAGCTTGCTTCACTCCATTAGTTATTAGAAAGGGCTCTGAAAGAGCATCGCCATATCTGACTTGACCACGCTGCCCCTCGTGTAGCAAGATAATCATTTTAAGGAATTTGGGGGGACATCCTAGTCTTTCCAGGATCTGATACAGACCTGTTCTACTCACAGTGTCGAAGGCTTTGGTGAGGTCGATAAATGTTACATAGAGACCCTTGTTCTGCTCCCTACATTTTTCTTGCAGTTGTCTAAGGGCAAATACCATGTCTGTAGTACTCCTATTGGCTCTGAAGCCACATTGGCTTTCAGGGAGAAGTTCTATTGCAATAGCAGGAACTAATCTGTTCAGGAGTATCCTTGCAAGGATTTTTCCAACAATAGAGAGCAGTGTTATGCCTCGATAGTTTGAGCAATCGTATTGTGCTCCTCTTTTCTTGTACAGGGTGATGATGACTGCATCTCAGAGGTCTAATGGCAGTTCCCCTTTTCCCCAGCAATTCACAAGGAATTTGTGGAATTTTTCGTGGAGTGCATGACCTCCGTGTTTCCAAACTTCAGGTGGGATTCCATCAATCCCAGCTGCCTTGCCGTTTTTCATCTGCTGTATGGCCTTAAGGGTCTCTTCCAAAGTGGGAGCTATGTCCAATTCATTTTTCATTGGTTTTTATATCATATGTTGGATAGCTGAGCCTTGGACTACTCGGTTGGCGCTAAAGAGACTTTGAAAATGTTCAGCCCATCGATTCAGGATGGAGGCTTTATCAGTAATTAATGTTTGACCATCTGTACTGTATAAGGAGCTTTGGACCTGATAAGTAGGTCCAAACACTGCTTTAAGAGCTTCATAAAATCCTCTATGATCACCCAGATCTGCACAGCATTGTGTCTTTTCTGCTATATTGTTCCACCACTTGTTCTGCATGTCTCGGAGTTTTTGTTGAAGTTTACTACATGTGAGGCGGAAAGCTGCTTTTCTTACATGGCAGGTTGGCTGGGCGAGGTATGCCTGGTGAGCAGTTCTCTTCTTTGCCAACAGCTCCTGGATCTCTTGGTTGTTTTCATCAAACCAGTCTTGATTTTTCTTGTGGGAGAACCCGAGGGGTTCTTCTGCAGACTGGAGGATACTGTTTTTGATATGTTGCCAAAGCACTGTAGGAGAAGGATCTGTAGGATGGTCTTCAAGTTTCGTTTGTAGATTTGCCTGGAAGTTGTCTCTCATGGTAGCTTGTTGAAGATTGTTGACTTGGAGTCTCTTCTTTAAGATGCCACCCCTCTTAGGTTTGAACTTAAGATGAAGATTTAGTTTACATCTGATGAGGCAATGATCTGTTTGGCATTCTGCACTGGGCATCACTCGGGTATGACGGACATCACGAATGTCTCTCTGGCAGACTAGAACGTAATCAATGAGGTGCCAATGTTTGGATCGGGGATGCATCCAGGTTGTCTTCAAGCTATCTTTCTGCTGAAAGATAGTGCTTGTAATAGTCAGCTGTTGTTCTGCATAGAACTCTAGCAGGAGGCGTCTGTTATCATTGCAATTTCCAACACCATGCTTGCCTAAGACACCTTTCCAGGCTTCGGAGTTCTTTCCTACTCTGGCATTGAAGTCACCAAGGATAATAATTTTATCTTCTACAGGGACTTTTTGTATGAGTTGACGTAGGTCTGTGTAGAATTTGTCTTTCTCTACAGGGTCAGCTTGCATAGTTGGGGCATATATACTAAAGAGAACAACATGTGAGAGGAGTAAGGAAATAATACGATCAGAGTGTACTGTTGGCAAGGTTTCGAGTTTGGAGGCAATGGAGTTTTTAATCATAAAGCCTACTCCTGAAAGATGTTTTTCGGTTTTGGGTTTGCCAGACCAGTAAAGTGTGTAGCTGGCACCATGTTCTTTAAGGCTGCCTTCCTCATGGAAGCAAACTTCACTAAGAGCAGCGATGTCAATGTTAAGTCGTGATAGTTCATGCGCTATTAGGGCAGAACGACGCTCAGGCCATCCACTATCTTCAGAGTCTTGCATGGTTCTGATGTTCCAGCATGCAAGTGTCAGTTTATTTACACCTTTGGAGGCTGGTGTGTGCCTTTGTTTCTTTGCCTTGGTTTGACCGCATCAGAAGATGCCCGTTGGCCGTGGCTAGCCAACCAGTTAGTTGGGGATGAGCTTTCGTTAGGCCACCTTTTCTAGCCCCCTCTCCATATGGAGCAAGCAGTGCTTTCCTTTTAAAATGCTGCTTGGTCGTTCAGGATGCTGCCGAACAAGACTGTCATCTCCTGGGTCAGCCTCGAGTGACCAATGTCCTGAACTGCCTGCATGCAGGGTTGGATCTGCGGCTTCCAGTGCATCTTTACACCTGCTGTTTTGTCCCTCGCCTATCACTACAGGGCTTTTTTGGAACTGGATTTGTCCTTCGAGCCTGTGCAATGGATTTTTCTGGTGGAGCACAGCGTGCACAGAACTGGCCTCACCCTTTAAACCAAAGGTTCATCTGCTGTGGCCTTGCAAGCATGGATGGTAGCAGCGATGTCCTTGGGTCGTAGGTTTCCTTCTCTTAGATGGTTGACCTTACAGGGTTGGACAAGCACCATCTGCCCGGGTTTGGGATTAGAGTTTTCCTTCTCCTAGGACGGTTGCCACAAGGCTAGAGATCCCATCCTGCCCTTTGACGCTCTTTGTCAGACCCTTTGGTTTTGACCTGTCTGGCATGGGAGACTCTACCAGTGGCTTTATGCCACTGCCAGCATAGCTCAAAACATCATTAGGGTACGCAAGCCTCTCTCCCACAACAAGGGGGCGTCAATGGAGAGGCTCACAAAACTACAAATCCCATAATTCCATATCATTGAGCCATGGCAGTTAAAGCAGTGACAAACTGCATTATTTTTGCAGTGTGGCAGCAGCTACAGTTTGCATTATAACAGGGTAGCTCTGAACAATATATAATGGCTGGGAATGACCTATCTCTCCCCCTCCAACCATCACCGGTTACTCTTGCAAGTTTCAGCTATGTTCAGAGAGGAGAGGGGAAACTTGGCACCATCTCTGCTAATTAAAATGTCCTGGTTCTGTGAGCTTTAGCTCTACTGCACCATTGTGTACACCGTGACTGTAGTGAACCCACTGTAAGCTTATTCTGGCATGGTGCTTGAACAGGGTATATGAACAGAGGGAAGAGGCACAGAGCCATGCATTCCAGCTCTGCCCCAATTTCTATGACCTTCCAATGTTGAATGGAGAAGTCTTCCCCTCACTCCATCAATTTACAAAAGCATTGCCAAGAATGGGGGAGGAATCATGCAGGAGGCTGCTTCCTTTCAGCCTGAAAAGCTCTGGCAAAATGACCATTTAAAGTTCTCTTGCCTTACTCCTTAGACAAGTGTCCCTGATTGGTCATGATCTCTCATCACACCCAATGCAAGGAGCATTGCCATGACTCCAGGACTTTATCAGACTAGCCTCTAAAAACATTCTTTTGCCAGCATAATTAAATCCATTTTTATGCCAGCAAGGGAATGCCTCCCACCACACTTACCTTTGTCTCCCAGAAAAGGCTTCCTGGCCATCAATTTATTTCTCAAAAATAAAACAAAAAACAACACACAAAAAGTTTTTAAAAGGACATACAGACACTTAAAAACTTCCAAGTAACCCAGGGAGGGTCATAAAAAGTGTGTCACTTACCTGGATGTTGCAATCTCACTTGAAAGTGTTTACTCCAAATTGGCCATTCACGCTGCATGCAGGAGTTAAATGGCACAAAGTTTCAAACTCCAGCAATGCCAGCACTAAAGCGCCAATGGAGATCAATTGATGGCTTCAGCTGTCAATAAAAAGGGATGCATTTTGACCAGGACATAAACGTGAAAGGACGTCGTCGTCTGATATGCGCACCCTTCACGTTTATGTGGCGTCATTATGATGCCGTATTTAGTGTGTCTGATAAAGTCCTAATACTTGCCCTCCAGTGATATCACATACATAAGGCAATACCTGATTGGGTGAGATCACTCAGGAAGGAAAACTCATGTGAACCCAGCTGTTGTGCACTGCAATTTGCAAATGAAATTGTCTCATCTCCTCCCTCCCTCCTTCTTCCTCCTTACAAATTAAAGGGGAAGTGGAGATAAGAGTATACAAGCTAAAGGTATGCACCTACACATTCTTGTAATAATAAACCACAGTTTGGAGATAGATCATAATTCAGTGATACTGCAAATGCTTCACATGCAGAAGGTCCCAGGTTCAATCCTTGGCATCTCTGCTTAAACAAATCAGGCAGCAAGTGACAAGAAAGACCTCATAAAGCTGCTGCCAGCCAGAGTAGACAATACTAAGCTAGTGGGACAAACACTCTGTGATCTGGTGGTGCAAGGCCACATCCAACGCAACCCAATGCAATCTATTATCATTTGTATAGACGTTCTTGGGATCTTCTTTGCTCATAATGGGTTGAGCCCAGATTTAAGCATGTGAATAAAAGCCTGGCTTGTGGAAGCAGACTGTGCTACCTCCCCCAAAAAATGATTCACAAAATGTTGAGTCCCAGCTGAATGGCGTGGGCAATGCTACATGTGGGGAAGGGGATCCCTGAAAACTAGACAAAGGTACCTCTTGTAGTCAAGCCCTTCCATCCACAAAAGGTGGGGCCTTCATCCCATTGCACACATTGCATACAGGATTCGTGGGCTGTTGTGATTCCCCCCCCCCCGAATGGACAGACAGATGAAAAACTGTCTTTCTTGTTGTTCATATAACACAAACACCCCCTCCCCATAACAACAAGAGTTTCTCATATTCCTTGCTGGGGGGCGGGGGAGTTCAGTGGCACGTGAAAACTTTTTTTTTTTAATTCTAGCAAGCCTTGAGGGAATTCACTGTTTGATAAAATAGCTTTTAATGGTGCTGCACTGCTTTTATTCTTTGTTGTAAAGTAATATTTTAAATGGTTTTAATGTTGTTGTTAAATACGCACCTTCTTTTCTCAAGTGTTTCTATATTTTTAGCCATGTATGTTTTTATTGTTAATTCTTTATTTTCTAAGCAGCCTTGAGTCCCAGTCCAGGGGAAAGGTAGCATATACATAGAAGGATGGGTGGGTGGATATTTTTCTGAAGATGGAACCATGTGCACTGTATTGTTGCTCATTCTGTTTAAGATATGGCATAGTTGAGCAAGCTTCAGTTAGTTGTTCAATTCTTTTTTTAAAAAGTGACAGAGATTAGAATGGGGAGGTTTCTGGAGGCAGTAAAGAAAGCATCAGATATTTTTAATGGAGAATATATATAGTTCGTATAAATATAGTGCAAACTGTTTGGTTTGTCATCACATATCTGAAACCTGATACTGCACAATAAGGAGATATAATGACCTATTCTTCAACTCTCCATTTTACATTAGTTTCCAGGTCTTTGGACCCTGTCTGAATTTCTGTTCCCATCCAAGCCAATGCCCAGAATACCCATATGAGGAGATGAACAGTTTCTGATATGTCATGTACAGTATGAGGAAAAGTGCATATCTAACCATAGATGCATAACTTCTCACAGCTAGTAGCAATTAGTTTTATGATATGCATACAATTCTATCACTGTACATGGAAGTCAAAGCTTATATAAAACATTTCATTAAATATATGGGAAAGAGTTTTGGACTAGACATGGACATTCTTAAAGTAAACCCTAGATTGTGGCCCTCCTACCCCTCCATCATTATGTCCCGATTTTGTTTTGCAAACAAATTGAACTTGCTTTGCTTTGCTGTCAGATTAGAAGAGAAATGCTTTTTAGATTTTTAAAGCTGTGGTGTAGTGTTTAGAGTGTTGTAGCTGGACTTTGGAGACTGAGGCTCATTTCCTCACTGAGCCATGAAATTCCCTGGCTGATTTCAGTCATCTCCTTTGACAGACACACCACAGAGGGTTGTTGGGAAGATAAGTTAGGAAAGAGGCAAACCATGTAGACTACCTCAAACTCACTGAAAGAAATCCTGGACATAAAATGCAAATAATGAAAATGACATCACCAGGGCCTGCCCCCATTTCATCACCAGGTGCTGTCTCATAATAATATCAGAGGGCCATCCCTAGGGCTGAGGGTGTGGAGTTCTCTTGACCTGGAGTCCTTTCACACTAAACAATTACAGTGGCATATTCCACTTAAACAGCCATGGTTCCATCCTATGGAATTCTGGGGTCTGTAGTTTGGGGATGCACAAGAGCTCTCTAGCTGAGCATGCCAAAGGCCCCTCCCTCAACTGCCAATCCCAGGATTCCAAAGGAGGAACCATGGTAATTAAAGTGGAATCATAGCCCTGTAAGTGTGTAGTATGATAAGGCCCTGGGCAAATCCTAGTTCTCAATAAGCTCCCTCCATCTCAGGTCCTGTCTACATGGTAAAAAAAAATATGTACGCCGTTCGGAAGATCGCTCTTCTGTACACACAGCCGTTTGGATTCACATGTGTCATTCAGAAGGGGGGCTAGCGAATCCCCCGTAAACTATGTGGATTCGGCGTTAGGGAGGATTAGTGGATCTCAGCATAAAATATGTACAGCCGTTCGAATGGCTGATGGTCTGTACGCCCCGTTTGCACACATACGAACAGGCAATGTAATCTGATTAGCTGGCCGAGTAGAGGGGGCGGGGCTAGCAAGGAGGGGAATTGGGAGCGGCCACCATGTTGGATTCCCGGCTAAGCGAGAGTCCGGTTAGTCCGTGAATTTTATATATATTTATTTTTATTTTACTTTTTATTGTAGATAGGGAAAACTGAATGTCCGCAAAGCAGGCACCTTTTTAAAAAAAAAATTTAAAAAGGTGGCGGGAGATTTAAAACTGCCGCTTTGCTTGCTCGCTCCAGCCAGCTGGGGAAGGGGTTCATATGGAGTTTAGGGGGGTAAAAAATTGTGGAGGTGGATCGTATGCATACGAATGGCTGCCTATTCGTATTTTTTTACCCCCAAAATGGATTTTTTTTTAAATCGTATAGACAGACCCTCAGTCTCCTCTTTGATTTTCCCCACTGATATGAGTTCATACATAGACAAGTCCATCATTCACCACACTAAATAGGGATAATTCTGTGTTGTTGGCTCTGTTTTGTTTTTCTTTAAGTAAAATTACTGTCTTAGTAGCTGGCTTCAAGGAATCTGTGCCCCTGTAGGACCTCCTTGCCTTCTTCTGCCTGGATTAATGAAGCACTAAGTGGACTTTCAAATCCTATGCAAGGATTGCACTGGACCAACCCACCTCCCATGGCACCCTTACACCCACTTGGAATTTGCACATTGGTCTTCATGTTGGCATAGACATCTACACCCATACAGCCCAATCCCATTGCTCTCTATTTGCATCTTTTTAATTTATTATTTATTGAAACAAGATCACCAGATCCTATTGATGCAAGTACAATTAATAAATAAAATCACCTTAAAAGAATCCTAATACTGTAAAATAATAGGGAGAATCTGCTGAAATCACCTTGAGAGCCAGTTTTGGGGAAAGGCAGGATAGAAATAAAATTAATAAGTTAACTCTAGCCAAAAGCAACAACAGAATTCAGACCAAAGTAAACATTTTGAAACCATGTAAAAATTCAAATATAGGCCCATAGGTAAGTGTTCAGCTGGCAGCAAAGTGTGTAATCAAAGGAGGGCGGAGTAAAGCAGGGACAAGAGAAGATGGAAAGCAGAGCAGATAAATCCACCATGAATAGGATCATAGTTGGAAAACGTTCTTCTTGAATAACAGCTCCCAGACTCCCCCTAGTGAGCATGGCCAGCAGGACAAAATCCTAAGTGGCCATACTGGCTGGAGAATTTCTACTCCAAACAAGTCATAGGATGTGAACATTTATTCTCACAGTGGCTGCAAATTCACACAGAAACAAGAGATTTGAGTCAGTATCATGTGTAAAACAGGGGGATTAGCCCATCTTTCAAAGGGGCACATTCTTGGTAGTGGTTTCTTCTGTCGTCGTACCTTTGCAATCTGTCTACCCTAAGGGCACAATAGAGAGCAAGAGCAGGACGTGGTAATCATTGTAGGTCTGAATGTCACATAGCGATATGAGCCACCCATCCAATTCTTTCCCATCAGGCTTCTAGTTATAATATGCTGGCAATTATATCTGATGGGTGCAGATTCATTTCACTCTGAAAGCTTCCAGGTATAGCTAAAGGGTAGGATTGTCAAGGTAAAGCAATATGAGCACATTGAATAGTCTCCTTTTTATAAAACCTCTATTTATTTATTTATTTATTTATTTATTGGATGGATGGATGGAAAACAGACAAACAAAGAGATAACAATATTTGCACTAATGATAAAGAAGCTTCTCTGTGAAATGATCTGTCTGTGATACTGACTGAAATTTTTAAAAATGGCATTTACCATTGATCTAGTAAACTGATTGCCCAGGGCACCCATTTTTATAGGTCAAATTCTCATTGTGAATCCTAACTAGAATAGACCAACTAAATCAATGAGATTTGTATTGACTTGTTATTTAACAAGTGATTCAATAGGTCGACACTAGCTGGGACCAAGCAGCAGCATTCAATCCAATGTTTCCATTATCTTGTCCATTTCAGACAGCTCTGGGCATTTAAACACACAGCCTCTTACAGGTTTAAAGTCTTTACAGTACTTTGCAGGTTTAAAGTCTTTCCAGTACTTAGCCAATGTGTTGAGTCAGTCACAAAATTCAGTCAGTCATTTCTAAAGATCAGAAATAATTTTGATTCATTACACCAACTAAAAGTCCAAAACAAGATGCTCTAATCTATGTCCCCACAATGTGCAATATATACTTGTTAAGTGTCCAGTTAAAAACCAATAAAAGTTCCATCTATGACATTCCTTTCAACATATTCTAAATAAAGTTTCAATTGCTCAGATTATGATACGTGTCAGAGTTATTTCATTCAAAATGTAGTGATTCAGTGGTGTCACTAGGGGGTGTGGGAGGTGTGCATGGCACCAAGTGACACCATCAGAGGGAGTGAAAAAATGACTGTCTATAAAAAAATCTGTGCAGTGTTTCAGCAGAAGTTTAATATCTTTTATAAAAAATATCCCTAGCACCGTGTCCAGCTAGGTGAGCCTTCTTGTTCCTCTCCCACATGTAGGTTTTCGGTGACCCTCAAAGTCATGCATAGATTGCTGGGAAATGTAGTTTCCAGAACCTTGGAACTGAAACCAAAGATTCTTTATGGTCTGGTACAGGAGGGGGTCGTGTACCCATAGGGTACACGATGATTTGCTGCACCAAGTGACAGCAATCCTAGTGGTGTCACTGTATTGATTAATCACAGATTTTAATAAGAACATCATATAACAATCATCTCATTCAGCAAAAGATCTAGTCAATCAAGATCATCATGTTTTTTTTTTTATTATTTTGAGTGAGTAAATGCCATTTATCCAGTTCTCTGGCTTTTCTTCGCAAACGAAGATTCAGGTAGTTACTTTGAAAAATGCAATTTAGTCAGCTAGTATGAATTCTTTCATTCTTTTTTATCCACTCATTCATTCATTTATGTGATTGATATCCAACCTTTCTCCCAAAACTAAGACTCAAGCTAGCTCATAAGAAGATGAACTAAAAAAGGTACATTTTTTTAAAAAAATACCATTAACAGTTATTAATATTAAACTGATTATAATATTAAACCAATTAATACAATTAAACCAATTCTAAATTGAAAAACAACTGAATTAAAAGCAACTTAGAGGTGCATTAATAAAAAAAGGTTTGTTGCTGTGTGCCTTCAAATAGTTTCCAACTTATGGCAACCCTATCATGGGGTTTTCTTAGTCTGAGAGTGTGTGACCTGCCTGAGGTCATCCAGTGGGTTTTCATGACTGAGTGGATTCGAACCCTGGTCTCTAGAGTCATAGTCCAACATTTCAACCACTACACCATGCTGTCTCAATAAAGAAAGCACAACCCATTAATTCATAGAGGAGTGAGTCCGCAAAAGTTCTATGAGACCTCACACATTCAAAAACAGCCAACTAGAGCTTAGTTAATACAGAGAATATTGTAACAATGCAAATATGAGTCCAATTAATTCAGTGGTAAACATTCAGTACCACACAGTCTTGCCCTGGACACAGCTGCAAACTCAAGCAGCTCTTGCTGATGCAAACATTACCATTCCAGTCCTTTATTTATTTATTTATACCCCGCTCTTCAGCCACAAGGCTATCAGAGCAACTTACAAATTGTTTTAAGCAATAGTAGTTTACACATCTACACTGCATTAAGCAGTTTCCAATGTGTGTCAGCCATACCTCTATCATCTCATTTTCTCCATTTTACACGATCATCTCATTTCACACACAAAAGCCCGCTTCACCTCACCACCTCACTCCTGCTAAAGGATCTTGTCATTTGGGAAACCACTCTGGCTTGTACCCCTCTGGTGCCACTATGCTGAAGCATGGTAGCCTAGGTTAGTTATAGTATATGCCAAAACCCAGAATGTCTCAGATGCATTCCAAATGAAAAACCCATGGTGCTTCTGGCTAGAATGACTGCCCAACAGCATAGGCTGGAGGATGGTCTTCTCCTGGAGGTGCCAGTGTTGGGAACTCTTCCCTGCTGCCTTTTCCCACCTTCCTGGTTTTTATTCATGCTTGCCAGGATCATTTTGGTCTGCACAAAGAATTGGTCCATACCTGAAGATGATCTGGAGCAAAACCCAGGCTCATTCTACCTTTATAGCAGAACAATGGCTGCCTCATCATAGAAGGTGGAAAAGAGAGACATCTCTACCTGATAGAACAGGGGATGATATAGGAGACCCTTCAGACTGCCTACTGATTCTTCCCTTTTCCCAAGTAAATACATAAGATTTTAGGGAAGTTGCTTTTTGGATTATGACTTCCAGTATCCCCTCCAGCCAACATCTGGCTCTGAAACGTTGAACTTTTTCAGCTTCATAGTGGACTTTTCTGCAATTGTCTTGATTGTGCATCATTTATTTTGGGATCCATCATTCCGAATGTCATCACAGTGGGAGAGCTCATGAAAAGCACAGTATCTTAAAAGTATACCCACATGTTCCACATAACACAGAGAGGGATACACAGTACAAATAAACGTGTACATTTGTCTAAGCATTTCTGCAGCCTTATCAAAAGGGTGCCACAAAGCAATAAAATTTGCTGCAGTCTTCTACTGAAGCCGCCAAGAGCATGTAATAAAGAAGAAGGAGGAGAAGAACCTGCTCCCATTTGGTTTTATAGTGCTAAAGTAGATGGCATTAACCAGGGCTTATAAATAAAAAGTAACTACTGTAGCACTCGATTTAGGAAGCCTGCAATCAGATGATCAAAACCCCAGATGAGGCCTTCGGGCTGACCTTTGCTTGCTATTATTTTTCTCCCACTGTAGCTTCAGTGTGCCCTTTTCTGGTGGTAGGTGAACTCATTAAGTGTTTTTGCAAATGAGATGAGAGACACACTAAAAGGAGGGGGGGGGCTTCCCTGCAGTCAAAATAAATAAATAAATTCATGTTATAAACCACCAAACCCAACAAGCACAGGAAGCACTCAGTTGCTCTAGATGTACACACTTGGGGCATTTTTTATTTATTTATCTATTTTAAAGCTCCAGCCATCACCGCTCCAAAAAAAACATGGAGCTGGGGAGTGGGAGAGAAATAACAGCAAAATGGGAGGGAAAATCACCATCTCTTAACTGGTGAGGCTTTAAGATAGGACAGGCCAACTGTGGCAATTGGGGAGGGGCACTTTTATGTGCTGAGATCCTCTGGTGGGCACATAAGAAAATCCAGAGTGGCCAGAAATCTACTTCAGAGTCTCAAAATGGTATTTGGGAATGTTAACCAGTACAGGTAGGCCTTGCAACCTGTAGATAAATTTCTGCCATTGGATGCTTTGGGGACAAGCAATTCACCTTCTCTTTGGACAGAAAACAGTCAGGCTGGGGATTCTACAGGTACCAAGGGCCACGAAAACAATCCTGGGGAGGGGCTCACTTTGCCCACTCCTGCTTTAAAGCAATGGTTCACCTTCACATCTGCTTAGTCACAAAAGAAGCATAATTGTTCCATATCTGACTTTGGCTGTTAAAATGCAAATAAGCAGGATGGCACACCGTGGGCTGGGGGAGAGATTTTATTCCATAGGTGGAAGTGAAGAGCTCCAGGCCTATAATGTGACCTGAATTAGAGGCTACGGACAGGACTGTCTGTGTGTTTTATGTTTTTTAAAATAATAATAAAAAAGAACCTTTGTGTTCACAAACTAATAAAAATGATGAGTGTTCACAGGGTGCTGACTCTGGCAGCAAAAAAGTATGCAAGATGGAGGAACTACAAGCCCCTGAATGAAATTAAACGTTGGGGGGCAGGACTGTTGTCATTATTGTTATTCAGTGCAACACTGTTAGATGTTTGCAAGTTTTACTCCCATTGTTACCAGCTTGCTTCCTCAACACAAACAGTACATGTTGCTGAACCAGGAGGAATCATACAGAGTCAAGTGGACCACACACAGGCTATAGGCAGCTGTGATACAGCCTTTGCCTCAGTGCATGCTCACACACATGCCTCTGAGGACTTGGCTGCCTTGTGAGACACAATCTTGGGGTTCCTCTGTCTGGGAATTTCCTTAATTGCACCTCCTTTTGTCTAGCTGCCACCTCCCTTTGAGTTCTACACCCTCCTTACAACACAGTCCAAAGGGAGACTGTGAGGTTTCCTTCTCTACTCCCTGCCACTGCAGAGATTTTACTTCCCCCTCCCCTCAGTCCTGAGGAGGAGAGAAATGACCAAGCAAACAAGGCACGTGTACGCATCAGCTGAAGAAAGATTAGAAAAATGTATTTATTCTAAGGAGAGTTCATAACATGCAGATAATTCTCATGGAAAGGCTCTTCCCTCCCAGGTACATTCATAGAAGTTACAGATAGCTTAAGCATTCAGCCAAGTAGGGAAAATAAATATAATTCCCTAACGCAACCTATCTAATACATTTCCTGATCTACTCACTGACCATGAAGTTCAGTCTGCTGAATTCAGGGGAGGCTGTGAGCCAGAGCCTTCAGGCCATCTCCAACAGCCTTTCCTAGGCAACCTGAGGTTCTCACCCCAGGATGCTCCTTTGGTGTCTCTCCACCTGAGATGAGGTGCTCCCATCCCAGGGTCCCTTTGTTCTCTCTCAGATCTCTTGTTCTGCCTACCTGAGATAAGGTTTCCCCCACCACCACCTTGGGACTCCTTTGTTCTGCCTGCAGGCAGTATTTATTACCATGTCCTGGAAGTTTCTGAAGATCGCCACTCTGTAAGTCTTGATTGGTCATTTGTCCTTGCTGGTCAGTGACGTCTGTGATGATGCTGACCCTAAAGGTGTTACCTTTCTCCCACCTCTAGTTAACCCTTTGTTTATGATGCTGTGCTGGAAGATAATGAGAAATTGGGTCTTTCCCATTATCACAACAGCTTTTTTGAGTTTGGGACTACGGTTTTGGGAGAACTAAGGACTCGTCTATATGGGGGGGGGGACACAAACATGTCCGAAAAAACAGGCATTCCCAACGATACAACCTATCTTCACAGTCAAAAGAGCCCCACCAAACTCTGCATGACCCCTAGCCAAGATGGTGGCTGTGAGTGATTTACTCATGATTTTACATCTGCCACCACCAAATTTTTTAAAAAAAACTTTCCCATGGTGAGCACATGCAACATTTTGTATTTTTAAAAAAAGAAAGAAAAAAAGAGAGTATAAGATCGCAATTTGATCGATGTAACAGACTCTCGCATAGCCGAAAATCCAACCTGGCAGCAGCAAGCGCTTTCCCTGTTTGCTAGATTCCCCCCCCCCAATGCTCATCCAGCCAATCAGATTACGGTACTTGTTCCTACCTGCGCAAATGCAAGTGTTTGAATGATCACACATTCATATGCCATACAGAGCTTTTTAAAAAATCCATATGAAGCCCCAGAGGCTTCTCACACGGACTTTGTGGTGGATTTGGCTGTCCCCCTTCCTAATGACACATATTTATGCAAATGTCCATGTGAACGGATTGCCTTCCATTCACATCCCAGTAGGATTATTTTCACCATATAGACAAGCCCTAAGTTTCAAATCCCTGCTCAACCATGGTAAACCAGTAGGTTATCTTGGGCAAGTCCCACTCAGTCTCAGAGGAAGGCAATGGCAAATACCCTCTGAAGAAATCTTGCAAAAAAAAAAAAGCCAAAAACCCTGTGAGAAGGTCTCCTTGGGATCATCATAAGTCAGAAATGGCTTGAAGGTACACATAAGGTATTTGATCAGCCTGCTGGCCTGATATAGCACCATATGAAAGCAATCAAGCTCCATGTGCCCCTGCCAGACAATTGTAGGCCCTTTAGAATAGCTTCTGCTAGAATGTCTCATAAGCCTAATGCGTGACTGAAGAGAAGTGGTAGGTAATGGCCACAATCCAGAGCACAGTTAAAAGCTATTTAAGCTCATTGATTGCAAGTCCACTTAATGTTGTGCTGCATTGTTGCCAATATTCACTGGTTGGTTGGTTTATTTTTGACTCCCCTTAATATAAAACCATAATACACATTATTTTGAAGAACACTCCAGGCAACATAAAACCACTGTGCAGACGATTAAAACAAAACAATAGCTTTTGCTTATAATCCACCAAGGTAAATGGCATTTTTAAAAAATGAGAAGCACACTCATATTTTTGCATAATTCCCATTCATTTTAACTGGGGTTTTGCAGAAGAGGGGCCCTGCTAGCTCAGGACAAAGGTCCATCTAGCTTTGTCCCTGCTTCTAACAGTGATCAGCCAGATACCTCTGAGAAACCTACAAACAGGGAATAAACAATCATACCATCTCACAAGTGCCCCATGATGCATGCTGTCTCAGGGAGGTGGAGGTCGCAGTGAGCTAACTTCCAAATGGATTTTGTTTTCTGGCCAGGCTGGTCCCGCCACAAACCAAGGTGAGGCAGCTGTCTCAAGTGGTAGATGATGAACTTAGGTGGTCACCGCAACACTCCTGTTCTCCCCTCCACCTTGCACTTAGTGGCAAAACTTCCAGGTAGACAGTGAAAAACTAAAGCACTCCTGTCTTGTAGGGATAGCTTTGTTGGCCATAAGACAGAACAAAACAAAAAATCCAAACTGCAACCAGTGGCAATAACTTCCTTAGGCCACCCAAAAGGTGCAAAATACTTCATGTCAGCATTCAAAACTCACAGGCTTCTTCATCAGACAAGGATAATAATAAAACATGCAGATAACAGTGGCAGGCATCCTCTTTAGTATTTACGATGTCATAAGCCAGACTTACAACTTCATAACTAATGGGATTTATGTTTACAGTCATTGCACCATTGCAGTGACTGAAAGTGCCCATTTGCAGTATTAGCTGGCCAAGATTCTAAGCTTTCATTTTTATTTTATTTTTTAAAAAGCATGTCTCTAGCCCTAATGGGAGCTGAGATATGGAACAAAACATACTGCTCAAACTTCAGACAATGATGTTGTGAATAATTGCAGATGTCTGTCCTGTCCCTCCCCTGCTCCCACTGGTAAAAGAAGGGAGAGAGCAAGTACCCAAGCACCCGGAGAGGAGAGAGATAGAGGGTTCATCTACACGGGCTAAATACCCTGGCTTGCCCCTGTCTCAGAGCCATGTAGTCCAAATGACACAGGGCATTTGCCCCATTCTGCCCCTGGACAGTCCTCACTACCCTCAGGGCAGATATGAGGCTCAGACAGGGGCAAGCCAGTGTATGGCCCGATAAAGCGTTATAGCAAAATACCTGTTTACATTTGTTACTGGCCAGCCAAACCTGGATTGGGCCCCACATGTCCGCAGGAGTAAATCTGGCACAGCCCGTAGGATCCAAAGAAGAGCAGCAGCAGGGGGTATTGTTTTTTTCACTCTAGTAGCCAGCGCACAGGATGCATGCTCTGGTTCTGGGGCTTAAATGTTTAGTGTGTTAAATGTTTAGTGCTTTAACTTTATAAATTGTTCAATTGCTTTTTAAATATGCAGAAGTCATTGTATAGTTTTTAATCTGTATTTTTTAAAATATGTCGTCAACCTCCTTAAGTCCCATTATGGGGACAAAGGTGGGATATAAATGAAATAATAATAACAGTAACAACAACATAATAATAATCCTGTTGACTGAAACAGGAAGGAGAAAGACCCTTCTCCCTACTATTGCGGCTTTCTTTCCCTGCCCTGCCTCACATTCTGCCACCACTGCTTTTCTCCTTCCCCGGTCCCCACACCTCAGCTCACCCTCCCCACCTCTCCCTCTCACCCTGCACCTTGCTTTGTGGCTCTGCCAGAAGCACCCACTGCTGCTGCCTGCCTACCTGCCATCTGTTTAATGGCAGGTAGTTTAATGGCAGGAGCCACACTGTGCTCCTTTACAGGGGATCAGCTGGCAGGATGGCAGCAGCATGAGATGAGGCAAGTTGGGTGGGGAGGAAGGGATGGTGCAGAAAGAAGGCTCCAAGGTACAAGGTGGGAAGAAAAGTTAAATGAGGAAGGAGCGGGGATGTGAGGGAGAACAGATGAATGGAGGAAAGCTGGGTTAAAGAGCCTCCTCATCCCCACCCCCACCAAAAAAAGAAAGACAGAGGTCCAGTTTAGATGGTGAAATAAATCCTCTTAGAATCGGGGGGGGGATCCCATGTGTCTAAATGGGATCCTGCAGCGGTCCATCATTTTCAGAGGGAGGGGGATCAAAATTCAGGAAAACTACGCAGGAAAAGCTTTTGCAGCTTTTTCTGAGGTTTGTTTTTTAAAACTGCAGGGAAAATGTGTACTCTCTCTCATTAGGACAACCAAATCGCATTGCAGCACATTCCTCAAGTGGATAGCTGATTGGACAGACATGCACAGGGGGAAGAGCTTTCTAACAAGGCAGCACCCAGAACTGCCACGTTGGATTTTCACAGTAGCAATCGTGCACTGAGATGACAAAACAGCCTTTCTTTTTTTTCTTTTTTTTTAAATTTAAGTGGAAGATCACTCTTCCGCACCTTGGATTTAGTCTTTTGTTTTTTAATTGTTTGGCGGGGGGAAATTGGAGAGAATAAGACCGCGAGTAATTCACTTGCGGCCGCCATTGTGATTCACTGGCATGCCTCTGTGTGAACAGCAAACACTGATAGCTGCACACACCCACAATCTTGCCAAAAAAAATGTGGAGACAAATGAAAGCTACTGCAAATTGACGTTACTGTGCACCAATTCACATTTTAATCCCTCATATAGACGGGCCCAGAACAGAGCAATTCACTGCTCCTAGTTCTCTGCCTCACTCTGCCTAAAAGATGGGCAAAGTTCATGGCAAAGATGAGACTGAACTATGGGTTTTCTGTTTATTCCTCTACCTCTTTCTAATGCCAAAGATCACCAAGTAAGCATCATGAGCAGATGGATTTGAACTGGAGTCTCTCTTTTCCAGGTGCAGCTCTCTAACAGTTGTTATATAAATAGTTCTAAGGGCAAAACTTACTGGTAGCATCTCCCAGAAAGACAAGTGATGCCATAGTTAATGTCCATAATTTGCATATTATACAAAATAGTCTGCCTGGATTTTGGAGAACTAGAATATGGTAAGCCAGCAATAGTTAAATTATCAGCCTGTGAGGTGCTGCAATCTAGAACATGTTTGCTTGAGAATAAGCCCAACTGAATACAGGCATGCAAGTATACAATATTTCCCTTGTCTGAATGGGATTGTAGGCATAACTAGCATTTGTCCACTTGAGGACAATTAAATTAATATTATTCCCAAGAAACAGCAAGAGAAAAGGGTAAAGAGAAAATTCCTTATGCCCTTTGGAATGAAAATGCTGTTATTTTATAAATGGTAAACACCAGTTGCTTAGGCTTCAATGAGACTTCACAGAGTGCATTCTTCAAGTTGGAGGATACCACAGGATAGGCTATGCTATGCCCTTCCCTTCTTTTTCTGATGTCATCATTGTGACTTCTTGACATTTCAAGAAGAAAATAACTAACTGCTAAACTGAATAGGTTTAAGAAACTATAACTGGGAGAGGGTTTTAAATTGTGGTTTGTGACACACAGGGAACATGCACACACACACGCACACAGTGACAACTGCCTGAGAATAATTTTTTAAACAGTCATCACATCATTCTGTACTACAGAGGCGACACACAAAAGTCTTTAAAAAAACAAAGCCTTGTTTTCTTTCCAGTGAAATACTGAACGTTAAAGGTATAGGTGGCAGTAACTACAAATGGGTGTTTTGGCTCTTCTTAAGTTAGCATCTACTAACAGGAAATATCCCTTTGCTCATGATATTAGTGGAAAGAATTGATCTAGATAGTAATTTAGTACCTGTTGCTTTTTAAAAAATATTATTGTACCTAAATAAAATTAGACTCATCCTCACTGGGCTATCTTTCTATAATAAATTGAACCCAGTTTGTATGTACTGTACTTCAGACACATTCATTTGCACTAAAATAGTCCATATAACAGATTAAAAAATAAGTGGTCCACATAAACAACAGTGTGTGCTATTTTGGTTGATCTGTTCTGATTTTGCTAGTTATGAGAAGGAACACAGAGTTACATAAAATACTGAAGTGCTATTTCACCACCCACTGAAAAACCTGATTCACAATAAGCTCTTTGCCTTCTGAGCTTAGTTTGGAAAAGTTACTTTTCTTCTAGGTCAAATACTTGGCAGAAAATAAGAAAAAAAATCTTCCTTGCCTGCTATGCTAGTGTACTATTTAGTTTAAACTTCAGCCATAAGGACTAGAAACTTGCCCTTTTTTTAAAAAAAAAGAAGAAGATGGAAGTCCATAGCATTCTGTCTTCCAATGAGGGTGAAGTGACCCATATCTGTATGGCTTCCTCCAGAGCTCAGTGAAACTCCCCTTTCCTTAGCATTTGGGCACGAAGTGCTTTCCATTACTAACTAAAATATGAATCTGGTGTGCTTTCTGATGCTCTTCCCAGCACTCCCTCTCCCTCTCAAGCCTGAGCAAAACCCAGAATTGAAGCAACAGGAACTCTGAGTTGAGAAGGAAAGCCAAAGGGGAAATCAGGAAGCAGGGTGGCAGTGCCAGTATACCATTGCTCTGATAGGGCACATTTCTGATGTCTGCTCTAAGAGTCCCTTTAATTTTCTTATTTTTCTCCAGACTGGCACTCTGAGCAACACCAGCAAACTGAACCTAGCCATGGTTTCAATTTCCCACAGTGCCCCTGACCTGTTGCTGTTCTGAGGCATTGTGAGAAATTGAAAGGGTGGCCAAAAGGACAGCCAACAAATTCCAGGTGCTGTGGGCAATATTTCAAAGGAAGGAACTGGCAAAACCACCTCTGAGTATTCCTTGCCTAAGAAATCTCATTAAATTCATGGGCTCACCACAAGTCGACAGGCAACTTGAAGACATATACACACACATGATGACTCTTCCATGCTCAGTCACAATGGGAGGGTTTATGCTTTAAGAGAATATCAGAAAGCTGAGTCTTTCATCCAGTCCCAGGCTTCTAGCTTCCTGTACAGTCTCTGAATCAGTGTCATATTTCCTGTGAAAGTACTAACAGAACAAGCTAATCTCTCTGGCTTTTCTTCGCAAACGAAGATTCAGGAAGGACTCATCCCGCGCCTTCTGCAAGCGCGCTGATGACTAAAAAGGCCAATCCGAGATAAACAAGTCCGGTTGCAAAAAGCGCAGCAGAAGGTCTCCTTGGGTGATGTTTTTGGGTTGTGATTCTTTCTGCGTTGTCGTTTCTCTTCAAGACTTGTTCGTCGTGAGTTCTCAAATAAGGCTGCAGCATTGTGGATATTGCGTCTCCATGCCTCCCGATGTGAGGCCAGGGCGGACCACTGTTGGTGATCAATTTGGCCAAGCCTGAGATGTTGTTTCAGGGAGTCTTTGTATCGCTTTTTTGGAGCGCCCCTCTTACGCTGACCCGTGGCGAGTTCACCGTAGAGTAGTATTTTTGGGAGGCGATGGTCCTCCATCCTAGAAACGTGCCCTGCCCAGCGCAGCTGTGTTCTCAATATCATGGCCTCAATGCTGGTGATCCCTGCTTGTTCAAGGACAGCAACATTCGTCACATAGTCAGTCCAGTGTATATTTAGGATTGTGCGTAGACAGCGCTGATGAAAGCGCTCGAGGAGTCGTAGGTGGTGGCGATAGGTGACCCATGTTTCAGATCCATAAAGGAGGATAGACAGTACGATGGCTCTATACACACTGATTTTTGTGCTTTGCCTCAGGTGTTTATTGCTCCAGACTCTTTTGTGAAGTCTTCCAAATGCACTATATGCCTTTGCTAATCTGTGATCGATCTCTTTGTCAATCTTGGCATCTGAGGAGATGATGCTTCCCAGGTAGGTGAACTGCTGAACGGACTTGAGCACTGATTTGCCGATGGCAATGTGGGGATGGTGGTGTTCGTCCTGTGGTGCAGGCTGGTAAAGAACTTCTGTTTTCTTCAGGTTGACTTCTAGCCCAAACAGCTCTGCAGCTGTTGCGAAGCAGGACGTTAGGCGCTGCAGAGCTGCTTCTGTGTGGGCAACAAGGGCAGCATCATCGGCGAAGAGCAGCTCACGGACTAGATAGTTTAGAGTCTTAGTGTGAGCCCTCAGACGGCTTAAGTTAAACAAGCTACCATCAGTACGGTAGCGTATATAGATGCCGTCGTCTTCTTCAAGCTCTGACATAGCCCTTTGGAGAATCGTGCTAAAGAAGATTGTAAATAAAGTTGGTGCAAGAACACAACCTTGCTTCACTCCATTAGTTATTAGAAAGGGCTCTGAAAGAGCATCGCCATATCTGACTTGACCACGCTGCCCCTCGTGTAGCAAGATAATCATTTTAAGGAATTTGGGGGGACATCCTAGTCTTTCCAGGATCTGATACAGACCTGTTCTACTCACAGTGTCGAAGGCTTTGGTGAGGTCGACAAATGTTACATAGAGACCCTTGTTCTGCTCCCTACATTTTTCTTGCAGTTGCCTAAGGGCAAATACCATGTCTGTAGTACTCCTATTGGCTCTGAAGCCACATTGGCTTTCAGGGAGAAGTTCTTCTGCAATAGCAGGAACTAATCTGTTCAGGAGTATCCTTGCAAGGATTTTTCCAGCAATAGAGAGCAGTGTTATCCCTCGATAGTTTGAGCAGTCGGATTTTGCTCCTTTTTTCTTGTACAGGGTGATGATGACTGCATCTCGGAGGTCTGATGGCAGTTCCCCTTTTTCCCAGCAATTCACAAGGAATTCGTGGAATTTTTCGTGGAGTGCATGACCTCCGTGTTTCCAAACTTCAGGTGGGATTCCATCAATCCCAGCTGCCTTGCCGTTTTTCATCTGCTGTATGGCCATAAGGGTCTCTTCCAAAGTGGGAGCTATGTCCAATTCATTTCTCATTGGTTTTTGTATCATATGTTGGATAGCTGAGCCTTGGACTACTCGGTTGGTGCTAAAGAGACTTTGAAAATGTTCAGTTCATAGATTCAGGATGGAGGCTTTATCAGTAATTAATGTTTGACCATCTGTACTGTATAAGGAGCTTTGGACCTGATAAGTAGGTCCAAACACTGCTTTAAGAGCTTCATAAAATCCTCTATGATCACCCTGATCTGCACAGCGTTGTGTCTTTTCTGCTAAATTAATCCACCACTTGTTCTGCATGTCTCGGAGTTTTTGTTGTAGTTTGCTACATGTGAGGCGGAAAGCTGCTTTTCTTACATGACAGGTTGGCTGGGCGAGGTATGCCTGGTGAGCAGCTCTCTTCCTTGCCAACAGCTCCTGGATCTCTTGGTTGTTTTCATCAAACCAGTCTTGATTTTTCTTGTGGGAGAACCCGAGGGATTCTTCTGCAGACTGGAGGATACTGTTTTTGATATGTTGCCAAAGCACTGTAGGAGAAGGATCTGTAGGATGGTCTTCAAGTTTCGTTTGTAGGTTTGCCTGGAAGTTGTCTCTCATGGTAGCTTGTTGAAGATTGTTGACTTGGAGCCTCTTCTTTAAGATGCCACCCCTCTTAGGTTTGAACTTAAGATGAAGATTTAGTTTACATCTGACGAGGCGATGATCTGTTTGGCATTCTGCACTGGGCATCACTCGGGTATGACGGACATCACGAATGTCTCTCTGACGGACTAGAACATAGTCAATGAGGTGCCAATGTTTGGATCGGGGATGCATCCAGGTTGTCTTCAAGCTATCTTTCTGCTGGAAGATTGTGTTTGTAATAGTCAGCTGTTGTTCTGCACAGAACTCTAGCAGGAGGCGTCCGTTATCATTGCAATTTCCAACACCATGCTTGCCTAAGACACCTTTCCAGGCTTCGGAGTTCTTTCCTACTCTGGCATTGAAGTCACCAAGGATAATAATTTTATCTTCCACAGGGACTTTTTGTATGAGTTGGCGTAGGTCTGTGTAGAATTTGTCTTTCTCTACAGGGTCGGCTTGCATAGTTGGGGCATATACACTAAAGAGAACAACATGTGGGAGGTGTAAGGAAATAATGCGATCAGAGTGTCCTGTTGGCAAGGTTTCGAGTTTGGAGGCAATGGAGTTTTTAATCATGAAGCCTACTCCTGAAAGATGTTTTTCGGTTTTGGGTTTGCCAGACCAGTAAAGTGTGTAGCCGGCGCCATGTTCTTTAAGGCTGCCTTCCTCATGGAAGCGAACTTCACTAAGAGCAGCGATGTCAATATTAAGCCGTGATAGTTCACGGGCTATTAGGGCAGAACGACGCTCAGGCCGTCCACTATCTTTAGGGTCTTGCATGGTTCTGATGTTCCAGCATGCAAGTGTCAGTTTATTTACACCTTTGGAGGCCGGTGTGTGCCTTTGTTTCTTTGCCTTGGTTTGACCGCATCAGAAGATTCCTGTTGGCCGCGGCTAGCCAACCAGGTAGTTGGGGATGAGCTTTCTTTAGGCCACCTTTTCTAGGCCCCTCTCCATATGGAGCAAGCAGTGCTCTCCTTAAAAAAGGCTGCTTGGTCATTCAGGATGCTGCCGAACAAGACTGTCATCTCCCGGGTCAGGCTTGAGCGACCAATGTCCTGAACCGCCTGCATGCAGGGTTGGGGCTGCGGCTTCCAGTGCATCTTTACACCTGCCGGTTTCGTCCCTCGCCAGTCGCTACAGGGCTTTTTTGGAAATGGATTTGTCCTTCGAGCCTGTGCAATGGATTTTTCTGGTGGAGCGCAGCGTGCACAGAACTGGCCTCACCCTTTAAACCAGAGATTCATCTGCCGTGGCCTTGCAAGCATGGACGTGGCAGCGAGGTCCTCGGGCCGTAGGTTTGATTAGAGTTTCCTTCTCTTAGATGGTTGACCTTACAGGGTTGGACGAGCACCATCTGCCCGGGTTTGGGATTGGAGTTTTCCTTCTCCTAGGACGGTTGCCACAAGGCTAGAGAGCCCATCCTGCCCTTTGACGCTCTTTGTCAGACCCTTCGGTTTTGACCTGTCTGGCATGGGGGACCCTACCAGTGGCTATTATGCCACCGCCAGCATAGCTCAAAACATCATTAGGGTACGCAAGCCTCTCTCCCACGACAAGGGGGCGTCAATGGAGAGGAGAACAAGCTAACACTTTAGCCATAATGGGTAATATGTCGCATTAAAGATAGTCTGGGGTTTCAGACTTTCAGACCTTGGACACATTCATTTTTTTTAATGACAATTTGCCGAATTCCCTGATTGGAAGATTCTGGACATTGTTGTTCAAAAATAACTTTTCCAGTGTCTGTGGTTTTGTCATACTATTTTTCAAGGAGAGCTCAATTGGCTTATGTTGACCTTTTCCCTATATTTTTGATTATATTGTAATCATTTTAAATTGTAAGCCACCCTGAGTCCCAATCTTGGAGGAAAGGTGGAATATAAAAAAAAGTTCTTCTTCCTCTTCTTCTTCTTCTTCATCATCATCTCCTCAATGAGCTATTTTTCTTAATGCTTACAATACTTCTGCTGCATTATCTCTAATGTGTTCTATAGCATGAAAGAGGTTGTGTGGAAGATTTATAATATGGGGGAAGGAATCACTGGGGGGATCATTTGAGGAGCAAAGGTCATGGTGTAAATGGAATAAATAGAATGAAAAATAAGGCCAAATCCACACTACACAAATAATCCTGTTTGAAACTGGATTGTTTGCCATGGCTCCTTCCTATGGAAACCTGGGATTTGAAGTTTGGTGAGACACCATCACTCTTTGGCAGAGAAGGCTGCAATGACCTTGTAAAACTACACATCCCAGATTTCCATAGGAATAAGCCATGGCAAATAAGCCAATTTCAAACTGTATTATTTGTGTAGTAAGGATTTGGCTTAAATTTCACAATCTGTCAGCAGTTACCTAAATTGCAGGGCTGAAGGGAAACAGATTTACTCCTCTAGCTTTGGTCCCATCGCCTATTGCCTTTGAGATCTAACTGAGGAAGGTCAGCCTTCTTTATAAATTCATTCAGTTTATTAAGTACTATCTGCAATGCCGGGAGGTCTATGACATGTGGTGTCATCAAACGAAAGTGGTAATTATTAGAGTGATCATTACTAATAGCGATTTTCATAGCCACATATCCACTATCCAGATGGTTTTCCTTTTCCTCTCCTTGGTGATGCCAGTGCTGATTTATTATGAAAACACATTATTTTGGCTATTGCCTAGTCCCATATGTAGGCAGAAGTATCCAGGGTTTATCTTAATTTCATTTTACTGAGAGAATGGGAGACGGAGGAGAAAGAAAGAAAGAAAGAAAGAAAGAAAGAAAGAAAGAAAGAAAGAAAGGAAGGAAAGAAAGAGGAGCATTCACAGTTCAATTAAAATGAATAAAGTATTCCACTGAAAGACAACAAAGCTTTAATTAAGGAGACTGTAATGAATCATTGTCTGGAGCTGTGCAACTCTGTAAAATATTAAATCTTTGAACTCCTCTGTAACAAATTAGAAGCACGGATACATTGTTCAATATGCTAATGCTATATTAAGGAATGCTATATTAAGTGAAGATGTTTTGACAGTGGGGCTAGCTGGCGCTGGCAGTCTAAACACATACGTTCCACTTAAATGAAAGGGACTTGGATTACAATCCTATATCTACTTTATATGCGAGAGCAAAACTTGGGAAGTTTTTTTTTTTTTAATGAATATGAGGACATGCTGAAGCCATCCATAACTGAGCAGTGATAGGATGATGCTCTGGGTCCTAAGACATCGGAGATTTTCAGACCTGCCAAAATGCATGTCTGCCGCGTGAGCAGCCTCCCGAAACTGCTGCGCGGCAAGGGTCTACTTCGGACGACGCTGTGCCTCTCGTGAAACCGTCCGTGTCACTTCCGTGAAGCTTCGGACGGCTCGGCGCCATATTTCAATCTCGGGCAACCTCCGTGATTGAAATATGGCGCCGAGCCGTCCGAAGCTTCACGGAAGTGACACGGACGGTTTCGCGAGAGGCACAGCGTCGTCCGAAGTAGACCCTTGCCGTGCAGCAGTTTTGGGAGGCTGCTCGCGCGGCAGACATGCATTTTGGCAGGTCTGAAAATCTCCATCCTCCTACCACAATTAACTCATGGGTTGCTTCTGCATGTCCTCCTTATATTTGTGCTGTTACCCAAATAGGTGGGGGTGTTTTAGGACCCCATTCGTGATGTCAGATCTATATTAATATTTTAGGGAATTATGATTACCTCAAATGGAATGCTGCAAGAGGTGGGTAACTGCAGGGATAGTTTCACCTATGTACGGGGTCTGTCTATTAAATAACGAGACTGATACAATAACCTATCTTTATTTATATGTATTACAATTCTAATGCTTGTCCCTTTCAATATACTCCCTGTTCACACTCACACACTGATGCAGTCTTGTTTTCCAGTGGTCGAAGGCATGGAGCAGATCAGTTTCTGTCAGCTGTTTCAACACATCTGCCATTTTCTTCATAGTGCATCAGTTGACTCAAAATGTGTTCCTTAAAGCACCCATTTCACTTTAGGGGAAATAAAAAAGTTACATGGTGCCAAATCTGGCAAATATGGAGGATGTTCAAATGCAGTAATGCATTTATCAGCAAAAAAAACCCCTGCTTCACAGAAAGTGCTGTGTGAGCATGAGCATTGTCTTGATGAAGAATGCAACCATTTTTCCACAGTTCTGGCTTTCCCCACCCCCCTGACTCTTTCTCTCAGCTTTGTCAAAACATCCTTATAATAATGCTGGTTCACTGTTCTACCTTCTGGAACCCATTCTGCCAAAATTACACCATTGATATATTTTTTAAAAAACCAATGAGCATGGCTTTGAATGTGGACTTGCTTTGGCGTGCTTTTTTCATTCTTTGTGATGATGGTGTTTTCCAGTACATTGACTGCCATTTTGTCTCAGGATCATACTGGAAGATCCAGGTTTCATCACGAGTGATGATTTTTTGAAAGAGGTTTGGGTCCGCCTCAAGTTGCTGCAGAATGTCCTTGCTCGACTTTTAAACTTAGCGTTATTCTGGCACACAACAGACAACACAGCTGCTTTAAACTATGACTGACAATTAACTGAACAGCCGAGAGTGTTGATATTTGTCATGCTGATTCACACTTGTTCAAGGTCACCACTCAAGCATTCACAATCAGCTCTTCCTGATTTGTCTGAAAGGTAGAAGCACAGTCTCATTATTTAATAGACAGACCTTGTATACCAGTACTAACTGCAGAGAACTTCACTTTAAAGCAAAATAAAATGGTTTTTATTGGAAAATAACACAGAAAACAAACACACACACAACACACATTCACAAGAACCACACAAGACTAGCAAAGTGTTTAAGGCTGGATAGAGGTTGGATAGAGGAATAGATTTGGGAAATACGGTGATAGTTATGAGCCTTGAAAAGTAGCAAAGTACTCAGATCAAAGCCTGAGGATGGCACTGGAAGTTCTCATCCAGGGGCGCACCAACAAAGAGAGTGGCCAGGTGTCATCCACAGTGACACAACTTGGTGTTGTTTGGGGCTAATATTTATACTGTATTTCATGTCCTCAAGGGGTATTTGGGCTTAGAACAATGCTTAGATGGGCTTTCCACCGTTTAAACAAAGGAAACTGAAATTTGGCTGATTGCTTTTAATGGCTGGGAGACAGGAATTGATGGGTTTATTACAACCTCGAATTGTAGGACAGGACGGCGTGCAGAGGGATATTTCTTGGGAATATGAGTTGTGTGGGTCACTTGATTGTTTAGGAAGTGTGACTTATTGCCAAGGGGCCCAAGAGGGGATTAGCACGTACCTCCATAATGGTGTTGTTTACTAGGGACTCTGCTTAATCCTACCTTGGGTGTGTTTGCTGAAATATTTCCAAGACACCTTTCCAGGTCCTTGTGAGCTCCATTTGACCTCACTCTTGCTCACTTCGGTCTGCTAGACCCCTTGAAGTGTCCAATATTTCTAATTATGAGATATTATAGGGTAGTGGGGAATGGTAACAATGCATCTTAAAAGTAACTTTTCAAGCTCTGCGTGGAAAGAGGCAGTGTAAACATATTGGAGTATGGGTAATCACAATTCTTTGTTGTTGTTGTGTGCCTTCAAGTCATTTCTGATTTATGGTGACCCTAAGGAAAACTTATCATTTCGGTTTTCTTGGCCAGATTTGCCCAAAGGGGGGGGGTGCCTTTGCCTTCCTCTGAAACTGAGAGAATGTGCCTTGCCCAAGGTCACCCAGTAGGTTTTCATGTCTGAACAGGGATTCGAACCCTAGCTAATATGATAGCTTATTTAACTATATTTTAACTTTTTTTATCAGAATAGTAGAATAGCAAGATTTTTGTGTAGTTTTCTCCCAGTAGTTGAAAATTCTGGAGTGCTCAGGAAGATTTTCTGTGCAGAAAATAATATAGCTTTCTTCCCCCTGAAAAACAACAGGAAACTGTTTTCTATGCAAAAACGCATATTTTTCCGCACAGAAAAATTATCCAGAACACTTTGTGATGCTTGAATGTTGTTGTTTTTCTGTGCCATCAAGTTGTTTCTGACTTATGGCAACCCTAAGGTGCATCTATCATGGGGTTTTCTTGGCAGAATTTGTTGAGAGGAGGTTTGCTTTTGCTTTCCTCTGAGGCTGAGAGAGTGTGACTTAGCCAGGGTCACCCAATTGGTTTCCATTGTTGAGCAGGGATTTGACCCCTGATCTCCAGAGTTGTAGTCCATTGCTCAAACCACTACACCACACTTGAATACAGGTAGAATACTATGCAAAAATATTCACATTTTCTGAAGCAGAGAGAAAACTACAGTAATTCGTTGCCCATCCATGCAATGATGAGATAATCAAGGATGTACGGTACATCTCTTAGTGTCAAGTGGCACTTAGCATTACAGTGCCTGGGAAAGTGCTGGACAGGCTAAGAAGTCTCCTGCTGTGAAAAGACTGCCAGAGATTTTCATGAAACCAGAAACTACAGAGGAGACCATTTAACACAAAATGAGGTATCCTTTGACTGTGATGCAGTCATACATTTGGAGGTCCAGCCATTAATCATGCCACTCCCTATAGCTACATCCTCTAGGAAAACCCTAAAATGCAGGTACCTGTGTCAATCTATATCAACAAACAATTTCTAGCAGTTTCTATCCCCATGGAGCAGGTCTTTTGCAAAAACTAATAGTTCTTAATTGTTAATTCACCCTAAAATACTTTGCATAATAACAAGGATAGCCTAAAACAATGGACTTTATCAGACCACCACCCTAAACCCATTCTTTTGCTGGCATAACTTCTGCCATTTCATTTTTATGCCAGCGAAAGAACTCCCCATACCACACTTAACTACTATCCACACAAAGAAGGCTTCTCTGGCAATAAATGAGGAGTGAATGGAGCTCCATATACTTCCTCCATTGAAATCCCACAGATTCTCATGAGAATACATAGCATGGGAGATTCAAAAATAAAAACAAAAATAACAAAGTAAAAGTTTTTAAAAGGACATACACACACTATAAAAGTCCCAAGTAAACTGGGGAGGTGTGTCACCAACCTGGATGTTGCGATCCCACCTGGGAGTGCTCTGGCCAGATGGGCTATTGATGGTGGAATGATGAGAGGACATTGACACAAGGTTTCAAACACTGGCAATGCTGGCAAAATATCACCACAGCCAAGCTATTGACAGCTTGGGCCATCAATAAAAAAGTACGGCTTATGGCCAGTACATAAATGCAAAAGGGTGACATCATCTGTGTGCTCGTTCACATTTATGTGGCATTGTTATGACTCCATTTTTCATGTGTCTGATAAAGTCCAATGTCACTGCCAGGAAAATTCATTTCTCTTCCAACTATTGTGAGGATTGCAGTTAAGTTCAGAGGAGCCAGTAAAGTCTAAGAGGGCTGGCAGATGGTGTCACCAACCCCAGTCCCAGGTTAAAAAGACCCAGTGCTCTGACTTCTAATCCTTGCCTCCACTATACTGTGGCAAGAGGTACTTAAATTAGAGTAATCCCATTAAATAAACTGGAGGAAAATTTTCCCCACTTACCTCTGGGGAAAATTAGGATAATAATGCCCAATGAGCTCAGTAGACTGAACAACACCAAACCCTCTCTCTGATTGGAGCCAATGACATGAACCCCATTGATAATTCCAACTAGAGCAGACCCATTGACTCAATGGGTTTACATAAGTGTTGATGCACATATTCAAGAATTGATTCAATGAGTCTGTTCTGTTTGGGGTCACCAATAGGATTTAGGTCAATGCACCCATCTCATGTAACCAAAATGTTAGATCATATTTTGGGGGACTGACATTCAAAACTTCATGAATCAAATTCATGACTAATATACCATCATACAGTGGGACTCATCTGAAGTTTGAAGATTGCAGCTCAATTTCCAATGCAGTTCCAGAGTAATTCAACATCAGTGTGCCATCACAAAGTAGTTGTGCTTGTGCTCTCTCTCTGAAATCTATTCCTGGTGTTTATTTTGCTTTGATGTTTATGAGGGTTTTAAAACATAATGTTTCTATTTAAAATTCTCCTTATGCTACATTAACACTGCTGACTCTGACAGCATTAAAATACGCAAATAAATGAGGGGGTTTGATGGTGATTTTTCATTTTGTTACTGTCATTACAGTGTGGGAGAATAGGGGATTGATTCAACTTTTCACGTACAGCAGTGAACTTATTGAACTGATATTTATGTTGGGAGCAGATGACACAGGAGCAAATATGTATAAAATGCCATCTGTGTACTATGCTGGTTTCTTTCTTTTATAGTCACAATAGATTTTCTCCTTCAAACTCATTTATGGAAGCAAAATTACCCTGGATTATTTTAAAACTGATAAACCCACACATACACGCACACAATTGCTTTTTTATAGAGGCAGACGAACTCTACCAAATTTGGATCCCTAGCGATTTAAAATTCAGGCATGGAAGGAAGCTCTGCTGGATGTGTTTTGTACTAAAATGTGGAAAACACAACTCTTTCCAAATTAAAGCCAGAAGGCTTGATATTGTCCAGCATGGGGCAAGGAATCATAGAATTGTAGAGCTGGAAGAGACCACAAGGCCATCCAGTTCAATCCCCTGCCATGCAGGAAAACATGATCAAAGCATCCCTGACAGATGGCCATCCAGTCTCTGTTTAAAGACCCCCAAAGAAGGAGACCCCATCTTACTGTCAGAAAGTTCCTCCTAATGTTGAGGTGGAATCTCTGTTCCAGGAAGATGGAGGACTGATGTAGAATGGGATTGAAGAAACCTTGGTGCACTCACTGAGCCTTCAGTAACTTTATATTGCCATTCTGCTAAAGTTAGCAACCTTTGCATGCCTATACTCACCAACTGCTAGTGTGCCATGTTAGCTGACCTGTTTGTTTGCTTTTCCACACCCAAATCATCTCTCTCCCTCCCCCCACCGTCTCTTTCTCATTCTGCCTATCGCACTTGTAGGAGAGATCTCACATCCACTACTGAGATATTTCAAGAGAAAGGGGCCAGAGCTTTAATCATTGAGTAATTTTGAGTTGAAGCTTCTAAGATCTAGCCTTACCATTCAGCAGAGTGAGGCAGTCACCTCAGACAGCAGGTCTGGGGACATGTCAACAAAGGGGAACAAATCATTAGTTGTTTACGTTATTAAGACTATGGCTAGCCTCCTGTTAGTGTTTATGAAGGCATACGTCCATTTTACTTCTATGAGACTCACTTTTTTGGTTGCTGTAGGGCCCAGGGTCAGAATTCTCTACCAGACCAAACTCCAGTTCCCCTGAAGCCCACCTTTTAAACTACTGCAGGTCCCCATCTCACCCCACACAGATATCTACTGGCTGGTGGAGAGTAGTGGGATGGAGACGATCCGGCTGTTTTTGGAGTGGAGGCTGTCATCTTTGCTCTTTCCTCAGGCAGCAAAAATATCTTGTGTAGGCTAAACCAGCATGGTGCAGTGGTTTGAGTGTTGGACTAGCACACAGGTAGACCAGGATTTGAATCCCCACTTGGCCATGGAATCCCACTGGGCAATCTTGGGTGAGTCATACTCTCTCAGCCTCAGAGGAAAGCAAGGGCAAACAACCTCTGAACAAATTCTGCCAAAAAAAACCATGATAGGTCCACCTTGGGGTTGCTGTATGTCAGAAATGACTTGAAGGCACATAACAACAACGAGGCCAGGCATAACATGGGAGAACTGCACTACACTGTTATAGCACTATTATTCTATGTTAACTGCTCTGGCTGCCTCCTGTGGAATCCTGGGATTTGTAGTTTAGGGAGGGACATTTAGCATTCTCAGCTAGAGAGGTCTTAGGCTTCACTTAGACCCTCACATCACATCTAAAGCTAATAGCACTATTGTACCAATTACTTGTTGTTGTTTTGCCAGTTGTTTTTTCTTGTGGGCCATCAAGTAATTTCAGACTTATGGTGACCCTAAGACAAATACATCATGGGGTTTTCTTGGAAATATTTGTTCAGAGAAGATTTTCCATTGGCTTCCTGTGAGGCTGAGAGAGTGTGACTTACCCAAGGCACTGTTTTCACATCTGAATATGGATTTGAATCCTGGTCTCTTGAAGTCCTAGTCCAACACTTAAACCACATTGGCTATCTTCCCACATTTTAGTTATTTTTTTTTAATGAAAGCTACAAATTGCTGGCCCATGGTACAAAGCATGCTCTTCCCCCATCCCATTTTAATTTGGGATTACTTAATTGAAATTAGGATTGGAAAATAATATGGGGAAATGGTCAAAAAATGGATTTCTCAAGTGTCCAGAACCCTGATGAGAAAAATCTTAGACAATGTAGAATAATAGAATCATAGAGTTGGAAGAGACCATGAGGGCTCCAACCCCCTGCCATGCAGGAGTACACAATCAAAGCATTCCCAACAGATGGCCATCCAGCTTCTGTTTAAAAATCTCCAAAGAAGGAGACTAAATCACACTCCGATTTCCCCAGTTTATTTCCCCGTTAACAGCTCTTACCATACGGACATTCTTCCTAATGCTTAGGTGGAATCTCTTTTCCTGTACTTTAAGTCCATTGCTCTGTAGTCCTAGTCTCTGGAGCAACAGAAAAAAAGCTTGCTATATCCTCAATATGGCATCCCTTCAAATACTTAAATATGGCTATCATATCACCTCTTAACCTTATCTTCTAAACATACCCAGCTCACTAACGCTCTTCTCACAGAGCATAGCTTCCAGAACTTTTACCATCCTGGTCGTCCGCCTCGACATGTTCCAGCTTTTCAATATCCTTCCTGAATTGTGGTGCCACAGTATTCCAGGTGAGGTCTGACCAAAGCAGAATAGAGTGGTGCTATTACATCCCTCAGTTTAGACACTATGGAGATTTTCAGATGGGGAAATTATTCCCCGGGGAGATCGGGACAGAATTGTTTCTGTCCCGGAAGCAGCGCCGCGTTTTGCACGCCCACTTCCCTCTCCCGATCTCCCGTCGTCCTGACGCTGTCCTTGTTCTAGTTCTTTTTATTAACAACAAACTCTCATTAATAAAATATACCAGCAGGGAACTAGAACAAGGACAGTGTTAGGGCGACGGAGATCGGGAGAGGGAAGTAGGTGTGTGAAATGCGGCGCTGCTTCCAGGACAGAAACAATTCTGTCCCGATCTCCCCGGGGAATAATTTCCCCATCTGAAAATCTCCTATATTCCTTTCAATGCAACCTAGAATTGCATTGGCTTTTTTAGCTGCTGTATCACACTGCTCACTCATGTTCAGCTTGTGGTCTACCAAGACTCCTAGATCTCTTTCACATGTACTGTTGTCAAGCCAGGTGTCACACATCGTATATCTGTGCATTACATTATTTTTTTCTGCCTAAATGTAGTACCTTACATTTCTCCCTGTTGAAATTCATTTTGTTAGTTTTGGCCCAGCTCTCCAATTTGTTAATGTAATTTTGAATTCTGATCCTGTCCTCTGGGGTATTCACTACCCCTCCTAATTTGGTGTCATCTGCAAATTTGATAAACATGTCCTCTATTTCTTACTCATAAAGCTGTTGAATAGCACTGGGCCCAGGACAGAAGTCAGTGGCACCCCACTAGTCACTTCTCTCTAGAATGAAGAGGAGCCATTGATGTGCACCCTTTGGGGTGTTCCGTTCATATTCTGTGTGAATAATGCATGGGAGGATGCACAGAAAACAGCATTTTCTGCACAAAAAATAAATTTTACATGCAGAAAGAAAGCATTACCTGCAAAAAAAAAAGTAGTATTTTCTTCACAGAAAACAACACTTCTGTGCAGAAAATGCTGTTTTCTGTGCTGGAAACATATCTACACAGAAAATGCCATTTCCTGGGCAACCCCCCCCCCCCAACATCAATTTATTTGCAGAGAGTATGTCTGACATTACAAATAGTTTTCAAAAACTGCACAGTCTTCAAGAACTTTCTTGGGGCAAGGAGAAAAATTGTAAAATTGTTTGTTCTTCTTTGTGAGAAGAACTCCTTCTTTTACTTTCCCTTATCAAGATCAATTGTGATTTGTTTTCTTTAAATATGACTAGGGTTGGTATTTATTTGTTTTCCTCTGAAGTAAAGAAATGGACACCTCTTTCAAAGCCTGACCTCCCACAGGCAGCACATTAATTCTTATGCAAAGCATCTTAAATGCAAAACTCCTAGATCATGTGGAGTAGCCTTCATAGTGGCTAAGGACACTTAGCTCTCAGGTTGTAGGAATTTAAAGAAAAAAAACACAGTAAGGAATTTCGTGAGATTACTTTCAGGCTTTTTCAGACTCTCTTCTAATTAAAATAAAATCATCACAGGATTTCTGCAACGAAGATTATTATAGATTCTGGAGGTGATGAAAATGTTTTCATTAAAGACAGAGAGACAGAAAGAGAGAGACCCTTCAGGCATGGCATTTCATCTTAAGCCTCTAATAACATTAATAAACTCTTTAATCTCTGCCATGTTTATGACTTAATAGGAATCCTTCAAGAGATGACAGGCTGGCACGAACTTGCTAGGTCCCTTCAACCTCCATGCTCCTGGCTTTTCACATTCATTTGAAGCGGGAAAACTCCTCTGCAGCTGCCCTTGTTTCTCTGTGACAGATCAGAGTGGCCCAGGCCATGGAAGTTAAAAGAGAGGTCCAATATATTATTAACAGCAGTGGGGGAAGGGATTCCTTTGCCTTCTCATTTCTGAGGCATACTGGGCCCTTTGCCACTTACACTCCATTTACACTCCATTTATGCCACTGAAAACAAATTGATAACTAAGTCCTTGTCTACACAAGACAAAAACTCTGTGCACACCCCAGATCTGGTGCTGGCAGTCCTTACAACATATGGCTACTTCAGAGGAGGCAATGTGTTTTTAGCTCTTAACCCAACTTTGTCCTGCACTATGCAAAGACGGAGAAAAGTCTGATGTTTTCCAGAAACCTAGAGTGGCTTTGGATTCTGTTGGTGTCTGGACTGCTGGGTCAGGCCTGATTCAGCGAATCCAGTTTTCCACTCAGCCAAATCTGTACCATCCCCCTTTTCTGTACTGAGCAGTGCAAGGAAAATGGATGTTCTGCCTTCAGACCCACTGCTGCCACCGCCTCACAAGCAGGAGCTCCGTGGAAAACCTGCCCAGTATGCCGCTACTTCGGCTGAGGTTAGAACGGATGGCTGAACATGTGACCAACAAGGCAGAGGAGCTCTACCCCTTCTTGTTGATTGCATGGGCGCCCTGTTCTGACCTCAACGGAAGTGCTCACAGAGAGCTGCTTAGCTTGCAAGGCAGAGCAGCACTGGGTGTTACACAAATCTCTTGTCCATGGAAAAAAGTCCATGCAGTCTTATACTGGGGAATTATAGCAACTCAAATGACAATGCGAGAGGCTGCATAACGTTCAGAGTCTTTAGCCCTGTGTATACCAGTGGAGCCAGGAAGAAACATGGAGTCAAGGATAAAAATAACTGATTAAACTTTATTGGATTGACTTAAAAAGGGCATTCATACCACACACATTTATTTAATCAAGCAAGGAAGACTATAGAAGTAAAGCAGGAAATAGTTAAAAGTGGGCTTAGACTAAGGCTTTAGGGGTAACACTGCACCTGATCCTGAAGCTAGGTTCTCCTCATGAGAAGAATAATTACTCTCTAGTAGCAGCAGCAAGCAGTTGCACCAAAAGTGGGAAGGAAGGAACTTAGGAAAAGGAGGTAAGGTTATGGAAGCAGGGAAAGGAGTTCCTGAATTGGCTGGAAACTGACCAGGGGTCAGAGAGGCATTAGCAGGATTCAGAAAGAAGGCAGGGGAGTTACAAGAGGGGTGGAGAATATGGGATGGAGTGAAGTGGGTTCAGGAGGAAAGTGGCAACCAATCAATAAACTGAGATTTTGAGGGTTTTTAATAGGAAAAATCCCCTTTGAAGGTGCCATCTAGATAAAAGAAACATTTGTCTTCAAATCGTTTCCATCAATGTGAACAAAGGAATTCCGGACTAGCTAGGAACTGGGAAATGGGGGTGTTTGGGGGTCTAGTGATTGACAAGCAATCCTCTTTTGACTTGTTTGTGTATGTGTGGAAGAGGATCCTGATTGGCAAAGAAATGAGGATCCCAACTGAATCGATGAGTGTCTGCCTTTTCCAGACCTGGAGCAGGAAGAACCTTCTCCATTTCAAAAGAGATGTTGGTTGGTTGTGCCAACATGTGAATGTTTGGGGAATTTGAGGGGGGCCCTTCCTGGCTTGGTATGTGCTAGTTCCAGCATTCCTGTTTCTCGTCAGCCCGTAAAAGGCTCAGGTCTTGCCAAACTGATATCAAATTATTGCCAGTTGTAAGTGAACCAAGGTGGGGGATACTGAGTTTTGCAGTTGTGAATGATGGGTATTGTTACATGGGGACAAGACGATGGGCCAGCAGGGTCGCTGCAGGGTCGTCCCAGTTGGCCCACGTGAACAATGACACACCATCACACCGGGTTCAGCTTGGTGCATGTGGCCACTATCTTGCTCTATCCAGACTGGCCCCAAATTAAGTGGCCAGTGCAGATAAGGCCTACATTCCTGCAATTGTGGACTGGCCTGTAATTTAAGCTCCCTGCAGTAACTTTCAAACTGTGACCCCTTGCCTATTTGTCTCTTACCATATTGTTCTTTTTATTTGTTATCAAGTCAACTTTGACTTACAACAATCTTACAAGCAAGAGGCCTCCAAGAGGCTTGGTCAAAGCACTCTTCTTCTTTTCCTATTGCCTTCTACGTTACTAAGCATTACTGCCTTTTGCAATACGTCATTTCACCTCATGATATGTCCAAAGTATGATAGCATCAGTTTAGTCATCTAAGCTTCTAGTGAGAGGTCAGGCCTACTTTGCTCTAGGACCCATTTGAAGGCCCCTGAGTAAGTGTTCATACCTCCAGATTTTGAAAGATGAAAACCTGGCCATGTGTGGCCAAGCAACATCAGAGCATGGTCAAGATGGCAAAAGTTATTAATGAGGAAGAACACACAAGCTAGGAGAGGCTGTAGCAGTTTGCTTTTTTCTGCATTTACAGAGAAGGGGGAAATTTTGCACTCACGCCCCCATCCTCTCTTCCCACTGAGTTAATTGAGTACAAACAATTTTTGCACTTCAAACTCAGTTTGCAGCAATTGAAGTAAACCAGAGATGAAGAAAGGAAATGAGAAAAGAAGAAAAACTGGGGCATTTTAAAAGCAGCTGAAAAAGTGGAATGATAGAGGATTAATTGATACTGTCCCTGCCAAATTGAAGGGTATGAGTGTTTAAGGTTGCTGATACACTGAAGAAAAAATGCAGTTTAACACTGCTTTAACTATCATGGCTTCATCCTATGGAATCCAGGGACTTGTAATTTGTTGTGGCATCAGAGCTCTCTGACAGACAAAGCTAAATATCTCATAAAACTACAAATCCCAGAATTCCATAGTATTGAGCCATGACAGTTAAAGCAGTGTCAAACTGCATTATTTCTGCATTGTGGCAGCAGCCTAAGGGCTCATCTACATGAGCCAGGATACACCGGCTCCCTGCCTGCATATCCTGGCCATGGATCAGGCCCTTTGTGCCCTCCATTACTGCCTCCAAACAGGCCAGAATCCAGACAGGCACAATAGCACATTGCTGCAGCCACCGCCTCCATCTCCCTCACTGTCCCAGAAGGCAGGAAGCTGGCCTGCAACATGTGACTAAGGACCCGTGCACATGGCCAGCCTTGGTCACGTGCTGTAGGACTTCTTCCTGACTTCCGGGAGACTGAGGGAGACTGGTGGCAGCAGCGAGGGACAGCCTGCTGGGACAAGCTCCTGCAGTTTCATGGGGCACGATCCAAGGGAAGGGATTAAAAAAGATATTACAGTTGTCCCTCCACATTCATGGCTTTGACATTCATGGTTCCACCTGTTCGCAGAGCCTCGGCTTCTCCCTCCCCCACAGGGAAGCATTTTAGGGGTGGAGCCAACCCCGAGGAAAGCTGACCGAGCCCCCTGCCTTACTCTGCTTTCGCCTCTCTCACAAAAGGAGCAAAAGCCGAGTAAAGTGGGGCCCTCAGCCAGCAAACCGAAGAGGATTTGGTGAGTGAGTGCCTCACTTCAACTGACTTTCGCCCCTTCCGCGTGAGGAGCAAAAGCCGGTTGAAGCGAGACACTCACCAAACCGCTGCCAGTTGGCTGCCTGAGTGACCCACTTTACTTGCCTTTCGCCCCTCTCATGGAAGAGACAAGAACTGAGTAAAGTGGGCCACTCAGCCAGCAAACTGAAGGGGGGTTGGTGAGTGAGTGCCTCACTTCAACCGGCTTTCACCCCTTCCATGTGAGGGGTGAAAGCCGGTTGAAGCGAGGCACTCACTAACCAAACCGCTGGTGGTTTCCTGGCTGAGCGCCCCACTTTACTCAGCTTTCGCCCCTCTCATGAAAGGGGCGAAAGCCGAGAAAGTGGGGTGCTCAGCCAGAAACCAGCAGTGATTTGCTGGCTGAGCACCTTGCTTCAATCGGCTTTCGCCCCTCACACAAAAGGGGCAAAAGCCAGTTGAAGTGGGGCACTCAGCCTCCCCGCTGCTCACCTGCTACCTCCTGGCCCTTCCCATGCAGTGGAGGGGTTTTTCCAGCTCCTTTGCCGCTCACCTGCCACCCCTCCCCATCACTGCTTTGGGAGGGCAGGGGGGCAGGGGGGCTGAAAAGCCTCCCCACAGCCTTCCCATCACATCCTCACCCTTCCCAAAGCAGCGATGGGGCTTTTTGAGCCCCGTCGCAGCTTTGGGAGGGCGAAGGGGTGGCTGAGAAGCGGCTACGAGATTTCAAAAGCCCTGTAGCCATTTTGGAAGGGTGAGTGGGAGGTTGCGGGTGGGCAGGGGGAGGCATCTTTTTATTTGTGTTTTTTTCACATTGGGGGGGTCTTGCGCCCCTAACTCCTGCAAATGTGGAGGGGCAACTGTATTTTAAAATACTGTATCGGACCTTCCCTGCCTACCTCCATCTGAGCCCCATATCTTCCGGGGGGGGGCAGCTGCCTGGAAGCAGAATGGGGCAAATGTCCTGCATTGTCAGGACTGCCGGGATCTGAGACAGGGCAAGACGGGGTATATTGCCCATCTAGATAAGCCCTTAGTCATTCAAGGTTTGAATGCAATTTTCGATCATGTCACCTGTTTGTCAGAGCACAGATTCAAAAGCAACTAATAACATTTGTTTTACATTCTGCTCAATCCTAACAGTTACTTATACACTACCTGGACAGCTGATCTACTAAGTGGGAGCTTGCAAGAAAAATTGGGCTTGTCTCTACGAGCACACACAAAAACGGAGTCCCTCGTAGTAATGACATTTTGCAGCAGTTGCAACCTGTCCTAATGGTTTTTCTGCTCCTTTAAGCTCCTCATGCCCACTAGGAAACATGGCAGCTATGAGTGATTTACTCGCATTTGCACTTACCTGGATTTGCTGTCACCAACCTTTAAAAAAAAAAAGATATCCAAGATGTGATAGAGCAATTTTTCATTTTAACACAAAAGCAGAAAAAGAAAAAACCCAACACCTCGTTTTCTCATCTTAGCACTTGCCTAATAAGGTGAAAATCGAACATGGCGACAGCAGGCGCTCACCTTGCTAGCAAGCCCCACCCCCTACTCTCATCTGGCCAATCAGATGTGTGCTTCCTCTCATTTGGGCAAGCAAATCAGATTGACTCGCTTGTCCTAATGAGTGGAAATGTGCAACCTCTCATTTTAAAAAAGTGAGATGGGGAAAGCCATGAAGGCTTTTCTGGTAAGGTTTTTGCCAGTTTTGGCCTCCCTCCTTCATAATAGGGTGAAATTACGTGAAATGCCATTAAGACAGGTAGGATTCTCCTCACGTTCCATTATTAGTTTTTTTCATCTTTTGGACAACCCCCACTGACTTTGGGGGCGAATTCATGATTTTGGGATTAAAAATCCAGAAAAAAATAAAGCTCCAAGGTTAATGGGCCTCAGCCTCATTGGGCTATTAGAATTGGGGGTGGAGGAATTAAGAAATTAATATTAGTGACCTTAAAGCTCTCAAATAGTTAGCAAACTTGTTGGAATACCAGGCTAGGGGTTTTATTAAACAAAAGAAATAAAGAAATAAAGGTTTTCAGAAATGCTGAATATTCCAACAGTCCTTTCAGCATTAAAAGGTGTTTTTTTTTAAAAAAATCCCGATTCATGAGATTATATATATGGGATGGGGGATTGCAGCAAAGGTGTAAGTATGTGGCCTGTGTTACAAGTTTTTACCAGGCTTCTGAAACAATGCTTAGACCCTGTAAATGGGCAATGGGCATGAGCCTTCAATTGTTTCTGGAAATCAGCCATTAATAATAATAGTTGTAGGCCTTCAAACTGGAACCCCACAAACATGTAACAAAGGACGATGCCATTAATAAAAGAGAGTGTTAGAGATGGAAGGCAGGAAGTGAATATATTCATCGCTAAATAATAATACGTTTCTGTTTGGACTGAACTCACTCTAAGTGATGGTATAGCTGTTGCTAGGTAACAAGGAGGGATTGTTACATCTGGTGCTAAACTCATAAAGGTACATTTAAAAAGTGTAATCTTCACTTTTTGCTTGCGATTAATTTGCAAATGCATGGGTTTAAATTATTTAAGGTCAATAAACTTTTAAAGGCTTCCATACAACATCACTCTAGCATTGTCTATCAGGAAACACTCTAAAATGTTCCAAATTAACTTATATTAAAAGCTAAAACATCTTTGCCACTGAAGCAGCAGCTCTGAATAAATTAACAAACTGAACTTTGATTCCCCCCCCTCCTCACCCCCTAAAAGAACAGTTTGCAGCTACTTGCATTGCAAATGTAATTATGAGGTACAAAACTCAAAAGAATGGATTTAGGTTTATGCAAAATTATATTGTTCCCACTGGTTCAGTGTAATCTCTGTGCGGTATTCTTGAGGCATTTTGTCTCTTAAGGCGAGGGTACATTTTGTTGCCCTCTGAGCTAAAACAAAAGGAAGGGGGAGATCACACATGCTTCAAGCTCTGTACACCTCCTTTCCCATGTCAAAGACTAGTGGAGAGTTATCCACCTATTAACCCATCACAGACTGGACTTTATCAGACTACCCTTCTCAAATGTTCTTTTGCCAACATACTGGTATTTTGTGACGTTTTTATGCCGGCAAAAGAACTCCCTACCAGATCTTACCTTACTCATGTGAAAAGGAAGCCCCAGCACTAATGGAGCAGGAACGGCACTCCGTTCACTTCCTGGTTCCAGATCTCACCGATTCTTGTGAGAAGATGTGAGTGCAGCAAATAAAAAAAATAAATAAAAAAAGAAACACACAAAACTTACGCACAACCACAGAAACACACTTTTAAAATTACAAGTAAACCAGGAAGGTTCATAAAAAGAGCGTCCCCTACCTGGCTGTCCCAATCTCATCCAGAAGAGTTCTGCCAATTGACCCTGTATTCACTGAGCACAATGGCGTGAAGTTTCAAATGCCGGCAATGCCAGGGGAGATCTATTGACAGCTTGGGCCATCAATAACGTTATTTGATATGTGTGCCCTTTCATGTTAATTAGGCATTGTTATGATACCATACATGCCTGGTCTGATAAAGTCTACTAACTCCATACCCTCCAACATTTCACAGACGAAAACCAGAACATATGTAGCCAAGCAACATTGGAGTATGGTCAAAATAGCAAAAGGTATTAATGAGGAATAAGACAGAAGCTAAGAAGTGCTGCAGGAGTTTTCTTTCCCCTTAGCCCACCAGGAAGTGAAAGACTAGACCCGCACCTCTCCTCTCCACTCTACTGAGTTAACTGAGTGCAGACTAGTTTTGCACTTTGAACTCTGTTTGCAGCAATTGAAATAAGAGGGAAAGTGAAAAGTAGAGAAATCAAGGCCTTGTCTGCATGGGTAAAATGAAACAGCCTCCCCCCACACACACCATTCCCACATTCAGCTCTTCAGACGATGCAGGGTTTTGGCCCCAGTTCTAGTCTGAACTGTCCAGATGGCATCCAGGCAGTTCCAAGTAGAAGCCAGGGCAAAAAAAACAAAAAACAAAAACAAAACCTTAAAACTTAAAACCCTTAAGAAAATACCTGGGAAAACCCAGTTCCTGCAGAAAAAATGGAGCATTCTGTGGTGGAACGGGCAGCTGTCTGCACATGCACGCTGTGCTGTATCAGTGGGCACCTCTGCCACTACTGCTGGTGTCATCTGTTGCACTATCTGAGGGCACAATGAGGCCCTCAGCAGGTGATCAAGGCTCGGTGCCTCATTTCCATCCTCAGAAAACACAACACCATCAGTAGCGGCAGACAGTTGCCCATTCCAGCCACAGGACGCAAGGTAATGGGGGGGGGGAATTCAGGTCATCCCCGGGGCCAGAGAACTCTGGCCAGAATACAGAGTACTTTGGCCAGTTCAGACAAGATCTGAAATATCTTTAAAGCAGTTGTAAAAGTAGGATGAAGGAGGCTTAATCAGCACTGTCCCTGGGGAATCAGGACAGTTGTGTGTATGGAGATCCTGCCAGTACCAGCAGCAGCAACCAGTCTTCCCATTTGACCCTTCCCACCATGCATCTCTTGTTCCTGCCTATGTGCAAGAAGCTCTAGGAATATATAGTTCTTGATATGATATACCACATCAAAGAGAGAGAGGAAAAATCTTTGTCTTTCAGTGGTCAGCTAGACGGGAGAATTAAGTCCAGAAAATTTCACCTTATGACCCTTTCTCTCCAGTGCCCATTTGTGCTCACAATGCATTTGCAAGATTGGTGACGGGGAAATTACCCGAGTTTGTAGTTCATATGGAAAGCAATGGGGAGATGGGGAGAAACACATACACACGCACACACAGAGAGAGGGAGATGGCAGAAGACAGAGGAAACTGATCGGGGGGGAAGGGGAAGAATAGGAGAAGCACATACACACAGTGCTGGAAGAGGAGCAGTGGATTGCCTGCAGGAAATCTCCCTCAATCCCCCCCTTTTCTTTTTCCTGTCTAGCTGTCCCCTTTGTGCGGCTGGGGAGCGAGAAGGAGGCATGGCTGGCTGCAGGCTTCCCAAGAGGCAGCCAGGTTGCAGAAAGAGGAAGAGGCGGTGGTGGTGGAGAAGGCAGCATCTTTGAGAGCCCACAGCCAGCCAAGCCTCCTTTTTGCTCCCCGGCTGCAGAGAGAGAGAGAGAGAGAGAGATGCTCCAGTGCTTGCTGAGGAGGAAGGAGAGTGAGGGCTCAGCAAAAATCTTGGTGGCTGCTGCTGCTGGGGCTGCTTTGGTGGAAGTGGCAGCAACTCACTGGGCATGCGCAAGGGAGGAAGTCTCTGTAAGTTGGAAATTGCTTGAAGGAACACAACAACAAAACACCCATCTCAATCTGTTCTGGAGTTTCAGACCACCCCCTCAGAAATCTGCCCTTGTGGGCTCAAGGGTTCAGCCAGCAGTAAGAACAATGGCAGCACCCACAGGCTCACAGAGCAGCCTGTTCCCGGTGGTGGGGCGGGAAGCCTTCAAAAACCCCAGCGGCCGCCACAGAGCAGCCTGTTCCCGGCCCATCACCTT
Source organism: Gambelia wislizenii (assembly GCA_030847615.1). Lineage (NCBI taxonomy): Eukaryota > Metazoa > Chordata > Lepidosauria > Squamata > Crotaphytidae > Gambelia > Gambelia wislizenii. Next base: position 264,264,974 of record JAUMIR010000001.1, read on the forward strand.
TCAGCACTACCAGCTATGCTCTGCTATATCCCCTTTCACGAATTGGTTGTATGAAAGCAGTTATCACGGACTATGTGGAGTTTTCATCCCCCTCCTTCTGAATAGGGCAAATGTGGGCCATTGTCCGTGAGGACCATTAGCATTTTTAGCAAATTCTTTGCGGATTTTTTTCATTGTGTGGATTACGCCAGAGTCTCAGATAGTCCTAACTTAATTACACAAGCACATTCTCTCTGTTTGAAAGGGAGACTGGGGTCAGGTCAGCCCAGCTCTTCAGACTCCTGCTTGAGATTGCACTCATGTTGCTTCTGATTGGTTCACAAGAGCTGGACAATAGACAAAACCAAGGAAATGAGTTCCTATAAATATACCTAACACTTTTCCCTCATCTTCCCCATCATTATAATGGGGGCTGTAGTCTTTCTGGACTCTTCCCCTCACCCTCTCCTATGGGGTGGGAGGTCCTCCCCAAGATGGTACATTGTGTAAAAAGTGTGCAAGGCCTGAATGGGTATGCAAATTGGGATGACTACTTGCCTCAGCCATTCACATCCAGAATTTTTGAAATAACACAAATGCACATGCATGCGCACACACCTCAGAGCAATAAGCTTTAGATTAGAAAGAGAGAGCAAAAGAATATTACATGAAGAATAGCTTCAGGCTTTCTGGAGGCTCTTTTATTCTTTTTCAGGCCTGAGGTAGGCCCCACAGCCAAAAAATTGTCATCTTTCATCTAATTCCCTATCACTAGGCTGTGTGGGAACAAACAGCCTTTCTAGTTGCTCACACCTTCCTGTGCCTGTACATTAACATTACCACATCCTCCCCTCACTCTTTGATTGCCAAGAAGGTATTTGGAACTCTGTTCCCGTCTAATCAATGCCCGTCGCCACTAGCCAGCTGCTTTCCGCTTCCAACAAAATGGCAGGCAAATATGTTAGCCAAGTGCATTAGCCCTTCTTTTGACAGACAGCTCCAAGAGGAGGTCTGCAGACGCTGTGTCCATTATGCTTCATCTGAAGGCACGACTAATTCACAAAAGGATGATGACAAGCACTCACAATCAGGAGAAATTAGACTCTCTGCCAACTGGAAGGGCAAAACATCCAATACTCCTGCCAGCAAACCTTGATTCAGATTCTGGATTTGATGGTTGGCTTGGCAAACAAAATGGCAATAAGTCAAACTGGAACACCAGGTAACAGGGTTACTCTTTGAAGTAATTATCCTCCACAGCAACAAGAAACAAGATAAAAATGACTTCCAGGGGACATGATATGGCAGATGAGCCTGGGATACAATTGGTGTTCCTGAAGCACAAATTGAGCTCCCTGGTCTCAGGTGCTCTGTGACCATAAACAAGGACTTTCGGGAAGGGAAGGAGAAAAGTGGAGTAGAAAAAGATACTTGCAACAGAAGGAAAAATTGAACAAATTATGAGATAGGAGAGGACTTGAGAAATTATTATAATTGAGCCTTCTCCAGCATTCAGAGAATACACATACACAATCTGGTGTGTATACATCTAGTGTTGTTATTGTGTGTCTTCAAGTCATTTCTGACTTATGGCAACCCTAGCACAGGGTTTTCTTGGCAAGGTTTGTACAGAGGAGGTTTGCTATTGCCTTCCTCTGAAGCTGAGAGTGTATGACTTGCCCAAGGTCACCCAGTGGGTTTTCATGTCTGTGCGGATGTTATCTGAATTGTGTGGGGTCCACAAGGATCTCCCTAGTGTCCAAAATTAATATGGGGAATATTTAATTAGCTCAAATATGGCAGCGAGAGGACGGGTAACCGCAGGATCTTTTAACCTATGTACACCAGTAGTGATGGAGGAGAAGCCAATATGTACAATTAAATTACCTTTATTGGAAATTAACAGTTACAGCATTCACACAAACACTCAGGCTTCACTCATGAAAGGTTATTGAAGATAGTAGGAAGTATTTGGACAGAGAAACAGAGTAAGGGGATGGTGGGTCATAATATACCGGTCCTAGAGAGCTGAGATTGTGAAGTAAACTGATAGCAAGGAGGTCCTGAAGACAGAAGGGCTACACAGTCTGACATGAAATCAAGGGGAAGTGGATCTGTGAGCACTTGGGTGATATTTTAGGGTGACATTTATATGTGATAATTCCCCTGAAGGGATGGGATTTTGAGTGGAAACAGTGTTTCTTGGAGGATCCCAAGACTAGACAAAGGGTGCGCCGGAAGAGTTAACAATCATTAATGGTCGATGTGTTTAGAACTGAATAAGGGCAGGCAAGGTCTATTGTTGGGGGGAAGAGGAAGAACACATTTTATAAGCATCAAGGACTGTACTCTTGTTGAGTAGATTAGTGAATGATCCACCTCCAGGTGTTAACTCTAACCTGAGTATTTGTTTGGAGAATTTCTAAAAGCCCCTCCCTTGGTTATACATGACTCCAACTTTGGTATCTGGGGATTCTTGGTTTACCTGCTAACCACTTGGAAGGCCACATCAAGCGCAATTATTAAATATTACCAATTGTGTGTGATATTCCAAGATGGGGGCTTTCAGGGTAGGTAACATTGGGATTCGAACCCTGTTCTCCAGAATTATAGTCCAGCACTCAAACCACTATGCCATGCTGGCTCTCATACATATCTATACTCACACATACCCATTCTAACACAAGAAGAAAGGATCACACCCAAGATGTAGTATGGAAACAAATGTGTCACTTGAAAAAAAAAAGGAGGTAGAGACAACAGAGATGGGAGAAGGACAAATGCCATTCTTTCTCATTGTCTCTCTTTTCCATATCAGACTGTGTGGCATACTCTACAACATGAGTAACACCTGGGCATCTGGAGAAGGTGTAGCAGGGCTGGAGTCTCACTTTGGCATGATTTAGTTCTGTGAGGCACTCATGATTATCCAAAAATACATAGAAGAACAAATACAGCAGGTTTGTGAGAGCTTGGTGGGAGAAGTGGTTAGAAACCTACTGAGACAAGATGGAGACCAAGAGCTTTATTGCACATGAAGTGGCTCTGGATGCCATTATGGATGGGACTGCACTTTTCCTAAAGGAATAGATGTGCGTGCATGCATGTGTGTGTGTGTGTGCCTTCAAGTCACTTGTCAACTCACAGCAACCCCATGAATTTCATAGGATTTTCTTAGGCAAGGAATACGCAGAGGTGGTTTTGCTATTTCCTTCCTCTATATATCCTACAGCACCAGGTATTAGTTGGTGGTCTCCCATCCAAGTAATAACCAAAACTGGCCCTGCTTAGCTTCCAATATCAAAGGGGATCTGCTGATTTTAGGATATTTAGGCCCTTAATAAATATGTAGTTCAGGGTGTTCCTTAATCCATCCCTTTCCTTGGATGCTCAGACAACAGGGGTGCCAGCACAGAAGTGCCTCATACTTTGGCTAATATGCCAGCTGTGACCTTTCCTGAAGAAGGTGGACTTGGCTTCAACCAGCCACGGTTTATACTGAATAACTATGATCCACTCTGTGTGGGGCTGCTGTTGCAGGCAGCCTGGAAACGTCAAACACTTCACCAGCCAATTCCCCCCCCCCCCAGCATTCACAGGTTTGTGAATGTATTTGATGTTGTCTTCATTTCTTCTTTTGGGGGCTCAATTCAAAGTCACTTGTTCTATATTTTTAAAAGGGATAAGCCTTAGGCTGCTCATGGCTCATTTTTGTGGCCCCTAGAGCCCCACCACCACTGGGGAAAAAATGCCCCAAAATAGAAGAATTGTCCTCCTGAGGTCTTCCAGGAGGAGGTGCCATTCTCCTTTAAAACAAGGTATGCTGTCTGCACATGCCATGCTTTCAGTGAAAGTTGTCTTCCTTCCAAAACTGGAGTAGACTTCTGTTTTTTTCACAGGAAGGGTTGGTATGGTCTTCATTGGATAGAAATCAACCCTGGACCAGCCAAAGTTGCCCACTCCTTCTGTAAAGCTGAGGATCAGCTTATGTTTGGAACATTTGCTCCCACATAGGCCTAACCAGGAATTAAGGTCAGCCACCTCATATTTGTAGAGTGAACATAACAGACAGAGCCTTTTCTGTAGTGGTGTCATAACTTCAGAATGCTCCATTGTTCTTGTCATGATGGACTGACTGCAACTCCCATCATGGAACCAGAACACATCTGCCAGAACTACATTTCCCATCATCTGTAAATTTCCATTCCCTGGTCGTCAGACAATGGTAACACTGGGCTCTGAGAGTAGGGTGTGGTTCTTCATTTGCTACGCATTACATATCACCACCTGACTGGAGAACCAATCAGATTGGGCAATGAAAAGCCAATCAGATGTGGTTAATGGAGTTTTGAAGAGATTCAGTTTTTGTTTCAAGACACATGGCTTGAGAAAGTCTGAAGAAGCAGACCTGAGAGACATAGTATTTTTGAGGCCTGGAAGAGCAGGCTAATTGCATTGCTCTGAAATTCCATCATCAGAGACTAAGCAGGCCAGCTTTGATAAGCTGAGCCTAGCCTATCCCAATGGGACCCATCCTGATCCAGATGGATTTCCTAAATGGGCATGGAACTTTTCTTAGCTTAGGAAAATGTATTTAGATAGTTGCATTAGCTTATATGATTTATTTTTAACCCTGACTGAATGTAGCCTAAACATTATGGTGTTCTATTTAACTCTTAAGTTAGGACCTGGAGAGAGAAATGCCTTTTTTCCATGATATGATTACCTCTGTTAACTGCTTACTTGCTTGAACTATGAAATAAAACCTTTTCTTTTTTCCATGTAAAATCCAAGCCATAACATGCGTCTATTGCTCAGGACCACGTTGGACAGTTTCTTTCTCTCTCCTCTCTGGGGGAACAGAAGGGAGGGGCTAGTGGGTAACCCTCATTTAAGGCTGGAAAACTTAGTATTTGATGTAGTTGTCTCCTTGTAATCACATTTCAATATTGAGTTTAAAATCAAGGAGTGGTGGCAGTCTACCTGAAGAGACACAGTTCTAGGGGATTTCTAGGTTAAAGGAATCTCTGAGTGTGTCTTAGGTTGTTCAAACACACGGGCCTTTCCTCCTAACTCTGTGCTGGGTGAATGCCAGAGAGAAGGAGGAGGTCCCGTGTGACAGTTCCTAATCTGTCAGGCTCCTTCAGTGCATCTCTTTTGCCAAAAAAGGAAGACACTCTTATTTTCATAGCCTTTTAATGTAATATTTAGTATTACAGCTCCCAGTTATAATATGCAACATCTCCAGGCTTGTCTACACAGGCAAAAAATGAGTCACAGTGCAGTTGCCACTGAAAGGCATGCTGGAAAAGGGCATCGGGCAGGAAGACAGGGTTGTGGTGGCAAGTGTGCAGAAGACAGAGCCCAGGATTATCGTAGCACCATGACATAGTCCCAAATGACTGTCCCCAAACTGGTATGTTTGTGTTTCCTACACTAACATGATTGTGGTATCTTAGCAGCCTGGTATGATAAAGTCCTAAGTCATTCACACTGTTCCTTCTTCAGCTGTATTTCATTTGGTCACAGTAATGCCATAGTGATGCCTTTTCGGTTTTCCTCAACTAAATGCTGAATCATTCTCTCTCTCTCTCTCTCTCTCCCTCTGTGCCAAATAGGGTGGCCACCAACTACAGGGGGGCATGAGGGTGTTGCCCCTCCAAATAGGAATTTGTCCCCTAATGAAATTTCCCTTCAGTCCCCAAATTTGTAGCATTGCATTGACTTAAAACTTCAGTTGAGCACTTTGAAATATGATACTGTAGACATTCAAAGAAAAGGGGCAGGCAGAGTTATGAAGGGAATGTGAATATAGCAAACAGAAGCATTTGAGGCGTGAATGACTTTCAATGTCTCGCTCTCTGCAATGCTAGAAATTTAGGTACTGAAAAAAACAAACATTCAGCTGAGGACAGAATTCATATTTGTGGGGAGGCAATACTCTCATTTTGGCCCCCATAGCTACACCCATGGCATGTCTGTTACCCTAAGAGGTGGGGGTGCTTTACAGACCCACCTGTGATATTAAAATCTATATTCTTTTCTGGGGGAATTATTAGCTCAAACAGTATGCCCGCAAGAAGAGGGTAAATGCAGGGATCTTTTCACCTATCTATACCAGTACTAACTGCAGAGAACTCCAGTTAAAGTGAAATAAAGTATTTTTATTTCAAATAACACAAAATGCATTCACACATGGAACACATGGTCCTAAGAACCACACAAGGCTATAGAGGAGTAAGGCAGAAAGATTGGATAGAGGGAGAGATTTGGGAATATCGAGCAATAGTTACCAGTCTTGAAGAGTTGAAGATACTCAGACAAGATACTCTGGAGATGGCAGAGGAGATTCCGATCTGGGGCGCACCAAGAAAGAGAGTGGCCAGGTTTGTCCACCATGACATACCTTTCTATTTCTGGGGGACTAATATATATATATACCCTGCCTGATATCCTGAAGGGGTACTCTGGCTAGGACAAAGCATGGATGGTTTTCCAACTGGATAGATAATGGGAAACTTAACTGATTGCCTTAATGACTGGGTGATAGAAACTGATGGGTTTACAACAACCTCACAATGGTGGACAGGAGGGGGTATGAGGTGAGATTTCCTTAGGAGTGGAGTTGGGAATGGTCACATAATTGTTTGGTTTGATGACTCATTGCTGAGATGCCTGAGAAGGAATTAACATATGCCTCCTTAACATCTTTGTTTACTAAGGGGTTTCTGCACAGTCCTAATATGGGTTTCCTTTGACAACATATTTCTAAGACACATCCCAGGTCAATGTGACCTCCACCTGACCTCTTTTTGGTTCACCCTGGCCAACCTGACCCCAAAATGTGCCCAATACTTCCAATCATAAGATATCATAGGGAGGGTATAATAGGGCATGCTAACATGTCCATCTGCTCCCAGTGATCCTCAGTTCACCCCATCATCAAAATCCCCCAAGTTTCAATGCAGCATTTTGAAATAAGCTCCCTTCCACCAACTCAGCTGAACATGTCTAAATCTGGATTCAGACTGTCTCCCTGCTGTAAGAAAATCCCCAGAATGTTCCCACTGATGCCCACCAGCTTTTGCAGCCTGAGAATGGATCAGTAAAAGCAGGGCAGTATTTTTAGCTCAGCCCTAAGTGGGAACTCTGTTTCAGCTCAGACTTTCAGAAAAAGAGAAGCCTTATACCCTTTCAGATGCCACCAATGCAGAAAAGAAAATGAAAAGAAATGTTAATATGTGTTTCGCAACTCATTCTTCTGAGTCCCTGGCAACCTCCTAAAACAGATCAGCTCCTGGCATTATACCCATGGGGATTCTAGACTCTAGTCTTAAGTGAAATCATTTTCAAGTAATAACCTAACAGTTCACAGCGCAAAACCTCAGTGCTTGATCTGGTGCAGATGGCAGCCTCCAGTCAGGCAAAGCTGGAGGCTGAAGTCCCCCTCTCAGACTGGGCCTTTCAGTGAGTATCCAGGTATGTTGGAGGCTCACAGCCAGCTGGGAGGTAAGGAAGAATCCTGTTGCTACTGGCAACAGTTCTTCTTAGTGGGTAATTAAAATCAGATAGCTTTGTGTCATTAACCTTTCTGGGTTTGTTTGTTGCAGAGGAGGGAATTCTGTGGCCAAAGGACACATGTGACCCTTGAGGGAGTGTGGGGTGTGTTTTTTTTTTGTTTTTTTTTTAAAGAAATGACATGCTGTCCTGTCCTAATTGATAGACTTGCACTTCCATGCACATTTATATGGGAGTAAACCTCACAATAGGCTCAATAATGAGGGAAGCTCCACAAGACAACCACAGACAGCCACTGTGGGCAGGACAGGCCACAACCTGATTGGTTATGGCTGAAGAGGCTTGGCTCCAGTTTGGGTCTGTATTGGCATATTGGTTGAAGCACCTGTCATCCAATGAAAACTAATGAATCCAGCCTGTCTTCTGGGTACCTTGGAAATGACTGATGTGGGGATTCACATGGGTGGAAGCTACTGGGTATTTCCTCTGTCACCTGGGTGAAGAATGGAACTACCTACCTCAGAAATGGCATTTCCATTTTTCCATCCCTCAGCTCCCATAAGGGAACTCCCACTTTGGTCTGAGGGTCATATAGGTTCCAGACCCCCACCAAACTGAATTGAGGCTCCATGCTAGGCATGAACTGAATCTGAGAGGAGCAGATCCTGGCTTATATAATCAGTGAGCAGACCTGAGTAAAGCCTTTGCTTGGCTTCATCTGGGCCAAGCAGATGTTTGCTGGGGGTGGGCCCCACCCCCCGTGGGCCCCACCCCCCACCCACCCCCAGCAAACATGGTGGCTCCTGTGTGAAGTCAAAGACTTTCACGGCTGGAGTCCATAGATCTTCCTTGGTTTTTTTCCGGGCTGTGAGGCTGTGTTCTGGAATAGTTTCTTTCTGATATTTCGCCTGCATCTATGGCTGGCATCTTTAGAGAATGGATGTTCAACCACAGCCACAGATGCAGGTGAAACATCACAAAGAAACTATTCCAGAACACGGCCTCACAGCCCAGAAAAAAACCCAAGGAAAATCTGTGGTGACTCCTGATTGACCGACCTTCCCACCCCTTCCAAAGCCCATGCAAACCATACAGTGCTCTTGGAAAGTGAAGAGGAAGTTTGCAAGAAAACAAGAAGGTGCCCACCATTTTCCACTGGCTACCATGAGCCACAAATTACTGCTCCCAATAATTCAGGAATATCATTGTACAGTAGCACCCCTACATCCACTGATTCACCATCCACTGATTCAATTATCCACAGGGGATGGACAGGTGAGAGAGGAGGAGTAGATCTGTCTCCCATCACCCTCAGGATTGTCCCCTGGGTGAGAATGACAACAGGGGGGAAGGGGAAGAGTAGATCGGCCTCCCTTCTCCCTTCACCCCTGGGATCACACCTATGGTGGAATGGCAATGGGGGCGTTCACTATTATCCATGGATTTCATTATCCATGGTGGGGCTTGAACCAATTCCCTACAGATACGGGGGTCCTACTGTCTCTGGCTTTTCTTCACAAATGAGGATTCAGGAAGGACTCATCCTGCGCTTTCTATAAGCGCACTGATGACTGAAAAGGCCAATCCAAGATAAACAAGTCCGGTTGCAGAAAGCACAGCTTTTTTGGAGCGCCCCTCTTACACTGACCCGTGGCGAGTTCACCGTAGAGTAGTATTTTGGGGAGGCAATGGTCCTCCATCCTAGAAACGTGCCCTGCCCAGCACAGCTGCATTCTCAATATCATGGCCTCAATGCTGGTGATCCCTGCTTGCTCAAGGACAGCAACATTCGTCACATAGTCAGTCCAGTGTATATTTAGGATTATGCATAGACAGCGCTGATGAAAGCATTTGAGGAGTCGTAGCTGGTGGTGATAGGTGACCCATGTTTAAGATCCATAAAGGAGGATAGACACTACAATGGATCTATACATACTAATTTTTGTGCTTTGCCTCAGGTGTTTATTGCTCCAGACTCTTTTGTGAAGTCTTCCAAATGCACTATATGCCTTTGCTAATCTGTGATCAATCTCTTTGTCAATCTTGGCATCTGAGGAGATGATGCTTCCCAGGTAGGTGAACTGCTGTACTAGAAGAAATAACCCAAATCACCATCGTTTAACTTTTAAAACCAATACTGTCTTGAATTAATGAAATTTTTAGTCACACAAATTTATTGCTACATTATGGCCTATAATTTCACATACACCCAAGGACTGGGTTGTGATGTTGATAGTTGCAGCAGCTCTTTCATACAAGAGGAACTGTCTTTTTATTATTTATTATGTATTTATTTCAGTGTAGCACTTTCAGTGTTGGGCTAGGGCTCTCAGAGACTGGGGTTCAAATTCCCACTCAGCCTTGGAAACCCCCTGGATGACTTTTGCCAAGTCATACTTTCTCATCCTTAGAAAAAGACAGTGGCAAAATTTCTCTCAACAAATCTTGCCATTTAGGTTTACCACAAGTTGTAGTAGACTTAACAACACATAACAATAAAAACAACATTGGAACATTAAATGGGAAATTAGGAAGATCTGGGTCGTTTCCACACCCACAACTTTTTTTGGGGGGGAAGATTTGAAGCCTCAAGCAGTGCAACCAATGTTGCCTTCCACCCAACCAAATCAAGGTGCACAGTAACCAAAGGCAGCCAACTTATTTTGGCATGTAAAACATTAATTTGCACCCTTCATGTCAAGTCAAAACATAATTGGGCCATTGTCTCTTACTGTAGCAATTGTGAATTCCTCAAACCATTCCACTCCATGATACCCAAAATGTGCTACCTGATTAAGCTGCCTCACCTTGCCCGATGGTAGGGTTGGCCTTATTTTTTAATCTGTTTATGATCTCCATCTCTTTTATTTACATTCATGTGGGAAAGAGCAAGCAGAAATCTCCAGAAACAAAATAATCATTCTGGTCCTGCCACAGCCACAGCCCTCCTGTGCCATTCAAGGATCTCACAATTGCTATAGCAAGAGATAATGGCTCAATTGTTGTGTCTCGACCTGACATGAAGGTTGCCGTCTGACCTGAAATACCTCACAGTCCCCGTTCTGAGGATAATGGATGCTCCAATGGGTTTTGTACAACCTTCACTATAAATAATTCCTTATTTGTGGCCCAGCCCTCTCGTTGATGTTGAGAGAGGCTACAGAAAATAAAGGTAGATAAATCCTCTTGCTCATAAAACAATACAGACTTTGTCCTCTCAGACGAGTGAAAGACATAGCAACATGCCCATTGAGGTTCACACTTTACAGCAGGGATGAGGAACCTGTGACCCTCCAGATATTGCTGGACTCAAACTCCCACCAGGCCCTGGCAATCTGGCCAGTGATGATGGGTGATAGAAATAGTAGTTCATCAACATCTGAAGGGCCTCAGTTTTCACACCTTGCTTGGCTAACTAAGTGATAGTACTTGGCATGTAAATATCCCAGTATTATACTGGTGATTTTCATAGTAAAACATGTAAAACATGGAAGTCAGACCCTAAGGTCTTCAGAACACAAACTCAGGAAGTCCCCTACTGTCCCTCTAAGATATAGAGTCTAATGATTGGTAAGTGCATGCTTCTAAGCATGCATTAATGTAAATAATGGGGGTGGGGGGCATCATTATAACAACCATTTGCTGTATAAAGTGTAAAGCAAGCTTCACTGGGTAGCCTTTGGCAAATCCTTATCCCTCAGCCTAAGTTATCCCAGAGGATCCATATATATAAAGGGCTTGGGTATGTTTCCTTTCCCAGTGTACTGACTGGCTGCTTAGGAAACATACCCAACCACTCCCTCAGCCAATCACCACCCACATGCAAATTCCCTCTCCACCTCACAACCCACTCTTGCCACTCAATCTGCATCTACACTCCCAGCCTCACAAGTGTCCCCCCCTCCTCTCACTCCCTCAGCCAATCACCACCCACATGTAAAGCAATGCAAGCTGAACCGTGTGAACCTTTCAAATCTACTATAATGGCCTATGTCACGCTGGGTACAGCTAGTCACTTTTTTAAAGGTTTAGAAAAATTAGACCTTGTCTACATTATTGAAAAAAAATCAAACTCCCCCTGAATCTGGCCCAATAAGTCTATACACCATTCAGCCCTATCCGCAGCAAACTTGGGGAATACCACCTTAATCCCAGCTATAGAAACTCAGTTTTCTCTGGAGTTTGCTTGAAATTCCAGAGAAAACTATATGGTGAACAATGCAATGGCCCTGGATTGAGGGAGAGGGGAGGAAGGACAAGCGGTGCCTGAGGCGCCACTGTTTTCTCCCCTCCTCTGCACCACTTCTTCATTTCGAAGGCAGAGCCATGGTACTAGTCACTCTTTCTGAGATCAGAGCATTTGGATCTCAGAGAGAGTGACTATATACCAGGGGTCTTCTTTTCCCATGCACAATCACATGCTCCGAGGTCAAAAGGAGTGGCCAACCCCACCATCATGACCCTGGCTGCTCAGAGAGAGCAACTAGAACCAGGGCTATGCCTTCCCAACGCAGAGTCACTCACTCTCTGAAGTCAGAAGGAGTAGCCAGCCCCACCCTTGTGAGGCTGGCCACTTGTTCTGACCTCAGAAAGAGCAACTCTGGACCAGGGATCTGCCTTCCTGGCACAATGGCAGGGCTAGCTGCTCCTTCTGACCTCAGAGCAGACAACTGTGCACTGGGAAAGCAGAGCCCTGGCACATAAGTATTCTCTCTGAGGTCAGAACAAGTGGCCAGCCATGCAATCGATTATGGTCTGGGAAGGCCAAGCCCTTTCGCTCTTCCGGCCCATGCTAATGGCAGCAGTGCCTTAGAGGTGCCTAGTTACGTGGTGGACCCGCAGCTTCACTGAAGGTAAAAATCTGAATGAATTATTGTGTAGACAAGCCCGCTGATGAGCAATACAGATTCGGGCTTTGGCCAGTTAAGGTGTGGTACTTAAATCTGGGCCAGAGTAGTCCGAGTTTCATCTGGATTTCTACCCCCAGTGTAGAAAAGCCCTTAGAAAAGTTTCCCTTTTGCACTACAACTCCTAGGATGCCCCAGCCAGCACAGTATGTGTCCAGGCTGTTTGGGGATGATGGGAATTGTAATCCCAAAAGGAACTTTTGCAAACTTTTGCAAGAAAGGGAATAATGCCTTGCCACTCTAAAGGCTGGTTATCTGACTGCTTATATATCATTTGATTGCTCTATATTTGATAACCGACAGTCGAATTTATGAACTCATTCCAATCAAAAACCTTGTCACTGGTGATATGACCATTCTGTCTGGGATGCCAAGATTTGTGTGGGCCTGTTCACACAAAAGAAGTGCTCATTCTACATTGTAGTCTATCAAATTATGAACATGTATGTGTGAATAAGCACCAAACAATTTGAAGATACAAATAAGTGAATAATGTTTTAGGAAGAAATTATCACCAAAAGAAACAAAAGCCTTGCTATCCTTTGGAGGAGGAAAGAACAATCAGTGCATTTCATTTCATTTCATTTTTTTGATTCCTGAAACATGAAATAAAGCTTTTAAAAGTACATTTTAAACTGAGAATAAAGCATTCATTACCAAAATGCAGGAGGGGGAATATTGTAAGACAGGTGCTCCATATACAGTACCTGGAACAAAATGTATCACAGAGGAGGGGGGGGAAACAATGCAAAAAGCTGTGTAAAAGTTTTAATGGAGTCTTCCAACTTGGAATGGCATTTTAATGTGATGTCTTAAATGATTTCAGCTTTTAGACAGACTATTAATCTGAAGAGGTTTTTCTCTGCCTGCTAGAAGAATCATATTTCAAAAGCACACCCGGAACTTTTCAGTGGGCAGGATCTAGAATACATCTGTTGCTGCAGTAGGAATAACAACAACAGCAGCAGCAGCCAAAAATATTGGCAACTTAGTTATGTATGGGTAACTAAGGAATGCCTCCTGGCATGACCCTCTCAGCCCACTTTAACAGCCAGCAGCCAGATCAGGTGAAACAGGTCCATTCAGCTGGCAATTGGGGTATATGGAGGATGAATTTTCCAGACCCCTCTTGCCAGTGAGCAAGGCTGCAGAAACGAATTGTGACAAGGGTCCTGCTTCTAATTGTTGCAGCCTCGCTTGCTGGTGGGAGGGGTTGGAAATGCAATCTCCCCCTCCCCCTCCCCCCCCCCTCCCCCCCCTCTCTCTCTGGCTTTTCTTCGCAAACGAAGATTCAGGAAGGACTCATCCCGCGCTTTCTGCAAGCATGCTGATGACTAAAAAGGCCAATCCAAGATAAACAATGTACCTAGATGATGAAGTCTATATTCCTTCCTAACTGGTGTATATGCATTTTTATTCTTTTTCCATGTTAATGAAATGGCCTAAAAAAATAATAGAGAGCCTGCTCATTCTGCCATGTAAAAAACCTGAGATTTGGAGACTTAAGAGTCCTTAAGAAGAATGTCGATGATACATCTGTCTTTTCGGACTTTACCATCATTCATGAGTTGAGAACCAAGATAACGAAATAGTGATTAGAGAGACCAAAGAAAAGGGGCAGGCAATGTTACCAAGAGAATGTGAACACAGCAAATACAGTTGTCCCTTCATATTCACTGAGAGTTTGTTCCAGGACCCCCATGGATACCAAAATCCATGAATACTCAAGTCCCATTATATACAATGGCATAGTACAATGATGTCCCTTATATAAGATGGCAAAATCAAGTTTTGCTTTTTGGATTATTATTTTTTTAAGAATATTTTCAAGTTGTGAATTCTTAAATCCGTGGATACAGAGGGACAACTGTTTATGAGTTCTAGATGTGAATGATTTCCAGTGTCTCATTCTCTGCAATGCTAGAAATTTGGGGAATGAAGGAAAATTTCATTGAGGGGAATAATTCTTATGTTGGGGAGATGATGTCCTCATCCCCGCACCCCCAGCATAGCTATACCTCTGGCTCAGATCATCTATATTCAGTACAGCTTTTCTTTCTTATGAGAATCAAACAAGACTGATAGATCATATGCTTATTCACCAACCTCTTTCAGGCCCCCAAACAAATGAAAACAGAGCAACAGTTTGTTTGGCAGACACTTTGATTACTAGTTTCCCTCCTCCAAAGTGCAAAGCAGCAAATGAATGCCTTGAAATCTCAGAGTGAGAAGAGTTTAAAGAGCCACAGTCTCAGGGGTTAATTTGGCACCAAAGAAATCAATAGGAGCTCTGTCCCATTGACTTCAAACCATGCTGACATCTGGGGAGAGGAAAGTTGCCACATGGTGAAAATGAATGGGCTGCGATAGCAGAAGCACATCAATTCCACCAAGGGTATTACTGGTGCTGAAAAAGGAATGAGCAAGGGGAAAAAAGGACTTAGTTAAAAGATTACCCTGCTGATTTTGATGTTTCTAGTAAGCCAAGAAACTATTTCCTGAAGCTGATTCCCTCCTATACATTTTCAGGAGCTTACAAAGGCTCCAAAGTGTATGTTTAAAACATCCATGGCCTATTGTTGACCTTTTAAAATCCCCTGGAATAGGCAATTCTTTTTGCTGATGCAGATGCAGGAAATTTTGACTAAATCCTAAGCAAAACCCTGAAAAATAGATAAGCAGACTTAATCCTTCAGCCTTTCAGACCCTTTTGCTCTTGCAGGGCCGTAGTTCAAGGCCTTGCGTGGCAGCCTAGGTCAGCAGTTCGGTCCTCCTTTATCTCAGCAGGGTTGACTTCTGCTCCTCTGAGGATGCAGTGGGTAGGAGATACATTCCCTTGTTTCCCAAGAAAGAAAGAAAGAAAGAAAGAAAGGGGAGGGAATGACCCCATTGGTTAACATTAGTAACCCAGGTAGGCAGCAGGGACTGCTACTGTTTCTGTGCCTAAAAAAAGATTATCACACAGGCCACGTACAGCATGACAGGAATGATGGGAGATCGCTAAAAGGCTTACCCATCAGACAACGACATCCCTGTCCTGTTATCCCCCCGTGCTGGCTCTGTGTTACCTCTGTTTTCCTTATTGATGGGGGAAACCCGTAAATAAGGAACCCGTTCTGTTGTTATAATGGAATGAGGTGAGAGTGAATAGGAGCCCTGTTCTGCTCCCAAAATGACGACTAGATGTGATGTCACCAGGAGGTCCATGCAGAAGACTTCCAGGTTCGATCGGAACAGTCAGGTAAGTGTCACCCTTCTCCCCCCTCCCCATTTTTTAAAAAATGTGTTTTTGTGCTGACTTTCACTTTTTTCCTTTCTTTTTCTTTTTAAAATATCCACGTGATCATTCTCTCACAAGAATGGGCAGGATTTGGCTTCATTGCTATAAAAGCAGCTTTACGACAGCTGCTTTTACTGCAGTGAAGCTGAGGGGAGGGGAGCCATTTCAATGCCCAAGTAAGGTAAGTGTTTGAAAAAATTAAAAATGTTACAAGGACAGGAGTGGGGTGGGAGTGGGGGGATAGCAGAGCAGATTTGTTTCCCAGGGACCCATGTGATTCTCTCCTTTATCTCCTTTCAAAAGGTCTTTGAGAATTCTGTTAACCTAAGAGATGGGAGGTGCTTTAGAGACCACCCATGACACCAAAATTTCTAATATTAACTGGGGAATTATTAGCTCAAACAGATGCCTGCGAGAGGAGGGTAACTGCGGGGATCTTTTCACCAGTGTATACCTGTACTAACTGTAGAGAGCACTCCAGCTTTAAAGTGAAATAGAATAGTTTTATTGGAAATAACATAAAAAGCATTCATGCATACAGCACATGTTCCTAAGAACCATACAAGGCTATCAAGGATTAAGGCAGAAAAATTATATAGCTCTTAAAATCTAAATTGCACAGCATTTGCAAGAGCAAGCCCCATCCAAAAAAGAGGGAACCTCCCTCCCCAAGCTCTACTTTTGTTGTGTTTGCAGGATTTTAATTATTAATGTCCTGAGTTAGAAGGCCCTCTACAGAGGAGGTATCCTGAAAGAGACACACATTGGAGTTCTGACCTCAAGACTCCGGAAAGGCTGGTGCAGTCACTCATTCTGAGGTCAGAGTGAGCAGCTTTACTGGGGGTAAAAATTTGGATGATTCAGCTTTGGGCTTTGGCCAAGGTATGGCTCTTAAATCTGAATTTCATCCAGCGCAGCTTTGGGTCAAAGTAGTCTGAATTTCAATTGGATTTTTACCCCCATTATAGACAATCCCATAGTGTCTTAAGACTGTAGTCACAAGCTACTGGAGTATACTATATGGACACAGCCCACACACAGCCAAGTGGCTACATCATTCACTTGAATAAAGTCCCATTGATTTAAAATATGCCCCAAGGAGCTCAGGGTTGTCACTGGTACCATCCTCCAGCCTCCATGTACTCAACAGTTTGCACAAGGGCCTAAGGATTCATTCACAATTCACAATTATAGCACTATAATTCAATTTTATCCATCATGGCTCCACCCTAGGGAATCCTGGGATTTGTAATTTTGTGCAATATTTAGAATTCTCTCTGCTATCTCACAAAATTACAAATCTAATGACTCCATAGGAGGGAGCCATGGCAGTTAAAGCAACATTAAAGTGCAACAATTGTGCAATGTGAGAGACCAGCAGCTGAGTTCCTGCGTCAGTAGATGTATGTGTCTCATGTAGCTACATCTCTATAGCTACATCTCCTGACACTAGCCCTCCTGCCCAAGCCCACCATGTAATCCATACAGCCTCCCCCACCCCACCCCAACACAGCCATTTCTGGGTTGTTGGAGAGTGAGCATGTCCAGCTATTTTCCTTTAGCTGGATGGACTGCTATAGACATTGGAAGGGAGATCCAGGGGTCCTCGGAACGTCCCTGCAGGTGATGTCCTTGCTGTGTGTCCAGGTACAGGAAGATAACTGAATGGGCTGCCACTAGTTCCTCATTCTCCAACAACCCAGAAATGGCTGTGTTGGGGCAGCGAGGATGCACAGCTTACAAAGTAAGTTGGGGGTTGGTTGGTCATTGCTTGGTCAAAACATAATTCTGACCTATGCAATGACCCAAAACATAAGCTGCAGTTTTGTAAGTCAATGTTGTGACGGACAGCTGAGAGAACCAATGGAAACAGTGAGCTTCAGGAACCTAATCCCAGGAGAGGGCAGAAAGGCAGGGGGCATCTGAAGGGTTAAGTGGATGTGTGAAGATGACAGGGGGAGAGAGTCAGTTGGTGGAGGAGTTGTGAAGGAAAAGTCAGAGAGACTTGAAATGTCACAGTTGATGATTGAGACTTAGAGTGAATTGAGGTGCAGGGAAATGAAATATTAATCCATTGTATTGATACCATTCAACAGTAAATTGTTCTTTAAGTTAATTCTTTACATGCTGTCTGCTTATGAATGACTTCTCTGATAATTAGTTCACAACCCTTAAGAACCATCCACACCTAATCACACGGGTTATCAGTCTGTGGGAGACGTAGTTCGACCGTGGCATGTTTGGGCGTTCCCTAATTTGGGTGGCAGTAGAGGGATAGAAAGGCCCCTCCAACACAAATTCGAGGGAAGAAAGGTCAGGCATCACAAAAGTGGTGGCATGTGAAATCCCCTGCATCACAGATATTATACGTAACTTACTAACAAAATGGTGACCTAACAGTTGACTTGAGAATGCAGAAAGTTTCCCTTCACATGACCCCTGTCTTAAGAGCTGGAGGGATGGAAACAACTGAGGATTGTATTATATTCCTGTGTTATTAAAAGAATGAAGTCATGGAGGTGGAGGCTAAATCTAGTTACATAATTTCACATATTTAAATTAACAAGCAAATGAGAATCCACAGTCTAATAATGCACTTCTCTCTGTGTGTATGTGCTTTCGAGTCACCTGTCAATTTATGGTGACCTCATGAATTTCATAGGATTTTCTTAGGCAAGGAGTACTCAGAGGTGGTTTGCCAGTTCCTTCCTCTGAAACATAGACTACAGCACCTGGTATTCATTGGCGGTCTCACATCCAAGTACTAACTTTAATTAATAATTTAATTAATCCCAAATAGAACAATTTCAGGCTGTTGATAACACAGCTTGTTCCAACCATTTCATTTAGCAATTAAAATGGCATGTTAAATGTTTCATAATCATTAATCAGTATCAATATTACATCAAACTTTCAGGAAATTGATAAATAGAACCCATCCATCATAAAAACTATTGGTTCCTCTTTTTTCCTCCCCATCTCTGACCCCTATATGTTCCATTAATTTAACCATTTGCACGATGTAATTCAGAAGTGAGTCAGGATGAATGCGGGTGAACAAAATACAAGTATACTTTTATAGTGCTTTGGGGGATGGAGTTTGCCGTTAGGAGACGTACCTATTTTTAGCTAGAAAAGATAAGAACACTTCTGCTTTCTGCAAAGTACATGAAAGCAAGCAACAACACTGAAGTGTTTTCTACCCACTTTTAACAAAATATAAAGGCAGTAATGGAAGCTTCTGCTGTCCTTCCCTCACTCACATTTTTTTTAAAAAAATGTGGTTTGCAGTAACTGTGAATCTTCAGAGCCAGAGTTTATTTCACACACATACACACACATGTATATCTGTGTGTGTACATACTATTTAAAGACATAGCTGTATTAGTCTGGATCACCTTGCTTACTGATACATACACTATACACTTGTCCCTTCATATTCACTAGTTTGGTTGCAGGACCCCCCATGGATACCAAAATCTGTGAATACTCAAATCCCATGATATGCAGTGGCATAGAAAAATGGTGTCCCTTATAGAAGATGGCAAAATCAAGGTATGCTTTTTGGATTATTTGTTTAAGAATATTTTCAAGCCATGAATACTTAAATTCACGGATACCAAATCCGTGGATATGGAGGGACAACTGTATATGTGTGACTTCAAAGCAAAACAAACAGCACTTCTGACAATTTTGTTCTGGATCCCAGAAGTATGCAGTTAATCCCTAAAATAAATATATTTATTAAAGTAATTAACAAACAAAACTTAATAAATAAAATTAGCAAAAGGTTTCAGCTTCAACGTTCGTCATTTGTTGAAAACCATTAGCTGCTTAAGAATGTTGAGAAGTTCTGAACCTTGATGCAGTTCATTTTTGTTTTCAGCAAGTGATGAATCATAGAGTTGGAAGAGACCACAAGGGCCATCCAGTCCAACCCCCTGCCATGCAGGAAAGAAGGCAGAATCCATTTTCCCCCCATTTATTGTTTAAGTTCTGTTAATCACTCAAGACAGATACAGATTTGCAGACAGAGCAATAGATCTAAGGCTTCCAGGAAGGTAATATGGTTAGCTTTTAAAGGACACATGAGGAATTCACACAGTCAGTGCACACAAAGCCTATAAAGGTTGACCCCTGTATCCGTGGAGGATATGTTCCAAGACACCCCCACTATTGGATACCTGGAACGATGGATAATAGGGAACCCTGTTATTTTTAATGAGAAGAATGCTGAAAGTTGACCATAGAATTACACTGGAAATTCCTAGAGAGAACGAATGTACTATATTTTCAGATGTGGATAAGTGAAACTGTGGATACCAAATCTGTGGATATGAGGTCAACCTGGTATTTACTTTCCAGACCTTCATAAGTCTAATCACAGCCAGTAAAAATGTTACCAACTGTATTTAAAAAAAAAAATGTAAAAATATGATGGTACCTTAAAGAGGAACAAATTGTTTGTGGAATGTAACCTATCACCCACCAAAGTATCTGTTCGGTCAGCTACATATGCATCATCAGAAATGTATCACCAAAAAGAGGGCATGGGAGAGCAGTCAAATTTGCATAAAATTTGCATGTGCTAATTTATATAAATAGATGCACATTTAGAAATAATTGCTATAATTTAAATCAAACTGAAATACATTGCACCACAGTAGGTAATCTTCCCCTATATGCAAGCTGGTATTTGGAATCATCAACAAAAGAATGTCTTCTACGAAGACATGGTTTTATTTGAGCAGGGCCGGTTTAAGGAATTTTGGGGGGCCCTGCAATGCTTTACTTTGGGGCCCCCATATGTTTATCTCAGATCAATGTAACCTAACCTATTCACTGTACAGGATGTTCAGATTATAGTAGGACGCCCGTATCCATGGATTCATTATCCATGGGACACAAAGCAGCATACCTACCATAGAGTCTTCCTAGAAAATGTGTCTTCCCTAGCCCTTTTCTAGGCCCTCCAAGGCAACTCTATGGTATTTTAAACCAGAAGTCCCATTATTTTCAATGGCATTCACTATTATTCATGGTTTTCAGAATCCACACCGCCCCCAAACCAATCCCCAGTGGATAAGAGGGGCCTACTATATTACATAATTTGCCACCAATAATTTAGCTTAAAAACTATATTATAGGCACTAACATAATATTTTTTTATTAGCAATTAATGTAATGGTGTAGATTTCCTCAAAGAAAATAAAGAGTAGACTACAAGCTAAACATGAGTTAGCAGTGTGATGCAGCAGCAAAAAATGCCAATGCGATTCTAGGCTGCATTAATAGGAGTAGTGTCTAGATCAAGGGAAGTAATAGTATCACTCCATTCTGCTTTGGTCAGACCTCACCTGGAATACTGTTTCCAATTCTGGGCACAACAATTCAAGAAAGATACTGAGAAGGATTGTGCGAGGCCTGGAAGCCATTACGCCCTATGAGGAGCGGCTTAGGGAGCTGGGTATGCTTAGCCTGGAGAAGAGAAGGTTGAGAGATGACGTGATAGCCATGTTTAAATATCTGAAAGGATGTCATACTGAGGAAGGAGCAAGCTTGTTTTCTGCTGCTCCAGAGACTAGGACATGGAGCCATGGTTCAAACTACAGTAAAAGAGATTCCACCTGAATATTAGGAAGAACCTCCTGACAGTAAGAGCTGTTCGGAAGTGGAACATACTGCCTTGAAGTGTGGTGGAGTCTCCTTCTTTGGGTTTTTTTAAACATAGGTTGGATGGCCATCTGTCAGGAATGCTTGGATTGTGTGTTCCTTCAGGGCAGAAGCCGATCGGATGGGATGGCTGTTGGGGTCCCTTCCAGCCCTATGATTCTAGGCTGCATTTAGAGCCTGGGAAAGTTACTCTTGGATTACACCTCCCAGAATCCTCCTGCCAGCACCCTTCTCAAGGTCTGGTTGCATTGTTCCTTTTCCAGCATTCTCTAGCCCAGTGGTTCTTAACTTGGGGTCTGCAATGTCCTCACAGGGGGTCCACAAAGGCTTGAAGACTGCTTGGCCCACCTCCTCCCTGTAGTGGAGTAGCCACATCACAGGAACCAAGGCAAAGGCTGGCTGGCTTGGTCTGCACATTGCCATTCAATCCACTCCAGCCACAAACTTGCAGGAAGAAGCAAGAGTACCTCTGAGGGAAAGTTTAATGGATGGTGTAATTGTGTTGTTGTTGTTGTTAGCTATTATTATTAGCTATTATTATTAGGGTTTTAAATCTTGAGTTAAGTCTTGGGGCAACAAAAGATATTTAAAGGGGGTCCCTGGTAAAGAAAAGGTTAAGAACCACTGCTCTAGGCCAATGCCTCTCACATAACACTAATGGGATACTGGTGTTTTAGTGACAACAATAAAACCATTGTTCCCAGTAATATTACTCCAAATTTTAATTTATATTCTTTGTATTCTTCTGTTAAAAGAGCTAGAGTGTTGTAGAAGTTTCAGCATTGTCCTATGACTGTGGAGACCAGGGTTTGAATCCTTACTCAGCCATGAATACCCACTGGCTGACCTTGGGCAAGTCACACTCTCTCAGCCTCAAAGCAAGTCAAAGGCAGACCCCCTTTGAACAAACCTTCATTAGAAAACCCCATGGTAGGTTGGCCTTATTCAGAAATGACTTGAAGGCACATGGGCAAACACACACAAATTTCTTTTGCAGGCTGAACTCAGTTGGCAGCAAAGGGAGGAAGCTGAAGAAGACCAAGGGGGAAAGGGAGGGGAGAGGAACCCAGACATGTTAAAAGCAGCTGGAAAGATTGGCTAGAGGGGATTTATGTGCAAGGAAGGAAAGGGAAGAAAGAAAGAAAGAAAGAAAGAAAGAAAGAAAGAAAGAAAGAAGCCCTTTCTGAGGGAGACAACCCTCAAATTCCCTGTCTCTCTCTCACACACACACACTCACTCTCTCCGACGTGCCTCTCCCTCCAGCTTCTGCCACGGAGGGCTGCTGTTTCTTTCTCTTTCTCTTTAGTTTTGGAGAGGCTGTTTTGTTTGTTTGTTTTTAAAAAGCCAGCAGGAGGTTTTTGGAGGAGAAGGGTAAGAGGGGGCTCCTCCTGGCTGTCCCCTGACTGTCTCCTTCCTCAGATTAAGGAGGCCAACATGGGGGCCCCTCTTGACCTCGGGGCCCCCTGCCAATGCTGATTTGGCAGACAGGTTAAACCGGCCCTGTATTTGAGTGAACTATACTTTTGGGAGAACAGGAAGATAAGGGTCTGCTTATCTACACCTAATTACATGACTATGAGGGAGTGGAAGAGGAAGAGGTGTGTGGCAGGAGTGGATACATCTTGCTATTCCAAGAAAATTGGGGATCTTGCTTGCATAGAAAATCTCCATATGAAAAGGAAATTCTCTTCAGATGGATTGCTTTCTATGCAAGAAAGCAATGATGGTGAGGTTAAGAGCTGTGAACTCACTGCTCCTCTGTTAAGTCCTGGACAGAGCTCTTCCCTCTGCCTATATTGGTCCTGGTGGCTCTTTGTCACTTGTGCAAGTATGGTTATGCATTTCTTTGCTTTTGATAGGAAAGGGCACATGACCTATGTACCTGCTGCTCTGAGTCACAGGAGCTCATGGGTGACAGGCAACATCAAGTCCCCTGTTCTTTTATTTTATGGTTCTTTTTCTCTCAACTGAATGCGCGCATTGTATTGTATTGTATTCAGACTCCATCCTTCAGCCAAAAAGGCTCCCATGGCAGCTTATAAATAATTAAGTTGATAGCTCCCTGCCATCAGGCTACAATCTAAATAAGACAGGCACACATGGAAATGGGCTGCAGGTTATCTGAAGGACCAAATCTCCCTGTAGGAGCCCAGTAGAGCTCTAAGACCATCTGGAAAAGCCCTTCTCTCTGTCCCACCACTTTCTCAGGCTCATTTGGTGGGAACAAGGGAGAGGGCCTTCCCGGTGACTGCTCCAAGACTTTGAAACTCCCTCCCCAGAGAGACCAGGATGGCCCCATCCTTGCCCTCCTTCAGGAGAGATGAAGGTTAAAACATTTTTGTGCAACCAGGTTTTTACAAACTGACAAGGGCTGGTCTTCTAAGGCTGGGTGTTGCTGTTTTTAAGATTTTTAAAAGTTTTTAAAATGTATTTTAGTATTGTTAATATTTTAATTTATAAATTATTTCATTGTTTTTACATTTTATATTTTTATTTCTACTTTTGTGCTGTTTTAAAATTTGTGTTGTTTTAAATATGTTAGCTGCCTTGAGTCCCATTATTGGGAGAGAGGTGAGATATAAATGAATAAAATAGTAGTAGCGGTAGTAGTAGTAGTAATAGGGATAGCATTAGGGGAGGGGATTAAGTCCAGCAGAGGCTAGCTGCTTCTCTCCCACAGAAGCCAGGGCAATGGCAGTTAGAATGGAGGGAGGGCTTTTCAGTAGCCACTGGGGCCAAGATGTTGTGTAGCTGCGCCTGGCTGCTCTTCTCTCCCTCAGAGGTCAGAGCAGTAAAGGACTAGGCAGCCCTTCAGGCTACATTCACAAACACAGGGCTCTGCTCTAACTGACAATTGCTCAAGAAGAGGATTGTCCCCTGTAAAGCGGGTCACGTATCCAGCTTAATCTCTTCTTCATTGGATACATGAGATAGTCTTCATAATTACAGAGACAGATGCAGTCATACTTTCATACAAATTAAAGAAAGGAAGGGGAGGCCAGATTGGATGATATTATTACACAATGATGCCGGGATGCCCAGCAGCTCACATTGCTATTCATTTGAAATATGGTGGTGGAGAAGAGTCCAACAGATTCCATGGACTGCTGAAAAGACAAATGAATGAGTCCTAGGACTTTTTCAAATGGGGCCAAATGCCCCATTCCTGCCGCAGAATAAAGGAAAAAATGTTCAAACACTTACTCCACAGCAGGAATGTCCTCCCTCTCCCCAAGCTGGCCAGCTGTAAATGCAGCCATCATAAGGCTGCCTTTATGACCAGGAACTGTAATCCCGCTCATTCTCATGAGACAACGAGCGGGAGGGAAATTTGAAAATAACCCCCCCATTGTCAAAAATAAAATCAAAGCACCAAGCCCCCCCCCACAAAAATTACAAGTAACCTGGAGAGTGGGGGGAGGGTGCCACTTACTTGGGTGTCCTGTTCCTGCCTGGAAGTGTCCAGAACGGACCTCCCCCCCCATGGTTGTCATCATGGGAGAGGAATGGGACACCTTTCAGACCACCTGTGATTCTGTGGATCACCATGGAGCCCTGATGGCGCAGTGGTTAAATGCCAGTACTACAAGCCACTGCATTGCGAGTTCGATTCCAGAGGGGTCCAAGGTTCACTCAGCCTTCCATCCTTTTGTAGGTCAGTAAAATGAGTACCCGGCTTATGGGGGCAATTAGCTAACACACATTGGAAACTGCTTAATGCAGTGTAGATGTGTAAATTGCTATTGCTTAAAACAATTTGTAAGCCGCTCTGATAGCCATTGTGGCTGAAGGGTGGGGTATAAATACCTAATTAATTAAAATAAATTAAAAGTTACTACAATGGAACAGGTGGCCCAAAAATGATGTTTCCATGTGATGAAAATATCACAGGCAAATGCGGAATGAGGAGACACAGAAAAGGATCGACGTCTTTTAAAAAGAAAACTTTTTTCTGACCCTGTTCCGTGTCTCCCACGGATTAAATTGCCAGTCTGAAAAAGTCCCTAGAGCAAATCACACCTGAACTCTCATTAGAAGCAAAGATGATTGAACTGAGGCTGTCATACATTGGATATGATGTGAAACAATGTGAACTCACTGGAAAAGATGATAGCACTTGGTAAAGTGGGAAAATATGGAGACAACAGGGAAGCCACAACCATAAGTTTGCAAGATCTGAACAGGGCAGTGGTTACAGGGGGATTCATAGGACCACTATAACCCAAAGTCACCTTGATGGCAAATAAGAACAACAACACATACCTATGAAAAGCATGGTCATGAAAATGTTGAGGCTTGGACAAAAAAGTAAAAGATCCAGTTAGAATGAATGTTTCCAAAGCAAGATGAATTGGTTACATCAGAACCTAAAGAGAGACAATTACTGTCTGTACTGAGTTAGCAACTTCAGCTTTCTATTGAGTCCAAGTCTGATAATGTCAAACCTGTGAATTCATTCCAACATGTAACTGGTAATTTTGTAATTACCAGTCATTTGTTTTCATTTTGTCCTCTGTATAATAATATGCCCTGACCCAGGGCACACATGGGGGAAAGACCTTTGTTTTGTGGATGATAAGAGTTTTATCTGTTAAATATACTTATTTGTACCTATAGTGTAAACAGTAAAGACTGGGCATTTGGGCTTCTCCCATTCCTGCAACACTGTTGGGCCAACAACTTGTCTCAAAAAGGCTTCAGATCAATCTCAAGATCAATATTTAGAAGTCTATAATCTGTTCCACCCTAGATATACACTGGACTGACTGTGACGAATTTTGCTGTCCTTGAGCAAGCAGGGATCACCAGCATTGAGGCCATGATATTGAGAACACAGCTGCACTGGACAGGGCATGTTTCTAGGATGGAGGACCATCGCCTCCCAAAAACAGTACTCTACGGTGAACTTGCCACGGGTCAGCGTAAGAGGGGCGCTCCAAAAAAGCGATACAAGGACTCCCTGAAACAACATCTCAGGCTCAGCCAAATTGATCACCAACAATAGTCCGCCCTGGCCTCACATCGTGAGGCATGGAGATGCACTATCCACAATGCAGCCTTATTTAAGAACTCACGCCAAACAAGTCTTGAAGAAAAACGATAACACAGAAAGAATCACAACCCAGAAACATCACCCAAGGAGACCTTCTGCTGTGCTTTCTGCAACCAGACTTGTTTATCTTGGATTGGCCTTTTCAGACATCACTGCGCTTGCAGAAAGCGCGGGATGAGTCCTTCCTGAATCTTCGTTAGCAAAGAAAAGCCAGAGAGAGAGAGAGAGAGAGAGAGAATCTGTTCCTAAGACCAGACCCCAACAAAGAAACAAATCAGAAACCTTGTTGCAAGGCTTGAACTATAACAATCTTGAAATATAGCACAAGAACAGGACATGCAAACCATCAGTGCTCTTGCTCATTATACTTGGTCTGTTACCTGCCCTGGCACCCCCACCCTTCCAGTAATTCATCTATTGGCAATATTTCATAAATTGGCTTATTTATTGACACTTCACAAGGTTAACAGTAGACATGGACTTCCCCAAAAACAGGGACTGAGCTAAGGTTTGTTCAAAACCTAAAGAAGAGGTCTTTCCAAATTCCCAAAAAGACACAACTGGGTAGCAATTATGTGGACCCAATCCCTAGACAAGTAGTTGGGGTGGAAATGTGCTAATTCTCCTGGATGCACCTGGAAGTGAGTCATTTACTAATCCATTCAAGTGGCCAGAATGCTCATGTCTCTGCAAACTGGTTTTCCTTCACAACCCTCTCCCCAACAATAGAAGGTTGCCTGACACCCATCGGTCTTAATGTCTCAGCCATTAGTGATCACTAACATAGCCAGAGCTTCCATTGTGTAACTATGGGAAACTCCATCTAACATTGCATTCCACTCATAACACCCCTTAAGGGTAAATACTGGGTATAAATATCAACCCCAAACACAGTCAAAGTGTTTTGCATCCCATCACTCTGTCTATCCACTGTTCACCCCTCAGAGCTCCATCTGAGTACCTTCTGCTACACAAATCTCTGCTTTTTGGGCAGGTATTGTATAGCCCATCATCCCAAACTCTATTACTCTATCCCAATACTTCCTACTTTCCTCAATAGCCTTGTGTGATTGTTTAAAACCTGAGTGTTGGCTTATAATGCTTATGAGATTATTTTTCAATAAAAACCATTTTATTTCCTGGCTGTGAGTCTTGTCAGTGAGTACCAGTATACATAGGTCAAAAGGTCCCATAGTTACCCAAACTCTTGCTGCCATATTGAGCTAATTAAAATTCCCCATATTGATATCTGGACATAAGTGGTTTCTTCACAGACCCCACACAATTCGGGTAACAGGTCAGAGCTTGAAAAGTTACTTTAAAAAAGCAATTTGTTGTGTAACTCATTGTGTAGCCCCCAAAACTAATTTGTTGCCATTGGCATTACCACAATCCTTCCCCCCTCCCCCCCACACCCATGCACACCTTTTAAAAAAGGAAATTGATCTGGGTGCTTGTTACTTTTTTCATTTGATTTTTAAAAAGCAAACTCCAAATTGATAAATTCTGAAAATCTTTTAAAAGTAACTAGAAAATAATTGTTTGTTGCACCAAAAAAACCACCCACAAGAACTAAACTCCCATTCATTATGTCACTTCTGAAATTTTACTTTCATTATGCCTTTATTACAGAAAAGAAGTAATGCACTGCGGGTAGCTATGCTATTTGCAACAGGTTCATTCCAGAATCTGTATTAGGGACACAAATACTGATACTACACAAAATTGCTTTACAAAGAGTAGTCTCTTTGGCCTCTCAACCATATTCAACACAATTGAATTGTGTTGCACTGTACTGTATGTTGTAATGTATATTGTAATGTTGTACCCTGCCCCGATCCCGAGGGGAGAGGCAGGTAATAAATAACTAAGTATTATTATAGTATTATTCCCATTTCACAAGTAAAACATGCCCGTCTGTTCCCAGCCACAATTCAAAGTGCTGTTTATGACTTGATGTCAGGATTGGTCCTGGATATGACCTTCTCCTGCCAACTTCAGTTCTGTTCTATTGCTTCGTGGCTATGTTTGCATTCCTTTGTATTTGCTCGTGAGGCTGTAATCTAGCTGGAAAAGGCGAGGACATATTCTATATTTGTAACTGATTAAAGTTGCACCTGGCCTTTGCCATGGGAAATATGGGGTAAGCCCACTCTCAGTGAGAACGGGGAATGGGGATGATAGACAACCAATGATTGTAGAGTCTGCCAGATTTTGTAGACTGCAAATATTTTTAAGCTGATGCTTTGCAATTAAGTTTCATTCTGAGCAATGATATTGTAGAGATAGCTCTTTAGATTACTGTACCAATAAAGTTTACTTTTTAACTCTGAAACCGCTGGTTACTGCGTCTGAAGAAGCCAGTACATGATACTTACAAAACTTTATATGGCTCAGGTCCTGGTGCTTGTTCACAATTATAGCACTACTAGCTATACCTGGCATAACATACACCATTATCTACATATATAAAATGCTTCAATATATTTCTATTCCCACTCTGCTGACTGGCCACTTAGAAAACATATCAAGAGTACAATCATTTGACACATTAATATATAACCTTTCAAATCAACTATAATGGCTAGCTTCCTGTCAAGAGCCCCACTGCTGCTGCCATGCAACCACATCTACACACAGACACATAGACACACACCACATGTGCCAGGACAGAAAGGCCCCTCCACCACCATGGAACCACACACACACACACCATGCACGCCAGGATGCAAAAGCCCCACCACTGCCACCATGCAACTGGGTGTACACACACACACAGACACACCCACCATACCCATACACACACCACACCCACACACTCCACATGTGTCAGGATGCAAGTGCCACTCCACCATCATGTTTAAAAAGGACTTGAAGCTTTCTACATGTTTCTTCCACAAATGTGCTAATTGGGTACCCAACAGAAAGCTTTAATTGGTTGGGAAGTTTCCTACTGTCAGAGTCCAGGGTGTGGGCAGCAGGTTCTAGAAGCAGGGATGCCTGGGTCAGGTCAGGAACAGAAGAGACAGAGTCCAAAGTCCAGACAGGATCAAAGATACACAAAAGTCCAAAAACAGTCCACGGTCAGAGCACATACCAGATATCCAAGGCCCAAGAGCAAAAAGCAGCTATAGACAACACAGAAGACCATGTTGTGGTGGCCAAGACTGAGGGCTGAATGCCGCTCTTAAATAGCATTTCCCCTGGCTGCTTCAGGTGTGCTGCATGATTGCAGCCAGCTGCATCTGATAGCTTAGCCCTGATTCTTCCAAGACTCCCACTGCCAGGGACTGAGGAGATTTTCAGACACGGAAAAATCGTCCCTTGCCGCGCGAGCAGCCTCCCGAAACTGCTGCGCGGCAAGGGTCTTTTTCGGACCGCGCTGTGCCTGTGGCGAAACCGTCCGTGTCACTTCCGTGAAGCTTGGGACGGCTCGGCGCCATATTTCAAGCACGGAGGCTGCCCGTGATTGAAATATGACGCGGAGCCGTCCCAAGCTTCACGGAAGTGACACGGACGGTTTCGCCACAGGCACAGCGCGGTCCGAAAAAGACCCTTGCCGCGCAGCAGTTTCGGGAGGCTGCTCGCGCGGCAAGGGACGATTTTTCCGTGTCTGAAAATCTCCTGAGTCTGCAAAGAGGCTGTGCAGCCAGGGTCTTAGTCCTGCAAGAAGAGGCAGATCCTGACATCTAAGCAGCCAATCATCAGCACACTGAAAAAGACAACATACCCAAGAGAATTATATATATAGAAGATTATTCCAGTTTAAATGCCATGGTTCTGTCCCATGGAATCCTGTGGTTTTCAGTTTAGGGAAGGACCTCTAGAATCCTCAGTCAGGAAGCTCCTCTGGTGCCTCTGACCAAACTACAAACCCCAGGAAGATTCCATAGGATGAACTAATGGCAGTTCAAGTGGAATAAAAGTGCTTTAATTGTGTGGTGTGAATGGGCCCCAAGTTATCTGAAGCACTGCATCTCCCCATATGAACCTGGCTACATCTTAAGAACGTCTAGGGACACTCTTCTCTTTGTCTCACCACCAGCCTCACAGGGACATGTGATGGAAATGTAGAAGAAGGCCTTCTTAGGCTGTGGAAGGCCTTCTTTGGCAGTCCCTCCCTAGACTGGTACCCTCCTTGTTATCCTTTCATAGGCTGGTGAAGCCCTTGTTGTTTTGGCAGGCCTTGAGGGATGATTGCTCAGGGTTGAAAGGCCTTTCATGTGCCATGTTGCTTATATTTGTTGTAATTTTGTATTGGTTTGTTTTTAACTGCTTCTATTTTTATTGATGCATTAATTATATTTTTTTACTTTTTTACTTTTGGAAGACAACTTGAATCCCATGTTGGGGGGAAAGGCAGAATATAAATAAATACAACAGAAATATGCTGCAGAAAAATGTGTGTTGACTTCCCAGTAATCCATGGCACATGTTAGACGTAGATCTCTCAGTTCTTTCCAGGTTGCTTTCCACCTAGTAGCCAGAACCTAAGAGACAACATCTGCTTTTAGAATAACATTCTGAAGCTCTGCAATCTGAATTCTCCTCTCCTAGAGCTCAAGATTAGATCCACGGTTTGATCACAAGTCCAAGGGAGCAGCTGTCTTAATTTAAACAGTTATCATGAAATTGTACACAATGCAACAGCAACACCACATCCAACTTGCTTTAATCTGAGCTTTTGGAGACAGAAGGAGAAGGAAGAAGAGAGAAGAACAGAGCACATCCGGTTCTGTTGTAAAAAATTGTCATTGTGATGTATGGGACAAGGAATAATAGGGCAAGGGCCCACCAAGGAGTGTTGCCATGTGGACACTGCAACTCTGTATGTTTAAACCAGGGTGAAAGTAGCTTAATTGTCATGGGATACCTTCAACAAAAAAATTTACAACTAGCACTCAGAATTATCACTTTGTGAGCATGGTGGGAATTCTTTCTTAGTGATTTTCACCATCCCATACTGTACATCACCCTAAACTTACCAGGGACAGTGAAAAAACTCCTCACAGAATGCCAGGAGAATACCTTTTATCCCAATGGGATCCCACAGTGATTTGATGTATTGTGAAGGAGCGGGTCCAAAAACTCCAAATACTCCACAGGAAAAGCCCTCCTGTATTTTTTAAAAAGCTCTGCAGGAAATGCACATTCCTGCTCATTCACACCCCAGTGCGATTTGTTGTGCAGTACCAAGTGGGCAGAACTCTTCATCTGATTGGTCGGATGTGCGCAGGCGCAGGCTTGCTGTCAAGCACTCTGAAGTGCTAGTGATCATGCACTTTTGTAAACTTTTATTTTTTCAAAATTGTACTGTCCAAAGTGAACATGGCCATGAATAAAGATGGTGGCTGTGTTGTTTTGCGCAGGGGGGGGGGAGTGAGAAAGGTGAAGGGGACCTGGCAGCGCCATGCCTGGAGATGATGAAGAGGGCAGTCACCACAAGGAAGAAGAGGACTGCAAAGGGATGGTAGGAGCTGCCTGGCCAGCCGCTTGGAGAAGGAAGAGGAGGGCGGTTCTTCACCTCTCTGGTGGAAGGTGAGATGAAGCAGTGAAGAACCGCCCCTCTTCCTTCTCACTTCATCTTGCCTTCCCAGGCTGGGCTGCTCGAGAAGGAGCAGTCCAGGCCCAGAGTGAAGCCGTCTCCCAGCAACTGGCCAGACAGCTCCTCCCGTCCCTTTGCAGCCAGAATCGGAGGTTGCCACCAGGATAGGTAAAGGGTGAGTAGCTCTCTTCCTCTTCCTTGCAGTGACTGCCCTCCTCGTCATCTCCAGGTTCTGGGTTCCCTTAGCCTTCCTCCCCCCCATGAAAAACTGAAACAGCCACCATCTTGATTCACGGATGTGTGAACATCACAGAGGAAAGCTTTGCATACTATTGTTTTTGCCAAAACACCATGTAGACAAAGGAACACCACTGCTAATTGCCCATAATATGCAGGTTATGTGCATTATTTCCTCCCCTATAGACAAGACCAAGGTCATCCAAAGTACATGTTAACATCAAATGTAACAGGATCTCCTTTCTCTTTCTCTCTTTTTCTCTCTCACACATACATAAATTACATGTCCAAACAGCCCACACTGAGACTGCAGAGACTGATCCTCCCTGCACAAACATGAGCTTTCTATTGTGTTGCTTGTACTGACTCAGTGCCGCAGGCTCCTCCATAAAGAGAGTGTAGAATCCCCCAGCCCTCCATTGTTCTGTTCATAGTTTCTCTAAGTAGTAGAACAGCTTCCATGCCAACAAGCGACCCTTTCTCTGTTCCTCTGCCAGCAAAGAACAAGGGAGACATGTTTATGTGAATATGCCCTATTTCCAAAGAAGAGGGAGACAAGAGGGAGATGATGCAAAATGGTACATTTTAATAACTCCTAAAGCAGATTTAGGTTGAAGTAGGCAACAGCTTGCATTGTACAATATGGGCTGGGACTTGGAATGGTGATACTTGGGAGTAGAAGACTTTAGAACCAGCGTGGTATACTGGACTGAGTGTTGGACTAGGACACTGGGAGACCAGGGATCAAATCCCTGTTCAGCCATGGAAATCCACTGGGTGATGTTGGGTGAGTTATACTTTCTCAGTCTTAGAGGAAGGCAATGGTGAACCCCCCCCCCCTGAAGAAATCTTCCCAAGAAAACACTATGGCAGGGTCACCTTAAGTCAGAATTGACTTGTAGGTACACAAGATATGATATGATGTGATATGATATGATATGATATGATATGATATGATAGCCCTGTTTAAGTATTTGAAGGGGTGGCATGTTGAGGATGGAGCAGGCTTGTTTTCTGATGCTCCAGAGACTGGATGCAAGCTCCAGGAACAGAGATTCCACCTCAACATTAGGAGGAACCTTCTGACAGTAAGAGCTGTTCTGCAGTGGAACGCACTCCCTCGGAGCATGGTGGGGTCTCCTTCCTTGGAGGTCTTTAAACAGAGGCTGGATGGCCATCTGTCGGGGATGCTTTGATCACGATTTCCTGCATGGCAGGGGGTTGGACTGGATGGCCCTCATGGTCTCTTCCAACTCTACAATTCTATGATTCTATGATTCTAAGAAGACTTTTTAGTCCCTTCCAATACCATGACTGTTTCACTTAGCCTTCCTGGCCTGTATCCCTTTAGACTGAGTAGAATCTCTGATTTCATTAATTGTAATTTGTTAACCTCTTATTCCACTACTTGATGTGGGGGGGTACATGTCCTCGTGGAGGGGCCACCCAAACAGAGGAGTAACCTCTGTGAAGACACATGGTACCTCACTTGGGTAGTACTGTCGCCATATTATGAACATGATTGGGTGCTATTTTGTTTGGGGACATTTTTTGTTAAGATTAAGCATACTTTGGATCCCTTTTAAATATTGTAATAAGCTACTTTAATTTTTGTTCTCTTAATTTGTTCTATGGCTTACTATTGTTTCATAATAATTGAGTACAAAGGGAAAGTAATGAAAATGAAATGAGTAAAATAAAGAGGCATTTATCCTTGCTGCCTTCAGGGACCTTTGGATAAAAAGCCAGGAGAAGAACAGGGAACAAAGAAACAATTAAAATCTTTCACCATTTTTTTTTTTACCATACCCTATTAATAACAGTTCCCAAAGTCTTCCAGGGATGGGGATAAAGTGAAAGAAAATGTCTCCATAGACATAATGGCCACTAGATGTCTGCAACAGCCCAGTGTAGAGCAGTTGGATAAACTTTTCTCTTCTTCATAGAAAGGATTGGGTTTTCCTACTTCAGTTTCCAAGCAAATAACAAACTGGTTTAAACATGGATTTGAAATGAGCCTGTGGAGGAGCAGAAAAAAAATCTCCTCTTTGTCTACTGTGGGAAGCTGTGGGCATTACCCAGAAGAACTCCCACACCCAGAAGCATCCACACTCTATTCCTCACACATTTGGAATGCAGTATGACCCCTGTATCCATGGGAGATTGGTTCCAGGCCCCACCACAGTAGTGAAATCTGTGGATAATAGTGAACACCACCACCAGAACCCATCCAGGGAAGGTAGGGGGAGGCAAACTCACCTCCTCTCTCCCTCCCCTGCCCGTGAGCTCCATCACACCGGAACCCTCCTCCCACCTGCCCGCCCACCCACCACACTGGAACCCCCACCACCCACCTTGCAGAAGGGAGGGGAAGGCGAGCTTGTCCCCTCCCTCCCCTGCCCACCAGCTTTGCCATGCCGGAACCCTCCTCCCGCCTGCCCTCTGCGCCAGAACCCAACCCACATGCTCACCTCCTCCTCCCTCCCTCCCCCTCTCCTCCCCCTCCCTCTCCCACTCCGCCATCACCATCCGCGGATAATTAAATCTGCGGATGGCGAATCAGCAGATGCAGGGGTGTCACTATATTATGTGTCTCCTCAGACAATATTATCTTCCATGAATATAAGTTGAAGATTCTTTTAAATAACTGAACCTGAGCTGGGGTTATATGGGTGCAGGGCTCTCTGTAACAGAAATGAAACAATTTCTTTTTCCTTTCAAATTATGACACAGTACACATAGGACACCCGTGAATGAAGAGAGAACAGACATTGTCTTGAGTGCTGACACTTCTGAAGATTTTCTTCAGGCGCAGTTTCCTCAGATATATTTTCTGACAGTGAACTGGTTTTCTTGAAGTATGTAGGTGTGTGTGTATTTTCCCCTCATGAAACTTTTGCAGAAAAAGAAAAGTTGGAGAAATTCACTCTCAAAATTCAGATGGATTATTCCGAAAGACAGGAAAAGAGAAAAAGTAGTAAGGCATAATTCATGTTGTCATGTGCCACATTCTTCTGAAGGTGGGATCTGGCCACTAGGGAGGTTCAAACTTCAGGCATGCACAACTAGAAACACATCAAACTCTTGAACAGTTATGAACATTCAAAAGATTCAAGAAACATCCTGTTTCTTCTGCCGGTTTGTGACAGGAAACTAGGAGAGGTTGCAAGACCATAACTAGGGGATGGAAAAGAAATTCATATTAGACAAGATTTATTTTAATAAATCCATCCAGTCTGTGTTCTATGAAACTCTTAATGAAAGCATGCACGTATCAATAGTAGGCAGGACCTATAAGGAATAGGCTTAAATGGCAATAGCAACTCCATTTCCTTTGTGGGTGGGTGTTGTTTTCCTTGCAGATCTGATTAGAACTGGCTGTGAGAGAGTAATCTCACCTGTAGTGCAAATCCAAGCTGTTCTGTGCCTGTTGATTGCTCATCATATACTAAAACAACTTAGTCATTGCTCATCTCTGGCCTTAGAGCAAAATAGATAGAGCCCATTTCATAGACAAAGTATATCCCTGGGTATCCCTCCTGTATACCCAGGGAAGGTGGGAAGCAAATACAGTTGTTCCTCCATATCTACAGACTTAAGTATTCACGGCTTGAAAATATTCTTTAAAAAATAATAATCCAAAAAGAAAACCTTGATTTTGCCATCTTATACAAGGGACACCATTTTGCTATGCCATTGCATATAATGGGACTTGAGTATTCACGGATTTTGGTATCCAAGGGTGGTCCTGGAACCAAACCCCAGCAAATATGAAGGGACAACTGTACTGCAATTTCTGATCAAATCAGAAAGAAACTACACATTCTTGGGCTGGCTCCAATGTTGACATAGGACTTTATCAGACCAAGCAAATATGGTGTAACAGGGATGCCTAATGATCACAAAAGGGTGCACATACCAGACGACGTCACCCTTTCACAATAATGTATTGTTAAAAAGCCATACTTTTTTATTGACAGCCCAAGCCATCAATTGATCTCCTGTGTCGATTTGTTGCCGGCATTGCTGGCATTTGAATCTGTGCACCATTGTACTCACGTGAATGCAGCATCAATGGGCAAACACTTCTGGGTGAGATCAGGACAGCCAGGTAGGGTGCGGTCCTTTTATGAACCCCCCCATTTACTTGGGACTTTTAAAGTGTATTTCTATGCTTTGCTGTACTTTTTGTGTGGTCTTTTGGCTTTTATTTTTAAATTTCCCGTACTAGCATCTTCTTGCGAGAATCAATGAGATTTGAAACCAAGAAGCGAACAGAGCTCCATTCACTCTCCATTAGTGCCTGGGCTGCCTCTTTAATGCTAGCAAGGTAAGGCCTGGTGGGAGGAGTTCTTTTGCCAGAATAAAAATACCACAATTTATACCAGCAAAAGAACTTTTGTGGAGGGTGGTCTGATAAAGTCCATATAGCAACTAGTAAGAACAAAATAATAGATTACCCATGTGTAAATGTATACCATGGAGCCAAGATAGTTACAGTGAACACTAGTTAACTATTTCATATATGATTTAGATGTTGGGCCTCAACAAGCGTTCCCTGGCCATTAAAAAAAAATGCTCTCAAAACATATTTAGGAGATTATCAGACAACCAAATTAAACCATTACAGGGATGACAGGAGATCGCAAAAGGGCTTCCCTTTCAGATGACGTCATCCCTGTGCCGTTACGCTCCCGCGCCCTTTCCATTCCCCCCACGCTCCTTTTTATTCATGGGCTAAGCCGTGAATTGACCCGTCATTCCGCTTCTGTAACAGAAAGAGGGGTGAGTAAAAAGGTGCCCCGTTATGCTGGTGTGATGCCAGCATCACAGGGAGGTCTGTGCCAAACACTTTCAGTCGAGATCAGGACATTGAGGTAAGTGACATACTTTTTTCCCCCTCCCCGGGTTAATTGGTGTTTTGTTTTGTTTTTAATGTGTTTTTGTGCTTGGTGTACTTGTTTACTTTTTATTTTCGTTTTTGAATTTCCCACACGATCATTCTCTCGTGAGAATGGCCCAGGATTTTCTTTCCAGGAAGTGAAAGCAGCTCTGTGAGAGCTGCATTTACTCCTGGGCTGTTGGAGGGGAGAGGAGCAGTTTTTGCAGTTCTATTAAGGTAGGTCTGAATTATTATTATTTTTTTTTAAAAAAAAGGTTATCAGGGACAGGAGTGGGGAGAGCAAGGAGACAGCAAGATGGGGATGCTATATTTCCCCCCAGCTGATAATCTCCTATTAGAATCTTGACTTTTGCTTATGCCTTTTCATGCCATCTCTCTTAAGCAGCAAATGTTAACTCACCTTGACATAGTTCCTACAGGAGATGCTCAGTTATTAAATTATCTAAGTCTAAACCTAAAATGTCAGCTTTTAAGGAGTATCTGATCCACTAAGAGCAAGTATTCTTCAGAGCATGCCATGTCACTTTTATAATGCTTCAGGGTTTTTTTTGTTTTGTTTTTTGTTTTCTGCATTGGGTTATGTCTTTCGATGTCATTTTGACACTGCAAGGCAACATTACACAATGTGACAGGTGTCTTGAAATAGAATGAAAAGTCACTACCTGTATCCAGTATCCACTTGATCACTTCCAGTATAAAGGACAAAATCAAACATTATGATGCCTCTTGCCACTGACAGGGCAAGTTAAAACATGCCAGAATCTTCACTGCTTATGAAGGAGCATCTTTGGCTTAATCATTATTTCTTAGAACCTGAGCTTTCGGGGAGACATGACTTATTTTGCTTCCCATTTTTGCAAGAAGCAGGAGCTGTTGCATTATGAAATTCACCTTCTCACTCAACATGCTTCATTTGATTATTTATTAAAAGCATTTCTGCCTTGCTCTTTCACCGAAGCATATAGTCGGTAAAACAAGACAGTGCAGGCTTACGATTTGAAACACGTGACAAAAAGGAAAAGGGCTTCAGAAGGGAAGAGAGGGAAAGTAGATTCAGGCAGTAAGTCTTAGACAACAGGCCTTTCAATAGCCAGGTGAAATAGAAAGAGTCCAAGGAAGAGTGCAGGAGCCTCACAAAGTTAGCTTTGCAGCAGAGGTGATGGAATAGGCTGCTTTCACATCACGGCTGCAGGCTGATAGAATCGCAGCCGGGTAAGTGTTGAGAAAAGAACTGGTCTTTCAGCAGAGCTGATGGGATGGCCTTGCTTTCTGTCTCCGTCTGGTACAGCCTCATGGGAAGGCTGCTGAAAGAAGTTAAAGGTGCAGTATGGACTTTATCAGACAAACGTCCAAAAACTCTTTAATTCCGTGAATGTGGACAGTGGAAATTTTGTGGCATTACAACACTTACCTTTGCACATTGCTGTAATCACAAGAAAGAACCACCACAGAATCATTGCATGACAACCACTAGTACTTTAATAACAAGAGTTTACTTCTGCAATTCGGCATGGGCAAGATTTCGGCAGTTCTTGCGAGAAGATGCGAGTGCACTTAAAAACACCAAAAAGCCCTTTCTTAACAAAGTAAATCAACACAGAAACACTTAAACAACCTAAAAATGTGCAAACAAACTGGGACAGTTCATACAAAGAGCATCCTGTGGATAGTTTTCACGTTCTCACCCGGATGTTTTCTCGCTTGGAACAGGGAGGGGGAAGACCAACCACTCACACTGTAATCTTGTGATTACAGTGGGATCTGTTTTCGTACACCCTTCAATACTGTGAAAAAAGCGATATTGAGAACTACTGATGGGTTGTCCCATCAATGGAAAGCAACGCCTTATTCGTGGCTGAAGCACACAGTATGCATGGGAGGACTATGACATCATGCAATAGCAGGACCCATTTGCACTATCGTGGTGTCGTAATCATGTGATTTTTGCCATGTCTGATAAAGTCCTATATCAATAGGTACATGGTATAAATACTGTAATCTGTGGATATTGTCCCAGTTCAGAAACTGACAGCTGAAAGACTCCAACTCTTTCTCTGAAACTTCATACAGATGTATTGATTTTGTTAACAAGCAAGAGGCACAGAGAAAACTACCCAAATACCATGGAAACCTGTGGAAAACACTTTTAGTCAGTAATACAAAGCAATAGTACAAACACTGTAAACCTCTAGGTAATATCTATGAATGCACTCTGTGATTTTAATACATGTGACTCTCCTGTGAACCTTCCTGATTGCTGTTTCATTTTCTATGAATTGTTCTCTCTCGTAAAAGCTTTAATGTTTTATTTTATATGCTTAGGACTTTATCAGACGTGGGGAAAATCACGGGATTATAACACCAGGGTAGCATGAACAAGTGAGGCTATTGCATGACGTCGTAATCATTGCATGGTCACCCTGTGCCCCAGCTGCAAATAAGGCATCATCAATATTGCTTGTGTGTGTGTGGTATTGAGGGAGTGTGAAAACACGTCCCATTGTAATCACGAGATCACATCATGAATGGGCAGTCCTCAGTGAGAAAATGTCCAGATGAGAAGGTGAAACGAAGCACAGGGCACTCTTTTTATGAACTGAGAAGTTTAGTTTCAAGGGTTTTATGTTTGAGTGCTTGTGTGTTCATTTGCTTTGTTAATTAAGGTGTTTTTGCTGTTTAAAGCATGCTCACGATCTCGCAAGAACTGCCAAAATCTTGCCCATGCTAACTTGCAGAAGGACACTCCCATTCTTAGAGTGCTAGTGGTCATCATGTGATAATTCCATGGTGGTTCTTTCACATGATTACAGCAGCATTTGCTAGTAAGTGTAATAATTCCATGATGTTTCCGCTATCCTCACTCACAGAATTACAGCCTTTTTACACGCTAGTCTGATAATGTTCCTACTGTTGTAATTTCAAATGGGGGAAGAGAGATTAATGGAGACTAAATGACTGGCATTTGAAAGTGTTGCTTTTTAGCACTGCAAATCTCAGAACTACCATATCACATAGCCACTGGCCATGGTGCATGGGGGCCCTAGATGTTGTGCTTTAAAAACTAAGTTTTCCAAGCTTTGCAAAGGGTGCTGGGGTAACTCCTTTTATATGGTCCAAATTTTTCAGGGACGTTTCAGGGGCCACACTTCAGTCCCTTGCCAATCTTTATCCCTGATTTGCAGGGACAGTCCCAATTCATCCTTTGTCATTCCACTTTTTCAGCTACTTTTAAAATTCCAAGT
This sequence comes from Gambelia wislizenii, assembly GCA_030847615.1. Taxonomy (NCBI): domain Eukaryota; kingdom Metazoa; phylum Chordata; class Lepidosauria; order Squamata; family Crotaphytidae; genus Gambelia; species Gambelia wislizenii. Next base: position 264,305,311 of record JAUMIR010000001.1, read on the forward strand.
TTCTCTTTCTTCCTCCTGCTTTCCTTCTTTGTCCTCAGGTTACTTCAATTGGTATAAACTGAGCTCAAAGTGCTCAGCAAAGGGGGGGTGTAGAGGAGAGGAGGGGGCAGAGTCTTCCCTTCCTACTAGGCTCAGGCAAAAGCAAACTGCTACAGCCTCTCCTAGTTGGTGTATTCTTCCTCATTAATAAGTTTTGCCATCTTGACCACACTTTGATGTTGCTTAGCCTCATATATCCCAGTTTTCACCTGTAAAGGGACTGTCTAAATGGTGAAAATACTCCTCATGGAATGCGAGGAGACTCCTACCTGTCTTAATGGGATCCCACTTTGTTTCGCTGTATTCAGAAGGAGGGGACCAAAAATGCCAAAAACTCAGAAGGAAAAGCCTTTGAGGCTTTTCCTGGAGTTTTAAAAAAAACAGCAAGAGGAATGAGCATTCCTGCTCATTGGAGCAAGTGATTTGCTTTGAATCACTTTCCTATATGAGCGGAAGCACAAAGCTGATTGGCTGGACAAGTGGGGAGGGGCAGGGCTTGCTAACAAGGCAAGCACCCACAGCCGCCATGTTGGATTTTCGTCTTAGTAAGTGAGCGCTAAGGTGATAAAATGGGGTGTTGTTTTCTTTTCTTTTCTTTTCAGTAAAGGCAAAATATCGTCCTATTGCACATAGGAAATATTTTTTTAAAAAAAAAAAAGTTGGCAGCGGCAAATTCAGGCAAGTTAAAATGCAAGTAAATTTCCCTTGTGGCTGCCATCTTGGTCCACAGGCATGCAATGTTTATGCCTGCCAAAAAACCATTAAGACAAATCACAGCTGCTCCAATTTGCCATTACTGCAGAGAAATCTGGGGGGGGGGTTGCCTCGTATAGACGAGGCTAAAACATTGGAGGGCATGCATTTCCACATATAGCAGCTGACTGAATCTTGCTTCAGCCTTGGTGTCAGGGCAAGAGGCTAACTTTGTGAGTGATGCAGCCTTCCCTTTACCCTGTGAGTTCTGCCTCCAGCACTCCTGGCCTCCGGCTAACTGCTGCCCAAGGTAGCTGCTCCACCCTCCCAAATGGCAGGGCCTAACCCCACCTTTGCAAGTGGATCAAGGCTGATCATTGTAGTTTCCCTTTGCAGTAATACCACGTACTGCTTTAGCATTTGGCACTTCTGATAATGATAGCCAAAAAGATGAGATTACTTTTCCCTTTTATATTTTTGTCATGGAAATTTCATCTCACTTCATTTCTCTCTAAATGAAAAATGGGTTTTATTACAGTATTCTTCAAATGTGTAAGATAATGCACCAGAAATATACAGTATGTATGGGTTTTTTTTTAAGTACTGCTGGTTTTTTTGTTTTTGTTTTTGTTTTTTAAAATTTGTCTCTCATGTTACTCTGAATTATTGTTATTTGGTAGGAAGCAAAAGAGAATTCTCCTGTGGACTGCATGATTTAGGCTGTCTGATAAAAGTGAAATTGTATTGCTTCTTTGCATATTAACTTATCAGGCTTACTGGAGAATGAAACTATAGTTTTGCATCCTTTGAATAGCATATATTTCATGTCATACAAGGCCTATCTCTTTGTTTTAAAGTTTTCAATTTCTCCACAGTAGGGGACCCTGCAGTATTAGTTCGGTTTGTTCTGGCCACAAGAGAGATCTTTTGCATATTGCAACATGAATATGAAGAAGCATTGATTTCTGAATCTATACTTTCTGCAGTTCAGAGGTATTTCCAGAACCCACAGTGTTAGCACCCACATTAACCCCCCCTACACCCACCCACCCCCACACACATTTTCTTCATTTTCTACTGCATCTATTAGATTGTAAGCCTGCGGGTGCTTTTTAACCTTTTTATAAGGTTTCAAATAGTGTAGATGCAATTATTCTTACTATTCTCTCTGCTAGCTAACTCTGTCCCCTCCCCTCCCATGCTGAGAGAAATGGAGCTACAATGGGCCCACTTATGCTGAAAAGACAGTGGTCTCAGCATGATCAGAGGGACCCCAAGGGTGCAGCAGTACAAAACATGTAAATGAAACAAAGGGGGCATCCTTCTCACCAGGGAGGAGGGGACAGGCTTAGCAGTCACCAGGAATCACAAAATGTTGGAGGAGTGGAGGAATAATCAGACACTGAGGGGGAAGGTAGAGAGTGACGTGGGGGTTATCCAAATGATGGGGGGGGAAACCTCATGGAATGTGAGGAGAATCCTACTTCTCCTAATGACATTCCATGTGATTTTGCCATTATGTGGAGGAAGAGAGGAGGCCAAAAATCTCTCCAGGAAAGCCTTTGTGGCTATTCCCATTTTTTTAAAACAATGAGGTGGTGCGCATTGAGGTAAGTGCAAACACAAGTAAATCACTCACAGCCACGCCACCATATTTACTAGCAAGTATGAGAAGTTTATGGGGGCAAAAAAAACCAAACCATTAGAACAGGTCGCAGCTGCTGCAAAATATCATTACTACAAGAGGCTCCATTTTTTATGGACACGTATAGACAAGCCCTTGGTTTACTAGGACTCCTAACAACTTATCCCAGAGAAAGACATGGCTGTCTGGAATCCCAGGAAAAAGCATTTCCTCTTACAGGGGAATGACATACTGTTTTTCAGGCTCACTTTAATAACTACCGTGACATTATGGCCTGAGTGCTGGACTAGGACTCTGGGAGCTTGTCTACACTGCAGAAAAACAGCAGTTTGATATTACTTTATCCACCATAGTTTTATCCTATGGAATCCTAGTATTTCTAATTTTGTCAGGTATCTAGCCTTTTCTATCAGAGAACTCTGGTGCCTTGGCTGACTCCTTTAAAGTCTGGATTAAAATCTGGAGTTGATTCACCATCCCATAAACACTGAAACAATCAGCCATTACCAGGTTGCGGGGGGGGGGTGCTGATGGTGTCAAAGTACAAAACTGCTGGAGAATACTAAACTGTGAAAGACACCGCCAGCGTTCATCTGACCAATCAGCTTTCAGCTTCTGCTCATATAGGAAAGCAAATCGATTCATGACACTTGTCCCAACCAGCAGGAATGTGCATCCCCCACACACACTGTTTTTTTTTTAAACTCCAGTGAAAACTGCAAATGCTTTTCCTGTGGAGTATATGGCGTATTTAGCCCCCCCTCCTGAATACGGCAATATGATGCAGGATGCCATTAAGACAGATCATATTCTCCTCTCATTCCGTGAGGAGTATTTTTGCCATTTAGACAACTCCATACTCTTTTTTAAAAGTCACTTATTTCAGTAAGAGTTAAGTATACACTTCAATCATTCCCACTTTTGTGAATAGGATTCTTCTTTATCAGGATCATGACCAGGGCCAAGAATTAGTTAGCTACATAATACCTTAGTTACGTAGCCAAGTAGCACTTCCCCACCAGACCCCCCTGACCCTGACTTACCAGGAAGCAGCTTCTGTGACTGACAGGGGTCTGTTCTCCTATTGCTCGAGAAGCAGCAGATTGATGTCTCCATGCCCTCCCAGGAGTGATCTCCAATGAGACAGTCAGGAGCAGGGTCCCTCTCACAATTCCTCCTCACAGTGGAGATCGCTGGCAGGAGGGGGTGGAAATGTCAGTCTGTGGCATCCCACAGGAGAACAGACCCCCATTGCTTGCAGTGGCTGCTGCCCAGTAAGTCAGGATTTGGTGACTTTCATGGTCCCTACATATTCCCTACACTATTGAATACATGGGGTCATGGATACAAATCAGTCACAAATGTGTAACTCTAGGTTACACATCCATAACTGCAATCATGAATTCCAGCTCATTTTATGCAATTTTGTCTAATAATAATAATAATAATAATAATAAATACCCCGCCCCTCTGTTAAAACAATCAGGGCGGCTTACAAGAATTAAAATACAATACAGATAAAAATCCCTAAACACCACCCACCCCCACCCTCCCCCATAAAAAGATATTAAACAAATATAAATTAAAAGCAACTATCTACAATACAATAAATAGCCAGCGGACTAAAAGAGGCCAGGATCTCCTGAGGCCGGGATCTAATTAGGAAAGGCCTGCCAAAAGAGATCCGTCTTTAGTGCTTTTTTAAAGCTATTCAGGCTTGTCATCTGACGGATCTCATTCGGCAGGTCATTCCACAATTTGGGGGCGATTACCAAAAAGGCCCTCTGGGAGGTTGCAGACATCCTAGATTTTTGTGGCTGAAGCAAATTCCTCCCAGAGGACCGGAGTGTGAGGGGAGGATTGTATGGGAGGAGTCGGTTCCAGAGATAAGTTGGACCCAAGCCATTTAGGGCTTGAAAGGTAATAACCAACACCTTATACTGGGCCCGGAAACTGATAGGCAGCCAGTGGAGAGATTTTAATACTGGAGTTATATGGTCTCTCTGAGATGTTCCCGAGACCACTCTGGCTGCCATATTTTGTACCAACTGAAGTTTCCGGACCAAGCATGAGGGCAGCCCCACGTAGAGCGCTTTGCAGAAATCTAGACGAGAGGTTACCAGCGCGTGCACCACAGTCTCAAGGTCCCTTAGTTCCAAGAAATGGCGCAGCTGGCATATCAGCCGAAGCTGATTACAGGCGCTCCTGACTGTTGCATTCACCTGACTAGTCATCTGAAGAGATGAATCAAGGAGTACCCCCAGACTGCAAACACAGTCCTTAACGGAGAGCGTGACCCCATCCAGGACTGGAGGTTGCAACCCAACTCCTGGTTTTGGGGCCGCTACCGTGAGCACCTCCGTTTTTTCTGGATTTAATCTCAATCTGTTTTTCCTCATCCAGTCCATTGCTGCTTTAATATATACATTTTTGCAAACAACTTTCTGTATGTCATGCTGTGTGTGTGTGTGTGTACGTACGTACTTGGAGGGGACAGGATCCAATGCTGAACTTTTAATGCAACAGAAGTCATTGGGGGTAATCTCCTTTTTCAACAGCAGCCCCCCAGTGTATCCCCCCAAACCTGCTCCAGAGGGCCTTGAAAACAATTCAGGCAGCTCTGTGGGTAGAAAGAAAAGGAAGTTCAGATACACTTTTAGGCCTTTGTGGCCACTTTGTCCTCATACCCATTTTTGATAGGAGGGTCTCTCTGCAAAATTCAAGGAATGTTGAAGGATAACAGAGTTTCAGCTTAACTATTAGTTCCAAAGTGTGAAAGAGCAAACCAAATTAATTTTTCCCCAACCCTAGGGGAGGTTTGTAATGGGAGCAGCACCCTTCCACACTACATTTTCACTGGCCACAGATAGATCACATGAACTTGCCTAACTTATGCAGAAGAGAAATAATGAAATGAACATGCATGGAAACATGCATTCAGGCATCATGCTACAAGAGAGAGTGTCTGTTTTGCTGTGGCAGTAAGTTGTTATATCCAATGGATACCACAACTGGATTAGAATTAGCATTGTTCAGTTTGTTAATTCCATTTGTTCCCAAATTCAGGTTCCCAAGATGTAGTTGGATTTATAATTCCCAGAATGGCAGACCCTTATCTATACTAGCTGGAGCTTCTGAGACAGGAAGTACATCATCTTATTACCCCAAACTGGAAAGCATTTGTTTATTTAGTCTCTGACAATATACACACTACTCAAATAATTTAATTTAAAACTGGATTATTTGCCATGGCTCCTTCTTATTGAATCATGGAATTTGTAGTTTTACAAGATCTTTAGCCTTCTCTGCCAAAGAGTACTGGTGCCTGGCCAAACTACAAATCCCAGTATTCCATAGGAAGGAGCTGTGGCAAATAATCCAATTTCAAACAGGATTATTTGAGTAGTGTGGATTTGGCCTCTGACAATACGCAATGGCAGCTCATAGCTGCCCTGTCAGTAGGGTGGGAAATCCTCTCTGGGATTTAGTCTGAACTTTAAAGGAGCCATCCAAGTGCTGAATCCTATCTTTGACATAGCTCCTTTAAAGGAGTATGTTGGACTAGAAACCAGGACATATTCGTTGCCCAGCTGACATGGGAGCCACCAGTCGCTGCTGACAACATATATCTCTATAGCGTTAAGAAATACATCATTAAGAACCTGGTTCCCAACCATGCCTAAATCTTGCTCAACATTCCTCTGCTCCATTATTTGCTGCCACTGTGACCAAGACAGTTTCTTCCAGCCAAGAGTCCTTGTCTAAGAATTGTTCCTGACAGAAAAATCCTTAAAGAAGCGAGATCATGAATGAATGTCCTCTCCACTTACCAGAGTACAAGGATACTATATACAGACTAGTGATTCAGACCGATCATTTCAACCAAGGAGGTGGGTTGAAAGAATTATTTCAAGATTTCTCCACTCACCTTTGTGTTTTCTTTCCCATCTGGCCCTCTAAACCGTGATACTGCTACTGGGAATTTGAGGTTTGGTATGGTACCATGAGAAGGCCTAAATACCCTAAAGGCATCAAATTCCATCTGATCTTGGGAGTGAAGCAGGGACAACTCTGGTTAGTACTTGAATTGGAGACCACCAACAATTTTAAGATTTGTTAACTGCCATCAAGTTGATTTCCACTTACAGCGACCCTATGAATGAGAGACCTCCAAGTCACCCTGTCCTCAACAGCACTGCTCAGGTCTTGCAAACTCAGGGATGTGGTGTTGAAGGTTTTCACAGCCAGCTTCCATAGATTTTCTTTGTTTTTTTCTGGGCTGTGAGGCCATGTTCTGGAATAGTTTCTTTCTGACATTTTGCCTGCGTCTGTGGCTGGCATCTTCAGAGAATGGTTGAGTAGGAGTGTATGTGGAGTTTATATGCTGTGAACCCCTGTTGGGGAGTATATGTAAATTTCTGTAATTGAATGGTTTGTTTCTGGGTATAGAAATGCAAGGCTTGTTAGTGTCTGTTTGGCTAATACTCCCCAACAGGGGGTTCACAGTATATAAACTCCACATACACTCCTACCCAACCATTCTCTGAAGATGCCAGCCACAGATGCAGGTAAAACGTCAGAAAGAACCTATTCCAGAACATGGGCTCACAGCCTGGAAAAAAAACAAGGAAAATCAGGGATGTGGCTTCCTTAATTGAGTCTATCCATCTGGAATGCACTCTTCCTCTACTACTGCCTTCTACTTTACCAAGAATGGTTGTCTTTTCTAGTGAGTCAATTCTTCTCATATGTCCAAAGTATGGCAGTCAACATGTCTAGACAAGAAGAAATAATCCTCATACCTGCACATTATTGCAAATCCGCAGCAGTGCCCTTTTGTTTCCACGGTCTTTCATGCCTGTGAATCAAGATGGCGGCAGTGTTATATGCTCCCGCCACTGCAGAGTTGTTGTTTTTCTGCTGTTGGGGGCGATCATGGGAGACACTCGGAGCGGGAAAGTGAAGGGAATTTGGCAATGGCTGGAGATGAGGAGGAGGGCAGCCATCATGAGAAACAGGAGGAAAGACTGAGCCACAAGCCCTTTACCCATCCTGGAGGTGGCCAAATCTGGCTGCAATTAATGGGACAAGAGAAGCTGCCTGTCCAGCCACTGGTTGTGAGAAGGAATTGGAGAGCAACTCTTCAGTGCTCTCGCTGCAATTAAAGGGATGGGAGGAGCCGCCTTGCCAGCCGCTGCTTGTAGAGAAGGAAGACACGGGTGGCTCTTCAACGCTCCAGCTTCATTTCGCATTCCCTGGCTGGGCTGCTCCTTTTCTCTTGCTTGCCCTGTGCCCACCGAGCCTGATGTCAGCAGGCTTTGGAGGATGCAGGACAGGCATGAGAGAAGGAGCAGCCCAGCCAGGGAAGGTGAGATGAAGCAGGAGCATCCAAGAGCCACCCTCCTCTTCTTTCACAACCAGCAGCTGGACAGGTTGCTCCTCCTGTCCCATTAATTGCAACCAGCTTTGGCCCCACCACCGCCAGGATGGGTGAAGGGCTGGCAGCTCAGTCTCTCCTCCTGTTCCTCATGGTGTCTGCCCTCCTTGTCATCTCTGGGTGCCGCTGGGTTCCCTTCTCCATGAAGAATTGTCTTATACAGTTCAAAGGGTAACAGGAGGGGGGCAAAAAAAGGGTGATTGCCTGCGCAAAAAAGCACTTCCAGGTGCTTGATGGCAAGCCTGCCCCCTGCACATGTCCGACCAATCAGATCTCCAGTTCCGCCCTCTCTAGACTGCACAGCAAATTGAATCAGTTGTCTTAATGAGCAGGAATGCACATTTCCCTCTCAGTTTTTAAAACATTTCGTGATAAGCCACAAAAGCTTTTCCAGCACAGTAAATGGAATTTTTAACTCCCCTCCTTCCAAATAAGGTAAATCACCATGGGATCTCATTGGGAAGTCCAAGTGAATTCTGTGAGGAGTATTTTCACTGTCTAGACAAGCCCAGTCCCAGTTTAGTCATCTTAGCTTCTAAGGAGAGTTCAGGCTTGATTTCCTCTAGGATCCATTGATTTATCTTTTAATCAGTCCACAGTATCCATAGAACTCTTATCCAGCACCACATTTTAAATGAGATGATTTTCTTCCTATCAGCTTTCATAGCCATACATAAAAATGGGTAATATGATGGCATGGTCAATCCTAACTTTAATGTGTGTATGTATGTGTGTGTGTGTGTGTGTATATCTATATCTATATCTATATATCTATATCTATATCTATATCTATCTATATCTATATCTATCTATATCTATATCTATATCTATATCTATATATAGAGAGAGAGAGAGAGAGAGAGAGAGAGGCTTCAGGTTCTTGTCTAGTTCCCTCATAGCTGCTCTTCCAAGTCCTAGTCTTCTTCTGATTTCTTGACTACAGCATCCATTCTGAGGCATTATGGAAAATCTTGAACTATTTCAATGTCTTCATCATCTACTTTAAAGTGATGTAAACCTTCTGTGGTCATTATTTTTGTTTTCCTAATGTTCAGCTGTAAATCTGCTTTTGCACTTTCTTCCTTGACTTTCTTCAGTAATTGTTCCAAGTCTTCTCTATTTTCTGTTAATAGTATGGTGTTATCTGCTTATTTTAAATTGTTGATGTTCCTTCCTCCAATTTTCACCGCCCTTTCCTCTGGTCTAATCCTGGTTTACATATATATGTTCAGCATACAGGTTAAGCAGATAGGATGATAAAATGCAGCCTTGCCTGACCTCCTTGCAAATTGGAAACCATCATCTTTCTCTGTATTCTTTCCTGATAGTAGCCTCTTGTTCTGAGTATGGGTTACGCATCAGGACAATCAAATGCTGTGGCACACCCATTTTAAGAGTGATCTGTAGTTTTTCATGATATACACAATCAAAGACTTTGCTATAATCTATAAAGCACAGGCTGGTTTTTAAAAAAAATTTTTGGTGCAATCCATTATCCAACATATTTTTGCAATATGATCCCTAGAGTCTCTTTCTTTCCTGAACCCTGCTTGGACATCTGGCATTTCTTGCTCCATATATGGTAAAAGTCTTTGTTGTAGAAGTTTGAGCACCACTTTGCTTGCATGGGAAATTAATGCAATGGTCCTGTGGTTATTGCAATCCCTGGTGTCCCCTTTCTTGGGGACTGGAATGTATATTCAGCCTTTCCAAGGTGTGGGCCATTGTTTTGTTTTCCATATTTATTGACAGATTTTCATTAAAACTAGAATATCACAATAGCATTTATATTTCTATACCGCTTATCAGTGCAAAGCACTCCTAAGCAGTTTTCAATGTGTTAACTAATTTCCCCCAACAAGCTATGTACAGTTGCCCCTCCACATTCGTGAACTTAGCATTCGCGGTTTTGAATATTAGCGGGTTTTGGGAGGGCCCCCGCCCTCCCAAAAGCAGCGACACAGGGCCTCTGGAGGCCCCGTTAAGGCCTTGGGCAGGAGGGGGGAGGGCCGGGGAGACCTTCACGAGGCCCCCAGAGACGCTCTGGAGGCCCTATGAAGGCCTTGGGCAGGGGGGGAGGGCCGGGGAGGCGATCATGGGGTCCCTGGAGATGCTCTGGAGGCCCCATGAAGGCCTTGGGAGGGAGAGGGGAGGGCCAGGGAGACCTTCACAGAGCCCCCAGAGACGCTCTGGAGGCCCCATGAAGGCCTTGGGAGGGAGGGGGGAGGGCTGGGGAGGCCTTCACGAAGCCCCCGGAGATGCTCCGGAGGCCCCATGAAGGCCTTGGGAGGGAGGGGAAGGGCCGGGGAGACCTTCACGGAGCCCCTGGAGATGCTCCAGAGGCCCCATGAAGGCCTTGGGAGGGAGGGGGGAGGGCTGGGGAGACCTTCACGGGGTCCCCGGAGATGCTCCGGAGGCCCCATGAAGGCCTTGGGAGGGAGGGGAGGCGGGGGAAAGTGACTATGGGGCCTCTGGAGGCCCCGTGGTCACTTTTGCAGGGGAGGGGGAGGGCAGTTGTTATTAGTGGATTTTTCGCATTCGCGGGGGTCTGGGGAACCTAACCCCCACGAATGTGAAGGGATGACTGTACTCATTTTACTGCTAGGATGGAGCCCTGTAGGCTCAAACTCACAACACTGTGGCTGCAGTACCAACATTTAACCACTGTGCCACCAGGGCTCCCTAGATTCTGTCTTTGTGGCTTGGAGCAGCTCTATTGGTATGCCATCCATTCCTGGTGATTTATTTCTCCCAAGTGGTCTGAGTGCAACTTCCACTTCGCTTTCTAAAATTATAGGTTCATCTTCAAATGGTACTTCCTTAAATGAATCTATTATCCTTTTAGCTCTTTTCCTGACATTATTGACATGATTTGGTCAGATTTTGCATTATATCCTTTGACTGCTTTTGCCAGATCTCTCCTCACTGTAAATGCCACCCCATTTCTTCTTAGATTTTCATTTTCTGAGTAAAACATTGTGTAATTATTTGACTCAAAATGTCCCAGTCCTCTCCCCTTTAGCTTGCTCACTCCTAGTATTGCAATGTTTATACCTTCCATTTCTTGTTTTACTATTTCTAGCTTGCCTTGATTCATGCTCCTCACATTCTATGTCCCTACTATATGTGTTGAGCAGTTTTGGACCTTCTTTTTGCCTCTGACCATGTCAACATCCTTTTAGCTTGAGTCCAGTTGCATCATTAGCCACAGAAGTACTTGTAGTTGTCCTCTGCTCTTCTCCAGTAGCTCATTGAGTGCCATCCAACCTATGAGTCTCATCTTCTGGCACTATATCTTGTTTTATTTTGGATTGCCTCATCATAGGGTTCCTGGTAAACAATATCCAAAAAGAGGTTTACTATACCTTCTTCTGCACAGTACTAAAGTGTTAGCTATGGTACCACTACTGTTTTCTCTGAAAGATCCTCCAACAGTGTTTCCACACACTACTGCTGCTGCCCAGTAGCTTCTTGGCACATTTAGTCTGGCTCCTCAGCAAAAGCCTATCTGACACGGGAGAGCTTCTCAGAAGCATGGCGGCCTTCAGCATAGGCACAGGAGTACACAATCCCACCACCACAGAAAGGTAGTGCCATTGATAGGATTATCAGATGCTGTAGGCTATATTTCAGAGGAAGGAACTGGCAAAACCGTCTCTAAGTATTCCTTGCCTAAGAAAACCCTATGAAATTCAAGGGGTTGCCATCACAAGTTGACAGGTGACTTGAAGGCATATATACATACACACTTTATCCCGAATGTTTGTTGTTGTGTGTCTTCAATTAATTTCTGATTTATGCCCACCCTAAGGTGAGCCAATCACAGGGTTTTCTTGGCAAGATTTTGTCTTTGCCTTTCTCTCAGGCTGAGAGAGTGTGACTTGCCCAAAGCCACCCAGCAGGTTTCCATGGCTGAGCAGAGATTCAAACCCTGGTCTCGAGAGTTGTAGTCCAATGCTCAAACCACTACACCATGCTGGCTCTCACCCTGAAAGCACACACCTGAAACCTGTAGATCCAAGAAGATACTACATTCTTTGTTCCTTTCTGCCAAACTTTCTCTGCAAAGTCAATTCACCTGAACTTTCATTTCAGGGACAAATGAGCAGGACACCAGTGGTGCCATTTGTCTCTTTGTTGGATTTGGGGTTACTTACCTGTTAGTGAATGATGACTCCTTCCCTTCACTTCTCTCACTACACAGGGATATTTTTTATCTTGCTGTCTTTCCTCCAGAACTCTAAACAAAGTATTTTCTTTTTTAAAAAAGAAAGAAAAAAGGAGAAATAATTGCATGAGTGATTTCCTCCTCCCAAAGCTAGTTTATAACAACCATGAGGAAATGGAGAAGCTTTTCTTGTTGATCTTTCTTTGTTTGTTTGGTCTCTGTGCAGCTTCAATAAGTCACCTGAATGTGACAATCAGACCACCCAAGACAGACAAATCAAAGCTAATGACTTCCTACAATACAAACAAAGCCTGTTTGGAAAGACAGAGTAAAACCTTCCATACTCTTAACACCAATGAATTTGTAATTCAGAGGAAAAATGGGGAAATATGTAAATCTTGTAGACCAAAGGTTCAGAATCAGTACAGGGCCAGGGTTTCCAGGATGCCTGCAAGCTGACTTTCTGCGCAACCCCTATTATTGCTTCTTTATCCACTGGTCACCAAGGCAACAGCCACTTCCTTCCCCTCTCCACTGCCTGGATGAAACGCAGAAAGTACATTATCCATGAAATCAATCAAATAAAATGTATATAAATTTTCCTCATTAAAAAAAAAATAGAATGTGAAATGCTTGCATCTTCATTTTAAACTTTGCAGGAGTTTTGTGTACATAATTCTACTCTGCCTGAGGTCCGGTTCAGAGTATCCATTTGGGAGTTTAGTGGTAGGAAGGTGAAACTTTGTTTCTCCTGGCCAATCAATGTCCTCCTTTTTCCTCTTTTCTATTTATTTATTTTTTAAAAAATAATCTCCTTTCTTCTTTTTTTGGCAATGAGATATGCAAGTAGCAGAACTGAGCCAAGTTCCCCTTATTGGACTACACCACGCAGAATCCCACAGCCGAGCACTGTCAAACAACACCCCAACACATCCGAAACACTGGTTTCAGGGGAATCTCAGAGGGTGTCAACAGCTTAATGGTACAGGTATACATCAGTTAACAAAGCAGATGTGTTCCTTTAAAAAAAAATCTTAGCATAAAACTCATGATAAAGGACAACAACATAAATTAATTAAACATATACAACATATAGGATACATATACAGAACATAATAAACAAACATATTAAAATAATTACACATAAACTAAGACAAATAAACACATTATCAATAACACAAATATTGAGCTTCTCACACGTTGAGTGATCAGCTACAAAGGGTAAGTCCTTATATGAATATTTCAAACCTTTCTCTAATTCAGATTAATATTCCGCCACATGAGATCATACGCATTTTGACAGAGTGGCTTAATTCTTCCTAGTTTGGAGTTTATGTTATAAATATTATTCATTGTCTTTATTATTTATCTTTCCCTTTTTTTCCCATTACTTCCTAACAAAAGCAGATGTGTTCCTGGACATTACTTCTTTAACAGAAACTTTGATACCAGGGAAGAAATAACATGGAAAGAATAGGGATAGGTTCCTACACCAGAAAAAGAAAAGAAGTTCAGCATGTTCCAACAAACCTTTATTCCAAACAACTGGGTCAGGTAAGCCTTGCATAAGTAAACAAAAACATTTGGAACTTCTAGCAACCACTTGAAGACTTCTTGAAAAATGTATACAGGGATGATATTTTCTTTCCCCGTGCTCCACTTATGGTAGCCAAGCTTATAGATCTATACTTTTAAAACATGCTGGGAAGAGCTGGCAAGGCAGGCTTATTTACTCTCCCTTTTCTATCTGTTTTGCGGTTCACCCCTGCTTAGTAAGGGATTCTGGAGGCAGCTGCTGTTTACCTTGCCTGTTGTAAGTAGACCCACATAGCTACAGTAAGATGCAGGAGAGTAGAATCCCAGTCTTATCTGGTTCAAGCCTTGTTTATTGCATTGTTTACCACAGACAAGCTGCTGCAACCCAACACCAAAAGTCTGTCTTTCTCCAGCCCTCTTTCATCATCCTCACAATACTGAGGCTGCTAAAAAAAAAAAAAAAAAAATCAGAGAAGGAGAAAAAGTAAGGGACTTGATGGGTATAAAAAGACTTTGTAAAAAGGAGCTATGTTGTCAGAGGCTTTGTTAACTGAGATATGCCTGTACAGTTGGCCCTCCGTATCCATGGATCTTACATCCACAGATTCTACCATCCATGGCTTGAAAATATTCCCCCAAAAATAAATTCCAAGAAGTAAACCTTGATTTTTCTATTGTATATAAGGGACGCCATCTTACTGTGCCATTGTCTATAATAGGACTTGAGTATCCATGGATTTTGGTATCCATGCAGGATCCAGGAACCAAACGGATACCAGAGGATACCAAGGGCTCACTGTATTTCATACAAGGAGCCTGCATTGAGGAAAGTATTACACTCTGTTCTTCCCACATCATACCCCAATCAAACATCTTCTACCAGGTACTGCTTTTAAAGAAGGAGAAAGAAAAACACAAATCTTCTCCCCCATTTCTAGTCCTGTACTAAGATTAGCAGGGAAAATGTTTTACCCACAGCCCCAAAGAGGAAGTTCTGGAAGAATTATGAACTATGAAATCAAGTATCCTCAAAACTTAAGCCCAAGTTTTGTCCTGTTTGATGTTGACATTCATGCTACATAGTTATAGCACTATGATTCCACTTTAACTGCCATGGCTGCATCCCATGGAATCCTGGGATTGATAGTTTAGCCAGAGGCACCAGGGAAGCTCTCAGGCTGAGGATTAAGGGGTTCATAATGCTGTAGCTGTGCAGTGTGAAAGGGTCCCAGGAGACACCCAGCTATTTTATTCTAATCCAGAACCATGAAGCAAGTCATATTATTACATACCCTGGCCTGAGTAAGCTTATTATTACCACCATTGTCGTTGTTACTGCTTCTGCTGTTCAATACAAATGTGTTACCCTAAATGTTCAGGGGTCTTAAGGACCCTCTAAATATCAATATTAATTTGGGGAATTAATATACAGTACTCAGCTTGGCAATACAAGAGGAGGGCAACAAAGCAGGACCTTTTAACCTATGGAGAACAGGAGAGGTCCCAACAGACTGGAGAAGGGCAAATGTTGTCCCCATCTTTAAAAGTGGAGGGAGAAGACCTAAATAATTACTGCCTAGTCATCCTGACATCAATACTAAGAAAGATTCTAGAGCAGATCATTAAACAGACAGTACATAAGCACTTAGAAAGGAATGTTGTGATCACTAAAAGTCAACATGGATTTTTGAAAAACAAGTCATGCCAGACTAATTTTATCTCTTTTTTTTATAGAGTTACATACTTGGTAGATGGTTTTGTAGTTGGTTGATGGGCTGAATCCAAAGGGTAGTCACCAATGGCTCCTCTTCATCCTGAAGAGAAGTGACCAGCGGGGTGCCACAGGATTCTGTCCTGGGCCTAGTGCTATTTACCATCTTTATCAATGACTTGGATGAGGAAATAGAGGGCGTGCTTATCAAATTTGCAGATGACACCAAATTAGGAGGGGTAGCTGATACCTCAGAGGACAGGATCAGAATTCAAAATGACCTGAACAGATTAGAAAGCTGGGCCCAAACTAACAAAATGAATTTCAACAGGGAAAAATGTAGGATACTACACTTGGACAGTAAAAATGAAATGCACAGATACTGGAAGGGTGACACCTGGCTTGATGGCAGTACATGCAAAAGAGATCTAGGAGTCTTAGTGGACCACAAGCTGAACATGAGTCAGCAGTGTGACACAGCAACTAAAAAAGCCAATGCAATTCTAGGCTGCATCAATACGACTACAGCATCTAGATCGAGGGAAGTAATAGTGCCACTCTATTCTGCTTTGGTCAGACCTCACCTGGAATACTGTGTCCAGTTCTGGGCACCACAATTCAGGAAGGATATTGAGAAGCTGGAACGTGGTCAGAGGAGGATGACCAGGATGGTGGGAGGTCTAGAAGCCATGCCCTATGAGGAGCGGCTTAGGGAGCTGGGTATGTTTAGCCTGGGGAACAGAAGGTTAAGAGGGGACATGATAGCGCATGTTTAAATATTTGTAGAGATGTCAAAGTGAGGATGAAGCAAGCTTGTTTTCTGCTGCTCCAGAGACAAGGACATGGAGCAGTGGACTCAAACTACAGGAAAAGAGATTCCACCTAAACATTAGGAAGAACTTCCTGACAGTAAGAGCTGTTCGGCAGTGGAATATACTGCCATATAGTATGGTGGAGTCTCCTCCTTTGGAGGTTTTTAAGCAGAGGCTGGATGGTCATCTGCCAGGAATTCTTTGATCGTTTGTTTCTGCATGGCAGGGGATTGGACTTGTGGTCTCTTCCAACTCTATGATACTATGATTTTAAGCTAGATAGTACAATTAATTGATCTTTACTCAAGAAATAATAATAACACCATTCACCCAGACACTCAGGCTTCAAGCAATCACATACGGCTAGCAAATAAAGTAGGAAGGATTGGGCTAGAGAAATAGAGTAAGGGGTTGTTTTCAGGTGATACTGTACCAATCAGAGGAGTTTCGTTTGTAGAGAAAACCAGCAGAGCAGGGGTTCCTGAAGCAGAAATGGCTACATAGTCTGATGTGGAGTTGAGAGGAAGCTGAACTGTGCATACTTGAGTGGGGTTTTGAAGGGGTTTTTATATCCAAAAATTCCCTTCAGGGGATAGGATTTAGAGTAAAAGACAATACTTCTTGGAGGTTCTCAAGATAAAACAATAGACACTCCAGATATGTTAATGACACTTAATGTGCCTATACTTTGGCACCGAATGTGGGGAGCAACCCTCTTTATTTGGGGGAAGGTAGAGGTAAGATAGCTCTTTACAAACTTGCGTACCTCAGCTTAGGTTGATGGGGTTAGCCAGATGTACAGGCATGAAGTTGCCCTGTGGTTCCCTTTCTTTGGAATTTGGGCTGGCACTTCTTTAGTGTATACCTGACTGAGTCTCAGTGCTAGTCTTTAGGATTCCTGGGTTTGGGGAGTCCCTGGTTTACTGGCCACACTTCTTGGAAGGCCACAGTTGACCAAATTATTAAATATTTCCAATTACAGTTATGGGACAGGGGGTGTCAGGGCAGGTAACAAATGAAATAGAGCTGATATATCTACCGTAATGTACATACCATATATTCAAATCAAGCCCCTTTTGCCTTTCTCCTTTTTCTTTTTTTAACAAAAAGACAAAAAACAAAGTCAGTGCTCAAAACTGAATTGGTGGCAAACTCTGTGTATTTCTGTCCTCTGCTTAATTCCACCTACTAAAGATGAAATCAAAGGCAAGAGGACATCATATTAGGTGTTTTGCCACATAATTGTGTGAAAAGCTGAGTCATGCCAGACGGACATGACTGGGATATTTTGCAGCACTATAAACTTTAGCTGAGTATTTATATGTATCACTCCTCAGTGGCATTTCTATCGCCTCCCATGGCTATGGCTGATGAGTCACTGGCTCACCAAAACTTGTGATGTGAGGTGCTGTTTATGCTAACATCTTGATTCTACGTTTAAAAAAACAACACTTATATTTCTGTAAGCAACTAGTCCAACAAATAACACTGGCTATTTAAGTTCTCTCAGTTCGGAGTGCCATACAGAATGTTGGAGATGATGATGATGATGATGATGATGATTTCTTACCCACCTCTCCCTATGGATCAAGGTGGGGAAGAACACATTAACACATAAACATAACATTGGTTAAAAGCACATATCAATTAAAAACTTATATCAATTTTAAAAAAAACAAGTAAAACCAAGACATTTTAAAACAATCTATACACAATTTAAAATTCATACTTTAAAATCATTTGGATGGGCCTGCCAGAGTTGTAGCAGTGAGTCCTGGGTTCAAATCTCTACACTGCCACATCACTTACTAGTGAACTCCAGATGTTCCTTTTCTCTCAGCTAGCCTATCTACCTTCCCAGGGTTGTGGTAAAGATACACACATTGAGTACACCTTTCCCTGGGGTATAGCATCTGCAGTGAAAAGTCCTGCCTTACTAGAGGGAAGGCGCGCTACCTGAAAAGGAAGCCCTCACATTTATAACAGCCTTCTGCAATCTGGTGCCTTCCAGAGCTGTTGTACTACAACTCCTGTCATCAGCCAGCAGGTGGCATCAAGTGTATTGGCTGGGAGTATTGGCAATTGTAGACCAGTGCAACTTAAGTGTGCCAGGGTGGGGAAAGTTGGCTTCCTGTACTGTAATATTTTGTGTATGCCACTTAGGGGGAGGGGTCCTTCTGGATTAAAAGCAGGATCCAAAATCAGAACAAAATAAATCCTCAGGGGAACAGCTGGATCCTACTGCTGTGGTGGCAATTTCCCCATTAAATCTCTCCCCATCATGATTGTGATCTTGCTGCCTTGGAAATCTCTTCTTTGAAGCTACTGAGAGTGTCCACATTTTATCTTACTAGCTGGAAAAGAAACCAAGGGAATCTCAGGCCTAAACCCTGTTATTAGTCCAGAGTAGAGCAGACCTATTGAATCAATAGGGCATACCTAGGTGTTGACCCACCATTCAACAACATATTGAATGAGGGCTTGTCTATGCTTACTTTTAAAAAATCCATACTCACCCTGTAGTCAGTCACTGTGATCAGTTCACATGACATTTTGGAAAATTCACAGGGAATCCGCAGTGAATGCGCTTCAAAGGACTTTATCATTAACATTCTTTTGCCAGCATATTTTGTGGCGTTTTTATCCTGGCAAAAGAACTCCCCACCAGACCTACCTTGAGCAGTGTTAAAGAGGCAGCGCCAGCATAAACAGAGCACAAACAGAGCTCCATTTACTTCCAGGTTCAAGATCTTGGCGATTCTCACAAGAAGACACGAGTGTAGTAAATTTGAAAAATAAACAAAAATACAGACACAAAACAGACACATAAGCACAGACACACACTTTAAAACTAAAAAGTGAACCAGGGAGGTTCATACAAAAAGTGTAGAGTACCTGGTTTTTGCAATCTCACCTGGAAGTGTGCAGCCCATTGATGTTGTATTCACGTGATCATGATGGTGCAAGGTTTCAAACACCAGCAACACTGGCAAAACAATGCCAGGGAGATCTACCGTATTGACGACTTGGGCCATCAATAAAAAGGAACATCTTTTTAATTATACAAGATTGCAAAAGGATGGTGACATTTGATATGTCCGCCCTTTTGCATTAATTAGGGATCGGTAAGATGCCGTATTTGCTGTGTCTGATAAAGTCCAAGGGTTTTAATCCACTTTTTAAAAACTTACCGGTACCTTTTACCCCAGGCTTTCCCCCAAAAAAAGATAACCCTGTGTGTGGCCAGCACTTAAAGGTGGCTTTGATGTGAACCTAAGGGTGGGATGAGTTTTTAGTGGGCAAGACTGGCTGGTTCCGGCAAGTGTGGTATGTGTCACCATGTTGTTGTTGTTTTACTTCAGCACCAGACACCACAAAGCCAAGCTGATCCCCTCCATCAGCCTTGTGTCACCCCCTTTTTCTCTCTGGTTTTTCTTTGCAAACGAAGATTCAGGAAGGACTCATCCCGCGCTTTCTGCAAGTGTGCTGATGACTAAAAAGGCCAATCCGAGATAAACAAGTCCAGTTGCAGAAAGCACAACAGAAGGTCTCCTTGGGTGATGTTTCTGGGTTGTGATTCTTTCTGCGTTGTCATTTCTCTTCAAGACTTGTTTGGCGTGAGTTCTCAAATAAGGCTGCAGCACTATGGATAGTGCGTCTCCATGCCTCCCGATGTGAGGCCAGGGCGGACCATTGTTGGTGAACAATTTGGCTGAGATGTTGCTTCAGGGAGTCCTTGTATCACTTTTTTGGAGCACCCCTCTTACGCTGACCCGTGGCGAGTTCACCGTAGAGTACTATTTTTGGGAGGCGATGGTCCCCCATCCTAGAAACGCACCCTGCCCAGTGCAGCTGTGTTCTCAATATCATGGCCTCAATGCTGGTGATCCCTGCTTGCTCAAGGACAGCAACATTTGTCACATAGTCAGTCCAGTGTATATTTAGGACTGTGTGTATACAGCGCTGATGAAAGCGTTCGAGGAGTCGTAAGTGGTGGCAGTAGGTGACCCATGTTTCAGGTCCATAAAGGAGAATAGACAGTACAATGGCTCTATATACATTGATTTTTATGCCTCGCCTCAGGTGTTTTTTACTCCAGACTCTTTTGTAAAGTCTTCCAAATGCGCTATATGCCTTTGCTAATCTGTGATCGATCTCTTTGTCAATCTTGGCATCTGAGGAGATGATGCTTCCCAGGTAGGTGAACTGCTGAATGGACTAAAGCACAGATTTGCCTATGGCAATGTGGGGATGGTGGTGTTTGTCCTGTGGTGCAGGCTGGTAAAGAACTTCCATTTTCTTCAGGTTGACTTCTAGCCCAAACAGCTCTGCAGCTGTTGTGAAGCAGGATGTTAGGCGCTGCAGAGCTGCTTCTGTGTGGGCAACAAGGGCAGCAGCATCAGCGAAGAGCAACTCACGGACTAGATAGTTTCACTAATGCGAAGGTCCACATGCCTACATTCAGGGCAGGAAAAAAACGTGACTCAAGGCTGATGGGGGAGATGGAGGAGGAAAGAAGAGGGTAGCCTGATCTACCCCCTCACCATTGATCTCATGGCTGAACATGTTAAAAAACATAAATAAAATAAAATTTCATTTTTCCTTTCTCCCTCCCTCCCTCTCTCTCTTTGTATGTGTGTATACATTTGAAGTTCCCTCCCTCACTGGGCTGCGGAAGGGCAAAGGGGATTGGATGGGGGAGGCATCCAATTAGAGTGGATCCAACAGATTGAACAGCAAACAATAAGGGCTATTGGTTGATAGGTCAATGCATGCTTGCTGGGAAGGGGGGAATAATAATAATAATAATAATAATAATAATTATTATTATTATTATTATTATTTTAACCCACCCCTCTGCTCAACAACTGGGGCAGCGTACAACAGGATTAAAACAATAGCAAGTTAAAAAAAATCCTTCCCAATCCTAACCCTCCCAGCCCTTAAAACTAAATTAAACTAGTGGAGAATTAAAACAAACATAAAGTACAATACAATATACAAATTACGACAAAAAAACAACAACAGTGGATCAGACATGACCATGTGAGTTCACCAAGGGGAGTGTGTGGCCAGTTATGCCAATGTTACTTTGATGTGTCCTCTGTGTGTGGCACTAATGGGGTAACTGCAAGGTCATTTCTTGGTCACTGCAGACCAGGAAAATATGAGTTGAGGCTGGATTTTTTTTTTTAAAAAAAAAAAATTATTTTACTTTATTTTATTTTGTAGTGTAGACAAGCGCTGGGTCTACTTTAGTTGGGAATAACCAACAGGATGCCAGCCTCAGACTGCAACATTCCCCCCTCCATGGGTCACACTCCAAAACAAATCCTTAACTGTGGGAACACATCAATATTCCCTTATAGCACTTGGGCCTATGGTCCATGGGACTGATACAGCCCCAAGGAGCTTTCCATCTTCCTGCTAGTTTGATCTCCAATCAATCTCCAGTAAGTTAATACACAGAAAAAAATCCTATCATTTTACAATAAAGAAGTCACAAGTGTCTACAGTGTATTTTGTCCTGCTTTTGACCCACCATAGCTCTTATTACCAGGGATGTTGACACAAACCATCCAAAGCTAAGCTCTTTGAAGCCCCACTCATTTCAGAGGGAGTCATTTAAGCTCAGGTTTAGTCAATTCTCCTCCCTCCAAAATCAACGGAACTGAGCCCCTGTGCTTAACTTTGGCTGGACTGTATTCTTAGCTAGACACATTTCAACATTTTCCAGTTCCACTCTTCTGTTAAGTTGCTGAGAAATAGGTTTGGAGAAATAGGCTATATAGGTTGTCTCTTGATATGCCTTCTTCACTATAACTCTAGCAAGAATGCATGCTAGGATATCTTCTAGCAGCTCACCCCTGGGTGCAAATGTTCCAGGTGACAGAGTACCACAGTATTACCAAGGTGTTCAAAGTCCTTCACACTCACAGCCTTTGGAAATAAATGGATGGTTGGGAAATGAATCCAGATACCTTTTACAGACCTTTTTCTTTCCCCATTTACAACTCCTCAAACCCTCATCCCATTGCTTTACCTCTTACTCAGCGCCTCATAAATTATCAGTAATGCTCTCACATAAAACATTTATTAGCCCGAGCATCATGTGATTAGGAGCAGCTGCAAAATTTCTGTCAATATAAATCTATGCAGATTGATTTCTCATGAAAACAGCCCCAGACTTACATTGCCTGGACCATGACCTATAGTTAATACCTTTAATGCTTTCTGTTTGTATGTCTTTCTGGTTTCCTTGGCACCTGAAAAAGAATGCAGACTTTCCTCATTTTACAACACATATCACATGTGACTTTTTGTCATTATGTATCCCCTGGCTAATGTCACAAACTGGCACCCATGGGCATCTGCCAAGGTCCACAAAACCAATAAGGGTCCCACCATTGTCAACTTCCCTCAGCAACAGCTGCTCCTTACTTCCACTGCAGCTTGCTTGTCCATCCATGTATTCAGGTGAGAGCAACTGATCCTGTCATGTGGTCACCTGCTTCCCCCACTCCACATCCAGTGTCACATACTTTTTTTTTACAGTATGTGGGACAGCCACTGTATTTTTTGTATACACATTTCAAAAGCCAAGGTGAGCCTATAGGCTCAGGTGGCAGATTGGGAAGAGGGTCAGAGCACACCCATTGCTGCTGCTAGCCACTTGCAGGGCACACACTGTCCCACACAGTGGCAGTGCATCTGACCTCCCACAAAACTGCTACCTACCGAGCAGCCTGCCCTGCCCACTCCCATCTCCACCACCTCCTTGCTGCTTGACCAAACTGACCCCTGGTGTGACTGCTTGCTGTGTGGACCAGCCTTAAGTATCCTCTGCTTAGCACAGCCAACACCACTTTACCATCACAACAAAACTACTTAAATGTTCACAGTGTACAATTGAACTTCCTATTAACAAGGCATTGTGGGATGGGATGCACCCATGTTATCATTATTTTGCTGCCATATTTTTAAAAATGTGGAACGTGAGGGACTCACCGAGGCCATTTTGTTGGAAGCAAAGAGGCATCAACACTTGTATAAAGTGATTAGTGAGAAGGGGGAGCCTAGATAATGCCTGCCCTTTGTTTTCACCTCTCTGTATCTTCCTTTGGTCTGTGTACTCAAGTCTTTTGCTTCTTTCTTACCTGAAGACATCACTCCCCCCCCACCCTCAAAAAGTTAGTTAGTCTCTTTGTTTCCCTTTGTTTGAATTACTCCACTGGGCCACAGGAGGGGAGGGGAGAGAGGGAGGGATGCTGTTCTAAAATTAAACACAGGCCATCCTTCCTTGTTTCTTTTTATGGTCTTTTTATGATTTCCACTTTGGTGGCACAACTTAGAGATCTATGCTTTTTCAACTAATTTGCTTTTCTTTCTGTTTTGATCTTTACACATGCTCACTAGGTGATTCTGGAGGCAGCTCTTTACTTTGCCCATTGCACATAAGCATACATAACTATATTAGGATCACCTAGATAACTTGATATTCCCCATTTTAATTGTGTTAGTTTCAGTCAAGACAATTTTAATTACTTCACTAGGCTGGGAGGGAGGGGGAAAGGAAGGAATTCCATTCTAAAGATAAACACAGGACATTCTTTCTTGTTAGACAATGCAAACAGAGTTTTATAGTCCACATTGCTAAATGCAAGAAGAGTTAGGGAGAGAAAAACACCTGAGTATTTCATAGCCCTTCTTCTCCTGACCTCTGATGACTTCTCTGTGAGTAGCAACCCAGCTGAAATATCTCATTCTCCACAGAGCAGCGAGAAAAGTAATAAAATTCCCCACCCCGCTTCAGGAACAGGAAGAATAAAGGGAGAAATTTACATCACTAGATGCTAGTTTACACCCATATATGACAGCCAGCTTTTAGAGGCTTGTAACCAAGTTTAGGACAATTTTTTAAAGAAACTATCTCATATCTTAAAAATGGATTTCTTGAGACAATAACTGTATTTTTTTCTTTTTGTACCTTACAAGAGCATCCAGAGTAATTTCTCTATGTATACCACAAATTCATATTGCACTAGCCCTGCTGCGGTCTGCTTAATATAGATACCAAATGTTTTACCCAGTCACTCCAATCCTTTGCAGTCAGGAAAAAGGCCAGTGTCTTTGGTGACACAAAGATACATGACATGGAATGGTTATGTCATCAGGTGGAGGAGGGGGGGAGGGGGGGAGTGGCAGTCACTACAGGTACACCTAGGACTGACAGGTCAGATATATCCCAGACTCTGAGGTTTCAGGGACAAGGGATGACTCCCTGTGATGTCTCAGGAAGTGGATTCTGGTGATGTTATAAGTGTGATCAGGCAACCTCTGAAGATGTTGTGAAGCTTGATACTTTGAACAACAATCATAGTTACATGGAGCACTCTATTCAAATAAAAAAGGATAGAGACTAACAAATGAGGAACACACACACACCTTTCAAGGCAGCATTCTCTCCCTGAGACTTCTCTCCTCCACCCTGAGAACAGTAGAAGAGAGACAAGACCCTGAGTTCTGGAAACAATAACTTCATCAGAGGTTAGGAGAAGAAGTGGGAACGATATAGGCAGCCAGATGGCTGGTGGCAAGTGTTTTGGGCTGAGCCTGCCACCCACCCACTGGCTCTCTGGAAGGCATTGACAATAAAAGCTTTGAGAAGGAGCTATGGGGAGGCAGCTCCAAGGATGCCTTGCCTGCCTTCCACATAGCTGAGCTGGTACTGACAGAGGGTTCTGGTTCTTACCCTTTCTGCATTTCTCCTTTCTCACAACATCAGGAGCAGTACAATCAAACAGATGAGTGCCCACTCACCCAGACAGTTGCCGTATATTTGCCTAGATTGTTTTGCCCATCTGCTACTCTGGCTGGCAGTGACTCAGCAGGGTTATCTTTCACATCTCAGGGGCGGGCAAAGTATGGTCTGTGGACTGCATGCCTTTTCCTCAAAAATGTCCCAAAATGCCCTCTAAGGGCCCAGGAAAGACCAAAAACATCATGAAAATCCCTCTGTGCATGACTTTGGAGGGAGGAATGTTGGGGAAGGGGTGTGGGTTTGGGAGGCTAACATAGCCCCCTAGCCTTCTACAGTTGCCCACAGAAAAGCCAGAAATTCAGGACTAGCTGAAAGTACTGTATTTTGCTGCCCTGTGGTGAAGTAGTAAATTTTATCCACCCATCCACCCACTCAGGTTGAGGTGCATAGTACCCAAAGCCAGTCAAATTATTTTGGCATAGAAGGCAAAGAACCCCTCAAGTATGTCTCCCAAAATCTAGATAGGTAGGTAGGTAGGTAGACAGACACAAATTAAACAGTAATTTGCTGCTACTTTATGACAATCAAATTCTGCTGCCTGAGGCAACTGACTCACATTGCCTCATTGGTAGGGCCAATTCTACGAGGACTGAACCAAGGAATTTCTACATGCAAAACATGAGCTTTGCCACTGATCTATGGTTTCTCCACATGACTACTCCCCATATCTCGGATTGGTCTTTTTAGTCATCAGCACGCTTGCAGAAAGCATGAGATGAGTCCTTCCTGAATCTTCGTTTGCGAAGAAAAGCCAGAGAGAGAGAGAGATGGTTCTTCCACATGACTACTCCCCATATAAGGTTTTTCACACACCCAGCAGGAGGGGGTAAGTATGAGAATGAATGACTCAACGCTAATGAAAGACTCAGCAAGTCCCATTGTTTTCATTATGAAAATCATGCAGGAGCCCATGCTTATACCTCTCACTGGTATCCATGGGGCATGAAAATGTTCAGCTTCGACAGAATTGTACCCACTGATTTGCCAAACAAGAATGTGAAATAGAAACAACTTGGACAAAGAAGGTTTCAGTTTGAGCATTTGGCTAGGAGGCCAGAGGGTTAAAGATGTTAGATGATGGTATGGCACAAATGTGTTCACACTGCAAGGGAGACAGAGCAGAAAAATATGAGAGTGACAGCTGACAGAGTGAGGAAACCATTAGCACCAAAGGGCTATAAGGTGAAGAGGCAAAATGAAAGTTAGACTATATCTACAGAGACATGAATCCAATCAAGCAGTCTCGAAGAGCTATGGAGCAGAGGCATCTACAGCTGCATTGTCGTTGTTTTGGTGTCAGATGAGTGCACAACACCAGGAAACCTGCTCTAAACTACCCCAAAGTTTTAGTGCTCTCCAGAGCAGGGTGTTCCCACCCCACAAATTTCCACTGTGAGGTTCCTGATCCAGATTAAGACCTGAGCAGGAAGGGGTGGGTATTTCAGCCCTTTTTGCCCCTTGCTGCAGTCTCAATGTAGACTGAGCCCCCCTCTGCCTGCAATTTGCAAAGGAAATCATAAAGCTGGATTGATACTGCAGGGGGTGAAGGGTTAAAGAAACCCTCCCTATGGCACTAGATTGATGTGCATGCATGTGTACACATGCACACATTCAGCTGTTCTTCAAAACACTCTGGTCTGTCAGTCATCTATCTTTCTGCTTCAAATCATCTCATATATGTGCCTCTTTTCCTAGCCATTTCTTCTCCTACCCCAAGAAGGGATCAGGTTGCCCCAATTCACACAGCACCCAATTCACTCCTACCCCTTTCTGACACACAGCAATCCTTTCTATACAGTTATTTGTGCTCCAGACAGATCAACATCAACCCACTCTCTACTGCACATGGTCATACTTTCCAATAGCTGTTCTATAATGCAGTGAATTATAAAAGGGAATTCTTTGCTTGACAGTACAAGGGTTGGGATTGCCCCACACATACAGGCAAAGTAAATAAGTGGCATAAGAGATACAGGATATACTGGAAGCAGCCTACCAGAATGAGCGCTGTGATGGAGGAGGAAAGTGAAAGAATGTCCACAATTTGAAACATTAATATTTTCTGTTCATTAATTCAGTGTCTGAGAACATTCTTCATCCAGCCAGGGGAAAGACAAACTACGATCACTCAGGCCTCTCTCGATCTCTTTCTCTCTATTTAAAATATGCACACTCCCTATTGAGTTTGCATATTTGAAAATCTCAACATATTTTCCATAGGTTTGTCAAGTTTGGCAGACCCAGTGAGTTCCTTACAAGCACATTTCACGAGTTCATCTCTCTTTACTGGGTGGCGTTGACAAGGTCTCAAACATGGAATCTGTGGGTACCAACCATAGGGGAGCAGCTCTGTTTTTTAAAACAACAACACAGAACTCATTTATTAAATTGTGAGATATCTGTTTTAGGTCTCTTTATTTTTTAAAAAAATTAAAGGTTCCAGATGAAGTTCACTTCCATCTTCAGTTTTGATTGGCAGACACAAATAATACACTGGACTTTTCATCCTGTTATGGACAGGTTGTACTTATGATCCTGGACACAATTCGTTATTTTTAAAAACCTGGCTACATGTAATTAATTCCCCTTTTTTTGCAATAATGAAGGCACAGAATTATGTTGCATTGTGATTGCAACTTAATAAGGGATAATACCACTCCTTTTCCCAACATAACTGTAACTGGGTTTAACTACTTTGACTGTTACAGAGTTTTCTAGACATCACTGCTAGGGTGTGCTTTGTTGTACTAGAGGCCTGTGGCATGTAGCATTCTGGCGGGTTTTTAAAAGTAACTAAGAATTACAATTGAGTTACTCTTGAATAACAAAAGACAAGAGTTATATTTAATAGCAACTATATACAATGTTAGGTACTTTTGAATAACAAAAGGCAAAAATTATATTAAATAGAAGCTTCACTATTTATGCTATGTAACTGTAACTATAACTTGTTGTTTAGCTGGGTTGTGGGCAGAGCTGCAAAAGAATTATATCACTGTTTGGAAAACTGGTTTTTGGGCAGAAAGAGGGCAATGGAGCCTTGGAGAAAGACAGAGGTTGTTGAAGGGCTCTGGCAGTTCCTGCATTGCAGGCTTTCTCCTCCTGGATTTCCTGCTTCCTGCTGTTTTTCTTCCCCCACCCAGCATGCTGTCCATCACATATGGATGGGGTGGGTGTCATTTGTGATTGTGAGTGGCTTTTTTTTGCCCACTGACTGTCCCAAAGAAAGATTCTATATAAGGAAAGCTTCTATTTAAGGCTTGTACATATCTAAAAAACACATTGCCTAAATAAGCCATTCCCATGGAGTTTTGATCAACTGTGTAGAAAAGCAGATAACAGTGAGTATTTTTTTAAAAAAAAAAATGGTTCCAAGTAATACTTTTAAAATGTGGTTATCTTATTTTGTCAGTCTGAGGTGTAAACTGGCTGAACTCCAGCCCCAAAGGTTGCCTAATGTTACAACTGTTTTCCCTGATTATGCTGTGGAAGTAAAGGCTAGCTTTTCTTCTTCACAGGTGCTGAGAATCCATTTAACACAATTTACGATACTGAATTAATTTTCACGGCATGGACAATTAATCATGTGGCTGAGTTACTCTTACTTGGAACAGAGAGTCATTCCAATATTGTTTTAAGACTTACCTTAACCTCCCTAGATTAGGCAGAGGAGTACACAGTGGAAGAGTTTAACATGGATCCACACTCATAAATAATTTTCCCCAGGCATCAACAATAATATGTGGCACTCTGTGATTCATACTTTCCTAATACTCGGCAAAAAAGAGAGAGAGAATTTGCTTCCCATCTCTAGCTGGATTTGGTGGTATCTCCTGCCATCTACTGAAAGTGCAGAAGCAAGCTAACACATGGATTAATTATTATTATTTTCTTGATCCTTTTATCAGCAGGATCAGTTCAATAATCATTAGATTTTAGTAAAACACTACAAACAACCCAATGAAGCAGAAATCCATTTGTGTTTTCTGCTAGAGCTGGCATCTGGGTTTTTTACGTTTTGCAGGTCACATTCGGTCAAGCACCCAATACAATTTGTGCATCTTTATATTTTAGAATTGTTGTTTTTCTATAACAGCTTGAGAATCACACACAACATAATCGACTACTGTACTTACAAGCCTCAGTGTGGTGCAGAACTATACACATTTGCATGGAAGCACAATCTGTTAAAATCAGTGGCTGTGTTGATCTCCAGGTAGAACTACATGGGGAATATAACTTTTATGGGGTCGGGGGGAATGACCACATAGAGCATTACCACACAGAGGTCAATCAAGGCCACACCATGATATTTTGCTACCTGAGAGAAAGGGCAAGATGGAAACCCACCACCACCACCACTCCATGTACAGAAGCTAATGGGACACACTATTTGGCACTGAGGATGGTATAGCTCCTATAGAAAGCTTAGGGGGAAGTACAGGAAGACTAAACAG
Organism: Gambelia wislizenii; assembly: GCA_030847615.1. Taxonomy (NCBI): domain Eukaryota; kingdom Metazoa; phylum Chordata; class Lepidosauria; order Squamata; family Crotaphytidae; genus Gambelia; species Gambelia wislizenii. The sequence goes on from JAUMIR010000001.1 coordinate 264,334,630, forward strand.
TTCTGCCCTCCAACACATTGCGGCAACTCCCCACTCCCTCCCAGCATTTGCTGCCTGAGGCAGCTGCCTCACTGTGCCTAATGGTAAGTGGGCCAGAAGGCTAATCCAAGGCATGTATACTAGTAAGTCAGTCTGTTACCTGAATTGCGTGGAGTCCATGGGGATCCAACTAGTATCTGAATTTTAATATGGGTAATTTTAATTAGCTCAATGTGGCAGCGAGAAGTTGGGTAATGACAGGATCTTTTGACCTGTGTATACTGGTACTCACTGATGAGACACCAAGCCAGGGGATGAAATAAAAATGGTTTTTATTGAAAAAACAATCAGGGGAATGCACATACGCTTACACTCAGGCTTCAAGCAGTCACAGAAGGCTAATGAAGAAAGTAGGAAGTATTGAGATAGAGAAATAGAGTTTGGGATGATAGACTATACTATATCTGTCCAACCATCAGAGATTCATGTAGAAGCTGTAACCCTGGTGACACAGACTGGTGGGGTGGCAGAAGGAAGGGGATCTCTGCACACTTTGGCTGTGTTTTGGGGTCATATTTATATTCGATACTCCCCCTGAAGGGGTGAGTTTGAATGGAATACAATGTCTGCCGGAGTTTCCCAGGTTTAAACAAAGGATTCTCCAGATGTGTTAAGGATCACTAATAGCTGAAACATTAAAACTGATGGGTCTCAGGCAAACCTCTATTGATTTAGGATAGGTGAGTGGAAAGACCAGTTTTACAAGCAAAGAGTGTCCAGCTGCCTTGATAGAGTTATTGAATGACTAATTTCTATGTACATCTGGGAAAATTTGGCCATTTCCTTATCAGTTCCAGAGGGGATTCGCTTAATCCTTACCCAGGCATGTTTTTAAGGAATTTTAGCAGGCTACCTCCTTAGGTTTTCTGAGCAAACCTTGATTCCTTGTACTTGGGAATCCCTGGTCTACTATCAACCATGTGGAGTGCCAATAATAAACCAATATATGAAATTTAGCCAGTTAATTAATTATTACAAGAGTGGTGGTGTCAGGGCAGATAACAAGTCCCACTGAGTTTAATGGGACTGGGTCCCAAATAGCATATCCTCCAAATGTCTTGATTTGGCAGGGACAGTCCCAATAAATCTTCTGTAATCCCACTTTTTCAGCTGCTTTTAAAATGACCTAGTTTTTCTCTCTTCCTCCCACTTTCTTCTTTATCATCAGCTTATTTTCAATTGCTGCAAGCTGAGTTCAAAGTGCAAAATTAGTTTGCAGTCAATTAACTCAGCAAGTGAGAGAGGAGAGTATGGTGTGAAATCTTGCCCTTCACAGTAGGCTCAGGCAAAAGCAAACTGCTGCAAGCTCTCTTGTTCTTTCTCATTAATAAGTTTTGCCATCTGACCACATACTGATGTTACTTGTCCCCATGTATCTCAGTTTTCATCTGTGAAATGTTGGAGGATATGATGTAAGTGTGCACAAAATGGTTGTGTTAGCTGCCACTCTGTGGAAGGTTTCTTAGAAGGCCTACCAAAGTTGATGTAGCTTACTCTAGAGTCATTGGGTGCTTCCAAATGAGGCCTTCACTCTCCAATTTCACCACCTCATTCTTGGAAGTTAATGAGAGATCTACATGATGGTGTCTTCAGTTCCTAGCCCTCTTGTTTTTTCCCATTGCTTTTTCTTTCTTTTCTTTTTTTCCTTACCAGAGAAATTCTATGGGGAAGAACTAAAAAGAACGGCCTTTTAATGGGGTAGATAAGGAGCCCTTGTGATCACCTGAACCTGATGAAGAATAGCAATGGCAATGTAACCTAAACACCATTTTAAAAAATGTTAAATCCCTTTTTTTTTTTAAAAAAAAAGGAAAAGAACCCCTTAAAATAGCAAAGGTACAAGGTGGCTCTCTGGGATCACATTCATGACCAACTACAATCATAACAATTTGCCTACCTGTTTGCTGGCAGAATTGTATTGGTCAAATAAGACATTAAGGGGAATGCATATGCCTTGTGATAAGCCCATTTTCCACAATGAGGACTCCACAGATATATGTGGTTCAGGAATCAGACTTCCAAATTAAATCCACGTTTACCTTCCAATGACAAAGCACAAAACAAAACACTCTAAATACAAAATACAAAGGTGAGAACAATTACATACCATGACAAACAGATGTCTTTCACTACTTGGGCTTCTCTCTCTGGCTTTTCTTTGCAAACGAAGATTCAGGAAGGACTCATCCTGCAAGCACTTACTGCAAGCATGCTGATGACTAAAAAGGCCAATCTGAGATAGACAAGTCCAGTTGCAGGAAGCACAGCAGTAGGTTTCCTTGGGTGATGTTTCCGGGTTGTGATTCTTTCTACGTTGTCGTTTCTCTTCAAGACTTGTTCGGTGTGAGTTCTCAAATAAGGCTGCAGCACTGTGGATAGTGCGTCTCCATGCCTCCCGATGTGAGGCCAGGGCGGACCATTGTTGGTCATCAATTTGGCCGAGCCTGAGATGTTGCTTCAGGGAGTCCTTGTATCGCTTTTTTGGAGCGCCCCTCTTACACTGACCCGTGGTAAGTTCACCGTAGAGTACTATTTTTGAGGAGGCGATGGTCCTCCATCCTAGAAACATGCCCTGCCCAGCGCAACGGTGTTCTCAATATCATGGCCTCAATGCTGGTGATCCCTGCTTGCTCAAGGACAGCAACATTCGTCACATAGTCAATCCAGTGTATATTTAGGATTGTGCATAAACAGCGCTGATGAAAGTGTCCGAGGAGTCGTAAGTGGTGGCAGTAGGTGACCCATGTTTCAGACCCATAAAGGAGAATAGACAGTACAATGGCTATATACACAATGATTTTTGTGCTTCGCCTCAGGTGTTTATTACTCCAGACTCTTTTGTAAAGTCTTCCAAATGTACTATGTGCCTTTGCTAATCTGTGATCGATCTCTTTGTCAATCTTGGCATCTGAGGAGATGATGCTTCCCAGGTAGGTGAACTGCTGAACGGACTTAAGCACAGAGTTGCCGATGGCAATGTGGGGATGATGGTGTTCGTCTTGTGGTGCAGGCTGGTAAAGAACTTCCATTTTCTTCAGGTTGACTTCCAGCCCAAACAGCTCTGCAGCTGTTGCGAAGCAGGATGTTAGGCGCTGCAGAGCTGCTTCTGTGTGGGCAACAAGGACAGCAGCATCAGCGAAGAGCAGCTCATGGACTAGATAGTTTAGAGTCTTAGTGTGAGCCCTCAGACGGCTTAAGTTAAACAAGCTACCCTCAGTACGGTAACGTATATAGATGCCATCGTCTTCTTCAAGCTCTGCCATAGCCCTTTGGAGCATCATGCTAAAGTAGATTGTAAATAAATTTGGTGCAAGAACACAACCTTGCTTCACTCCATTAGTTATTAGAAAGGGCTCTGAAAGAGCATCACCATATCTGACTTGACCATGCTGGCCCTCATGTAGCATGATAATCATTTTAAGGAATTTTGGGGGAGATCCTAGTCTTTCCAGGATCTGCCACAGACCTTTTCTACTCACGGTGTCGAAGGCTTTGGTGAGGTCAACAAATGTTACATAGAGACCCTTGTTCTGCTCTCTTCATTTCTCTTGCAGTTGTCTAAGGGCAAATACCATATCTGTAGTACTCCTATTGGCTTTCAGGAAGTTCTTCTGCAATGGTAGGAACTAATCTGTTCAGGAGTATCCTTGCAAGGATTTTTCCAGCAATTACTGCTGCTTCTATATACACTTACTGCTGCTTCTGTATACATGCTAAACACATTGCCTACTTTGACTCACAGACTCTCATCCATCTGGCCTCTAAAAAGATCACAGAGCTGTAAAGTCAGGGCCCACTGTATAAAGCAATTTAAAACTGCACACTTTTCACAGATTCAAGCCAAGAAAACCCTTATACACACACACACACACGGCTTTGGTAAAGAGTCACATTTTAACTTGGCACTGATATGGATGTCTGCAGCAATCAAGGCTTCAAGGGAAAGGTATTTAACAACTGGGGTGCCAAAGCAGAGAAGGCACTCTCCCCTTATCTCACATATTCTGCTCCCACCAGTAGAACACAAAGAGCGCCCCTCTGCCAGATCTCAGTGCTCAAGCATATTTATGTACCAACAGACACTGCTCTCGGGCCATCTAAGGCTCTAAATAGCAGCAGCAGCAGCAGCAGCTTGACTTGACTTGAGATCAGAATCATATTGGCAGCCAGTTCCACTCCTTCAGAACTGTAGCCATATAGTTTCTGTGAGGTGTTTAGGCCAGTGGTCGAGCTGTCATGTATTGGACTAGCTGCACTTGCCCTGTCATCTTCAAGGCCAGCTCCATGTACAGACATTGCAGTAATCCAATTAGGAAGTTACTGGTGCTTGTGCTAATGTGGCCAGGTTATCCCCATATAGGGAAGGCTAGAGTTGGTGGGGCAGTCAAAGCTATCTCAAGGTACACAGAGATCACCTGGGCCTCCCATGACAAAGACGGATCCAGGTGGTCTCTCATGCTATACACCTGCTACTTCATGGGAGGTATAAAGAAGTGCAAGCTGTTCACTCTATTCCTGAACCAGGTTTTGCATCCTTCTCCCATGTGGTCTGCATTCACTCTGTAATTCACAGTGGGCTCTGGAGATATCAGTATATTGCGAGTCAATACATAGATTGTGAAGGTCCTGAGAAACTGGAGGAGGAAACCATGCATATTACTTTAAGCTCACATAAAGAAGGATATAAATATAAGAAATAACCAACCAAACAAGTTAAGTGGCTGTAAGAAGCACATTTCTGAGTAAACTGCATCCACAGTCATATCATACATACATGTTGAGTTTCCCTTATCCAGAATTCCAAAATCCAAAATTGTCACATGAGTGGCTGAGATAGTGACTCCTTTTCTTTCTGATGGTTCAATGTACACAAACTTTGTTTCATGCACAAAATTATTTAAAACTATTGTGTATAAAATTACCTTCAGGCTATGTGTATAAGGTATATATGACACATAAATGAATTTTGTGTTTAGACTTAGGTCCCATCTTCAAGGTATATCATTATGTTTATGCAAGCATTCCAAAATCTGAAATATTCCAAAATCCAAAATATCACTGGTCCTAAGCATTTTGGATAAGAAAGACTGAACCTGTATCTGATCATTTGTATGTTACCCAAATTGCATGGGGTCCATGAAGAACCCACCTGTGTCCAGATATTAATTTGGGAAAATTTAATTAGCTCAATATGCCACCAAGAGGTGTCAGGATAATATTACTTTAAGTGCAAAAGGAAAAATGTTGGAGCAACAGACCACAGATAAGCACAGCTAAAGTGGGTTTGTTCACAGCTGTGGCTAGGCAGAAGGCTAAGTAAGACTCAAACACTCCTATATAGTTGAAGCACAAGATGCATTATGTGTGGGTTGGTGTTGTGAGGAGTGTTGGTGGATGTTGGAAAAATTGCTGTTGAGTTCATTAATGAGGTTTCCTGTGTATATACTGTGTTTGTTTATACTGCAACTGAAGATAAAGGGCTCCAGATATCTTTGGATGAACCCTGCTGCCTGTAAGTCATTTATTGTATGTGAAAGTGGGTCTGAACAGTGAAATGGCTGCTTGCTGAAGCCTTTGTTTTTCTGCCCTTTCTGCTGCACAGTTCTGTTGTTTGTCTACTCCTGGGTTAGTTTGTTCCCAAGCTGTGCCAGGTACCTCTCAGTGCAGCTAGCACTCAGCTTTGTTTGTTTTCAGGGACATTATAACATAGCCAATTCTGATTGGCTGCATACTGTCATGATGTTATCACATTCATAATATACACCCTAGTTGATAGAAATCATGTTATGAATGAAGAACATTTTCTTTTATCATTGCAGGAAACTGCACTTAAGCAGTAGCATAGGTGAACAAGTTCAGGAGGGGAAAAGCATTTGGAGAAGCTAGGAAAAGGAAGAGAAAGAACATATTTTGTACACACACAAAAAGTGAATGGATGAACATCCAGTGCAGCCTTGTACAATACTCCATCTCATTCTCTTATTTATGTAAAAGGCATGTTTCTATTATGTTTGGCTTGCCCAAACATAACCTGAAAACTGTCAAACACTCATCAGGTCAAACCATATAACCTTGAGTTAGATTTTTGAAAATCCTTACATAAGCAATCAAACAGCCTTTAGTCATCTGATTCATTCAGGACACAAACCTTGCCGAGAAGCAGTATATAGCAGTGTTGCTCCAGGAAATGAACAGGGGCTTCTGGGCTCCAGCGCATCCTCTTATACACCTTTGGCGGGGGGCATGAATGGATTAACTCAAGTTAATTTAGAGCACAACTTTATGCAGAGCACAATTTCAATCTCTACTGTTGCTGCAGTGGCAGCAAGAGCAGCAGTCGGAGAAGGGAAACAGTTTTATGGGACATGAGCTTTTAATCCGCAGGGTAAATGGTGAAGACAGGTTGGACGGAAAGCATGGCCATGGCCCCCATGTCCTGAAGCTGGGGCCCTGGCCAGGGTCTTTGGCAAGCCCTCTACCTATTGCTAAGGTTAAGGGCAGTGAGATGCTGTACAGGATTTAGAATAAAAATTAAAATAAGTCAGTTTAAAGTAATATTTATATTTATTTTAAAGAAACTAAATGGATTTACATAATAAAAGCTTACAATGATATTGTGCCACCACCCTCTCCTAATCCTGGGCCCCAGGCTAGAGCTTTGTTGGCCCCTCCCTTGTGGGGGCCATGAGCATGGCACAGTGGAAGAATGACTCAACAGCCAAGGGATCCCTCAACAACTCCAGAGACAACCGAAGAGTCCAGCCAGCCTGGATTCAGAAGCCAGGGTCTCTGGAACCAGTGGTGTAAGTGGAGCCAGTGTTCACAAAGTAAAAGTAACAATACTTTCTGACTGGCAGCGTTCATGACATCAGCTGCAATCCAACATCCCCTCAGCATAGTATAAATATCCCCATGCAGAGATAGGTTGCACTAGTACTACACAACCCCCATGCAAAATAGCAACACATGCAGCACATGTTAATGATCGGGTGCCATAGCGAAATACGCAATGTGCAACCACACAGCACAATTTGCAATGCATAACCACAAGGCGCAGCATTGCTGTGTGCAAAATTATACCTCTGGCACTCTCAGCAGAATACATTTGTTTTGCTATGGTTAGCAATTTGCCCCAAATGCACAGCATGACTTATGCATGCATATCTCACTATCAGAATGCCAGCCATAATCTGTCAAACTCCCATTCCCTTTGAGCAATCCATACTGTAGCAAGGGGAGGGGAGGGGATTTGTGTGGTGTTTTTATAAAAACTTTCTTAGCAACAATATATTGCTGTGAGCTCTCCCTCTCTCTTTCTGTCCAAAATATTTTGTGGTAGTTCAGTTTTGAATGTGAAATTAAGGTTCATTAACTTTACAAAACACCTCCTGTTTGTGGAAATTAAAATGCCTAGAGCTAGTTTGTCACTATGGAGCAATGCAGCTGCTTGAATGTTTGGGGCATGGCTATGAGGGCTGTCGGGGATAATTGCCTGCACTTCAGAATTTTCCCATAACACCACTGTACTCAACTAGTAATGGCATGACATGAGAGTCTAATGAGTTCAGGGAGTCTGTGCAAAACACATGAGAAATTCTGCAGAAGCCTAGACAAATAACAAGGCCAAGCAAGATGGGCAAGAAAATCCTACCAGGGCTTAGAATGTCAGGGTCCAGTCCAAAAGTCAACATTTATCTGTCCTGGGCATCACAGAGTCTAAGCTGGCCACAGGTCTTTTTGCCAGCTCTCAGCTCACTTTAACCCATGACGAACAGTAATGGGTGTGGCCAGAGATGAAACTGGGTGGTGCCCAAGTATAAGTGGGTAGAGTTATAGGAGAGACTCATATATTTGTTCTGTATACTGCGTGAGCATAGGTGGTGGAACATTTGCATCATGCAGCCATTATTTCTCCCCAGCTTGAGCAACAGTCACTCTAGCAGTTCTGCATCTGTTGGCCAGAACAGGGTGGACAGAGCATAACGACTCAGTACCCAAGAGTCAAGAGAGGGAGAGGGGACACTGCTCAGGAAGAGTCTGAAGATCTAGACTGAGGACTTTATCAGACGATCCCCTTTAAACGTTCTTTTGCCAGCATTAAAAAAAAAATACATTTTTATGCCGGGAAAAAGAACACCCCCTGCACTTGCCTCTAATCCCAGCAGAAGGCTTCCTCAGCAAAGAAGAGGAAGTGAAAGAAGCTGCGTTCACTTCCTCCTTTGAAATCCTAAGTGATTTCATCGCACTGGAAAATCAAAACTAAAATCAAAAATAAAACACAAAAAATTACAAAAAGCACACACTTTAAAACTTCCCAGTAAACCAGAGAAGATTTTAAAAAGTTCATCACTTACCTGGATGTCCTGATCTCACCCGGAAGTGTTGGCGTTGGACCAGCCATTGATGCTGCATTCACGCGAGTTAAATGGCCCGAGGTTTCACACATCAGCAATGCCAGCACCAAAACAGGACAGGCAATCTATTCATGGCTCGGCCCATCAATAAAAAGAAACGCCAGAATAACAACAGTGGAATGCAAAAGGATGACGTTGTGTGATATTGTGTTCCTTTTGTGTTCCGCTGTCATTTTTCTGGTGCCACATTATCTGCATCTGATAATCTCCTGAAACCCTGGAGGTCTACAGAGCCAAAGGAAGGGAGAGTAAATATGGGCTTTGAAGTTGCCTAACCCCACTCAGCAACAGCTGGAAGTAGACTCAGCCACAGGTCCACAGATCACCTGAAGCTCATCTACACAAGCCAGGATACACCAGGTCCCTGCTGGGGTATCCTGGCTGCGGATCAGGTCTGTGTCTCCCCCATTACCTCAGCGAAACAGGCTAGAGTCCAGACAGGAACACTGACCCATTGCTGCAGCCGCCACCATTTTCCTTGCCCTCCCGGCATTGAGGAAGCTGGCTGCAGCATGTGACCAAAGGTCCCCTGCATGCCTGCAGGACCCCTTCCTGAGCCCAGGAGGGTAAGGGTGACCAGCAACTGGGGCGACAAGCTGGCCTGCTGGGATGGGCTCCTGTGGACATACGGGGCCCACTCCCTTTTTCCCCAGAAGCAGCAGCAGAGTAAACTGGGTATTTTCTTATAACGCTGTATCAGGCCCTACCCTGGCTTTCCCCATCTGAGCCCCATTTCTACCCCAGGGGTTGTAAGGACTGCCTGGGGGCAGAACAGGGCAAATGGCCTACATTGTATAGACTGCAGAGCTCTCAGATGGGAAAAGCTGGGGTAAATTGCCCATGCAGATAAAGCCCTGGCCACATAGTCTTCCCCACTATGGTGAGAAGTATTCTGTTTGTGTTATAATGCATATTTCTGTATTTTTGCCTATACCTATACATAAATGCATGGAGATTTTAGGCAAATCTGTATACACTCTTGATGATGCATTTCTGCTTTGGGGTGGGGTTCAGGCTGCCTGAAGCTCCATATTTTCCCATATGAGCATGTCTGGGCTCTAAAATCTCTGAAACAGACTGTCCTCTCATGGTTACCATATTGGCACATTTTGGTAGGAACGTGAAAAGACCTCCCCACCTGTGAAACTCCCCTGCCTATTGTCTTTCTATTGTCTAGCCAAATGATTCCAGACTGGCCCCCTGCCTATTGTCCTTCTACCCAAATATCTTTTCATACCAGCAGAATTTTAACAACTTACTGACTATGAGGGAAAGGCTTTTAACACTGGTGCTATACCATCAGAAAATCTGATATTTTTTAAAAAAAATTCAGGTGTATTTTATTATTATAGAGTGTTTAAGTGTGCTTTAGCTCTGTGTAACTTTTTACTTTACTTGTATGGTTTTATCTGTATCTGTTTAATTTTGTTAACATATTCAGAGATAGTCATGTTGGCCATGCAGCAAAATACAATAAAATAAAATAAAAATCGACAAAACCTTTATTGACCAACCAAAATGCACAAAATACATCATGCAGACTTTTAGAGCTTCACTGGCTTCTTCATCAGGCAAAGATGTTAAAAATCATGCTGTAGAAGAAAAGTGATGGTGTTAGAATCACAGGCATACGTTTTGTCTAAGATCTTACTTCTGTTGTCAGTTAAGATAGTCTAGAGGGTTCTCAATGCAGGCAGAGGCCTCTCCCCTTCTTGGCCATGTGGGGTCCAGGGAGAAAAGACAATAAAAGGCAGGTAATAACATTTCAACTACATTATCAACAGAAAAGTAACTTCCCTTGAGATCCAGGCTACCCCTGTCCTGTGGGATGGTAACTTCCCCTTTTTTAGGCAGAAAACATTCAATTTCTCAATAAGTCTCAGTACTGTTATGTCTGGAAAAAAATTTAAGTGCTGTATAGGTAAAACTTCCCAATTGTAATCCAAATGAAAGAGTTTTACCTTTGTTGGAGGTAGAAACCTCAAAGAGCTAAGTCCCAGCCCATTACCTCCCTCTTGTTAACGTTTCCCGTTGTGACAAAATTCAATATCTTCAAATCCAGGAAACATACTCAGGGACAGCCATGTTGGCCACGTAGCAAAAAACTTCAAAATCCCAAATCCACAAAACAGTAATACCTTTATTGGTTCACCAAAGTGCACAAAAATACATCATTTTTGCTTTTAAGGTATCACTGTTTTGTGGATTTTTGATTTTGTTGTTCAGTTTTGCTGCAAGCCCAGTTGGGTCCCAGTTCTGAGAGACCGAATGGATAGATATCAAATCAGATCAGTGACCTGCCCCATGAGATTTTTCAGAGCCAAAGGAATTCCCCCTGTGTTGTCCTCAGTAGTGTGAAAGCTGCAGCCCTCTTCCCCACTCATTTCTTCCCCAGTTCTTCTTGTTGTATCCCCAAATTATAGATCCCAGGCCTTATGGACCTGAACTCATTGTATAGCAGAGGTGCAGTGGAATGCGATGCATGTTTGCCCCAACATCAATCTCACTGTGTTCAGTAGTGTTTACTTTCCTAGCACATCATATACATGATTGGTTGGAATCATGCTGCTTAGGTACACTGAACACACGTGTAAGCTGTTGGAACCTGTGTTCAGCTACTGATGAGAAAGACCTTTCTCTGTTCAGTTCTGAATTGACCACATGTAGCTCTCCCCAGCTGAAACAGCTCTTTCTTTCATGGGTAAATCTTTCCCCATCAACGATCTAAATGGAAATGTTTGTGCACAGATTTCTACTACCTTTTAAGCACTTGATTCTGCAGCTATGATCAGGGGCCCTTTCACATTACACGATTATAGCACTACATCCCCTCCAACTGTCCCAATTTCACGGGGACAGTCCCAATTAATCTGTCATCCCACTTTTCAACTGCTTTTAAAATGTTCCAGTTCCTCTCTTCTCCTCTCATTTTCCCTCTCTGTCCTCAGTTTACTTCATTTGGCACAAACTGAGTTCAAAATGCAAAAGTAATTTTCACTCAGTTAACTCAGTGGGGGAAGAAGAGAGGTGGGGTGGCATCTTGCCCTTCCCTGTAGGCTCAGGCAAACACAAACTGCTGCAGCCTCTTGTAACTTGTGTCTTGTATTCTTTCTCTTTTCTTTTTTCATCTCTGATGTTGCTTGGCCATGTGTGCCAACTCCCAGTTCTCATCTGTGAAATGTTGGAGGGTATGGCACCAACATGTAGTGGTTTGAGTGTTGGACCAGGACACTGGGGACTTTTTCAGACAACTTAAAAGTCATCGTGAGGAGCCACAAGAGGCACGAAGCTGTCTCGCTGCAGGGGTCCTTTTTCAGTAAAAAGTGCCACCTTTTCCCTCCATGGAACACAGAGGTGAAATGGAAGAAGATGGCATTGTCTGAAAAAGGACCCCTGCAGCGAGACAGCTTCATGCCTCTTGTGGCTCCTCAGGACGACTTTGAAGTCATCTGAAAAAGTCCTGGGAGACCAAGGTTTGAATCCCCACACAGCCATGGAAACCTTGGGCAAGTCACACTCACTCAGCCTCAGAGGAGAGCGAAAAGTAACACACACACCCGCCATCTGAACAAATTTTCCCAAGAAGACCCCATGATAGGGTTGCCTTAGAGTCGCCATAATTCTGAAATGACTTGAAAGCACACAGCTACAACATGGCACTATTATTCCACTTCAACTGCCATGGCTGCATTGTATGGACCCTTGGGATTTGCAGTTTGGTGAGGCCCTAGAAGAGCTCCCTGGCTGAGGGTTCTAATTGTTCCTCCCTAAACAGCAAATCCCAGGATTCTATAGGATGTTGTTGTTGTTTTTATCATCTTTTATTTGTATAGCGCCATCAATATACATGGCGTTTTGCAAGAAAAAGAGCAACAAAATAGTTCCCTGCCCTCACACTTACAATCTAATAAAGACATGATACAAAAGGAAAGGAGATGGCAGTAGGGGACGGGATTAAGTCTAGCATTCTCTTCTCTCTCTCCTTGGTCAGGGCAATGGCAGTTGGGATGGAGGGAGGGCCATTCTGCTCGTGGGCCAAGGCAAGATGGAGCTCTTCCTGCCTCTCCTTTTCTCCCTCCTTGGCCAAAGCAACAGCAGTTGGGATGGAGGAAGGGCCATAGTGCATGTTGCCATAGTGGTTAAAGTGGAATACTAGTTCTATAATGATGTGGTGTGAAAAGGCCTTGTCTTGTCACTATTCCCCACTCCCTTGCGGTGAGTACAATGCAAAGGAGTATGCGCTAGAAATAGGTGGAAATGGAAACATGTACGTGGAAACCTTGTACATCACAACAAAGACGCCCCTTCCACGTATTGCTGTTTAGAAAGCAAAGGAAGTTAATGACAGATTCCTTAACAATTAACACTTTCCAGGGTTGGCCTTCTGGGAGACATGACGCCCCTGTGTTGGAGAGAGGCCCAACAATTTAATTCCCATTTGTGGCAACCATGATTGCACTGCCATTATTTTTAAGCAAACACTCTTGCTGAAGAGAGTTCAGGAAGAATGTATTTATCATTCTTTCTGAAAGGAAAAGATACACAGGAGGAAAGAAATGTTGTGCCACAAGGGACTGGATCAACAAAGAGAGTGCAGCAGAAAGTTCAACTTCAAGTTCTAGATATTTTTGAGTCTTCAGTAAAGTTAGATATTCATGAATGTATTAGTTGCATATATATTGCACTTTTCACCAATGAACTTGCATTTATATTCCACTTTCCACCAGTGAACTCAAGCCACCATACATGGCTTTTGCCCACCCCACTTTTATCCTCACAGCAATACTGTAATGAGAGTAGACCCAAGGCAACTGGTGAGTTTTCATGGCTCAGTAGGGCCTTGGACCAGGGTTTCCTAAGTCTCAGGAGTTTTCTAAATGGTGAAAATACTCCTCATAGAATTCAAGGAGAATACGACTCGTCTAAATGACATCCCACATCAATCTGCAGCATTCGGAAGGAGGGGAGTCAAATCTTCCAAAAACTCCGTAAGAAAAGCCTTTGCAGCTTTTCCCAAAGTTTTTAAAAAGCTCCATGGGGAATGTGCCTTCCTGCTCATTGGGACAATCTGGTTTGCATTCATTTGCATTCCTGATAAGAGTGGAAATGGAAGCTGATTGGTCAGACACAAGCAGGGGGCAGAGCTTGCTAACAAGGCAAGCACCCAAAACCACCATGTTGGATTTTCACCTTAACTATCATGTGCTCAGGCGATGAAACAGCCTTTTTCTTCTATTTTTTTCTTTTTATTTATTTAGGTGGAATATTGCACTTGCACACCTTAGATATGCTTTTTTTAAAAAAAAATACTGTTCAGTGGCATCAACTGGTGACAATAAAAATGAGAGTAATTCACTTGCACCCACCATCTTGATTCACAGACATTTGGGACAGCAAAAGTGGGTGCGATTTTGCAAAAAACCCACTAAGACAAATCAAAGTTGCTTCAAATTGGCATTAGTATGCATCCATCCACATTTTCCCCCCTCATAGAGACAGACCCCTTGTCAAATGTTTTAACCACTATACAATCTTATGTAACATGGAGGTGTGGAGTGGCTCCCCTGTGAGTTTTGTGTGGCCTTGATGTTAATGGTGGAGCTATACAAACTAATGGATTGCTGGTTTTCCAAGTACATGGAACACACATGGAACACCATTGCAATTTATCTGTAATGGAGTTGATTTGAAATTTGAAGCACTGGAATGATGTAGCTTTGAGCTAACAATCTGCTTGAGCTAAGAAGCATTATAGGAGATTATCAGATGCACAGGGACTCCAGATTACAAAAGGGCTTCCCTTTCAGACAACGTCATTCACTGGTCGTCATGCTCCCATGCCCTTTCCGTTCCCCCGGTGCTCCTTTTTATTCACGGGCTAAGCCATGAATTGCTCTGTCATTCCGTTTCTGTAATGGAATGATGGGTGAGTGAAAAGGTGCCCCGTTATGCTGGCGCAATGCCAGTGTCACTGGGAGGTCCGTGCCGAACACTTCCAGGTGCGATTGGGACAAGGAGGTAAGTGACACACTTTTTTGTACCCTCCCCAGGTTACTTGTATTTTTTAAAGTGTGTTTTTGTGCTTGGTGTAACTTTGGACATTTCTTTTTCTTTTTCTTTTTGAATTTCCTACGCGATCATCCTCTCGCGAGAACGGCTGGGATTTCCATTCCAGGAAGCGAATGCTGCTCCGTGAAAGTTGCATTCACTCCTAGGCTGCTGGGGGGGGGGGGTGGAGAAGCAGCAAAGTTAGGTCTGAAAACTTTTAATTTTATACCATCACAGGGATGGGAGTGAGGCGGGAGAGGAAATAGCAAGACAGGGACACTATTTTTGTTCCTGTCTGATAGTCTCCCCAATGCCTACTCAGCATCAAGGATTGGGAATGATTTCAGTTTCATTTTCATATTTTCCTGACTGCAAGTTTCTTTCAGACCCTTTCCACATCCATTTCTGTATATGACATGCATGCAAAACTATTCTCATATATAGGTTTTTATACATGCTTTTCTGTGCATATGCACTTTGTGGAAGTGATTTTTATCTATTATAACATGACATGCACACATTTTTCCCCAATAGATGCATTTTCTATATGATTTTCCTTAATCATACTAAATCTTTGTGTTGCCAACCACATTAGCAACATTCTGAAGAATGCAGGTTTCAATACTTTTAGGAGGTATGAACTGGGTAACTTTATGTAAAAATTCAGAGAATGATTTGCTCTCCATCCTTGTATGGCACTATGGGTGCGGCTATACGATCATAAAAAAAGCCGTATGGGGGGCAAAAAATACGAACAGCCTGTCGTTCGTATGCATACGAACCGACTATACGATTTTTAAGCCCCCTAAGCTCCATATGACTCCCTCTTCCCGAAGCTGGCTGGAGCGAGCAAGCCAAGCTGCAGTTTTAAATCTCCCGCCGCTTTTTTTTTTTTTTAAGGTTCCTGGTTTGCGGACATTCGGTTTTCCGTATTTACAATATAAAATAAAAATAAATAAACATATAAATTCACGGACTTACCGGACGCTCGCTAGCCAGGAAACCAACATGGCGGCCGCTCCCAATTCCCCTCTGTGCTAGCCCCGCCCCCTCTACTCGGCCAGCCAATCAGATTACCCTGCCTGTTCATATGTGTGCGAATGGACTGTACAGACCGTCAGCCATCCGAATGGCGTACAGATTTCTCTTCGCGATCTGCTTTCCTTCCCGAATGCCGCGTGTGCGTATTTCAGGGTGGAAAACCGCCCCCCCTCTTTTGCATTCGTGTGCATCCGAACGGCCGTTTGTACAGAAGTGCGAACTTTTGCACGCCGTACGTATTATTTAAATCGTGTAGACGGGACCTATGTCATTTTTCTCTTTGTTGTCTCCCCCATTATTACAAATTTAGATTTTGGCAGAGGGATGGATTTTTGAGGATGTTCTCTTGTCGTGACTCATGGCTAGTTATGGTGCTATATTTTTTTAAAAAAAATCCAGAGTGTATAAAAGTTACTTTTTGGACTTTAACTCCTAAAATCCCCCAGCCAGCATGGCCAAGAGGTTCTAAGAGTTATGCTTCCAAACTCTGCAATAAATTGACTACAATGCTAAGATAACTGAAGTCTCCAGATCTCTCTCGTCAAAGGAAACTTACCTATAAGTTAGCACAGTCTGTGATCAAGCCAAATCCAAACTGACCAGTCATAAATGGTGCTCTGCCAAAATCTTGTTTTGCCACATGCCTGGAGCAAGAAATGGTGAAACACTTAGAAGATTACTTTGCAGCAAGTGAGAGTTGGAAACCTGTGGCCCTCCAGATGTTGTGGGGCTGTAAGTCTCATCGTTTCATCATTAAACATTGGGAGGAATGTCTTCACTGTACAAACTGTTTGACAGTGAAATAGACTGCCTTGGAGAGTAGTAGACTCTCCTTCTTTGAAGGTCTCTAAAGAGAGGTTGGTGGCCACCTCTCTTGAGTGCTTGAGTTGTTTATTCCTGCATCGCAGAGGGTTAGACTAGATGGTCCTTGTGATTCCTTCCAGCTTCATGATTCCAGGATCCTAGGGCTGGTAGAAGTTGTAGATAAAAGTCTGAAAGGCCACTTATTTACCACCATCCCTAGAAAAGTTGCCCCAGGATTTGCAGGGGGGGAGAACCATGAATATATATATATATAGATCCATGCTCCCTAAAAACATCTTTTTGCCATGGTGAGATGAAAGTGACACTTGTGTTCCTTCAGACCTTCTGCTTACATGAAGCATCACATGCAACACGAAAGGTCTCTCCACTTTCCCAGGTCACTGAGGGAGATGGCATGAGATCAACAGGAGTTCTGCCAAGGACCGTGGAGTTTGGCCTCAGGTTTGGAATCTTCCAAGGCAACGTTTTTTCTGACCTCCACTCTTCCTCCCACCTTTTTTTTCCAAATGCACATACACAGCTCTCAGATCGGATGGGGGGTATTGTTTCAGAGCTTGAAAGCTGTCCAATATTTGGCCTTCATTTCCCAACGGCTCAGGAAACATTCTGTTCTCACACTCTAATGGCTGTTCTCTAATGAGCACATGAAAATAACAAGAAGGCTAAAAACTAAAGCAATTTTGTTTTTAAGCGAGTAGGGGTGGGAGTGAGGGGAAGAAATGATTAAAAGCCAAGGCCTCTATTTTCTGATTCTGTGAGGAATGACAGGAGGTTTTAAAAAGCTCACCTTTAGAAAGGGCAAGTGCTGAAGCCTGGTTCTGCAGTGCAGAGATTCATTTTTAATTATGTGTTTGCGGGTAGCACCCACAGAATGCCAGGGATGCAGGAATCTGCTCTGGGAAACTTCCATAAGGATCAAAACTTGCAGAAGTTACTTTCTTGGATGACAACACCCAGAATCCCCTGGTGAACACCTAGAATCCTCTGGCTACTGGCCATGCAGATTGGTTAGCTCTGGGATTTGTTGTCCTAATAAAGTAACTTTTCCAGGTTCTTTTAAGGGGGGAGGGGTGGCAAGTTGAAATTTTTTCCCTGTTCCAGAAGAAAGTAGCTAATTTAAAAAAAAAAAAACACTTGCCTCTGCTCCTGCATCTTCATCATCACCTTAATCTGGTGGTGATGCTTCTTTCTTGCTATGGCAAAATTTCCAGGCTGATTTCTGCAGATCCAGCTTCTTGTAAAGTTATAAGAGCATACCAGGCTGGGATGTTCCAATGTCCTCCTTACTGATTGGTTGGCAACACTGCCCCCTCTGCCATTGCAGACTTATGCCAAAGTAAAGGCTCTTGCTTCCATCTTGGAACAGAGCACCCTTTCCATATCCTCCAACATTTCACAGAGGAAAACTAAGACACATGTGGTATCAGGGGACTTGTCTAGACAATGAAAAAACTCGAGGAGAATACTATTTTGTCCCAACGAGATCCCACAGTGATTCACTGTTTTTGGAAGGAGGGGGCCAAAAATTCCATATACTGCATGGATTGATGCACACTAAAAGCCTTTGCAGCTTTCCCAAAAAAATTTAAAATAATGCAAGGAAATGCACAGTAGCACTCGTTAGGACAACTGATTTGATTTGCTGTGCATTCTCAGAGAGAGCAGAACTTGAGATTGGATTGGTCGGGCTTGCTGGCAAGGCAGCACCCAGAAGTGCTCAGTTGGATTTTCACGTTGGTGATCGTGTTCTTTTTTGCTCCGCCAAGGCACAAAAGGTCACACTTGCACACCTTTGCTTTAACATTTAAAAAATAGTACAGTGGCAGCAGCGTAAAACACGCTAATTTATGGTTGCCACCTTGATTCATGGGCATGTGAACCTCAAACATGGAGAGCTTCTCAGCCTATCATTTTTGCTAAAAGACTGTGGAAACAAAAGAATGCTACTGAGAATTTGCAATAATGTGCAGGAATGGGCATTAGTTCCACTTGTCTAGATGATCCCAGGGTGTGGTCAAGATGGCAAAAGGTATTAATGAGAAAGAACATATAAGCTAGAAGAGGCTGCAGCAGTTTGTGTTTGCCTGAGCCTACTGCGAACGGCAAAATCCAGCCTCTCCTCTCCTTTTCCCCCTGCTCAGTTAACTGAGTGCAAATTATGTTTACACTTTGAATTCAATTTGCAGCAATTAACATCAGATGAGGACAAAGAGGGGAAGGGGAAGGAGAAGAGAGAAAGTGGGACATTTTAGAGCAGCTGAAAAAGTGGGATAACAGAGAACTAATTTTGATTTGGGACTGTCCCTGCCAAATCAGAACATTTGGTGGGTATGCCTTTAATATTTTTTTTTATTTAGTTATTTATACCCCGCTCTTCAGTAGCACTGTGATTCTCCTGTAACTGTCATGGTAATAGCCTAAGGAATACCTTTTAAAACCCCACATTCCCCACCAAGTTGTGGTGATAAGGACACACTACGTGCATCCTTTCCCCCAAATTTGGGCTGATAAGGCCAGAAGATGCATGGCCCTATCCACCCCAGATCCAGGGCATTTTACCTTGGTGTGTGTGGGGGGGGGTTGCTTTTCATTTTTTCCAGCTTTTTGCCCACTCCCACCACCACAGCTGCAAGCCGGAGCTGATCCTGGCAGGCACAACATGTTAAGCTCTGTGTTTAAGCTCTGGAGGCAAATTCCCTGCTGAAGGAAGACTTTTTTCCTCTCCTCTTCCCTCGGCAGCGCTCTGTCCCCTCCCCTACCCACTTGTTCGTTGCCTTGATTGATGAGGTAAACAGGAGGCACTGAAGCACACAACAGGTGAGAGTAATTGAGAATGGAGGGGGGAAACCTCTCCCTTTGGCAGGGAACTTGCCTCTGGAGCTTTAGCTTTCCTTACCCTATTCCTGCAAGCTTGGGCCACACATCTGTAATCTTCCTTGGCAATTCATCCTATCTTCCATTCTTGACACATGCTTTTTTTCCTTTTCACTTCCTCCTTCAGTTTATTGCGCAGCCACACTGGCTTTTTCAGATGTTTCCCATTTTAATTCCTCCATGGAATTATTTGTGATTATCCTTTTAGCAGCTCCTTCTTCATGAAATGCCACCCATGTTGGGTGTCTTTTTCCTTTAGCATCTCTAGCCAAAGGATGCTACCCAGTATTTCTCTGAGCTTGATAAAATCAGCTTTCCTGAAACCCAAGGTTCATGTTTGACTATGCTCTTTTTTGGCTTGTCCCACAATCATGAATTCTAGCATTACATGGCCTCTTCCCCCTAAAGTACCAACTGCTTTGATTCCAGTTGTAACGAGACCTATTATCCCCTAAAATATATCCCATCATCACCCACTTTGGTTCACTTATAATAGCAATGGTTTGATATCAATTTGGCCAACCTGGACCTTTCAAGGGCTGATGGGGAAGACATAAGCTTGGGAAAGGAGCCTAGTATAACTCTTTGGAATAAACAAGGGATAACTCTTTGAAGTAGGAAAAGGTTCTTCCTGCCTCATCTCTGGTAAGGAAGACCATACCTGTGGTTGGGAGTTCCCATTGCCATGCTAAAAACTATCTCTTCATCTGCATATCTACAACTCAAAAGGGAGGTCTAAAGATCTAAATATACACCTATACACTAGTTCCAGGCTTATCTGGTATTCCTTTCTTTCAATCGTTAGGAACAATCTGAAGACAAATGTTCCTTTCATCTAGATTGCACCTTCAAAGGGATTTTTCCTATAAAACCCCCTGGAAAATTCAGTCCATTGCATTCAGACTCTATGTCCATCTTATCCACCTCCCACCTCCCCTCTCTAAATCCAGAACTCTCTCCCCATATCCCACTAATTATTCCCCGCCCTCTGCCTGGCATTCTGCTGAGACAGGCGCTCCCTTCCCCCATTCCTATAACCTTGAATCCCCGCTCTAGTTCTGCCTGCCCCACTTTTGGTGCATCAGCTTGCTGTTACTCCCAAGGAATCCTCTTCAGGACCAGGTGCAGTATTGCCCCAAAGCTTCAATCTAATCCACTTCTAACTATTTCCTGCCTTACTTCAATTGTCTGGTGTGTATGCTGGAGGAATGTACATGTGTGTGTGAATGTGTTTTAAAACAGTTCAATAAAGTTTCTTCAGGTTATTTTTGGTCTCTGGCTCTGTGTTTCTCCTAGGATCCACTGGTATACATAGGTCAAAGATCTCATATGTTATGCAGCCTCCTGCATTGCTAATTGAGTTGCTATAATTCCCCATTATAAGACCGGTATACGTGTGGGTCTTTTTCACAGTCACAAGCATTATTGGTTAGGATCTAGTTCACGATTGCTGATCCCCTTATTCCTTCCTCCACCTTTTGAAAGAGGAAATTATCTGCAAGGCACATCAGGTATTTGTTGGAGAGCCCATGCCTAGCAGAGCTAGTCTTCTGGCAGATATCAGGATAATTGAAGTTCCCCATAACTACCAGTTCTTGAATCTTGGAGATTTCTGAGATTTGGCTCTGAAAAGCATCATCCACCACCTCATCTGGGTTTGGTAGCCTATAGTAAACTCCTACCACAGTGTTGTAAACAACATTTGAGTAATTTATCATTACTCAAATGCTGTCAGCTGGTCCAGTCTGATCACTCATGTGGATGTCTGCACAAGTGAATTTGTCTTTAACATATAATGCTACTCCATCTCCTTTTCTTCCCCACCACCTTATCCCTCCATCCCGATCTGGCATCCCAAGCAGTACAAGGCATCTAGACACTCTTATAATTTTCCACAATGCTCTGACTTAGCACCACTCTGCTTCCCTGTGGAAAATTAAAATGATTGCTAGAGCCAGCTTCACAGCACTGCTAGGACCTGCACTGAGGAAGGAGCAGGGGGCCTACCCAGATGACGCTGGGCCAGCTCAGAACTGGAACTGGCCATAGAGTCAATGCACACAGCATTCATTTATAGGAGCAACAATAATTATCCTGGATATTGAGATGAATGCCTGCTCTACTCACTCTAGTCTTTAACTCTTGCTTTTTTATCATTAGAGTCGGGGTGGGGAAGAATATCTGAGTATACATACGTGGCAGCTAAAATTCATTGAGACATTGCACTGGATACCTCCAAATTTGACAGAAAGTTTTTGATTTGCCATCCAAGTTGCAGTAGGGATGTAAAGAATACTCACCAGTTTTCTCATTCTTGATGAGAAAGGGTGTCTCAATCCGTTGAGACCGCCCACCAAGAAAATGAGCAATGACTGAGTAATTTCTTTACATTTCAGGACTTTTTTTTGGGGGGGGGGTGAAAAATGTTTGTGCAAAATATTGGTTGTGTGATTGCAAAAAAAAATTTTTTTGCAAAGAAAACAGTATATTTTGCATAATTATTTGGGAAAATGTGCAAAAACATAGCTTTTTGTTCCATTTTTTCCACAAAAAAAGTTCTGAAGTATGAATTCATTGAAAACAGCTCAAAAACTCTCTCAATTTCATACAGAAAGATGAAAACTTTTGATACATACAGCAATGAAACAAAGAAAGATTTACATAAGTTGTCATGAAGCAAAAAGGTGGGGGGTGTACCCCTAATTCATCAGGAAATCATGGCAGATGCCTCAAAATTTGACAGCATGTTTGGGTTGTTGTCCAAAGTTGCAATGCCCAGTTTTGATTTTATATCCCTGGTCAAAATTCACAAGGGGGTCTTTTTTTAGAAGCACAAAGGAGGGCCTGTCATATCTCCTTGGACAATCATGATAGGTGCTTCAAAATTTGACAGAGTGGTTTTGGCTGTTGCACAGGTTTCGGGTCAACATTCCAAACAAGCAACTTTCTAGAAACAAAAAATTGGGACCTGCCATAACTCATTTAGAATTTTTTTTAAGAGCTAGAAAATAGGAGAAGACTCTGAAGCACTGTTGCTAAGACTCCTGAGACATTGAGAAAAGGTTGGGGGAAACAGGAGAGGTCTAAGATACTATTGCTAAGATGCTTAGAGTTAAAAAGAAGGCAAGGAGATGGGACAGGACTCCCTAAGGTGCTGCTGGTAAGAATCCTGAAGTAAAAAAGGGGGAGTAGTAGAAAAACAGGAGGCCCCATAGACCCTCTGGAGGTTATTAAGTACAGAACTGGGCAGCACCAGGTATACTTCAACTTTCTTACCTCTGTGTGTGTGTACACACAGCCGTGTGTACCTAACTTTGCTCAGGATTGTTTCTTAAAAGAATGGGTGTTGCAAACCAGTTAGAGATGTCCGCAGTTTAGTGCAATCTTTCTCAACCGTTTTACCCAGGTGGAACCCTTGAAACAATTTTCAGGTCTCTCAGGGAACCCCTGCCTAAAAATTATTATATCTACAGCTCAAAAAAATGTTTACCTTTTTCAATCACAATATCTCGCAGAACCCCTAGCAACCTCTTATGGAACCCTATTTGAGAAAGCCTGGTTTAGTGTCCACTCCATGCTCTCACAAGAGTTGGGTGCTGCACTGTACAA
Source organism: Gambelia wislizenii (assembly GCA_030847615.1). Classification (NCBI taxonomy): domain Eukaryota; kingdom Metazoa; phylum Chordata; class Lepidosauria; order Squamata; family Crotaphytidae; genus Gambelia; species Gambelia wislizenii. The sequence goes on from JAUMIR010000001.1 coordinate 264,357,480, forward strand.
AAAGACTATTTTGAATACTTGGGTCATCCACAAAGCTTTATGTTAGCATTGCCAGACAGAACCCAGAGGAGTGAAATGCCTGAAACCGGACGTTCCTTGTATTGTGAGTAGGTTCTTAAGTTAAGTTTTCTTTGAATCAGAAAATGTGGCCACCCGTTACACTGATCTGGGTAATCTGTGCCCTCAATAATGAGGACTTTAGGAGTATCAACTTCTGAATAAAGAAGTCAGTTGGTTAGCACTAATCCTTGGCTAACCTTCATGTAACACAATGGAAAAATATATTATATAGATGTGCTTACTTCCCTTCCTAGAATGATACAAGAAAAATAAAATCAAAACTGAATGAGAGGTCTTGATACCAAATGGCAGAATTCCACTGTTTTGTTCTTCAGCATACTTTCATGTCAAGTTAGGGGAAATCATAATTTTAACTGTGATCCTCTGATTACATAAATCATGTTCCGTTGTCAAAGAAATAATCTGCAATGCATTATTGAGGGCCATGAAATATGTCCTTTAAATTAGCCAGCTGAACTCAAGGTCAAATGCGTAGTGATTCAAACTGGGCACTCCCAAAAGGTAGCTTAGAAGAGAGTTGGTGTTGCCTTGTGCTCAGTATTTAAATCAGCCCTTCATTTTAAGAAGCACATAGATAATAGAATCATAGAGTTGGAAGGGACTGCAAGAGCATTTAGCCCAACTTCCTGCCATGCAGAAATACACAGCTAAAAAACTTGTAAGAAATGGTCATCCAACCTCCATGTAAAGGCCTTCAAAGTAGAGTCCACCACCCTTCAAGTTACAGAAGTTATTCCTCATATCCAGGTGGATAAATTAAAATAGATTAAGAGAAGGGAAGCATAGCCAACAGTAAGGAATACATGTCAGGCAAAGAAAACCTGAAGGAACCAGGTACGTTTAGCATAGAGAAAAGAGGTTTGAGGGGGAATATGATAGCACGCTTCATATATAAGAAAGGATATCACATTAAGGGGAATGTGTATTCCCAAACAAGGGTTAACCTGTTTCTGCTTGGGATTTCCTCAAAGCTATGTGCCTCAGCAACTAGACTTGTAAATTAGGCTTATCTTTCCCTTCAAAGGACTAGTCATAAAACAAAGCATGCTAAATATAAGGCAGTACATGAGGACAATCACATGCTATGGATCTTTACTACCTAAGGAAAAACCTTTGCTGTCCCTGAGTGCAGGATGAACACTAATGGGGTTATGTTACACAGGAAGGGAGATTGCAATTGAATGCTAGCAGACACTTATGGATGGTAAGAACAGGTGGCAGTGGAACCATTAGCCTATAAGGATAGCTGTCTCTCCCTTGCTAGAGATCATAGAATCATAGAATTGTAGAGTTGGAAGAGACCACAAGAGCCATCCAGTCCAACCCCCTGCCATGCAGGAAATCACCATCAAAGCATCCCTGACAGATGGCCATCCAGCCTCTGTTTAAAGACCTCCAAGGAAGGAGACCTCACCATGCTCCAAGGGAGTGTGTTCCACTGACAAACAGCTCTTACTGTCAAAAAGTTCCTCCTAATGTTGAGGTGGAATCTCTGTTCCTGGAACTTGCATCCATTGCTCCATGTTCCAGTCTCCGGAGCAGCAGAAAACAAGCCTGCTCCATCCTCAATGTGACACCACTTCAAATACTTAAACAGGGCTATCATATCGCCCCTTAACCATCTTTGTTCCAGGCTAACCATACCCAGCTCCCCAACTCTTTCCTCATAAGGCATGGTTTCCAGACCTTTCACCATTTTAGTCGCCCTCCTCTGGACACGCTCCAATTTGTCCATATCCTTTTTTGAATTGTGGTGCCCCAAACTGGACACAGTATTCTAGGTGAGGTCTGACCAAGGCAGAATAGAGCGGCGCTATTACTTCCCTTGATCTAGATACTATACTTCTATTGATGCAGCCCAAAATCGCATTGGCCTTTTTAGCTGCCGCATCACACTGTTGACTCATGTTCAACTTGTGGTCTACTAGGACTCCTAGATCCCTTTTGCACATAGTCTCATTCAGCCAGGTCTCCCCCATCCTGTATCTATGAATTTCGTTTTTCCACCCTAAGTGCAGTACCTTACATTTCTCCGTATTTAATTTCATTTTGTTAGCTTTGGCCCAGCTTTCCAGTCTATCCAGGTCATTTTGAATTTTGATCCTGTCCTCTAGGGTATTAGCTACTCCTCCTAATTTGGTGTCATCTGCAAATTTGATAAGTATGGCCCTAATTCCCTCATCCAAGTCATTGATAAAGATGTTGAATAGCACTGGGCCCAGGACAGAACCCTGTGGCACCCCACTGGTCACATCTTTCCAAGATGAAGAAGAGCCACTAAGGAGCACCCTTTGTCCTCAACCCCAGTTGCTATCCTAGCTGCTGAACCCTTCCCCCATAATAGGTTCATTACCTTGGATGTCTCTTTTAAAGTTCAGATGAAAACTGACAGCATACCCACTGCCCTAATGATACAGAAGCTACCAGCCACCAGTACTTGGGAATGAAGGTGGATTCTTTCTGTTACAAAGGTGGTGGACTGGTGAGAACCCTTTGCATGAAGCAAACATATCCACAAAATCTAGAGGAATTTCCCCCCACGGAATTGCTCTTTCCCACCCCATCCCCAAGGGCAACTCAGAAAAAAAAGATATAAAAATCCCACCTAGAACCAGATCCTAATGTTAAAATCTGGCAGAACAAGCAGAACAGCTCATTCAATACAATGTATGCCATCAAGGGCTGGTATCTCACAAAGATGCAATTGAGAATTAGAGCACGGCCTTCAAACTTGGCTTCCACAAATTAGAAGTCAAACTACTTGGACCGTAAAGCTTACTAGATTAAGTAGTGACTATGAATCAATTTTAAAACCTTTCAAGTAATCTTAAACAGTGGCCCTGTAATGAATCAGGTAGCAGTTATCCCTCATATAGTGCCTAAGGTGTGTGAGTATGTGTATGTATGTGTGGATGGATAGATAGGTACGGTAGGTAGGTAGGTAGGTAGGTAGCCAGAAGGCAGTTTTACAGAACATTAATAGGGTAGTCCCTTCTGGTAACCAAAGAGAGAGGGGGAGAAGGGGAGAGAAAAGTGAAAACAGATTTCTATGCAGTAACTTAGATTTCTAGAGGCAATTTTAAAAAAAACTGTTATAATTTAAATAGAAATATAGCACATTTCACTATGGGAGGAGGCTGTGACCAGGTACCCCATGTGCCTGGCTACTCACTCTTCTGTCTAGGTCCTCACTGTTAATGGGCAGCTTTGAGGACCTTAGACTTCTGGTTCTTTACCTTTTAAAACTGACTTGGACTGGGCAGCCCTCCAAAAATGAAACACCTTCAAACAGAGGACTGGTCTCCCAAAGGCGGTATTCCAATTTCATGCACTAAGTCTACCCTGCAATGTTTGGGGTCTCTCTTGCTCAATCTGCTACATAAGACCTCGAGCTTTTGGCCCAAAATTCCTGCCTTAACAGCAAGGTCGTTTTTACTATTAGTCAGAGGTTGCCTCAGGTGTCAGATGATGGGGGTAGGACAGCAGCACCAGCTCCTACCTTCACCATTCTCCTTGTGCCCCAAAGTTATGGCGGAAGATTCTATGCTGTCATCAGCGGCCTCTTCATTCTAGGCAGTTATAGCAGTAGGAGTCCACTTTAACTGGCAGTTTAGGCAAAGGCATGTAGAATCAGATACCCAGCCAGAGGGCTCTTGACCAAACCACAAAATGCAGGATTCCCTAGGATGCAGTCATGGCAGTTCAAGTGGGATTTGTCGTGCTATGATTATGTAACATGGAAGGCCACAGGGCTCAAATAGGATTCCACTGTCAGTCCATGGAATTGTGTAGGGCAGGGGAAACCAATTTCCTCTCCAACTCAGGGGTTGTCTAAATGGCAAAAATACTCTTCACGGAATGTGAGGAGACTCCTACCTGTCTTAATGGTATTCCACATTGTTCTGCTGTATTGTGACGGAGGGGGCCTAAAACGCCAAAAACTTTCCAGGAAAAGCCTTTGTGGCTTTCCCCTGAGTTTTTTAAAAATTGCCGTGGAGCAAGCAATAAGGAGATTTTCAGACTACACTGTTATAGTGTTACTATTCCACTTTAATTGCTCTAGCTTCCTGCTGTGGAATTCTGGGGTTTGTAGTTCAGTGAGGCCTAAGATCTCTCTGGCTGAGAGTTGTAAATGCCCCTCCCTAAACTGCAAATCCCAGGATTCAACAGGAGGCAGCCATAGCAAATATAGTGGAATAGTAACACGATAACAGTGTTGTCTGAAAATCTAGTGAGTGTGGGGGTAGGGCTTGTTAACAGGACAAGCATCCGGAGGTGCCATGTTGGATTTTGCCTTAGCAAGCAAGCGCTAAGGTGAGAAATCGTTTTTTTCTTTTTGTGGTAAAGGCAAAATATCACACTAGCACACATTGGAAATAGTTTTTTTTAAAAAAAAACAGTTTGGCAGCATCAAATCAAGGTAGGTAAAAAGGGGAGAATCACTCACAGCCACCATCTTGACTTGCAGGCATTTAAAGCTTATGCCTGCCAAAAAACCATTAAGACAAGTCGCAGCTGCTGTGATTTGTTGTTACTGTGGAGCAATCTGAGATTTTTGGCTCGTATAGACAAGCCCTTAGACAGCGAACGCATATGGAGAGTGGCAAGATTTGGGTATAATGGGGAGGAGGAAAGGAGGTAGGGCTTGTGGATTTCATTAAAGACAACCCCAGCACACACACAAATATACACACAATAATTTAATAGCTGTTCTAACCACCTTTACGGTGTTCTCACATGAAGGGCTCATGGAAATGCGCCTGGCAGCTATTCTCTTTTTCTCTTTAATATTTTTTTTTTCTGGTGAGAAAGAAAAAGCAAAATGACTGATCTGATGTGAAAATGTATTTATTTATTGAATTTATACCCCACCGGAGCCTATGTGGCTTACAGTAATTTTAAACAAGATTATGTTAAAATCTTATTTTACCAAAAAAAAAAAGTTGAATAATAGCATTATTTTATTTTATTTTTTAATGGCTAACTGTGGAATACTAAAAAGAGAGTTACAAAATGGAGGATGACATCTGGAGTACCATAAGATTCTGTAAACAAGGCAGGGTAATTGTACCATAAAAGCCTCATCTGGAAGCACACTGTCAACTGTCCCACCTTTAGGCAGGAGGAAGCAGCCGCCTCAGGCAGCATATTTGGAGTGCCACAAAAGGCCAGGATTAATGTGCTGTTGTTGGTTATGTTTGCTGTTTTTGGTTATGTTTTGAATCCTGTCAAGGATGGGCAGAGGCCTTTGTGGTATTTGTGGTGCTGCATTTGGGGTATCTGTGGCACTGCCTTTGTGGTATATCCCTCAGGTACCAAAATAACTTGGCTGGCTTTGGTAGTATGGTTGTCCCTTCATATTCGCTGGGGTTTGGTTCCAGGACCCCTCGTGGATACCAAAATCCGTGAATACTCAAGTCCCATTATGTGCCATAGCAAAATGGCTTCCCTTATATCAGATGACAAAATCAAGGTTTGGCTTTTTGGATTATTATTTTTTTAAGAATATTTTCAAGCTGTGAATACTTAAATCCGTGGATACCAAATCTGTGGATACGGAGGGCCAATTGTATTCACCTTGATTTGGGCACGCGAAAGGTGGGCAGTGTTTTGTGTTCCAACTCAGGCAGCCCAATGGCTCAGGCTGTGGCCACATAGCGAAGTATTTTTGCAGCCGTTCCTTTCAAAGCATTGCTCCACAGCCAGGCCAGGATTAATTTGCTGCCGTTGGTGATGTTTTGAATCCTTTCAAGGATGGGCAGCGGTCCTGCCCTGCCTTTGTGGTATTTGTGGCGCTGCCTTTGTGGTATTTCCTGCCTCAGGTGCCAAAATAACTTGGCTGGCTCTGGGTACTATGCACCTTGGTTTGGGCATGTGGGAAGGGGGCAGTGTTTCTTGCTCCACCTCAGGCTGGCCCCATAGTAAAGAATGTGTTATGGCAGTTACTCTAAAAGCCTTGCTACACAGCCAGTGCAAAGGTGCAACCTTTTTATTAAAACACACACACACCCCAACCATCCCCAGTGCCTTTTTATTTTTATTTTATTTATTTTAGGTATTTATACCCCGCTCTTCAGCCACAAGGCTATCAGAGTGGCTTACAAATTGTTTTAAGCAATGGCTTATTTACACATCTACACTGCATTAAGCAGTTTCCAACGTGTGTTAGCTAATTTTTAGTAGAAATAAGTTGTTCCCAAGCTGTTCCCTTTTGCCTCCCTTCCCTTTCCTCACACAGGATAAAGGCAAGCCATTCTTTCCATCGAAGTCATTAAGAGGGAAGCGTGGGGGGGGGGGGAAGCAGATCCACACAGGAAAAGAACATTTGGGAGGGGAGTCCCTTGCGTTGGCCCAGAGGCACAGCAGCAGTCAGTTTTCAAAGTTTGCAGACTTTTTTTTTTCCTTCTTTTTTTTTTTGGCTAATGCTGGGCCGGGCTTTGCGTGCGCCTTTCTCCGCCCTCGCCCATGAAGTCATGAGTGAAATATGACATTCCGCTCGTAAAGCAAAAGAGGGCGAGGGAGGAAGGAAAGAGGGGGAAAAGAAAAGCTCAGCCTTGGAAGCCAGCAACTGGGAAGGCTCCAGCTTTGGTGGGGAAAGGCCCAAAGGGGGCTGGTTTGGTTTGGGGTGGCTTTTTTTTATTTTTTGGCCTGGGTTTGGAGAAGGGCGCCTGCTTGGGCACCCTGGGCTGCTGCTTTGCAAGCCTCCCCAACGCTCCAAACAAAGGAGGGAAGTTTGGCAACAGGTCGCGGGAGCCTTTGCTAGGCTAGCAGCAGCAGCGATGGGCGAAGACGGGCTGCAAGCGGAGAAGCGCAGCGCCCACGTCTCGGAGGCTCCTCCGGAGGCCCCCCGGAGTGCCAGCCCCGCGCCCTCCTCGGGCAGCCGGAGCCCCAGCCTCCAGCAGCCCCCACCCGGCGAGTCCGGCCTCCGCGAGGGGGCCCAGCAAGTCAACGCCATCACGGTGCTGACCCTGCTGGACAAGCTGGTGCACATGCTGGAGGCGGTGCAGGAGAAGCAGCAGAAGATGGAGCAGCGGCAGATCGAGCTGGAGGGCTCGGTCAAGGGCATCCAGGGCGACCTGGGCAAGCTGTGCAAGCACCACGCCTCCACCAGCAACGCCGTGGCCAAGCTGCTGGAGAAGTCGCGCAAGGTCAGCGCCCACACCCGCGAGGTCCGCGAGCGCATGGACCGCCAGTGCGCCCAGGTCAAGCGCCTCGAGCACAACCACGCCCAGCTCCTGCGCCGCAACCACTTCAAGGTCCTCATCTTCCAGGTCAGTCCCCCCCCCCAGCTCAGGGCCAGGGGTTAGGGACCGGAAACCCACCCTTCTCCACCCACCCATTACCCCCGCACACTTAATTCCCCTTCACAAAATATTGGTTACAGGAGGACCCCCGTAACCACTGATTCATAATCCCCTGATTCGGTTATCCACGGGGCACAAAACAACACACCGACCATAGAGCCTTCCTAGAAAATGTGCCCTCTCTAACCATTTTCTAGGTCCCCCAATGCAAAGATTTTCAATGGCTTTCATGGAGGGTATCCATAGATTTTCCTTGGTTTTTTTCCAGGCTGTGAAGCCGTGTTCTGGAAGAGTTTCTTTCCGACGTTTTGCCTGCATCTGTGGCTGGCATCCTCAGAGTTTTCTCTGAGGATGGCAGCCACAGATGCAGGCAAAACGTTGGAAAGAAACTATTCCAGAGAAAACTCTGAGGATGCCAGCCACAGATGCAGGCAAAACGTCAGAAAGAAACTATTCCACAGAAAACTCTGAGGATGCCAGCCACAGATGCAGGCGAAATGTCAGCAAGAAACTATTCCAGAGAAAACTCTGAGGATGCCAGCCACAGATGCAGGCGAAACGTCAGAAAGAAACTATTCCACAGAAAACTCTGAGGATGCCAGCACAGATGCAGGCGAAATGTCAGAAAGAAACTATTCCAGAGAAAACTCTGAGGATGCCAGCCACAGATACAGGCAAAACGTCAGAAAGAAACTATTCCACAGAAAACTCAGGATGCCAGCCACAGATGCAGGCGAAATGTTAAAAAGAAACTATTCCACAGAAAACTCTGAGGATGCCAGCCAGAGATGCAGGCGAAACGTCAGAAAGAAACTATTCCAGAGAAAACTCTGAGGATGCCAGCCACAGATACAGGCAAAACGTCAGAAAGAAACTATTCCACAGAAAACTCTGAGGATGCCAGCCACAGATGCAGGCGAAACGTTAAAAAGAAACTATTCCACAGAAAACTCTGAGGATGCCAGCCAGAGATGCAGGCGAAACGTCAGAAAGAAACTATTCCAGAGAAAACTCTGAGGATGCCAGCCTCAGATGCAGGCAAAACGTCAGAAAGAAACTCTTCCAGAACACGGCCTCACAGCCCAGAAAAAAACCAAGGAAAATCTATAGCAAAGATTTTCCTTGGTTTTTTTTCTCAGGCTATGAGACTATGTTCTAGAAGAGTTTATTTTCTTCAGAGATGCCAGCCACAGATGCAGGCAATACGTCAGAAAGAAACTCTTCCAGAACATGGCCTCACAGCCCAGAAAAAAACCAAGGAAAATCTATGGATGCCGGCTGTAAAAGCCTTCGACTTCACCCCCAAGGCAACTCTATGGTATTTTAAACCAAAAGGCCCATTATTTTCAATGGTGTTTGCTATTATCCATGGTTTTCGATATTCATGCCCCCCCCCCAGAACCAGTCCCCAGTGGACACGGGTCCTACTGTACCACCCTCTTCCTTTGCTGGTCTCCAAAAATAGATAGGTTGAGCCACCTATCTATCCGCAGTACCACTTACCCACCTCGAAAAAATGTGTTCTATCTAGGCATTTCTAGGTCTTCCAGTGTGATTCTGTGGTCAATAGACTTGTCAATGCACATACAATAGGACCCCTTTATCTGCTAGGGATTGGTTCTGGGGGGGCCATGGATACTGAAAACTGTGGATAATAGCAAATTCCATTGAAAATAATGGGTTTAAAATACCATAGAGGCCTTGGAGGACCTAGAAAACTACTAGAGAGGACACATTCTCTAGGAAGACTCTATGGTAGGTGTGCTGTTTTGTGTCCTGTGGATAATTGAATCAGTGGATACGGTGGTCCTACTGTAATAGGGTTCATAGTATCATAGAATTGTAGAGTTGGAAGAGACCACGAGGGCCATCCAGTCCAACCCCCTGCCATGCAGGTTCTCTATTATCCATGGTGTCTTTCAGGTATCCACTGGGGTCTTGGAATGTATCCCCCCACGGGTTCGATCTGTATATCCAAATCCTCTAAATAAATCTGGCTAAAAGAAAAACAGCACAGGTTTTTCCATAAGTTGGTGCCGACTTGAAGGCACATGAGAACAAAACACACACATACAATTCCACTGCAGAAAATATTGACTACCACCCTCTTCCCTTACTGGTCGCCAAAAACATACAGGTCAACCCCCATATTCACAGTTTCACTTATCCATGCTGGAAAAAATGTGTCCTCTCTAGGCATTTCTAGGCCCTCCAGTGTGGTTCTATGGCAACTTCCAGTATTCAGCTCATTGCACATAATAGAGTTCCCTGTTATCCACGGTTTCAGGTATCCATGGAGTGGGAGTGTCTTGGAATGTATCCCCCACAGGGCCGATCTGTATATCTGAATCCTCTAAATAAATCTGGCTAAAAGAAAAACAGCACAGAATCGCCATAAGTCAGTGCCGACTTGAAGGCACATGACAACAAAACACCACAGTGTTTGTAGAGAGGATAAAATGGAGGAGAGCATTTATTTACGAGTTACCTATACCCTGACTTTCCTTTCCTGTTAAGCCAAGGCAGCTGATGTGGCTCTCCTTATTCCACTCACACACATACACATTGTCATCACAACGACAGCCCTGTGAGGTAGGTCAGGCTTTGAAAACATGACTGGCTCAAGATCACCAAGGGATTTCTCTGGTTCAATGCAGAGTTCAATCTCCCAAATCCCAGTCTTTAACTTTAACTACTACATCACACTGGGAACCACAAGCAGTACCCAAATCTTCTTTGGCAGAAACCTGAGACATAAACATAATAATATCAACAACTGTCTCCTCTCCTCCCATATAGATCCCACTTATTTCTTATGATGCATTCACTGTCTCTTCTTCACTCCCTCTGCCTCTTCCATTCTCCCAACATGCACACAGGAAACAAACAAAAGGGATTAATCCCAGGGATCAGTTCTGGCTGGGAGTCACTGCCTCAGTGTTCACACCAGATGTGAGCTGTGGTTACACAGCACATGCTCTCCAAGTTTTGATTTGTGCCCCACAGTTCCAAATGTCAAGCCGAGTCATGAAGAAAAGAATCCTGGTCTCAGTTCTGATAAGCCCAGTTCTCAGCACGGAGGCATTGCATCTAGTTCATGCCATTTTTATCAAACTGAAGTAGGTATGAATCATCAAAACTCTCTGCCTCCAAAATTCCACTAAATCAACAGAGGCCACATTGATGTGCTCTGGGGCAGGGGAAGATCCGTTAGCTGTTGGCACGGCAATCCAGCCCTGCCCAGAGACTTGGAACACACTTTCTATTGAATCCTACCTAGCTTCCTTTCAATAAATTATTGCTCCCCCTCCCTGCAGTTTAAGTTTAGTTATATAATGAAATACAACTAAGCCATTAGTGCTGCTTTACTGTCTGGTTCTATACATGTTTACTCAGAAGTAAGTCTCATTGAGTTCAATGGTGTTCACTTCCAAAATTATGCTTAGAATTGCAGCTGTAAATATTAAATGATCAACTTGTAAACTGCTTTAGTAAATAAATAAATAAATCTCTTCCAGCAGGCCTTCCCAACTTAACTCCTCTCCCCGCACAAGGTGATCTATGTCACTCTGTCCACCAATTATCTCCCTTTATAAACTTTTGTATTCTTGTTTTTTAAACTGTATTTAATTGTAATTTTAGTATTGGGTGGGGGGGTTGGGAAGGGACTAATTTTGAATTTTATTGTGTTCCATGTGTTTTTATTGTTGTAACCAGCCCAGAATCCTTGTGATTGGGTGGGCTATAAATAAATAATTCATTATTATTATTATTAAATTAGTTTTTTAAACAACTTTCCTTAACCATATAGTTACCCACTATATGGTTAAGTTTTGTTTGTTTTTATTTGTCATTTTGCATGGTTTCCTGTTTGGAAATACACTCTGCATGGTTTCTCTTCATATTGATTACCATCCTCTTCATATGGAAGCATTATAAAGGGATAGCACATACACTTCCGGAAAGTATTTCCTATTTTTGTTCCCTTTGGAGAGGTAGAATATATGTGCATCAGACTTCCAAGTAGTTGTAGGTTGCATTTTCATTTGGAAGTATATCCTTTTTAAAAAAAAGCGGTGGAGTTTTCTTCCCAATTGGTGAGGATTCCTGTGCCCAAGTCTAAAGGCTAGGTTTAAACTTCTCCTTTTCCTGTGTGACAGTGGATATATATATATATATATATATATATGATCTAAAACACAATTACACTTTGCTCCTGGCTGTTCTAAGAAGCAGTCCTGAAAACATGAGTTGTGCTTTAACAGACTTTGTCAACCTGAACAAATTATTTTAGTTTCCCTCCTTTTCCTCTTAACTGCTTTTTTTTTTTTTAACGGCTTTGTGGCATGAATCTTTCTAAGTTTTCCCCCTTACTCTGCAACGGGCCATGTCGGCTGATGAAACCTCAGTCTCCGCTGTGTACTTTTCCAAGATGTGGACTCTGGTATTCTGGGCATCTGTCTGTAATTTAATGTTGGTAAATACATTATATTGTGGTCTAGGCGATACAGTAAGATGATGAGTGGTTCAGTAAAGCGAATGTCCTATTCTCTTCCCAAGAGTCTCCTTCCTCCTGGTGTCAAAACAGTTTCCTCTTCAATGGCACCTCCTCTGTTATATACAGTTGTCCGTGCCAGTAGGCTTCCGGGTATGATAGGGACAGCCAGGTAAGTATTACCCTTTCCCCCCCTCTCCCCAGGTTCCTTTTTAAGTCTTCAGTGTGTTTTCGTGCTTGCTGTCACTTTTCCTTTAATTTTTACTTTTTAAATTTCCCACCGCCCGTTCTCTCGCGAGAATGGGTAGGATTTGTTTTCCGGGATGTGAACGGAGCTTTGCGACAGCTCCATTCATGCCCGGACTGCCAAAGGGAGGGGGATCACTCCAGATCACACAGCAAGGGAAGGGTTTGGGGGGGGGGGAAATCGTTACAGGGACAGGAGTGGGGTGGAAGTGTAGCGGTGTGGGTGGGTAGCACAACAGAAACAGTTTATAGAGTCCGGTGTGATAATCTCCTTAAAAACTGAGAGAAAGAAGTTGTAATGTAAGCTTTCATAGATTTGGTCATCTGAGGAAGTAGACCTAGTGTAAGAAAGCTTATGCTACAACTTCTTTGTCTCAGTTAATCTCTACAGTGCAACAAGATCCTTTTGCCTACTCACTGAAGCATGCATAGGATTATTCTGTGGGTTCTGGATTTCATTTGTCAAATGTGCCTGAGTTCTACCATCTCATTTTGTAGTCTTCCCTCAACAGATTCCATGAATGGAGCTTTATGGAGGCAAATGGCTTGGTTAAACTACCCTGTTCCTCCCCACCACCTCAGAAATGACACATGGTGTACATTAGCCTCTTCCCTCCCCTCCCTGCTTTTCTCATTCTAGTGTATCAGCCAAACAGCATCCCTAAATGGAAAGGCAAGTCCTGCCTGTGTGTGATCTAAGGACAGCCACATTGTGTTTTAATCACATTTCTATGGACAGAGTGCCACTGAAAACAGTACAGCATTCATGTATATATACAATTGTTATCCACAGTGTTCTGTGGTAAAAGCATCTAGATGAGACAATTGGTTATGGAGGCCTTATTCAAATGGACAACATTACCTAGGTGGGTTTTTTTTCCCAAGGTCAGAGTTACTTGCTAGAATCACTTCAGGAATTTATGTATTTATGTCAGAAAAAATCTTTGAATGGATAAGTGTTCTTAAGACTTTAGATATGGACTATGGGACATAGTATCTTCTTTTGCCACAACTATGACTGTGGTGATCTGTAAGTTTGTAACATGTACCCTTCAGGATGATTGCTGACTGCTTCTGGTTAAATATAGCATTGGAGAACAATGGTGCTAACAAAGCAGAGTGTGTATATATATATATATACAGGTGTGTGTGTGTGTGTGTGTGTGTGTGTGTCAAAAGTAGGGTAGAAACGAAGTATTCTTGGAGTGAACATTCTCATGAACAAAGCTTTAAGAAAAGAATGCATATGTGATGGCACTCAAAAGAAAGTTTGTGGGGAATTTTCATAACGTAGGCCCATACACAAAGGTTCTTTCATGACTGCTCTGGTGTAAGAAACACACCAGTGGTGCACGTTCTCACATTCCTGGGTAACATGGGAGGGACCTGTCATTTATTCTCCATGGAGATCAAGACGGTGTACTTGATTCCTTTGTTGTCTTTTTATCCTCATGAAGATGCTGTGAGGTGAGTTAGGCTAGGAGGCAGTGACTGAATCAAGTTTGTCCTATCAGCTCCATGACTCAGTAGATTTGAACTCTGGCTTCCCCCGCCCTGGGGCCTGTTCACACTACACAGTCATAGTGTTATGATTCCAGTTTAGCTGCCATGGCAACATCCTGTGGAATCTTGGGATTGTTAGTTGAAGGAATTCTCAGCCAGAGAACTGTCTCTGACCAAGCTACAAACCCCAGGATTCCACAGGATGCAGCCATGGCAGTTAGCATTTAGCAATAGCATTTATATTTCTGTACCGCTTATCAGTGTAAAGCACTCCCTAAGTGGCTTACAATCTGTTAGCTAATTTCCCCCAACAAGCTGCGTACTCATTTTACTGACCTACGGAAAGATGGAAGGGTGAGTGAACCATCGAGCCCTCTAGGATAGAACACACAACATTGTGGCTTTTAACCACTGTGCCACCAGGGCTCCCTATGTTTGAGGGGGAACATAGCACTGTAATTGTGTAGGGTGAAAGGGGCCCTGATCCAGCTCTGACCACTGCACCATATGGGCACATTGTGCATCCTCATCATTGTATCAGGTTCTTCCAGATTCAACCCAAGACAATTTGTGGTTTGAAATGAAAGACAACATGGCATCCTCCCTGATTCCATATAAGATGTCAAGATATTGGGACATGCAGTAGATTTATTCTGCAAAGAACTGTGATACAGCAGTCTGCACGGATCTGGAGAGGTAGTGGCAGTTGCAGAGGTATCGATATTGATGAGCTCTCTAGCTCTGGTGCAGAGCTGACTGGGGGAAGTGCTAGGAACTCTGCAGAGCTGGGTTTTTAGTTTGGCCTGTAGAACTGAACTAAGCAGTTTGGTGTTGGATTTCACAGAGTAAAGATGCTTTCTTTTGAATGCTGTATATATTTGTAAATACTGTACTCTTCATTATGCTCAAGTAAAGAGAAGCAGCTTTTAAACTTTTTAAAAATAATAATTAAAAAAAAGAGAAGCAGCTTATTTTAGACACAAAGATATGTGTCTGTGCCTTTGTTCTAATGCCTGAAGGAACAACACTCTGCTGTCTATTTTATGCTGCTTGGAACCTGTTTGGGTTCTCAGTGCATGCTAACACCTGACATAAGACCCAAGCAGACTGGAATATTGGTGATGAGACATTCATTCTCTACTACACCTGAGTCCAGCACCCTAGCTCAGGGGTGGGCCAGGCAGGTCATCCTTGCTCAGACCATGCTCACCCACTCACTCCTCTAGCTTGTACCTGCTTACTCTTTCTTCCAATAAATTCTGCACTATAATGGAGTGACATGTGTGCATATGCTGTCCTTGAACTGGCTGCCTCTAAAAGTAGCAAGACAAGAAGCCTAGCCATGTTACCAGCAAGGAACCATTGTCCCACTGGAGCACCAGCTCAGCAGGATGAGAATGAACAGCAAGTGAGGAAGGGCTCAGAAGGAATGTCTGGGAAACTTGTTCCAGCACCCAGGAATCAGCCACTTCACTTTGCTAATGGTTGGGTGGGTAGACAGTGTGATTAGGGTCTGGACTTCAGAGATTCAGGTTCAGGTCCCACGATGAACCATAAAATTCACTGGATAATCTTGATGTAGTCACTTTTTCTCTCTCTTTCTCAGCCTCATTGATCTTTCAGGGTTGTTGTGAGAATAAAGTTGAGCAGGGAGGAAAGCCATATAGAATACCTGGAGTTGCAATAGAAATGTAACTGATAGGAATCTCCTCCAGAGTCCAGCTGGTACCGCCTGCAGATTCTCCTGTGAATCCAGTAACACAGGAAGGGAAAATGCAGCCACAGCTCCCTCCCTCTCAAATGAATGTAACAAAACCTTCTCACATGCATTTAGGGACACACAAAACATCCCTGCACATGATAAGCTCTCTCTCAAGCTTATCATGTGCAGGGATGTTTTGGTTTTTAAATCAGGCAGCTGTTCCTTGAAGTACTGAAGGGGAAATGGTCAGCCACACCCAAATGGCTGATTATTGTTTTCCACAGAAGGAAACTCTATGAAAACTGTCTTGGAAAGTGGAGGCAGGGAAAGAGAATTTAAAACAAAGTAACTAAGTAATGAATTAACAAGCGATCAAAGAGGGCAAAGATAAGGCAATTTGATAGAGAGAAAAGGGGAGAGAGAGAGGAGAAAGACTGCCTCTCTTTTATGTGCTATCTCAAGAATAAACTGTGGGAATGAACACTGAGCTCTGTTGTATCATACTTAGAGCGATAAGAAATTTTGTTCCAGCCAGTTCAAGGGGCTCTGTAGCTCCTGTGCTCCCATTGCGCTGGAAGAAAACATGTAAGATTCTTGGCATTCTCTTGACAGTCAGAAATGCCACAGGTAGGCGTCAATCCTGTTCACACAAGTACCCAAGAGTAAATTCCACTGAATTCAGTAAAGTAAAGCAAAGCAAAGATGTAGATTTAAATCTAGCACTTTATGTCAGTGATTCCCAAACTTTGATCCTCACAGAATCCCTAGCCAGCTGAGCCAACAGTCAGGAATTCTAGGAGCTGAAGTCCAAAACATCTGGACAATCAACATTTGGGAGCCACTGCTTTATGCACTTTTTTGAACCCTAGGGTGACATCCACAAGCCACTCCCATGTTTTAAGACCAGGGCAGCCATCTTGTTTACATGTACTGTACAGCCATCTCCAAAAAAGATTTCAGTATATTCTACACTCGAGAGATAGCTCTACAACTTACATGTCCTGTCTGTGAAGAGCTCAAGAGCATTAGTCTTTCAGAGAGACTGTCAAAAGGGTTGTCCCAACTCTTTCGGGTGTAATATAGGAAGCAGTCTTCATTTTAGGATCCTGACAGGAGAGAAGATAGCAAATTCTGTAAATTTATCAGACTTAGCCAGTAGCTGCCAAAGCCATTAAAAGTATTTGGTTTTGCCAATTGCACTCCATACTGAGTGACATTTTTTCTATCTTATTGTTTCATGGTATATGGCCTCTGTTGTCTATTTGGCCTGTCAGGACAGTGCCCAGCTTATGCATAAGCAAAGTAAACTGCAATTAATGGCTTCAGATTATGATGAGCCTCTAAATACTCCCTTCCTCCCCCACTCAAAAATATTGCAACAGTGAACATCTTGTCATAACTTGGAACCTCAATATATCAGACTATTGATGTTGGGATTGCTGC
This sequence comes from Gambelia wislizenii, assembly GCA_030847615.1. NCBI lineage: Eukaryota > Metazoa > Chordata > Lepidosauria > Squamata > Crotaphytidae > Gambelia > Gambelia wislizenii. The sequence continues at coordinate 264,374,254 of JAUMIR010000001.1, forward strand.
TGGGGGTGGGGTATCGGGTTAAAGGGTTGCACAGAGCATACCTGCTTAAATGTTTGTCTACCTTGAAACTATACCAATGCTTACTATACTGTTGAATAGTCATCACTACCCTGTTCTTACAGAAGTATTTATGTATTATTTATTTATTTGTTTAAAACATTTTGAATCTCACTGTTCAATCAAAAAAAAAATAGATTTCCAGGGTAGCTTATGTACAATCAATAAAGCAGGGCAGTCCCTGCCCGCAGTTTAAAGACATGGCATATGAGGGAAGGATGTTGAGGAAGGAAAAGGAAAGAGCCATTTCTTAAAGTTAAATAGTTGTTCTTATCATGACCACCTGGAATGGGAACAGCTAGGCAAAGAAAGAGCCACATGGAGATGGTCTTTCAGCAGAGCTAATGGAATGGACCTACTTTCCTTCCTCTTCCCCCACCATTGCAGCTGGATGGATGGCTGTTGCCTTGTGACAGTTGAAAGAGAAATCCAATGGAGCTGCTAATTCAGCAAAGCTGATGGGAAGACCTTGCTTTCCATTTCCTTCTGCTGCAGTTTAATGGAATGGCAGTATCTAGGAGACTGGTAGAAGGAGGTGCCTGATAAAGCTGATCTTTCAACATGAGTTAATGGAGTAGTCCTGCTTTCTATCTCCCTCTGTTGCTGGTTAATGAAATGTGTTGAAACTGTCAAACTTTTCCTGGTGTATATTTTGTTATTGCTTACATTATGAACTTTGTCCAATTTTTTTTTAGTCACCAGATAACTCCCTTTTCCTTTATAACTAGAGATGGTCAGCTCAGGCAGCTGTTGTTGTTGTTACTATTACATTTATCTAGTGATCAAGAGAGCTTGAGATAATTCCCATATATTTCTCTGTAATCCTTACAAGAACCATGTAAGTCAGGTCAGTCTTATTATATCTTTTTAAGAGATTTGAGATACAGGGTTCATTCTAAGGAAGAACAGCTTTGCCTAACGTCACCCAGTAAATTCATGAGAAGCTCCAAAGCTTAAGTTTTGGGGGTTTGTGTTGGCTTTTCTCTGAAAAGGAGCAATTTCTTTTGCCATAAAGCTGATGATGATGAAAATGCAACAGAGCATACAATGTAATGTAACGAACAAATGAGTAAAGCATTCAGATTCTGTATTCCCAGATATATCATGATTTTATCAAGAATCTGTTAGAAGATCCATTTCCCTACCTTCTTATTTGCAGGCTTATTTGGCTGCTGATCCATCCAATATTATCAAAAGCACGAGCACTGAAAGAAATGTTTGTATTGTGTACACCCTCCTCCTGCCTGGCGGATGATGTTCCATTTTCTACATCAGTGCCCACACACAAGACCCATTCATTCTTGCTCAGGCTAGAATATAATCACATGGAGGTGCATTTTCCAGATCAGGAAAGTGACAGAGACAAGTATATTTGTTTTTTTCTAGAGTGCTATCATGTGGAGAACGGCTGGAGTCCTGGGTGCTGTGCTAGGCGAAAAGTTTGATGAGTTACATTGGCATAGTGGTCTGTTATGCTGGCATAAGGCGTTTTTTGGAGTGGTGGATAGCAGCAAGGGTTGGGATGACACAGTGAAAGCCATTTTTATAAGGAGAAAAGGCTGCCTTGCTGATTCCATAACAACTTAGGAGCTGACAAGGGAGCTTTCTCTTCTGGAAAGGGTGGATTTTGCTGCCACCACCATCCCCAATCATCACAGCACCCATGGCCCCATCAGCTCTGCTGCTATGCTGCTACTTTCTATGATTATATATTGTTATAGAGTTAGACCACAAGGACCAGGGAGTTGGACTAGATGGTCCTTGTGGTCTAACTCTATGATTCTGTGATTCTGTACTTACACTACCAGGAGCAGTACAAGCTATAATGGTTTCGTTATGCTGGCCAACAGGATCCCGACCTCTATGTATAGACAAAATTCTTACTCTGCACTTGGTAGAAGTTATGGCCAAAATCCAGTTGGTTAGTTCCAACTTGAGTAGACCTATGGGACTCCATATGGACCTATGGAATGATTAAATGCTGAATCAGCATGTAGGTAAATCCACTTGCTTCAGTGGGTCTACTCTAGTAATAACTTCATCAATGACATGGAAATAAATCAGGGGATTTCTTGATGTTGTTTCATGTTAGCTATATGGTGCATGTCACAGACAGGGACCTTTGGCCCTCCAAACTACAACTTACCATTAGACTTTGCTATACGAGGCAAGTTGGAATCCAAAGCATCTAGAGAGTCAAAGCTTCCCCTTTGTATGCATTAGTCCTGTTAAGTCTTAAATGCTATTGAGAACATTTTGTGTGTGGTCCTCCAGAGGTTGCTGGAGCGCAATACCCAGTGGCCTTAGCCGGTATAGCCAGTGGTGAAGAATGTGGGGAGTTGGAGTTCAACAATATCTGGAGGGCTAAACAGTTCCCACCCTTGAATGGAGAATATCTTTATTTATCTCTTAAATTGTTACTCTGCCTTCCCCTCCCTAAGGAACTGAGGGTGCTCTGCAGAAACCATATATCTCTACTACCCAAGTCGATAGGGTAGGCTGAAAGATAGTGACTGGCCCAAGGTCAGAATTAGCAACTGAGTTGGTCTTTGGAGCAGAGACTCACAGAACTGAAAAGCAGCTTGTAGGCCATCTAGTCTAACTCTTGCTTGCTGAAGGAAATCTGAAGCTAAAGCATCCTCAACAAATGTCAATCCATCTCTCCTTAGTCCATCACTCTTGGTTAGTAGCTAGGGTGTTGGACTGGAATTTGGAAGATACAGGTTCCAGTCACTTCTAAGCCATAAAACTCAGTGGATGACCTTGGGCCCATCACTTTTTATCAGCCTGAGGTACCTCCTGGAGTTGTCATTGTGAGCAGCCATGTACACCATCTTGAGCACCTTGGAGGAAGCTTTCATAAACTAGAGGAACTTTAGCAAACTGGAAAAGCACCAGTCCTTGGCTTGTGTCATGATGTTGTTGTGTCACAAATGACTAAAGTGGGCAGCAGGCTAGGAACATTAACTGGATTATTTGCAAGGTTGTCTGTTTTAAATCTCTTTGGATTATTTATGATACTGTGTTCAAATACATGTTCTAAATTAGCAGTGCAGCTTTACTGACTGCACTCTGGAAAAGAAATGTTACTTTTTTGGACAAGCGCTCTGAGAATCCCCTGGCCAGCCTGTCCACTGGCCATGTTGGCTGTGACATTCTGAGGGCTGTAGTTCAAAAAAAGTAACTCCAAGTTCTGTTCTGGAAGAGAAGTGGGCATCTGGCAGTCCTGGGAGTGGCCTTTGGACTGATTCCAAGCTCCCATTGCAAGGGATTCAAAATCCCACTGGCAAGAGAGATTTGTCCATCTTCTGGCAAGCCGCTGGGTAAGGAGGAAAAGAGAGGAAGGGGTGAGTGAGAGAAGGGGGTGGCATGGATAGAAAGAAACCATGTTGCCTTGCCCATAGTTAGCAAGCAACTCTTGGGCGGGAGGAGTTGCCCACCCTACTCTATAGTAAACAGCAACCTTATACTCCTCACTTTCCACATTTGTATAAAGAACATCTTCCCAGAATTCTGGCTCAGCTCTATGGCTTGTAGGGTGATTTCATTTGCTGGTGAAAATTGAGCTGTTGCCTAGTTATAAATACCGGCTGCTCTTGATGGTATGGTAGCTGAAACTTTTGGGGACCAATCTGGCGCATTCAGAAGCACAGCTCTGTTTTTAAAAAAATGTGCTTGTAAAATCCAACTTGCATTTTTATAGGATCAACAGTGTTGCATTCCATCCCCTTTTTTAGCAGTGATCTGGTTTATACAAAATCTAAATATGAAATGAGTGTACAGGACATCCCAGTTGGTTATAGGAATGCTGCAGCTTTAAGTGGGTGATAGCTGTGTGATCTCCCCAGGTTTAACTCAGAGAGGTTAGAAACTCAGAGCTGAGAGAAAACAAGAGGGAGGGAGGCTTGATCTGAGTTCATGTAAAATATCTCTTACGCCATTAGATGATAACACTTTAAATAAATTAGGCAGAGTTTGATGGAAAACATTTGGCAGAAATCACTCACTAACCTCCTGTACTTTCCCTCTGGGAGGAAAAGACTTCGCCTTGCTTATTGTTCTCCTCACCCCACAGTTCTCAGGATTATAAAACCAGAAGAGGAAAAGATCCTGGCACGCTCATGCATTCTGCATTCTCCTTTTTAGTGCTTTGTCTTAGGAGAAAAGTTTTCAGTTTCTCTGCTGTTTTAAAATAGAAATGCTGCATAAACAAAGAAATCTAGTATAAACAACCCAGTCCTAGACACTTTTGCTTGAAAGCAATTCCTTTAAGCTGGACTGTTTTAAACTCAGCTGCCTTGAGTGCCTGTATTGGGAGAAAGGTGGGATATGAATAAAATTAATTAATTAATTAATTAATAGTTTAAGTTGAGATTTAATTTTTATCTAAGTGTGCATCAGGCTGATTACTTCCAAAGTTTTTATTGGGGTGGAATTTAAAATGATTTGAAAGGTGTGTGCTAACTATATTTTTTCACAGTGATTGCATTCACAAATCAAGACAAATCACAGTGTTTTTAAAAATCTGGCTTATTGTGATGTACAAACCTGCCTCTGGTAACAAATTGTGTTTAATTAACCGGCTGCAAACCACAGAATGAACCCATGGTGTGTTCTTGGCATCCAGACTCATAAACATGGCACATCCCTTGAGCTGCCCATTCTGAAACAGGAACTCACAAAAAGGATGGGTAAGTGGGCGGGGGGAGGGGTGGCGGAATAGAAACAGGTGTGACAAGTCATGGTTGGTTGGTTGGTTTGGCATGCCAGTTGCGGCTTAAGCAATAAACCATGGTTAAACCAAATCATGCCTTATTGAGATATATAAACCCGGTGTCTTCACTGAAAACTCAGATTTATACTCCAGTCCATGCAAGTGGCATATAGTGGCACTTGCCCTGTATTATGTGTCTGCAAGCATGTTTTATTGTTAAATTTGGAAATTTTTGCAACATGCGATGGCAAGAGAAAGGTTGAGGTGTACAAGACCGAAGTCATAACTGTGGGGAGAAACAAGGAAACCTGAGAGGTACATCATCATCATCATCATCATCATCATATAAATTATCCTGCCCTTACCTTATCCTGCCTATAAATTATAAAGCCCTCTGATTCTACCACTATTCCATTATCAAAAACATATATGTTCTTGAGGCCTAGAAACTTTCATAAGCAGAGCATTTATTTTGCCTCATACTCCATGTCCCACACTGTTGTCATTCAAAAAAAAAGGCTTAAGGTCAACTGATGGGAAACAACTGAAGAAAAGCAATGGAGGGAATGTGATATTGATATAAAAGAGAAATCAAGGTTCTCTAAGCTTTAGCCTTAGAGGAACGGTACAGGGATATAATAAAAATGTAGGTTCATAAAGAGCCTGTTTTCTGCGCAAAACAACCATGTGCAAATGTTGCACAGAATAAGTCCCAAACTGTGAAGATTCTTGTCAGGTCAGGATTCTTCTTCTTCTCAGGATTTCTCAACACTCAAAAACATGGTTTTTTAAAAACCATTTTTCAAATGTTTTAAAATGTTCTTTCCATCCCTATATGATGGAGAAGGCCATACTGCCCCTAGAATATTTTAACCACTCCCCTTGTTCTGACAACTATAAGGCTAGCCCAATATATTTTTCTGCCTTATGCTGCTCTCCCATTCTGCCTTATGGCTGCTCTCCCATTCCACTCCCAGAAACTAACTGGACCGGTAGCAGAATCTCACTTAAACACTGGTGATGGGAGAAGGGCCTCCACAGCCTCTGAGGATCAACAGGCTGGTTTGAGAGGGCATAGGGCAGGCTGAGTGGGACATGTAACTCTAACACAGTGGTTCTCAACCTGTGGGTCCCCAGATGTTGTTGGACTGCAGTTCCCTGGAGCCCTCTGAGGTCTCACCTTGACAGCCAGGCTGTCCTCCCATTCATTAGTGAGGCTGTGAGTTCAATCCTATAGCCTCACTAATGACTGGGAGGACCACCTGGTTGTCAAGATGAGACCTCAGAGGGGTCCTGGGAACAACCGAAACCCCAAGTGCCCCTGTAACCTCTAGAAAAAAGGGATTTGGAATGTTTGTTTCACTTACCAGCATCTTAAGGTCTATTTTATGTGAGCTGAAAGGTTGCAAAGAGCACTTCCTGAACACACAGCCGAGCACTTTGTTTTAAAAAGGTTTTAAGTTTAGCTTGTGCTCCTACCCCTTTGCACAGTTTTTCCACCCCAGAAGAGTGCTGTCATGTTGAATCTGCACCTGAAGGGGCTGGCTCATGAGTAAGTCTTACTCCTGCACTTTATGTCATATATCTCAAGCCAATGATGCTGCCAAGCTTATAGGAGCAACTTAAATATTCAGCTCTGGAAGCCACACAGCCTTCTCTGCCAAACATACCTGTGTCCAGGGAACAGACTCAGCACACCCTAGAATATATTACAAGCACTGCTGTGAGATCTGAGCATTTCCCCCTCCCTTTTCATCCACCAAAGGCCCTTCCAGACAAAAAGATGTCTCATCTAAGAGCATAATAAAGAAAAGACATATTAAGTTCTTTAGGCCACACCCTTGTTTAAAGAAGGAGTAGAGAGGAGGGGAGTATTGTGCACAGGATGAAAAGCCAAACACACACACACTCAAAATGTTATACTTTCATTCAGTTAGCTTTCAAAGTCTCAGAGAAATAAAGCAAGCCTGTTTTCCACTCCCCAAACAATATTAAGTTCTGTTTTTTCTGTAGAAGACAAAGAACCTGCGTAACCCCAGTGCAAGATTTCAGGTTAGTTCTTAAGTTACAAAACACACACACAAACGCACAAGATTAAATATGATACTGCATGTTCCTCATAAATACATTCCTTACCCCTTACAGAGAAACAACTAGATAGGAATATAAATGCCTATGTTTTGGTGGTTTGCTGGACTGCAATGAATTCTGGCATCTACTTATTATTTACTTATTTAATTTATACCCTGCCCTTCTCCCATCAAGTCAGTTTTTTAAAATGCTGAAACAAGAAAAAGCTAAAAACCTGTTCATTAAAAAAGTTAAAACACAATTAAACAAGTTTTTTTAATGCTATTAAATTTTAAAGAGTATAAAATAATTTCATAACATTGAAGTTGAAAATACAGTATATCCCCCCTAAATGGCCCCCGCCACCAATTAATCATTAAAATTTAAATAAAAAGGTCTTTGCTGGTGAAAGAATAGCTGGGTGGGGGCCAGTCTAACTTCCCATGGAAAGGAATTCCATAGTCTGGGAGCAGCCGCTGAGAAGGCTCCCTTCCATGTCCTCACCAGATAGGTCTGTGATGCCAATGCCAGATCTTGTGAGGTGCAAGAATGCATGGGGGCTTTTTCTCACCTTTTTAGTCCATGCTTCTGATTGTTAAGAGGATTCTTTGTTGTTACTGATGGCAAATTGGTACCATCACCTTCATCCTACCAAGTGATAAAGGACAATTATTTTACCATTTGTGAGCTGCAAGTGTTGTGGTTCTGTGCAAGACCAGGTGGAAAAAACACAGTTGTCGATTATCCACCCAGCTTTCTTAAACAGCGAGAAGTTCAACAGTAGCCAATACCATGCAGTCTGCCTGCCTATCCATTGATGACTATTGGGAACAATTTGGGTAGGGCAAGGGAATATATAAGTAGCTGGTCCCAACATAAAAGGAATCTTAACCATGTGGTGATTACAGAGGCAGCATCTGCACTGCAGAAATAATCTAGTTTGACACCTCGTTAACTGCCATGATTCAATACTATGGAATTCTGGGATTTGTAGTTTTGTGAGTTGTTTAGCCTTCTCTGTCAGGGAGCTCTGGTGCCACAACAAACTACAAATCCCAGGATTCCATAGCTTTGAGCCATGGCAGTTGAAACGGTATCAAGCAGGATTATTTCTGCAGTGCAGATGCAGCCTGGGTGGTGATGAATGAGTTACTTGTTTAGAAGAGTCTGAAAGAGTTATAGGAGGGGGGGGAATAAAATTCCCAGAATCTCCCAGCCAGCATGGCCACCGATAGTCCTAATGAATTGTCATTTATGTGTTGCAGTTACAGTCCAAAGCAGAAAATTTCCTAGCTCTGGAATAGGATTGGAGAAAATTGGAAGGAGGGGCAGCCACTTCTTCATGACCAGAGGGGGGGGTTCATTATGCTGCCCAGCAAATGAAAGGAGTCATAGCTTCGCATCACATTTGCATATTCCGATTTATATGTACGAGATATGAGTTCACATTTACAAATACTGCCTAAAAATTAACTAGAAATATATTGCATCTTACTGTAGGGGGGAAGCCTGGGGCCTAAGTGCTTGGCTACTTAGTCTTTCTTACAAGACACTCACTGTTGATGACTAACGCTCCCTGCTTGCTCTCCCTTCCTACGGTTCTTTGTCTTTAAACCAGACTGGAACAGGGCATCTCTTGAAAGAGAAGACACATTCTGACCAAGGATTGTCTTTGGACAGCCCTACAAACAGAAGGCTGCATAATATTATTTTTATATATGTAGATAGAGATTTGTTATTTTTTATATGTAGATATAGATTCCACCTTTCAAGGGTGGAAATCCCTCCCAAGGCAGCATACAAAGAACATAAAGATACATTAAGAAAAATACAGGCATATATCAGGGCTTATCTACACTGGCCAGAATACGCCTCCTTCCAGCCAGCCGTTTTATTGCAGTAATGGGGGGATATAGGCCAGGTCTGGACCTGGCCTGGATCCTCCCATTACCGCAACAAAACAGGCAGAAGTCCAAGCATGCATCAACCAGTATCAGCGGGCATCTGCACATCGCTCTTGCACGTTGCACTCTCTGAAGCTGGGAAGGAATCCCTCAGCATGTAATCAAGGCTGGTCATATGCAGGGGCCTTGATCATGTGCTAGGGGGCCTCCTTCCCAGCTTCAGAGCAACACCAATGGCGGAGGCAGTGGTGTCCAGCAATACAGCCTGGTGTGCAGGTACAGACTCTTGCGTTCCGATGGCGGATCCATCAGGGTTTCCCCACATGATGCAGGTTTTCCTAGGAGTCCTTTTGAAAGAGGTTTACCCCAGCTTCGCCTCAGACGTTGTCAGGGCTGTCCAGAGGTGAATTGAGGCAAGAGCCCTGTGTTGTTTTGTCTGAAGGGCTCTGACGGAAGTTGGGGCAGGGGGGAGCCAGGGTAAATTGCCTGTCTAGACGAGCCCTCAATTTAAAAAGGGGCTTGTCTAGCCAGGTTATTTATCTTGTCTTGGCCCCGTCTTTGGACCCTGTAGTCCAGATGACAGATCATTTGCCCTCTTTTACCCTTGGGCATTCCTCATGACCTCCAGAGCAAAGACAGGGCCAACATAGGGTAAAGCCCATTAAACCATTTTTTAAAAAATACCTGTAAAAAAATGATTCAGCCAAAATAAAACGGACTAGGCCCTGCATGATCACAGGAGTCTAGACTGCCATGCCAGCCCATCACTGCAGCTGCCTTCTGCTGTTGCTCTTCCACAGCTAGGAAGCAGGCCCACAGCATGTGACCAGGCTGGTCACATGCATGTGGCCTCGCTCATGCGCTGTGGGCCAGCTTCCTGGATCCAGAGAATGGGACACGGGCAGCGGCAGCTACATGGATGAGCCGGCTGGTAATAGTGGAGGAATTGGCCTGATCTGTGAGCAGAATAGGCCGATGGTGAGCCGGCATATTCTGGCCCATGTAGATGAACCCAAAGGCCTCTGACAAAGATGCCTCTTTTTACAAAGTCCTTTTGTAGCACAGCTCAGCTCCCCCTTTCCTTGTCTTCTGTCTAGCTGGAAGGGATTTTTTTGCAGCATTGCCATTGGGAGGATAGTGAAAGAGGCCTGGAGAAAGACAAGTGCTGGGTTAGAGCAGAATGTCTGCAGTAAACAATGCAATAAAGCTGGACCTGGGAAAGAATGGGATTCTTCTCTAGATAATTCTACTGTATGTGTGTGCTTATGTACAAAAGGCAAAGGTAAACAGCTGCCTCCAGAATCACTTACTGGGAATGTGTGAAGAGCAAAACAGAAACAAAGGGGGAGAGGAGCGTAGCCTGCCTCACAAATTATCTTGTCATGCTGAAAAAGCACAGATCTATGTGTTTTGCCACCGAAAGGGAAATCATAAGAAAAGTGGAGGCTGTTGAAAGAAAAAGAAAAAATTATCCTGGGATGCATTTTAGAAGCTTTCAAATGGTCTCTAGAAGATTCAAAATGTTTGGCTTACTTATGCAAAGCTTACCTGACCTGCTTATTTTCATTTTCACCTGTGCATAATGTCAGTTTTGAATGAAAAGTTTGCTGAAACACATTGAACTGCTCTTCTTTTTAGTGTGTGTGATTTAGGAACCTATCCCCTATTCCTTCCATATTGTTTCTACCTGTGGTACCAAAGTTTCTGTTAAAGAAGTAAAGTACAGAAACACATCTATTTTATTAACTGAGGGCGACCTGACAGTACAGTATTAATAGGCGACAGTTTCTTAAGGCAATTGCTGGTAATAGTCTAGATGGAACATGATAAAAGACGTCGTCCAGCCAGAGCAGTGTTTGTGGTAGTCTTCTTAGCCTGCCTCTTTCCTTTCCCTTTCACACTACACATTTTTCCATTCTAATTGCCATGGTCCCCACTAACAATATTATGGGATTGGTAGTGTGGTCAGGGGCACCAGAGGAGAATTTCTCTGGCTGAGGATTGTAAAGGCCTTTCCCTCAACTGCCAATCCCAATATTCCATAGGATGCAGCCTTGGCAGTTACAGTGGAATTATAGCACTATAACTGTGTAGTGTGGAAGGACCCCTGGAACCCTGGGCAATTGGTGATAAAGGACGTGGGTGAGAGAGGTGCATGGAGACAGAACTGGAGCTGGTGGGAGTCATCTTTGCGTGCCTTTCTCTCTCCTACTGGTAAAAGATCTTGAGAGGGGGTACACATACATAGCCACCCTATCTATAAGTTAGCAGTAAATGAATAAAAATGGAAGGTGGCATTTTTTAAAAAATAAGAGTTTAATATTGGTCAGAATAGTGGTGATGGTTACACTGTAGGGTCTTGATTGAGACTGCAAATTTCTAGGAAATCAATACTATATTGCTCTGTCCTATGCACTTTGGGGATTTGTAGTTTGATATAGAGTATGTAGAATTCTCTTCTAGATAGAGATCCCATACTGTAGAATTCAGGGGAGTGTACAGTAAAGCTCTCTCTAACAGAGAATTATGAGTCCCCCTTACCAAAGTATACATTCCAGGATTCCTTAGGATGGAACTAAGACTGTTAAAGGGGTGTCAAACTGCTACAGCTATATAGTGTAGATAGATATAGGCAAGCACTTAATAATCTAATATCTTAACCTTCCTTGTACTTCCCATGGCAGGAGAATATTTGAAATGTTGCATGGTAAATTCTGCTCCAACCCATGGCTTATAAAACTTGGTTCCTCTAAAATGGACATACACCACTGAGGCAGTTTTTTCTTAATACATGTTGTTTGGGCTTTGTAAAAAACAAAACAAAACAAAAAAAACCTTTTAACTTCTGAAGGCCTTTACCGTACTTTCTTTTTCCTTCCTCTTCTCTCATTTAGATTTACTGTACCATTCTGCTTGGCTCCTGTTTCTTTCTAATAGAGCGGCAGGAGTTGTTATAAATGCAAGCGGCACAGAAAAACCTAACAAAACACAGAAATGACTGTTTGCAAAGCCTTATTAAGCTTTGGCATTGTTCCTTTTCTGCTTTGTTGGAACCACATGACCTGCATGATTTTTGCCTACTTGGGTTCAGAATAAACGTCATTCTGCCAGTCACACACCACAGAGATTCAGCAAATGCCTATATTGGCATCCAAAAGGGGGAAGTGCTGTCATATTTTTTTAAGACAGTGTGCTATTTAATAACATGTGGGAAACAAACAAAAATATCCCATTAAATTAGAGCTAAGGGCCAGTGAATTGGTACTCAGCACTATTCCAGATACGGCAGTCAGTAAATATTTGGTTTTAAAATGAAAAGAACAAGACAGCAGGGAGGGGGAATATAGGGAATTTAATTGTTGGATTGCCTTTTATGTTGCTTAGACTGGAACAAAAAGAGATTGACACAACACCTGGATGCTCAAGTATGAAGGCCAAAATGAGTCAGAAGGTTAAAGATGCAGAAAATTATAATGACTTTTTTTAAAGCTTGTGAAGCAGTTTATGAGGCCATTATAGCTTATGCCACAGTAAACCAATTCAGACATACTGTCATAGCTCTGTAGCACCTTAGGAGTAAAACTAACCTCCCTCCTGATGCATTGGTTTTCCATAGAAGAGTTTTTGAAATTGGAAATGGTATCAAATAAGCAAAAATTGGGAGAGTTAGTTTTTTGAACTCTAGCTCCAAGAATCTCTAAGCTAGCATGGCCAATAATCATTCTGCCTGGGAGATTCTGGTAACTATAGTCCAGGGTCTGTTGGCATGTAGACAGCTGGATCGGGATGGAGCTGGAATGACCCAGTTGTCCCGGTGGCCACCCACCCAGCACATTGGCCCTGCTCTTGGTGCTGCTGCCTCACCCACCGGCCCAGCAGCTCTGTCCAAGAACCTGACATCCCCTGTCACTGCTGGTGAGGTAAGCAGAGGACACCATGCTACATGCTCGACAAGGAGGGGGTCATCCCCCCCCTCCCTGTCAATCGCACACTGTCAACCGATACAGTGTCAGCCCGGCTGGCCCATGCAAACAACAACACACTCTTGCAGTAGTGCGTGCAAACAACATTGTGGTCCATCTGGGGCCAGTCCAGAGCATAATGCCCTGGATTGGCCCCTGATTAAACGGCCAGTGCAGACAAGACCTGAGAGTTTCTAACTAAAGTTTAAAAATGAATGGAATAGATCATATTTTGGATGCACACTATAACCTATAAAATGCACACTGAGTAATACTTAAACTAGTGAATATGGCCAAATTAAGACTTTGGTTGCAGTTTAAAGGCTATTAATAGCTTATTTTTAATGTCAGGATTTTTAAAAAAACATTTTTAACCAATGTTACAATTGAAAGTAGGTTTAGTTGGAAATAAGCAGTACTTAAATCAATCATATTTACGTCCAAGTAAAATATGTGGAGCCAAACGTTTCTAATATTTTAGACACCTATGCCTAGGACAGACCACAATGTAGCCTACGGTGATATCTGCATTCGTATCTTATGTATAGGAAAGGTTTACCTCCTTGTTCTGGTCCTACTGTTCACTTGTGACACTGCCAGCAATTCTGTGATGGTCTGTTACCTTAATTAGTTCGCATGCCCACAGGTACAAGCTGTGATATAGCAATGACACAGTTGGGCCAGCCCAGGACATATACCTGCATTTTGCATACTCCCCATCACTACTCTGAGCCAAGGTACTCAAGGCAATAATTGAGTTATTCTTGTCTCCAAGGCAGAAAACCCAAAAGTGAGTGCTTCTTCCCCCTGCTTCCCTGGTAGTAGATACAGAGTAGCAACAAACTACAGTAGGACCCCTGTATCCACTGGGGATTGGTCCAGGGTGGGGGGAGGCATGGATACCGAAAACTGGATAATAGCGAACACCATTGAAAATAATGGGACTTCTGGTTTAAAATACCATAGAGTTGCATTGGAGGATCTAGAAAATGGCTAGAGGAAACACATTTTCTAGGAAGACTCTATGGTAGGTGTGCTATTTTGTGTCCTGTGGATAATTGAATCAGTAGATAATGAATCAGTGGATATGGGGGTCCTACTGTAAATAACTAGCACATGGCTGCTTTTTTCATGATATCCAAAATCTTCTGCCTGAGGCATCTGGACAGGGTGAGTCAAGGTGCCTTGACCAGAACTCTGCTGTAGCTAGGGTGACTTAACGTTTGGCCCTGAATTTAAGGGAGATTTGGTTGTGACAAATTTTGTGCATTTTTAGTGGTGTGGCATCACTCCAGCAAATGTTCATTGTTACAGGACTACATCTCTAATGGCCAGGCCATATTGTTTAATATTTTGATTGGCTTTGTATGTTTGCTTGTGTATTTATGCACTGTCCAGGGAACTTAAGCAGCAACAACAAGAACAGCAACAAAAACTATTCTGAAATGATCCCAAACACCACTACTAACGTTAAAGAAAACTGAAAGAACTGTTACAGATACCTTATCAAAACAGACACACAAAGACACACACTCACCCCACACAAATCAAAAACCTTCTTTTGTATACAGAGATGGAAAAGCACACACATACCCCATTCCCCCCTCTTACAGGGACTTGCGAACATACACCTCCCTTTCTCACATGCACACAGACGTAACAACACACACATACCTCTTTCTCCCTCTCCTTGCCTCGCTCTCTCTCTCTCTCTCTCTCTCTCTCTCTCTCTCTCTCACACACACACACACACACTTCCGTCTCTCTCTGACATAAACGCAAACATATACCTCAAGCTGGCAAGAGTTTCCTGGCTTGCTTTTTGAGGATCTTCACACACACACACACACACCTGCATCCAGCCTTCATGGGTTCCTCTCTGTGTGCAGACATCTGAATGTCAGACCTTTGTAAATATATGGGAGGAATAGAAGGTCAATAAAGGAGCCAGGGGGATAAAAAAAATAGCTTGAATAAGGCAGATCCTGGGAAATAAGGGAGAGTTACTCACCCTAGCTGTAGCAGCAGTCACACATAGGGTCAAATTCCACCATACACCTACAGTGTATTTACAAGAGGTGCTCCCTTAAGTGGTGAAAGACTTAGCCCATGCTTTTCCTCACCTCCATATAGTGTGCTTTGTTTTCTGATTTTTGTTTGGTCATTTGGAAAGGCCAATGAGGCAGGTATCTCCCGTTGTTGTTGTGCCTATGTGCTGTCAAGTTGACTTCAATTTATAGCAACATTGTGAATGAGAAACCCCCAAGAGAGCCTGTTATTAACATCCCTGCTCAGCCCTTGCAAACTTAGGGTCATGGCTTCCTTGACTGAGGCTGCTGACACACTGCAGAAATAATGCAGTTTGACACCGCTTTATGGAGATGCACTATCCACAACACTGCAGCCTTATTTGAGAACTCACGCTGAACAAGTCTTGAAGAGAAACGACAACGCAGAAAGAATCACAACCCGGAAGCATCACCCAAGGAGACCTTCTGCCGTGCTTTCTGCAACCGGACTTGTTTATCTCAGTTTGGCCTTTTTAGTCATCAGCGCGCTTGCAGAAGGCGTGTGATGAGTCCTTCCTGAATCTTCGTTTGCGAAGAAAAGCCAGAGAGAGAGAGAACTATCATGGCTCCATCCTGTGGAATCCTGGGATTTGTTGTTTGTTGTGGCACCAGAGCTCTCTGACAGAGAAGTCTAAATATCTCACAAAACTACAAATCCCAGAATTCCATAGCATTGAGCCATGGCAATTAAAGGGGTGTCAAATTGCATTATTTTTGCAGTGTGTCAGCAGCCTGAGTCAATTCATCTCTAAATCTATCCCTCCCCCCGGACCACTGCCTTCTACTTTACTGAGCATTATCGTCTTTCCAATGAGACATGTTGCTTCATGGCGTGTCCAAAGCACAATAGCCTCAACTTACTGATTTTGGCTTCTAATGAATGTTCAGACTTCATTTGGTCTGCAGTCCATTTATTTGTCTTTTTGGTGGCCCATCGTATCCAGAGAATTCTCCAGCACCAGATTTCAAATGAGAGTCTTAATTTTGGATTGTCTCATCATAGGGTCTTTTACTTGAAAACCTTAATATAAAACAATCCAAAATGAAAAAAATCTCCTGTGGCTTTCCCTGTGACCTTTCATCAAGCAATATTAAAGAATGGCTATGCAGTTTTTATATTTGTGATAGACAGTATCTTCACACCCACAACACTGCCACCAGTTCGGCAGGATCATCTGTATAGCATCTGCGTAGGGCGGGAGGGGCTCCTGTGCAGGGAGTCCTCTTCAGCAACGCTGGTTACACCAAATAGATCTGGATCCAGGCCAGCAGGGGCAAACAGCAACGGAAGTGAGGAGTGCTATGGTCTTCACATCCTGCTTGGGGAACTATAGAAGGCATGAGGGCCATCTTTCTCCATGCAACCCCCTGGCAGACTACACCATCATATTTTGCTGCACCAGAAATGATATAATTTTGGCTGGTTTTTAGCTGTGTTTGTATGTTGTTGTTCAGAGGCTTGGGGGATTCCAAGGGGCGGGAGAAGTAAGGCCACCACATTCACAGCTGGTTATTGATGCTTTTGGCCTGGTATGGGGTGAAAAATTGCACAAAAATCAGCATTCAAAAAATAAAAATTGGGTGGATCTAGGGCCTTTGGGGACAGCTGAAAGGTTTCACGAAATACACTCTGGGGTCCCAGAGGCCACATGTGGCCAATATTATGCCTTTTCCCATTTCTGTATGAGAAGGACTTTGGGACAGTCTAGCAGCATGGTTGTTACATTTTTCAGTTTCATAAAGCTATTGGGATGTTGTTGTTAGCTACCTCTGTTTATCATAGGGATAGAAAGAATATTCAAAAATATTGGGGAAATGGCTGAAAAACATGTTTTTCAGGTGTCAAGAAACCCTTACAAGAAGAATCCTGGACTGATGAGAATCTTTGGAGTTCAAAACTTATTCTGTGCAAAATTCACATGTGATTGTTTTCTGCAGAAAACAGCATTTTCTGTGCAGGAAACAGCATTTTCTGCATGGAAAATAATATTTCCACATAGCAATAGTAATTTCTGCATAGAAAATATTGTTTTCTGCACAGGAAAAAAAAAGCTGTAATTGGGATGTGATCTGCCTAAAATTCGCACATGGCCGATTTGCATTAAAAACATCATCTTATGTGCAGAAAACAGCATTTTCCACATAGAAAATAATATTTTAGTGCAGAAATATTAATTCCTGCATGGAAAATGTTCCTGTGCAGACAAAACTCTAATTTTGGATTTGTTCTGTGTAAAATTTGCACATGGTTGACTTGTACAGAAAACAGCATTTTTGCACAGGAATTAATATTTCTGTGTTGACATATTATTTCCCGTGTCAAAAAATGCTGTTTTCTATTTTTAAAAATGTTGTTTTCTGTGCAAAACCACCACATGTGAATTTTGCACAGAATAAGTCCCACATTGCAAATAGCCTTTGAAAATTCCAAGGATTTCAAACCTTTCTTGCAGCAGAAAGAAAATTGCTAAAATTATTCATTGCTACCTTCAAGAAGAAACTTAGTGAAGAAGTACATTCCTAGTTCATGACACAATCTTTTTTAAAAAAAAAATAGGAATGAATCAAGTGTGAGTGAGCAGGCAGTGATTTATACAATATAAGGTGATTCTCTGTATCAGACTATTTGATCACTTTACATGTGATTTAATTTATTATCTTCAAACCATCTTGCCAGATGTTAAGGTCTTGCTTGGACCTCTGCCATGTAGAAGTCAAAAGGGTGTTTAGACCAAGGAAGAAAGGATAATTTGCATTTAAGAAACATCTCTTCTCTAGGCATAACCAGATTAAAGCTGTAGTCATATTAAAGCTGTAGTCAAAAGCTTTACCATTTTGGCAGGGATGGGGGGAAATGCAGGCTGGGGTCCTGATCTTCACTTTTGTTACCCCTGAAGCCTCTCTGATGACTGCAAAGCTGTCCATCCTTTAAAAAAGATTTTTCCCCTACCGATTTTTGGGTGATTTTTCACCTAATAATCAGCCAAAAGAATCCAAACCCAATTACAGATGTCCCCCACAGCCTCCCAAACCTCATTTAAAGTTTAACGAAAGACCAAAAATTGGCCAAAATGATGTCTGGAAGTGATATGATGTTACTTCCAGTGTGCCTGAAGTTGCCCATCCCTGCATTATACCATGTGCCTTACTTCTGAGTAGTCATGTGTAAGACTATTATTTAAGTCTACAAGGGCTGAGACAACTTTGGAATGTGCCAGTGTAATACAACTGAACATGCTTTAATTTCAAGAGTTCCCCAGAAAGGCAATAAGCTACTGGTTTTAAGCTTGCTAAGTATCCCAAAGTGCTCTTCCTACAAGTTGCCCTGGACTCCTATCAATAATCATGCCCAGCTCAAGAATCAATCCAGAAAGTACTGTGTAAAAATGCCATCTTAACAGTCAAATCAGTATAGGCTTGGGACTACTTCTTGCAATATATTTTTGAACTGTGGTGCACATTCCTGTGTAAAATATAGTCATGCCTTGCTTTTAGTATGAGAGGTGCACTCATGCGTGTGTTGCAGTTTTACCCTTTAAAATATCAGCTTCTCCATATTTCAGAGGGATAAGGACGTGACACAATTTATACATGAATGTGACCTTTATAATAAGTACATTGGAATATAGAAAGCTGCCTTTATGATCCATCTAACTTGGACTGAGCAGGACACTAGGAGCGAGCAGGAAACGGTGGCCCTCCAGATGCTATTGGCCTGCATCTCCCAGCACCCCTTACCATGACTACACTCCCCAGGGCTGATGGGAGTTGCCATCTTACATGTGGAAGACCACATGCTGCCCATCCCTGGTCTATACTGACTGGTAACAGCTCCTCAGGACCTAAGATAAGAGTCTTTCCTAGTCATACCTCAAGATGCCAGTGATTCGGCCTGCGACTTTCCACTTGCAGTGCACAGCTCTACCACTGAGCAGTGCTCCTTTTGGACATCTGCACCTTAGAAAAGAACATACCTCACTGGAAGCACACATGGGTCCTCTGTAGGTTGCTAACAGTATAAAAGTTGAATTTGGCTGCAACCTCATTAAATTAGGGAGTGCCCTAAAGCATCATAATGACTATATGAGGGGCAATGTTCATGTGGCTAAGCTCATTTTATTAGCTAAGTTTGTTTAAATTGTCCCTACTGTTTAAAACAGAGATGGGCATACTGAGGACTGTAGGCTGCATGTGGACCCTGAAGCATCCCACCATTTCTCCCAAGTCCCTCAACACCGCCCCCCACAAAAGTTTTTTTCATGTGCCCAAAATGCATGAAAAGATGTGAAAATACCTCAAACACCCCACCAGCAGGCACCACAGAACCCTGTACTATCCCACAATATTTCTGTTTTCCTCTACAAACCCTCTCAAAATGGCAACAGGAAATGACATGATGTCACTTCCTGATGCCATTTTGAGAGGGATTCGAGTGGAAAACAGAAGTATTGGGGCTTGCTATGGGAGAGGGGTGGCCTGCAGGTAGGAAGGGAATTGGCCCCTGTTCTTCTATCTTTTTGTAAAATGTAAACCAGTATCTTTGTACATGTGTAGGAGATGTGGGTTCAGGTTCACCCTTGCAGCTCTAGGAAGGATGGCACCTTAAGTGAAAGAGTGGACAAGGATCACTCTGTGGCCCTGTGAAATTGAACTTTAAGTCCACAGCCCAGCCAATGCTAATAGTAATCTTCACTAGACTCATGTTTCCCAGTCACGTTTGGCTCCCAGGATGGTGTTTGCTATTATCCGTGGAATTCACCATCCGTGGGAGTCCCCAGAACCGATCCCCTGTGGATACAGGGGTGCTACTGTATTTAAAATGCAGGTGGGAAAATGATGTGATAGGGTGTGCTGAGCCCACTACACATTAAAAAAAACAACACCCTTTGATTTCAGGGAGAATTGGCCTGGTTTAGCATTCTCCCTCTAATGAGTTAATTTTCTATAAGCAAGGCTTTAAAAAAGAAAAGAAAAGAAAAGGTATAGAAGAGAATTCAGATATGTGATCCTCCTACTTGTGGTCTGACTTGGCAAAATACCAGGAAGCTTGAATGACTGTTTTACCTGTTAAGCAGAACTAGAGGGGTAGAAAGGATTAAAACTCCTGAAATCAACTAAAAACACTCAATTTTTTAAAAAAAAATCAAAAGAAAGGATTGCATGGGCTGAAGTCACCATAGGGAAAAGGGAAACTGTCAATGGAAATATGTACAAATGTTAAGCGGGAAGAAAGTTATGCCAGTAGATGTTGCAAAAAAATATCAGTCATTCTTCATTGCTGTGACATGTGATGGGTAAAACTTGCAGCCCAGAACTATCAGGAAAGTCAAGTATTTTAAATGGAGTCTCCTCCAAATAAAAAGGAGAGTGTTGAGAAGCAACTCAAATTCTTTCTTCACAAGCATACCATCCAAGCATTTTACAGATGAAAACCAGGACACGTGTGACCAAGTAACATTGGAGTGTGGTCAAGATGTCAATAATTATTAATGAGGAAGGACACACAAGCTAGGAGTAGCTATACCATTTTGCTTTTGCCTGATGGCTCATCTATACAAGCCAGGATATGCCAGCTTCACACTGGTGCATCCTAGTCACAGATCAGTCCCGTTGTCCCCCCATTCCCTTCATGGAACAAGAGGAAGTCCTGACAGGCATGCCGGCTCATTGCTGCAGCCGCCTCTGCCTCCATTTCCCTCGCTGTCTCGGAAGGCAGGAAGGGGGGCTGCAGCATGCGACCAAGTCCCCCTGCATGTGATCAGCCTTGATCACATGCTGTGGGACTCCTTCCTGCCTTCCAAAAGAGCCAAGGAGACGGGCAGCTTCAGCAAGGGCTAGCATGCCAGGATGGGCTCTGAAGTATCGCAGTGCCCAATCTGTTTCCTCCTGGTAGAAGTGGATTGAAACAGGTATTACTGTATGTTCCGGCATATAAGATGACTTTTTAACCCTGTAAAATCTCCTGAAAAGTCAGGGGTCATCTTATACTCTGGATATACAGGGGGAAGCCTCGCTGGGTGGGAGGGGGTCTTCTCCATGACTCTGAGTCACGGAGAAGATCCTCCCCGCCCAGCGAGGCTGCACAGGGGTGGGGAGCCTCGCTGGGTGGGAGGGGCTGAGCCTCTCCCCAGCCAGCCAGCCATCCCCCGTGATTCCCCAACTCGTGAGGAGACTGGCCAGCCTCCTTGCATGTTGGGGAATCGCAGGAGGTGGCTGGCTGACTGGGGAGATTCCCCAGTCCCATGATAAGCCAGTTAGCCAGTTTCGGGGAGGCTTCAGGGAGGGTGGAAGGGTTGCTGCCTGGAGTGGGGGAGGCTTTCCAGCCACCACCCGCCCTCCCCGAAGCCGCGATCGGGCTCCCAATTGCGGCTTCGGGAAGGGTGGCTGGCTGGAGGGGGGAAGCTTTCCAGTCACCACCCGCCCTCCTCCTGATCGTGGCTTTAGGGAGGGTGGGGAGTGGGGGGTAGTCTTATATGGCAAGTATATCCCAAACTCTATATTTTAATTTAAAAATTGGGGGTTGTCTTATACGCCCAGTCGTCTTATACGCCGAAGTATACAGCATTTTAAAATGTATCAGGCCCTAGTTCCCCTTAGCAGAGGACTACCTGTGGAAAGAATGGGGCAAATGCCCTGTGTTGTATGCACTGCAGGGCTATGAGACAGTGGCAACATGGGATATATTTCCCACCTAGACAAGCCCTGAGTCTACTGAGGAGGGCAAAATTCTGCCCCCTTCTCTCCCCACCCCACCCCCTCAAAAGCTAATTGGGTGCAAATAACTTTTGCATTTTGAACTCGTTTTTCAGTAACTAAAGTAAGCTAAGGGCAAAGAAAAAATGATAGGAGGAGAGAGAAACTGGAACATTTTAAAAACAGCTGGAATGACGGGATTAATCAGGACTGTCCCTGCCAGATCAGGATGGCTGGAGGGTGTGCACAAGCTTGTATCTCTTTTAAAAAAAACAAACCCACAGTTTCACAAGCTATGTCCCAGAAGTTAGAAATGAAGCAGGTAGTAGGCCTGCATAGCCTTCAAGCCTAGAAAAGTCTAGCAATTTTGACAGAATTTCTTGAAGCTATTCCCTCCCTCCCAATCTGTTGCCATTTGTGGTATCTGCATATTCTCAAGCATTTATGTCACTGCAGTGTACTTGGTTTGTCCTTCTGGACCAGATAATGCTCATGCGATAAACTTGCCCTCCCACTGTTAAAAGAACCAGTGAAGAGAAGTATCTTTAGACACAGAACGAGGTGGGCATGCCAACTGAAATATTGTGATTACTTCAACCCTGTTCCCAGTGAGAAACGAATTGCAAAACATCACAGATACAATGTGGTGTCTGCTAGTGGCTGAACAGAATGTGAGATTCTTTGCCAAAATGGTTTCTTGGAGGAAAGGTTATTTGACAAGGACTGGCCCAGGATGAGTTTCTGAATGTAGTGCAGATGCCATCTTGCACTCTAGTCAAGTTGTTTGACTTTATAGAGAACTCATTAAAAATGCTGCCATTGTGTGTGTGTGAGAGAGAGAGATAAAAGATACAGTATATGGTTTGGGTCTTTTCTTTCATGATGTTCATGGGAGGAACAGTGTCCTAAAACAGATACCTGTGACGCTCTGGGACTAATTTCCTATCAACCGTGTTCCAGCAAGTGAAATCCTGGGACGTAAATGTTTAAAGCAAAAGTAGAAAGTCTGTGAGCTTCCTGAATAACAGCTCCAAGTATGCCTGCCCACTAGCTGTGCTAAGTAGGACTGATGGGAACTGAAGTCCAACAACATCCAGTGGGCCACAGGTTCTCCATCCCTCGTTTAAAGCGGTACACCTGAATAGAACCCATGAACAGGTAGAAAAGAAATAGGGCTGCACATGGCAACACCATTTGTAACTTCCCTGTGTTCCTGATGTTGAATGAGGAGATCTGAAGAGATTCTACTCTCATTTCCTTGAACACAAGGAGAACATTCTGAGAAATCAGGAATTCTGAGAAAGTGTTGAAAAGTAAGCATGCCATACACAACTGTGTGACTCTTGCACGCTTTTCTGTACTCTGTTTAGGCATTATGTTTAAATGAGGCTTAATTCTTTGTTCAGGAGAAGCGGCTTTTGATTTAATATACAGTGTTCAGCTAATCCCGGTGATTCCATTGCCTTTTTAAACATTCAGAGAATTTGGTCCCATGGGGGGGGGGCGGTCAGTCCTCTGAAGAACCCAGGTGCATTGTGGGGGTATTCTACATATTCTGTTTCACAAGGCTCACTTGTCCACATGGAAAAGGAGGATGGGCTCCTGTATCTTTTCTGTGGGAAACAGAATTTCAGCTGGTGAAACTAGCAGAAATTAGTACAGAGTACTGGACTGTATTTAGTTTCTAAGAACCTTCCTCTACACATGTGCTTATACACAAACCATTTCTGGAAGAATTAGTTTGATGCGGGGGAGGGACCCCTTTTAGACAGTTTTATATTTTTTTCTTATAATCTTTTTCTTATAATCATTCAGAAAAAAGATACCATGATGGATACCTTAAAAAAAAATTCAGTGGTTACCTCTGCTGTTATTTAAAAGGTGTCCTTACGCAGGCCAGGCCTAAATACCTTGATGGCACCAGATCCCATCTGATCCTGGAAGTTAAACAGGGTCAGTCCTGGATAGTACCTGGATAGGGGACCACCAAAGAATACCAGATGCTTTTTATTTTTTATTTATTTATTTAGAGTAATTATACCCCATTATTCAGCCAGAAAGGCTCTCAAAGCGGCTTACAAATGGTTAATTTAACAGATCCCTGCCCTCAGGCTTACAATCTAAACAAGACATGACACATAAGGGAAAGGGAATGGCTGTGGGGGTAGGGATTAAATCCATCAGATACTGCTGGTCCTTCTCTCCATCCAAGGGCAGGGCGGTGGCAGTTGGGCTGGAGGGAGGGCCTTTCACCTTTCAGATGCTGTGAGCTATATTTTTTGGAGGAAGGCAATGGCAAACTAACTACCTCTGAGTATTACTTGTCTAAGAAAACCTTATGAAATTCAGTGGGTCACCATAAGTTAACAGGTGACTTGAAGGCACAGATACATACCTTCTTCAGGCAATCAAGTCCTTCTACAACACATTACTTTGAAAACATTGAACATAACCTGAGACACACACCCAGGCTTTGGAGAATGTGGCCTGTGTTCCTTTAGCCACTCTCTGCCAATATGTACTACTGATTACTTCACATTCCCACCATAATATGAAGGATTGTGTCTGTGCCTCTCCACTGTTTCTTCAGAAATGTTCTGTGTATTCCACAAAGCCCTTAGCATCAAGATACCGTCATTATTAGAGCTTAGAAATTTATTCCATCGTTTCTGATACTAATACATTTTAGAGGGAGCTGATGGCTACTCATCGTTTTTATCCCACATTTCCACAACCCCATGAAAATACAAAGAGAAAAACAAAAAGACACAAAATAGCAGGGGTGAGGGTGAGTTTTATCCAGTGTGACAAAAAGTAATAGAAGAATGTACTGTGTATGTTCCAAGGCTAAACCTCCTGCTCAGCTTCTGCTCATCATGATCTCTAAAGTCCTGTTTAAAATATGGGCGAAAGAGAGGGCTTGTGTTGTAGATAGGCCTGCCCAAAAGCTCTTTTGAGCCACTTTAAAAGAATTCCTGATCCTGTTCATTTTAATTTTAGCCCTTGTCAACTTGTGCTTGACTTCTTAAGAGCAGTTTAATGGCTTCATTTGCGCACCTCACCGCTCCAGTTTTCCACTGCACATACAAAAATGTTGCTATTCCATGTTGATGTTCATAACAAGTAAAGCTAGGTGGAGGAGGGATGGCTAGATGGATGGGTCGGTGGGTAACTGAACACTCCAGTTAGCCTTGACTCAGTGATATTAAGCAGTGCTTTTTAAAGCTATGTGATGTGGGAATCCAACAGGGCTTTCTCTCAGTATGCCAGGGACCAGTACCATATTTATGCCCACTGGGAATACTTGTTGCTTTCTTTCCTGGAAACTCTCCAGGGACAAGCAGCTGATGCCTTGTGGATTGGCGCCAGTCCATAGACCACCATTTTGATACAGAATACCTGTTTTTCATGCTGAAGGTTGCCACTTTCAGTCCCTGGCATCTCCAGGCACAGCTGGGAAAGATAACTGTTTGGGGAGCTGCTGCCAGTCAGTGCAGCTATTCCCAAACTCAGGTTCTGAGACGATACTGTCCTACAGTTTTCATCACGCCGAGCCAGCATGGCCAATGGGCAGTGCTACTGGAATTTGTGCTCCAGCAACATCTTAGGGTTCCCAACATTGAGAGCCACTGACTCTGTGTAGGATAACTTCATACACTCAGCCACTTCATTCCAAGGCCAGAGTTTGACCTATTTGGAACATTACAGGCATGTGAAAGAAACGGTTTAATCTGACCAAATACTGGGGGACTTGAACCACATATCCTGAATTACAGGTGAGACATCCTAGATCAAACACTGTGATCTTGTAGGCAAGGCTTAGCACCTGAATTAGAAATTTAGTACTCTTACCTGCTGAGGAGCAGAGATGTACAATTGCAAAAGGTCTATATCACCCCTGGTTAGTTTTTTTTTTTCTGGGATGTTTTATATCATTACTGGATCTTCCAGTGGTAAAGATACATGAATTTTGTAGTGGGAGGGGAACCAACCTCTACTGCTTTTCCACATTTAAAGATTTAGGGCTAGTGGAGATGTAATAACATCAGTGGTTTGACGATGGTTTGTTGCTGGATTCAGATCCTGAATTACACAGGAACCCTGCCATAGCCACAGTTAGCGTTACTGACCTACAGTTAACTGCATGGGCGGGGGGTGTCCTCCAGAAGGGTGGAGCCAAAAGGGAAACAGGAAGTGATCCTGCATCCTGTTCCTCAATGCATTTTAAAAAATTGGAACAGCTACATCTACGCAAGCTCCCAGTGCAGGAATGCAAAATAAATTGAATTCAGCAACAACAGTAGGTGACAGCTCGTAAGCTCATTACTCTTACACTGTATAACAGAACAATTCCATAGGAAGTAAGTGATTGTTCCTGATTAAATATACTGTGGCAACAACAAAAACTTATTTAACTTCCTTTACCTCATTGCTTGAAAGAAAAATATTGATGTTGTTCAGGGCTGTGGTTTGTTTATCACATCTGTATCACATGAACTCCTAAATAAACACATGTCAACTCTTTACAGGAAGAAAATGAAATCCCTGCCAGCGTCTTTGTGAAGGAGCCTGTCCCCAGTATTACTGATGGGAAGGAAGAATCTGTTGATGAGAACAAAACTCTGGAGGAAACCATGCACACTGTGGAGCTGTCCTCAGAGGACGAAGCCCCCCATGATGAAGGTGCAGAAGATAGCATGGATGAAAAAATAGAGGAGACAAGAGCCGAGAAGATCAAGAGGTCCAGCCTCAAGAAGGTGGACAGCCTGAAGAAAGCATTTTCCAGGCAAAATATTGAGAAGAAGATGAACAAGATTGGCACCAAGATTGTTTCAGCTGAACGGAGAGAGAAGATTAAGAAGTCTCTCACCCCTAACCACCAGAAATCCTCCTCGTCAAAAAGTTCATCTTTCAAGGTCTCTCCCCTTACATTTAATGTGAAGAAAGTTCGCGATGGAGACACTTCCGTGGAGGTGGAAGACAAGCCAGCGGAAGTTACCGGCAGTGAGCACACAGCAAATGACGAGGAGACCTCCTTCACTGAGATTCACTCAGACCTGGCCTCTACCGTTTCTCCAGCTGAAGAAGGAAAAGCCTTGGCTGACTCGCTGGAAAAAGAAACAGGAAGTGAAGGAGAAGCTGCGATCAACAACATCGAGCTTGCGATTGTTGAAGAAGGTGACGACTACAGGGCTTCACTAGAAATCAAGCAGGAACTTTATGACGAAAGGAACAAACCAATCAGCGGTGAAATGGAACCGTCGGATGAAGAATCGAGCCAAGCGGCTGTCCTCCACGTAGACCAAACTGCATAAATTTTCTGAGCCTCTTTGTATTTCTCTAAATTTACACTTCTTTTTTTGCTACATCAGTAATCTAGGTGTATGCCTGTTACATGATAAACAAGGGGTAATAGCAATTTAAGGTGAATTTGTTGTGTTTAAGGTAGATTTCTACACGTGTCTAATTTCATGACATTAGAACTGAAATCCACAGTGAAAACGTGAGGTCTGGTTCCCAGGGTCATTTAGAGTTAAGTCTGTTGACATTTTGTAGGCAACATCAACCCACCATGCTTCATCCCTGCAACTCCCTCAACAGTTTCTATTATTAGGTAAGAATTGCTGCAGTTAATTGTAACTCGGGGAGTGAGGGGAGCTATAAAACTGTTTAAAAGAACCAGCAGAGAAAGTTAGGCCAATTGAGGACAAGCATAGCTACTTTGCATATTTAATCACTTTAACATTCATTTAACTCATCCCCAAGGAATCTTGGGAATTATAGTTCACTGGCGATGCTGAGAGTTCTCCGAGATTCTTAGCTCCCACTCCAAGAAACTTCAGTTTTGAAGATTCGCTGGGGAGAAAGAACATGTGTTCAGCTAAGGCTAAATCTGGGGTACTGGTATGATCTTACATTTTATCAGCAAAAAAGCACCCCTCTCTCCTGTGTAGGTTTTCATTCAAATACATTTCCATTGTCTTTTTTTTTCCTCCTGAAAGCATGCTGCTCAAGAAGAATGAATTTGAGAGAAAGGGTGAGCCTACATTGAGAAGGACACTTAGCTGTTTTCAGGTTTGCTTGCTGGCCCTGAGAAATAATCTGATTTGGAGGGAACTGGGGAGGATGCTTGCTGTGCCCTCTTTGCAGGTTAATTGGCTGCTCTCTTTCTCAGTGCTTTTTAAAACCACATACCGTAATTTGCACACTATGCACTATTCCCTTCTTGTGGCTTTGATTTTGTAGTTTGATCTATTTTCCTCCCTGTGAAACATTTACGCTTGGTTCTTTGGGTATTTTTTTTTTTTTGATGTGGTAATGCCCCCACTATGTGCTTCCCCCCCCCCTTTAAGCATCAATCTTGTAGGGCAGAGATGGGAATCCTGGGGCCCTCCAGGTTTTTGTGGACACCAGCTCCCAGCATTCCTCATCATTGGCTGTGTTGGTTAGGGCTGATGGGAGTAGCAGTCCAGCACAGGATTCCTACCCCTGCTGTATGACAAGAGCAATAGGATAAGTCACTGAAAACTAGCCCCCCCTTCCTCTAATAGGGTTATATAAGCTCTCACTGCATGAGGATGTGTGTTTTTACCAGGTCGAAATGATGTGAAAAGAAGATTGCATTGTGGTATCAAAAGGTAATAAAAGGATCATATCTTTGTTGCTTTAACATTTTTTTAGTAACTACTGAAATGGAGCAACTAGCATATTTGGTTGTTAGCATAGTAAGGACCATATTAATCATAGCTTTATTAGTCTTTACAATATTGTGTTCGTTCTTCTCAGGCGGAGGTTTTATCTTTTTTAAAAATACAGTGCAGTCCTACAATATGTCTGCTCAGATGTAACTCCCACTGAGTTCAGCAGGGCTTACTGCCCTGTGAAAGAGTTGTGGCATTAGTGTATTAGTGAAGTGGGATCAATTACAGATGGTATAGTGAGGACCATTTTGGATGAAGACCTTTTCCATGTGCCCCTCCACAGTGGAAAATAATGGCTTGGCATGGCTTTAAAACATAGGGGTGAGCAAAGTGCAGCCCATGGGCTGCATTTGGCCCCTAGAGCTGTTTCTGTGGCTCTTGGGAACCCCCAGAAGTTTTTAAAAAAACTTTTTGCCTCCAAAAACTCCCCAATGTACTCTGAGGGCATGGGGGGCATTTTCATCATTTTTTGGCTCTCTTGGACCATCTTAGGCCCAGGAGAGGCCTTTCCTAAAGCAAGAAGAGAATAGGCAGTGATGTCTGCTCATTTCCTGTTGTTAAAAAAGGCCTCTCCACAGCCTAAAATGGCCCCGGGGATCCTAAAACATGGTGGAAAAGGTCCTTATGCCCCCAGGGTTATTTTGTGGCAATATTTTTATTTTATTTTTTATTTTTTGGAGTTGGGCTGGTGGGTGGTAGTCTTCCCAGGTCTCTGGGGGAACTAAAACAGCCCCCTAGCCTCCCATAGTTTCCCAAACCTGCTTTCATACAATACATACCTGCTTATAACCACCAGACATCTTCAAGATACTTGCCTTGCCTTAGTGTCTGAATTTTGGAGATTTCAGGGTATGCATGTTGTTCAAAGATGGTGATGGGGAATCTGCAGACCTGCCCTTGGTGTTGAAGTCCAGTCAGCCAAAGCCTGCCTTAGTGTCTGAATTTTGGAGATTTCAGGGTATGCAGGTTGTTCAAAGATGGTGATGGGGAATCTTCAGACCTGCCCTTGGTGTTGAAGTCCAGTCAGCCGAAGCCTGCATGGCCAATGATCAGGCCTGATGGGAATTGTTGTCCAATGTTTGAAATCCTATAGATTCCTCATCACTGAGCTACGATAAAGAGCCCTGAGGAACATAATAAGAATTAGGTATCCATCTTGAATATCTGTGTTCCTTAGGAATATTCCAATGGAGGTGGGAAGAGTGATATCCTAGGAATGTGTATCTGTTGCAAAAGTTGTGCTTTGTCATCTTTTGCTTGTGTGGCCACATTCCCACAAGGAAACTACTGTGGACCTAATGATAAGTGGGAGATGGGTGATGCTTTTGATTGAGAAAACGAACTGGTTATTTGTATAAATTTAGCACTGTCTACATAGGCTCTCTAGTTTACTTTGCCTTTTTTGTTCCAAGTATGCAAATTCAGTAATTATTGTATATACACATACATGCATATATACTATATTATATTTTTAAGAGAGAACAGGTTTTTAAAAAAAACAAATGCTGTTTCCTTACGCAAAATGATTATGTTTAAATGGCAAAAGGGAGATATATATTGTTACCTGAGCAGTTTGTAGAAATAATTATCAAACAGATTATTTTATGCACCCAACTACTGTATTTAAGAGTGCAATGTGAGAAACAGGTTGGAATATTGCAATATAGTCTTATAAAGGTAAAGAGAATATATAATGTTTTTTAAAAAAAATAGAGAAAAGAGTTCAATAGTAATGAATTCAAAACCAAGTAATAACAAACAAAATATTTTGGAAGGATACATTTTAATTCTGCACCTGCACAACGTTACAGACAAGGATGTTTTAAAAATTTATATCAATATTGGGATGCATATGTTACCGGAGATGAGCATAATCCTGCAAAAAGTGATGTGCACTTTAGCCTCCTTGGTTTTCATGGGATCAGAGTGTACATTACTGCACTAGCCACTGTCCAAAGTGTGAAGAGTGGTGGAAAATGTTGGGGAATGTTTATGATCCTTCACACATATGGTCAGTGTCCAACAATATGAAGTAACAATTGTGAATGCTGACCATGAGGTAACAGGCCAGTGAATTTAGAAAATCTCCCTATTTTGGGACATGCATCAGATGCATGAGGATTCATTCATTGCTTTCCTGTCATTTTTGACCATTTCCACATTTTGTACTTTAACTGCAATTGATTGGATTTATGTTCAGATGGAAATGAAAGATCAGTTCTTTTTTTTAAGTGGCAGAATGTTTACTTTTGTGGCTAGTGAAATCTGAAGATTTTATCATTTGTTTTGTGTATTTTTTTAATTATGTGTTATGAATTATAAAGGGCAGCAAACATAACTCACCAAGAATTTCTTCTGTACTTGGCTCAGTGTAAAATCTGCTTGTTCACAATGTTGACTCATTTCAGGAGGGCTGGAAATTGTGAAGGTTGATCCCCAATCTTTTCCACCTTTCAGGATGTACTGGACTTCAAAGTGAAACAGTGTTTGAATTCTCTGCAAATATAATACAGTACTTTACAACCAAAAGCTGGGCAAATTCAGAAATGAAACCACATTCCTTCTGCATTTTAATTCTCTTTGAATCCTTCATTCCATTAATCACAAAGGTGAATCATCAATGGACACGCAAGTGCCTGACAATCTTATTTTATTTGTATGCAATGTTTCTTTCCTCTTTTAATTTGGATAAATTTGCTTTTTACATAATATTGCACTAAAGCCTTGCTCTTTTTTTTACCCCAAGATATATTTAGAGCTGCAAGTTAAGAAAATCTTAGAAAATGTATCTGTGACAGGGAACTGTGCCATGTGGTGAACTTCCTGCTTACCTATACACGTCACTAGATCTTTGAACAGAGTTGGTTTTTAAGCAGGTCTATTGATTGTTAAACATCTTCTTTTTTAAAAAAAAATATCAATATTGTGAGAGTTGCAATCAGTAGGGGGGAAAACTGTGATATAATTCACACATTCATCTTATTTTGAGTTATCAACTGTGCCTGTTACTAACTAAGGATGTGATCAAGTAAATAAACATCAAGTTGAATTAAGTGACATTCTGTCTGAGCAAACTTATTTGAACATGGCAAAGAAAGGCTCTTGTAGGTAACAATGCTGGTGTAAACCTCATACACTGAATGACATTGCACAAGGGGTTACCGTGTACCTCAGCTCCTCTGTGCAACATCATCGTTTCCCAGTGTGCAATAGAAGCCAGGGAGTTTCTATGCATGGCTCTACCCTCCTGGCTGTTGCTTGGTTGCAGGGGTGCACATAGGCATGTTCTGGCTGCCCTTGACCAACCAGCAAAGAAGGAGTAGCCTTATATTGGGGGGTGAAGGCTGCTCAGTTTCTGCAGGATGCACAAAACCAGCTGAATCCTTCACAAAGGTAAATCATCAATGGACATGCAACTAACTGACAATCTTTATTTTATTTGTATGCAGTTTTTCTTTCCTCTTTTCCACTGATCTCCATGGATCAGTGGCTGGGCGAATAGCATCATGGCCAGAAGCTCCCCTGGGCTGATGTTACATATCAGGAAAGAGGTGAGGGCAAGAGAGCTGCCTCTGAGCCATTTGAAAATACCTGGCAGGGACTTAGCCACCATGCTTGCTGGACCAAGTCCAAAACACATTTCACATGTAGATTACAGTGTTTTACAACATCAGCTGAGTAGAGGGATGATAATGAATGGGATCACAACAGGTTTTTTGGGGGGAGTTGACAGCTTTCTCACAGTGAGTGCTGAAAACCTTCCCAGTTCAAATATCAGGTCAAAGAAGGAACATTGCTCAAGATTGCCAAAGGAGAGGAAAAGGCTAAATTCTCACACACACCCCATGTGATCCTGATTATTTTCAGCCCCTTGGCTAGAAAGAGAATGCTGTTTGATTTTATAATGACACATCAATATGTTGTCTATATGAGGGTGGGGAAACTGTCTTAATGTGACTTGTCTTAATGGTTTTACAGCCCCCATAAACTTCACTTGCCCTCTAGTTGAGGCGAGTGAATTATGTTTTTTAAATGTGCTGCCACGGGGGGGGGGGGGAATTAAAAACCACCTACCTGTATTTCCACAGTGCACATAGGTGCAATTTTGCCTTTACAAAAAAAGAGAGAGAAAACAACTGTTTTATCACCTTAGCACTCACTTGCTAAGGCGAAGATCCAACATGGCAGTTCCAGGCGCTTGCTGTGTTAGCAAGTCCCATCCCTCACGCTCATCAGGTTTGCACTTCCACTTGCATGGGAAAGTGAATCAATGCAATTGCTTGTCCTAACGAATGAGAATGCGCACCCCCATCAGAGCTTTTTTTAAAAGTTTGGGGAAAGCCACAAAGGCTTCCCAATCACGATTTTTGATGTTTTTGGTCCCCTTGCCTTCCGAATGGGTTGCATTGATTCACATTCCCATTAAGACAGGTAGCATTCCATATGAATTCCATTAGGATTTTTTTCACCATTTAGACAACCCCTTAATATCAAGTCTAATTTAGCCCTTTGTCCCAAAAAGGAGATCCACACACAGAAGCAGACTTGTGCATGCACAACTACATATCCCTCTCCAGGAGTGCATCCCTACTTGCAGTGGTTATTTGACCCTGTCCACCTACCTGGCTGTGTCTTTTGATAACAGTAGAGATGCCCATACCCATCTGAGCAGGGTGTTGCACATAACTTAAAGGCTAAGTGCATCCCACAACCAAATGCATGGAAAGGAACCCCAGCACTCTTTCCTGGGTCCTTATTCCAAAGGAAAAAGGAAACTTAAGAGGAAGGATCTTGAGCAAGAGGCAAGGTGGCCATTTCTCTACACAGTTGTACAAAATCTGATCCCCTCCCACTCTGAAGTTCACCATGCCTGCTTACCCAGAGCTTGGGAAAGTCACTTTTGGTCTACAACTCCTAGAATCTCCTAGCCGGCTTGGTAATCCTAGGGGTTGCAAATCACATACAAAAAGTAAAAATAATACAACTGTGAGAAATAAGTGGGGAAGGAGTTTAGCATCTTGTTTCTCCTCTCAGGTGCTTATAGAATCATAAGAGTTGGAAGAGACCACAAGGCCATGCATTCCAACCCCCTGCCATGCAGGAAAACACACCCAAAGCACTTCTGACAGATGGTCATGCTGGCTGGAGTGGATGGGAAGTGGATGCACCAACATCTGGAGCACCAAACGTTTTTCACTCCTGTAGCATTACGAGAAGCAGGAGCAAAGCTAGAACTAGCTTTCCAAATTCATTCAGAGGTAAACAGAGTCTTAAAGCTTCTGTTCGTTATCTGGAACAACCAGAGTTTCTCTTCAAGTCCAAATTAAGGGAACGGGCCAAGTCAAATTACAATCAATCTTCAAACCAGAATAGTAAACCAATAACTCAGATAGCTGTGACTTAAATCAGAAATGTAGTCCATTCCAAATCACAAATGGAACCTTTACATTTTCACACTTGCACACAAAAGGATAAAGAGAGTGTGTGATCTCAATGCTGATGCCTGGTCATCCCCATAACACCAAGCTATGGATTAGTGCAATGTTTGGAGTAAATCAAACTTTTTACTCATTCAGCATAGTCTCAGGAGTATCTGATCTCACTTCTTATCCTACTTACCTAGAGTCCCATAGTGAATAAAATCTGCCACTCCACGGTGCAATATAACCTGTATATGCTTCTCTGCTCAAAACTCTCCTTCTCTTTGAAGGAAAAACAAAACAGATAAGCCCACCAGAGATGGTGTGTAAAGCTTCATAAATTTCATTTACACAGGCAAAAATGAATAATTTTGCCACTTTTCTTCTCACTGTGAGAAAGCTGTCCAGAACTGTGCAGTTTTCAGACACTATTCAAAGTTCAGGACTTGCGTTGTGCCTTCAAGTCATTTCCAACTTATGGTGTCCCTAAGGCAAACCTATCAGAAGGGGTTTCTCTTTGCCTTCCTCTGAGGCTGAGAGAATGTTACTTGTCCATGGTCACCTAGTGGGTTTCCTTGGCCGAACAGGGATTCGAACCCTGGTCTCCAGAGTTCTATTCCAACGCACAAACCACTACACCACACTGGCTTTCAGGAGTTATTCTGTGGGGTGGGGGACAAATAGGTCTTTTTTTAAAACACAGAAAACAGCATTGTCTGTATAGAAAGTAACATTTCTGGACAGAGAATAAATTTCTTGAACAGAAAACAGGTTTGCTTGTGCATTGAAAATACAGATATGTGTGCAGAAAAACTTTTCTGTGTGAAAAATGCCATTTTCTATGCAAAAACAAAACAAAACAAAACAACCCCCACTGGATTTTTCATACAGAAATATTTTCATGAATAATTTTCAGGAATAATTTTCATGACTTTTTCATGAATAAGTCACAAACTTATTCAACCATTTGGAGTCTTCTCATGGCTTGCGAACACTTGGGAAACCCTGTTTTGCAACTATTTTAAGAATAATTTTGAATATTGTTTTCATCCCTACTGCTGAGACTCAGTTTCAAATGCTTGCTCAGCTTTGAAAACCACTTGGTGACTTTGGATAAGTCTCAGTTTCACAGGGTTCTTATGTGAGTAAAAAGAGAGGGGAGAAGTGAGTGTCCTGAAGGAAAGGAAATCAATAGGGGGGCTTCATGACACACCCACTGCTATTGCCATCCCCTATTTGCAGACCAGAGCTTTTGCAGTTGCTGTACATTCCATTTGCCTTGATTCCATTCTGTCTGACTCGTGAAAAAGAAAGAAAACATAAGAAATCAGAACACCACATCCAACACTTAACTCACCCATGTACCTTGCCAGCTCCAGTGTATGTCATAGTTCCACCTGCATTTCTTGCATGTGTTCAACTAGTCTTTTAATATGTACCTTAAAGAGCTCTACACATAGAAATGTATTGAAGTGGACATTCTGTTTATTCACACAGATACTCTTGTGTCACACCGAGTGCCACATAGTCTTTAAAAGGCTTAATTTTACTGACAGGACAAAGCATGTATGTTTAACCTTCATGGGATAGCTGTCAACTTCCAGCAACCCTTTAACACTTGCCAGGGAATTCAACATCATGTTTGCATTTCATTCTCAGTGACATCCATATTTGTTTATGCTCCTGCAAGCTTTAAGTCAAACAGTTCTACTAGGAGGGGTGGGACAGCAGGCAACAGACCTATTTTATCTGGATCTTCTTAGATGCTTGAATGAAAAGCACACTCCAGGTTTCAAAAATATGAAGAAAAAAAAAAACCCAATCCTTTCCATTGCTGCCAAACAAGAACTGTCATGGCTTTCCACATTTAAAGTTAAAAACAGCAGTGTGGAATTCAAGCATGGAATGTAACCAAGTTGGTCTCAAAGGCTGGAGGCCCAAAATAAAATGTACACACAAGTGGAATTTTATTTCTACATTTTAAGAAAAGAGGAATATTTGTGACAAACAGATGAGAATCTTGCCTTCTTTCCTAGCACATGCTCTCTCACATGCTTGCATTTGACCTCTATAAATACATTACTCCAAGTTTGCTCAGGTGTGCAAGTGTTTCAGAAAGGTGCAACCTGCTCTCCTGTCCTATATACACAAAGACTTAAATATTCAACTCAACTGCTGCCTTAAAAAAAAGCTCCAACATAGTACTGTAAATCCAAAGCTTTGCACTTCCCACTGATTATCACTGGAAATCAACAAACAACTAAACATTTCTTGCTCCTTGACAGAACTGGATAAACTTCATAGAAACTGCAGTCCCTTATGCAGAGATGAAGTCTGCCAAATCTCAGCCAAGTAAATGCAGTGGGTTTTGGTGCTGTGTGTGTGTGTATCTGTGCCTTCAAGTCACTTGTCAGCTTACAGGGACCCCATGAATTTCATAGGGTTTTCTTAGGCAAGGAATGCTCAGAGGTGGTTTTGCCAGTTCCTTCCTCTGAAATAAGAGCCTACAGCCCTGCTCTTTGTTGGTGGTCTCCCATCCAAGTACTAACTGGGGCCAACCCTGCTTAGCTTCCAAGATCAGGTGGGATCTGGTGCCCTTAGGATATTTAGGCAGGTGGTTTTGCTGCTGCAACACCTTTAAATGTTCATTTATTTGTTATTTAAAGAATACTGCTAATAACAATTTTTTTAAAAAAAATTGACAAAATTGGATGAAATTTGCAGGTATGGTTTCCCTTTGCAGGGTAATGAAGCTTGAGAGTGGGGCAAGGGCAGTTTAGCAACTGTAGTCTTTATAGTTTGGGGCAGTTTCCCCTGCTAAGCAAGAAAAAATGGCTGTCATCCTGTTAGCGACTTTCAGCGAAGGCTACATACTGAACTTTTGCTCATTACAGAGGGAGGAATTCACTACCTCATTCATAGAAGCCTTGCAGAACTTGCCTTACTCTTGTAGAGAGAGGGCTCCACAGCCATTTACTAACTGATGGAGAGTGGAGGGCACCAGAGAACCATATGGCTCTGACCCTATAGATGCAGATGCTGGACAAAGGAATCTTCTGAGACTTCCTGGGCTCTTGTGGAGATCCCAGAGAATCACAATGTCATAGTGCATCTGGCTGTAAGCATATAGCCAGACAGTTCTCCAAAGCCTCCTACTCTCCACCAGCTACTAAGTGGCCATGGAGTATGGAGCAGGGGGGGGGCATAGCAGGAAGATGAGTCCTGCAGGGGTGGTGAGGGGAGATTTATTGTAACTGCCTGAGCAGCACTTTATGCTATGCCTCCCCACTCAGGATCTCAACCAATATGTTTATTTCCCCCAGATGTTTGTGGGCAATTGTTATGAAAATGATATATATCATGGAGGTGGTCCTGGGTAAGAAAATGGCAGCATTTCAGGACTGTAGGCACAAGGAGCTAGGAAGTAATCATAAATGAAAAACAGACTTTTTTTTGCCTCTGCTCAGTTGGCACTAAAGTCACAAAAAGTACAAGGCAAAAAAAAAAGAAAAATAGAACTAGGCAGGATAGATGATAATTGCAGAAAATACAGTGCCAGAAGCAGAAGGACTTCGACATTCAACATTTTCCAAGCAAGTATCCAATGCTTCACCCTCCAGGATCACACAGATGCCAACGAAACAATGCTAAGCTTTCCTGCTCCATGAGAACTGAATTAGCAAAGAGTATCAAAAATTGCCAGAGACCTCCAATATATTGCTTCAACCTGCTCAAAGTCCTGGGAATAGAAAGCCCTGCTAAAGCCATCTCCACTTAGAAGCTTCAACCACCTGACACATAATGACAGCCTCTCGTTTTCATCCCCATCTCCCCACCTAGATGCTTTCCTTATATAGGTTGAGTCTCCCTTATCTGGAATTCTGAAATCTGAAATATTCCAAAATTGTCCACATGGGCAGCTGAGGCCTTGTCTACACTGGCCAGAAAATCCCAAAGCTGGCCCATTCCCCCCCATTACTGATACAAAATGGTCAGAGGTCTTCATGTACACATTGGCCTGTGACAGATCAAAAAATTATGGGGGCTTACTGCACTCTGAAGTAAAGCAGCAGTGCAGCCGGAAGGTTCCATTTTCTGTGCTGCCTTACTGCATGATGTAGTTATTCTTCCAGTGTTCTGCCATTCTGGTCCTGTGAGAGACTGAGGTAAAACCATGTCTTTTTGCTAATGGGTTTATCCCATTAGCAAAAAGATGCAGTTTTACCTCGGTCTCCCATGGGACTCGAACAAAAGAATGATGACACCATGTAGTAAGGCAGAATGGGAGACGCAACCCTCCTGCTGCACTGCTGCTGCACTTTGGAGTGTGATAAGCCCCATGGGAAAATAGACATGAAGACTTTTGTACCTAACCATATTTTTTATTTTGCATTTTGTTTTTAATAGATATTTCACGGTTTAGATAAAGAGGAAAGAAGAGGAAGCAGAGCAAAGACAAGCAGGAAGGGTTTGGTAAAGTCTCATCCCAATGAACGTTACTAGCTCTAAAGGGCACTGCGGTAAAAATGATGGTTGTGTTGAAACATATTTTTTTTAAAAAAAATTGCAGGCAGAAGATAAATTCTGTCAACATACAGAAATTGCAGATTGCAGTTCTAACAAGTGATGAAAAATACCTAGCATGGGTACAGTATAAGGTGGTGATGGTGAACCTATGACACGCGTGTCAGCCATTTGTGCTGACACGCAGCCGTAAGCCTCCTCCCCCCTGCCCACAACCTCACCACTCTCCCTAAAGTGGTGATCCAGGCTTCAAAGCCTCACTTTAGGGAGGGGGGAGGAAAGTGGCAGGTGGGACTAGGAAGCCCCGATCGCCACTTTAGGGAGGTGGGGGGAGCCTCTCCCCCACCTGACCATCACCACCCCTAAGGCCTGCTGTGCTTTCCCAGAGCCGCCTCCAAAAGGCCAGGTAAGGTGGCGGGCAGGCGGGAGGGACTCTGCCGGGGAAGGCGGTGGGCGGGCGGCCTCTTGTTTGAGCCCAGGGCCCCCACACAGCTTCTCCAATGGAGCTCTCCTAAATAGCTCCGCACAGGGGAGATGCCAAAAGAGGGAAGGGGAGAATGTGTGTGTGCGTGTGCGTGGCATATGTCACGGTCAGCCAGGACTCTGAGGACTCAGAAGGCGAGGAGGCTGAGCTAGTTGCAGAAAAGCTGGCTGAGTTTGATTTTAGCCCTGAAGAACCCAGGTCTTAGCAGCCTAGCCTTCCCCCAGCACAGGATCCAAGCCTGGAAGACATAGTTGAGCAATAGCAAGAGGTAGAAGAGCAGGTACCTACCTTTAGCCAAAGACGAGCAGAAAGGGAGTGGCTGCGTCACTCCCAGAGACTAAGAGAAAGAAGCTCATTAATCACCCAGCAGCTGTGAGTGGGAGCTGGGCCAACATAAGCAGCTGGGGGAGACGCTGGATTCCTTGTCTCAGGCTATCTGCGTTCCCTGGAGGAAGCCTCCGAGAGCCTTTGACTCTCCTGGCTCTTGGAACCTTGTTTTCTTGAAACCTCAGTTTATCTTGACCCTGGACTGTCTTTGTTGACCCACCTGCCAGAATCCTTTTGACCTCGGACTGCCTCTTCGTTCTTCGCTCTCTCTGGACTCTTGACTCTCTAGGACTGCTATTGACAACACCAGGTACTGTGCTTGCAACCGAGTTGTTGCTGAGCTAGGCTGTCTTATCAGCTATTTGACTTGGCTTTCCCAACAGCGTTGTGGGAAGAGGGAGTAAGTGCTGTGAAGGGAAGAAGCCAAGGGTCTAGGAGCCGAGGAGCTGCCTGCGTAATCACTCCTAGGCTAGCCGGCAACACATGCTCTGCTCCATGGCTAACTCAGGCTGCCTCCTCGTCTCCAACTCCGCCTTGCTCCCACACTCGCTACCGTGCTCCCCAGCCTTCCTCTACCTCCAGCAGGTAAGTCCACTTCTTTTATTTCTTTCCCTGCTTCACTCGTGGGTGAGGTATTCCCCCCCCCAAATAAACCCATGGGTCAAAGGGAGGCTGGGGGAGGTGGGGGGAAAGTAGCAACGGGGCCTCTGAAGTCCCCATCACCACTTTCGGGAGGCCGGGGAGTGGGGGGAAAGCAGTGACAGGGCCTCCGAAGGCCCCGTCACCACTTTCGGGAGGCTTGGTGGGGCTGTTATTATTCACGGATTTTTCACATTCGCGGGGGTCTTTGGAACCTAACCCCCACGAATGTGAAGGGATGACTGTACATTTTGATTACTCAGTTATCACATGAGTTGTGACAACTTATTAATTATTAATAAACAATTAATACTATTGTTGATTAAACAATAAATATCGTGAAATAATGTTTTTTCCTCAAAGTGACACACCACCCGAGTTATGCTCAGTTTTTTGGCGAAGTTTGACACACCAAGCTCAAAAGGTTGCCCATCACTGGTATAAGATGAACATATGAAAAGAGCAAATCATATCTTTTTTTAACCTGTGTATGTCCTCAGTGTCTGACCAGTAAACCTGCTGGCAGCAATGACTGAGTTTCTACCAATGACATAGTTTTCCCTTTGACTGGGGCTCTACAAAGTCATGAGTAATTTGCACAGTGGTCTGTATCCTGGGATCTGGGCAAGCATGCTGGACAATCACTGTTGCGCTATGCTCCACTAATCCGTTATTCTTGGTTCACCAACAGAAAAAAAAGGTTTTGTTTTGTCAGCAAAGCACAGCCAACACTGTTGTGGGAACACAAGCCTTGTTCTGTCCCATCTCTTGCCATCACTGACAGCCTTTTAAGCTAAAGTTTCATCCCCAGGGCTTTTCCTTATGGCAATTAGATTACAAAGGGAGAAAGAGACCAGTCACTTGTTTGCATGTGCATTTTCAAATACTGTACATCTGCAACTTTGGGTTTGTGGAAGTCACAAACCACATTTAGGACCTGAAACCTGGATGTCATAGTTTTGAACCAACTTTCTCATCCCTTGAAAGTGATGCCATATTGTACCACCCATACTGTCTAGAGCCAGTAAAAAAAGGTTGTTTGTGTACATTTTGCCTTGCCAATTCCAAATTGCCTTGCCTGAAAATGGAAAGAAAGCTGTTAAAAGAAAGCATGCCTCTTGTATCATACCAGGTGCTGGGATCCAGCTCTTGCCTTTCTGCCTTGCTTAATGGCATTCTGAATAACCGCAGTGAGCAGGAAACAAAATGGTGGGCTGCATAGGCTTTGGTCTAACAGCAATCTTGTTCAGGACTTGACCTCAGGCAATGCGGGAGGCAGTGACAACTAGTTGACTGAAGAGGGCTTATCTAAGGTGCCAAAATCACTGGAGTGGTAGGGTTCAGCATCTTGGGTAGCTCTTCTAAAGTCTGGACTAAAGCCCAGAACAAATTCAACATGTCACTGACATGGAAACCACCAGCTATTATTGGCAGGCAGTCAAAATCATTACTCATCAAGGCACAAGCAGAGCTGGCTCAAGCAATTTTGCAGCTTGAGCTAAAGGACAAGATGGCAGCAGCCCTACTGGACTCTAAGCTGAAACTTACTCCAACACTGGCAATGATACTGACAGCCCCCTATATCTGAGGGCAACAGGCTAGCTTATAGGCACTGGGTAGTCGCTATGATACACACAGCTCTATCTGGCAACACCACACTGCCTGTATCTGCTCCTTTGTATCTACTGCCTCAGGTGTCTGCCTCACCAAGCCTAACCATAAGACCAGCCCTGGTCTCAAGGGATATTAAATTTCTCCAACCAGAGTGAGTCACTGAGAAACTAATGTGACTCCACTGACCAAATATGCTATATTTTCCTTCTGAGGATCATCCCACACATTCCTAGTTAAAAGAAGGCAAGTTACAATCAGAAGCCAATTTTTTTATATAAAGTAGTTATGAGGGAAAGGTGAGGAGCCACCTCTGATAGTGTATCTATCAAGCCACCTCTGATAGCGTACTCCTATATAAGACTTCTGAAATAAGGTCTAGTGAGTGCAGTGGGACTTACTCCCAGGTAGTGTGTGTAGGTAAGCAGGCTAAAGCTCTAGAATTGGGGGATGAGCCTGGTGGTGGACATGACTGCTTTTAAACCATCCCCTTTCACCTCTGACCTCTTGTTTCCTACTCCCTACACCCAGTTGTCTGCATTCTTGACATTCTTATTCCTCAGATTTTCCTTCCATAGGAGGAGAAAGATAAATAGTGTGCAAGGCAAGTTCAAAAGTGAACTGGACTTCATGTGAAAATTAGAGCTTGTAAAAGTTGTTTTTGAGGACTACATGACCCAGAAATCAGCATGGACCATGCCAGCTGGGGAATTCCAAGAGCTACAGTCCACAGAAGTAACTTTTCCAGACTCTGGTGATGCATGTCAGTCAGAGTTTTGGTGATATGAATAAGACATCATTGTGTAGAAACTTCTCTCACTTCTTCCTCTACAAGTTTATGCATTTTTGTGCCATTCCCAAAGCTGCCAACTCTGCCCTCAGGTGACAGTGAAAAATAAGTGTACAGTGTAGTGTACTATCCAACTCTACAATTCTATGATTCTATTTGCCATCTGTCGGGGATGCTTTGATCAAGATTTCCTGCGTGGCAGGGGGTTGGACTGGATGGCCCTCGTGGTCTCTTCCAACTCTACAATTCTATGATTCTATGTGTGAAAAGCCCTGACACTTGATCCATTTCTGAACCAGCTCACTCACTCCCCTCCCTTTTCCATTCCCCTACTCTGGTGTGCTCCCACTTCAGATAAATAATCAGCTTTCCTCAACAAGTCCTGTGTACTTTCAGCCTCATTGATTTAATGCATTTATTTTCTCCCCTGCAATTGAGCTGCCTGGTCTAACTAGATGCATTCCACTGTTGATACAAACTTAAGTTTGGTTTGGGGCTAAAGTAAAGTTTGGCTATTTATCTTCCTTTCAAATCAGGGATTAATATCTGCATGACGGCTGGCACAGAATTCCTTTTCCATAGCAACACTCCAGGGAACACAAACTATGAGTCACCATTTCTCTCCAGAAGACATTTTTTTTCTAATTATGATCAGCCTGGAGATCTCAAAATACACTCTTTTCCACTTTTGCAACTTTTGATTTGGCCTCCTCATACCAAGGAGGGTGAGGGAGGCCTTTCTTAATAAATACTGCTTTGTATTGGGGGGAATGGCTTAATTTAGGCATCTGACCCCACCCTCCAGGCAGAGTGGGTGGGAGCAGCAGGCTGAGACAGCTCCCAGACTTGTGCTACCTAATAAGGCTACCCTAAGGGCTAATTCATATCAGCCCTGCAGGAAACCTCATTAGGATGTAGCAAGTCCCTGCAAGTGTGCACACAGCTCTAGAGGCCTCACTTCCAAAATGATCTGAATTAATCCAAATGATACCCTCCTTAGAAAACGGTATTTATTCAGACCTCTATCTAGCCCAGTTCCTAGAGTTCAGTGCCAGTTAGAGAGGCCAAGTTGCCATAGACAGAAAGCTTCCAGGATTCTGCTACTGATTAGCAGGCTCTGTGGCTAAGATTTAGCAGGGACCAGATGCATCAGATGATAGGACACATGGCTATATTGAGTGGTGACAGCAAAGCCTCTGGAATTTGCTGGTGGAGGTATTATGAAGCCAGAATGTTCACAACCGGCACTCCAACCAAGGAGTCAGCATCATTCTGGGTTTCCAGTCCAGCTTCTGTGAAGGGAGGGGGAGAAATGGTTTGTTCAGGAGTAAAATGGCATACTGATTCAAGCCACCTCATACATCTTCCTCCTTTCACAAGATCACCATCACCTAAGTATGGACAGTCAGGGCCAGTTTAAAGGCCCTGCAGCACCTGCAACTGCAGGGGGGGGGGCGTCGTAGTGGAGGGCCCCGTTGCAACCCTCCTCCTGCAAAACCATTATTAGTAATAATCTGAATATTCTGTACTGTGAATAGGTTAGGTTAGCTTAGCTTAGCTTACATTGACCTGAGATAAACATACGGGCCCTGCAAAATAAAGCATTTCAGGGGGACTCAACATTCCTTAAACCAGCCCTGTGGACGGTGATGGTGTTGTTTCTCTCTTACATACACACATCTCCATTCTGCCTCTATCTGTCACTTTCACAGATACACAAAAACTTTCCGCCTCATGCTGACCCTTTGTAAAACATCTCCTACCCCTGCAAATGTGGATTTATTTATTTATTGTAGATTTATACCCTGCCTTTCTCCCAAAATGGGAGAATGTTCCATTCCCGCACCCATTTTCCTTTATTTCCCCACTATCCCTCTTTCTCTCTCTGCCTTCCTATTTTGCCTCTTGTCCTCCTTACAAGGACATGTAACTTTATGAGGGGCCTCCTGCCTTCAGTAGACCAGTTATTGCTGCACAGACCAATGCCACTCTAGCCACTACAGTTAGTGGATGTATCTCCAAGTTCATATGTATATTTGTGTGTCCATCTCTAATGGTGTGGCCGCAGCAGTTGGTATGTCAAGGTAAAAGATTCACCAGGGGACACAGGCATGTAGCTGTGGAGGGAGGGTAGAATGAGCACATTACTCCCAATAAAAATTCTGCCCCTCCAAATGAAATGTTCCTTCAGTCCCCAAATTTCTAGCATTGCAGTAACTTAAAACTTCGGTTGAACATTTGTATGTGCAGTTTAGGTATCCAAAGAAAAGGGGCAGGCAAAATTACCAAGGGAATGTGAACACCCCAAATAGAAGGGTTCTAGGCATGTCTGCTAATCCTTTCTTCCAGCCCTGGGCATTTCAAGCAATAATTCAACCATGCAAACAAGTGGCTGTTCCTCATTCCATACTCTATGGAAATCTCTCCTCACACCCCCTCCTGTCCAACCTTACGAGGTTGTTGCAAGCCCAACAATGTTCTGTCTCTCCACAATTAAAGCAATCAGTTGAGTTTCAGTTCCTTTTGTCAGTTCCACAGGAGAGCCATCCAAGCTTTGTTAGAATTAACTAGCCCTTCCAAGGCACAGAATACAGTATAAATATTACAGCCACAACAATAACAAAGTGTGTCACGATTGAGGTGTGATACAGCTGGACCTTGTCGTTCTCTTCTTTGCTGTATCACCCTCAGATGCCAGTCTGATTATCTTCACTACACGGAACTCTTTTCTTCAAAACTGGTAACTATCATCCTATCTT
This sequence comes from Gambelia wislizenii, assembly GCA_030847615.1. Lineage (NCBI taxonomy): Eukaryota > Metazoa > Chordata > Lepidosauria > Squamata > Crotaphytidae > Gambelia > Gambelia wislizenii. The sequence goes on from JAUMIR010000001.1 coordinate 264,418,978, forward strand.
CCTGGGCTTCTCTCTCTCTATCCAACCTTTTTGCCTTACTCTGCTATAGCCTTGTATGGTTCATAAGAATGTATGTTGTGTATGTTAGTTTACTTTCTGTATTATTTCGATAAAACACTGTTTTACTTTAACTGGAGCCTCCTCTATGGTTAGTACTGGTATACATAGATGAACACATCCCCAAAGTTACCCTCCTCTTGCAGGCCTCCTATCTGAGCTAATAATTCCCCCAAATACTAAAGGAGATTTTGACATCATGGGTGGGACTCCCCACCTCTTAAGGTAACAGATCAGCACAGCCACTTGTCCATAATAGGAATCACCTTGAGACACAAGTACCAGATCCAGGGAGAGATATTGAAAGGCAAAGGGCAAAATGAGTGACAGGATCCATAAGGTTGGAACTGGATAGGGTTTCCATCACAATGACTCATTGGAAGAGACTATAATGCTCGGTAAAGTGGAAGGCAGTAAGAAAAGAGGGAAGCTGTGCTACAGCTAGATTGATTCAATTAAGGAAGCCACAGCCTTGTCTTTGCAAGACCTGAGCAGGGCAGTAGATGAGTGAGGATCCTAGAGTCTTTCATTCATTGTTGTGTGCTTTCAAGTTTTTTCCGACTGATGACGACCCTAAAGTGAACCTATCATGGGGTTTTCTTGGCGAGATTTGTTTGCCATTGCATTCCTCTAAGGCTGAGAGAGTGTGACTTGCCCACATTCATCCATTGGATTTCCATGGCTGAGCAGGGATTCAAACCCTGGTCTCCAGAGTCGGAGTCCAATGCTCAGACCACTACACCATGCTGGCTCTCATTCATGGAGTCACCATAGGTTGAAGTCGACTTTATGACATCAACAACAAAGAGTGGCAACAAAGGCGATTTCAGCAGCCAGTCTTGGTGGGCCCCATTTGATTATCTGGTTATTTTTTTAAAATCCCCTAGAACAATTCCACACCCAGAGCATTCTGGGGAAATGACAGCAGCTGGCAGGGACATCCAACAAAATCAGCTCTACTACTGGCACTGGCAGAAACAGATAATCTCCCCCTTCTACTGAATGAATGATAAATGGCTAAAAATGATGTGGCCATTTGTTACTCAGCGTTTTTGTTTTGTAACAAATGAACAGTGAACTGAATGGCTCGTTAATTCCAAAACAAAGGCACACTCCTTGTAGGTGGTTAAGGTGACACAGTGTTGAGTGAAAGGGCAAATTAACTAGAAGCGTTCTCCACTCTGGCCAGCCACCAAGTTCAGTCAAACTAGAAGCAGACAAGTTCTAAGGGCCACACAGCCTATCCCTTCCATACAAGACCTCTCCAGTCAAACTGGGAAGCATTAGCTCTGCCAAAGCTAATGCGTGATTTGGAATATACAGCATCATTCACCCAACTTGGAAAGGTTATATTTTGGCTCAAAAGCCCAGTCTCTTTTCCAGGGTCTCCCACTAACTCCGTCGTATATTTTGTTAGATTCCAAGAGAACAAGAAGAGTGCATCCATAGAAAGTTCCAGCATGCTATAATAGTTCAGACAGTTAGTTGTGCAGCCAGAATGACAAATCTTTGTTGGTTCAAATCTCAATCACCCGCATATTCACTAGAAGATCTTTGGCATGCAATTGTTTCAGAGCTTGGAAAAGTAGCTTTTTTTGGACCACAGTTCCCAGGAATCTCTAGCCAGCATGGCCATTAAAAGTAACTCTCAAAAAAAGTAATGTTTCCAAACTTGGCCACTGTCTCTCTCTGATTCATCCCTTTAATCTGAAATTTAGGGATAACGCAACACTTGTCCCCTTTGCAATCTGTTGTGAGAATTACTGAGGCCTGGTTTACACCTGCAACAAAATGAGATGAGTCGCATTGTGAGGTGACAGAATGGCTGCTGCACTTTAAAAATGTGAATTAATTCACAGAATCAGTTGTACTGACAGCCCTCATCTCTCTGCTTGTCTCCCATTGTTACATTCTCAGAATGGTCAAATTATTTCTTGAGAGCAGTTTCGTGTGTTAAAAAAAATTGCAAGGGTTATTTGGTAAATGGAAGCAAGGAATTCACTTTCATTGGAAAGGAGAAAGAAAAGAAGATGCTTATATTAAAGGTTTTTTAGAAAGGGAAACAAGAAATACAAAGAAACAGCTTGTGAAAAGAAGTGAAGGATAGGAAACAACCATGCAGAAAGACAAAAGATTTTCTTACCTGTTAAGAAAAATTACTTCTTGGATTTCCTCTGGATCAATTGGCATTTTGGTGATAGAGATTTATTGACTCCATGTCCTGGTTTATTTGTTGTGGACACCCAACAGTGATTAGAATCAAACAGTGGTGCTGTATTTCTTCTCTGAGTTCAGTCTTGAGCCCAATTGATTCTCTCAGCTTGGACACAAAGTCTCTCTGGGCTTTGAAAGATAAGTAACCTTGTCTAAGGGATGACCGGCCTCTTCAAGGGTTGCAAGCCTCCAGCCAGTGTTGGGAACTTCTGCCCCTCTCGAAGTTGTGAATCCTTTCAGCCATAGACAGCACAGCTAATGGTTAGGAATCATGGACTTTGCAATCTAACATCTCGAAGGCCACAAGTTAACCATCCCTGCCTTGGGCACATGCCTTATGTTAAGAGTTCCTTTCTGTTTTTCCACTTGACACTTCTCTTGTGCTTGATATGGGATAAGGTATTTTAAACCTCTCTTTAGGTGACTGTTTATGACAGAACAAATAGCGCTCGCTCTCTCTCTCTTTCTCTCTCTCTCTCTCTCTCTCTCTGTGTGTGTGTGTGTGTTGTGTGCTTTCAAGTCATTTCCAACTTATGGTGACCCTAAGGCAAACCATTCATGGGGTTTTCTTAGCAAGATTTATTCAGAGGAGGTTTGTCATTGCTTTCACCTGAGGCTGTGGCTTGCCCAAGATCAACCAGGGGCTTTCCATGGCTGAGCAAGGATACAGACCCTGGTCTCTTGAAGTCCTAGTCTGGTACTCAAACCATTATACCATTCTGACTCTCATGGAACAAATATACCATTGATGTATTCATCAGTCCAGATGCTTTCTTTCAAAGGAGCATTTTTGTTGTGGAAATATTGTTTTATCCCAGAATTCATGCAACAATGGAATAGGATGAGCCAATGAAGTACAGTGACAATCCAGGTGCTGGTCTTAAATGTGGGTTCAAAATCTCTCAGTTGTGAAGCATATTAGGCCTTCTAGGGAAGGACTGTAGTTCAGTAGTAGAGCATATTCTTTGGGAGTATTCTGGCTGCTGATCTGGCCCATTCCTCCCCCATTACTGGCACGAAATGCTGGCCCAACTCTGCAGCCACTGCCACCCGCGTCCCACTCTTTGAAGCCAGGAAACTGCCCCACAGCATGTGATCAAAGCCCCCTGCATGTGACCAGCCTTGGTCATATCCTGCAGGACTCCTTCCTGGCTTTGGAGAGAGTGACGTGGATGGTGGCTGCAGCGAGAGGCTGGCATGCAGGTATGGGCCAATCTGTTTTTTCCCCAGATGGAACTTTTTTGCAGGTGCTTTCATATGATGGCGTAATGGGCTTCACCCCGTCTTAGCCCTGTCTTTGCCCCGGGTGTCATGATGACTCTCCAGGCACAAAACAAGGCAAAAGCCTTGTATTGTTAGGACTGCAGGGCATCAGTGGAGTAAAAAGCCTGTCTAGACAAGGCCTTTGATTGCAAAATGTCCCAGGTCCAATATCTGGCATTTACAGATAAACAGATTAACTATCAGGCCCAAGAAAAGACCTTTCATTGAGAAGTTGCAGAACACCTCTCAGAGTGGAAAATAACCAGATAAAAACCTGGGTAAATCTAAGGAAGCATCCTATATTCCTACCCTTTTAAGCTAAGCCATCCAAAATACATGGACACTCACACGTAAGGTTGCCAGATCTCAAGGCCTGGGCCTAAATCTCCAGGTTTTGTGGGCCATCTCTCTAGATAGGAGGCAAGGGTGTGAATTCTCTGGTTTTGGTGGGCTCAGGTCCAAGCAAAATGAAAGGACTGTGTACAAATCTCCAGATCAGCTAGTAGAGCAGCATCCTACTGTAATTTACAAAGATTAATTGATTTATTGATGCAATGTGCAAAAACCATCCAGGGGGGTCCTATGTATTTATTTAGTTAGCTTCCTCCTTCCTTCCCAGTTGTTGTGGTACCAGGGCTAATTCTCCACTCTGTTCTGCATCCACCTTTTGGCTAGCGTGTAAATTAAATGAGTAGGAATAATCTCTTTTCACTTTGATCTGGGAACAGCCCATTTAGTTAAGACTTCTGTCTTAATTTCTAATCAGGAAAATTTTTCTCTGTGTGTGTGTGTGTGTGACATATTGTGAGCAACTGTAGTTGTTACTTAACACATAAGCTTAATGTCATCACCAGGTGCTGTCTCTAGGCCTCTGGTTTTGACCCAGAAACCTCAGGGCTTGAACTGGCAGCCCTGCTCACATGCCCTTCTGAGATCTCTGATGAAAGGAACGTACGTAAATAAGCAGTGTTGCGAAAATGTCATTTTTTCCTCTTCTGCCTCATTGTGCTTTGGAGTGGTGTTCATAATGTAATGGCACAAGTGTCACAGGCAAGCCTTTAACAATGCCTTTGATACTACAGTGGATGAAAGCCACCGCCAAAGCTGTCTAGTCTGAAGACAAAGACTGAAGTCTTGCGACTCCCTTTGAATCTTGAAAAGGGACTTGGTCACATGGTGTGTTGTCAGTTTCCTCATCCCTAGCAGCAGTCAGGTGTTCAGACTTTGCCTTCAGATTTCTGGGGAACTGGCTACTGAAGCGAAACTGACAAGAAGCATTTCTAGACTTTGCTTAAAGATTAGAAAGTCTCATCTGTATTTCAAAAAGATGCTGGCCTGTTCCTAGGACTTGTTTCTTTTCCCTCCTTTTTCCTTTCCTGCTCCTTCCTCTTCTTCCTCCTCCTCCTCTTCTTTTTCTTTAAGATAAAGGCTAAGATAATTGGGGTTACTTAACATAACTGAAGTTACTTAACATAACTTCAGTCATTCCTGTTTGTAGATTAATGAGCTCATCTGTCAAACAACCGAAGAAACCCACCCCAAAATCTTATTTGTATATAGAGAACCGATACACAGGTGAGAATTCAAATAGACTTTTAAAATCACTTACTTGTGAGTGTCATGAATACAAATGAAGATCCAGACTTAACTATATATTCTGTTGAAATATATCAACAGAGCAATGAGCAATAGATGAGTTAAATGAGCAAAGCCTTTATAAATAAATAAATAAACTGGCTCCAGCAAATTTATCCTTACTTGCTAAGTCCAGCTGTTGAGATGTAAGGTCTCCTCATTTCAAGTAAAAGATTTCAAACAAACTCAAAAGCAACAATACTGACTTAAAGCACAATCCTAGGCAAGTCTACTGGGAAGGAAACCCCAGTGAGTTTAACGGGTCATACATACTTCCAGGTAAGTGTGCTCAGGATTGCAGCTCCAGGAAGTATATCTCAGAATACAATGCTGGACCACAAGAGGTCTTACACTGGAGTGGGAAATGTTTTGCTTCCCCCTCCCTTGAGTCTCTTTCACACTCAGGACTTTATCAGACTAGCATCTAAAAACGCTGTAATTTCACTATTGAGGAAAGCTGAAACATAGTGGCATTATTATACTTATTATTGTATGTTGCTGTAATCACGCGATACAACTGTCATGGAATTATCAGTCGACCACCACTAGCAGTTTAAGAATAGGATTTTATTTCCGTGATTTAGCATGGGGGAGATTTCAGCAGTTCTCGCAAGAAGATGCAAGCATGCTTAAAAACTCCCCAAGCCCCTTAATTTACAAATTAAATGAATACACCAACACTTTAAACAAACCTAAAAACATGAAAACAAAAAGGAACAGTTCATAAAAAGAGCATCCTGTGGATAGTTTTCGCATTCTCACCCAGAGGTTTTCTCATTGGGAATGGGGATGGGGGGGGGAAGAGGACCACTCGGTCATGCTGTAATCTTGCAATTACAGTGGGACATGGTTTCGCACGCTCTTCAATACCACCACCAAAAAAAAAAAAGCAATATTGAGAGCTATTGACAGTTTATCCCATCAATGAAAAGCGACACCTTATTTGCTGCTGGAGCACAGAATGGCCACGTAAGAACAACACTCTGAAATAGCGGGACCCATTCGCACTATCATGACATCGTAATCATGCAATTTTTTCCATGTCTGATAAAAGTCCTAAACAATTGTAGCACTTTGATACTTCTTTAACTGCAATGGCTTCCTCCTGTAGAATTCTGGGATTTGTAGTCTGGTGAGACACTAAAGCATTCTGGCAAAGAATTTTGAATTCCGCATGAAACTTCAAATCCCACAAATCTGTAGGAGCTATCCATGGCAGTTAAAGCGGTATCGGTCTTGGGAATCAGACCAGACAGAGGGTGCATCTACATTGTAGAAATAATGCAGTTTGACACCACTTTAACTGCCAACAGAATTCTGGGGTTTATAATTTTGTGAGGCACCAGAACTCTCTGGCAGAGAAGACTAAAGACCTTGTAAAACTACAAATCCCAGGATTCCATAGGACAGAGCTATAGCACTTTAAGTGGTGTCAAACTGCATTGTTTCTACAGTGTAGAGGCACCCAGATAAACTATATCCCTTTACACACACACACACACACACACGTATACACATGTGTGCACACACATACAAATAGGAGCCTCTTCTCATTACATTGGTATCTGAATTATATATCCAGCTGGGCAGGCCCAATCATGCAAGTCTATAATCCACATATAAACTCATATGACTGGGCCTACCCAGGTGAATGTGCAGTTGAAAGACAATGAGAAGAGGCTCCTCCCATTCATATCTCTCATGCATGAAACCACATGAGAGCAGCAAGCTGCTTGTGCGGTGGATTGTAGAATAACTCTCAAAAGTTTATTTGCCTTATTGGACTTCTGGGATGAGGGAGGAGTAAAATGGTAAATAACTCTCCCCCCACCAAAAAAAAATCTGTCCTAATTAAAATAATCTGTCATGTGACATTATCATCACCATTGTTTTTTTAAAAAAATCAAAAGAATGTAGAAGAGTTTGTATGTAAGAATTTATAGCTTTCATAAAGGACTTACCTGTGGTACAAAGAAGCACTGAAAGGGATGGAGATTTGAATGTAAGAATAAAGAATGGAATGAAAGAACTGAAATTCTATGGAACAGAACAGAAACTTTCAAAAATCAGTGAGAAAGATAACTTCTCTCTCTGTGTGTATGTGTGTGTGTGTTGTGTGTGTGTGTGTTTGAGCTCTAACAAACATTTTTCTGTTTCTAGAAACTCTCTTTGATTGGTTCACAAAAGCACAGCAACAATGGCTGAAGTCTGCTCCAGAGTAATAGGGAAAAATAATTCCCTCGTAGGCTGCTAGCTGCCAGTGTTTGTTTCAGACATCAATTTGATCTATCAATCAAGTAGCCTAGTGTTTGGGAGCTGTTTTGTGTGATAGGCTGAACATATTTTTGAAAAACTTTCTCCAGTCTGAGAATTGTATGAAGCTATGCCAAAGGTATGTGTCCACCACATGGAAAATACCTAGTTGTATAGTTTATGCAATTATTTATTCACAAGCCCAAAAAGTCCTAAATATTTTGCATCAGTGACATTGCAAATTAAATATGGGCATATACAAAGGTATTTTCAAGAGTAAAAAGCACAACCAGCAAGTATGCATTTTATTTAATGGTGCATTTGTGTGTTGCTTTTGTAATAGAAACACATAACTTGCATTAAATAACATCAACATAAACTTTTCATGATGATGTGCAAGGTAGCACTGAAATATGTAAAGACAATAAAGTAACAATAGTCCTAAAACAGTAAATCTAAAATGCTTATTTTAACGGGGGGGGGGATCCTTCAGGAATAGCCATCTCGTGTCTTGTGGGACAAGCCATTTTATTGCCTGAGAGACTAGATGTCCTCCCCACCTCCATACAGAAAGCAATCAGACTGGCAGTTTACTTCACCACTAGTGACAGGGCAGCACCCTTCACTATGCCTGAGGGTAGCAGGTTAATTTGGGAGGAGGGTTTGCCCAGAACATGGCTCTAGTTTTTAATAGTTCTTTAGCCAGTGCTGTGTAAGGACAAATGACACCATCTGGGGCCCTTTCACACTTTACTTTTATAGCATGTCATTCCACTCTAAGGAGTTCTGGGGTTTGTTGTTTGGGGATGGACAAGAGTTCCCTGGCTGAGTATTCTAAAGGACCCTCCATAAACTGCAAATCTCAGAACTCCACAGGATGAGGTGATACTCAAATTACTGAGCTCCTTGGAAATTCCATGTGTGTCTACCAAAAATCAATATTTTTATGGGGAATGTTAATTAGCTCAAATAGTGGCAGTGACAGGTCGAGTAACTGTGTGAACTTTTGACCTATGTATACCAGGACTCACTGATGAGACTCTAAGCCAGGAATTAACATAAAAATGGTTTTTATTGAATAATAATCATGGAAACAGAGACATGCATACACTCAGTCTTCAAGCAGTCACACAAGGCTAGCAAAGAAAGTAGGAAATATTGGGATAGAGGAACAGAGTTTGGGATGATGGGCTATACTATATCTGTCCAAAGAGCAAAGATTCATGCAGAGAAGAACGGCTGGATGTGCTGGGTGACCAGCGAACCAACAGAGTAACAGCCTCTGGGAAACTGAGTGCACTTTGGTGGTGTTATAGTGATATTTATATTTGATAGTCCCTCTGAAGGGGTAGTTTCAGTGGAATACAATGCCTGCTGGAGCTTCCCAGGGTTAAAAAAGGATTCTCTAGATGTGTTAACAATCACTAATGGCTGAAACATTAAGTACTTTATCAGACAAGTCAAATATGGCATCATAAGGACGCCTACTGATCACGAAAGGGCGCACATACCAGACAATGTCACCCTTTTGCGGGCATGTATTGTTAAAAAACTGTACTTTTTTATTGACAGGCTAAGCCATCAATTGATTCCCCCATAGCAATTTTCTGCCGGCATTGCCAGCATTTGAATCCGCGCTCCATTGTACTCATGTGAATGCAGCATCAATGGACAAACACGTCCGGGTGTGATCAGGACAGCCACATAGGGGACACTCTTTTTATGACCCCCCCCCCATTTACTTGGGACTTTAAACATGTGTTTTTGTGCTTTCCTTAACTTTTTTTGTCTTTGTTTTGTTTTGTTTTTTGAACTTCCTACGCGAAAATCTTCTCACAAGAATCCAGGAGATTTCAAACCTGGAAGTAAACGAAGCTCCGTTTGAGCTCTGTTACTGCTGGGGAAACCTCTTTAACACCTGTAAAGGTAGATCTGGTGGAGGGAGTTATTTTGCCAGCATAAAAATGCCAGAATGTTTGCCGGCAAAAGAACATTAAAGTGGGATGGCCTGATAAAGTCCTTAAACTGATGGGTCTCAGGCAAACTTCTATTGTTTTTGGAAGAGGTGAGGAAAAACCAGTTTTGCAAGGCAAAGAGTGTCCAGCTACTTTAATTGACTCAGGAATGACTTGCATCCAGGAGAATCAGCCCATTGTTGCCCTAACTGCCAGTCTAAGGGACATTTGCATAACTCTCACCTGGGTGTGTCTTTGAGGAAATTCAGCTGGATGTTTGCTTAGGTTTTTTGAGCAAACGTTGATTCCTTGTACTTGGGAGCCCCTGGTCTACTACCAACCAAGTGGCGTGCCAATCATATGCCAATTTATGGAATATAGTCATTCGATTAATTATTCAAAGGGGGTGTAAGGGTAGGTAACAGAGGGTAAAGAGGGCAGAAATGTACATAAATTAGGCATAGACTCATATATATGTTTAGATGTAATCTTAGAAAGAATTGCTGTAATCCCCTCTCTTTGTTATAGTTCTTTATTTTGAAAGCGTGGGACAGCTCTTCAGATATAAGATGCCTTCAAATAGGAGACTGCCCTTGTCACCAGGGAATGAAATGGCCAGTTTTGAAGTGTGGTTCTCATGAAAATCCTTGGAGTTACACCCTTAAGGAGAGTCCAAAAATGCAGCTGGGGGTGCATCCATCATTCTTTCTTTGTTATATCTGGCTGGTGTGTTATATATCTGGGTCGGGGGGGTGTGCCTGTCTGACTATAGAGACAGAGACAGATATACGGTATAGATATACCAGAGATGGGCAAGTGCAGAGAGGATGGGAAGCCTTTCCTCCTATGCATCCACCCCACAGACCATATGGTCATTTCCAACATGACTAGACGTGATGGTTCTGGGAATCAGCTCAAACGCAACTGATTTTTCTGGGTGTTTTTGCCCCAGTGTTTGGAGGGTGGTGAGAAGCAAAGGGACATCAACTGCTATTTTTAAATTTGATTTATTTTAATTTTTTGTGGGAGCTTAGGCATTTGTTTGTTTTGGTTTTTTTCAGCTGGTTTTTCAGTTGAATTCTCTTTTTTAAAAAAAATATGGTCTTGGTGTTTGGGAAATGACCATAGGTGTTTGAATGCTGAGAAATGGAGTCAGTTAGCTGCATTTTCCTCACCCAAAATACACACAAGCTTGTACGTGTGTGTGTGTGTGCGCGCGCACGCGCGCGCATGCTAAATCCAACATTAGCCATACTTAAAGATGACCCACTGAAATTAATGGGAATTCTTCGTTACGATCCCATTGATTTTGATAGGATTACACTTGGTAAGCCTAACATTGGGCTTAGCCCCACACGCAGCCCACACACAAATACACACAAGAGTGACATATCACAACAATGGTGCAGGGGACACTGGAAGAGAAAGCTATCTCTGTCACCAGAGAAAGTTGCCCTATCTTTTCTTTAAAGGCTACTTAAGAAAAAGAAAGCTAAGTTCTTCTCATATCTGCTGCAACCTCTGTTAAGAAACATTATGCTTTTAACTGAAAAGACAGGGCATGCTTGCTAGAGCAATTTCTTCCCAACTCCCTCTGGAATTTCTCCACTTTCACATATTTATTCAGAAACATTTTTTGTGTTCTGACTTCCTTCACTTTTCTGCTTTTTAGTTTGCTACCATCGCCTCTTGGGACAGTTACACAATTGTTCGCTTTGTAATGAACGTTCTACTATATATGAAGCCATTGGAAGTCTGGCTAAGCCTGGAGAAGTAGTTGTTCTTATCCAAGACCTAATAGGTTGCTTTACACTGAACAAGGACATTAGTATAGTCAGGCAGATATTGTGTACTGAAGGCAGTTCTCCAGGACTACTGGTCAATTATCTTTCCCAAGCATGCTACTCAACTTTCTTTTAAAAATTAACATTTAAAAGGAGAAGCCAAAGACCGAGCCTAGGAACCTTAGACATACAATGTATGTGCACTGCCAGTGAACTACCAAATGTATTGTTCATGTGTAGTGCACAGCTGAATGATGTTCCATTTCAGAAGGTAAGCAGAGTATCATTAATCTGGGAAAACCCTGCTATTTTACTTTTTGGAAAATAAAGTTTCACGATTATTCACTGAAAAAGAAGCAAAGAAAAGAAATGTTTTCACTTTGCTGGAAAACCAATTCTATCTTTGACAGGGTTTATTTTGAGTATACAGTTGGCCCTCCACTTTTGCAGGGGTTAGGGCTGGAGCACCAACTGCAAAAGTGGGAAAAAAATGAATAAATTAAGTCCCACCCCAAACATGCTTTACACTCCTCTTCTATGCCAGAACCACCCTTTCCTGACTTTGCATGATGCTTCAGGACTTTATCAGATTCAAAAACCATGTCATAAGGATATAACAATAACACAAAAGGGCGAAATTATCAGATGTCATTGTCGTTCAGCCATTCCAGGGGCATAGCGTGGGCATGAATAAAGCATCGCTTTTTATTGACAGCTTAGCTGGAAATAGCTGGACAATGAGGGCATCTGATAATTTTGTCCTTTGTGTTATCATCATATCCTATCGTTGTGGGTTTTTTGCAGAATTTATCTCATCTGATAAAGTCCTCGTCGATTTGCAAAGTCCCCCTGCCTCCCTCCACTCCAAATTGAATGTTAGTGCAGCAGCTGCTGCTGTGGCAATCGACAACAAGACTGCGGGTTCCGCCCACTCTCCCACCCCATCCTTGTCCTCCCCTTTCTCCTCCTCCATTCCAGCCAACAGCATTGCCTGTTCCTCCTTTTCCCACATTTGAATGACATTTACAAAGTTCCTAGGCCTTGCACCTCTTTCAATCCTCCTATCCTGGCAACAAAACCACTCCACCTCTCATTCTCAGCTTGCATCTAAACTAAGCTATGCCACTTTAAAACTCTGATTCAACCCTGTCTTCCGTCCAGCCCAAGCAAAAAGCACAGCAAAGCAGCAGCTCTCGGGCACACAAAACTGTCCCACTCTCACCTCTCCCTCCCTCTGCCTGGCCAACAACACCAACACAAGGTACTTCTCATTCTCACCTGGCATCCAAACCGAGCTCAGACACTTTAAAACTCTGATTCAACCATGTCTTCCCTCAAGTCCAATTATAAAAGTTTTAAAAGAATTGAATAGTACATTCAGTTAAAACACTATTTTTGAAACATTAAAATTTATAACAATTAAAATACACAATATATACACCAGAGAGCCCTGGTGATGCAGTGATTAAATGCTGGTACTACAGCCACAACATTGTGAGTTCTATCCTACAGGGCTATAGGTTGACTCAGCCTTTCATCCTTCTATAGGTTGGTAAAATGAGTACCCAGCTTGTTGGGGGAAATTAGCTAACACATTGTAAACTGCTTAGGGAGTGTGAAGTCAAAGGCTTTCACAGCCGGCATCCATTGGTTTTTTGTGGGTTTTTTTCTGGGCTGTGAGGCCATGTTCAGGAAGAGTTTATTCCTGATGTTTTGCCTGCATCTGTGGCTAGCATCTTCAGAGAATGGTGGCATAGGAGTGTGTGGGGTGTGTGAGTCCCTGTTGGAGAGGGTATGTAAATTTGTGTATTTAAATGGCTAGTTCCTAGGGTGGGAGGATATGCAAGGAGGATTAGTGTCTGTTTGGCTACTGGTCCATTGTCTGCTGGAAATCCCCCTGTCTCTGGGTGAAGTTCATTTGCATGTGCTGAGTTTTGATTTTGGTATTTTTCAGGACTGGTAGCCAAACTTTGTTTACGTTAAAGGTTTCTTCTTTCCTGCTGAAGTTGCCCAGATGTTTGCGGATTTCAATAGCTTCTCTGTGCATTCTGACATGATAGTTGTTGGCCTGATCCAGAATTTCAGTGTTTTTAAATAATATTTTGTGTCTAGGTTGGTTTATAACGTGTTCTGCTACTGCTGATTTTTCTGGCTGCCCCAGTCTGCAGTGTCTTTCATGCTCCTTGATTCGTGTTTGCACACTGCATATCCTCTCCAACAGGGACTCACAGTATATAAACCCCACACACCTCTATGCCACCATTCTCTGAAGATACTAGCCACAGATGCAGGTGAAATGTCAGGAATAAACTCTTCCAGAACATGGCCTCACAGCCCAGAAAAAAAGCCACAAAAATGCTTAGGGAGTGCTTTGCACTGATAAGCGGTATAGAAATATAAATGCTATTGCTATTGCTATATTAAAAAAACACACCTAGTTACACATCACTCCATCTGGTCAGTGAAAGCTGAAGGACTGTTTAAACAAGAAGGCCATTGCCTGCTGGTGAAAAGACAACAGAGCGGGGCAGATCAAGCCTCTTTCAGGAGGACATTCCAAAGCCTAGAAGAAGCCACAAAGAAAGCTCTCTCGTGTATCCCCACAACTGAGCCTGGGAGGATCTCCCCCAAAGATCATAAGACTCAGGCAGGCTTGTATGGAGAGATACAGGTTTTCAGATAGTCTGGACCTAAGCTATACGGGGCTTTATAGGTCAAAAGCAGCACTTTGAATTGTGCCTGGAAATGGACTGGTATTTGGGGAGAGGCTATCTGCTTGTAAAGGAACAATCTCCACCACTACACCACGTTTTCCATGTAGTTTAAACCTATCAATGGCAACTAGTTAAGGGGAGTGTGTATTACCTCCAGTGTTGGAGGCAGTGTCCCTCTGAATATCAGTTGCTGTGGATAGAGATGGAAAGAATGTTGGGAAATGGTCAAAAAAGGTATTTCTCGAGTGTCAGGAAACTCTGATGAGGAGAATCCTGAACTGATGAGAATCTTTGCAGTTTGGGTCTCTCCACAAAATGTGCATATACTGTATTGGGGGGGGGCAGAAAACAGCATTTTCTGTGCAGAAAATAGTATCTTTAAGCTGTTTACTATTCAGTTTATTCTGAATTGCAAACTTATTCTGGACTTATTCTGTACCAAATTGTCAAGTGGAGATTTTGGTGCAGTAAGCAGTATTTTCTGTGCAGGAAAGAGCAATTTTCCATGGGGGAAAAATGCTGTTTCCTATGTGGAAAATGCTGTTTTCTTTGCAAAATGCCCATGTACAAATTTTCCACAGAATAAGTCCTGAACTGCGAATAGTCTTTGCAAATTGTAGAGTTTTTAAAGACTTTCTCGCAGTGGTAAGAAAGTTGCTAGAATTACTCATTGCTTCCTTTGAAAATTAAATTAGTGAAGAATTTCATTCCTAGCTGAGGAACATGAGCAGGGAGATTACACTCGTGTTCTGCTGATAGGCTTTCTGTAAGCATCAGTTTGGCCACTGTGCAAACACAATGCTGGACTAGATATGTTTTTTGGTCTGATGGAACAGGGTGAATTATGTTCTTACATTGTTGAGTATGTAGACATTCCCAGCCTCAGTCCCTGCCAACTTAAAAGAGGCATTTATGCACACAAGCCTCTAAAGGCTTTGCGCAATCTTGGCTCTTGCACCTGATGAAGATGTTTCATGAGTTTCTTGTCTATTGAATAAAACCCTTTTGGCGGTGGTTCTGTGCTCAAAGTAGAAAGACGTACCACAAATCTGGAAAGAACCGTGGAAGTATCTGTTACAATTTTCAAAGATATAGCCATGTGAAGATTTAATTATTTAAAAGGGGGAAGGAGTCCTGTGACCCCCTCTAAGGCTAGCCAATTTATTTCAGTATAAGCATTTGGGAACTACAGTCTACCAATTCAGATTTCATGCATCTGAAGAACTGGGCTATAATCCATGGAAGCCTATGCTGAAATAAACTAGTCAGTCTGAAAGATGCCACAAGACCACTTTTAATTTTTGTTAGATTTTCTTGCTCACCTCCCTGAATTGGGGTCATTCCTGATCCCCCCCCCACACACACGTTACAATTACTTGACAGAAAATGCATAAGGTTAAGTGAGTGGATATTAAGAAAAGGGACTTCTCAGGGTTTGTCTACACCATCAAATACCCCCAATCCTCATGTGAATGCCCCCAAATCTGCTGTGATCAGGCCACATGTGGCATGTTCTCTCCCCCCCCCCAATCTGGGGCTATCCGGCCACATGTGTCATGGCCCAGATTGGCAGCATTTCCGAGTATCCTATCAGGATGCACGGTATGTAAAATTGCACAGGACTTGAGGGGGGGGGAATGTTGGGGCATGTGGGCAAAACTCCTGTCAAGGTGCTTGGGTTCTCCTGACTCCAGAGAACCCCTCAAGCCACCTTTTCTAAAACTGGGGTGCAGTCTTAGAACTCCCTAGCCTGTAATTTCCTCAACAGTGCCCCCTGCTGATCAAAACATTGCCACCACTCGCTGAGTTATTTCACCAGTCCAGCAAGAAACTGGAGCAACCCGTGGAATTCCTGGCCATTGTAGAACTATTACCACCCCCATCCCTTCTAGTTCTAAGACAGAGAAAAAATAAGTAACTGAGCTAAATAGGCACATGCAGGCTTCATCTTATAGGAAGATTAGAAAAAGCTTATTTTATTCAAGCAAGCTTAATAGGTCATATTCATGAGAGACTCCTACCTCTCAGGTGCATCTTAGAAGTTACAGAATCAGAAAACAAAACATTCAGCCAAGGAAAATAAATCATAATCCCTGACACAACTAATTAATACATCCCCAGAACTCTACTCACAACTATGGAGTCTTCTGTTGGATTCAGAGGGAAAGCTGGAGCTACTCTAAGGTGCTGTTTATACAACAAAAAACATCTGAACGGTGTTCGAAAGATCAATGATCTTTACACACAGCCCTCAAACACACACGATTGTGTGTGTTCCTGCATGATTGTGTACCCCTGCATGCCAGGGGGTTGGACCGGATGGCCCTTGAGGTCGCTTCCAACTCTATGTTTCTATGATTCTATGATTGTACAAGTCATTGGGGGGGGGCAGAAAAACTCACCCTAAAGTCCGTGAGCAACAGATTTGGGGCTTCATCCGGATCTCACGGAAAAATCCATACATTTATTGAATGAGTGATCGTTTGTACACCCCAGTTCAAACAGATACAAACAGGCAATGTAATCTGATTGGCTGGATGAGCAGAGGGGGTGGGGCTAGCAAAGAGGGGAATCGGCAACGGCCACCATGTTGGATTCCTGGCTACACGAGGGTCCAGTAAGTCCATCAAAAGGTGATTTTAACATTTTTTTTTGTTTTTATTTTATGTTATAAAGATGTAATAACGACTGTCTGCATCACAGGGAGCTTTTTAAATTAAAAAAAGGTTGTGGGAGATTTAAAACTGCCGGGTAGATTGCTCGCTGTGGCCAGCTGGCTAGGGGGTCATATGGGGTTTAGGGGAGACTTTAGCCATGTAGGCAGATCATACACATTCAAATGCCTGCCTTTTCAATTTTTTTACCCCCTGTACAGATTTTTTACCCTTCATGTAGACGGGACAGAAGTGTTCCAGACTGGCTCAACAGCATCCTCCATTTTAAGTCCTTTGTCCTGTCATCTCTCCCTTGGATGCAAGGTGCTTATCCCAAGGCACTTCTTTCATCTGACTTGCTTCATGGTCAGAAGCAGGCTATAATCCTTTTTCAAATTTGCCCCTTGCCAGTCCTCATTGGTCAGTTCTGTATCTGGTGATGTGACATCATTACTGAGGTGACTCTGGAGGTGGTAATTTTGATCTCACCTCCAGTTAACCCTTTCTTTACCTGGCGTTGCTTGCAGATAATCGCTGAACTTCAGGATAATGGAAACTCAAGTACTGCCATCATCATAACCCCATTCAGAGTTTTTGCCCCACATGTAGACAAGCCCTCATTGGTAACACCCCAATCATGGAATGCTCTCCCCACCTCCCTGATCTCCTTTTCAGCACCAAGCCAAGACCCTTTTGTGTTTTCATGGTTTGGGAGCTAAAACTTTAATCTTGAAGACTGTTTCACACTGCTTTCATGAGTTTGTGGTCTTTTAGCATATTATTCAGGTAGAAGAAGGGTTGAATTTACATTTTCATTGTTCTGCAAACTGTCCCACGGATCTGAATGAACAGTGGAATACAAAATATTTTACCTCACTCCCACCAATCCACAAATAAACAAATTAATAAATAGTTTCTGAAGGAAGCACAAGTGAAGGAGCAAAACATTCACAAATGCATGAGGTGACTTATCATCAAACAGCCTAGCCACCCGCAATATTTAATTTTCAGTGCCTAGGCTATTGAATTAGGAGTTTTATAGTGCTTTCAACCTACAAAGAATTTTTTTTGTAAAAATAAAATTACAAATGTGATGTCACTCTTCCTCAAACAGTCATTCCTCATGCTAAGCCTTTAATATTACTGTTTTGCACACACCAAAGAAAGGCTGATAGAGTGAGGTTTGGAAACAAAACCACTTCACAGCCAGACTGAGATACAAGCACAGATATTATGAATCCCAGACAATGAACACTCTGAGCAACATTGGCTGGCACCCTGTTAGGGATGTACACAGATATAATTGAAAAGTTGCAGGAAGGAGCAGGACACCCCAGGGGTCCTCCAAAGGTCTAGTAAGATGACACTGGATTATCACACTACACTGTTATAGCGCTATTATTCTGCTTTAACTGCTGTGGCTTCCTCCTGTGGAATCCTGGGATTTGCAGTTTAGGGAGGAGCATTTAGCATTCTCAGCCAGCGAGCTCTGAGGCCTCCCTAAACTACAAATCCCAGAATTCCACAGGAGGAAGCCACAGCAGTTAAAGTGGAATAATAGCACTGTAACAGTGTAGTGTGATAAAGGACAAAAACGAGGTAAATAAGCCCTGACGAGGTTGAAAGAACAGGGCTGTCATGTTTAGAGTCCCATTTCAGACAACGCAGTCCTCTTCCCAACCTTCTCCCGTGCTGCGGGCACCACTTTTTATTGACAGAAAAACCTTCCGAGGAGGTCGGAAGGAGGACGGAAGAGGACAGCGGCATCTGAAATGGGGCTCTGTAAGTGCAACAGCCCTGTTCTTCCCCAATCTCCTCGGGGTATTTTTATCCTGTTTGAAAAAGTCCAAAGTCCAAATTATCTTTCGCTAACTGGTTGCAGGACTGCAACCAGCTGCTGCCTGGCTGCCCTCCCCCATTTTCCTGTGTCTTTCACTGGTTACTGAACTGAGGGGGGGCAGCCAGTCTGCAAACAGGTTGGTTAAGCATGTGGAGAGGTGGGAGGACACTTAGCTATACCCGGTGGAACTTTACATTGCACCAGTGCAATGTAGGTTCCCAGCCAACATTTCTCCATAAGTTTGTGCAATTAGATCAAGAGAGAATGCTGTTCTCAAAGCACTTTTCTACCTTGCTTGCAAAAGGTATTCATGCTCACCTCTCTGTTTCTAGGAGTACATTTAGCAGAGACATTTCTTCTCTTTGGGTGGTCCAAGCAAATAGAGAGGTGGAAAGGGGAAGGTGCAGCTTTACTGTTGACAGACTTCTCCATCCCACAAGGGGGTGTGCTCATGACTGCTTATCCTCTTGCATCAGACCCCCCAAGTGGCTGTGGGAAAAGCCTTGCATCAGCAATCGCTACTTACTAAAACTTGAAAATCAGGCACTAGCTGAAAAGAAGTAAAGAGGGAGGTGTGGGAAGCTGAACCAGTGGAGGATGATGGTTCCCATATCAGGGTGAATCTGTACTGGGTTTTAGTCTGAACTTTAAAGTTGGTACTAAAGGTTCCACCCTACCCCCCCCCCAAAAAAATAAGGTCACCCCGATGGATAGCTCCTTTAAAAATTCAGACTAAAAAGAGAGGGGATTCACCACACCCCTGAACTGAAAGCCACCACTGAATTGAACATCACATCCTGATAAAGTGGATCCAAATCCATCCAGGGTACAGGAAGGGTTGTCTGCCATGAAAGTACTTCTCAACCCTTTAGACTTTATCAGACCAACCCCCGTTAATGTTCTTTTGCTGGCATATTTTAAAACGTTTTTATGCCAGTGAAAGAACCGCCTTGATAACACCTACCTCCAGCAGCGTTCACAGGCAGCCCAGGCACTAACGGAGAGTGAACAGAGCTCTGCTCAATTCCTGGTTCAAGATCTCACCGATTCTTACAAGAAGATGCTAGCACGGGAAATTTTAAAAGAACCAAAACAAAGACACAAAAAGTTCACGCAAGCACAGACACACACTTGAAAAGTCCCAAGTTCACGGGGGGTGTCATCAAAAGAGCGTTCCCTACCAGTCTGTCGTGATCTCACCTGGAAGTGTTTGCCCAATGACGCCGTATTCATGTGAGTACAATGGTGCACAGATTCAAACACCGGCAATACTGGCAACCACAGGAGATCAATTAACGGCTTGGGCCATCAATAAAATAGGACAAGTTTTTAACAACACATAATTGCAAAAGGCCAACGTCATCTGGTATGCATCTGAGGCATCCTTATGAGCCCATATTTGCCTGATCTGATAAAGTCCATTGTCTCTCAGATGTTTCAGGCTTCAGTTCAGGAAGCCTCAGCCAATTTGGCCAGTGAAAGAGGTAATCCAAAATGCCTGGAGGACCAAAGAGTGGAAACCACTGCAATGTGACATATAACATATAGGGGTGAAACCAGTTTGTAGTCTGCCCATGTTCATGCCATCTGGTGCATGAAGCATTTGAGATGAACATACCCTGCTCTGCAGGAGGGAGGGGGGGAGAGAATTGCACAGAATGTAGCAGATTCCATAATCTGGGAACGTGGCAGGGCAACCTTTTTTGGGGGGGACAGTAGCTCAGTAGCAGAGTACATCCTTACTCTGCAAAAGATTCTGCATCCAGCCCCTGAGATCTCAAGTTTAAAATAACCAGATAAGAACCATGAGATCAAACTTTTCTCTAATCCAGTATCCTTTTTTCTCACCTTGTCTAAGGACTTTATCAGATGCATCAAATACGGCGTCATAATGATGCCACATAACCACAAAAGGGTGTGCATATCAGACAACAATGCCCTTTCGCAGGCATGTCCCTGCCAAAACCTGTACATTTTACATGACAGCTTAAGCCATCAATTGATCCCCCTGCTGTTTTTTTTTTTTTTTTTTTGCCGTCATAGCCGGTGTGTGAAACCTTGCATCCTCCCCCACCCCGTACTTACCACGTCAGTGGCCGGTCCGTACGAACACTTCCAGGTGAGATTGGGACAGCCAGGTAAGTGATGCACTTTTTATGACCTTCCCTGGGTTACTTGGAACTTTTAAAGTGTGTTTTTGAGCTTTTAAAAACATTTTAGTGTTGTTTTTTGTTTTTGTTTTTAATTTCCTGAGCGATGAAGTCTCACGATATTTTGTGGGATTTCAAAGGAGGAAGTGAACAGAGCTCTGTTCGCTTCCTCTTTCATTGCTGGAGCTGCCTTTGCTGGGATTGGAGGTAAGTGTGGGGGAAGCATTCTTTTGCTGGCATAAAAAATGGATTTTTTTTATGCAAGCAAAAGAATGGTTTAAAGTGATACTGTAGTCGGATAAAGTCCTAAGTAGTTGCCTATGTGGGGAAGCCGACAAGCTGGATCAGAGTGCAGAAGTACCTTCCCTCCCATACACCCCCAGCAACTGGTAAGGGCAACCATTCTGCCTCTGTTTCTGGAGGTAATATATAGCCACCATGGCCAGTCGTCATTGATAGACTTAGCCTACAAACAGTAAAGTAAGAAGGAATTTTTAAAAAAAATCTTCATGAACCTCTAAGGAGCAGCTGCCAGTCAGATTAAGGGTGGACAACTGTGGCCTTTCATATTCTTGAGGGGAGGGGAGGGGCATGGCTACAACTCCCATATTCTCTCATCATTGGCTATATTGGTTAGGGCTAATATGAACCGTTAGGCCAAAAACATATGGGGGGAGGCATAGTTACCCACTCCTAAACAAATAGCTTCACCTGGTAGGAGGCATCTTTCAGTGATCAGTGCTCATCCTCTGAGGGATCAGGGCATGCAGATAGAGACCTGGGCTCCAAATAGTCTCATCCCATCCCTGATGCTAGACCTGGAGCTTCTGCTTTTAAACTCCCTGTCACAGAAAAAGCTCACTTTGTTCTGCATTGGAGCTCTTGCTTGACCCTGAAGCATCTCATATCTCAATTCTCCACGAAAGCTGAAGTGAGCCAGGCTCCTGTGAAAAGGAAGAGTGGGAGCAAGCAGCCAAAGAAGAAGATGGAGACATAACATTTGCTAAATCATTATTTCAAAGAGGCAAATGTTTATTTCATAGAATCATAGAGTTGGAAGAGATCACAAGGGCCATCTAGTCCAGCCCCCTGCCATGTAGGTATACCCAATCAAAGCATTCCCGACAGATGACCATCCAGACTCTGTTTAAAAACCTCCAAAGAAGGAGATTCCACCACACTATTGGCAGCACGCTTCACTGTTGAACAGCTCTTACCATCAGGAAGTTCTTCCTGATGTTTAGGTGGAATCCCTTTTCTTGTACATTAACTCCATTGCTCCATGTCCTAGTCTCTGGAGCAGCAGAAACCAAGTCTGCTCCATCCTCAATATGACACCCTTTCAAATATTTAAACACGGCTATAATGTCCCCTCTCAGCCTTCTCTTCCCCAGGCTAAACATACCCAGCTCCCTAAGTGGCTCCACATAGGACATGGCTTCCAGACCTCCCACTATTTTGGTCACACTCCTCTGAACACATTCCAGCTTCTCAATATCCTTCCTGAATTGTGGTGCCCAGAACTGGACACAGTATTCCAGGTGAGGTCTGACCAAAGCAAAATAGAGTGACATTATTACTTCCCTTGATCTAGACATGATGCTCCTATTATAATGCAACCTAGAACCACATTGGCTTTTTTAGCTGCCGATATGGATGCATGTGTTCATTTAAAGGAGCACATCATACTGCAAAACAACAACAATGCATTCTTTATCAGATAAGGCTATACAAGGTCTGCCTCTCAAATAACGAGACTGATACAATAACCTATCTTTATTTATATGTGTTACAATTCTAATGCTTGTCCTCTTCAATATACTCCCCATTCACACTCACACACCAATGCGGTTTTCCACTGGTCGTGGGCATGGAGCAGATCAGTGTCTGTCAACTGTTTCAACACATCTGCCGTTTTCTTCATTACTGCATCAGTTGGCTCAAAACATGTTCCTTTAAGCACCGATTTCACTTTAGGGAAAAGAAAAAAGTCACATGGTGCCAAATCTGGTATATATGGAGGATGTTCAAGTGCATTTATCGGCCAAAAACTGCTTCACAGAAAATGACGTATGAGCAGGCACCTTGTCTTGATGAAGAATGAAACCATTTCCCCACAGTTCTGGCCTTTTATTTTTTTTTCTGACTCTATCTCTCAGCTTTGTCAAAACTTCCTTATGATAATGCTGGTTCACTGTTCTGACTTCTGGAACCCATTCTGCCAAAATCATGCCCTTGATGTCAAAAAACCCAATGAGCATGGCTTTGAATGTGGACTTGCTTTGACGTGCCTTTTTCCTTCTTGGTGATGATGGTGTTTTCCAGTGCATTGTTTTGTCTCAGGATCATACTGAAAAATCCAGGTTTCATCACAAGTGATGCTTTTTTGAAAAAGGTTTGGGTCCACCTCAAGCTTCTGCAGAATGTCACATTGCTCGACTTTTAAACTTAGCATTTTTCCAGCACGCAACAGACAACGCAGCTGCTTTAAACAACAACTGACAATTAACTGAATGGCCAAGAGTGCTGATGTTTGTCATTCAAGTTCAGACATGTTCAAGGTCACCACTCAAGCATTCCCAGTCTGTTCTCCCTGATTTGTCTGAAGGTTGAAACACAGTCTCGTTATTTAATAGACAGACCTCATATTCCATATACAGAAGCCAACTGGACTGGCAGTTCAGTACCTGTGACTAGACCAGCATCCTCTGCCATGCCTGAGGGCATCAGGCTAATCTAGTGGGCACCCACAAACCAAGGTGAGGAGATTCAGGTATAACTGCAGAGTGGTGACTTCCCCCTTGCTCCCTCCATCATCCACTGACTGATGCAGCCACCTCACTCTATCAAAGTCCAACCCTATTCTTTCCTTCCATTTAAGAGACATATAAGAAAGCAAAATCTTATATGGGCTACAAGCAGCAGACCTCAGAGCACATTCACACTTTCTTCTTCATTAATCTGGATCTACGAAACAAAGGGGTCGGTTCCACGGCAACTTTTGTTGCGCAAAGTATCGCATTAGCGCACTTTCAATTTTGCATCGCGGAGTTCCCACGGCAAAATTTTGGTTCCTGTTTAGTTCCGCGATGTAGTTCCGATGTGCTTATAATGTGGAGTATATTAAGGTGCGAATTTCTACACATCGAAATATTTCAGTTCCCACGACATCGATATTCCGCATACTTAGACAACCCTACCTGTCAATCAACGAAGTACGTCATTCATTCTAGACGTACTTCCTTCGGGAATTCCCAACACCCGTACTCCCATTGGTCATCCACTTCCCCCCTCTTGGGCTTCTGATTGGGCATCTCGTCATCTTTTATGGTCTTTGTTCTCTTCAACGGTGCCAATTAGATTGTTGCAGCCATGGAGGTTTTAGCTATGCTCATTTCCTGCTTGTATTTGGCTATTAGAGTTATGATCTCTAATTTCCCTGTATTTCTGACGCATCGTTTTCGATTTCGTGTGGCATTCTTCCGGGGTTCGGTTGTGTCCACGCTTTTGCATTTCTGCAGCTATTTTTTCGAAGACATCAATATTCTGGTGACATAGACATAGGTGCTCCTGTATTTTCTCTTCCCCCCAAAGATCCAGTAAATCAAGAGTTTCGGCATGACTCCAAGCTATTCCCCTGCCCCCCTTCTTTGTTCTCTGAACTGACTCCATTAGGAAAACGATAGATGTTTACAGGGATGCTTCAAAGCAGATAGGAAAGCTGGATGTGTAGGCGGGTTTCTGTGGTGTCACTATAAAAAACTGCCCACATCCCTAAGTTTAAACATCGCAAATTTAAAAATGACAGACAGTTCCCAAATGCGGTAATGCGCAAACTTGCGGCACTTTTTTAAAAAAGGCGGAAAATCAGCGGTGTCATTAAGTGCACCACTTACGGGTGTTTTAGAACCCCTCCTTCCAAAAAGGGCGATGCAGATGCGGAACACGTGGGAACTATAAGAATTCTAGGCGAATTCTTTGAGGATTAAAAACAACCCCAAAATGTTAAACTCCATTTAATAAACCAAATCCTGCAGCATCCTTTCTTTTTTCTTATTTTAAAATATATATTTAAATATAGTAAAGATGCAGCTGGGAAAGTATGTTCCTGGTAACAGATACTATTTTATCATTTTAAAATGCAGTGGGCCATCCAGATCTGTGGGTTTTCAGCTCCAGAACCCCTTATGAATGCCCAATACTGCGGATGATCATATCCCATATTATTAAATGGGAGCAATGTATATGTGGATGCATCAGCATGTCTGTGTGCACATTGGTGCCATTTTAAGTAAAGGACAGTCAGTTGAATCCACGGATCTGGAGCCCGTGGATCTATTGTATACACAATACCTTTCTACAACAAAATGGTGCTTATTCCGAAATCAATGCATTTAGCATCAGGACAGCAAAAGCAAATTCCATTTTATTGTTACCACCACTAGGATTTAAGTGAGTTTAAAGCTCTACATTCTCAGAGTAACTGTTTAAAAAAAAACAGTTAACAAATAGCTTATGTCCTTTGTAATATTAGGAACTTAAAAGCAGCTGTAAAGCATGGGATCATGTGGGAGAGAACTGGGATGGGAAGGAAGAGGACTGTTTGTTATAGCCTTAAGAAACAAAGTAATACATTAGTCAAGGCTGCTCCCCCTCCCATAAGACTATTAAACCCAGTTTCTAACATTACCTAGCTGCCTCACTTGATGTCTAACAGCATCCAGACCATGGAGACTTTACTTTCTTGTGCTACAGCTCTTCTAGCCAGGACAGCTGGGGATTTTGGGAATTATAGTCCCCACAGGTGTTCCCTCCTCTCAGCAAGCTCCCGTCCCATCAATTACTAGTTTGCTCTATGCCCTTTCCCCCTCCCATACAAATGCTGACAGAAATAGCTTGCAGTCCAAATCCAGCCACACATACACACACAAACAGAGGATTGCAGAGCCATGAAAAGAAACCCAGAGACACCACAAAATAGTCTTTGCAAGCCACCACTGTATGAGGTTGATTCATTGACTGCAGCAAGGCCAGGCAAGAGCATCCGAGGCTGATGTCACCCACTGCCAATGTGGAGAATGCAGGAAACAATACATGGGCAAGACCTGCAGTAATGTCTATAGTTTGGGGAAATGGCAAGTCAGCTTTCACTAAGGGATCAGCCAGTGGCCAGACACTCCGACAGCAATAAGCAAAGCCTATCAGATATGAAAGCCATCCTGCCTGGAAACATGTCAGAGCTTGAACACTTCTGGGCTCCAACAGTGGCTGGGTCGCAGTGTGTGTACATATAGATGTGCTAATCAAGCTTCAGATCAGCATGTGTGAAAATAATCATTGAATGAAAAGACAGCAACATCCTCCAAGCAATGTACAGAGTTCACCTATCAGGATGACTTTTCTCCATCTGCATAGTAGTGATTTTAGTGACCCTCTAACCATGCTTCTTTGGCTGAGAATCTTGAAGTAGCAAGGGTTTTCTCCTCAGTCTGGAAAAATTACATTTTTGAACTACCGTATATTCCGGCGTATAAGACGACTTTTGAGCACTCAAAAGTGCCCTCCAAAATTGACAGTCGTCCTATACGCCGGATACACTTTGCTTCGCCCACCTGCCTATCTCCTGCCTCTTCGCAAACGGAGCGAAGAGGCAGGAGATGGGGCAGGGGGGTGAAGCAAAGTGTTTTGAAGATCATTCGCCCCCCTCCTCTGCCTTCTCCCCCTTTGAGGAGCAACGGAAGAAAGAGGAGGGGGGCGAACATTGCGGTTTACCGCAGCCGCTGCTCGAGCGCTTCTGCAGTGGCCGAGGCAAACCCGCGATTCGCCCCCTCTCCCCACCTTCCAGGAAGGTGGGGAGAAGGGGCGAACGTGCCCCGTTTGGCCGCACAGTCTGCGGATCCCCCTCCTGCGCTCCCTGCTGGAAGGGAGCGCAGGAGGGGCATGCAGAGGCTGCGCGGCCAAACCACGATTCGCCCCTTCTCCCCACCTTCCTGGAAGGTGGGGAGAAGGGGCGAACATGCCCGGTTTGGCCGGGCAGCCTCCGGATCCCCCTCCTGCGCTCCCTCCTGGAAGGGAGCGCAGGAGGGGCATGGAGAGGCTGCGCGGCCAAACCGCGATTCGCCCCTTCTCCCCACCTTCCTGGAAGGTGGAGAGAAGGGGCGAACGTGCCCGGTTTGGCCGTGCAGCCTCCGGATCCCTCTCCTGCGCTCCCTCCTGGAAGGGAGCGCAGGAGGGGCATGCAGAGGCTGCGCGGCCAAACCGCGATTCGCCCCTTCTCCCCACCTTCCTGGAAGGTGGGGAGAAGGGGCGAACGTGCCCGGTTTGGCCGTGCAGCCTCCGGATCCCTCTCCTGCGCTCCCTCCTGGAAGGGAGCGCAGGAGGGGCATGCAGAGGCTGCGCGGCCAAACCGCGATTCGCCCCTTCTCCCCACCTTCCTGGAAGGTGGGGAGAAGGGGCGAACGTGCCCGGTTTGGCCGTGCAGCCTCCGGATCCCCCTCCTGCGCTCACTCCTGGAAGGGAGCACAGGAGGGGCATGCAGAGGCTGCGCGGCCAAACCCGCGATTCGCCCCTTCTCCCCACCTTCCTGGAAGGTGGGGAGAAGGGGCGAACGTGCCCCTTTTGGGCGCACAGCCTCCGCATCCTCCTCCTGCGCTCCCTCCTGTAAGGGAGCGCAGGAGGGGCATGCATAGGCTGCGCGGCCAAACCCGCGATTCGCCCCTTCTCCCCACCTTCCTGGAAGGTGGGGAGAAGGGGCGAACGTGCCCCTTTTGGGCGCACAGGCTCCGCATCCTCCTCCTGCGCTCCCTCCTGGAAGGGAGCGCAAGAGGGGCATGCGGGGGCTATGCGTTGGAAGAGGGGGGTCGTCTTATAGGGCGAGTATATCACAAACTCTGCATTTCCCCTTAAAAATTGGGGGGGGCGTCTTATACGCCGGGTCGTCTTATACGCCGGAATATACAGTACTCTTCCCAGAAGCCCCAGCCAGCATATTGTGGTCCACAAAGTAACTTGATCTAGCTCTAGTTTTCTTCCATGGAGTGGGGTCCCATGAGAGCAGATCTGCTCAGATAATGTCAGCAGCAGAACTCTGATCATATAGTCATAAGAAGAGACCTACAGGATTAGACCATGAGTCCATCTTGGCCATCACCAAGTTCTCAGTACAGGTTGAGTATCCCTTATCCAAAATGTCTGGGACCAGAAGTGTTCTAGATTTTGGATTTTTTTTCACATTTAGGAATATTTGCATATACATATTGAGAAATCTTGGAGGTGGGACCCAAGTCTAAAACATGAAATTCATTTAAGTTTCATATACACATTATATACATAGCCTGAGGGTAATTTTATACATTTTTTTTCTATTTCTTATTTAAATATTTAAATATTTAGGATTTTGGAGTATTTTGGATTTCTGGATAAGGGATACTCAACCTGTAACAGCCAGCCAGTCAGAAAAAGCAGCCTTTCCTACCTGCTTTACTTGCACAGACACTCAGAAAGACAGAAACACACACATGCACACACCCAGACAGAGGGGGCATTCACAAGTGAGAGTGGGAACTGCAAAACTTTGCAGTATGGAGTATACAGTCATCCCTCCATATCCACAGATTCTTTGTCCACAATTCACACACACACACACACACACACACACACAAATCCCAAAAAGCAAACCTTGCTGTTCACCATTAATATAAGGGACACCACTTTACTATGCCATTGCATACAACGGGACTTGAGCATCCATGGGTTTTGGTATCCACGGAGAGTCCTGGAATCAACCCCCAGTCAACTCAAGGATCATGTTTAGAATGGTCCATTCCATTCTCCTTTCTTCCCAGTTTTCCATTCCTGTCTCCCCAATGTTCCATCAGCATTCTGTACCCATTTAACATGTTCAGTCCTCAGTGGGCAGTTTTGGGGAGAAGGTTCCCAAACTGAGTTTGGCTGTTGTTGTTTTTTACTTACAGAGTGAGAAGTTCTCAAAACTGTTGAATTACAGCTGCATGGATGGCACCATTTTGCTCCATAAGGACTGGCACTTGGAGTATGATCACCATTACTACCTCTGCACACTGATGTTTCACAGTCAGGATCTGCATCCCAAACTATGTCCTATGAGGTGTGTCACCTACCCTGACACCCCCTGCTTCTTATCTTTAATAATTGGCAATATTTAATAATTTGGCCAGCTCTGGTTCTCCAAGAGTGTAGCAAGTAAACTGGGGACTCCCTAAAACCAGGAATCCCAAAGACTAGCGTGGAGACTCAGTCATGTATACACTAGGGAGGAGCTATTACAAATTCCAGAGAAAGATAATCTGCAACGCAACTTCTTGCATGAACATCTGGCTAATCCCATCAGCCATTGCTGAGATACCCAAGGTTTGTAAGGAGCTATCATACCTCTACCTTCTCCCAAACAAAGAGGGTTGCTTCCTCCATTCAGTTTCAAAGTATCAACACATTAAGGGTCGTTAACATATCTGGAATGCCTATTATCTTCAGAACCTCCAAGAAGCATTGCCTTTCACTCTAAATTCCATTCCCTGAATGGAATTATTGGGTATGAAAACCGCTTCAAAACCCCACTTGAGTGCACATAGTTCCTCCACCTCCTGACTCTACGTCAGACTGTGTAGCCAGGTGCACAGTTCATCTTCCTCTTGACTCCACATCTGACTGTCTAGCCATTTCTGCTTCAGGGACCTCCACTCTGCTGGTTTTCTCTACAACCTCAACTCCTCTGATCGATACAGTATCTATCATTCAAAAACAACCCCTTACTCTATTCCTCTATCCCAAACCTTCCTACTTTATTTGCTAGCCTTGCATGATTGCTTGAAGCCTGAGTGTATGTGTGAATGGTGTCATTATTATTTCCTGAATAAAGCTATCTAGCTTAACATCTCCTCTTGGGTACCAGTATACATAGATTAAAAGTTCCTGCTTCATTGCCTTCCTCTCATATTGCCAAGCTGAGTATATTAATTCCGCAAATTAATATAAATATTTAGAGGGTTCTTAAGACCCTCTAGTGTTTAGGGTAAGAGGTGGTTTTACAGCAGCCTCCTCAATGTTTATTTCTTGTTTTTGACTCTTTCTTTGGTCACTCAGAGGTGCCGGAAAGTAGAGCAACTAACATAGAGGTTGGAAATAGGTTAAAATTCACCTAGGAGGAGTGGTAATATACATCAGGATATACCATTCTTCACATGGACACTGTATATCCACATAGCAAAGCTAACCCACCCTACAAGAATGACTAGGAAAAGACAAATATGGGCCATGTTTGTGGAAAAGTGGTGGTTTTGTTCTCAGTTTTTGTGAAACAAATACACTATGCCTAAATATCAAATATTGTTTTTTCAGCAATTTGATTCCTCTGTCTAAAAATAAAATCAATTAATTAAATAAATATCTGAGGTGATAACTATCATGTTTCGTGTTTACATTGCAGCTCTTTTGCACATTTACTGATGGTTTGCTTTTTCAGAAATATTACATGTGGAGTGAATTTCACCTCTCTATTAATCAGAGGGCAAGGGACTACAGCATCTCTGGCTTTTCTTCGCAAATGAAGATTCGGGAAGGACTCATCCCGCGCTTTCTGCAAGCACGCTGATGACTAAAAAGGCCAATCCAAGATAAACAAGTCCGGTTGCAGAAAGCACAGCAGAAGGTCTCCTTGCGTGATGTTTCCAGGTTGTGATTCTTTCTGCGTTGTTGTTTCTCTTCAAAACTTGTTCGGCGTGAGTTCTCAAATAAGGCTGCAACATTCATCACATAGTCAGTCCAGTGTATATTTAGCAACATTCGTCACATAGTCAGTCCAGTGTATATTGATCAGAGGGCAAGAGACTACAGCAGCACAATACAAATATGAGTGTCACAGAATTTAGCATTAACAAATGTCAGACATGTTAGCCTTCACATCAGCCTCAATACCATTCAAACCTTCCTCTGCAGACTAATCAAATTTGCACAAGAGTTGTAGAGTAAAGCTGCTTGTCCAATCTATTGCTTTCCAGATGTTTTGGACTTCAACACCCATGAGGCCCAGTTGGTGTGGCCAATGAAATGCTGCATGTAAGATGAAATCTAGCAGAATGTAAATTAGGATTTGCTAGTGGATCTTGGGATGATTTGCAGTAGATCAGCAAATCAATAGACACCCACTTGTTTAACAGTGGCAACAACAAAAAGATACACAACGCACCCCCCAAAATTAGGTTGCTAAAAGAAAGAAAGAATAGGGAGGGTAGATGAAATTGAGGTGGAGAGAAGTACAGTATAAAGTATGCTGGATCTTAAGGTACAGGCTTAGGGCATTATCAGATGGGGCCAAAATGCCCCGCTACTGCCCCACCACCTCCTATCCCGTTCCTGCAATGGAACAGAGGTAAATGTTTGCACACTTACCTCCATTCCGCTACAGGAACGGGCCTCCTTCCTCCTTGCCATCTGACTGTAAATGCAGCCATCGTAAAGGCTGCCTTTATGACCGGCCAGCTGAAATCCCGCTCATTCTCATGAGAGAATGAGTGGCAGGGAAATTCAAAATACCCCCCCCCGCAGCTGTCAAAGAAAGAAAATAAATAGAAAAATTAATTTAAAAATAAAACAAGCAACCCGGGGAGGGGGAAGGGTGCCACTTACCTTACTGTCCCAATCGTGGCAGGAAGTGATTGGCATGGAGCTCCTCCCCCATGCCTGTCATTTCAGAACATCATCTCCTTTTCCCATGTCCCTGACATGGCACAGAAGAAAATGGAAAAGGTGTTTCATTGTGAAAAGAATACCCTGGAAGCAGAATGGGGGCAGAACAGGAGCACCACGGAGGGGCTCAACGTCATGCAAAAGGGAGCCTCTTTCTCACCCCTGTTCCGTTCCTGCCCCAGGATATTTGCCCCATCTGATCATCTCCTTAGATTGTAATAGCATTACAATCTAACATGAAAGATGGTTCTGAAGCCATCTTGTTTATTGTCCATCTCAGTCCTTAGAGCAAACCAGTCACAAACTCTTTCACAGGGAGACCACCTTCTTCTATATCCAAAGAAGATGGGTAGCAAAACACTACAGGGAGGGAATAGGAGGGAATTCTTCTGCAAAACAGACTGTCAGGGTGCATCCAGACTAATTATAAAAACCAGAAGGTCACAGATTTTCTTCTGTCTGTTTCCAATTATCTTTTGGAGATTCATATATGTTTTTTTTTTTAATCTTCTGTCAGCTCCCGGTCCGATCAGAGACCAGCTCCCAAGGTTGGTTTATTTTGATTCAGTGTAAAATCAAAAAGAACAGGAATGAAATTTGTGAG
This sequence comes from Gambelia wislizenii, assembly GCA_030847615.1. Classification (NCBI taxonomy): domain Eukaryota; kingdom Metazoa; phylum Chordata; class Lepidosauria; order Squamata; family Crotaphytidae; genus Gambelia; species Gambelia wislizenii. The sequence goes on from JAUMIR010000001.1 coordinate 264,450,823, forward strand.
TTTCCAATCAGTTTGGATGTGCCCTTAATGTAGTTCTGGTCTACCAAGAAGTTCCTCAGCTGACCAGATACTGCAGGTGTTTCTTCATTCTGTGTATTCCTTCCCCCCCCCATCACTCTTTTGCACCTGACTCAGGTTGGGGAACCTTGGGGTTTAGTATAAAGCAAAATAGATTCTGAAGTCTGCTCATACAACTACAATAAAGGTAGTGAGTAAGAAACTACTAGTATTTTCCCAATACTGTTTTTCAAGCATCTGTAGGTATTTTATTTTAATTTTTTTGCCTGAGCTGTGATGAGTACACAGATGCAAAGGTCTCTGTGAGACTTCAGTTCTCCAAACTGATAAGATAAAGAGAGGAGGAAATGGGAAAATAGATTCTTTAGTGAAGAATCTCTTTAATGATATTTAAAGCCCAAATTAAATCCAAGAGATGCTATTGTGTTTAAAAGACAGCTGAGAGGAAAACCTTTTTTGCCAAAAAAAAAAAAAAAAAAGGCAGAGAGGCAATCCACATCAGAACTAACAGGGTTTGCTATTCAACTATTGCTTTTGTATAAAGGAAGCTATTAGCAAATGGTATTCCCTGCTCAAGCTAGTCTTGATATGTGTGAGGTTTTAAATATGTGCTGGCACATTCTTTTTCCCTTCACAGAGCAAAGACTCACAGCTTTAAGAACAGCAGCTAAGCATCAGGCCTGGTTGCAGAATGCTCACTTCCCACCCCAGATGCTATAAAGAGACCCTGCATCTTTCTCAGTAAATGTCACACAGGGACAGGCTACAATTGTGTAGCAGGGAGATGCCAACAGAAGAGGGGGAAAGCAGAAAAACACAGTTCTTGGTAAATGTTACTTTTTGAACTCATACTCTCAGGATTCCCCCAGACAGTATGTGGACTGGCCAAGCTGGCTAGGGGATTCTGGGAGTTGTAGCCCAAAACAGACACTTTTGCCAGATTCCAGAAACATTCTCTTCCCTCTGGGAGTCAGGCATATCATTTAAATGGGTTGAAATAGGACTAACTGCTTCTTTAAGGACCATGCCAAGCAGAGAGGAACACAAAATGGCTGGTGGCTATTTTGTTTTGTATTTTTCCTGATAGAAAAGCTCTCACGAGAACAGTAAATGCTTTACAACTAAATAGGCATACTTTTTCCAGAATTGCTATTTGGTTGATTTCCAAATGGGTCATTCAGGTTTATAATAATACTTAGCATTTATGTAGCATTTTAAGGTATTAAAATTTTCACCATCAATCCTTGGGCCTGTAAAGCAGGTCTGTGTTCTTATCTCCATGTGGGAAAAGGGGGATGAGGCTAGAAGAAAAGATTGTAAGAGGAGTCCTAATACAGAATCAGACAGGGCCAGCCCTATCATTAGACAGAGTGAGGCAGTCACTTCATGCAGCAGATACTGGAAGGCAGCAACAGTTATTGCTTGATTTGACTTGATTTGATTTCTATGCTGCCTTTCTCCCAGAATGGGACCCGAGGCTGCTCACAATACAAAAAAAATTTTTAAAAAACTACAACAGTTAAAAGATTTAAAACAATTAAAATCATGAGCTATCCAAAGTGCTAACCCCTCTCTCCCCAAGTAGTTTCAGTACCTTGGATAGTGCTATTATAGATCAGCCTAAAACCCAAACTAGATTCACTGCCTAACTAGAAACTATCAGCCACCACTGCTGTCCTAAATCTTCTAAATTAGCCATGGTCATGCTGAATGAGATAATCTAGGAGTTGTATTTTTTTTTAAAAAAAAAAACAACAACTAGGCTTTGCATGGAGAACACTATCCACTCACTCCCCATGTTGAGGAAAAATTCAATTGTCAATCCAGTCTGCTTTTATATCAAGAATGGAGCAGCACCCTGCCTAGACCTTTGCCATAGGCAGTAAACATCCTATAAGATCAGGAGTCCACCTAGCCATTTGTCCTATTTCAAACAGTGATGATGACGATGATGATTGTGATGATGATAGATGTTTCATCTGGTTAACATTATGAATAGCCATTGATAGGCCTGTCCTCTAGAGATGAGCCAGACAAAGTGGGCTTCCAGTGTGTAGCCCCAGTGAGTCTGTGGCAGATAGGAAATTATCATCAGCCATTTCCTGCCCTGTGTTTTATTTGCCTTGAGGCTGAATCCAGCATATGGCCGCTGTCATAGGATTTTCTTGACAAGATTTATTCAGGGCCATTGTCTTTCTCTTAGGCTGAGAGAGTAAGACTTACGCAAGAGTTTCCATGGCTGAATAGGGATTCACAGCCTGGTCTCCCAGAGTTGTGGTCCAACACTGAAACCACTACACCATGCTGCCTCACTTATATATTCATGATATTGTTGTGTGCCTTTGAGTTGTTTCCAGCTTATGGCAACCCTAAAGCAACTCTATCAGGGACATTTCTTGGCAAGATTTGTTCAGAGGAGGTTTGCCATTGCTTTCCTCTGAGGCTGAGAGAGTGTTCCTTGCCCAAGGTCACCCAGTGGGTTTCTTGGCCAAGCAGGGATTCAAACCCTGGTATCCAGAGTCTCAGTCCAACACTTGAACCACTACACCACACTCCCCCCACATTACATTAAATACACCACTGATATTGGGTGGTGCACTCACACATGCAAATCCCCACTTGACATCTCTGTTGTGAAGTGGGGAAGCATGTATGCATGAAACAATCAAACCGCCTCTGCATCTCACTTGTTCACTATCAACTTAATAGACTGACTACTTCTACCACACAACACTGTAATAGTTTTATTATTCCATTTTCACTGCTCTATTTCATGTGGACTTCTGGGTTTTGTAGTTTAATGAGGCCTATATGTTCTCTGGCTGAGAACTCTAAATGCCCCTCCGTAGACTGCAAATCCCAGGAGTCCACAGAAGGCAGCCATAGCAGTTAAAGTGGAATAGTAGCGCTGTAACATTGCAGCGTGACAAAGTCCTGAAAAACACAGTGCCTGGGGACCAGTTGAGGAACTCATAGAATCATAGAAATGTAGAGTTGGAAGAGACCACGAGGGCCATCCAGTCCAACCCCCTACCTCGCAGGAAATCACAATCAAAGCATCCCTGACAGATGGCCACCCAGTCTCTGTTTAAAGACCTCCAAGGAAGGAGACCCCACCACGCTCCGAGGGAGTGTGTTCCACTGCCAAACAGCTCTTACTGTCAAAAAGTTCCTCCTAATGTTGAGGTGGAATCTCTGTTCCTGGAACTTGCATCCATTGCTCCGTGTTCCAGTCTCTGGAGCAGCAGAAAACAAGCCTGCTCCATCCTCAATGTGACACCCCTTCAAATACTTAAACAGGGCTATCATATCGCCTCTTAACCATCTTTTTTCCAGGCTAAACATACCCAACTCCCTAAGTCTCTCCTCATAAGGCATGGTTTCCAGACCTTTCACCATTTTAGTTGCCCTTCTCTGGACATGCTCCAATTTGTCAATATCCTTTTTGAATTGTGGTGCCTAGAACAGGACACAGTATTCTAGGTGAGGCCTGACCAAGGCAGAATAGGGCGGCACTATTACTTCCCTTGATCTAGACACTATACTTCTATTGATACAGCCCAAAATCGCATTGGCCTTTTTAGCTGCCGCATCACACTGTTGACTCATGTTCAACTTGTGGTCTACTAGGACTGCTAGATCCCTTTTGCATGTAGTCTCGTTCAGCCAGGTCTCCCCCATCTTGGATTTATGCATTTCATTTTTCCGCCCTAAGTGCAGTACCTTGCATTTCTCCGTATTGAATTTCATTTTGTTAGCTTTGGCCTAGCTCTCCAGTCTATCCAGGTCATTCTGAATTTTGATCCTGTCCTCTAGGGTATTAGCTACTCCTCCTAATTTGGTGTCATCTGCAAATTTGATAAGTATGCCCCTAATTCCCTCATCCAAGTCATTGATAAAGATGTTGAATAGCACTGGGCCCAGGACAGAACCCTGTGGCACCCCACTGGTCACATCTTTCCAAGACGAAGAGGAGCCACTGCTGAGCACCCTTTGGGTTCGGCCAGTCAACCAATTACAAATCCATTTAACAGTTAACTTGTCTAGCCCACATTTTACAAGCTTGTTTGCAAGAATGTCATGGGGAACCTTGTCAAAGGCTTTACTGAAATCAAGGTATGTGATATCCACAGTGGCTATCACACTGCAGTCATCAAACTAGGAACATGAATATATGTGTGAATCAACCCCCTGTGACCTGTCTGAATGACTGGGGTAGGGGGACAGAGTGTCACATATACTGAAGCACCAAATCCAATTTTTAGAGTCCATCTCCCTGCGTACTCCCTGCATGCAGTCCTGAACATCTGAAGTCGTCTGGAGCCTGCCTAAAATAATGAGATAATTCTCCCACTTCAGCCCAATGTCTCCTTCTTCCTTTTTTATTTTATTCCCCATCAGGTGGGTAACTGCTAAAGCAAAACAATGCTAGCAATGAAGGCACATGATGTTGTCAGAATAATGAAGGATATTTTGCCAAGCGTGGCTGGATGTTTGCTCATACAGACAACTTTAATATAATTGCTGGAAATCAATGGCAATGAGCCGCCTGCGCTGGATTCACTGCCCAAAGGTATTAACGTTGGCTTGTCGTCTCTAATGGCATGTCTTGAAGGAATCCATCTCGATTCTCATTGGTAGCGTGTCACACTCATAAAACTGGAAGCTTGCATAACTGACAAGGAGATCCCCGAAGGCATGGAGAACACAGCGCATATTGAAGCAGACAGTTAATTTGTAGCTGTAAAGAAATAATGATATCATCATAAAAACTGCTCTAAAAATCAGATTCCGCTCAGACTCGTGAAACCCACCGGATGTCTATGCATACGGTGGCTGACTTTGACAGTTTAGGAGACAACCCAAATGCTCCCAGTGGTTGGTCCTGCAGGACAACTCTGCCATCTGGTGTCTGCAGGCAGACCTTCATGCCTCTCACAGTAGAGTTCTAGTATTTCTTTTTCTTTTTTAAAACTTAATTTTTATTAGATAAATCTACATTGGTTCCAAATAAAAGAACATAATTGTAATAGTTTAAAAAAGGTACATTATTCTATGTACAAGTTAAAGCTCACTTTTAAAAATAAAATATCTCTACCATTTTACATGCTGTAGATATGAGATTCTTACACTGATCAATATCTCAATTCAACAGTAAACACTAGATCATTTCCACAATAATAATTATTATGTGTTGATTCCTTATTTTTATAATGCACCATTTTTAGTGTATTATATTATTTACTTCCTTTCTGACTTATGCTAATATAATCAAATCATATTGTACATCATTCATTATTTCTTTTATATCATGGTTTCTTTTAACCTTGTTTAATATTGCTTATACTTTATACCTTACTCAGAGCCATTCTTGTTAGTCTTATATATTATATATGTTATACATTTTCATCTTGATTTTTTCCCCCAACAAAATATGTAGGCAACTAAGTTCTACAAATTACTTGCTGCCAGTTTTCCAAATATTTAAATATGTCAGACCAGTCACTTATATACTTGTCTATAGTTTCTCCTCTTATTAGCATTGTTAATAGATTATTTCCTAAAATACCAATCTGGGCTTCACCGCATGAAGCACTATATAGCAGAGAAGGAATTCCGACACATCAATGGTTAAAGTACAGTGATATGTTAATAGATGAAGATAGGTACACACTGAAAACTCAAGAAGAAATGAAGGACAATAACCTGGACTGTCATTGGTATTTGTACAAACAAATGAAAGAAAGATATAAAATGGATGTTAAATTAATAGAAATTACAGCAAATAAAGCAGACTGGGAAAACATAATCCAATTTGGGAATAAACCTATATCGAGATGTTATAAATTATTTTTATAATGGGATACAGAAGATGAAATAATTAAAACTAACATGATAGCCTGGGCACAAAATATTGGCCACATAATAGAGTTGATCAATTGGGAAAAGATGTGGACTACACAAATAAAAAGAACATTGTGTCAAAACATTTGAGAAAATGTCTACTAGATGTTTTTAGATGGTATTTGTCACCCCAAAAATTATCATTAATGTATAAAGGAACTCAAAGCACAAGCTGGAAATGTGGAGACAAAAATGGAACTTTCTAGCAACTTTTTACGGATCTGCAAAAAATCAACTAAATATTGGAAACAAATTCAACAAACAATTGAAGAAATTTTAAACATTAAATTTAACATTAAACATTTGTGTAACTTTTTTGGAGGGCACCTCTTACGCTGACCCATGGCGGATTCACCGTAGAGTACTATTTTTGGGAGGCGATGGTCCTCCATCCTAGAAACATGCCCTGCCCAGGGCAACGGTGTTCTCAATATCATGGCCTCAATGCTGGTGATCCCTGCTTGCTCAAGGACAGCAACATTCGTCACATAGTCAGTCCATATAACACTTTTTATTGCATGTAGCTATAATCACATGAAAGAAATGCCACAGAATTATCACACAAAGACCACTAGTGCTTTAAGAATGGGAGCTTACTTCAATGACTCAGCATGGGTGAGATTTTGGCTGTTCTTGCAAGAAGATGCGAGTAAGCTTAAAACTAAAAAAAAAAAACATAATTAAGAAAGTAAATGAACACATAAGCACAACAAATCTTTTAAAAACTGCAAACTAAAGGGGACAATTCATAAAAAGAGTGTCCTGTGATTCGTTTTTATGTTCTCACCTGGACATTTTCTTACTGAGGACCGCCCATTCACACTGTAATCTCAAGATTACAGTGGGACATGGTTTCACACTCGGTCAATTGCGTGAAAAGAGCACTATTGACAATCTATTGATGACTTGTCCGACGAATGAGAAAGAACACCTTTTTCACAGCTGGAGCAAGGGTTAATAATGCGAGGATGATGACATTGTGCAATAGCAGGGCCCATTCACACTACCCTGATGTCCTGCAATTTTTGCTACAATCCAATTATTAGTTTCAACTAGAGTAGACCCCGCCCGTGCCACCTGAATCAATGGAACTCACGTAAGTGCTGATTTACTAAGTTCCCATTGATTCAATTTAATTCTGTTTAATCTGTCTATTAAATCTATTTAATTCTATTTATTGTTAGTTCTTCTAACAATTTGTATTTGGTATTAACAAGTGGATTTAGAGCAAGGAGTTAAAAAGAAACATAGACAATTACCACACCGCAGAAATAATGCAGTCTGACACTGCTTAAACTGCCATGGCTCAATGTTACGGAATTCTGGGTAGTTTTGTGAGATATTTAGCTTTAGAGAGCTCCGGTGCCACAACAAACTACAAATCCCACGATTCTATATGATGGCTATGATAGTTAAAGCAGTGTCAAACCATATTATTTCTCCAGTGTGATAGCAGCCATCATCACATAAGACCATTTCTTTTTCTTGCGTGTTGTCTAGATGGTGAAAAAAATCCTCAAGGAATGCGAGGGCAATATCTTTTGTCTAGATGAGCTTGCACCAGGATTCACCATATTCGGAAGCAGGGGGACCAAAAACTCCAAGTATTTCGCGATAACAACTTTTGCTGTTTCTCACAATCTTTTTTTTTAAAAAAATGCGAAAAGTGCGTAACAACCCATTTGACCAATTTGAATTGGGGCACATCCCAGAAGTCAAAAGTGATTGATTGGACGTGCATGGAGGTGGGCTTGCCGGTGAGGATGTGGCCAAAGCTGTCATTGTTGTCTTTTACAGAAGCAATTGTGCACTATTTTTGAGTGGCAGAGTAAAAAAAAAAAAAAAAAAAGCATAAGATCATTCTTCTGTGTCTCTCATTTAACATGGCAAAAAAAAGGGAAATGGAGGGAGCTTTGGGGGAATAATAATCAACCATCTTTTCTCATGGGCATGCTCTGTGTGAATGTCAAACGTGGATAGCTTTCCATGACAGTTATCTTGCAAATACATCATGGGGACAAATGAACACTGCTGCGATAGTGAGTTAATGCACTATTTTCCACAATTAATTCTCCTGTCTAGCTGAGCCTTTGGTAAACAGGATGACGTTACATTTGGAACGCAGCCTAATGGATGGGGATGAAGTTATTTTATTTGTGTAACAAATAATGCTTTTGAATTTTCGAAGTTACTTTAAAGGGTAATTTTAGAGGCATTTCAACATGATTTTTTTCACAAAATAGAGCAAGCTACCTAAGTAGCTATTTTTTAAACTGCTTACCAAGTAATGGCAACAGATTGCTTCTCAAACACTGTAACGAGACATGGAAACATATTAATTTTAAAAAGTAACTTTCCAAGCTCAGTCTTGAACAAATACCTTCTTAAATGGAAAACAGATTTACATTTTCATGCCCTTGCCCGTGACCCAATGTTGGGAAAGTTCAGAATCGGTTCTCAGTTTTATTTTAATCACTTCTTAATGCTTGACATTGGAAGACTTGCAAGAGCCTCAGAAATCCTTTGCAAACGAAGATTTTCCTTGATGGCTGTCATGGAGGTGAGAGAGGAGGCGTAAAAGCCATGTGTAATGAGTGTTCCACTCTGACTTTAAATCCCCACTCCTCACTCAGCGATTAACTGGGTCCATTGTGCCTGTCACTCTCTTTCTGCCTGATCAAACTAAGTCACCTCATAGGTCTGTTGTCATTGACAAACATTTATACCACAATACAGGGGTGGGTACAGTACAGACCACGGGCTGTGCATGCAGCCCTCGAAACCCAAAAGTGCAGACCTCCCTCCCCCCGCAAGATTCTGGAATCCCCCCTTCAACATGGAGAGACTCTTGATGCTTTAAACATCAAAAAACACATACTGAGGCTTGGCACAGAGAAGACTCAGCTTGCCATGGAAAACAAATATTGGGCAAATGCTCCCACCCCCTCCTTTCAAGCCCCTCACTCATTCCATTCCTGGCTTAAAATCTCATCTCTTGCCTGCATACACTCCCATCCCCTCCTTCCATCCTCTTCACTCCAATCCCAGTTTTAAATTAGTTACTGTATTTATTTTAAAATAATAACATTTAAAAAAAATTAAAACATGCACCCACTGAGTAGTTCCAGATGGCTGAATGCAGACCCTTCCTCTCCTGCAGTTGACTCTCTGTTCTTTTTATTACATTATGGGTATTTTGTACATCTAGGTGGGAACAGCTCTGTGGTTTCTGCCTTGACATTGTCAAAAGAAAGATGAAATAAAATTAAACTAAAGAAACTAGGGATTGATGAACCTGTGAATGTCAGTTTTGTCAAATTTCTCATTTCCCCCTACTGCAAGTTTGTTTGGGCTAATATATGCATTTTTGTACCCACTTTTCCTAGGGTGAGCCCTTTTTGCATTTCTCCCTAACATAATGAATTCCACCACCACCACCCCATGTATGCACTTTTGCATGCCAACATTTTCCCTTGCGGACCCAGACCGGACAGCCCCACCGCCCTCCTGACAAAACACAGACACTCAGATTCGATTAACTTTGTATTGATTACAAATATAAAACTTCAGAAAACATGGTTACGTACAGGTTAGTAATATACACATGTTGAGGTAGATAAGATAATATATGTGTTGGCAATAATTGGCCGCAACTTGCAAGCTAATGGTTGGCGGCAATGTACGGGTCGTGAACACAACGCTGCCCACACATGTGGGTGGCGCAGGGACCGGTCCATCCCGGTTCTCTTGCATGAAGGAGAGATGCACTGGCCGAGCCCCCTACTCGACGCTCTCTCCTCCCCTGTAGACAAGCATATGTTAACAACTAACAGGGGTCTCCCTTGAACTTGAATTTGAACTTGCACTTGAACTTGACGGAGACCCCTGAATTCTTACAACTTCTCATGACCCAATACATCCGCCACAAAGGCGTTCCCATGGAACCGCCTTCTGCCAACCATTACCCCATCAACAGGCAGGCCTACTGGTCCCCATGGGCCGCTGGCCTGGCAGGCAGTGCCCTTCCTGGTCTGATGTAAGCAGCATAGGCCCTGGAATGCCCACGCCCCAGGCGCATGATGGACTCTGTGGACATGCCAGCTTCTGCTGCCATGGTCGCTGCCCCAATCCGGAAGGAATGGCTGGTGAAGTCCTCGGCCGGCAGGCCCAATCCCCTGAGGGCCATTTTTAACACGCTCACAAACTGGAATCTGGTGAGAGGTATCCCGTCCTGGTGCTTGAACAAGGGGCCGTGCCCAAGTCCCCGTACTTCCAAAAACTTCTTCATGCTCGCTACGGGACACAGGGAAGAACTCTCAACCCTCCGTAGATGCAGGGTAGCCCCATGGCCGCGCTGATGTGCCTTTGAGCACCTGATGCGTAGCGACAAGTCGTGAGCCCCCAACGATACATCACCGATCTGTAGTGCCATGCCTGAAGAGTCCATCTTGGAGGAGCACACCACCTCCCTCACCCTCAGGGCCCTGAAAAAGGCAATCGTGTATGCTGTGCCAAAGAGCAGCGCCTCATAGCTGGAGTGGCATATGGATGGCAGATGATCCACCAGCTGTGCTAACAACGCATAGGATAGGGGGCACCGAGTGTCATGCGCCCTCGTTGCCATCCTCCTCCAGCCCTTCAATGCTTTCCTTACCATGAAGGAGTCGCAAGGGTCCCCGTACCCCGCCGCCTTGCTGACGAAGGAAATGCCCGCCGCCTGGCCAGCTATCGTCCTTGATGCCATCCCTCTGTCCTTCAAGGAAGCCAGATAGTGCAGGACTTCTCTCTCCGTTGCCGGGCCAGTGGACCCATAGCCGTGCTGTTGCCTGAATTGCATGAACTGCACCGCTGCTCTCTGGTAGCTGGCCTGTGTGGAAGGGGCCAAGGAATCCGCTACGCCCTGGAGCACGGTTCGCTCCCAAGGCTCCAGAGGTCTGCCGGGAACTGGGTCTCCTTCTCGTCCACGTCCGGCACCAGCATGCGGAACCGGTCTTTCTGAAACCGAGACAAGGCATCTGCGATCTCATTATCCGCCCCGGGTATGTGCCGGGCGTGAAAGCTGATGTTGGCCCCCAGGCAGGCAAGCACAAACTTGCACACCAGTCTCATGACCCTTTCAGACCTGGAGGACTTCCTGTTGATGATCCTCACCACTGCCTGATTGTCACACCAGAAGCAAACTTTTTAAAAGTGAGGTCTCTAGTGATGCCCCTTTCCGCCCAGTCATCTGGCCAGGGCTGAGCACACCAATGCCCATCGTAATAGACCCCAAAACCCAGACTGCCCGCTGCATCGGAGTGAACCTGCAGACAGTTGCCCAGCTCAAGGCGGCCCTGCCATGTGGTCACCCCGTTGTAATTCTCAAGGAAAGATAGCCACAACCTGATGTCCTCTTTCACCCCCCCTTGTAAGGCGGATGCGGTGGTGCTGCGCCTGCACCCCCCCCCCCGGTGAATCTCGCAATGCGCATGCAGAATGCTCTCCCCGGGGACACCACCCTGCAGGCAAAGTTCAGATGCCCCAATAGTGACTGCACTTCTCTGAGTGTGGCTTTTTCTTTCCTCAGCAGGTCAGCCATCAAAGTTCTCAGGCTGTCAATCTTATCATCTGGCAGTCTGGATATCCCCTTATCCGAATCAAGCTGTATGCCCAGGTACACCAGGGACGTCGCTGGTCCAACTGTCTTGTCAGGTGCCAACAGTACCCCCAGCTCTGCCACCAAAGCCTGGAAAGAGGAAAGCAGAAACCCACATTCTCCCCCCCCCCCAGCTGGGCCCATCACCAGGAAGTCGTCCAAATAGTGTGTGACAAAGGGGGAACCTGTGCGCCGCTGCGAGGCCCATTCCAAGAATGTGCTGAACATTTCAAAAGCAGAACAACTGATGGAACAGCCCATGGGCAATGCCATGTCGTAGTACCATTTGCCCTGGAACCTGAAGCCCAATAGGCAGTGATCTTCAGGGTGCACCGACAGGAGCCGGAAGGCTGACTGAATGTCACATTTCGCCATCAGTGCACCCTGCCCACAAGTTTGCAGTAGGCGAACCACGTAGTCCAATGAGGCATACCGCACCGTGCAAAGTTCCGGTGGGATTGCGTCATTGACTGACGCCCCTTTTGGGTAGGAGAGCTGGTGAATGAGCCAATACTCGCCCGGGGCCTTCTTGGGCACCACCCCCAGTGGGGAGACCCTTAGGTTAGGCATGGGCCGTTGGTCGAAAGGCCCTGCTATGCGCCCAGCTTCGACCTCCTTTTTGATCTTGTGAGCCAGCACATCAGGCAGCTGTGTCACGGACTTCAGGTTGCCTGAAATGGTGGCTTCCCTCGGGCCCTGGAAAGGTATGTGGAACCCGAATTCAAATCCCTCCGCCAAATAATTGGCCGCCTCTTTTTTTGGGGAGGCTGCCAAGAGAGGACTCATGGCCTCCACTCTCACTGGAGTGAACGCCATGGGCCTCCCAACCCCAACCCCCACCTCATTTTGAGTTGCTGTTGGTGGTACTCCCACTGGGACCGCTCTCTTTCCTGCTGCCAGATGCAGCGGGGCGGCTGCTCCGAAAGGACTGGCCGCTGCTACCCTGATGTGAACAGTTGACCTTTGGATGCCCCCCACAGCTGTCGCAGGTGTGCTCAAATCTGCACTTGTATCTGGAGCACTTGCCTCCATTGTACTCCCAGCACACCGGCCTCTTCCTCTCTTTTTTGCGTGCCACCTTTTGGGGTTCACCCTTCTCCCGCCTGCCCAGCCCCGTGGCTTGCAGCCAATTGGGGTAGTCGATGGTCTCCCATCTGTGCATGGGAGACCGAGATGCTTCCTTCCTGCACTCAATGTCATACAGTATTGTGTTGGAGTCCCCTACCTGGGCCCGCACCAGCAGAACCTGGCGGAGGTGACTGATCAGGTGCCATGCCCGCTCAGGGAAGACCAAAGCCACCACCCCCATGTAGACTGCATACCCATTGAGCCAGTTGGCGAAGGTGTGTTCCAAAGGCTCCACGCTGGCCTTGCCATTTTCCTTCTTATCGCTCTTGTGCACCCTGGCTTCAGCCCTGGGGGGTAGGGCCAGAGTGAAGATGTCTATGTAATAGCCTTGTAAAATCTTGGAATGCACCTTGTGATCCAAGTGCCCCCCCGGGGGATCCTCCTTGGACTTAGCCTCCCGTAGCTCCTCCCCTTGTGGGTGTTTTCCCTCCACCTTCCTGTCAGCCCCAGCTTTTTCCCGGGCTCTGCGCAGTTTGAGGGCCCATGCCGGCAAACCCGGTTTGAACGCCCCTTTTTCCCAATACCTCTATTTGTCCTCATCCGAGGACTCACCTGATGAGGATCTGGAACGAGACCGGCAACGCTTCCTGTGCGGACTACGCCTCCCGTCGGACCTGCTACGCCACCGTGATGAAGACCCGTGCGAGCCCGACCGCCTGGAGTCCCTGGAGCCGCTCCTCTCTTTTGACCTGGAACGTCTGCAATGCCCGCCACTGCTAGGGGCACCTAAACTGGAAGAAGTACTGGGCACCGCAGCTTTGGCAGCCTCAACCACCTGTGGAGCTGCCTGATCCGGCGCGCTGCCAGCGGCAGCCCCCTTGTCCATCTTTTGCAGGACCACTGACAGAGCCCCCCATGACATCACCCAAGGTGGGAGCTGGGTGGCCAAAGCCCTCCACAGGAAGTCGAGGTGACTGCGCCATGGGGACCCCACTGCTGCTCCCTTGCCCTTGCATCCCGGCCCCCTCGCCTGCCGAGGCGGCTTCCTCTGGCTGCAGGGGCCCGGGGTCCATTCGTTGGCATTGCTTCGTAGCCCTCTTAGGCCCCATGACCTCTGTAGCCCTTTTCACTTGAGAGCAGTGATGCGTGGCTTGCCTCCCAGCAGAGCGTCTGAATGAATGCTTAGTGACTGTTTACTTTTTTTTTTTATTGAACGCCGGCCACCGCTCCCACGGCCCGAGACCTGCAAGGAAAAACCTCACCGTAGCTTACAGTGTGCATGTGCAGGCCTGCATGTGTACTTGTGCCCCCCCATTGATCCAAAGGTGCGCTGCTGCATGGGGGGAGGGGGGAGGGGGAGAAGGGGGGTTGGGTGAGCCCCAAGGAGGAGTCCCTTCCTGGTCCCACCAATGGGGAGGGGAAATGCCTGGCCTGCCGCTTGCCCCACTGTTGGCCCTGAGGACCGCTCACCTGGCCTGCCCCGAAGGGGGGAGGGGGGATAACCCGCCATCGCCGCGCTCCCGGTTGGCCCATGCGCAGCCCGCTGGACAAGGAGCCGAGCCGGGGAGGGGCCTGCCGGCCAGGCCAAAAGCCATCCAGCTAGCCAGCCAGGCCTCGTCCGCCCGGTCCCCATCCGCACGCCCCACGGCTGGAAGAGCAGGTTGACCACCCGTTCCCCGTGGCCTACACCTGTCCGTTGTGAAGGGCACCCCCCCTGCCCGCTGAAAATCCGGAGACCCGGAGGCCAGCCACCCCCACCCCTGTGCAGCCCGCCACACGCCAGCTGGCAGGGCGGTTGCGCCGCGGCACTCGTGCCTCCCCGGCCTGGCAGCGAGTAGCGCCAGATGGCCACCCATTCCACGCGGCTCACGCGACCCCTTGAGGGGTGCCCCCCCCTGCCTGTTGAGTTCCAGAGGCCCGGAGGCTGACAACCTCCTGCCCCCCGTGCAGCCTGCCCTGCGCCCTGCATGCACAGCATCCGTGATGCGGCGCTCCATTCCTTCACCGCCTAGCCGCCAGAGGTGATGGGCCGGCTCGGCCCGCCCCCTGCAGGGACCCCCCCAGGAATGGCCCGCCTGCCATCCGCTCTCCCTACCCGCCCATACCTGTGGAGAGGGGGGGTTCACCGCTTTTTGGCGTGACGGAGGGCGCTGCTGCTGCCTCCGTCGTCGCATCGGATCTGGGAGGGGCGCGCCCGCGTGTGTCCCTTTATCCCAGATCCCCAAGCCAATCAGAGGCGAGCAAACTCACCCCTGATTGACCCGGTCTCCCTTTCCCCTCCCCGCCGCTAAGGATGATGGGGAGAAGAAAGGGAAGATGGCGGCGCGCATGGCATGCCATGCGGCCAGCCCTCCCCCCCACTCCTCTCCCCTGCCCCGCTGAGGACAATGCCTAGCGAGTGGGGGCGGGGCCAGAGGGCTGATGTTTGGGGCTGCCGGCCAGGCCGCAAACAGGCCTGCCGGCCAGCGGCAAACCCCCTTATATGCACGTTTTGTATGCATTTTGCGAGCTGCAAACTGAATCACAAGAATTTACAGATTTCAGGGCACAACTGCATTCTGGTTCATTGTCAATTCAGCAGGTCAAAATTTTGTACATTTGTACAAAAAAAAATCAGACTTGGCAAGTTCATCCCTACAACTAAATTTTTCTAAGCTATATAAAATGATCTTTTTGAAGTTTTGTGTGGGCGGAGATAAGCTGAAAGATTGAGCGAAACAAAGGGGGCAAGTCAGTTTAGTTTAGTAGATGAAGGGAATGCTGTGGATATTGCATACCTTGATTTCAGTAAGGCCTTTCACAAGGTTCCCCATGACATTCTTGCAAACAAGCTTGTAAAATGTGGGCTAGACAAGTTAACTGTTCAATGGATTTGTAATTGGTTGACCGGCCGAACCCAAAGGGTGCTCAGCAGTGGCTCCTCTTCATCTTGGAAAGATGTGACCAGTGGGGTGCCACAGGGTTCTGTCCTGGGCCCAGTGCTATTCAACATCTTTATCAATGACTTGGATGAGGGAATTAGGGGCATACTTATCAAATTTGCAGATGACACCAAATTAGGAGGAGTAGCTAATACCCTAGAGGACAGGATCAAATTCAAAATGACCTGGATAGACTGGAAAGCTGGGCCAAAGCTAACAAAATGAAATTCAATACACAAGCAGTTGAAAGTAAACCATGAATTTACAGTCCTGTATTATCTATATGGCGTTTAACTAACTTCTTTTGGGTTTCTCTCTCTCTCTGGCTTTTCTTCACAAATGAAGATTCAGGAAGGACTCATCCCACACTGTCTGCAACCGTGCTGATAACTAAAAAGACCAATCCGAGATAAACAAGTCCAGTTGCAGAAAGCACAGCAGAAGGTCTCCTTGGGTGATGTTTCCGGGTTGTAATTTTTTCTGCATTGTCATTTCTCTTCAAGACTTGTTCGGCATGAGTTCTTTTGGGTACAAAGTAGTTATCTAGTTTTGAAGCTTTTCAAGCAATGTATAAACAATAGTTTCTGCATGTCAGATAGAAAGCGCACTTTTTAAGCATACTTACGTGGCTATACTGCATGGGATGCAGTGGTCTACTTCAAAATAAACAAGACAGTGTTTGTATGCTTAATTACTTTGTCCCAATGGGGTGGATGATTTACACAACAATCTGACACATCTTTACTCATAAATAGGCCCAGAATTAAATAGTTCTTATCTCAAGGAGCACTTTACATATTACTTTTTTGAGTGTACATCTGAAATATATCCTTGCATATGTAACATCTGAAGGCAACAAAGTGTTATTTACGAACGTATTCTCCTGACACGTAGAGTTGTTCAGTGCTAACCATGGAACCCTGAAAACACTCATCCTGTCTGATTTGGGAAGCTAAGTTGGGTTGATCCTGATTAGTGTCTGGAATCCTGTTGGGAATTTACATTTGCAAGAATTAGAACTGGGCATTTCCGTAACAGCTGTATCCAGTAGGGCTGCTGTTACATTGCTACATAGCAGAGCCGGCAAAGTGACCATTGAGCAATGGGACCAATGCACAATAGGATGTGCATCATATCAATCCCCCTGTGCATGGGGCACCATGAACACTGGGCACTCTCGCCAAAGTCCTATCACATATTTTCGCAATTCACTAACAGAGTGTCTTAGCATCTCTGCTATGTACATGTAAACTTATGTAACATAGATGGTGATCTGGGATTCTGGCAAATGTTTGGATGGGAGACTCCCAGTGACTGCCAGGGATCTCCAGGCAGGGCAAGGAAAGCATCTTGCCTGGACAGCTGCTGCCAGAGTTAATGGAGACAGGCTGACTCAGCAGCTTGTTGAAGGAGCTTCCAGTGTTTCTAAAAAGCCAGCATTGCTTGTATTTTCTGCCTAAGTGCAACTTTGGTGGCAAATCCAGGTGCACAACTGTATGGGGCGAATAGCTTTGAGTGATCAAAAGACAAGCTTTTGAGAAACATTCCCATTCTGTTCATACATGCTATGCTATGTTTATACTATATATCTCCTTGCCTACAACTCCTTCCCAGGCACGGTATAGGACTCAAAATGAGATCTTACTCATCCCACAACTGTAGTCCTGTTTGGCCAGTCTTTCACAGAGTAGACAGTTGCAATCCACTTGTCCCCCTTTACTTTGCTATTCACATGTTGGGGCAGTGGTGGCTCCTATATCAGTGGAGTGATGAATCCATTCCAGGTTTCTGGAGCTATCTAAAGTGCTGGATTTATTTGGGGAAAAGAATTGGCACCTTGGAAAGCTCCTTTGAAGTTTGAGCTAAAACATGCGTTGGATTCACTGCCTTACTGACTTAAACCATCAGCCACCAATATATTGGGCCTATTATCTGTAGAGGACAGCCTACTGACTGTGCATGGATTCCTCCATGATTTAGAAACTTGTGTGACCAGACAGCTGACAGACATTCCCCACAACATGTGGATAGCAAAGAAACAGGGACAGTCCCATTCTTCCCCTCCATATGGTTTTTTAATCACATGATTAAATCTCTGAATTACAGATGGAGAAATCTGACACTTGCACTTTCTCCCATTTTTAAACGGCAAGTTCTTTCCATCCCAAACATGAAGAAATGTGAGAGCACTGATAAATTCTTCAAAAATGAGCCAAAACAAAGTTTCTTCCATTTGTTTCCACCAAATTGGTTATTTATATCTATGTCCATCATGGGAGTAGATGTAAATATCCAATATACACCTTTTGAAAGGTCTTCTCCATGATGGAAATGGATATACCTATCCAATTTGGTGGGTATGAATGGAAGAAATTTTACTTTGGTTCATTTTTGAAGAACTTTCCAATGGCCTCACATTTCTTCATGTCCGGCCTAGCTGCCTGCCATGTATCTGTTAAAAATTAGAAGTCTCCCAAGGTGGTGGAGGAGGAATGGCATCTCTAATTCAGCACAACATGGCTGAAAGCACAGGAATTTCAAGCCAGACCTTTTAAGGGTTAAATAATACTCAAAGTCCTAGAGCCAGTGTGGTGTGGTGGTTTGAGTGTTGGACTAGGATGCTGGGAGGCCAAGGCTCAAATCTCTGCTGCAATGGCAAACCTACTCTGAATAAATCTTGCCAGGAAAACCCCATGATAAGACCACTCTAGTCAGCCAGGATAGACAAATACATCAGTTTTAGTTTCTTCCCAATTTGATATTAATACAACAACAACAACATCCTCAAGTTCTTTCCATATTGGATATTCTGTCAGTTTTTAAAAATAAAAATAAAAACAAACAAACCTAAAATCAAAATTTCCCACAAAAAGGGCTCATCTCCTAGCCTAGCCACTGTAAAGCCCGGTAAATGGCAGTAATAATAATATAATAAATAATAAAATTTATTTATACCCCGCCCCTCTGCTAAAAACAATCGGGGCGGCTTCCAACAATTAAAACATTATAATAATGACTAAAAACACCACCCACCCCCACCCTCCCACATAAAAAGACATTAAACACAATAAGATTAAAACCTTCTAGCTAAAAAACACATTAAAAACAAATATATACATAATTTTTAAAAAGCCAGGAGACTGAATTCCTGAGGCAGTACCTCCCCTTCATGGGCCAACATAACTTTCCTATTTGAATCTCCCCTTCTGATATACTCTATCCTTTATCAGGCCTGGCTTTCTCAACACACCCAAAGCCTCTCTGCGGGTAAGATAACTGGATCACATGAGGCTCCAGTAGGTCAGTTGGCCACCTGGCTAAGAGTGTGCCTATACTACAGAGTTATAGCAGCATGATTCTAGTCTCATAGCTGAATCCTACAGAATCCTGGAATGTGTGGTTTGATAAGGGTTACTTAGAATGCTTAGAGCTCTAGTCCACTCCCCATGAACCACAGCACTACAGCTTTGTCTCATATCGCTCACTCAACTACAAATCCTAGGTTTCCATAGGATGAGTCTATGACAATGATATCAAACTACCATGACTTTGTAGTGTTATAGCTTGTGGTCACTTGTCACATGACTATATCACCATAATTTAGGATGGGGGAAAAAAAACCTTACAGAGAATCCCATGTGTTCTTCAAGAGAAGCAGCCATCTTGTTTATTCCCGTTTTAACAATGTCCTCGGAGAGGTGGTGACTCTTGGGCTGCTCGTTTGGTAGCTCTGTTTCAAATTATTTGCAAGTGGCTAAAATGATGAGTGTAATAATGAACTCCTAGGCCCAGTGTGATCTGCCCTTGTGAAACAGGGTGAAAGTTAGAAGGCATCTAAGAGCATGTTATGCTGCTGTCAAGACATTAATTCCTTGGACCTTTTGAAGCATCGAAAGCGAAGAGAGCAAGATTACTAGACTCCCTACTTGAGCCATTAAAAAGACGTTGGGGTAGCTGTTTATTTTCTAACAGAGGGATCACCTTTCATAATTATAATCCAGATAATCTCTTGCTGAAATTTATACAAGGATATGTTTTGCCAGAAGAAGAAATTTCTGAGAAAGCTGCATTCTGCTTAACCAATTTATACAGTATATATTATGGATTATTCATGCATGTTCACAGATATTCTGGTTGAAAAGGGCATTGTGAGTATATGATGTGTCTTCTGTGTAAGACAGAAGTCACAGAATTTCACCTAACAGCTTCACCTTTGTGTATGAAGTTGAATGTCTTCTAACTAATCTACTGTCTCTCATAACAAATGGCTCTTGAATTTTATCCTTATCATGACCCAAGGACCAATTTGGATATCCTTCTTGAGATGTCTGTGTCCTGCTTGCAGCAAACCACACTCATATCTGATCAGCCCTCTTAATATTTTTCCACAAGCATCAATTTCCATTTCCCCAGATGAACATGGCTATGATGTCTGAGGATGATGGGAACAGCAGTCTAATATATTTTGCCACAAACACACCATTTTTCTTGCCATCACAAATGGCCAGACATGGGGCAAATGAGCAAGATTATGCTTCAGGCTTTTGATGAAGGATTCAGTTGGCCCCTTCTATAGTATATGAACACAGATGTTCAAAGAAGCTACAAGATGAGGACGGGCTACTCGGAGTTGGTACCCGCAGTTTCACTTACCCTCTGTCTGGGGGTGGTGGGAAGGTCTCTCTAGGTGTCTGGTCATAGAGTCACACTGGAGGTGGTCTCTCTAGGCATCAGGAGGTCTTCCAGTGTGACTCTATGGTGAACTTCCACTGGACGTTCACTATAGAGTCACTCCAGATGCCTAGAGAGGCATCCTCACTAGTTATTTTCTAAGTCCTCGAAAGCAATTCTACGACATTCGTGACAGTTCTCTATTGTACCCACAGTAAGTCCAGATGGGGTGGACAACCTGTATAGCAAGGAAACCTTAAACAAAGAGTGGGGAAACCCTGTCTGAACCTCTGCAAGATTTGCTTTGATGAAATTAAGTCCAAGGATATGTTTTTGCAGCTGTAGATGTACATGACAAGGGCAATGACAATTGAATCTGATCCTCTCTCAGTGGCTTCATCAAAAATAACCATAGGCAAGAAGCCCTTTTCCATCTCATACTACTATAGAAAGTATCTATAGAGAGTGTGTTCCACTGCCGAACAGCTCTTACCGTCAAAAAGTTCCTCCTAATGTTGAGGTGGAATCTCTGTTTCTGGAGCTTGCATCCATTGTTCCGTGTTCCAGTCTCTGAAGCAACAGAAAACAAGCTTGCTCCATCCTCAATGGGATACCCCTTCAAATACTTAAACAGGGCTATCATATTTCCCCTTAACCGTCTTTTTTCCAGGCTAAACATACCCAGCTCCCTAAGTCTTTCCTCATAAGGCATGGTTTCCAGACCTTTCACCATTTTAGTTGCCCTCCTCTGGACATGCTCCAATTTGTCAATATCCTTTTTGAATTGTGGTGCCCAGAGCTGGACACAGTATTCTAGGTGAGGCCTGACCAAGGCAGAATAGGGTGGCACTATTACTTCCCTTGATCTAGATACTATATTTCTATTGATGCAGCCCAAAATTGCATTGGCCTTTTTAGCTGCTGCATCACACTGTTGACTCATGTTCAACTTGTGGTCTACTAGGAATCCTAGATCCCTTTCTCACGTAGTCTCGTTCAGCCAGGTCTCACCCATCTGTATCTGTGCATTTCGTGTTTCCGCCCTAAGTGCAGTACCTTGCATTTCTCCGTATTGAATTTCATTTTGTTAGCTTTGGCCCAGCTCTCCAGTCTATCCAGGTCATTTTGAATTTTGAGCCTGTCCTCTAGGGTATTAGCTACTCCTCCTAATTTGGTGTCATCTACAAATTTGATAAGTATGCCCCTAATTCCCTCTTCCAAGTCATTGAGAAAGATGTTGAATAGCACTGGGCCCAGGACAGAACCCCGCGGCACCCCACTGGTGCCCAAACCTCCATCTCCCAAACCTCCATCTCTAAAAAAGAATCATCTGGGGGACTTGGAACTCACAACACAAAAAGCCTTTTCAACTTGTGATTTGGGGACCATTTTGACAGGAAATAATACCAAAACTGCATAGTATGACCCACTGAGGGAGCCAAAATTAATAGGAGTGTGGTGTCTAGATCAAGGGAAGTAATAGTGCCACTCTATTCTGCTTTGGTCAGACCTCAGCTGGAATACTGTGTCCAGTTCTGGGCACCACAATTCAGGAAGGATATTGAGAAGCTGGAATGTGTCCAGAGGAGGGCGGCCAGGATGGTAGGAGGTCTGGAAGCCATGCCCTATGAGAAGAGGCTTAGGGAGCAGGGCATGTTTAATCTGGAGAAGAGAAGGCTAAGAGGTAACATGATAGCCATGTTTAAATGTTTGAAGGGATGTCATACTGAGGATGGAGCAAGCTTGTTTTCTGCTGCTCCAGAGACTAGGACATGGAGCAATGGGTTCAAACTACAGGAAAAGAGATTCCACCTAAACATTAGGAAGAACTTCCTGACAGCAAGAGCTGTTCAGCAGTGGAATGCACTGCCTCGTAGAATGGTGGACTCTCCTTCTTTGGAGGTTTTAAACGGAGGCCAGATGGCCATCTGTCAGGAATGCTTTGATTGTTTATCCCTGCATGGCAGGGGGTTAGACTGGATGGCCCTTGTGGTCTCTTCCAACTCTATGATTCTATGAAAATTGTCCACCACATTCACCATGTTTGCCTACACAATTAATGCCTGTTGTAAGGAGATCAATTTGGAGAGCACAGCTAGCCAAATGTAAGAGGTGGGGAAACCCATTCCAGAGCTTAGAAATTTTATTTTGTAAGGACTATAATTCCCAGAATTCACTGGTTAGCATTGTTGTGGTCATTGGGCAATTATAGAAGTTGAAATCCCAATGATGAACTTCTCCAAGCTCTGAATCACTCATTCTATGCCTTCTTGAGAAAGGTACACAACAGAAAAAGTGTACCAATCCTGTCCACCATGTGCTCAGTGACACATAATGTGCATTTGATTTTTCACTTATACAAACAGTGTGTGGTGTTTGCTTAGTTATTTTAAAATTTGATATTTCACCTATGACAGTGAACAATCCCCAGAATTGAAACAGAATAAGAGCCAATTAAAAACACACTAAATGCAGCAAAAAAGGGAAGAATTCAAATAGCCATTTTCATTTACAGGAGAATTACAGTATATAGAGCTAATATATCAACTACATTTTTGCAGATGTCTTTCATAACCATGAGAAATAGAGAGTTACTTAACCATGAGGAAAAGAGAGCAGAAAATTATTCTACTTACAAAACTGAATAAAAAGCTCCCAGAATTCAGCACTGGATAACAAATTCTGCATGAAATTCTCCACACATAGGTCTATATAAGACAAATCGACTTAATACACAAGGGCTGTGGTAATTGCTACAGGAAACATGCAAAACACCATGCCAATCAGTACAGAGAACGAAAATGGGCTTATTTGCTCAATATGAAATGCTTTGCATCATTCATAATTACCTCTCAATACAAAGCAATTTTATGATTTAAAAGAGTCCCTTAATTTCTAAAGAGGCCTGGCAATGTACCAGCAATCAACAAACATCTTGGCAGCCGTTCAGACAGCCTCCATCGACGGCTCCTATAATTCCACCTCATTATCGTATTTACAGGCATGTGCAACAGGAATCAGGTACCTTCTGAAGAGAAGATGGCGCAAATCGAATGCATCACCCATGCAGGTATCTGCTTGTCTTGTGAACACATCTTTGTGGAGGCCGGTGGAGAGACTACCTGTTTACTTTTCAATGTGTTCCCCCGACTGTTCCATAAATCTGTGCTGTAGAAAATATCGTAACTCTTGGAACATTGTCTTAGGATTGATTTGACTTGGGTTAGAAAGCCCTTAGTTCTTCACCCACCCTAGTGCCTCTTCTCTGCTTTCTCTTGTTTGTTTCTGTTCCATTGAAGGTTTCATTGGGTTTTAATGCAGCAGAAACAGGTTCCACATCATCCCTGACCAACCCACTCCTCCCTGTCATTGCCCCCTCCATCACCTTGCTTGATAACCCTCCAAATGTAACACTAACTATAATCAATGCTACAACATATAGTTAACTCACACTTGTCTACATGTGTACGTAGACAAGACAACCATGAAAGAAGCAGGTGCACACAAACAGCCAGATTATAGGCAGGTGAGGAGAGAAGAGGGAAGGTGACACTGAATAAACAATATCTGGAGTAATTAATTGCTCTGGATTAGGGGTGGTCAATTGTGGAAGGCTAGAGGGTCATACTTGCCCCTCAGGAGACCTTAGAGACCTCCCGCTGTAGGCTAAATTTCAGAGGAATCAACTAGCAAAACCACCTCTGAGTATTCCTTGCCTAAGAAAATGCTATGAAATTCATGGAGTCACCATTAAGTCAGCAGATGAATTGAAGGCACACACGCACGCACGCACACACAGTGCCCGAACAATGTATATGTGAGGTATCTCCATGTCATGTGAAAGTCATGCTTTAACCATCATTTTTAAGCCCTCTGTATACACTTTGGAAACTGCAATTAGCCCTAAATGTCCTGCTGCATAAACAATGCTTGATACATAAGGAGTGACAGATCAATAGGGTAATATGGCTCAAACCTGAAACTTGAAATATTGTGTGACATAGGCATAGGAGAAGTATTTATTTTTATTATTTATTTATTTATTTATTTATACCCCGCTCTTCAGCCACAAGGCTATCAGAGTGGCTTACAAATTGTTTTAAGCAATAGCTATTTACACATCTACACTGCATTAAACAGTTTCCAATGTACATCCTCTGAAGCCCTCCTCAATGCCCCCCAAATCCACCCAATCCTTTTAAAAATTGAAAAATTTCTACCAATTTTCAGGCAATTTTTCCCCTGAAAACTGGCCAAAACAATCTAAAAACAGCAGATGTGGTTTTCTTCTTCTACTTTCCAGAGTCCCCTACACCACCACAAAAAAAAAAAAAAAAAAAAAAAAAAGAGTGTCCCAAGTTAAATAAAGTGGCATAATATCACTTTCAGTGCACAGTGTGGCCCATGATGTAGCAGGGATGAAAACTGGCCCCTGATCCTTCTGCAGCTGCCCATCCCAATGTTAAAAAAAACACAAACATTTGGCTTACACACATATACTTGTTTCTTCCTGTGTAGCTTTATGAACAACTCTTAACTAAGACGTGCTTTCAGATATTTTCAGACAATTACCAAAAGAGCTAACTATAGAGCAGGTTGTCCTGATATTCTCCTCTTTGTGTTTCCCACACATCACATTATTTGGGCAGCTCTATACCCAGATGTAGCTGTGTACTTTTCAAAACCAGTACCAGAGGAGTTACACTGCTGTCATTTGAAGAGGCAAGGTATTGAAGTTAGCTCAAAGAGGCAGGAATATCCCACGGGCAGTGTGTTTGGGCATCCACATTGATTTTATTTATTATCTTTCTTCTTAGCAGAGACAGTTTGTTTGTTTCTTTGGCTATTATTATTCTGGACTGGTCCATGAAGGGGCTTTTATTCCGCTGTGCGTATGTCCTTTACTATACACGGGTATCAATTTAAGAAAGTTATATAAACATAAACATGTGTTAGAGGCATTCACTCTAAAGTGAATTATAAGCAAAGATGTGTTAGGAAGCTTAACATCTACCTTTAACAGCACCTGAATCCTGTGTTTAACAGTTCCACATTAGCAGGCACCCTTTTGTTCAGTCAGGGAGACAGGAGAAGAGATGGAAGAGACACCTAAACTGAAGCGTACATTAAAATACCGTATGTTTGTTGTTGTGTGCCTCCAAGCAGCTTCCAATTCATGGCAACCCTAAGGGAAACCTATCACAGGGTTTTGTGAAGGCTGAGAGTGTGTGACTTGCCTAAGGTCACGCAGTGAATATAGCATACCATTGATCTGTTTCTAGATTCTTTCCCCCGTTTTAGTTTCATGTGTGGTGCAGTGGTTTGAGTGTTGGGGGTAAGACCCTGAAGAATAGGGTTCAAATAACTGCTTGGCCTTAGAAACCCACTGGGTGACCTTGGGCAAGTCACACTCTCTCAGCCTCAGAGGAAGACAAAGGCAAACCCCCTCTGAAGAAATCTTGCCAAGAAACCCCCATGATAGATTTGCCTTAGGGTCATCATGAATCAGAAATGACTTGAAGGCACACAGCAACAAAGAACATGGGGCTCTGCTCTTGCTCAGGACTAGTGTGCACAGGTAGCAGAGGTTTAAAATCCCCTCTCCCAACTGCCTGTTCTCATAATTTTGTTCATCTTCAGCTTTTTAATTGAAGGCTTTTATCTCTTTTATTTTTGGCCTGGTGGAGGTGATGTGTGCTTTTAAAAAGCCCACATTGACTGCTTTCCTTCCTCGTCCTCTTGCAGATATTTATATACAGGCAGACTGATGTTAACAAAGCCTCTGAGAAAGAAGCTTCTTTTTATAAAACCGTTTTATGTCTTCTCACCTCCCTTTCCTCCTTGTCCTCTGTCTAGCTAGAAGATTTTTTAGCAGCATTGGCATTGGGAGGATGGCGAAGGAGGGCTGGAGAAACACAAACCACCAGCATGTTAAAAAGCATAGATTTGTGAAATGGAAATCATTATAAAAGGGAAGATGGTAAAAGAAAAAAAACATGGCTGGATGCATTTGAAGAATCCAAATGTTTTTGTTTACTCATGCAGTGCTTACCTGACCTGGTTGTTTCATTTCACATGTGCATATTCTTAGTTTTGAATTAAAAACTTTGCTGAAACTTATTCAAGTTGCTTCCGTTTCCCCGCTATATCTTCCCTATTTTTAAAAAAATCTATTTTCTTTCCATGCTATTTCTACCTCTGGTACCAAAGTCTCTTTAAAGAAGTAATGCCCAGAAACACATCTATTAACTGAAGTATACCTGTACTGCTTATTTCCAACAATTACAAAGTGGTAATTGGAAAACCAATTGAGGGTCTCCCTTTCATCTCATTCTTTTAAACAATGTTGGTGGTAGGGGGAGCATTTAGGAAACAAGGAACTGTGCACCAATTATCACTTCAACCAATCAACCAAATGTCTTGGACCAGGCCTAGCCAGGGAGGAATGCATAATTGTGGTTAGGTCACATTTGCAAAGGGTATAAAACTGAGCACTAAAGTCAGGATCATTCAAACCATCATATTTCCCATCACCATGTGTGGATGTGAGAGCTGGACAGAGAAGAAAGCTGACAGGAAGAAAATCAACTCATTTGAGATGTGGTGTTTGGAGAAGAGTGCTGAGGATCCCCTGGATGGCTAAAAAGACAAACAAATGGGTTTTAGAACAGATCAAACCTGAATTCTCATGAGAAGCCAAGATAACCAAAACGAGGCTGTCGTACTTCAGACACATCATGAGAAGGAACGGCTCATTAGAAAAGTCAATAATGCTAGGGAAGGTGCATCAGACAGCAGGTACTTGGGTACTGGTGCTCCATGCCCACTGTTCCCCATGGCTTCCCTGGCCATTTCTTTCTCTTGAAGGACAGAGTGTGTGTGTTCTCCATTCCCCTAAACTCATCTGCTGCCCTCAAATATAGTAGATGTTCTCCCATTCCCCATATCTAAGATTCTTCTGCTAGCACATGAAATAGAGTGGGCACCATTTTCCCCTTTGCCTCAGATAGCCAAACATCTTGAGTCAGCCTTGGACTATATCCATCTGAAATGTGAGACACTCCTTCAAGCATCAAGAAGATAAAAGTGAGTAACACAAATCTAGATTTTTTTTTTCTATGCTAGCCCTTGTATTGAAATTGTTAATCTTAAAATACCATTAGATATCAGAAGCTCACCCGATAAAAAAATATCTTGGAATGTATCAGTTGAGCTTTATTGAAGAAAGTCTAAAGGTGTTTGTTTATTTATACCACGACAAATACATATAACACTTCATAACAGACATCAGGCAAATATATTTTACTTCCATTCTCAAGGGCAGAAGAAAACACATCCTGTTTTTTACAAACCTGGCAAAGTTAATAAATTGTTAAGGAAGGAGGCATCTTTCACTTCAGCTTATAAGGTAGATGATACAGTGAAACTATTAGATAGCAGTATTTCTTGAGTGCTTTAAGACATCAAAATGGTGGGTTTGCAGCACTTCTTCGCTTGCCCAAATTGGACTGTTTACTCAAAGTATATACACAACCCTTATTCCACTAAGCCAAAGAAGAAAATTATGACTCTAGCTGAGTTTTCACCCATCCTATAAGCATAGATCAAAATAAGTTTTGCAGTGCGCTGACACACTTGGGGTGAAATGTGCTGGTTGGAATAATAAACCTTTGTTTAACATACTGAAAGAGAAATTGCTTCCAACACAGACACCATATTAGGTAGTTTCTGGGAGGGAAATTATATATGTAGTCTTGGGGAACAGATGCCATACTGAATTATTCACTGTGTATACTTTTCCCCCCCATATACATCAGGCAGACCATTTTAAACCATACCATAAAAGGGAGAAATGGCACATTTTCACTGTAAAACAGTTACTAACAGAAGCCGAGGTAACTTGGCGCTATTAGCTATCATTTTTTTTTAATTAGTGATGGAGGGGAAGAGGGGTGAAAACAAACAGGGCACATGTTGGATTCCAGCTAGAAATCTTGCAGTATCATTCCAATTTCCTCTGGGTATTTTTTACTTACCCTGTACTCTGGAACTATTCCTTTTATCTAAAACCTATACAACAGGATGCCTATTGAATTTTAGATGATGCTCATGTTTCCACATGGGACTGAATTAGAGTGCACAGATTTGATTAGAGCTAATCCTGGCATATTTCCAGAAACAATGTCCAGCAACAAATGCTCCCTCTGCAACACCATTGCCAGACCTAATCATTTCAACCATACTTTGGGGGATTCATTCACCTGTGTTAGTATGCCCTCCTACCCCCTCCCCACAGTATCTCATAACTGGAAATATTGGACACTTTTTGGGGTCAGGTTGGCTGAGGCAGACCAGAGGTCAGTTGAAGTTCACAATGACCTGAGACTGTCTAGAGCTATAATGGTGAGAAAGCCCATATTAGGATTGAGCAGGAAGCCCCCATAATGGGTTTATGCTAACAGCTCAGTCATTAGAGGGGTATATGCTAAATCCTTCTTCCAGCCTTGGGCATTTAAGTAATGATTCAATCAAGCAACTGAGTGACCATTCCTCAATCTACACCCTATGGAAATCTCTCCTCATACCCCTCCACTCCAACCTTGTGAGATTGTCACAAACCCATCAATTTCTATCCCCTAGAAATTAAAGCTAGCAGTTAAGTTTCAGTTTCCTTTGTCTGTTCCATGGGAGAGTCATCCAAGCTTTGTTATTACTAAACTTGCCCCTCCAAGGCATGGAATACGGTATAAATATTAGAGCCCTAACAATAGTAAGGTGTGCCACAGTGGACAGACCAGGCCACTCTCTTTTTTGGCGCATCCCAGATCGGAACCTCCTGGGCCACCCTCAGCTTCCAGTCTGAGTATCCTCGCTGCACGGAACTCTTCCCTTCAAGACTGATAACTATAACCCTATCTTCCCAGACCTCTGTCCCTCTATCCAACCTTTCTGCCTTACTCTGCTATAGCCTTGTATGATCCCTAAGAATGTGTGTTGTGTATGTTAGTTCATTTTTGAGTTATTCCAATAAAATACCTTTATTTCACTTTAACTGGAGGATTCTTTACAGTTAGCACTGGTATACATAGGTGATCCCCAAAGTTACCCTCCTCTCGCAGGCCTCCTGTTTGAGCTAATAATTCCTCCAGATATTACAGGATATTTTGGCATCACGGGTGGGACTCTAATGCACCCACCACATCTTAGGGTAGCACCTGCTCATCTTGTAGGAATATTTGGTATCTATATTAAGCAGATTGCAGCGGGGCTAGTGCAACTCGAGCTTGTGGTAGAAACAGAAGAGGTTACTTTGGATGCTCTTGTAAAGTAAAAAACAGGGGAGGAAACCTTAAATTTATTGTCTTAGGAAATCTATTTTAGATGCTGGGGGATAGCAGTGTCTTCTGCCCGGCTGCTCCTTCTGGGTTAGGATTTTAAAGGAGATAAGCAAAAGAAGTTGACCTAAACTTGCTTACAAGAACCCTAAAAGCTGGCTCTCACATGTGGGCATAAGCTAGCATCTGTTGTTGGGGCTGGAGCCTCATGGATGCTCCTTCCAGACAAAGGAAAACAAAGCTGAACTAACTTCTTAAGAGAAGGGGGAAGTGATGTCTGCAAGTAGGAAGAAAGCAAAGGTTGAGTACATAGACTATAGGACAATACAGAGGGTGAAGCAAAAGGGCAGGCATTATCTAGACTCCCTTTTCTCACTAATCACTTTATACAAATGTTGATGCCTTTTTGCTTCCAGCACATCTTCCAACACAATACAAGCCATCACCTGCAAACAATAGCCTCCTGCTGCTGTCTAGGAGAAACAAGTTTCAAACAAAAGACTGAAGAGGCACAAATCTCCACACACACACCCGCCCGCTGCTCTCTTTCATTTTCAAGAAAGACATGGACAGGATAGAAAAAGGGTTGTTTGGTTTTGCTCCCAAATGACTTACTAGCAGCTCCAACCAAAAGCTGCAAAGTGTGTGATTCACAGAAAGCGGGCGGGGGGGGGAGTGGAAGAGGTATGGGAAAAGGAGGAGGAAAGCCAAGGAGGAGGGTGTTGGGAACATTTGTCACATAATTATCCAAGCACAACATGAGCAGTAAACACACTATAGGGGTTCATTACAGCTTGCTTCAAATAATAATATAGAAAAGCAGAAAATGAAATCAATAAAAATTTTAGGAGGAGAACTGAAGTGACTCACAATCTCCACCATTTCTTAATTGCCACCCAGAAAAACTGCACTAGCGATAGAGGTATCTGCCTTCAGTACTAAAGGGCTTGAAAAGGGTCCCAGCTCTCTGATGGCCTTCTACCAAGTAAGCAACCCCCTCATTCCATTCCTCCATTCTACATAGGGATTCACAGTTGTTGTTGTTTTTCTATCAGTTCTCTTGCTTCTAAAATCCATGAAAGCCAGCCATCAGAAAACCATGGGATACACTACCTCTAGTCATAATCCTTCTCCTGAGGCCCTCCTGTCTTATTCTGTTGGCAGAGAGGGAACTCCGCCCTTAACAAATTCTAATGACCCCAAACAACTAATTGGTTGAAGTGTAGGCATACCTCCACTACTAATTAAGTACAATAGGATCCCCATATCCGCTGGGGATTGGTTCTGGGGGGGCGTGGATACCGAAAACTGTGGATAATAGCTAATGCCATTGAAAATAATGGGACTTCCAATTTAAAATACCAGAGTTACTTTGGAGGACCTAGAAAATGGCTAGAGAGGACACATTTTCTAGGAAGACTCTATGGTAGGTGTGCTGTTTTGTGTTCCATGGATAATTGAATCAATGGTTAATGAATTAGTGGATACAGGGTCCTACTGTAGTCTGTGGAGTTCAGCCAAAATGTGGGACATCCACCAGTCTGGCAGCTTAAAAAATGTAGTGTGTTTTTAAAGCTTTGGGGCAGGGAGGTGTCAGTTCTTAATCTGCTTCAGGCAGCTAGATGTCTACAGCTGGCCCTGAGTCCTAAACTAATTCAGACTTAATTGGGGTTCCATGTTACAGACCGGATTATCCTGTTGTTAACTCTGTGCTCATATAGCTTTACAAGTACAGAAGTTTACTTAATATCACCTACAAAGGGTAAGATATGGCATAAGATTTAATGCAGGCAGTTAAAACTGTGTGAGAGAGTGTGTCAGTGGAAAATCAGCTACATGTCAGTCTGGGAAGAATGCCAAGTGCTCTGGAATGTAACCAGATAAGAAAAACACCTGCATACTTGTGCTCAGAAAGTGCATGTGCTCAAAAAAGTGAAGATGTCAGTAGATTTTGGAGAGTAGACAAACCATGATATACAGACTAGCTGGGACTGGTAGGATAGGAAAGACACCTACTTTACATCAAATCTCTATTTTAATTGGATAAAAGCTAGTGTACACCTCAGTTGTAAGTTATTTTGATTGGTCAGACAATTAGCTGAGCGGGGCGTAAGGAGAGGATAAAAAGAAGCCCATATAGAGTTCTTCACAGACTGCCTTTGGGTATTTATATCCTACTTGATATATCGTAATATCTCTGGGTGGCAGTCTGTGTCTTTGGGTGTTGTGCATTCGGATTTCATTAGCCCTCTGCTCAATGAGTGCATCCATGTCTTCCTTCTTGCCACTGTTGATGCTGCCATTTTGGTTTCCATTCCATTGAGCTCAAATGGCACCACTTTCCAGTCACAGAAGAAAAGATATGCTGGGGATAGTACTGTTCACCTTGTTCCTCTCACTGCCCACTTGCTTGTAGCACCAATGGGCTGGCAGCAGCCCCCTTGCAGGGGTGGGGGCCTTAACAGGTGTCTGATGAAGCCAAACCCTGGGTTCCAGTTCTATTTCCCATTTGGGCTCTGAATCCCATTTTAGGAGAAAAGTGGGATAATAAATGCAATAAATAAATACAGTTGTCCCTTCGCATTCACGGCTTTGACTTTCGCAGTTTTAAATATTCGTGGTTCGTCCTCACTCTCCTCCTCCTCCCTGGGAACTGCAGCAATGAGGGTGCTGCAAGAGAAGCAGCCGCCACCACCTTGGTTGCCTCTTCCAATCGGAGGCATTGGCGGTGCTGCTGTGGTCCCGACAGGAAAGAGGAGGAAGAAGAAGAGGTAGTGGAGGCGGGAAGAGGGAGGTCTGGGGACCAGGGAACTCCAGCTGCCTAAGGAGTGATGCCTCCTCTGGCCTGGCATGTGTGTGTGTATGTGTGTGCGTGTGTGTGTGAGAGAGAGAGAGAGAGAGAGAGAGAGGCAAAACCTCTAAAATGGCCGCTCCCCTGGGCCTTCGCTCTGGTTATGACTGAAGGCAGCCACACCATTTTTTACTCACGGAAGTTGTCCGTGAATAAAAAATGGCATGGCTGCCTTCAATCATAACTGGAACAGTCACAGACAATGCCGAGAGAGGGACGGCGTCATCCGAAATGGACCCCCTGCCGTGCAACAGTGTCGTAACTGTTCCAGAGGCTTCTTACGCAGTAAGGGGCGTCTGAAAAAGTCCACAAAGGGAGCGAAGGCCCGGGAGAGGGGCGATTTTAGGGCTTTGCCTCACCTGCCACTGCTCTCCTGAGTCTTCACTTCCCTTCACAAAGGGAGCAGACCTAGGAGGGTGGCGGCGGGTGAGGTGAAGCCTGTAAAATTTCCCCTCTCCTGGGCCTTCGCTCCCTTTGGGGGCGAAGTGAAGGCCCAGGAGAGGGGCGATTTTAGGACTTTGCCTCACCTGCTGCTGCTCTCCTGGGCCTTCAGTTCCCTTCACAAAGGGAGCAAAGACCCACGAGGCCGGCGGCAGATGAGGTGAAGCCTCTAAAATTTCCCCTCTCCTGGGCCTTCGCTCCCTTTGGGCCTGGGAGTGGGGTAATTTTTATTCATGGTTTTTTCACATTCGTGGGGTTCTTGCAGCCCTAACCCCCACGAATGTGAAGGGACGACTGTAAATATTTCATTGCCTCTCTGATTTCTGTGGGCAGGCTGAAATTCTAAATTTGCCATAGACAAGACTGTGGGCTTGTCTAGATGGGCTATATAACCCATCTTGCCCCTTTCTTAGACCTCTGCAGTCCTGACAACACAGGGCATTTGCCCTGCTCTGCCCTGGGCAGTCCTCACCATCCCTCGGGCAGATATAGGGCTCAGACAGGAAAGGCAGGGTAGGGCCTGATACAACATTTTAAAATACATTAGGAAACACACACACACACGTATCCACAGGGGATTGGTTCCAGGGAGGGGCCTGGATACCGAAAACTGTGGATAACAGTGAACGCCATTGAAAATAATGGAATTTTCGGTTTAAAATACCATAGAGTTGCCTTTGAGGATTTAGAAAACATCTAGAGAGGATGCTTCTCTAGGCATTTTCTAGGAAGACTCTATGGTAGGTGTGCTGCTTTGTGGCTCACGGATAACTGAATCGGTGAATAATGAATCAGCAGATATGGGGGTCCTAGTGGAATACCTGTTTAAATCCATTGCTGCCAGAAGAAAATGGATCAGGACCTGCGAGACACAGGAGCCTGTCCCAGCAAGCCAGCCCTCACTGAAGCTGCTGATCTGCTTTGCTCTTCCAGAAGGCAGGAAGGAGTCCCCCAGTACGTGATCAAGCCTGGTCACATGCAAGGGGCCTTGGACACATGTTGCAGGGCCCCCCTTCCTGCCTTTCAAGACAGCGAGGGAAGTGGCAGTGGCGGCAATTGCAACAACAGGCCGGCGTGCCCATCAGGACTTCCTCCCATTTGGAGACAGTAACGGGAACAACAGGCCTGATCTTCAGCCAGGATATAATGCCAGTGGGGAGCCAGTGTATTCTGGCTCTTGGCTCATGTAGCTGAGCCCTGTGAACAGGCAGAGAAGAGTTGCTAGACTGAGCATTTCCTTTCTATGGAGAAGTCTTCCAAATGCTTAAGTAGGAAACATTGCTCAAGATATAACTAGGCTTCCTACTGTTGTCTTGTACAGCCCTTGCTTCTGTGTCATAACAGTACTGCACAGACATTTAAGCAGCAAAAAATTCCCCATCACTCACCTGAAGTAACACTAGTTGGGACAGAGCTGACAATGGTAAGTACTGTATAACCTCTACTCTCTGAAAGACTACCTTCCAAAGGCATTTAATCTACATTTGTATCAAAGTTGACAGCAAGAGACAAGCAAACGCTCAGAAAACAAAAATTAGACGAAATGTTTTTACTAGCTAAACAAGGAATGCAGAATAAAGAATGTTATGTATAATGTGACACAATTTGAAAATGTTTTGTCTGTCACACATGGTGCCCTGGTTTCTTGTTATGCAGCATTTTGGTAGATCTGTAAAAGTACCTGTAAAAGAGAGCTAGTGTGGTATAGTGGTTTGAGTGCGGGACTAGTGACATTTTCAGATGATCCTTGTCGTGCAGGGATCGCCCGGGAGAGGTTAGTTGCAGCAGCGTGGCAGAGGGTCAATTTCGGACGACGCCATGCCTGCTGCAAGATCGTCCGTCCCTCTTGCACTTAGGCTTGGAGCCTGCCGCGCTATATTCGGCAAGGTTTTATTGACGGACAACCTCTGTGAATAAAATCTTGCCAAATATAGTGCGGCAGGCTCCAAGCTTAAGCGCAAGAGGGATGGACGATCTCGCAGCAGGCACGGCATCGTCCGAAATCTACCCTCTGCCGCACTGCTGCAATGAACATCTCCCGGGCAATCCTTGCACAGCAAGGATCGTCTGAAAATGTCCTAGGACTCTGGTGACTATTGTTCTGTTTGTCCATGGAAACCCACTGGGTGACCTTGGGCAAGCCACACTCTCTCAGCTTCAGAAGGAGGCAAAGGCAAACCTTTTGCTAAATGAACCTTGCCAAGAAAACCATGTGATAGGACCGCCTTAGGGTTGCCATAAATCAGAAACAACCTGAAGGCACACAATAACAAAAAGTACCTAATTTCATGCCTGGAAAAGCCACTGCATTTTAGCACTTGCTAGGTAGACAGCTAAATTCTCATCTATCACTCTGAAACTCTCATTAAAATAAGCCGAAGCTTACCTGTAACAACATTAATGAATTCTAATCCAGTGATTACTCAGAATTCCATTAATTACCACTAATCCAGTGATTACCTGGTGTTACATTCAGGAGCAGGAATGTAATAAAAGGACAGTTAAGAGGTAGCTTATGTATACATCTTCAGTGGTGGTTGGGTTTTCTTTCCCTTGCTCTTGGTAAAGTCAAAGGCTGCTGACACACTGCAGGAAAAATACAGTTTGACACCACTTTAACTATCATGGCTCCATCCTATGGAATCCTGGGATTTGTAGTTTGTGGCACCAGAGCTCTCCAGCAGAGAAGACTAAATATCTCACAAAACTACAAATCCCATAATTCCATAGCATTGAGCCATGGCAGTTAAAGTAGTTTCAAAACTGCATTATTTCTGCAGTGTGTCAGCAGCCTAAATCCATTTGCTAGTTCCAGGTGGAGTAGACTCGCTGAATCATCAGGATTTACATAAGTGCTGATTAACCACTCAGTTATTGACTGGTAAGGGCTTGGTGGGCAGCTTTTAATTTTTTGGTTTGCAATACAGGTACTTTTAAATTGGACACAGATTTACTTTTCTGTCTAACTCAGGATGAATACATAAACTGTTGGGTCAAAGCTTGTTACTCAAAAGTCTGCTTCAATTGGTCTGTCATCACCTCTCCTTTCACATCTGGGTTACGACACTGCTCTTAAATCAGTAAAACAAAGACTGTGGGATATTGCCTTTTGTGACCTGCGGGCTTGTTCATATTCTTCCTGCTCACCAAGCGCATTGAGTATACAATATGTCAGGCCTTTTCATATAGCTGAGTATTTAAAGAATTTGATTGTCCTCAACGATCACAGATTTTTTTTACTAAGGCAAGATTTAATCTTTTGCTCTCTGCAATGCTCCAAGGAAGATTTGCTGGTGTCCCTTATACCACAAGATTATGCCCCCCAGTGACCAGGAAATAGAATCCGTGAAGGACATTCTTTTGTCTTGTAGATTCCACAAGCAGGCCCGACAACATACGGTTATTCCATTAATGGCAAATCTATCAGGAAAGTCAGCCCAATTTTATGTCAAATTCTTATTAGAAGTTAAGATTCTCAGGGGTCATTTACACGGCCATTTTTAATTCGAAAAATGCCAGCTTACCTCCCTTTCGAACCAGTGTCAAGCAATTTACACGATTTCCTCCGAAAGTCTTTTTCCAATAAAATCTGAAAAAATTGCGAATTTGCAGTTCACATGGGGTGGGGGTCTCCATGACTGACAGTCACGGAGGCCTATCTCTTGCATGGGGTGGATAGGGCAGCAGCGGCATAGAGGTCCAGGGCCCCCTTCAGCCGGCGAATGGGGGATGTGGGGCTCAGGGAGGAAGAGGCAGCAGTGGCGGACAGATGCGCCTACGGGACTTGCCAGTCCTGTTGGCCCGTCTGTCAGCCGCTGAAGCCTCTTCTTCACTGTGCCCCCCTTCCCGGTTCACCCCAGCATTTGGCAATGGGGGGGTGGGGCGCAGGGAGGAAGAGCCCGCCCCCTCTGAGCACCGACCAATGGCATCTCAGCTCCACTGTGAGCCCCTGCTTCATGATTGTTGCTGGTAATTCACACTGCCAGTAGTGTGCAACTTTACAGAACTTTTCCAAAAACAGTCGCAAAAAATAGCAAAACCTTATATTGTGCTTCTCGTGGGTATTTTGGCCCCCTCCTTCCAAATACAGTGACTTTGACTCAAAATTCATGTGAACCATAAGCCATAGGGGCGAATTCTTGCACATTTTTTTCCCCATGTAAATGGCCCCTCGGAGTGACTTTGGTTGTTGCCAAGTTTTTTTCGGAGGCAGTCATGATCAGAGAACATTTAACTTCTGCATGGGGGGGTGTTAATGTCTGAAATAAGCTTTGTTTCTATGAATTGACCAATTGTTCCTTGTTGCTCTTAATTTATTATATATGCTGTGAATGTGATTTTACTAGGTCTTTGGGCCATAATAAAATAATTGATTGATTGACTCAGTTATTGATTCAATTGGTCCACTCTAGTTAGAAACAGTAACTGAATTTAGGACAATGAAAATAACTCTCTAGAGAGGGAAGAGACCTGAGTTGTGATAAAGGAGAGTATCAGATGCCCTTAATATGGCGTTACACAAATGCCAGGAGATTGCCAAAGGGCTTCCCTTCCAGACAATGTCGACCTCGACCTGTTATGCTCCTGTGCTGGTCCCATTTCGCCCTCATTGCTTTTTATTCATGGCTTAAGCTATGAATAGATCACCTGTTCTGTTCCTATCATGGAAAGACTGTAATAAACCCCATCAACATCCAATCACTCGAACAACAGACATTTATTTCAAAGCTTTATTGCAAGGCATTAGATTTGCACAGCACCAGCTCATTGACAAATCTGAGGCAAAAGGCGCCAAGACACAGTAGTAGTATATTCTGTAAGGACTTTTTCAAATGGGGTAAAAAACAAACAAACAGAGGAGGTCGGGAGAAAAATGGGGCTGTCACGTTTACAGAGCCCTGTTTCAGATGATGCAGAATATCCTCCTTCATCCTCCTCTCGACCTTCCCCCATGCTGCGGGCGCCGCTTTTTATTGACGGACTTTTCCATCAATAAAAAGCGGTGCCTGCAGCACAGGGGAAAGTCAGGAGGAGGACGGGAGGAGGATGAAGGAGGAGTGTGTTGTCTGAAATGGGGCTCTGTAAGTGTGACAGCCCCGTTCGTCTCCCAACCTCCTCGGGGGGGGGGGGTTACCCCGTTTGAAAAAGCCCTAAGTTTCATTTCCCCCTACCTATCTGGCTAATTGGGACTGTCTGTGCCATGCTCTCATTCTCTAGACTTTCTTAGGGGAATGATCTGGAGTTTCCCTGCAGATATCAAGCACCACATTCCAGCCCCAACTAGCAGCTCCCATGATGCACTTTACTCATGTCAAGACTCTGGTATGACTATCAGTCCTAATAATGCTAACTTAACACAATATAACAACTTTCTATATAACTAATACCAGAGAGATGACATTGATGGGCAAGTGAAAAGGTGCCCCGTTTCTGTAGTGCAATGCCAGCCGCAGTGGAAGGTCCATTCCAGAACACTTCCAGGTGCGATTGGGACATCCAGATAAGTGACACCCTGTTTTGTAGCCTCCCTGGATTACTTGGGGTTTTTAAAGTGCATTTTTGTGCTTGCTGTCATTTTTAAAAGTGTATTTTCTTTTTTTATTTTTGAATTTCCTGCACACTCGTCCTCTCGCGAGAATGGCCTCAGATTTCTACCAGGAAGTGAATGCAGCTCCATGCAGCTCCATGCGAGCTGCATTGACTCCATGGCTGCTGAAGGGGAGGGAAGGCACATGATTAAAGGTAAGCGCAAAACTTTTTGTTCTCTTGCTGGGACAGGGTCAGGAGAATAGCGGGAGAGGAGATAGTGAGACAGGGACACTATTTTTGTCCCCATCTGAAAATCTCCACTCACTTGGTGACTTTGTCAGGGAAAATAGATATTGTAATTAGAAGTTTGACATAAAACATGAAAAAGGGTGTATTTGAGACCACAGAACTTGGCACGCGGTTATTCAAATAAGCAGCCGTCAACAGACCTTGGGCTAGGAACTATCTCTTAGCCTAATTTACCTCATAGGATTATTGCAAGGATAAAAAAGGGAAGTGAAACATATACACCATAAATGTGGAGGGAAGGGTGTGTGTGTATGTGTGTGTGTGTGTGTGTGTTGACAAAGAACTCTATAACAGAATTATAGTGCTATGATTCCACTTTTGCTGCGCTGGTTCCATCTTATGAAATCCTGAGATTGGTATTTTAGGGAAGGGCATTTCGAATTCCCAGCCAGAGAGTTCCCCTGCTGCCTCCGATCAAACATTTGTACACAGAGAACATTGGACTTTCCCTTTCTCACACACTTTTTTTTATTTTTATTTATTTATTTATTTATACCCCGCTCTTCAGCCTCAAGGCTATCAGAGCGGCTTACAAATTGTTTTAAGCAATAGCTATTTACACATCTACACTGCATTAAACAGTTTCCAATGTGTGTTAGCTAATTGCCCCCACAAGCTGGGTACTCAATTTACCGACCTATGAAAGGATGGAAGGCTGAGTGAACCTTGGAGCCCGCTGGAATCGAACTTGCAACATGGTGGCTTGCAGTATGTGAATGACAGTAGTGCAGTGCAAAACAGAATACTCTGTCAGAATACCCTGTCTGATATACATTGCAGTCTGATATACAGGCATCTTTCAGTTAACAAAGCCTCTGATAAAGAAGCTGCTTTTTACACACACACAAAACAGACTTTTTACAAAGTCTTTTTAGATCCACCCAACCACACAGTTTTCCTCCTCCTCATCTGTCTTGCTGGAAGCGTTTTGGCTTCATTAGCATTAGGAGACTGGTGAAAGGGGGCTGGAGAAACAGACTATTAGTACCGGGTTGCAGCAGTGTGTCTGCAATAAATAATGCAATATAGCTTAATCTGGGAAAGAATGGGTACTGGTCAGGCTGATTCTGCTTATAGCTGGGTGTTTGCCTAGAAAAGGCAAGGTAAACAGTAGCTGCCTCCAGAATCCTTTACTGAGCAAGCTTAAACAGCAAAACAGAGAGGGAAAAGGAAAGCAGATAAGCCCACTTCACCAGCTACCAGTTTGTTAAAAAAAAAGAAGCAGACGACAAAGAAGCATAAATTTATAGTTGTCAGGATCGGTCCGGACATCATCTATTCCTGCCAATTTCAGGCATAATCCACACTACACAAATAATCCAGTTTGAAACTGGATTGTTTGCCATGGTTCCTTCCTAAAATGTATAGTTTTACAAGGTCTTTAGCCTTCTCTACCAAAGAGTGCTGGTTCTCCACCAAACTACAGATCCCAGGATTCCATAAAAAAAGAGCCATGGCAAATAATCCAGTTTCAAACTGGATTATTTGTGTAGTGTGGATGCACCCTTAGTGTTTCTTTGTAACCTTGCTCTTAATTGTGTTTTCATTTCATTGTGCTTGTTAACTATTGTGTTGTGATGCCTGTGGAAGGGGAGTATAACGGTTGGTAATAGGAATGGATAGATAAGCTGCAGCTGCACAATCAGCTTAGAAAAAATGGGATGAATGTTACAACTGAAGAGGGGGTCGGGGAATTATGGTTAACCAATAGTATTGAAGCCTGCCAGATTTCATAGATTGTAATATGCTTTTATTATACTGTCTGTTTTCTAAGTTTCAGTTCTGAGCAACAACCTTGTATGATATGCTTCTTGGATTTCTGTGCCACTAAAGTTTTCTGATTAACTCTGAAACTGCGGGTCACTATGTCTGGGAATGCAAGTGCATGACAACAGTCTGGCCACCAAAATGGAAATCATAAGAAAAGTGGGAGCTGGTGAAAGACAGAAAAATCATCCTTGGATGCATTTTGGAAGAAGCATTCAAGTGGTCTCTAGGAGGTTCAAAATGTTTTGTTTATCTATGCAAGGCTTACCTAACCTGGTCATTTCATTTAACACGTGCATATTGTTAGTTTTGAGTAAAAAGTTTGCTGAAACATGTTGAACGGCTCTTCTTTTTTGTGGTGTAGGAACCTGTCTCTATTCTTTCCATGTTATTTCTCCCTCTGTTAGCAAATTTTCTGTTATAATAGTAAGGCCCAGCAACACATCTACTTCATTAACTGGAGTATACCTGTACATTGGGGCTGCAGAAACCAATTGATGCCTCACGTAGTTTAAATCTCATGGGTAAAAATGCTCTGTTGTGGCTGTTGTACCAAGGCTGGATGGCCACATTGAAGCTCCATGCTTTATATTTGAATTCAGCTGTGAAGCAGCTGTGAAGCTCTTTGTGGCGCCAGGTGCCTTCCTAGTGGCGCGGGGGCCTTTCCTATCCCAACACTGCCACCACTTTCTGGAGAAAGGGGGATTTCCACCTTCCGCCTGTCCCCACTTTGTGACACCCGACCTCCACGTCACAGCCAAACGACGTCTCCCAGTGGTATAGCACAAGCACTCAGGTGTGGCTATGTACTCCTGGCTATGTCTCCTTTCCTGAGAATCACTCACGCCAGGTTGGATGTCTCTTTCATTAACAAAGAACATTTATTATCAACAGAACAAAACACAGAACTGTATAAACAAGTTATTGGGCCTGCACAAATTCACTCTTTATCTAAGCCTCTAACTGTCTTGGATCACTCAAAGCCTCATCTTAACTCTCTAAACTCAAAAACTCACTTAAACTCCAACTTAAACAAACTCATTCACTTCCCCTTGATCTTCTCCAGAAGCGCCTCCTCCTACCACCTCCTCACAGAGGATTGGCTCCTGGAGTACCAGTCCTCATTGGCTCACTAAGGACTTTTTCAGACGTCTAAAATGCAACAGAAGCAGCCTCGCCACATTGCGAGGCTGCTGCACTGCAGGGCGTCCCTTTCGGATGACGCCCGTCCCTGCCGGTACTGTTGCGGTACCGCAGGGACATTTGAGTGTTATATTTTGGTGATTTTTAGTCACGAAAGTTGATCGTGAGTAAAAATCGCCGAAATATAACACTCAAATGTCCCTGCGGTACCGCAACAGTACCGGCAGGGACGGGCGTCATCCGAAAGGGACGCCCTGCAGCGCAGCAGCCTCGCAACATGGCGAGGCTGCTTCTGTTGCATTTTACACATCCGAAAAAGTCCTAGGTGTCATTCATACTCTGTTTCGACTATCTACTGCTTCTTCTGACCAGTTTCCACTTGGCTCTTGTTATCAGTGTGTGTTTCTCATCTGAAGATATAGGCCAGAATCCTGTAGGGGATTTGCATATTTGCTTACCAGGCAGCAACTTTTGCAAGCAACAGGGGTCTGTTCCCTGTCAATCAGGAAACAGCTGACTGATGTTCCCACCCGCTTCCTGGGAGAAATCTCCACTGCAACAGGCAGAAGTGGGACCCCTGTTGCAATTCTCCCTCATGCCAAAGATTGCTCACACAAAGGGGGGTGGGTGGAAATGTGAGCTAGCTGCTTCCTGATAGACAGGGGAGCAGATCCCTGTCAATTATTGTGGCTGCTTCCCAGTAAGTGGAAATTGGGGGGGGCTTTCACAGCCCCTACATAGCCCCTAAACTAACCTAGTGGCTATGTAGAGATCATGAATATGATACAGTCATGAGAGCAGAACTAGGATTTACATTCATAACTGCCCAACAGAATTCCAGCCATACTTCCTAGAACATGTGGAGAAAGAGGACAAATTACAATGGAAATGCTATATAGCTCACAAAACCTCAAGCCATAACAAAATTTGCAATCTCTACAATGCCATAGGAGTAAGGTGTTTTCCACCAACCTACTGTCTTTTTTATGTTGGTGGACTACAGTTCACATAATCCTTAACCACTGGTTATTCTGGCTAAGACTTAAGAGTTACAGACCAATAAACATTTGGATAACACCAAGTTGGAGAAGGCTGATCATGGAAAAGTTGCCACATTACCCAAGCTCTTGCAGCCACTGGCCATGCTAGCTGGAGGAGCCTGGAAACTATGGGCTTGAATTCAGGATCAGACTTATAGATGCACAACCTAGAGTTACACATCTGTAGTGGATCTGTATTCACAGTCCCTATGTAGTCACAATCATAGTACTATTGCCACAACTATAACTCCCCCTTCAAGACCTATTTTACCAGGCATCAGTCATGCAGAGAGAAAGGGGTCCATTCTGCTTGTGATTAGTGGACAAGCAGATGACCTTTCCACCCCTCCTACCAGCCAGCAAGGCTGTGGCATTCAGAAACGGGACCCCATCACTTTCCTTTTTGCAGCCTTGCTGGCTGCTAGGGGTATGTATGTGGAAATATCATCTGCCTGCACCTCATTTGCCAGCAACATGGTTCCCCTTCTCTCCCTGTGGATAATGCTGGTAAAGTAGGTTTAATAGGCTTGAGCCAGGAGACACTATTTAGCTACACAGCAAAGGTAGTTAGGTAACTAAGGACTTGTCTATATGGAGGGAAAAAATGTGGATTGCTGTGGGGTAATGCCAACTTGCAGCAGCTTTTATTTGTCTTAATGGTCTATTTGCAAGATTGCAGGCAAGCGAAGCACACCGCATTTGGCATTCCCACAGGCATGTTTACGAATAAAAATGGTGGGTGCGAATGAAGCACTCACAGTTTTATTTTCCCCAGGTTGCTCCTGTCGGACATTTTTAAACAAAATACAAGGTGTGGAAGAGCAACCTTCCACTTTAGCAAATGCACCAAAAAAAGGCTGTTTTCTCACTGTAGTGCATGATCGCTACAGGGAAAATCCAAGATGACAGTTCCAGGCAAGCTCCGTCCCCCACACATGTCCAACCAATCATCCGCCAGCTTCCTCTCGTATTGGGAAAGCAAGTCAAGTCAGTTGCTTGTCCCAATGAGCAGGAATGTGCATTCCCCCCACTGTTTTTTAAAAAAATACAGGAAAAGCCATGAAGCTGTGGAGTATATGGTGTTTTGGGCCTCCCTCCTTCACAATACGGTGAATTGATACGGGATCCCATTAGGACAAAAGGTACTCTCCTTGCATTCTGTGTGGAGTATTTTTACTGTTTAGACAACCCTTAAGTAACACGTGTAGAATTCTGGCCATGGTTTTTAAAAGTCATTTTTCCAAGCTCTAATGAAATTTAGAAATGGGGCAGCCACTACTGCAGAAAGTGCCAATAAACAAGAGGAATCTAATAGTGAAGGTTGTAATCCTGAAATCCTGGTATGATGCCACACGGAAGGCAATTTGTGGAAGTTAAGTCAGGCAGTGTTATTTGGCACAGTGAGGTATCTTTGGCTCACACACTTCAGTTGCAAAGGGAACACATTTTACTGCAAGGGGAACAAGCTTTGGAATTAGTTACAAAATGGTTATGCTTTTAACTGGGATTCTCTGGTGGCTGCATGCAAATGCCTTGGAAGAGAGAAAAGCATGCTTCTTCTAATGAATGCTTCAATTAAAAATTGACCCCTTTCTATAACCAAGGTACTGCTGACAACACACTGGGAGAAGCAGCATTAATACTGTGGCAAAAATGCTTATTACTTTATTTAAATGCATTGTTTCAACTTTGTATATTAGAGGCTTGCT
Organism: Gambelia wislizenii; assembly: GCA_030847615.1. NCBI lineage: Eukaryota > Metazoa > Chordata > Lepidosauria > Squamata > Crotaphytidae > Gambelia > Gambelia wislizenii. The sequence goes on from JAUMIR010000001.1 coordinate 264,495,164, forward strand.
CTGTTGTGCTGGGGGCTTTGTTCACCATTAGATGTTAACCAATGTACAAATGTTATTGGCATTGGGATACTTATGTCAGATTCCTGCTTTTATGGGAATGTGCTACTCTTGCTCCATCCTCTCCTCAGTTCATAAGCACTGTAAAGAAAGATACAAATGACATTTTCTGCAGATATGCCAACAGCGGCCTAAATGAAAATGAATGGAATGCAACTTATGTGTACATCAGGGCCAAACCAAGACATTTTGCTGCCTGAGGCAAAGAACAAGATGGCACCCCTCCCTTTGCTTGTACAAGAGCTGATTGGACTAGCAGTTCTGTCATTCATCAGTGGGAGAGCATCCTCCACCACACTTGAAGGCAGCAAGCTTGCTGAGGTGACACAGATCTCTCTCCTCTCTGCCTCTCCTGCCTGAAGAAAACTGTCTCACTGTGGCTAATGGCTTGGCTGGCTCTGGTGTATACCAACAGTGATTTCTCATCTTGCTCAGCTGTTGTGTCCTTTGCTCTTTGTCAAGGAAAAATATGAGTGTGGGAGAGGAGTGGAGAAAAGAAAAGGATAAAGACCCACATGGCTTATTTTTCTTCCCTGACTTTTCCCCCTTCAGCCATCATGCTCAACCATGTGGTCTTTCTCCTAGCTACAAGACCATGAGGCAGAGTCACCACTGTAAGTTAATCATTCACTGGGCAGGGACACCATCAGTTCTCATGATAAATGGTGAAAAAGAGGTGAGGTAGAAGAACCAACCAGACTGGTTCCTCATTGCTCTTGTATCTGCCTGGCATTTGTCAGTCTTCTCTCATTTCCTGATGTCCTTCACACTTGGAGCCTTTATCCCAGAGGCTGGGGACACTGTGACCCTCTACATTTCTTAGAGTGTAACTCCAGTGATCCTTGGCCACCAGCCTCACTAACTGGTGCTTATGAAAGCTGGAATCCAATCATTTGGGTGGGTCAAGATCCTCAGTTCTGCTGTAGAGATTATGGTCTAACCTCTTTTTTTGACAGTCTTAAAACTACACATCCCTAAGACTGTAAAAAAAAGAGAGAGATTAGACCATAATCTCTTACTCATGGAAACCAGGAGTACAGCAGAACTGAGGATCCTGACCCACCCAAATGATTGGATTCCAGCTTTCATAAGCACCAGTTAGTGAGGCTGGTGGTCAAGGACCCACCCAAATGACTGGATTACGGTGAAATACAATTAACACAAAAGTTAAAAATAGCTAGATTTTCTCAAAACACACACACATTTGCATACACACACACACACACACGCACACCAGCATAGCCATTATCAGAAACCAGTAAACACCTGCCAAAACAAGAAAGTTTTTGTGAAAGTTGAAGACTTTCACAGCCAGCATCCATAGGTTTTCCATGAGTTTTTTCCGAGGTTGTGAGGCCGTGTTCTGGAAGAGTTTATTTCTGACATTTCGCCTGCATCTGTGGCTGGCATCTTTAGAGAATGGTTGGGTAGGAGTATGTTGGGGGGGGGTTATAAACTGTGAGCAATTCTCTGAAGATGCCAGCCACAGATGCAGGCAAAACGTCAGAAATAAACTCTTCCAGAACATGGCCTCACAACCCTGGAAAAAACCATGGGAAACCTTGGAAAGTTTTTACTTGGCTCCAGAAGGAAGACCGGGAAGGTGCCAGTCTGATTCCTCTGGGCAGGGAGTTCCAGAGCCTGGGGGCAGCCACTGAGAAGACCCTCTTCTAAGATCCTAGCTACAAGCTTGGCATTAGTTATTATCGCATGCTAACTATGATACAGTTGGGCCTCTATATCCATGGATTCTGCATACATGGATTTAACCAACCACAATGTGAAAATACCCCCCCCTCAAACAAAATTCCAAAAGTTTTCAATTAGCAATAATCATGCCTCGGATTAACCTCATTGGCTATGATACTGCCAGTGCACAGTAAAAAAAAAAAAGAGCTTAATGATTTGGATAAATTACTGTTAGAAGATAGTCACAAAAAAGCAATCTCAAAATTCTACAGACTGTTATTAATAAGATCCACACAAAAAGAGCATATAAAGCATTATATGATAAAATGGGCTTTAGATATGAATGATACCATCTCCTTAGAATGGGAAAAAGCAAGAAAAAGATCCTTTTTACCACATCCCAAAGCTTAAGAGAAAATTACATTAAAATGGCCCTTAGATGGTATTATATGCTATCAAGGCTAAATAAGATGAACCAAAAGATAACAAGCAACTGTTGGAAATGTGGGAAGAACCAGGGAAGTCTGATACATATGTGGTGGAGATGCTCAAAGATCAAGAAATTTTGGACGCAAATTCACAAATGTATTCAAGAAATTTTACAAATAAATCTAGAGTTCATCCCTAAGATATACTTACTTAATATTATAGAGGAGATAGAGGCAGGAAAACAAGATATTTACTGGAGGGTAAAACTTTACATGATTACAACAGCTAGGCTAATTATAGCCAAAAAGTGGAAATTGAAAGATTGCCCTACAGTAAACGAATGGAAGAACAAGTTAATTGACATGTTTGAACTAGACATGATGACAAACAGGCTGCGAAATAAAAAAGAGAGTACATGGAAAAGAGAATGGGAACCGATTTTAGAATATTGGGGGGGAAAGGGTGAACTACAAGTTAGCATTGATTTAGGAAATTCAACATCCCCAACAGAGTTAGGAGGAAAACCGAAACATAGGAGTAAATAATACAATGCAATCAAGTCATTTAAGTGTTTTATTTTTTCTGTTATTAGTCTGAAATTCATCAAAGTTCAAAGTAGGAAGTCTTAGAACAAGCTTGTGTTACAGGTTTTTTTGGGGGAAGATACAGTATTGTTAATATTCATATATTTTGCTGTCGATTTCTGTTGTATATAAGTTCAAGTTTAAGATACAATATGACCAATATATATGATGTTAATGAAAATAAAAAATAATAATAAAAAAAAATCCAAAAGCAAACCTTGATGTTTCCATTTTATATAAGGGACACCATTTTGCTGTGCCATTGTATATAATGGGACTTGAGCATCCATGGATTTTTGTATCCATGGAGGGTCCTGGAACCAAACCCCAGTGGATACCCAGGGCTCACGGTATTAAAAACTTGGAACTGATTGTTGATATTGATATGCTTGATTTTATATTACTGTCTTCCAATACTGTTGTACATCTCAGGAACTGTAGCAGGCTGATAGGCAATTAAAATACCTTAATAAATAAAATAAAAATATACATACCATATCTCTATTTATAATTAGTTGGATCTTGGAACTTAGGTGTACAGAAGACTAAGTGAAATTAATGAAATGTGAATCACGTAAGTCCTATTGATAGCAGTCTTCCCAAAGCATGATTAAATCTAATCCCAACTCATGTTCCTAATTATTGGTTTCTTCGTAGTCATTATCCTAATCTGTTTTTGCATTTACTTTAAACTGGTTAATATATATACTATATACCAGCTTATAGTGTTCCTAATTAACTTTGTATATTATAGTTATTATTTTCCAGTCAAGCTAGTGAGGCTCACTTCATCTATAATAATCATATGTGTCTCTGAGAAGTTACGACCAACATCATCATGATTGTTGCCATCTATTAATATCAGTTCCGCCCTATGACTTGAATTTTATGGCTTCATTTGTTTGTGTTTGTGTGCAATTTTGTATTTGCTATACAATAAATCAGGAGTGGGCAACTGTACAGGGAGGGGGGGCTTTTTTCCACCCAGTGCCTGCCCTGTGTGCCACACTGCCATGTTTTGATGCATCCACTTTGACGCTGTGTCACTTCCAGTCTCTGTTTGGACTGATTTTCAACCAACTGTAAAAGTTTCTTTGGTATTTGGTGGAGGTTTGGAGCATCAGGGGAAGCATCCTGGTCCATTTTGGGTCAAAAATGACCCAAAATCAGCCTTGGGAGACTTCAGGCACCACAGTTAGGGGTTCCAAAAGCTGTATCTGGCCTGCAGGCTGCACTTTGCCCATCCCAGCAGTAAACAGACAAGAAAGAGTAGCATGTGACTCAGCCTATAAGTAAGGCATACCACAGAAACATCTTGTATGCATAGGTAATTATGTCAGCTATTCAATCATACCAAGATATTTTTATACACCAGGGTGGGAAATTATCAGGGATTAAGTGTCTGCACTGGCCTGTCAGGGAACCTCTGCTATTCTCCCCCCTCCCCCCACCAAAAAAATTTAAAAAACAATTGGCATAAAATAGGTTCTGCAACACCCCTGTGGAAGGGTGGGGACATTTTTTTCACCTTTTGGGTCACCCTCCTGGGTCATTTTAGGCCCAGAACGGGCCTCTTTTTTCAACAGGAAGTGCACAGAAAGTCAATTGTTAGGTTACTCCCTGTTGAAAAATCCCAGGGCCCCCCAAACATGGCAAAATCTGCAAAGAATGAGTGTGAGTGTTTGGAGTCCCTATTATACACATGCACAAATGCATGTAGTATTTTTGTAGATGTATACGTACATTCCTACACAGCATAGTGTCTGCATGTATATCTACAGATGCATGCACATACATTTGCTGTGCTATATAGCTATGTGTAAATCTATAAAATCAAGCTAGAATGTGTCCAGAGGAGGACAACCAAGATGATCAACCAAGGTGGAAACAAGCCCTACAAGGAATGACTGGGTATGCTTAGCTTGGAGAAGAGAAGACTGAAAGGTGATAAGATAGCCATCTTTAGCTATCTGAAGACATAGAAGATGGCACCAACTCATTTCCTGCTCCTCCAGACTAGAACATAAGCCAATAAATTCAAATTACAAGAGAAGAAATTCCAGCTGAACATTAGGAATAACTTCTTGACTGTAAGAGCTGTTCACCCATGGAATAAACTGGGTGGTGGGCTCTCCTTCTTCAGGTCTTTAAACAAGGTTAGAAGGTCATTTTTCAGGAGTGCTTTATTGTGTAATTGTTCAGGGCGTCAGACTAGATGGCCTTTGAGATCACTTCCAACACTATAATCCCTAGAAAATGGACGCCCATCCATAGATGCCCTCCCTTCTCCTCCTCCAAACCTAGTCTGTGGCCAACTCCATTGTACTGGAGTGGGGGGGGGCGGTTTAAAAAATGCATGCAAACTGTTGCTTTCTTTGCTTACTTTTCCCCCAAGTATGTTTGTATGAATTTTTAGGTCATTTGCACCACTTGAATACATTCCCTCTCATTAACTAAATCCTGTTTATTTAAGCAGACCACATCTGAAATGTGCATTTCTGTGCACACTTTTACCACATGAGTGCACAGCTATCCATCAAAATGAGGACTGCAGAGGTCCACCTCTTGGGAAGTCTAGGAAGTGTAAGACTGTGACAAGCCCATTGAACCGTGGACTAAAATTAGAGCCCTCACTCCTCCTTTATGCTGCACCATGTGTTTAAGGAAAAGGCCAAGCTAGCAAGTGCAGAGCTGCCAAACATTTATCAAGTTGTTCACTAAGTTGCTTGTTGAGAACAATTTGCCAGGTAATAGCATGTGTATTTCAGAATTTTGGGGGCTCCCTTTCTCTCCAGCACCTGAGCTTTCAGCTCAATGAAAGGTAGACATGGTTGCAGAAAGTTTGAAGAAGAGCACTCACCTAGAAAATGAAGGCCCATCATGAACAGATGGCCCCTGGGGTGGTAGCAAACATTTTTTATCTTTGAAATAACCCGGGGGTGGTGGTGAAGAAATTCAAGGCACTTTGTGTCTTCCACTTTTCGAGAGATTGAAAGTTCTTCCATATGGAAGAATTTTTGTACTGAACAGTCATGGTAAAGTTGTCAAAACTTAACTCTAACTAAAGGGATAGACTTGCAAATGCTCTTCAACGGGAATCTTGCTTCCAGCTTTCAATCTTATATATCAAACAGATTATCCACTATCTGTATTACAATCTCTAGTTTCTTCCTTTCCAGAAATATAGACAGATTTTTGAGGGCTTCTCCCCCTGCTCTTCATTCTCCCTTTTATACTAGTGGGAAAGAAAGGAACATGCATTTCTTCACTTTATCATCAGTCTTTTAAAATGCTCTAGGATGGTCCTGTTATAAATGATGCACAACTGGCTCAGGAACGGCAGAAGATTAAACCAATGTTATTCCAAAAGGGCCAACTATTGTGTAGGAGAATGCAGGAATTGCCTGTTTTCACTGAACCAGAAGGACCAGCTAGCTGCTTCTTGAAAGCCCACAACCAAGGCAGGGAGGCAACTGGGGAAGTAACTTTTTTGCAACACAACTCCTTGAAACCTTCAAGCCAGCATGGCCAGAGCTGTTGTCCCCAAAAGGAACTGTTCCAGCCTCTGCCAACCCTCCCCCTCAACACTCCTCTTGTCCATCCTGGCACCTCCTTCTCAGCAAAGAGAGGAGTGAATTATTCCCTTGGTAGTTTTCTTCCCCCCAATCCTACTAAGAGGTGCATAAAAATATACACTTATTGCAGTCCTTCATCAAACCACATTCTAAACTGCAATCAGCCAAGAGCTGCATTTTCCCTTCATGTGCTGAGCCTGATTAGCTTAAATTAAACTTTGTGCCAATCAGGCAGGAAGAAGGAAGGGCAAGCAATTCTCCTTTTCAATAAGCAAAGAAAAATAAAAATAGCTGGTGTAAACTTCCACGAATCCTGGCCACTTGCTCCTTTCCTTGCCTCTTGTAGGCTTGTTGAAACATTTCTATCAAACTTATATCACTTAGATCAGCGCTTCACAACTGGGGTTCCATGGAATCCAACTGGGGTTCCATGGAACCCTAGGAACTCAATTGGGGTTCCATGCAACCGGGGTTCCATGGAATACTTCTATCAAACTTATATCACGTAGATCAGCACTTCTTAACTGAGGTTCCATGGAACCCTAGACATGGCTGGAGGTTCCGCAATAAATAGTAATGAGACCTGATGGGCTTTAGGACCCAGCTGTGTCCCGGCTGCCTCCTCCGGCTCCTGGCTCCTCTGAGCTCTGCTTCCCTTCCCTGCTGGTGAATTATTTTACTGGTTTTTTTCTGCACAGGAGGAGCCACAGCCGCCACCCGAAGCCACCCACCCACCCCAGCAGCCACCCTTTGAAGTCCATCCACGACAAGGAGGAGGAGGGCGGACAGAGAGCTCTGCCAGGCTGGAGGGAGGGAGGGCCGGGCTGAGAGCCACTGAAGGGAGGAGTGCCTGCAGGGCCTTTTCTGAGTGGCCCCTCAACCCGCCAGGCTGGCTACTAATTTAATATTATTTTAAGGGATGGGTGGGCTAGAGTACTGCAATTATGGAGTTTCTATATTGTAAGCCACAACGAGTGTGTTGCAGAGGGGCGGGAAATAAATAAATTATTATTATTATTATTATTATTACTACTACTAATGCAGGTAGCCACCACTGCCACTCTAATCCTCTCCTGGCTTCTTCTTTGGCAAGAAGAGTGCCCGCCCCATCAAGGGAAAGGAGAGGCTGGAGAGGAGGAGGAGGAGGCACCGCTGTCACTGCCACCTCCGCCCTGGGCTTCCCCTCCCTTTCCCTGGTGGCTTCTCCAACTGCGAGGGACGCCCTGCTGGGACCATCAAGAGGGGCAGGGAAGTGGGTGGGTGGACAAACACCCTCCTCCCCTCCCCAGACTAATCCAGCCTCCGCTGCGGGGCGGCCAAGGAGGCAAACAAGAGGTCTTTCAGAAGAAGTCCAATGGTGCTGAGACCTGGAAATTGTTTAAAAGGGTTCCTCCAGGGAAAAAAGGTTGAGAAAGGCTGACTTAGATCAAACAGAAAAGACTACCAACTGTGTGTGTGTTTTTCACTGAAAGGTATAATTGCTATTGGGATCACTATTATAGGAGTTGGCAACTTGGGGCCATCCAGACCTTGCTGGACTCCCATCAGCAAAACCAGTGATCAGGCATAATGGGAAATGCAGTCCGACATTGGCACCACCCGTTTGGAAGGAAACATAGGGAGCAGCCTTATGCCAAGTCAGACTGTTCATCTGTCTAGCTCCATAGTGCCTCTACCAGCCCAACCTAACCTGATGGTCCTCCAGATATCTTGGGTTACAACTCCCAGTTTCCAGCCAGCACGCTGGGATAGTGAAAGATTTCAAGCAGATTAAAACCTACCTGTTTCGAACTGTTGTCCTAGGCCAGGCACAACAGGTTTTTTCCCCCTCCTTATTTCACTGTTTTCTCCTGACAAGCTTAGTCTGGAGGCTTCACCCAGGTAATAATTTTTAACTGCACTTAGAAATAATTGTGTGGGACACCTGAGCAAAGATGTTCAGGATAAAGGAATCTCTATTTTCAAAAAAATAAATAAAAAATGGCACACCTTCTGCAAGCAAACTCTGAAAAACAGACTTTCAAAGCCTGAGAGCTATACATCAGCTGAACCAGTTAGACAGGGTGAAGCAACCACTTCAGGGAGCAGATGCTGGAGGACAGCAACATTGACAGTGGCTGGGTTGTTCTTCATGAATCTCTTTGAGTAGTTCTCCTGTTGAGAGCACTGTGCAGCCCTGCCCAGGCCCCTTAGACAACTTACTGCCCTGAGGTGTGATGGAGAGGGCCATCTCCTCAGCACTACTAATAAAGTAGTGGCCTACTCGGCATCTTTACATGGGATGATAGGGGAAGGGTGCAAAATGCAAGCAACAAAATGTCTTCAGCCAATCCCAGATTCAAGGGCCTGAGTCCCCAGGCCAATACGTGATTCAATATGATGAAAACAGCCCACCTATGGAATACTTTGTGCCTTGACAAATCCCATCTTTTGAGGTTCTAGACCAGAGGCAGCCAAAATGGTGTGGGGTTTTTTTTCAGTCTGGCAGTTGTAGGTCTGAGATGCAGTTTAGGGCCATTAATCACTACTAGTCAGAATGGCTCAATAGTGCATATGCATATGCACACACACCCTTTATCAGAGGTAGTACACCTCTGTATGTCCATTACTGGGGGATGTAAAGTGGAAAGTGCATTTGCACTCATGTTCCAATAACAAGCTTCTCATGTAGGCATCTGGTGGGCCACATCAGGAACAGAACGTTAGATTGGTCTTTTTACCATGGTATACATACTTCATTTGTTGTTCATGCCAGGGGGTTGGACTGGATGGCCCTTGTGGTCTCTTCCAACTCTATGATTCTGTGATCAATACGAGACGGGGGGAAAAACAGATAGCTCCGCAGTAATAGCAAATCACAGCAATTGTAATTTCTCTTAGTGGTGTTTTGGTCCCCAAAAGTTTTGCATGCATGCTGGTCAACATGGCGGTTGAGAATGATTTGCTCACCTTTTTACTTTGAAGCTGCTTTACATTGTGCGCTTGAGAGATATTTTACCTGTACAACAAAACAAAACAAAACAAAACACCCAACATCCCTTTTAATTGCCTTAGCAATTGATCGCTAAGGTGAAAAACCAACATGGCAGCTCTGGGCACTTGCCCCGTTAGCAAGCCCTGCCCCCTGCACTCCTCCAACCAATCAGCTTGCACTTCCTCTCCTATGGGAAAGCAATTCAAATCAAACCACTTGTCCTGATGAGTGGGAATGCACATTTCCTTAGGTTTTTTAAAAACTCTGGAGAAAACTGAAGATTTCCCCGTAGCAGTTTTTGGCCTCCCTCCTCCTGAATACAGCAAACGATGCAGGGTACCATTAAGACAGCAAGTATTCTCCTCACATTCTGTGAATATTTTCACCAGTTAGACAATCCTCTGGTAAGTCCTGGGAGGGTTCTTGTTTATTCCCCCTGAGCCAACAAAGATAACCCATGCGTTTTCCACCACCCTCAATGCCAAGAGCCAACCTGCAGGCAGCTTTCAAGAAATAGTTTGCAGCTCTGCATTTTTACACAGAGGGACTTAATCTGAATTGGAATGCCTAGTGCATTGGCAGGCTGTGTTAACAGTTTGCCCCCTACTGAGGTCCTGGACCTCACTGGTAGGGCATACTTGCGATTTACATTACCAGCACTGATTTGTGATTCTCTCTTCACCCCCTTCTCCCCCCACCCTCAGCAACATCTTTAAAATAATCTGGTAGCTTGACTTTAGGATGCCAAACAGTCCTTGCCCTCTGCAGCCACTTGGGTTCCAAAGGCCAGAGAGGGCAAAGGAGTACAGAATCTGGCATGTAAGAAATAATTATTGAAGGACCACAGAAAGCATTTTAAAAAAAACCACAGAAGGGAGGATGGAGGAGAAAGACAAAGCTGCAACTTAGTAATGTTGGAGTTTGTTCTAATGCATGTTATTGTTATCCAAAAATTAATTAATTAACCTTTGTCAATAGGGTGGAGAAAAGAAGCCTGAGAGGTAATAAGTGCTTGTTTTCTGCTACTGCAGAGACTAGAATTGAAAACAAATGGATTCTGATTACAAGAGGAGATTCCACCTATACATTAGGAAGAACCTTTTTGCTGTAAGAGCTGTTTGACAAATGAATTGCCTTGGTAGGTGGTGGACTCTCCTTCTTTGGAGGTCTTTAAATAAGAGCTTGGATGGCCATCTCTCCAGAGTTCTTTAATTTTGTATTCCTGCATGACAGCAGGTTGGACTGGATGGACCTGTTTCCCCCCACTCTATGTCAACAGAATTTTGGCAAAATTAATGAGCTAATGCTAATCACTAAGGCATAAATGCATTCATGGCTGAGCTTCTGGATCAGAGGATCTAGAACTTTGGCTATTCCTGTTCTAACCAGACAACGAACTCCCAGGCCACCACCCATATATAACAAGTGTTACATTTGATTTGTCAGATTGCAAATTGATCAGGTTTATCTATAGATCATTCGGCCAGAAGTGCTCTGGAGTATAACCCCATCAGTGTCTGCCCCCAAGGGATCGATCCAACACTGCTGTATTCAGAACTGCTTGCCATTTATAGCCTGGCTAGGCCACTGGGTGATAGATACATCTTGTGGACAGTGGTGTGTGGATACAATGACAGCATGGTTATGGACACAAGACTGGGACCACTATATATGTATATATATATGTGTGTGTGTGTGTGTTATATATATACACACACACACACAGTGACATGGAATCTTGCATCACATATGCAGATAAGTAGATGTCCCTCCATATCCTAAGTATTCACAGCTTGAAAAGATTCAAAAAATAATCCCAAAAGCAAACCTTGATTTTGCCATCTTATATAAGGGACACCATTTTGCTATGCCATTGCATATAATGGGAGTTGTGTATTCATGGATTTTGCTATTCATGGGGGTCCTGGAACCAAACCCCAGCAAATAGGAAAGGACAACTGCATACACATTTGTCCTTGTTACACTGGATCTATCCCCTTTTTGCTGCCATTCTTTCTTCACATACTTTCATTCCAGCTGTTCTGTTTGTAATTATCTACTCAACAGTGCATCATTCCTTTTACCATTCTTAATACAAACTTTTTACCCCAGAGCATAGGAGACTACAGCTTCTCAGCAGATTGTGAATGCTCCATTGGTTGTATTTTGGCTTATTTGTGAGGTCATGGAACAAGGCTGCCACAGATCTGCTACTGGAATCTACAGTCTACCACCACTAGAGGGTGCATTTACAATAGTATTTGCTATTTTTATAGATGGGTAAGATTTGGTGAAAGCCAGCATTGTGTAGTGTTTTGGTGTTGGACCAGGACACTCAGCAACCAGGGTTCAAATCCCTGCTCAGCCGTGGAAATGCACTGATCTTGGCCAAGTCACATTCTCAGCCTCAAAAGCAAAAGCAACCCCCCACTGAACAGATTCTGCCAAGAAAACCCCATGATAGGCCAACCTTAAGTCAGAAATAACTTGAAGGCACACAACAGTGAGTTATATTGTCATTGCCCGATGTAAACACTTCTATGACTTTTGGAGCTTGTAGTCATTATTTAAGACAGAGGATTCACCATATGTATGAGGGCTACCGTACTATAAGGCTTATTACTGGAAATTTCATCCTCTCAGCCTTATGTTTTTTTTCAAATCATAGTGGAAAATCAGTTGTAATAATGAAATTCTTTTGGCATCATTTACCTTTGTCCCAAGCTTACTACTGTGCATTTAGAACTGGCTGACAGGCCACAAATAATAACACTATCATATCCTCCCAGGTCAGAAAGTTAAACATACCCTATGAGGCCATGCCATTTGGGAGACACCATGTTAACTGGGGGATTCAGTAGCTGCTAACAAAGTAACTTTCCCATTCGTCTTACTCCTATGCAGAGAAAATGGAGGCTCATGAGACTGCCATTACCCTGGCCAAGGCGGGAGAAGAGAATGCTAGACTTAATCCCTTCCCCCTACTGTCATCCTCTTCCCTTTTATATCATGTCTTCATTAGACTGTAAGCTTGATGGCAGGGAATTTTTGTTTTTTTTCTTATAAAGTGCCTTGTACATTGATGGTGCTATTGAAATCAAGAATAATGCCTAAATATGCATGGCTAAACAGAAACCACAGGGTATATGAAAGATCATCTTCCCACCTATGAGGCAGAAATCTAGGTTCCTCAGTGGTTATTGTTACATGTCTGATTACTCTGAAAGGGATGGGTGAACAAGTCCACAAGACAGGGTTTTCTCTGTAGCAGCACTTCTATTGAAACTCAACCTTGCAGTCTCCACCGCCCCCCAACTCCATATAGGCAAGACTCTGTATTCTTTATGAACTTCATAGAAGTGATTGCATTTGCTTTGTTTCGTATCATTCTAACCAGTGTTAAGAATTTGCTTTTTTGAGTTTGTTTCTTTTACAGCTGGTTGTTGTCCTTTTTAGAAAAAGGTTGTGTGTCACCTGTTCTGGATTGCCTTGAGAAGTGATGAACAGTAAATACAGTGAACTGGCAATTAGCCGTTTTGGAAGCACCTTTGATGAAAACATACATGAAGTGTCAGTGTGGAGCCACTGATTTCTACTCATCTTCTTTTATGATGGTGCTACATTAAGGGAAAAGTGACTTTTGAGTGAATAAAGGGTGTAGAAATGATGCTTACTTCATGGGTTTCCCCAGCAAAGGGGGATTCAAGTGCATAGAACAAACAGAAACTTTTATTCACCTCTCTTTTCGAGGCTCCAAGAAGTTACCAAGGTTAGTTCTGTTCTCCATTCACAAACACCATTTCTTTTCACACAGGACATATAAGGCTGCGCCCCAATCATATGGATTCTTATAACCTACATAAAACAGACAAGAATCCAACAGACATCTAATAACAAGAGCCATCCATGAGGAAATGAGCAAACCAATCAAAATTTCCTCCTGTGCCATCTTACTCCTTTTGGCTTGATGCCGATTTTGCCCTTGAGAAAATCTCTCTTTCTGGCTTTTCTTCGCAAACGAAGATTCAGGAAGGACAGAAAATAGAGAAGTGATTAATCAAGTGAAAATATGAACAGTTAAGCTTAAATTAACAAACAGAAACATTACTGACCATAAAAAATTTTTACAGGTGTTCTTGGTTCCCCTCTGAAATGGTGTCTCTGCAAGTGTGGGAGGACTCTCTGGAAAAACCCACATTTCTTGGAAATCTGCTCATGGAGTGAAGTTCTTCCAGCATCGAAACATACATATGCTAATTTCAACATCCTCATAAAAATTATGAGGAACCCCTAGAAGAAACTAGTTAAGACTCAAAGGTGCTTCTAGATTCCTCCAAATGTCCTTCTTATACATTGCTGCAGAATCAGATGGTATGTATCCTTCTATGCTATTTTTACACTGTTTAAAGCTTTGGTTACAAAACATGGCTTCAAGTTCACACAGAGCACCAACAGCATGCAAAAGCAATGCTTTGTGAAGTGCGGTGAGCCTGTAACCTATGTTTAGCAATTAACGCTTCATGTGGGATGCAATAATGAGGGTGCCTCCCAGAGCAATTATGCCCCCTTTGAGGAGACAGGCGTTGCTACCTCTTCTCTGCTGTCACTCTAAAGCTGCTTTAGAATCACACTTTGTACTAATAACCACAGACTTTGTACTAATAACCAAAGTATGAAGACAGAACTGGGTGCTGGACAGAAAAAGTTGTCAAACTTCTTGTGGCATCCCAATGCCACACAGCATCTCAAAGTGAGTTGAGTCAATACAAGTCAAGGCCTGACAAAATAAACAAGCAGTAGCCTACCTACTTCATAGCATTTTATGCAGAGACACTACTGCACTAGCCAGTGTCTCCAATTCGCTTCCAAGGAATTAATCCTGTCTATTTAAATATTTCTTTAACAAGAAGTGCCATTTTGGAAAATTAACAGCTAGAATATGATGCCAAAAACCTACTCAGGTTTATACATCAAGAGTGAAGCAAAACAATATTAACACCCACACATACACCTTTATATACTGGCAAATAAGTTGTCAGGATCCGCTTCCAAGAAAGTATGCTTGATATAAAAACTGAACCCACACATTTATCCCAGGTACTCTTGGACAATTAGGTGGGAGAAAAAAAGTTTTGGTTTTTTTCCCTTTACATGGTTAGTGCAACTTTTATTTATGAGGTCCACTTCAAGAATTTAACAAAAAGCAGGAGGGGGAGGGAAACCAGTCATTTTACAGCATTTGAATCCATTCCAACCCTGAGAGTATCCCTGTCCATGGATTGGACATCAAGTTCACCTGGCCTGGTGTTAAAAGACACCAAGAATATTTACAACAGGAAAAAAATGTGCCCATTTTAGTTGAGGGCCAAGACCACCAGAATACTCCTCCTCTTGTTCAGACATAATAGCTTGAAAACAATTTGCATTAACAGGTACAAGACTGGCTTTCCTAGAAATCAAGGGGAGCCACTCCAAAACCAGTCATGAGCAAAAGAGGGTACTTGAGGATTCGGCTAAGAGTTGTTTCAAGAAAAGGGGGCATTAGAAGTAAATTGTCAGTCTCTCTCTCTCACACACACACATATTGTTTGCAGCACTTCAACAACTTTTGATCCAGTTTATACAATCAGAAGAATCAAGCAGTGAAGTGTCTCCCATGATGCTTAAGGTTCCTACACCAGAGAGCGTGTGAGGTGGGGGAAGAACATCACACCATACGAACAGAAAGCTATCAAGTATCATTCAGGCTAGATTTCTGCCTGGAAGGCTTCAGTTCTGTTTTATTGCCCTTCCCCCAAAAAACAACTTGAAACCATCTCTTTATCCTTTGAAATCAGTGAAGCACAGAAACTGGTCTTTTTATACTTTACTGCAGTCAAGTGGTAGGTATCCTTCCCGACTACACTCCTTTCAAGTGGGTGTGTGTTGCTAGAAGTTTTGAAGACTAGGAGCCCTTTCAAGTTATGTGATTATAGCACTATGATTCACTCTAGCAGCTATGGTTCCACCATATGGAATCGTGGGCTTTGTAGTTTGGTTGGAGGCACCAAAGCAGCTAACGGTTCTAAAGGCCTCTCCCTCAACTGCCCATCACAGGATTTCACAGAATGGAACCATGGCAATTAAAGTGGAATCATAGTTCTACAACTACATAATGTGAAAGGGCCTCCGGGCAATGCTACTGCGATAATGGTACCCTTCAATTTCCATGGAGGTCTATCACAAACCTGAAAGACACCCTAAGAGATTTAAGTCTGAAATGCTGCAGCACTGCTCATACAAAGGATGGGAAAACCTTCCAAATGTTGCTGCACTGCAACTCCCAGCATTTCCCATCCTTGATTATGCTGGGAAGGCTGGCCGGTTCACGCAGCCTACAACATTCAGTGGCCAGGATAGGTGTTTGTTGTTTGGAATACTGCAGGGGATTTAAATATGCGAACTGGGCCATAGGTGAAAGCAACACGTATTTTCACAAGAGAAACTTGGCTTTCTCTAACTGAATCAGCCTCCAGGGAAAATGAAAGAAACCAGACAGCATTTCTGTGACAGCATCAGATGGTTTACACTTATCACCATGTCATTTTAATGGAGATTTGACTTGTTAGATTTGAGATTCCTCCCCACAATTTATGTACATGCTCCCATTGACTACGACAGGAGTCTGTCACAGACGCAGAGAGGACTTATCAAACATCTTAAGGCTGTATTGTTCAAACTGGACAAGAATAAAAAATAAACATCTCAGAAAGCCTGGGTTTGTTTTGAAAACCAGGGTCTAATATTTTTTTAAAAAAATCAAACTATGACCCCTACCATTTTAAGATTGTTTTCTTTCTGGGATAACACAATATCAGCAGTTTCACTTCCGCTGGATTTTCAGCTGAGTTGAGGGGAAGGAGAGAAAAGTCCCTCTCTCCAGAACAAACAGAAGGCCTACAACCAGGAGGAGGAGGGACAAACCTTTTTCACAGTTAACCACAAATAAAAGTGCAGGAAGTGTTCAAGTAGGGTGTCAGAGAGCTTAGGCAGAGAGTGTGGTATTTTGGCTTGGTCATCTTTTCGAAGCTCTGCGGGGGTCCCTCCCATTACTTATTGTGCTTTGAGGGGGACGAACATTGTTAGATGGCACCGAAGGAGGGGGCGCTCCTCGTCCACTGGCCCTCCCAGTACCTGCATAGGAGGGGGCATGGTTATAAGCAGTTGACAAGCTGCTCAGCTCAGGTCCTGTCGGCAAACCATTGCCTAAAGAATCAATAAGAAAACAGAGAAAGAGAAAGATGGCATCAAACACTCCAAGCTTTCAGGTTTACAGTCCCTCCGTTCTAAGGACTGCTTCACCTTTTAAGCAGTTTTGTCCTCAAAAATCAGGAAACACTTTTACATGAGGCTGACAAGAGCTGGGAAGGCATCTGCAGGGAACATGGAGTCCCGAGGGACAGTCTGCATTTTCAATGCCACATGATGGTAACCAAGACACAGAGGAAACATGTCGCTACATGCCTCCGTGACTTGGCAGCATCTTCTCAGAGCTCTAACTGAACTGTTAGCAAAATGTATTTAGATGCTAGGGCTGACCAATAAGTTGACACAGGTGCTCAAAGAAAAGGGAAGAATGGAAGAGAACTGAAGTAGGCATGGGACTCATCACCACCTATCCTCACAGTAATAATAAGAGGGAACACAAAATCATTCTGTAACACATTGACTCACATGATGAACACACAGCCACAAAGGGATTTATCTTGTCACATCCACCACCACCCCCATGTGAGGAGAACTGCCCTATGGTCTTGCTTTCAACAGAATAGTTCTTCTAAACAATGAGCTTCTGGCAACCAAAAACGGACACCCACCACCAGCCTCCCGGCAAAAGGCCACATGTTCACCTCACTATGTCACCATTTGATAAAAATGGTTGGCCATTACAATTAATTTAAGCTACAGTCAAAAGAAAATGGACTCTATGCTGTGTGAAGGATGATCAGCAAAACCATGTTGGTGAGGAAAGGTATGAGCAAAACAACCAAAAAGGCAGGAAGACTAGCAGAGAGAGAGAATGAATTTAGTAGAAGCCAAAGGGAGAAAAGCCAAGATTACAAAATGAAGGTGCCATGGCAGCAATTGGAAACACCTACTTTTAATCTGAAACTGTCAGTTCATATTTGTGTCTAAACTATGATTTAAACCTGCAATGGGAACTGTGGGCCCTCCAGATGTTGTTGAACTGTAACTTCCAGCATTCCTCACCACTGGCAATGCTGGCCAGGGCTGCTGGGAGATGCAGTCCAACAACTTCTGGAGGACTAGTTTAAACAATGGTCCACTGAAACAAGCCAACATCAATCCATGGGTTTTGATCTTAGCTTGTTTCAATAAACCATTTTAAACTAAGCAGCATAGTATTCCTAAATCTCATTTCTAAAAACCACTCTTTCCCTCTCTTGTATGGACAAACATGCACTCTTACTTACCAGCTGACCCAAAAGCACAAGTACCCAAATTAGCTGATGGAAGGGAATTATTACTCTGCTCACCCTGTGCCTTTAAAAGAAATGTAAGAGAGAAATCCATTAAGACAAACAACCTACTTATCAACACAGAAAGCAATGCAGGGGTTCCAGGGGGGTGGGCAATCCTTTCGACAGACGCCAAAGTTACCCTTAGCAAGGCAGTTTTTGTCCCATCTCTTTAAATTCCCACCTCCTCCCACACAGAACACCAAACCAACCACTGGCAAAAACCACACTTAAAAGAATTGCCTAAGGAAAAGGTGGGAAACATCTTTGACCCTTCATATGCTGCTGGACTCCTTTTAGCCTTAGCCAGCAAGGGATGAGAAAATGAGAGCTCTTTATAGTCCGAAGGGACACAGGTTCCCCTGGCCTAAAGCTAAACCCTGCATGAAGTTTCTGAACCACAGACATCCACACAAAGCAGCACACAGCTGACGTACCACTTTGGTGGGTTGCCCAAGGTGATCCGAGTTGGGTTCACTGAAGTTGGGCACTTCTGAGTACACCATGCAGAACCTGTAAAGCAAAAGGAACTCATGAGAGGGTACAGTATTTTGCTAAAACTATCTCTACCAGCCTCATCACAGATTGCATTCTTGTTATTCCCAAAGATAGACAGGGATGCACACAGTCCCCAATCCTGCCCACTAACAAGATTCACACTGGATGGTTGACCTTATCAACAGGACTGAGGCCCAGCCCTAAGCATGCCTACTTAGAAGGCCTATCAATTTCAAGGAAGCTTCCTTACAAATACATTGCAGTTCCAAACACACAGAAATTCTCTTGTTGCTTCATTTACAACACAGTATTCAAGAGATGCCTCTGTTTAATGTTACCATTTACCTCCATATAGGACACATAGCCAAGACTGCTCTCATATAGAGATGTGGTCCTCCAGATGTTGGCCATGACTCCCATCAGCCCTAGCCAGCATAGCCAATAGCAAGGGGCCACAGCTGCCTAGTCCTGCTGTACAGTTACCTCTCCACATTCGCGGCTTTCACTCTCGTGGTTTTGATTATTCGTGGTTTGTTCAGCAAGCACCCCATTTAAATTGCAGGCAAGGAAGAGGAGCCGATTTAAACGGAGTGCTTGCTGAGCAAGCCAGGCACTCAACTCCCCGCTCTCCTGGGGCTTGGCTCCATTTGGGGTGGACAGCCAAGCCCTGGGAGAGCAGGGAGTTGGCAGGAAAGGCGACTTTTTGCCCCCCCTCTTCCCAAAGCTGCGATTGAGATTTCCAAGCCTTGTTGTGGCTTTGGGAGGGTGGGGGTGGCTGAAAAGCCTCTCCGCCGTGCTCCCTCTACCCCTCCCAACCTTCCCGAAGCAGCTATAGGGCTTTCAATCCCCAGAGTCCCCTTGGGAAGGCAGGGGAGAGGCCGGCAACCTCCTGCCCGCCCGCCGCCCTCTCCGGCCTTCCCGAGGCGGCTCCAGGGTTTCAAAGCCCCGAAGCCCCCTCGGGAAGGCCAGGGAGAGGCCTACTGATCAGCCACCTGCCCACTGCCCTCCCTGAAGCAGCTCCGGGGTTTTCAAAGCCCCGGAGCCCCCTCAGGAAGGCCAGGGAGAGGCCCACCGGCCAGCCACCCTCCCCCGAGGCGGCTCCAGAGTTTCAAAGCCCGGAGCCCCCTCAGGAAGGCCGGAGCAGGGCCGGCCAGCCACCCTCCCCCGCCCGCTGCCCTCTCCGGCCTTCCCAAGGCGGCTCCGGGGTTTCAAAGTCCCGGAGCCCCCTCGGGAAGGCGGGGGGGGGGGCCTGCCAGCCAGCCACCCTCCCCAGCCTTCCCGAGGCAGCTCTGGGGCTTCTCGAGATCCTAACCCCCGCAAATGTGGAGGGACTACTGTACATATTTTGTACAACACACGCTCCATTATATTACTTCTGAACGAACAAGCCTAAATTGACAGGAAATATCCATAGCAAGGATGATGGAACAAAAGCTCAGGTTTTAAGCAGGGCTGGGGACCTGTAGTCCTACAAGGATTAACCCATTTGGTTACACTGGCTAGAACAGCAAGACCTTTGATGTCCAAAAAAAGAGGGAGGTGTCCCATCCCTGGATCAATGTAATAGGAAAACCTGATCCATAACTACTGCTTGAATCTTTCAAGTTTCATAAAACACTGTTTCAGGTCATGTTATACTGTAGAACTGTGGACATGTGGACACAACCATAAATTGTCTACAGAACTGTCAAGCACTTTTACAACCTTGAGGAAAAATGCCTCCAAGGCTGCTCTGGAGTAGTAGCTGTTAAGCAGTAATTGGCTCAGCAGGCACACCTTGCACATCAGCCATGGGCATCAGAAAATATCCTACCATGTCTATGATTACTCTTCTTTCCATGCACAATTAAAAATGGGGAGCAGTACCCCAACCTGTCATACACACTGCCTATCCCCACTAATACTGGAAATAGCAAATAATCCCAGAAAGCTGCTTTCATCCTCCTAAATCTCAAAATGCTATCCAGAAACCAATCCTTTTCTGAATATTACAGTCGTCCCTTCACATTTGCGGGGGTTACATTCCACGGACCCCCGCGAATGTGAAAAATCCGCGAATGACGACTGCCCTCCCCCTCCCCCACCATAGCGACCATGGGGCCTCCGGAGGCCCCATAGTTGCTTTCCCCAGCCTCCCCACTCCCTTCCTAGGCCTTCCCGGGGCCTCCGGAGACCCTCCCGAGGCCCCGTGGATGCCTCCCCAGCCCTCCCCCCTCCCGCCCAAGCCCTCAACGGGGCCTCCGGAGAGTCTCCGGAGGCCCCACGGAGGCCTCCCCGGCCCTCCCCACTCCCCCCAAGGCCTTCGCGGGGCCCCGCGGAGGCCTCCCTAGCCTTCCCCACCCCCTCCCCGGGCCTTCATGGGGCCTCCGGAGCGTCTCCGGAGGCCCCATGGAGGCCTCCCCGGCCCTCCCCGCTCCCTCCCAGGCCTTCATGGGGCCTCCCCGGCCCTCCCCCCTCCCTCCCCGGGCCTTCGTGGGGCCTCCGGAGTGTCTCCGGAGGCCCCATGGAGGCCTCCCCAGCCATCCCCCAGGCCTTCATGGGGCCTCCGGAGTGTCTCCGGAGGCCCCGTGGAGGCCTCTCCCGGCCCTCCCCCCTCCCTCCCCAGGCCTTCATGGGGCCTCTGGAGCGTCTCCGGAGGCCCCATGGAGGCCTCCCCAGCCCTCCCCCAGGCCTTCATGGGGCCTCCGGAGTGTCTCCGGAGGCCCCGCGGAGGCCTCTCCCAGCCCTCCCCCCTCCCTCCCCGGGCCTTCGTGGGGCCTAGCAAGGCCCCGCGGAGGCCTCTCCCGGCCCTCCCCCCTCCCTTCTGGGCCTTCGTGGGGCCTCTGGAGCGTCTCCGGAGGCCCCATGGAGGCTTCCCCGGCCCTCCCCACCCCCTCCCCGGGCCTTCATGGGGCCTCCGGAGCGTCTCCGGGGCCCCCGTGAAGGCCTCCCCTGCTTTCCCCCCTCCTTCCCAAGGCCTTCGTGGGGCCTCCAGAGGGTCTCCGAAGGCCCCGCGAAGGCCTCCCCAGCCCTCCCCCCTCCCTTCCAAGGCCTTCACGGGGCCTCCGGAGGGTCTCCGAAGGCCCCGTGGAGGTCTCCCCACTCCCTCCCAGGGCTTTCACGGGCCTTCCGGAGGCCCCGTGTCGCAGTTTTGGGGGGGCCCAGGGGGGCCCTCCCAAAACCGCGAATAATCAAAACCGCGAATATCAGATTCACGAATGTGGAGGGGCGACTGTAGTACCAGTCAATTCTAGACTTGTTCCTCTAAGATAGTTTCATTTCCAATAAGAACATGTGTGTCCAGTTATAAATTTCTCTCCCTGGCAACATGCCATAAGGTGTAAAAACTTGCTTACTCTCTCCTTTTTAAGTGTAAGATGAAAATTCTGAAGCTTTTTTTATAAAAAGGAATAACCAGAGGCCATACTTTGCACTGCAGTCCACAAACACAGCCATGCAAAGCCCTTTGACGGTAATTTTGTAATGTCCTACAGCTGGGAAATTTCCACAACATTTGGGGCTGGGTCATACATGCATGATCATTGCTCAGCTATTATACACATAATAATTAGGGACAGCTGAATCATGAACCACCTTTGGAAAACATTAAATTTGAAGTGATGTCAAGAGCTACAAATGTCTTACATCCGTTATTTGTGTAATGGCTCATCCACACATCCATCCACTCACAGGATGTTGCAATCATCAGCAGGTAAACACATCTGGGTGGACCAAACCTTAAGAGGAATGTATTTACATTTCCAAAGACACTGAATTGTCTGCTTTTAAGTTTGTATCACAGGTTTCTACAGATTCAAAACTGCTTTCTATGTTAGAGAAACAAAGGAACAGCATCCTCCATGACACCTGAAAGCAGCATTCCCCAGCTTGGCACCATCTAGATGTTTTGAATGAAAATTCCCATCGTACCCAGCAGCTTGACCACTGGTCAGGACTAACAGGTGTTGTGGTCTGAAGGGTGCAAGGTTGAGAAGGCTGCCTTAATGCCAGGACACGGAACAAGGAATATTTGGGCCTCCAAATGTCTTAGACTTCAACACCCAGAAGCCACAGCCAGAGGTAAAGGACTGTGGGAGATGTAGTCCAAAATACATGAAGGGTCAATTGTTCCAACTTCTGGCTTAGACCATCATCACTATGCCCAAAGAGACTCTGCTAGATGGAGGGGGAAATTTACCTTTACACCCCTAGAGGCTGGCTCCTCCAAGACAGGCTGGAGCTCAGGACCAGAGTAGAATGCGGAAGCTCGCATTGCGGCTGCCTCTACCGTACCTGGCCTGTGGATAAATAGAGGACTTCAGTTTTCAGCGCTGCAAGTCCTTGAAAGCGATAATTGCGTTAACCTAACAAAGGAGACAGCTTACATGGCTAAAACTTACCTGTCTGCAGCTGTACCCAGAAGAGAAATCCATGCCACAGGGAACCCCTTTGGGGATGCATGGCTGAGCAAGTCATCTTTTCTAAACAACCAAAAGTGGGATTGCCAAACATTTTTCCATTTGAAAAAGCCGAAGTGTCAAGAACAGAACTCTCTGGCAGACTATCTGACTAAACACCATAAAGCAGTAATGACAGGCAATTTATGTGTGTTACTTGAGGCCTGGTGGCAATGTGTCATACCTACCAGCGCAGGCTGCCCAGCACAAGGCTGCCAGCAGGTGTACCGAGTATGTGCAAAATGAGATACTCACTCCCCAATTTTTTGAAGCTCGCCTCCCCTTCCAGTGTAAAGCGTAAGGCATCCTTTCCACAGAGATGCATACCTAACCAAAAGAGCACCAGCAGCATTAGAAGCACTGGAAGGGAAAAAAGGACTGTTCCAGATTGACAGAAGAAAAGGCAGGACACAGCCCATCCAAAGTCAAGCATACCTTCATCTCATCATATTGGAGTCAAGTACAAGATCCACTGAAATCAATAGGATTTTGGAGTGCTCAACTTTGGATGGAACAAGTCAGATTTGTCCAATAGGCAGAATTTTCATAACCGATTAGCAGATGAGTTCCTAGCACCTTTGTGTTCCTAAGGCTATGCTGCTCTGCAGTTTTCTTCATGGTCTCACATTGTAGCCATTGCTACAAATGTTCACTCTACAGAGGTCACACCTACCAGTTTTATTATAGCCACGCCAGTATGAGCTTGCCATCCAAGCTGAATAGGGACCATGTGGCACTCCATACATTGTTGGACTGCAACTCTTGAGCATTCCTCATGCTGGCTAGGGGTTCTGCAACACTGCATTATTCCCACCCGTTTTAGCACAAGGCTGGGAAATCACACATTGTTCCACTCTAGCTTCTATCAGTCCAAGCTAGTCTGACCAGCAACAAGGTATGATGGAAGTAATAGTTTATCCAAATTTCGAGGCCATAAAATTCCCAACCTCTACTCTGACACCTATCCCTTCTGCAAGGATATCAAGATGTAAGCATGGTCCTCTATTTTAGAGCTCGAGAGACATTGTCTAATCACCAAACTAAACAGCTTTGAGATGGTTGTCAACAACTTGATTTGTTGATTTAAAAAATGCTTTACTGTGCCTTTGATCTATCTACCAGTAGTCCTAGGTGTCAGCCACAAAAAAAAAAAAAATGTTTGTCACAATCTGTCCATATCCTCTAGGCAACCATGAGGCCTGGAGAATTAAGTCCCAATCTATCAAAAGTAAATCACAGTTAAGTATCCGTGTTCATGCTTGCAGGACTCTAGCTGCAACCAAGTGGCACCCTTGATTGCATAACGAATATGAGCTAAACTGGGACCATTACCTAAAAGCCAGGACTTATATTTCATTACGGCAGGCAAGTGGGGGGGGGTCACGCGGCCCTTCAGATGCTATTGGATTGCAGCTCCTTGAATTCCTCACCATTAGACATGCTGGTTAAGGCTGCTGAGACTTGCAATCCAATAGAACCCAAAGGACAATACTATTCCCATTCCATTTTAATAGAATACCCCCCAAGGGGGTGCAAGTAGCCCCATATGACCTAGCTTTTTATCAGTATTCTTAAATTTGGCTCTTTTCCCATCATGTACAGGTACCCCAACCCAGAGAAATCAGGCACTGGGTAGCTGAGACATTGTTGTCATCAAGAAGCTTATTAACTGCACACCAACAAGCCACATTAAGGGGGGGGGGGAATTCTCCAGCCTCAGGAAAAAAAGTACTCACAAAAAGTTTCTGCTTGCAAAAAAGACAAGCTTACTTTTTAATTAAATGCATGTCCCTTATGTTTAAGCTAACAACTAAGTGACTGGGCAGTTGTATCGTAGAACAAAAAAATTTCAAACAAATAACTGAATGATATACAAGGAAAGTAATTTTTGGACAATTACTGATTTTCAGGTTTTTTCCACAGCAAGTTGGGATATGCTGTTTGTAATGACTCTGACATTTCCAGCTCACTGCTCACTTGGGCCTTAAAGCTGAGGTCATCAAGCAAAGAAAATATTTATTTAATTATTAAATAATTGTAAGAGACCAATTTCCAAGGCTAGCTAGGGAAAAAAACCCACACTAAGCATCTATGTATGACACCATTTGACTCTATATTTCTAAGTTCTTCCTGATGTTTAAAGGATTCTCCTTCCAAACATTCTTAGCCATGTGTCACTATGCTCACACAGCTTAATGACAATTTGTTCGTAATAAATGACTAGCTTGTTTGGACACTTGATAACACAGTATATGTACCATCTATTCCGCACTGACAGTGTCATCTAAAAATTCTGACACAAATGGGAGAATGACCTTTACATGGCGTCTAAAGCCAAGCTGTAACATGAACAGCTTGCAAGTTATCACAAGGGTCAAAAACCTGTTATATATGCATGTAGATATAGATGCAGTCCACAAACTCTATAAGGCCCTACAGATTGCATTTTGCACCAAATTCAAAAATTAGGAACACTTTTGACAATTTTTTGTGCAAATCACATTTCTACACAAGGCATCTTTGAAGTGATTCTTGGAGGATATATATGGGGTTATCCCATTCTTGCCCCCATCACAATCCTATGAGGCTGGTTCAGCTAGTCTGAAAGGAAACGATTTGGCAACTTCAGAGTTGGACAGAGGTTTGAAGACAAGTCAATGCAGTTTACTTACAGACTATACTACACCACACAAGCTGTACATGCAGCCTTGCATATTTTCCTTGCTCTGCTTACTGTTGCTGGACTAAAGGAAAACCACTCCTAAAAAGTGTTTTAGGTTCTCTTGAAGGATTTTCAGATAACTTTGCTATCAGCTCATAAAAAAGATCACAGAACCATGGAGTTGGAAGGGCCCACAAGGAATATGCCATGCAGGAATATGCAATTATTAAAGCACTCCTGAAAGATACCCATTCAACCTTTGTTTATAAAGTCCTCCAAAGGAGGAGAGTCCACCATCCTCAGAGGGAGTCTACTCAGCTCTCAAACAGCTTTTAGAGTGAATAGGTTCTTCTTGATGTTTAAAGGATTCTCCTTCCAAACATTCTTAGCCATGTGTCACTATTTCTCACACAGCTTAATGACAACTTGTTTGTAGGGTCTATGACCTTGGTCGAGCATGTCACTGTAATGTTCTAGCTATAAAATGGCTATAAAAATGACTTGGCATACGAGGCAGTTTAATGCGAGCCTTACCACTGGTTAAGCAATGATGCACCCATCAGTGGTGCAAATGTTTAAACCTAGATGAGGGAGTGTACTTTTGTATGGAAAAATTAGCAAGATCCCTTTCTGCAAAAGTTGAGCTCTGTGTGTAGCAGTACACACTCAACAAATTAACATCTAGCAAAATTAACTTGTATGGGAGGAGAATGACATTCTCCTTTAGGAGTAAAACTATAATTTTTTGGTACCAAATGCTGCTGCCCAGGGATAGTAGCCGTTAGCATTTTCTACTTCAACATCATTAAAATTTAAGTATTTAGCATTTTATAGGGCTCTGTATACATTATAATCTTTATACCCTGTAAAATGGGTCATGCTGTTATGTCCATACTGCAAATGAGTGAGCAGCTGAGAAAGTTCCTAAGGTGACCCCAAACGTTCAAGACTAGCACAAAAATATTAATGAAAGTCAGTATATTTCACTATATTTTGACCCAGCTTTCTAAGTCAGAATACAGACAAGTATTTTCTCTCTCAAAAAAAAAAATTATAGTAGGAATACTGCTATATTAAATGTTGATATTAACTGATGGGCCAGTTAATGCAAAGGCAAGCAAGCATCAGTTGGGTTCTCATTTCTAATTATGTTTAGAAAACGATGTAGCACAGCAATCCCTTTGATCTCCTGTGAGCTGCATCTGCTAGTTGCATATAGTGCACACTTTTAATAGGATATGATGCTTTCGTTGTTAATGGCTAGTTCTATTTCTCTTCATTCTAAAGCAAGCCAGCCTCACGCTTGTGCCTGAAGGTAGCGCTTCAAAAGAGGTGGCACAAATACCAGCCAGTACCAGAGAAGTGACATGTTACAAATCATCTTACATGCTGGAGCCTCCATTCCCTAATATATCCAATTTCAAAAAAGTATACAACAAATAGACACACTTGTTTTTTGTTTTTACTGTGTGTGTTAAGGAGGCCAGGTGCTACACTGTTTGACCACCAGGAATGCGACACTGCAGATTTCCCTCTGTAGATCCTACCCTGTTGTTTTTCTCCTGGTAACAATCAGAAGTATAACTTAAGCCAGAACAAACTGTTATGAGGGTTTGCTGTGACCTCTCATTTGAGTCCTGTGCTTTAAGTCCTGCTCTTTTTTGCCTGTATGAAATCAGTGTGTCCTAAGCACAACTTGTAATGTTGTGATGCTCACTCTGGCTTTCAGGGCCAAAAAAAAAAAAAAAAAAAAGCTGTTTTTCTGTAATGTGAAGAACCCAGCGTTTTAAGAACTGCAACAGTATAAAAGTCAAAACCAGACTATGCAGGAAATGTGGGTGGGTCATTGTTTCCTTCAAGAAAGAAAACGCCACCAACTTCTTAGAAAGATGAGTCACTGACCACAGCGGCCAAGGAAGGCTGCATCACTGTGCCCGAAGTTGGAAAGGATGGCAGACAACCTATTCGTTTAAACCTGGATCTGCCCCAAGCATGTACCAAACAGAGAGAGTGAGTTTGTATACATGCATGTATTAAATGACAATGAAAGGAATTGAAACCTTCCTGTGTTTGCAACTTCACTCTCCCCAAGCACTTTTTGCCCTCTCCACTTCACCCCCAGGAGTGCCGCTGAGATTTGACAACTCTGCAGAGGCATGCTAGGGTGGGAAAGAGAGCCCAGGCTCCCATTTGCTTTAAAAACTAGACAATTGCATCCAGTGGGAGAGAGAGCCAGTGTGGTGTAGTGGTTTTGAATGTTGGGCTAGAACTCTGGGAAACCAGGATTTGAGCATGACCTTGGGCAAACCACACTTTCTCAGCCTCTGAAAAAGGCAATGAAAGGAAGGCCTTCAAAAAAAAACATGCCAAGAAAAACCGAAGATAGTCATCATAAGTTAAAAGTCAAATTGAAGGCACATAATAACAACAATGCAGTGGGTGAAGTCAGAGCGCATGAGCTGCATGCTAGAAGGGCCCAGGTTCAAACCTCAGGATCTGGGCTAGCAGATGATAGGGAAACCCCAAGAGCTGCCTGCTGCTGATCAGAGCAGGCAATATACTAAGCCAAAGGTACAAATTCCTTTGCAGTGGTAATCTGCAGTGCATTATGGAAACTGTCACCATGAAGCACCAGCACTAATGAAAACAGTCCCCATACTCAACCCCCCCCCCTTTGCAGGAGAATCCAAAAATGCAGTAGTGATGTATCCCTACCTGCTCATGTACACATGCATGCATGCTTAGGAGGGATAAAAATCCTTGCTTGCTACATTCTCATAGGCAAAACCAAGAAACCACAGGTCCCCTTCTGCCCTGCCAAAAAGGCAGGAGAGATATTTTTGATCTGAGAGTTTTCACTTTCAAGAAAGCCTCACCACCTTTTTGACCCACTGGCTAGTCCTCTTGTGGTTGCTGTCTGTGTACGCACAGTTTGCTTCACAAAGGGAGAAGGCAGCAATTTTGTGCTTAAGACATTTCTGTGCAAATCATGGAACTGTTGTTATGAAAGGCAAAGTACTTCTCATCTTACAGTGGCCAGTGACTGGTCTAAACCTGAGCAGGCTTGTTTTCTGCTGCTCCAGATACTAGGACATGAAGCAATGGATTCAAATTACAGGAGAAGAGATTCCATCTGAACATTAGAAAGAACTTCCTGACAATAAGAGCTGTTTAGCAGTGGAATACACTGCCTCGGAGTACGGTGGAGTCTCCTTCTTTGGAGGTTTTAAAGGCAGAGGCTGGATGGCCATCTGTCAGGAGTGTTTTGATTGTGTAGTCCTGTAAGGCTGGGGGTTGGACTGGATGGCCTTCATGGTCTCTTCCAATTCTATGATTCTAAGATAGCCTCTCTTGCCAAGAACAAGAGATTTTGCAAATATTCTCCCCATTCCCAATTATGGTGAAGGTTGTAACTAACCTCAGAGGAAATGGGAAAGCCTAGAGGAAGGGCATGGACATGGCGGATAATGTCATCATCCCTACTAATGGAGAAGTCTCAGGCTTCCCACTACCCCACAGCTCCTAGAGATGCTTTGTGAGAAGCAGAGTCAAGCTTCATCAAGGCAGGACTTCTGCATCTAATTTAGCCCAGTGAGGGTAAGCAAAAAAATTCCTGCTCCCCTCACCTTCCTTCTGCACTAATTACTATTGCCAAAGAGAGGAAGACAGACTGTGAGTCAGATCCAACCCCTCCCAGGAGTTACCAGGAACACTCAGTCAGCAGAGAAGTTCCTCCAGCAGCTAGCAAGGGCTGCCTGGCCTCAGCTCAGCTTTATGCCCTGCATTACGTACCCTTTCGTCAATCGAATAATATCGCCTGGCTGGATGAGGCTGCCAAGTTCATCCCATACTGAGATGGTGATGCTGCCAGTCTTGTCTGCTACTTTGCAGGACCTCACCTCGTGCCCATCTTTGGTTTTGGTAACTCGTCCTGCAAGGGAAAACAATTTTTGGTGTGTGTGGGGGGGGGGAGAGAGAAGGAGGGAGAGAGGTGAAAAAAATAAAGAAGCCTCAAATCATGAGTATGAACTGGCCTCTTAAAAGTTTACTCAAGTCCCAAAGTGACTTAGGAAGAACTGCAGCACTTTATAGATGCATGGGGAACTTAACTGACAGAGGGGGAAATAACATGTGCAATATATATATATATATATATATACACACTGTATATACAAATGACCAAGTTTCAGATCAGGGAAGAATTTGCTTTCTATTGCCTAAAAACCCAAGTGTGTCGGGGGTGGGGAGGTGTATTTAAGGGCAGGGGAGGAGGAGGAAGAAAAGGTGGGGCAGAGCCTAGATTCCCAAACCTCTCCCTGGAACAAGTGACCACGTGTCACCAACTCCCATCCACACATATTAGCAGCTCTGGAGCTGAGAAAAGGAGGGGAGGGGAGAAGGGGGGGGCCCTAAGAGACTTTAGGTAAAAAGCTAAGGCGGTGGTTCCCAGGGGCTGCTGTTCTCTGCAAACGTCCCCCCACCCGCTCCAACTTACCGATCTCCAGCACAATAAAGACGACATTTAAATTTTTCAGCCCGGCCTTTATGTCTTTTATGAAGAGGTATGTTTCATTGGCCATGCTGGTGCTGCTGTGCTCAGGAGGAGGAGGAGGAGGAGGCAGATCGGGCAGGACAAAGCATCCCTTCACCCAGGGAGGGGGGCACGGAAAGAGTTTGGCCCCTTCCTCCAATAATTATTAGGGTTAGTCTTAGTGTGTGTAGTCTTGGGGAAGGAGGGAGGAAGAAGAGTTCCCTACCCTGGTTTTATGCGCTACGGGGGGGGAACACAAGAGGCCCCCTTCCCTAAAATGATGGCTGCTGCAGTCTCCCCCTCCTCAACAAAAAAAGGACCCCACAGGGCCGTCAAAGGGAGGCGCCTGGGCACTGTGGCCCGAACAAAACCAGGCTTCAGCCGCTGCCTCCCTTACTGGTGCAAATGGGAGGAGAACTGCTTTTTCCAGCTCCCTTCCCTTCCTTTTCCCAATTAAAAGCAGAGCACCTCCTCTCTTTCTTCTCCTTATAATTATTTTACAAGGCGTTTTCCTTTCCTTTCCTCCCTCTTGCACCCCACCCAGCACCCACCCTCCCTCTCCTTCATACAAACAAATATCGACCCTCCCAACTCTTGCAAACGCTGCCCTCTCTCTAAAGTCAGCATGTGCTGCGCTCTGCTTTTATACCCACCAGGGCCGGCTCATTTGCTCCGCGCGAAGGGGGGGAGGTAAAAAGCCAACCACGAAACTACGACACAGGAAATGGGTTGGGCGGCTCGGGTCTGCCGCTGCTGCCGCGGTTACGTTTCAGTTTTTTACCCCCTGCGTGGCTCCCATGCTCTGAACCGCAAGGGGAGAGATTTTAAAAAGAAAATGTAGGGTGGGAGACCCCCCCGCGGGCGGAATGGAACCGGCCATGCAACGCGGAGAGGCCGGAATGGGACTGTGAGTGTGAGCGGGCGCCTCGTGAGGGGAGCCGATTGGCTGGCGGGGGTTCTTTTGTCCTCTGACCTAGAAGGCGTTTAGAGCCGCTCCTCCTCGGGGCCCCTCCCTTCTCCCCCTCCCTCCCTCCCTCCCTCCCTTCTCTAGCCCCCTCCCCACTTTGGCCCAGGCTCCCTGTGAGGGGGGGTGTCGGGCTCCAGCCTCTGCCTCCCCTCTTTTATTATTATTTTTAATTAAATTTTTATTATTATTTTTCTTTTCCAAATATGTATAATTGCAATGTGTAACGTCTGCTTTTAGTATAAAGGTGTAAACATAATGTTCATTGGAAAAGGGGAAAAAGAATGATTATAGTGTGTTTAGATGAAGAGGAAAAATGTATTAGTGTTAGGATAGGTAGTTTTATTTTTCTGTTATTATTTTGAATTAATTTTTTATTATTATTTTTCTTGTCCAAATATGTATAATTGTAATGCGTAACTTCTAATTTTAGTATAAAGGTGTAAATATAATGTTCATTGGAAAAGGAAAAAAAGAGTGATTATAGTGTGTTTAGATGAAGAGGGAAAATGTATTAGTGTTAGGATAGGTAGTTTTATTTTTGTATTATTATTTTGAATTAATCTTTTATTATTATTTTTCTTTTCCAAATATGTATACTGTAATTGTAATGTGTAACTTCTGATTTTAGTATAAAGGTGTAAATATAATGTTCATTGGAAAAGGAAAAAAGAGTGATTATAGTGTGTTTAGATGAAGAGGAAAAATGTATTAGTGTTAGGACAGGTAGTTTTATTTTTGTATTAGTAAGAAAAGAGGAATATATATATATATATATAGTGTTATTGTTACGGCCTTTTGCAGTCGGGTGTATTTTTCAGTAGAATGGCCTTATTTCAGTAAAAAAATTACTAATTCACATACACACACACACACATTCCTTGGAGGACGGTATTGCAGGCTCAGCAAGCACCCCACAAAAGGAAGGGGCCATAGGATGGCAAGGTTTTGACAGATAGCCACCCCACCCCACCAGGAAGAGTAGAGACCACAAAAATATAAATATAAATATAGATATATTTATACACACATTCATACATACATAAGTTGTCCCTCCATATCCACGGATTTGGTATCCAAAGATTTAAGTATTCATGGCTTGAAAATATTCTTTTAAAAAATTATTGAATTGGTTGTTCAAACAAGAGTGACTGCGCATTTCTGCATATATATATTTTAAACAACTTCATGAGAAACAGCAAAGGCTGTTATCACAGAGTACATGGAGGTTTGGGCAAACTTCCTCCTTTCGAATAATACGGTGAATCCCCACGGGATCACATCAGGACAAAAGGTATTCCCTTCGCATTCTGTGTGGAGTTTTTTCATCGTCTAGACCACAGCCAAGTGCTGTAGCTCCATCCTATGGAATCCTGCGGTTTCTCTGCCAAAGAGTGCTGGTGCCTCAAAAAACTACAGTTGTGCTCCTCCATTTCCACGGATTTGGTATCCATGGATTTAAGTATTCACGGCTTGAAAATATGCTTTAAAAAATAATATTTCAAAGAGCAAACCTTGGTTTTGCCATCTTGCTGTGCCATTGCATATAATGGGACTTGAGTATTCACGAATTTTAGTATCCATGGGGGTCCTGGAACCAAACCCCAGCGAATATTATATATATATATATATATATATATATGTGTGTGTGTGTGTGTGTGTGTGTATATGTGTGTATATATATATATATATACGGTATATATATATATATACACCAGTGTTTCTCAACCAGGGTTCCCTGGAACCCTAGGGTTTCCCTAGAGGTTGCTAGGGGTTCCTTAAGAGATTGTGATTGTGGAAAGAAAGCAATAGCAGTACAGTTGCCCCTTCATATCCACATTCTATGGTATTTGTTAGTGTTCTCCAATCCAAGTATTAAACCAGGGTGGCCTTGCCTAGCTTCCAAGATCACAAAGGACCTGTTGCCTTTTGGGTATTCATGTAAGAGACCCTGCTTAGCTTTCATGAGCAGATGGGGTCTGGTACCTTTAGGGTGTTATATTCTCCAGCAATCCTTTTGTCGCTCTTCCTGCAAAGAGGCCTTTAAGATTCACTTTGGATAGAGAAATGTTTATATCAAATGATGAACCAAAATTTGTTGCTATTATTTTATTGCCTTCCTTGCTCCCCACTGGCCCAGGGCCATGAGGGGTGGGGTGGGAGGTTAATGAGCCTAACTTGATTGTCTGCAAGGCCTTCCTCTATGAAAAACTATATGCAGACTACATGATTCTTCTAACATCCTCACTTTTCTTCCCACCACTACTCCCCTGCATGTCTCATTTTAACATTTTTGCCTGATTGAAGAACAGTGGCTGCTGCCACACTGCAGAAATAATGCTGTTTGACACCGCTTTAACTACCATGGCTCAATGCTATGGAACTCTAGGATTTGTAGTTTTGTGAGATATTTAGACTTCTCTGCCAGGGAGCTCTGGTGCCACAACAAACTACAAATCCCAGGATTCCATGGGATGGAGCCATGATAGTTAAGGCAGTGTCAAACTGCATTATTTCTGCAGCGTGGCAGCAGCATCTGTTTCAGAAGTCCTAGCCACTACTAATGCTCAAGCCACTACACCACTACTCCCTCCCTCCCTCTCCTGTGCTTCAGACTGGACTATGGGCCTCTCCGGAGGGCTTGTCCCTTTCTGCAGAGGACAGTGAGTGTTGTTTGTGTGAAGGCTTCAGAGTGGGGGGAGATATTTGGAGAAAACCTTTCTCTGGTTTCTTTGTAGGGACATGAGTATTTTTCCCCCCAGTGGGTTCAGCTGCAGTTTTTTCCCCTGAGCCCTCACATTTCTAGGTACTGCAGTATTCTTGTGCAGAATCCATCTTGTATGTGTTTTTCCCTTTGCTTTTGCTTTTCTGCCTTCTGTCTTAGCAAATCTGCTCACCCAACTGTCCATTCATCCCACTCTTGGCAATATGAGGAAGCTGAGACTGCTGAAAGCTCTGTACACATACTCCGCTTTGGGGGCTATCTGATTTCTCATAATTATCATGTATCCAGAGGCACACACCTTTAGCTTATTCAGCTGCTACCCAGAGATAAATGCTATGGCAAAAGCCTAAAGGACTGGAATCAAGGAGATGAGGTGGTGATTGTTGTTTTCATTAAGGCCACGTTTGTTATATCTTTCCTGATTTCTGACAACTCCTGCTCGGTTGCAATCCAAGATCCTACATATGCTTGGGGACTGTTCCTCCCAACTGAGATAGTTGGAGGGTACGCCATCATGTCTAAAGTGCTGGTTTTAACTTATGAAGCCCTAAATGCATCATGCCCTGGCTATCTGAAGTAACAGATCCTCCCATACAATCCTTCCTGGGCTTTGAGGTCTTCGGGAGAAGCCATTTTCTTAGTTCTGCCACTCTCACAGGAATTCCCTGTTAGGAATCTATGAGAGGGCCCTGTCAGTGGTTGCTCCAAAGCTCTGGAACTCCCTTCCTAGCGAGGCGAGACTGGCTCCTTTCTTGTTTTTCTTCCTTCGGTAGTTTAAGACTTCAAGGAATTGCCTGTTCACAAAGAGCTTTTAATACTATCTGTAGTGTTTTTTTAATTTTCCCCCATTTTAATAGATGTGTTCTAAATTGTTTTTAATGCTATACAGAGTTTACAGTAATGACATTTTAATAATAACTCCTTGTATGGTTTCGTACAGGCTGAATACCAGTTGTTCGAGTTCAGCAGCAGGGAAGGGCCATTGCCTTCAAGGCCTGCTTGTTGGCTTCCCAAACACATCTAGTTGGCTACTGTGGGAAACAGGATGATGAGCTAACTAGATCCAGATGGAAATCCCATGGCTCTCCATACTACAACTCCTAGTATTTCTCACAATCAACTATGCTGGCTGGGGCTACTGGGAGTTGCAGTGCAATGATTTCTAGAGGCCTCGTGTTTCCCACCGCTGCATTAGACGGGCTCTGAGCTTGGAAAAGTTATACTTTTTTGGAATACAGTTCCTCATAATCCCTCAGCCACATGCTAGCCTGTGCTAGCTGGGGTATTTGAGAAGTTGTACTTCATAAAAGTAACTCTGTGGGTTTGGGTGGATCTGCTTTTGTCTGGCCCAGCAGGCTCCTTCACAGAATCACAGAACTGTAGAGTTGGAAGAGACCACAAGGGCCATCCAGTCCAACCCCCTGCCATGCAGGAAATCACGATCAAAGTATCCCTGACAGATGGCTATCTAGCCTCTGTTTAAAGACCTCCAAGGAAGGAGACCCCACCACGCTCCAAGGGAGTGTGTTCCACTGCTGTACAGCTCTTACAGTCAGAAAGTTCCTCCTAATGTTGAGGTGGAATCTCTGTTCCTGGAGCTTGCATCCATTGTTCCGTGTTCTAGTCTCTGGAGCAGCAGAACATGGAACAATGGATGCAAGCTCCAGGAACAGGTATTTAGGCCCTAAATACCCTAATTCTCTATAAATACATTGTAGTAAAATCAAAATGTCTTTATCAAACTGGACTCAAAATTGGAGGTCTCTCTCAGATTCATGGTGATAACATAAGCTCTGTGTTTATACCCACTACTTCTGCCCAACACACATTACAGATCAGGTCAAACTTCACCTCCTCCATAACGTAACACTTTGACCTAACTGTAGCTTCTGAGCCTAACCTACTTCTCAGGCTTATAGGATAGCCCTTTTTAGTAGGATATTGTGTTTCTTATTTTATTTTATTTTGATGGAAAGAAGCAACTGGCGTCACAGGGACTCATTCCAATGGCTGCTGCAGTACCTTCTTCTTGTACTGGCCCTACTGGAACAGACAAGACTCTGTCCTCTCCTCTCTTGCTGGTGGTGGTGGAATGTAATTGAGTACAGTTGTCCCTCCATATTCACGGAAATGACATTCATGGATTTAAGTATTCATGGCTTGAAAATATTCTTTAAAAAAATAATAATCCAAAAAGCAAACTTTGATTTTGCAATCTCAGTGAGCTTACCTTAAGAATGTTATTTTTGTTTTAATTTCAGTGTAAATACCTCCCCCCTCCAAGAATCTTGGAACCATAGTTCAGCTAGTGTGTGATATTAGAGATTGTCCACACTCCCAACAACTGAATGGCTCCTGTGACTGTTTTTAAGTAGAAAAAGTAGACTCAGAATAATTTCTGAATTAGAATGTTGCACATTGTGAAACGCTTCTCAGTCAAGGAGTATATCTACACTATATAGTTCTAGTATTTTGATACCACTTTAACTGTCATGGCTCCATCCTATGGAATCCTGGGACTTATAGATTGTGATGAGTACTTAGAATGCTCTGCTAGAGAGAGACCTAGTGCTATAGCTAAAAGGAATGTGATAGGGATCTTTCTAGCAAATAATTCTAAGTAATTCAACAAACTACACATCCCAGGATTCCATAGGATAGAACAAGAATGAAGGGAACAGTAGGTCACCAATAGTAGTGTTACCTGAATTGTGTGGGGTCCATGAAGAATCCACTCATGTTCAAATATTAATATGGGGAATTTTAGTTAACACAATATGGTAGCAAGAGGCCAGATAACTATGGGGCCTTTTTGACCTATATACTAACTGATTAGACTCAAAGCCAGGAAATATAAGATGTTTTTTATTGAAAAATAATCTCAGAAGCATTCACACCAACACTCAGGCTTCAAGCAATCACACAAGGCTAACAAAAAAAAAATAGGAGAAAGTATTGAGACAGAGGAATAGATTTTGGGATGAGGGGCTATACTGTACCTATCCGATGAGCAAAGATTTGTGTAGCAGAAAATAGATGGAGCTCTGAGGGTCACATAGCAGACTGACAAAGTGATGAGAAGTATGAAGACTGTGTGCACTTTGGCTGTGTTTTGGAGTAATATTTGTACTCAATATTTACCTGTAAGGGATGTTATGAGTGGAAGACAATGTTAGATGGAGTTTCCCACATTTCAACAAGGGAAGCTCTAGCTATGCTAACAATTGCTAATGGCTGAGACATTAAGTCTGACGGGCATCAGGCATCCTTCTAGTTTTGAGGAGAGGAGTGCAAAGGAAAACCAGTTTGCAGAGTCCTGAGTGTTCCGGCCACTTGATTGAATTAGTGAATGGTGTTGTCTATAAGGTTAAAAAAAAAAAAACGAACGGCATGTGAACGTATGGCAATCCATTCAAATGGCCATTATCACAAATATGTGTCATTCGGAAGGGGGACAGCAAAATCCACTGTAAAGTCCGTGTGCTTCATATCCAGGGCGTCATATGGATTTTTTAAAAAGCTCTGTACAATATGCAAATGTGTAATTGTTTGAACACTCACATTCGCACAGATACGAACAGGCAGTGCAATCTGATTGGCTGGATGAGGATGGGGGGTGGAGCTAGCAAAGACGGAAAGCAGACGCAGTCACCATGTTGGGTTTTCGACTAAGCGATAGTCTGGTAAGTTAATCAAATGGTGATTTTATACTTCTTAAAATTTCTTTATTTGTAAATACAAAGTGTTGCTTGTGCACACCTTGGGCAATTGTTTTTTTTAAAAAAAAAACAGTTGGCAGCGGCAGATTTAAAATCATGTGTAAATCACTCACAGCAGCCAGCTGACTAGGGGGTCATGCAGAGTTTGGGGGGGGGGGTTCTTTGGCTGTGTAGGCAGTTCACATCATTGCGAACTCCTGCCTTTCCGAACGTGTTCGTATTTTTCCCCTCCTATAGACAAGACCAATGACTCACTTCCAGGTGCATCCAGGAGAATTAGCATATTCTGCCCGAACTACCTGTCCAAGGGGGGTCCGCATAATTGCTACCTGGGCATGTCCGTTTTAGGAAATTTTTGAATGACCTCTTTCTTAGGTTTTAAGCAAACCTTCACTCAGTCCCCATTTCTAGGGAAGTCCTGGTCTACTGTTAACCGTTGTGAAGCACCAATCAATGAGCCAATTATGACATATAACCAATTGATGAGTTATTGGAAGTGTGGGGTTGTCAGGGCAGATAACAATCATCTTGCATTTACCATTGTCATGAATGTAATACATGGATTGTATACCAAATGTATCTGAAACAATTCTGATCTTTTGAACTGATGATATATTTTCAATGTGCCTGCTTTGGTATTGAACAGTATGTCATTAAATCCCTGGCTTGAATTAAGAATTTATGTTGGATTGAATTTTACCACTATCACATTTCTTGTTCTGACTGAGAATACTAGCTCTAAAAAGTATCTGGAAAAGAGGAGATGATGATGATGGTGGTGGCGTTAAAATAAAAGAAGGGATCTTATATATCTCCAGTATTAAACAATGGTTTGACACCATGTCAGAATCTCGTTCTTACTCTTTACATGGAATTGATGTGGAATATAATTAGAATAAGACCTTCTTGGGGGGAATTTTACAGTTTCTGTCTTGAGAAAACGCTTAAAATCCATAAAATCCATTTTAAGTTATGAGGAATGCTTATAATCTTATATAGCATGATTTTTCAAAGCAAAGGTTACCTACGGATGTGCTAAGCATACCATCTCAGGATCTGGTTAGATACCAACAGTTGGCAGGATGGAGCTATAGCTATTCCATTCTTGCACTTTAAGAGATGAAAGGAAACATCTGTTTAAAAGATCCTTCGAGGGAAGAATCAAAGAATGTTTTATTTGCAACATTTTGTAAGAGAAGGAGCTAAAGATTTTACTCTTACCTGTCAGACATTTGACCTTGAGGCCCCCTTGGAGATCGCTTTCAGGTTTTCTTGGTTGCCAGGGCAATTATTTTGCCAAGATACAACCAGCTTCCTTCATTATATGCATTAGCACTCTAGTGCTAGTATTTAGCAATATAAGATATTTCAGACCCTTCATCTTCCTTCTTTCACGCTGATGTCCTATTTACATAATCTAAACAGTTTTAAACTCCCTAGAATATTACATTCTTGGTGCAAATTGGCTCTGTACTTTTGAATCAATCGGAAGATTGTTTTTTTTTAAAAAAAAAACATTTCAAAGTAAAAGAAAATTCTAGAGGAACTTCTGAAACTCCTGAGAGGACTGGGAGGTTAAAAATAACAACCGCAAAGCTTCAAAGCGTTCAATGATTTGTTCTCTGCAGTGGTTACACTTTGTCTGGGCTGTATCACAGCAACTGACTGTTCACAAGATGGAATGCTCCCAAGCATAGACACACCAACATTTAGAAAAGTTTTTTTAAAAAGATTACAACTCCCAGAAACCCCAATGCAACATGACCACTGGCTCTGTTGGCTAGGGATTCTGGGAGTTGTAGTAAAAATTTGTTTTCCAAGTCCCCTATCTCTCTCATTCACACAAGTGTACACCAGCCATTCCTCTGTTAGGGAGAAGGCTAGGCTGGTAAGAGGAACCCAAACCTGTACTAGTCATCCACAGGATGTCTAAATTAGATGTACTAGCTCTGTTCCCATAGGGTTTTAGCTGATTATGCCCAGGAAGACATAGCCCATGACACTCCATGACACTTCACAATACCTGAATGAGTAGTGATGACTTCAAAGCCATGTCCTCAGTGGGCACATGGGGAGTGAAGGTCTAGAGATTTCAATCACAATGGGGTAAAGCACTGAGTCCCAGAAAGAAAACCCAAGGCCTTTTCAGCCTTACCAGGTCATCATGTCAAGGGCTTCCAGAGGAGACAAACTTCTGAGTGACCTGGGTTACAAGCTGGGGCAGACACTGGGGGAAGGCAGCTATTCCAAGGTGAGAGTGGCCACCTCTGCCAAATACAAAGGACCCCTAGCCATCAAAATGGTGGACCGACGCCGGGCACCCCGGGATTTTGTCGAGAAGTTCCTGCCACGGGAGCTTTCCATCTTGCGTGGGATTCGACACCCACACATCGTCAGAGTCTATGAGTTCATTGAAGTCTGCAACGGGACACTCTACATCGTGATGGAAGCAGCCTCCACGGACCTGCTACAAATGGTGCAGCAAGTGGGGAAACTGCCCTGCGCTCCTGAAGCCCGGGACATCTTTGCCCAGGTGGTGGGTGCCGTCCGCTATCTCCATGACCGGCATTTGGTGCACCGGGACCTCAAGTGTGAGAATGTGCTGCTTGCATCCGATGGCCGACGAGCCAAACTAACCGACTTTGGCTTTGGCAAAGAGTCCCGTGGGTACCCAGAACTGAGTACCACCTACTGTGGATCAGCTGCCTATGCCTCCCCAGAGGTCCTTATGGGTATCCCCTATGATCCCAAAAAGTATGATGTATGGAGTTTAGGTGTCATGCTGTACGTGATGATAACTGGCTGCATGCCCTTTGATGACAGCCACATCCATAGCATGCCCTGTCGCCAGAAGAAAGGGGTTATGTTTCCAGAAGATCTGCCCTCTTTATCTGAGCCCTGCAAAGCTCTGATTTCTCAGCTGCTCCAGTTCAATCCAGAATCCCGGCCCTGTGCAGGACAAATATCTAAGAATACTTGGCTGAAGGGGGAAACATAAATGGGACAGCCTTGCTGACCCTGGCGTTGGGGCCAGATGCTTCACGTGGGGTGAAGGGGGATTGTCCTGTTAACAACACAACTGTATTGCTGTGGAAAAGTAGTTTCTGGGATGTTGACCTTGGGAAGAAAGTGGGCAAATGGCTATGGAGGGGGAAAAACTAAAGAAAACAATTCCAGTTTAAGTTCCTCTGAAATTAAGGAACTTTCTTCCTAACATATGTATTTACATTTGAGGTGCTAATGAGATCTTTTAAACCCTCTTTCATGTGTCAGTGGTCATTCTGTTTTCACCATGTACTTGTGTGAAAGGAAAGGCATGTGTCCTATGGACAATTGGCCTGTGTGTATCTATGGGCAGCTTACCTGTATCTATGTAACTCGTCTATGTATATTTATTTAGGGAAGTCGCCAACACAGGGCCCTTTTACACTGCACATTTACAGTGTTATGATTCCACTTTACTTGCCATGGCAACCTCCTATGGAATCCTGGGATTTTCAGTTTGGGGAGGGGCCTTTAGACTCCTCAGCCAGGGAGATCCTCTGGTACCTCTGAACAAACTACCAATTTTAGGATTCCATAGGATTCAGCCATGCCAGTTAAAGTACGTAGAATCATAATGCTATAACTGTGCAGTGTGAAAGGCCCTGTGATGCAAAGAAAGACCCCCTTCCCTGGTCAGTCACAATTAGAGGACCACTGATGTATGTATTGCTCCAGCAGGCATTGCATTATATTTACTTATACTGAGCTACATTTGCCATTTAACTGCCAGTGCTTCCAGCCTGGAGAGATACCGTACTCAAATTGTCTGAAGGGGAAGAGAGAAGTAAGGGAATCTGTTCTGTATGCTGGCTTCTGATAGCTGTAATTTTTACTTCTTGGGTACTTGACCAATTTTGAAAATGTTATAACAATTTGTATAATTCTTCTAATCCAGGGATGAGCAACCTGATGCCCTCCAAGTGTTTTGGACTACATCTCCCTTTATCTATTGACAAAGCACACACAGAGATCACCTGGGGTCCTTTCACACTACCCAATTATAGTGTTATGATTCCACTGGCTGCCAAGGCAACACCCTATGGAATCCTGGGATTGGCAGTTGAGGGAGGGTCATTTAGCATCCTCAGCCAGGGAGCTCCTCTGGTGCCTCTGACCAAACTACAAACCCCAGGATTCCCTAGGAGACAGCCATGCCAGCTCAGCTTCGAAGCAAGCATCCTGTTAGTGACATATGCAGGTGTAAGCTGCATTAGGCATGCAGAGTGACTTCTGAGAGCAATGCACAACTGTCGTATCCAGCTGGCAGCAGCTTAAGTGGAGCTCTACATGTGGAACCGTGGCACATGCAATAGTACATTAAAGTTCACAGACTTGTGTGTGAGCAATTATGCACTGCATATTGCCCTTGCGCAACAAGGTGTCAGGTGTGCGCATTGACCACTGATTCACATATGTTGCACTAGGTTGGTATTCAGTATAAGGATTAAGGAATGCAGGCATAACACAACTCTGTCAGTGGAAATTTAGGCTAAGTTGAGGTGATGTAGGAACTCAGCTGTCGTCTCCAAAAATAACTATTCTAAGCTTTGCACAGAGCAGAATGTGCTCCATCAAGGAAGGGTAGGGTTGCCAGATTTCAAGGCCTGGTCCTGAATCTCCAGCTTCATGGGTCATCTCCAAGTGGGAGAAGAGGGCTCCATTTTGACTTCTGGGGTGTGCCCCAATTCAAATGCGTTGTTCAAATGCGTTGGAATGTGTATTTCCACATATTTTTAAAGAAAACTTCATGAGAAACAGTGATGGCTGTTATTGGGAAGTACATGGAGTTTTTGCCCACGCCCCTTTCAAATATGGTGAATCGCTGCAGGAGCTCATCTGAACAAAAGGTATTCCCTTCTCATTCTGTTAAGATTTTTTCCCACCAGCTAGATAACACCCTGGTGTGGTACCCCTTCACTTGTGTAGCCCTAGGCAGCTGCCTGTTCTGCCTGAGGTCAGGTTTTGCACAGGGATAAGCAGTGCAAATAATCATGCTTAAAACTCCTTATTGGATTTGAAAGCGAACTATGACATTAGCCATTTTGCATGTACTAGAATGTTTTGAATCAAACATCCCTAAATCAAAGGTACTGGAAAGATGTGTGTTGCATTAGAAAATGTATATACAGACACACAATTCGTACATTGTATGTGTGTGTGTGTTTTTAAAAGGCAGGCTGTCACATGAATGTTCTTCCTTCTCCCCGGCATACTTTCGGCTATGAGACAAAAGCTAATCTGAAAAGGCCTTAGGTAAGATCTATGGTCTGGAATCTTCATTTCTACACTCAGAAGAATGCAGATGGCAGAAGCAAACCTTGGAAATCTTTTTTTAAAGTAATTAATTCCTGTTACTCATTATCATCAGCCATCCTGTTTGAAGCTGGTGGAGCGGAAAGCTCCGTTGGCCTACTTAACATGGGATTGTGGGAACAATGGAGGCAGCCAGCCCAGCAGCATTGCAGGCAGTTTGGCTGGTAGCTTCTGGTGCACCCCACAGCCAATCGGGGACTATTTCTGGTCATGAGGGGCAGAGCTGCGCCTAGGCACCGGATGGCCTGTAAACTCGGCAACTATGCCACCAGGCAAACCAGGAACTGCAAGCTGATAAAAAGCATAATCCTTGGCTCAGCCAGGAGCTGTGACAGTATCATGGCCTGATAGGCTCTTGGCTATATTATTTAAGAAATTATTAAATGCCATTTACACATTACCATCTTGTTGTTGTTGTTTTTTTAATCACTCATTGTGTTACTCTTTACTTTTACATTACATTTCATTAATTTTTTTGAGGGAAATTTAAACTTGATCACAGAATGGAGCAAAATCTTGGCAAAATGACTTTATAAATGGTTTTTACAGTAACGTTTAAAAGTAACTAGAATCACTTATTCATTATACTATTGAAGTAATGCTGCTTCCCCTCCTTGCATTACTTTTCATGTTTAACGTCATTATGCCCCCATTACCAAATTTATTTCTTTTTTTTAAAAAAATGTAACTTATCATTGTGTTACCCTAGGAGGTGGGTAGGGATCATTGGAGTCCCACCTGCCATGCCAGTGTCTCCTTGAGATTTGAGGGAATTATAAAAGGAGGCCTGCTAAAGGAGGGTAACTCTGGGAATCTTTTCACCTATGTATACCAGTACTAACTGTAGAGAGTACTCCAGTTGAAATTAAACAAAGGAGATTTTCAGATGGGGCCAAAATGCCCCATTGCTGCCCTGCCATCTCCTCTCCTGTTCCTGCAACAGAATGGAGGTAAATGTTCACACACTTACCTCCATTCCGCTGCAGGAACAGGCATCCTCCCTCCTTTCCAACCGGCCATAAATGCAGCCGTTGTAAGGCTGCTTTTATGACCGGCCAGGGAAAATCCCACTTGATCTCATGAGAGAACAAATGGGAGGGAAGTTCAAAGTAAAAAAAACCCCACATCTGTCAAAGACAGGGGTAAAAAATAAAAAAATAAATTTAAAATAAAACAAGGAACCTGGGGGGCGGGGGTGGCACTTACCTGCCTGTCCCAATCGTGGCAGGAAGTGCCTGCCACAGAGCTCCTCCCCCATGCCTGTCATCGCGGAACAGGGACGGGGCTCCATTTCCCACATCCCTGATTCCATGACAGGCACAGAAGGGGTGTTCTATTCACGATTTTTCGTTGTGAATAGAATATCCCGGGAGCAGGATGGAAGGGGTCGAAATTGTCTGAACTACAGCCCCTTTATCGACCCTGTTCCATGCCTACCCCGCAGTATAAGCCCCATCTGAAAATCTCCAAAGTATTTTATAGGAATTAACACAGGGGATACACTATCCTACACAAACATACATGCTTAAGAACCATACAAGACTGTTGAAAAGAAAAGCAGGAAGGGTTGGATAGAGAGAAGTCCAAGGTAGAAAGGCGATAGATTTTCCTTGGATTCTTTCCGGGCTGTGAGGCTGTGTTCTGGAAGAGCTTATTTCTGATGTTTCGCCTGCATCTGGGGCTAACATTTCCGCCAGCCACAGATGCAGGCGAAACGTCAGAAATAAACTCTTCCAGAACACAGCCTCACAGCCCGGAAAGAACCCAAAGAAAATCTATGGATGCTGGCCATGAAAGCCTTCGACTTCACACAGAAGGGCAATAGTTACCAGTCTTGGAGAAAGAGAGCTGCGCAGTGGAGAGACTCCAACAGTGTCTCAGGGTGGCACAGAAGATCCAGTCCATTGAGAAAGAAAGTGGCAAGGCCAGTTCATGATACACCAGCTGCGATAGATGGAATGGTTGCTTTGGCCTGTGGCACACGTGGTTAGGGTCAGATCTAGGATATTTG
This sequence comes from Gambelia wislizenii, assembly GCA_030847615.1. Taxonomy (NCBI): domain Eukaryota; kingdom Metazoa; phylum Chordata; class Lepidosauria; order Squamata; family Crotaphytidae; genus Gambelia; species Gambelia wislizenii. The sequence goes on from JAUMIR010000001.1 coordinate 264,539,895, forward strand.
TACCCTATTTCATACCCTGGAGGGGTGTACTAGTTATGACAGAACCTAAATGGTTTTCTCACAGAACGAACAAAAGGGTCCAGAACAAGCTGATTGCCTTAGCAACTGAGTGACAAAACACTGATGGGATTTGCGACAACCTCTTAATGTTCAGATGGATAGGGTGCATAGGAAAGATTTCTTTAGGGTATGGTTGAGGGATGGTCACTGATTGCATGTTTGGAAGGATTAGCATAGAGCCATTAATGACGAGGATTTCTGCATGATCCTATCTGGGTTTTCCCACCATCATGATTCTGGACACGTCTCATGTCATTGTGACTTCGACTGTCCTCCAGTCAGTTTGACCCTGAACAGTGTCTGGTCAGTGTGACCCTGAAAAGTGGCCAATATGTGCAGTTATGAAATAGGGGTGGTAGGGTATGCTAACAATTGTTTATGTCTTACCAGTATTATTTTCAAACTCTAGACATACAAAATATATTTAATTAGAAGAAAAAATAGTATTAAATTAAAGCCTCCCAGCCTGCTAAGAATTAATTAATTGTTATTTGAAAAGATTTATTTATTTTTCGGCATTAAATATGATTGTCTTAATTGTAACTCTTTGGGGTTTAGATAAGAGACCACCTACAAATACCAGGTCCTATAGGCTACAGAGGAAGGAACGGGCAAAACCACCTCTGAGTATTAAGAACACCTTATGAAATACATGGGGTAGCCATCAGTCAACAAGCAACTTGAAAGAATGTATGCACACACAAGTCACGTGACACATGCAGAGTCAAAATATCACTGTTGCACAACAGACATATTCTGCTGATAGCAGTGGAAATGGCCTTGTCTTGGAAAGTTGTGCATTTTGGTTGTGCATCCTATATTTTGCATTGCAGCTGTCCATTGTGTATTGTGCATTGCCCAATAGTACCCAATCAGTGACATGTATTGCACAATGTTATTATTCTGCATGGGGGTTGTGTAATGCCGCTGTGGTAAATGTCCACACACAGGTATTTACAGCTAAAGCGATGTTGGATTGGGGTCTAGGTTAGTCAAATCTACTGTATCAGTCAGTGATGTGCTTTGGAGGGCAATTCGTGTCACTGGTTTTCAGGGGCAGATTAAGATTTTTAATTTTATTTAAGATTTTTTCCCTGGGGGAACAAGAAAAGGGGGGTTGCGATGCATGTGGCCCAAAGGCTACATTTTACCCAACTGTAATCTAGATTAATGTTCAAATAGTTCAAAAACTACATTTGGATATTTTTCCCCCTCCTTCTTCCTATTAAACAATATTTTGACTTTTGTGTCCAGCTTTACGGATCTTCTTTCCAAAGTTAAGCACATGCTGTAATAAAGGACTTCTAAGTGAATGTGTTTGACCACTAAGGCTGCCCAGAGAATCAATAATCTTTGCCCACTTCCAATATTTCATTCAGTGACAAATATCCTAGAAGTTAGTGGCACGCAGAAAAGTCCAATACTATTTTAAGTACAAAAGGACACCCATCCTGACCTCCTGCCAGAAGGGAGCAGTGACTGGACAGGACCACAGCATGTAGACTAGAGCCTCTCCATGTTCAGAGCATCTCCAGCATTTATTGTGTCCTTCTATGTTAAGTCAGTAAGATCTGTCCAGTGTGCTTGCAAGGTGATTGTCTATTGAATTAGTTGCAGTTACAAATCCATATCCAATGAGAAGTTAATGATATGGTTACCTACCCTAAAGGGAATTATTGATTACATAAACCCCTTCAAAACCCCACCAGGGGTACACAGTTTCCCTGCTTCTGGACTCCACAACAGACTGTGTCACTGTTCCATCTTCAGGACCCCCACTCTGCTGGTTTCCTCTTTGATCTTGTCTCCTCAGATCAGTACGGTATCACCCAAAAACAACCTCCCTTCTCTATTCCTCTATCCCAATATTTCCTACTTTATTTGCTAGTCTTGTGTGAACACTTGAAGCCTGAGTGTGTGCATGAGTGCTGTTATTATTATTTCCTGAATAAAGCTCGAATAATTTTACTATCTAGCTTAATGTCTCCTCCTTATTACATAGGTCAAAGGTCCTGCTATCTGTTGCCCCCTCTCACACAGCCAAGCTGAGTATGAAGATTATCAGATGACAACCTAAATAGGCATTACACGAATGCCAGGAGATCACTAAAGGGCTTGTTTTTCACATGACATTGTCCCTGTGTCGTTATGCTCCTGTGCTGGTCCTGTTTCGCCCTTGCTTTTTATTCATGGCTTAAGCCGTGACTAGATCGTCTGTTCCATTCCTGTCATGGAACGATGGGCAAGTGAAAAGGTGCCCCATTATGCTGGTGCAATGCCAGAGTTAGTGGAAGGCATGTTCCAGAACACTTTCGGGTGTGATCAGGGCATCCAGGTAAGTGACACCCTTTTTTGTACCCTCCCCAGGTTACTTGGTATTTTTTAACTGTGTTTTTCTACTTGCTGTCATTTTTTACCTTGTATTTTTCTTTTTAACTTTAAATTTCCTACGTGCTCGTCCTTTCACAAGAGTGGCCCAGGATTTCAAACTAGGAAGTGAATGCAGCTCTAGAGAGCTGCATTTGATATTATGCCAGGATGGGGCTGGGAGGGGGTCAGGAGAGGAGATAGTGAGACAGGGATGTTATTTTTGGTCCTGTCTGAAAATCTCCTATATCAATTCCCAAAGTAATATTCGTATTCAGAGGGTCCTTAAGACACCCCCCCCCCAAGCTTTAAGGTAACAATATTAGGAAGGACACATATCCAAAGTGAGGTGTTCAGTGGCCTCTCCAGTCCAACAGCTCATTAAACCCACCACTCATCTAATGGGGACCAGCTTCTAGCATAGCAATGTAGAAAGCAGTGCCCCATGGCAAACTCTACCTTGTGCAGGAATCTAAGGTCTTCTCTATACAAGGGGAAGGGGGAAATACAAACACGTTAGGAAAGGCAGGCATTTACAATGATGCGACCTGTCTACACGACCAAAAGACCCCCCCCTAAACTCCAGATGACCCCCTAGCCAGATGGCAGCTGTGAGTGATTTACTCACAATTTTAAATCTGCTGCCACCATTTAAAAAAAAATAGTTTTGCAGGGTGTGCACAAGCAACACTTTGTATTTACAAGGAAAGAAAGAAAAAAAGAATATAAGATTGCCATTTGATCAACTTACCGGACCCCCGCTTAGCCGAAAATCCAACATGGCGGCCGCAGCTGCTTTCCCTCTCCATCCTCATCCAGTCAATTATATTGCACTGCTTGTTTGTATCTGTGCGAATGTGAGTGTTCAAACAATCGCACATTCGGAAGTCGTATGGACCTTTTCGGAAAATCTGTACGAAGCCCCAGACATGATGCACACAGACTTTGAGGTGGATTCGCGGGGGCCCCTTCTGAATTACACATATTTGTGCACATGGCCATTTGAACAGATTGCCAATCTTTCGCATCTTGTTTGTATTATTTTGATTGTATAGATAAGACCGCGGTGTGTCATATTTTGGCTTGTCTCCATTTGTTCTCTTAAAATTGCCCCATGGTATGAGGTCAAAATTGGAGGCAATCCCAAATCCCTCTTTGTTCTTCTTGTGGCCTTGAGAATTGTTGTTGTTAACTGGCATCAAGTTGACTTCAGCTTATGGTGACCCTATAAATAACAGACTTCCTAGTCACCCCATCCTTAACAGGCCTGCTCAGGTCTTGCAGACACCGGGCTGTGGCTTCCTTGATCGAGTCTCTCCATCTGGAATGCAGTCTTCCTATTTCCCTATTGCCTTCTACCTTCCCAAGCATCATTGGCTTTTCTAGTGAGTCATGTCATGATACATCCAAAGGATGACCATCTCAGTTTAGCCATCTTGGCTTATAGGGAGGGTTCAGGCTTGATTTTCTCCAGGATCCATTTATTTGTCTTTTTAGCAGTCCATGGTATCCATAAAGCTCTTCTCCAGCACCCATTTCAAATGAGCCAATTTTCTTTCTATCAGCTTTCTTCATTGTCCAGCTTTCTCAACCACACATAGAAATGGGAAATACCATGGCATGGACAATTCTAACTTTAGTAGTCAGTGATATATCTTTACACTACAGTATCTTCTCTAGTTCTTTCATAACTGCCCTTCCAAGTCTTAGGGCTTGTCTACAGCAGTGAAAAATCCCAAACTCCCCCCACACATGCCAAATCTGGCCTGATAAGGTCACACAATGTGCAGTCTTTCCCCTGAATCTGGTGCAACAGTGACATGTAATGTATGGCCCTATTTGGGCAATACCCCCTTAATCCAGGTCTTAGAAAACTCACCGTTTTCTCTAGAGTTTGCTTGAAACTCGGGAGAAAACTGCCACATGAACAGTCCATCCACACTGGATTCAGGGGGGGTGGGAAGAAGAGGAAGGGCAAGTGTTGCCTGAGGTGCTGCCATTTTTTCCCTTCTTCAGTGCCACTTCTCATTCCAAAGGCAGAGCCCCAGAAGTAATCTCTCTCTCTGAAGTCAGAATCCTTGGAGAGTCCTGCCATTGTGAGGCTAGCCGCCTGTTCTGGCTTCAGAGCGAGCAGCTACTACTGAGGTTTTGCTTTGCTGGCACACAGTCGCCCCTCTAAACTCTGGGAAAAGCAAAGTCCCAATGGTACTCACCCTCTCAGAAGTAAGAATGGACACTGACCCTGTCATCACAAGTCTAGCTGCCCATTCTGGCTTCAGAGAGGGTGACTACCATGGGGCTTTGATTTTCTGGTGCACAAGCACCCCTCTGAGCTCTGGGAAAAGCAAAGCACCAGTGGTAGTCGCCCTCTCTGAAGCCAGAATGTGTGGCCCAGTCCACCATCACAAGTCTAGCCACCGGTTCTGGCTTAAGAGAGGGTGACTACTGCTATTGCTTTGCTTTTCTCAGAGTTCAGTCAAGTGTGAGTAACAGCTTTGAATGGAAACTGAGTAAAAACCCAATGCATATTTGGGCTTTGGCCAGTGTGGCACTTAAATCAGGGCCAGAGTAGTCCCAATTTCATATGCCACAGCTCTGGGCCAAAATTAGTTTGAATCTCATCAGGATTTTTACACCCCCCCCCCCATGTAGTTAAGCCTTTAGTTTTCTTCTGATTTCTTGGCTGTAGTCTCCATTCTGATTAATGACTGAGTGAAGGTATGGAAAATCTTGAAATATTTCAGTGTATTCAGTCATCTATCTTAAAGCTAAGTAAATCATTTGTGGGCATTATTTTTGTTTTCTTAATGTTCAGCTGTAAACCTGCCTTGCACTTTCTTCCTTGACTTTCTTCAGTAATCGTTCCAAGTCTTTGCTACTTCTTTGCTACTAGTGACTATCAGTCACTAGTAGTATGGTATCATCTGCATATCTTAAATTGTTGGTGTTCCTTCCTCCAATTTTCATGCCTCCTTCCTCTGAGTCTAATCCTGCTTTATGTTTTATACATTCAGCATACAAACAGATAGGAATGATAAAATGCATCCTTGCCTGACCTTCTTGCCAACTGGAAACCATTCAGTTTCTCTGTATTCTGTCTTGACAGTACCATCTTGTCCTGAGTACACATTAGGTATCAGGACAATCAAATGTTGTGGCACACCCATTTCTTTAAGAGCAAGCCAAAGATTTTCATGATCTACACAGTCAAAAGCTTTGCTATAATCTATAAAGCACAGCTTGATTTTCTTCTAAAATTCTTTGGTGTGCCCCATTATCCAACCAATGTTTGTAATATGATCCCTAGTGCCTTTTCCTTTCTTGAACTCAGCTTGGGCATCTGGCATTTCTCACTTCACATGTGGTAAAAATCTTTGTTGTAGAATTTTGAGCGTCCCTTTCCTTGCATGGGAAATTAGTGCAATGGTTACTACAATCCCTGGTGTCCCCTTTCTTGGGAATTGAAAATAATATCCCCCCCTTTTTTATTATTATTATAATTCCAAAATAATGTGTATCTTACATATCCATTATGTATCTTACATAATTTTCTTTTCTTTAACATGCCTTCTAAATATATAAGATAAATAGATAAATTATTTTACTAAGTACAAGTAAAAGAGAAAACAATAATAAAAATAATATCTAGTAAATAGTAATAATAATAATAATAATAATAATAAATCTCTTCTAATATAGATTCACAATATCATTTACAAAATATCCAGAATATATATTTATATCCTTGTATATGTCCACATAGACACATCTTATTTTTTTATTTTTTTTTTATTTATTTATTTATTTATACCCCGCTCTTCAGCCACAAGGCTATCAGAGCGGCTTACAAATTGTTTTAAGCAATAGCTATTTACACATCTACACTGCATTAAACAGTTTCCAATGTGTGTTAGCTAATTGCCCCCCACAAGCTGGGTACTCAATTTACCGACCTACGAAAGGATGGAAGGCTGAGTGAACCTTGGAGCTGGCTGGAATCGAACTTGCGACATGGTGGCTTGCAGTACTGGCATTTAACCACTGCGCCACCAGGGCTACATACACCCGCACACCCGCGCGCACACACGTGCATGCGCGCACACACACACACACACACACACATATGCATACATACATGGATAAACATAAGATTTTGATTTTTCATATTCCTTTAATTTGTATCTTTCTCATTTCTTGTCTTCTTTTCTTATCTTCGCCTTTCTCTCTTCCTCTTGAAGAACTCTTCAGCTTTATCCGCTATATATAAAAAAGAGCTCTTTCCCTGTTCATTGTACATCTTAACTTGCTCCTTTACCGTCTGTATTTATTTGATTCCTATATAGTAGTTGTACTCTATCTTTCATTCTATTTTTTCTATATAGCTTAATTTATTTCAAAAAGCCATTCTTTCCCCCATCTTTCTTTCATAAATCTAATAACTTCTTCCCACTTACTGATAATCTCTGTATTTGATTTTCCTTTCATTGACAATGTTAATTTATCAATTTAAATATTTTCTAGTACTTTAATTAGCCATTCATCTACCTTTGGTATATTTCTGGTTTTCCAACATCTAGCCAGAACTATCCTTGCCACTGTCATTAAATACAACAAGACCCCTTTGTTGTTTTTCTCTATTTCTACACCGACTATATTGAGAAAAATACATTTCAGGTTTCATTCCTATATGTTCCTTTATAATACTCATAATTGAATCATGGATTTCTTTCCAATATTTTTGGACTTTTTTACAAGTCCACAGTGCATGATATAATGTGCCTCGATGCTCCTGGCATTTCCAACATTTGTCATTACCTTTCCCCTTGTTCATGGTGTCATGTACCATCTATATAGTACTTTATAATAATTTTCTTTTAATTCATTACATAGTGTAAATTATATATCTCTGCTCCAAGATCTCTCCCACTCTTCTAACTGAATTGTATAGCCAAAGTTCTGCATCCATTTTATCATGTGTTGTTTTATTCTATCCTGTTCCATTTCTCTTTTTAGTAATAGTTTGTATAATTTTGCAATTATATGGTTATCCCCATCCATTATTATTTCATCTAGCTCTGTATTTATTCTTTCTACTCCTATTGATTTTATATCTTTTGCTGCCTTATCATAAATCTGCTGATATGTAAACCAGTGACAGTCATGTCCTTCATCCAGCAGTTCTTGTCGTGTCTTGATTCTTACTCCCTTTGGGAATTGAAAAGAATATTGAGTGTTTCCAATCTGTGGGCCATTCTTTGGTTTTCCATATTTGTTGACAGATTTTAATTAGAACCATAGTCGGTTCTATCTCTGTAGCTTGAAGCAGCTCCATAGGTATGCCGTCTGTTTCTGGTGAATATTTATCCCAAGTGTTCTGAGTGTAACTTCCACTTCACTTTCTAAAATTTGAGGTTCATCTTCAAATTGTTCTTTCCTGAATGAATCTGTCATCCTTATAGCTCTTTTATATAGTCTTCAGTGTACTGTATTGTTTTCATCATCTTTTTATTTGCACTTGATCATGTAATTTGTTCCCCTGCTGGTCATAGAGCATCCTCATTCTATGAGGAATTCTTGAGTTGGTATTTTGGAACAATGGTTAGTTTTGTGTTCTTTAGCGTTACTCTCATTTTTTATATTGGCAGATCATGGTCTGTGTCACAATCTACTCCTGGTCTTGTTTTTGCAGAGAAAGTGAAGCTTCTCCATTTTCTCCTTCCAGTTATGTAGTCTATTTGATTTCTATATTGGCCATCAAGTGATGTCCATGTATACAGTCACCTCTTTGGTTGCTTGAAGAATGTGTTTATGATGAACAAATTGTTGGTCTTGCAAAATTCAATCAGTCACTCTCCTGCTTCATTTCTTAATCCTAGGCCAAAATTTCCTACAATCTTTGATTCTACTCTGTTTCCTCCTTTTTTACATTCCAATTGCTTAGGATTAACAACAAGTCTTGTTTTGGTGTGTGATCAGTTTCCTCCTGGATCTTTCAATTTCTTCTTCTTGTGCCTCTGTAGTTGGAGCATAAACTTGGATTTTGGTTATATGAATGGGTTTCCCCTGAAACCTTATTCATATTATTCAGTCAAACTTTGCTTTATATCCTTTGACTGCTTTTGCTATGTCTCTCCTCTCTATTAAAGCCACCTCATTTCCTGAGTAAAACACTGTGTAATAATCTGACTCAAAATGTCCCATTCCTGTACACCTTAGTCCCTCACTCCAAGTATTTCAATGTTTACATATTCCATTTCCTGTTTTACAATGTCTGGTTTCCCTGATTCATGCTTCTCACATTCCATGTTCCTATAATATGTGTTGAGCAGCTTCAGACTTTCCTCTTACCTCTGGTCATGTCAACAGCTGGACATCCTTTCGGCTTGAGTCAAGATGCATCATTAGCCACAGAGGTACTTGAAGTTGTCTTCTGCTGTATCTCAGTAGATTGTCGAGTGCTATCCGACTTGGGAGTTTCATATTCTGACACTATCTCTTCTTTAGTTTAAATTGAAACATAAGGTTTTCATGGCAAAGAACATTTGAAAGGGGTTTACTGTGCCTCCTTCTATGCAGTACTAACAAGTGTTAGCTATGGTGCCACTGCCATTGTCTGTCAGAGATCCTCTATCAGTCTCTCTCTCTCTCACTCACTCACACACACACACACACACTACTGCTGTTGCCCAGTAGCTATTTAGCACATTTAGTCTGGCTCCTCAGCAAAAGCCTGACAGACGTGGGAGACTATACCAGCAAGCACTGTTGCCATCAGCACAGCTTCTTTCCTCACAGGAGCATGCAATCCCATCACCACAGAAAGATAGTGCTGTTGTTGGCGGGGGTGCATTTACACTGTAGAATTATAGTGCTATTATTCCATTTTAATTGTAATGGCAACATACCATGGAATCCTGGGATTAACAGTTTAGGGCGGGGCATTTAGAAATGTCACCCAAAGAGCTCTAGGGTGTCACCAAATTCCAAACCCCAGGAGGATCCCATAAAATGGAACCATGGCAATTAAGCTGGAATAATAGCCTTATGATTGTGGAGTGTGAATGGGCTCCAGCTGTGGGTGGAGATGAAAATGCTAGAAGTGGTTGGTTGATTTGGATCTACTCAGCTGCCTGTATTTTTGGATTGTTCTGGGGAGCATGGCTAATATGATAATGGACTGACCTGGATTTTAAAATTGTATTATTTTATTTACATCCCGCATTTTCCCTAACATGGGTCCCAAAGCAGCTCACACATAGCTTGAAACAAAGTTATAGCTAATAAGCATTATACTTCTAATTAAAAAGGTTTTTAAAAGATTAAATAAAAAAATCTAGCACTAATTTATAACACTTTAAAAGCATTTAAAACATAACTGTGACAAGACAAGCATATTCCCCTCTATATGAAAGGTGAAAAATGAGACACACACATGGCCAAACAATATCAGAGCATGATCAAGATGGTAAAAGGTATTAATGAGGAAAGATACACAAGCTGGAAGAAGCTGCAGCAGTTTTCTCTTGCCCTAACCTACTGGGAAGGGCAAGATTCCATCCTCTCCTCTGCTCTCCTTTCTCCTGAGTTAATTGAATGCAAACTACTTTTGCACTTTGAACCTAGTTTGCTGTAACTGAAGTAATCTGATGACAAAGGGGAGAAGTGGGAAGAAGAAAGAGAAACTGGGACATTTTAAGAGCAGTTGAAAAAGTGGGATGACAGAGGATTAATTGAAACTGTCCTGCCCAATTGGGACAGTTGCAAGGTAGTCTCTCTCTCTCTCTCTCTCTCTCTCTCTCTCTCTCTCTCTCTCTCTGGCTTTTCTTCGCAAACGAAGATTCAGGAAGGACTCATCCTGTGCTTTCTGCAAGCACACTGATGACTAAAAAGGCCAATCTGAGATAAACAAGTCCGGTTGCAGAAAGCACAGCAAAAGGTCTCATTGGGTGATGTTTCCGGGTTGTGATTCTTTCTGCGTTGTCGTTCCTCTTCAAGACTAGTTCTCAAATAAGGCTGCAGTATTGTGGATAGTGCGTCTCCATGCCTCCCGATGTGAGGCCAGGGCGGATCACTGTTGGTGATCAATTTGGCCGAGCCTGAGATGTTGCTTCAGGGAGTCCTTGTATCGCTTTTTTGGAGCACCCCTCTTACGCTGACCCGTGGCAAGTTCACCGTAGAGTACTATTTTTGGGAGGCGATGGGTACTCACAAGTACAGCAAACACATACAGGCTGAAAGATCCTTCTGAAACAATGAGTTAATTGTAAAAAATCATTCTACTGGTGGAAGGAGAGCAGGAATATGCAAAGCATAAAATGAGAACTGGATTGGCATTATGTTTCACTGATTTAGTGAAGAAACGCTGATCTTTAACAATAGTGGCCTGTTTGCCAAAAAAAAAAAAAAAAGACCATTGGAACTATTTTTAAATACTGAATGTGTTTTATACTGAAACCTCCTGTACTTTTTTTTGTTTTGATTCCTTGTTACACTTTCTGTTCTTTGTCTAGTGCCTTCACTTTCAGTATTCTTGAATGGAGGGTTTCTGAAGTTATTTTTGTCCTTGTGAGTTTCTGGTGAATATGTGTAAAAAGAAAAAGAGTCACTGCTATAAAGAGAGGGGTGAAAACGAACACCATGATATTTAACAGTACAGTTGTCCCTTCATATTTGCTGGGGTTTGGTCCCAGGACTCCCATGGATACCAAAATCTGTGAATATTCAAGTCCCATTATATGCAATGGCATAGCAAAATGGTGTCCCTTGTATAAGATGGCAAAATCAAAGTTTGCTTTTTGGATTATTATTTTTTAAAGAATATTTTCAAGCCGTGAATACTTAAATCTGTGGATACGAGGGACAACTGTATTTGAATTTCAGTACTGGATATGCCAGTCTTGGTTGTTATAAGAGACTATGATTTAAACACAAAATCTTTAAAAAAAAAACACAAAAAACCACCTCACTATAACTTGGTCTCAAAGTGGTCTTTTAGCCCCATGTTGTATAATTGTCCCAATTTCCTGCTACAATGATTTTCACCCTACAACAATGGCTAGGCCTTTCCTGTGTATAATTGTACAATCTGACGCAAATGGGAGATGGCTGGGGGGGGAGCCTAGTAAACACTTAGGTGTAAGTCCTCTAAATGAGCCTGCTGCCATGGCAACTCCTGTTTATATAATCCACAAGAAGGTAAGCCTGTTAAGTGGCTCTGCTGGCCTTCCTTTTATCAAAGCGAACAGTCCAGGCATTGCTGGGACTGGTTTAATTACCAGTCCTGGAAATTATCTGGCTGCTTATTTAGATGACTATCCAAAGAGATTAACCTTGAGGAGGTTACAGCTAAAATTTGGTCAGTTCTGTAATTTCCCCCTTATTTTTACCTGGGCAAAATTCAAATGGGCCTAGCATAGGTCAACTTTTTATGTAGAGATGGGCAACTTATCCACTAAAAAAGTGGTGGGGGGGGGAAGAAATGTGGCACTACAGTTGTTCCTCTGTATCCACGGATTTAATATCCACAGATTTAAGTATTCACGGCTTGAAAATATTATTTTAAAAATAATAATCCAAAAAGCAAACCTTGATTTTGTCATCTTATATAAGGGACACCATTTTGCTATGCCATTGCATATAATGGGACTTGAGTATTCATGGATTTTGGTATCCACGGAGGGTCCTGGAACCAAACCCCAGCGAATATGAAGGAACAACTGTATCTTGTTTTCTATTTTCTGCCCTTTTTATGCTGGAGGAGAAAAAGGACTTTATAACACCAGTGTGTTGTCCTGCCACAATCATGCTAGGTTAAGAATGGAAGCATACCAGTTTGACACACTCCCTCCACAATAGTGCTTTGGTGATCCGTGGTCGTGCAACCCTATTTTCCACACTGCCACCATAACATTGCCTTCTGACCCCTGTATGCCCTAACCTGCACATTCATGCCTTTCAAAGTTATTGTATTTTATTTATTTTGTTGGGGGGTTTTTTCCTACTGCAATTGCAAAATTGTGGCAATATGAAAATAAAAGAAAAGGAAAGGAAAAGAGCCTGCTTGGGAATAGTGAGAGGAAGAGGGGAAGAGGAACAGAATCAAACCACATGACTGCCTGAGAAGCAGAACTGCAGTGGGAGGCACTTAATGCATGGAAATCCATAGCGGAAAAGCAGTAGGATAGAGAGGCATTGATGGGTTTTACCCATCAATAAAAAGGAGCTCTCCAGGAAGGGGTGGAATGCAAAGCAGCTACAGGACAGACATGGTGCATTGCTGTAAGTAACAGCCAGAGGCACTACTCTCCCATGAAAACAATTCTTTACCAGCCTTGTGTGATAAGAGTCCTAAGGGCTTGACTACATGAGTGGGCGGGGGGGAATCCATGCCTACTTCAAATCTGGTGCTATAGGAACACATGACGTAAGGCCTTTTTACAGCAAACGTGCTTCTTTTAGCCTTTAATGCGATTTAAAAAAAACCTAACATCTTGCTCTACAGTTTCCAGGGTAAAATCCAGTCTTTACTGGGCATTTGTACATGTGGACTTCTGGATTGGGGTGGCATTCGATTTTTGGATGTCAAGTGTTACCCTTTTTTTGTTAGACGTTCAGTGGTAGTTGCTGGAGTTGTTTAGCAGTTACGATCCAGGGCTGCCATCTACTCCCCAACCAAACACAGCCACACAAAAAAAATTGTCCCCTTCTCCCTGGGACTGCTGCTGCTTTCCCAGCCAAGCACCTCTCTGGCAGGGCCCTGCTGGTATGCACTCACTTGCTCTGAGGTCAGAACAAGTTGCTCAGCCATAAGATCAATGGTGAAGGGGTCAGCCTCAGAGAGAACAACTGCGCGCCAGTGGGGTTCTGCCATGGATGTGTTTGGTTGGGAGAGTGGCAGTGGCAGACCTGAGGAGAAGGGGGCCAACAGCAATGAAGCAGTGTAGATTCAGCCATTGGCCAGGGTACATGTGTGGATGTTGATACGATGCAACTTCGGCATAAACCAAGAAGGGTGGTGCTAACAGGATGAATCCAGGGTGGCTCTGGGACAGAGTAATCTGAATTCCATCTGGATTTTTGACCCAGTGTAGACATGACCTAACAAGCCGCTTCTTTGAAAATTGTCCACTGAAAAACATCCAGAATGAATTTTTCTTGTACATTGGCTATCTTTAAGAACAGGTAGAATGGGCTAAAGTTTAACCAGCATGTTCTTTCCTTTCATGGATGCAGAATGGGGTAAGGAAATCTTCACCTGCTGGATTTCAGTCTTCTGTGCAGCTGTTATGGGCTGAAAAGCCCAACCTGGGGGGAAATGAACTAACCCTACCTAGCTAGTTGCCATCTGTTGCCTGAAGTAGGCTTGGTAAATGTGCAGAACACAAAATCAGTGTTGCCCAGCATATAATTGGTGGTGATTGTGTGAAAGGAAGCCTCAGAGCAGTCTTCCCCAACCTGAACCTGCCAGAAATGTCAGACTACACCGCCCCTACATTACTATGAGATGATGGGAATTGTATTCCAACACATCTGATGGGGAAGGCTGCCTTAGAGTATGTCCAAACCCCACTATTTGGGGGATAGGATAGAGAAAGTGTCATACTACACAATTTGTCATGCTCCGCCAAGTCTAGCCCAAGACACTTGGCTGCCTGAGGTGAAAAGGGCATCTCCTCCCATTGCATGTAGAAAGTATGGCTGGACTGTCAATTGGATCTTTCATCAACCTACTGGTAGTGCAGAGGGACAGGATATCATGCCCTCCAACTATCCCAATTTGGCAGGTATAGTCTGGATTAATCCTTTGGCATTCTACTTTTTCAGCTGCTTTTAAAATGTCCCAGTTGTTGGACATTATCAGACTAGCATCTTAAAACGCTGTAATTCTGTGCTTGAAGAAAGTGGAAACATAGTGGCATGATTACAGTAATTATCACACCTTGCCGTAATTGCGCAATACCACTGCCACAGAATTATTGCATAACCACCACTAGCAATTTAAGACAGGATTGAAGCTCACACTATAGTAACACTTGTCATTGCATTGCCTTTTAATGACAGATTATTAATGCCTCGTGCTGGCTGGTGAATGTGTCTTTAAGATAAATTTCCCCCACTCCTGCAATTCTGCATGGGCAAGATTTCAGCTGTTCTCTCAAGAAGATGTGACTTTGCTCTAAAACATTAAAAATAAATAAATAATCAAAGAACCTCACAAATAAACACTTCAACAAACATAAAAAGGTATCAATAAAAGGTGACAGTTGATTAAAAAAGTGTCCTCTAGGTTCTCTTCATGTTTTCCCCCAAAAGTTTAATTATGTGTTCTCATTGGGAAAGGGGAGGGGGAGAAGAGAACCACCCATTCACCCTGGAATCACGTGATTACAACAGGATGTGATTATTGCACTCCATGAAAAGAGTATTGAGGGCTATTGATGGATTTTGCCCATTAATTAACAGTGGCACCTGATGGACAAGTGGAGCACCAACTGAGCATGGGAGGACTACGATGTGTGATAACAGGAACCCATTTATGCTACTATCCCATCATAAAAGTACAATTACAGCCTTGTGTGATAACGTCTGTGGTCTCCTGCTCCCAATTTTCCCCTTTTGCTCAGCTTACTTCAGTTGCTAAAAACTGTTCAAAGAGGAGAGGAAGGAGAGGTATCTTGTCTTCTCCAGTAGATCAGGCAAAAGCAAGCTGCTGCAACCTCTCCTAGCTTGTCTCCCCCCGCCCCATGAATAACTTTTGCCATCTTGACCAGACTCTGATGTTGCTTGGCCACATGTTTTCATCACAGGCTTTCGTCTGTGAAATGTTGGAGGGTGTGGCATACACCACCTCATCTGAAGGCAGCAGGGTTGAGTAGTGAGTGCAAGGCAGGCCTCGTAGTACGCAGCTCTTTCCTCCCAGTCTCTGCTGCCTGAAGCAGCCATTTTGCCTAATGAAGCAGCCCATGCTCCAAGCAGTTTGGGGCTAAAGGTTTGCAGAGCAGAGACCCACCATTCCTAAGTGCACTGATGTCATCACATTCAGTTTGCAGGGATTTGCTGGCATGAGTGGTACCTGCCATTTCCTTTGCTATTTTCCTGTCAGGTCAGAGCTGCAACAGCAACAAGGGAGGAAGAAAAAAGTAGAGCTTGGTCAAGTTATTTTTTAGACTACAGGTCCCAGAATCCTCCCAGCCAGCATGGCCAATGGCTAGAGGATTCAATGACTAGAGGATTCTTGGAGCTGTAGTTCAAAGAGGTAACTTTGCCAAGCTCTCCTCCCTTCTGATGCTGCAAGCATCACCTGGTGGGTAAGGAGATACTACAGGAAGAAACCTAAAAGACCCACCACTATCCTACCTCAGATGCACAAATCTCGCTGGTGTTTGGACAGAACCTTTTAGACGTCCCTTAAACCAAACCCAGTCAGTTGAGGCTGAATGTATGGGCAAACCACTGCATTTTCCTTTAACTCTTTGACTTTCTGCAGCACTCAGTTCCCAATAGTCATGAAAAAATGAAGAACAGGTAAAACTAGATGTCAGCTGTGACGTGAACCAGAGTTGTCTTGTCTCTGAGGAGGAAAAAGAGAGGTTTCTTTTAAAACAGCCTTGTTTGATGACTAAGGCATTCTCTGAAAATACAAAAGGCCCTGTGATGTGCCTGGATGAGCCAGACCTTTATGGATGTTTACAGTGGTGATTCATCGAGGGACTGGCTCCTAGTGTGAATTTCTTTAAATAGATAAAATCAAAGGGGTTTTGAAATCTTGCAGGACATCTAAACGACACAGATAATCCAGTTTGAAAGTGGATTATTTGCATGGCTCCTTCTTATTGAACCCTGGGATTTGTAGTGTGGTGAAGCCCCAGCACTCTGGCAGAGAAGGCTAAAAACCTTATAAAACTACAAACCCCAGGATTCCATAGGAAGGCACCATGGCAAATAATCCACTTTCAAACTGGATTATTTGTGTCGTGGGGATTCCCCCTAATTGTTTAAGTGTTCCAAAAGATTCCAAAAGTGTTCCAAAAGATTATTGGGTATAATCTGTGATAAATAACTGTGATTTGCAGCTATGCTGTAGCGTGGCTCTTTCTCCCCATCTAGCTTGGCTCCTTTCTATGCCCATATTGCTCCTCTTATGTGAACTAGGGCTTGGGAGATCCAGGTTCATGACCTTACTGACCAACACAACTCACGGGGTGACCTTGAACTGGTCACTTTTTCTCTCAGCCTGACTGACCTCATAGGGATGCTGTGAGCAAAACTGGAATGGAGGAGAGCCATATATGCCATCCTGAACTCATTAGGGAAAAGGCATGATATAAATGTAACTAATAAATGCATAATGGCATTAAAATACCCTGAAGGCACCAGATCCCATTTGTTCTTGGAAATTAAGCAGGGTCAGTCCTAGTTAGTACTTGGATGGGAGGCTGCCAATGAATACTAGGTGCTGTACACAGCATTTTAGAGGAAGGAACTGGCAAAACCACCTCTGAGGATTCCTTGCATAAGAAAACCCCTATGAAATTCATGGGGTCACCATAAATAGTAATAGAGGGGTATAGCCTATTTCAGAGAAACAGATCAAACAGGTAAGGAGGAGGAATCATAGAATCATAGAATTGTAGAGTTGGAAGAGACCACAAGGCTCATCCAGTCCAACCCCCTGCCATTCAGGAATAATAATAATAATAATTATTATTCTTTATACCCCGCCCCTCTGTTAAAACAATCGGGGCGGCTTACAAAAATTAAAATACAATACAGATAAAATCCCCAAACACCCCCCACCCCCACCCTCCCCCATAAAAAAATATTAAACAATTATAAATTAAAACCAACTGATCTAAAATCACATGTAAAAACAATGAATACAATAAAATACAATAAATGGCCAGCGGCCTAAAAGAAGCCAGGATCCCCTGAGTCCGGGATCTAATTAGGAAAGGCCTGCTGAAAGAGATCCATCTTTAGTGCTTTTTTAAAGCTACTCAGGCTTGTTATCTGACAGATCTTGTTCGGCAGGTCATTCCACAATTTGGGGGAAATTATGATCAAAGCATCTCTGACAGATGGCCATCCAGCCTCTGTTTAAAGACCTCCAAGGAAGGAGACCTCAACACGCTCTGAGGTAGTGTGTTCCATTGCTGAACAGCTCTTACTGTCAGAAAGTTCCTCCTAATGTTGAGCTGGAATCTCTGTTCCTGGAACTTGCATCCATTGCTCCGTGTTCTAGTCTCTGGAGCAGCAGAAAACAAGATTGCTCCATCCTCAATGTGACACCCCTTCAAATACTTAGGAGATTTTCAGACTACACTATTATAGTGTTACTATTCCACTTTAACTGCTCTGGCTGCCTCCTGTGGAATTCTGGGATTTGTAGTTTAGTGAGGCCTAAGAGCTCTCTGGTGGAGAGTTGCAAATGCCCCTCCCTAAACTGCAAATCCCAGGATTCAACAGGAGGCAGCCATAGCAAATATAGTGGAATAGTAACACTATAACAGTGTTGTCTGAAAATCTAGTTAAACAGGGCTATCATATCGCCCCTTAACCATTTTTTTTCCAAGCTAAACATACCCAGCTCCCTAATTTATATCCCATCTTTTTGCCAAAATTGGTGCACAAAGCAACAATAATTTAGAAGCAGTTCAGAAGGAAAATTTTAATTAAAAGAGCTCAGAGTTACACCTGCTGATTCATGTAACCCAATCGGAATCTTGATCTAAATAAACTGCATACCATTTGCAAAGTGGCTTATACTATATAGCTAGTGGGAGTAACATTATATGTCAAGGATGTTTACACCTGTGAAGAGATCCATGACTTAAATTCTGAAAGCCAGGTTGGGAGCACCTGGGTAAAAATTAAAGGGAAAAAAACAACAGGGATCTCATTGTGGGGGTTTACTATATACCCCGTCCCAAGCCAGACTGAAGACTTGGGTGAGGCCTTCCTGGGACAGATGACCAAACATTCAGAAAGGAGAGATGGGAGATTTCAACTATTCTGATATTTGTTTGAAGTCAAACTCTGCCAAGAATATAAAATCCAACAAATTCCTCACTTTGCCTTGTAGAGAATTTCATTGTCCAGAAAGTGGTAGAGGCAACAAGGGGATCAGTTATTTCAGACTTGATTCTAACCAACAGTGATGATCAGATTGGCTATGCTGGCTAAGGAGATTTTCAGACAGGCAAAAATCGCTCCTTGCCGCGCGAGCAGCCTCCCGAAACTGCTGCGCGGCAAGGGTCTTCTTCGGACGACGCTGTGCCTCTGGCGAAACCGTCCGTGTCACTTCCGTGAAGCTTGGGACGGCTCCGCGTCATATTTCAAGCACGGAAGCTGCCCGTGCTTGAAATATGACGCGAAGCCGTCCCAAGCTTCACGGAAGTGACACGGACGGTTTCGCCAGAGGCACAGCGTCGTCCGAAGAAGACCCTTGCCGCGCAGCAGTTTCGGGAGGCTGCTCGCGCGGCAAGGAGCGATTTTTGCCTGTCTGAAAATCTCCTAAGGCTGCTGGGAGTTGCAGTCCAACAACATCTGGAGGGCTACAGAATTCCCACCCCTGTACTACAATGATATCAGCACCGGTCGTAACTAGGATGATTAATCCACACAGAAACCAAAGATGGTTGTAGATGGTGTGAGATCAGAACTCCTTTGACTAAGTAGATAGGGGGTGGTGAGACTATTTCTTCCTGTACAAGGAAGAATATGGGCTAAATTTCTGTTTCGATTTGTTAAATCCCCTGCCTCAAATTCTGTCTCTGAAGCTTATATGAGAATAATGGTACAGCGTGACTGATATATTTGAAGAAATGTGGATTGTTGGCTCTGAGGCATGTGGGAAGAAAGCACCTGGTTTCATCTGAAGCAAACAATAAAAAAAGTCCTTTCTGTGTGCATGAGAGAGAGAGCTATCTGCAGAAAAAATGGCAATAGTCTGTATAACGGACAGGATGTGTGCGTTTGTTGGAAAAACTCAGGGACCAGTGGGTGAAAGCCAGGACACGTAGCTTTGAAGCAGAATGTATTATAATGAAGCCCAGGAAGTAGGTTTTGCCTTCTGGTCAAGAACAACGCAACTTGGGGAAGCAGAACCTCTTAAAGCATGGAATGTTAAGCTTGAATGTTAATTTGATGATGTTAAACATTTAGATTGGGAAATTAATTCATTGCCACTGACACTAAAATCATTTAAATTCAATTAGTTGAAATTATCATTAATTCACTCTGCAGCTAACATAATTTCGAGGGCAGACCATTTGATTTCCAGAGAATGGCATGGAGACTGAAAGCATAAGGGCATATTTTGTTATTGGTCCCTTCAAAAATTCTTTTTATCATTTCAAGTTGCCTTCCTCCAACCTGGATTTTCCCCCAGATGGCTTACAAAACCCATAAGATTATTGCCTAGGAATGATGAGAGTCCAGCTAATATTGAAAAAACCAGATGAGGAAATGCTGTCATATAACAAAGGATCTAATTTTTCAATCTGCTCAGGTAAGTTTTTTCACTGTTCTGCATTTCTTTTCCCTTCTTTCTACCACTTCCCACTCTCACCAACATGCTCAGTGTTCACTTACTCTTCAAACCCCTTGGGTTCCCGCCCCCCGCCAAAAAAGCTTAATAAAGTGTGGTGTTAAATGTTAATAACAAAATTTTATTAATTTCAGCTAGAGAACACAGACCCCCTGCAACTGCAGCAATATGTAGTTGGCTACAAAGGTCAATTAATGGTTTAAAAATAAAGATTTCTTAATCAGAAATATTTTTGATGCCTCTGAGTATGTGCAGATCAATTTCCTGCCAAACTGAATCACTGCATATTCTCTGTGTCTCCACTCACAATGAAGAAACATAAACTTGCAATCATCAGTTTTGCTCATTTAACTTAATGGTACTTATTTCTGTGGAAGACTTCACAAAAGAGTCTAGAGTAATAAACACCTGAGGCGAAGTACAAAAATCAGTGTGTATATAGCCATTGTACTGTCTATTCTCCTTTACGGGTCTGAAACATGGGTCACCTATCGCCACCACCTACGACTCCTCGAACACTTTCATCAGCGCTGTATATGCACAATCCTAAATATATACTGGACTGACTATGTGACAAATGTTGCTGTCCTTGAGCAAGCAGGGATCACCAGCATTGAGGCCATGATATTGAGAACACAGCTGCGCTGGGCAGGGCACGTTTCTAGGATGGAGGACCATCACCTCCCAAAAATAGTACTCTACGGTGAACTCGCCACGGGTAAGCGTAAGATGGGCGCTCCAAAAAAGTGATACAAGGACTCCCCGAAACAATATCTCAGGCTCAGCCAAAATGATCACCAACAATGGTCCGCCTTGGCCTCACATAGGGAGGCATGGAGACACACTATCCACAATGCTGCAGCCTTATTTGAAAACTCACGCCGAACAAGTCTTGAAGAGAAACGACAACGCAGAAGGAATCACAACCCAGAAACATCACCCAAGGAGACCTTCTGCTGTGCTTTCCGCAACCGGACTTGTTTATCTCGGATTGGCTTTTTAGTCATAAACGCGCTTGCAGAAAGCGCGGGATGAATCCTTCCTGAATCTTCGTTTGCGAAGAAAAGTCAGAGAGAGAGAGAGAGAGAGAGAGAGAGAGAGAGAGACTAATTTCTGAGTAGATTTCTTTCTTTCATTCAGAAAAAAAAAGACATAGGCAGGAATGAGAGGACATGTATTTACCTAGCTGTAGTTTTTGGCTCCAAGTTCTAACCCTACCAAACTCCTAAAGTGTATTTTCTACTGAAGATGGAGATGGGCAGAATGGGAAAGGGGGTGGTGTGGGTGTGTGGAGGAACTGGGAAGGTAAGAAAAATGTTTCATTTGCTGATCAAAGTGTCTATCACCATGTGAGCAATAATAAACATACTAAAAATTATAAATGAGTTAGAATCATAGAGTTGGAAGAGACCTTGAGGGCATCCAGTCCAACCCCCTGCCATGCAGGAATACACAATCAAATCATTTCTGACAGATGGCCATCCAGCCTCTGTTTAAAAACCTCCAAAGGAGACTCCACTGCACTACGAGGCAGTGTATTCCACTGCCAAACAACTCTTACTGTCAGGAAGTTCTTCCTAATGTTTAGGTGGAATCTCTTTTCCTGTAGTTTGAATCTATTGCTCCATGTCCTTGTCTCTGGAGCAGCAGAAAACAAGCCTGCTCCATCCTCAGTATGACATCCCTTAAAATACTTAAACATGGCTATCATGTCCCCTCTCAACCTTCTTTTCTCTATACTAAACATGCCCAGCTCCCTAAGGTGCTCCTCATAGGGCATGGCTTCCAGACCTCCCACCATCCTGGTCACTTTATGGTAGCTTACCCTGAAATTATAACAGTATACAATGAAAACCATAATAAAATAAATAGATGCAAATTAAAGTGAACCATAGTACTTTCTTCACCCCCTAGAAAGACTACCAACTTCCAGGCCAGGCAGCTGTGGAGAGGGGATACCAGTCTTTCAGGCCTAAAGGGCTTGACATTCTTAAAGGGTCATGGCTGCCTGAAAGCTAAGAACCCCACCCTGCTGCAGCCTATTCCATTCTAGAACAGGATTCACTTTTTTCTTCCTTTCTGCTCTTCTTCAATTGCTCCACAATCTCAGCTCTTCAATTACCTTCCAGCTCTTATGCTGGCTTTCCAGAAGTTGAGAATCTCTCTCTCTACCCACTTAAAAATATCCATGATAAAGCAAGCAGCTTAGCTTGCCTAGCAAAATTTTCAATGTGATGCATTTATTTCAGTTCTAATCCTTTTTTCTTCCTGTCTCCTGAATGTGCCAGAGGGAGGGTTATCCAGCCTAACAAATTCAAATATTCTATGACAATTAACTAAAAATATTTGCAATTAACTTCATCATTGACCAGGGAGTCCCATGAGTCAAGCCATGTTTGAAGTAGGGGAATTCTAATGAGGACTAATGAAATCAGTTACTAACTAGCTATTTCCAAGCTCTGTGCATACCAATTTTATTCTATACGGAATTCAGAGTCTCATTAAGGTCAGTTAACAATATTGGAATGTTAAGACACAGGGCCGGCCCTGCTATTAGGAAAAGTTAGGCATTTGACCAATGCTGCTGCTCTTGGGAGCAACAGCAAGTATGGAGAGCAGAATGACCAGGATCCAAAGGTGCACTTCTGCTGACTCCCACTGCACCAGAATTAGCAGTTTCTATTCCATATGCACTTCACCTGAGCCGTCTTAAAAACTGCAATGAAAGGTTTTCCATAGAAGTTAGAATCAAGTACAGTTGTCCCTCCACATTCATGGATTTGGCATTCACGGATTTAAGTATTCATGGCTTGAAAATATTCTTTAAAAAAAAATAATAATCCAAAAAGCAAACCTTGATTTTGCCATCTTATATAAGGGACACCATTTTGCTATGCCATTGCATATCATGGGACTTGAGTATTCACAGATTTGGGTATTCATGGGGGGGTCCTGGAACCAAGCCCCAGTGAATGTGAAGGGACAACTGTAATGTGGAAGAAAAGGAGCCAGCATTTGACTCTACTTTAATTCCTTCCTGGCAGGGCTTTGGGCATGATGGAACCTCCCATACTGGAGTGCTCACTTCTCTGCTCCCTCCTTTAGGATTGGAATCTAGCTCATTAACACACGTTTATGATGAGAGACTTTTTAGATTAACAATGGAACTTTATTCATTCTGGGTGCCAGTTACACGACAAAAATTGTCGTGGTGCTTACCGTGACTTTGTGATCACGAATCCGTCCCTCGCTGTTTATACAATTTATGTCACTAATCTGGATATCCCGGGTGGTCCCATGACTGATATGTACCCCAAAGTACCGGGGTTTTTTTAGGTTTTAGGGTTTTGTTTTGTTTTGTTTTGTTTTGTTGGCTGTCAATCAAGGATGCGATTACTTGTGTTTTCACAACCTCGGTGACGCACTTCCTTTAGAGTTCCACGCCACGAGCGATGCTATTGGCTGGCTGGGGGGGGGAAGAGAGAGGGGGCAGAGGTTTGGTATTCCCCTTGCTTCTTTAAAATGTTAACCCTTCAAGCAGTGGCAGAAAGCAGATTTTTGCTCAGACGCAGGAACGAACGAGTGCTTTCCGTTTGAAATCAAGCTGAGTGCTGTCCTGTTGAAATCAAGCCGCTTGGGTTTCCCCTTGCCTCTTTAAAATGTTAACCCTTACAGCAGAGATTTAGCTGCAGAGTTTAGGTTTCAAGCCAGCTACAGACAGGCGTTTTGAAAGACACAGACACAGAGAGGGGGAATTAAAGGGTGTTCATTCGCTCAGAGGCTGGAATATTTTACTGTGCCCGTTCAGACCCAGGGAGGTGATCAAGGCAGGGGATGAATGGGCGACCCTCTGCCCACCACGATCTCTCTGTAACATGCAGTTGAGGAAAAGGTAAAGCTGAAGGGTTTGCAGTGTAGAAAACCATTTAAAAAGGTGATTGAGTACACGCGCATGCGCACACACACACATCAACCTTCGTGCAGCTGGAAGGGATGCCTTTGTTTTTAGCTGGTGAGGCTGGATCTGTTGAATGGGTGACTGACCCCTCCTTTTCTGGTCGCTGATCTCTAAGCCCACCCCCAATCACCATTTCCGGCCATCCCCTAGTACCGAGATATTTTGTCCCAGGCTGTTTACATTTCCGATTTTCCGAATCCTCTAGTGACTTTTTTAAAAACCGGCACAAACCGCGGGACTGGAAGTCCCGCAGGTTGAGGGATAAAAGGTGGCCCCCCTTCTGAAAAACACGTAGCCAACCCGATGTACGTGTAAACTGCCAGGGATCGACATGAATTCTTCCCGGGACATTTTCATCGTGTAAATGGCACCCTGATGTGCAGGGGAAGGTGGTTGTTTGTCCCACCCACACCCACCCCAAATAGTAGAAGAAAAGGCTTATTGAGAGGTTTGGGGAAAGAACTGAGTTTCTATTCAAAGAGCTGGATTCTCTTGAAAAATCTGAAAATAATCTCCATTGTGAGTGAATTAGACATTGCATAAATACATCACTGAGTTTTAGAATGCCATCCAGTTAGGCTGAGTGGTAGAAGTTTCCATTCTCCTATGAGGGAAATGTTGTTGTGTGCCTTCAAGTAATTTCTGATTTATGGCAACTTAAAGTGAACCTATCATGGGGTTTTCTTGGCAAAATTTGTTCAGAGGAGGTGTGGTGCTCTGGAGGTCCCCTGTGTGCATGCACACGCACCCTGAGAACTCCAAAATTAATCTAAGGGCCGGTCTAGATGGTGAAATAAATTCTCATAGAATTTGGTGGAAATCCCATGTGTCCAAATGGGATCCTGCAGCGGTCCATCATTTTCGGAAGGAGGAGTACCAAAATTTGGAAAAACTATATGGGAAAAGCCTTCACTGCTTTACCTATGTCTTTCAAAAACTGTGGGGGAAATGCGCACTCCCTCTCATTAGGACAACCAAATTGCATTGCAGCGCATTTCTGAAGCAGATAGCTGAATGGTCTGACATGCACAGGGAGCGGAGCTTGCTAACAAGGCAGCGCCCGGAACTGCCATGTTGGATTGTCACAATAGCAATTGTGTGCTGAAGTGATGGAACAGTCTTTCTTTTTTTTTATTTAAGGAGAAGATCACTCTTCCCCACCTTGGATTTAGATTATCAGATGCCCTTAATATGGCATTACATGAACACCAGGTGATCACCAGGAGATCACCAAAGGGCTTACCTATCAGACATTGCCCTCATTTCTTCTTATTCACAGCTTAAGCCACTAATAGATCGCCCGTTCCGTTTCTGCCAAGAAACAACGGGTGAGCAAAAAGGAGCCCTGTTATGCTAGTGCGGTGCCAGCCGCAGTGGGAGGTTCCTGCTGAACACTTCTGGGTGTGATCGGGATGAGGAGGTAAGTGACAGCCATTTTTGTACCCTTCCCGAGTTACTTGGGATTTTTATTATTTTTAAATTAATTATTTTTATTAAATTTTACCATCAGTCAAAACAATGCATATCATTGGAATATATAATCATATATTCATCAATTGTACCATATAAGTGCATTATTCATCTGATTTGTATATGAAATAAAGTATGAAAAACAATCACCTGTTATTCAGTTATCCACAAATTTCTAATACAATTAATCTGTTACCTATTTTAATTATAAAGTGTTGCCACATAAATCTATTCCTGTGTACTTCCTTTATTAATTCCTTGAGTTGATATGTTACTTTCCCTAAATGCTCTTTGTATCCTCTCTTAATTCCCAGTTACAACATAGTTCATCACTTGCTCTATTACCATTTCTTTCTGTTCATAAATATATGCTATAATTTAACTTTGCTTTATTATATTCTGTATACTTCTAAACTATAATTTCATATATATTTATATCACTTTATTGCAGCAAAAACTACAATGCTGCACAAAATCAACGCTGGATATCTTCTGTGTATGTGGGTTGGTTGTAAGATTGAGTTGTTCTCTTTCTATTTGGTAAGTATTTCAATTAAATTCTTATATGGGTCTCCAGAGTTTCTCCAATAGCCTAATACAAGTTTCCAATCTCTTTTAGTTTTAGAACTTTTAGACTGTCTCAATCTATTTGTTAGATCATCCATCCCGATTAAATCCAATAATTTGTCTCTCCCTTCCTCAATAGTTGGTTCTTCCTTTATCTTCCACTTTTTTGCAATAATCATCCTAGCTGATGTAATCATGTACAAAATGTTCTTCCAATATTTCCCCTCTTCAACCTTATTTAGGCCTTTATGTTTAATAAGTACAATTCCGGAACAAAATCCAATTTTATCTGAAACATATTATTAATATGGGCATGCACTTTTAACCAAAATCCCTTAACTTTAGGACAATTCCACCATAGATGTATAAGAGAACCCTGTGACTTCCCACATTTCCAGCAATTTTTATTTTACTGTTGCCATCATTTTATTTAATCCCACCAGTGTAAAATACCATCTGTGAGATACTTTAAGTTAATTTTCTTTTAAAGCTTGGCATGCAGTGAACTTCATAGTTCTCTTTCTAGCTGTGTCCCAATCCTCTAGGTCTGTGTTATGTCCTACACCTTGAGCCCATTTCCACATGTAATCCTTAATATATTCTTGTTCCAATTTTCTAGTATGTAAGAGCTTGTAGAATTTTGATATTGATTTCTTTTGGGATTTCACCCAGATCAGTTTATCTAACTAGTTGAATTCGACCTCTATACCACCCTGGTTTTGATCCTCATTGTATCTTTCCTTTAATTGGTAGTAGGAGAACCAGTTAATACTGAATTGCCTAGTTATTTGTTCTTTCGTTTTAAGTATTCTTGAGCCTTCGTTGTTAACTTCAGTTATATCTGCATATCTCAACCATAGATTAGAACTGTTCCATCTTGATTGAAATGCTTCCTGTGTCGAAGCCCAAGTAGGTATCTTATAATAAAATTTTTATTTAATTCTCAGCCAAACTTTAAGTAACCCTTTTCTTACACAATAGGTCGCAAAATCTTTGTTTACCTTGTTTTTCTTATAGATCAGGTACGCATGCCAGCCATAGTGTATATCCTGTCCTTCTACATTTAATATTTTTCCATTATCTAGAGTTATCCAGTCTTTCAACCATGTTACTTGGGATTTTTAAAGCTTGTTTTAGTGAATCATAGAATCATAGAATTGCAGAGTTGGAAGAGACCACGAGGGCCATCCAGTCCAACCCCCCTGCCACGCAGGAAATCTTGATCAAAGCATCCCCAACAGATGGCCATCCAGCCTCTGTTTAAAGACCTCCAAGGAAGGAGACCCCACCACGCTCCGAGGGAGTGTGTTCCACTGCCGAACAGCTCTTACTGTCAAAAAGTTCCTCCTAATGTTGAGGTGGAATCTCTGTTCCTGGAGCTTGCACCCATTGCTCCATGTTCCAGTCTCGGAAGCAGCAGAAAACAAGCCTGCCCTATCCTCAGCGTGACATCCCTTCAAATACTTAAACAGGGCTATCATATTGCCTCTTAACCATCTTTTTTCCAGGCTAAACATACCCAGCTCCCTAAGTCTCTCCTCATAAGGCATCGTTTCCAGACCTTTCACCATTTTAGTTGCCCTTCTCTGGACATGCTCCAATTTGTCAATATCCTTTTTGAATTGTGGTGCCCAGAACTGGACACAGTATTCTAAGTGAGGTCTGACCAAGGCAGAATAGAGTGGCACTATTACTTCCCTTGATCTAGACACTATACTTCTATTGATACAGCCCAAAATCGCATTGGCCTTTTTAGCTGCTGCATCACACTGTTGGCTCATGTTCAACTTGTGGTCTACTAGGACTCCTAGATCCCTTTCGCATGTAGTCTCATTCAGCCAGGTCTTTCCCATCCTATATTTATGCGTTTCATTTTTCCGCCCTAAATGCAGCACCTTACATTTCTCCATATTGAATTTCATTTTGTTAGCTTTGGCCCAGCTCTCCAGTCTATCCAGGTCATTCTGAATTTTGATCCTGTCCTCTAGGGTATTAGCTACTCCTCCTAATTTGGTGTCATCTGCAAATTTGATAAGTATGCCCCTAATTCCCTCATCCAAGTCATTGATAAAGATGTTGAATAGCACTGGGCCCAGGACAGAACCCTGTGGCACCCCACTGGTCACATCTTTCCAAGACGAAGAGGAGCCACTGCTGAGCACCCTTTGGGTTCGGCCGGTCAACCAATTACAAATCCATTGAACAGTTAACTTGTCTAGTCCACATTTTACAAGCTTGTTTGCAAGAATGTCATGGGGAACCTTGTCAAAGGCCTTACTGAAATCAAGGTATGCGATGTCCACAGCATTCCCTTCATCTACCAAGCTGGTAACTTTATCAAAAAAAGAGATCAGATTAGTCTGGCATGACTTGTTTCTCTGAAACCCATGTTGACTTTTTGTGATTATGGCATTGCCTTCTAAATGTCCACAGACTCTCTGTTTAATGATCTGCTCTAGAATCTTCCCTGGTATTGATGTCAGACTAACTGGACGATAATTGTTGGGATCCTCTTTTTTCCCCTTTTTGAAGATGGGAACAACGTTTGCCCTCCTCCAGTCTGCTGGGACTTCTCCTGTTCTCCAGGAGTTCTCAAATATTATTGCCAATGGCTCTGAGATTATATTTGCCAGCTCTTTTAATACTCTTGGATGTAGTTCATCTGGTCCTGGAGATTTAAATTCATTTAGATTAAGAAGGTATTCCTGTACTACCTCTTTACTTATTTTGAGCTGGATTTCCCCTATTGTGTCCTCTGTTCCATTATCCTCAGGTTGGTCCTCCTTTTCCTTTTCTGAAAACACTGAGGCAAAGAAGGTGTTGAGTAATTCTGCCTTTTCTCTGTCCCCTGTTAGCATTTTGCCATCTTCTCCACGTAGCGGCCCTATCATTTCCTTCTTCCTCCTTTTGCTGCGGACATACCCCCCAAAAAAACCCTTTTTATTGTTCTTAACCTCCCTAGCAAGCCTGAGCTCATTCTGCGCTTTAGCTTTTCTGACGTTACTCCTACACGTGTTCGCTATCTGTTTGAATTCTTCTTTGGTGATTTCCCCCCTTTTCTATTTCCTATACATGTTCCGTTTAAAACTTAGCTCCATTGAAAGTTCTTTAGTCATCCATCCTGGTTTCTTGAGACACCTCCCATTTTTCTTCCTCAATGGTACTGTTTGAAATTGTGCCTTCAGTATCTCCCTTTTGAGAAAGTCCCATCCGTCTTGAGGTCTCTTCTCTTTTAGTATTCCTGACCATGGGATTACCCCCAGTATTTCCCTGAGTTTATTGAAATCAGCTCTCCTAAAGTCAAGAATGCGTGTCTGACTATGCCTGGCTTCTCCTTTCCATTGTATAACAAACTCCAGGAGAACATGATCACTCTCACCTAAGGATCCCACCACTTGCACCCCACTAACCAGGTCATCTCTGTTGGTTAGGATCAAATCTAAAATAGCTGACCCCCTTGTTGCCTCTTCCACCTTTTGGACCATGAAATTGTCTTCCAGGCATGTAAGGAATTTGCTAGACCTTGAAGTTTTGGCTGAGTTAGATTTCCAGTAAATTTCAGGATAGTTGAAGTCACCCATCACTACTACATCTCTCCTTTCTGCATGTGTGTTCATCTGTTCTAGAAAGGCATCATCCAATTCCTCCGTCTGATTTGGGGGTCTGTAGTGGAGTCCCACAATAACATCCCTGTTGTTTCCCTCCCCTTTAATTTTTATCCAGATGCTCTCCACCTGGCTTCCAGTATTGATGTCATGGATCACTTCACTGGTGTAAATATCCCTGACATATAATGCTATTCTTCCTCCTTTCCTGTTTGGCCTGTTTCTCCTATAAAGGTTATACCCCTCTATTCCTACATTCCAATCATGAGACTCGTCCCATCAGGTTTCAGTAATGCCTATTATATCATATTTGTTTTGTAGTGCGAGGAGTTCAAGTTCATCTTGCTTATTTCCCATGCTCTGTGCATTAGTGTAGAGACATCTAAGACCATGTGTTCCCTTTACTTGCTGTCTGTGCAAGTTTTTTTGCCTCCCACTCTTGGGTCCTTGCGCTGTTTGCCTTGTTCCCTCTATGACAGTTTGACTATTTTCTCCAGCCCTTTTGCCTTCCAGAATACTGTTTCCCTCCCCCATTTGACTCAGTTTAAAGCCCTCCTGATCAAATTCTTGAGACTGTTGGCAAAAATGTTTCTTCCAACTGTTGTAAGATGCACAACATCTCTTGCCAGAAGTCCCCCCGCATGGAAGCGCAGTCCATGATCCAAGAATCCAATTTGTTCTCGGCGACACCATCTACGAAGCCAGTTGTTTACGTCGGCTATTTTCCTCTCCCTTCTTGGACCATGCCCTTCAACTGGCAGAAGAGACGAGATCACAACCTGTGCATCCATTTCTTTCAGCTTCCTCCCCAGGGCCTCATAAACTCTTCTGATCTTGGGAAAGCTGTGCCTTGCAGTATCATTGGTTCCCACATGGACCAAAAGGAAGGGGTAATGATCCGTAGGCTTGACACGTCAGCCTCTCAGTCACATCACAGATCTTTGCCCCAGGGAGACAACACACCTCCCGAGTCATCTTGTCAGGCCCACATACCACTGCTTCTGTACCCCGCAGCAAGGAGTCCCCCACCACCACCACACGCCTCTGCCGAGGCTTCGCAGCTGCTGTTCCTTGCGGTGGTCCTCTCAAGGTCCCCTGCTCTACCCCTGAAGTCTGTCCATGTTGTTCTTCCTCGTTGTCCTTGATAAGGGAGAGGGCTTCGAATCGATTCTGTAGCTGCAAGCTGCTCGAAGGATTCCTGGATTTTCTTGTTCTGTGTGTGACATTCCTCCAGCTGTCTACTTCCTGTGTCTGTGAAGTGCTTGCTTTATTTTTTACCTTGTGTTTTCTTTTTTATTTTAGAATTTCCCACGTGCTCATTCTCTTGCGAGAACGGCCAGAAACTCAAACCAAGAAGCGAATGGGGCTCTTTTTGAGCTCCATTCACTGCTGGCTGTCGAGGGGAGGGGCGGCCACGCAATTAAGGTAAGTGCGAAATGGGGGGTTATCATGCTGGGATGGGGACGGGAGGGAAGGTGGGATATAATATAGTGAGACAGGGACACTTTTTTGGTCCCTGTCTGATAATCTCAGACTGTAGATGGCACTGCTCATCTCTTCTTCAGTGCAAACCATTCTGCTTCAATCAGAAAGCAGAAGCTCATAGATGTTATTTTTCATTTTTATTTATGTTTTTTTAAAAAAAATATTGTTTGACAGGGGCAAGTTGGGGGGCATAGAACCATGGGCAATTCACTTGCACCCGCCATCTTGATTCGCTGGCATGTCTCCATATAAACAGCAAACATGGATAGCTTCGCACACCAGCGACCTTGCAAAAAGATCACTGAGACAGATGAAAGCTGTTGTGAATTGGCGTATGTGCACACCAATCCACATTTTATTTCCTCATCTAGATCGGCCCTAAAACTCGCCGCCACCACCCAATGACTTTAACTCTTTCAGTGTAACCCAGTGGGAAGTTACAGGGTTCAAATTGTGCTTCCCACTCTGACTCTGCAGAGCTTCACCTGCCCCCACCCCTGTAGAAGGAATGCTGAGCAAGGCACATGAAAAAGAAGTGTGCAGAAAGGAGAGGTTTAAAGGAAATTTATTCTAGACAGATTACAAAGCATAGCAGAGATACTTTTCCATGGAAGGCTCCTTCCTTCCAGGCATACGTCTTAGATAGTTACATATAAGTCTAGTCATTCCAGCCAAGTTTGTAAAATAAACCTAAGCCCTAACAGAGCTAGCTAGACAGTTCCCTAATCTACTTATAAGAGTGCAGTCCAGATGTGCTAGATATTCATGGGGCTGGGAGTCTGGGCACTCCCCCCATAGCTGGTATGAGAGTCCAATGAATTATTATTCCTTCTTGACAAAATTGCTGTTGGTCTTTTAATTGGATCATACCACTAGATATCTGAATCACTTCTTTGTATGTAATCCAACCTATGTCTCTTCTAAGTCTTTTTATGGAGAGAGCTTCTACTGGGGATAAACAAGCTGGGAGTTTGGGGCATAGATATCCTTTCATCCAGATTTTACATAATGAGGCAGCAACGTATAACACGCTAATTTATGGCCGCCATCTTGATTCACGGGCGTGTGAACTTCAAATGCAGATAACTTCTCAGCCAGTTGTTTTTGCTGAAAGACCATGGAGACAAAAGAATACTGCTGCAAATTTGTAATAATGTGCAGGAATGAGCATTATAGTCTCTTGTCTAGACTAGCCCCAAGTCATTTCTGATTTATGGCAACCCTAAGGTGAACCTATTATGGAATTTTCTTGGTAGAATTTGTTCAGAGGAGATTTCCCATTGCCTTTCTCTGATGCTGAGAGAATGTGACTTGCCCAAGGTCACCCAGTGGGTTTCTATGGCCAAGCGGGTTTCCAGGGTTGTCGTCCAACATTCAAACCACTAAAAACGATGGCACTAATGTCTAAATAAGAATCCATATTGTCAAGTGGCATGATAAACTGCAATACCATACTAAAATAAACAAGATTTTTTTTTTAAAAAAAGCAAACAAATAAAAATGAAAAATAACATCTATGAGCTTCTGCTTTCTGATTGAAGCAGAATGGTTTGCACTGAAGAAGAGATGAGCAGTGCCATCTACAGTCTGAAATTGCATAATACTTGTTTGCCATGCTTTAAATCTGCTGGGATATTTAACAAGGGTATATCTGTAGGCATAATCTCACATTCGTAGCCTATCTCACAAAATAATGAGCCTAATTTTGAGTTCTCCAGACTTCTTCATCAATTAGCATTTACAAGAAGGGAGAGGTCTATGCAGTCTGCATTTAGTCAAAGGCTTAAGATGGAATATGAAGGGTGTCAAAACACCCTAACAAAGGTAAAAACTCTGATGCCATTGAGAATGTTTCTTATGGGCCATCAGGGCTATCTGGTGCTTTTTGCATGGCTTTCATTTCTTCCCTGTCTCTCTCTCTCTCTCTCTCTCTCTCTAATCTCTAAAAGGAACAGAGCTGTGATTCACGTTTATTCTATTTGATTTACCAGTCATTCAAATATGTTCCTTTTATAATTCTGAATGGAAAACTTCCCAAGTCTGTTTATCTTTTCTGTTAGATTACAAGAAAGAATGAGTGGGCTTTTTCCGGCTGCCCACAGCTTCAGATAGAAAACAAATGTTGTGATCTGGGTTTTCTTCTGCTCTTCATTCCTGAAAAGGCTGCTAAAATCTGTCTTTAATTATAATAAAGAGGGCAGGTAGCTGAAGGATAAGTGCCTGTTCAGTTCTCTTAATTGTTTTCCCCATCAGAAGAACTGATTATGGACGACACAGAGAAGGCACTTTCCTATGGCCGTTAAATCTTCCTCTTACATGGACAGTACAGGTCAGACAAATGTACTGTTAGGAAATAGAAATCTGTGAAATTGAAAGCTTTCACGGCGGGCATCCATAGATTTTCCTTGGTTTTTTTCTGGGCTCTGAAGATGCCAGCCACAGATGCAGGTGAAACATCAGAAGTAAGCTCTTCCAGAACAAGGCCTCACAGTCTGGAAAAAAAACAAGGAAAATCTACAAACAGAAATCTGTTTTTCTCTTCTTCTTTTTTTCTACACTTTCCAGAATCCCCTAGCACCATGGCATTAAGGATTCTGGGAGCTGTAATCAAGAAAAGTAACTATTCTGAGCTCAATTAGCAATTTTCCAGACCTCATCTTCCCTGTCAACACAATTTATTAATTTTATTCTCTCTCACCCCACTCCCCTTCAAAAATAATGAAACAAATCCCATGGTTTGTGATGATATTAAAGCCATAAAATACAAAGAACAACTCTGAAGTAGTAAAACACAATCCATCTAATAGAAGCAGTAACAATGAGCAGAACAGATACACAACAGAAACCCCATCATATTCATCTGACTTCTTGTAATTGCCTAGTTAAACAGCCTGATACTGATATGCAGTGGAAGCTGGTGTCAGGTATACCTTTTGAGAAAGCATGTTCTGGAGTTGAGGTGCTACCACAGTGAAGGCTCTGTCTCATGTTACTGGTTGATGCACTTCCGCTAGTGGTAAGACAATGAGGTGGGCATCTAAGGGCATGGGCAGGCTGATACAGAGAGAGTCATTTCTTCAGAGACCTGGGCCCTGGGTCATTTAAAGCTTTGCAGTCAATAGCAACTTGGAAACAATGGCACCTGTTCCTGGGAATGTAAACCCACTTGAAAAGGCAGGTGTGTGCTCCCTCAGCCATTTTGTGGCCAGGGGAGGGTGGAGGCCTAGTGTTGACAGATCAGAATTATCCCAGGATCTGAGGTCTGGAGGCAAAATCTGAGGCCTAGGTATGACCCCTTGTTGATGGCACAGGAAGCAGGTCCTGGTGATGTTAGAAGGGTGATGTTACAAGAGGCAGCCCATGTTGAAGCATAATACCTTAAGCATCAACCACAGTAGCACAGAGATATAATTGAAATACAAAATACCTAGGGTGTTATCAGACACACAAAACATGGCATCATAACGACACCACATAAACACGAAAGGGCGCGCAGATCAGATGATGTTGCCCTTTTGCATTTATGTACTGGCCATAAGTTGTACTTTTTTATTGACGGCCCAAGCCATCAATAGATCAGCTGTGACGGTATTTTGCCAGCGTTGCTGGAGTATGAAACCTCATGCCAATGTCCTCTTGTCACTCCACCGTCAATAGCTGGTCTGGCCAGAACACTTCCGGGTGAGATTGTAACATCCAGGTAGGTGATGCACTTTTTATGACCCTCCCCAGTTTACTTGGGACTTTTCTTTAGTGTGTTTAGGTGCTTTTTAAAACTTTGTCTTATTTTTGTTTGTTTGTTTGTTGAATTTCCCGCACTATGTATTCTCGTGAGAATACATGGGATTTTGAATGAGGAAGTGAACAGAGCTCCATTCACTCTTTCATCATTGCCGGGGAAGCCTTTTCATGGGATAGAAGGTAAGTGTGGCATGGGGAGTTCTTTTGCCAGCATAAAAATGGCAAAGTTATGCCAGCAAAAGAATAGGGCTTAGGCGGGTGGTCTGATAAAGTCCCTAGTCTAACAGATAAAGGAAATATTTTAAAACACACTTTTTAAAGACAGCCCTTTCACCCTGAGATTCTTTCCCCTCTCTCTGAGGACTGGAGAAGACAAGCCACACCCTGTGTATCATTTGCAGAGCATCTGGACAGCATTTGGCTATACCTCAGCAGCCAGAAGCAAGTGGCATCTATCCCTCTCCTAGGGCTCAGAACTTTATCAGACCACTATCCAGCTGGCATATTTTGAACCATTTTTATGCTGGCAAAAGAACCCCCTTCATCAGACCTACCTTAAAGAGGCAGCCCCAGCATAAATGGAGCAGGGATGGGACTCCATTTACTTCCTGGTCTGAGATCTCACTGATTCTTGCAAGAAGACACGAGCATGGCAAATTTAAAAAATAAAGCAAAATTAAGACATAAAACATTCACACAAGCACAGAAACACATTTTAAAGTTAAACGTACACTGGGGAAGTTTAAAAAAAGAGTGTCCACTACCTGGCTGTTGTGATCTTACCCAGAAGTATTCTTATGTATTTATTTATTTTAGTTAGTTAGTTAGTTAGTTATACCCCGCTCTTCAGCCACAAGGCTATCAGAGCGGCTTACAAATTGTTTTAAGCAATAGCTATTTACACATCGACACTGCATTAAACAGTTTCCGATGTGTGTTAGCTAATTGCCCCCACAAGCTGGGTACTCAATTTACCGACCTACGAAAGGATGGAAGGCTGAGTGAACCTTGGAGCCTGCTGGAATTGGTTGTTCAAACAGGCTGTTATGCACATCTTCGCATACTTTTTAAAAAAGATTGCGAGAAACAGCAAAAGATGTAGTCATGAACTACTTGGAGTTTTCAGCCCCTCTCCTTCCCGATATGGAGAATCCTGGCAGGAGCTCACCTGGACAAAAGGTATACTGGCCGCATTCTTTGAGGATGTTTTTTCATCATCTAAACAACCCCAGGATTTCCAGTGAGTACAATAGATATCTTGGGGGGCGGGCATAGAGGGAGATGACCACTGTTTTCTCCCAGATGCAGTTGGATGCTGCCTGGTCATCCTGCACTAAATGGACAGGCAGCACAGGACTGCCTTTGCTGCATGTTGCAGGGGAGGCATTGCACAAGGAATACAAAAGGATATATGCACTCATATGTCACGAACAGATTTCTGGCCATGGTCAGTGTGACCATTCCCAGAAAATAAGGTAACCAATGAGGAAAGGCAGTTTTAGGTTGGAATCCAGAGAGAAATTGGGTAGGCTCAATGGCATTTTAAATACATAATGTTTGTTTCAGCAAGAGACTTTGCCATACTATAATCCAAACTGTTTTGGGACAGCACCTCAAGTTACAAAAGATGTTTGCCATGTAGCATCTAGAGGTGGGGATAGCACTGTTGCTTGAAAAACATCAGCTTCAAACCCCACCCCAGCTATATTAAATTAGTTGCATGGTTCTTTCTGTCTTTTGTGGTTTTGTCTACTCTTGAGGTATCAAATAACAAAATTGCAGTTTGCTTTGATACTTTCACCACAGCAGTTCACACTTGTAGCAGAGGAAAACCTCCTTTTCAATTCAGTTATGGCTTGTTCAACACAGTTCAGTTCTTCGGCCAAATTTTCATATTTGACAAGGTGAATCTCATAGACTCTTACATGCAGAGCATAGAAAGTTACTTCTGACAACTGTAAGTATAAAAATTCCCCAGCCAACATAGCCAGTAGCTGTTCTGTCTGGAATATTTTGGGAGCTGTAGTCCTCAAAATTAAGTTCTCTAAGCTCTGGTGTCCATAAAGATGTATGAGGCATCACCTCCAGGAGAACTTTTGATGTGGGCTTCCTTCAGTCTACATTATTCAGACTGGATAGGAGCCAGATATATTTTATTTTCTGAAATCTGGACATCGGCTCAGAAAGGTCTGATAAATATGGTATACACATTTGAAAAGTACACATAGAAAAATGCACATGCATCAAACATGCAAAAACATGGTGCAAACATTAGTGGTGGTGGGGAGAATGCATGAAAGAAATGTGTATTATTTTTAACATGCATTTTTAAAAACATACTCCTCTCCCCAAAGGAATGGAGTTTATCCCTCTCTCACCTTTTAAAATAAGACTGGATGGAAATGTGAATGGTAACTGGAAAAACAGATGCTCAGACTTGATAGATGTGTACATCTCCATTCTCTCATCCCCCACATCCTCAAGTGCTAAGAAGTTCCAGGATCAGTACTTGCTTGGGTTTGATTTCCTTTGGCTGGAGTAATCCCCACTGTTATAACAACTACAGTTGTCCCTCCGTATCCATGGATTTGGTATCCACAGATTTAAGCGAACCTTGATTTTGCCAATCTTATATATGGGACAACATTTTGCTATGCCATTGAATATAACGGGACTTGAGTATTCATGGATTTTGGTATCCATGGGGGGTCCGGGAACTAAACCCCAACAAATATGAAGGGACAACTGTTTTTTTTTTTCCATCTTTGCGTTTATTTACAACAGACAAGCTGAGCATACAGCAGACAAGCTAAGTGGAGAGATTTTAAGCATTCCTACAAACACCAATTCACTGCTTTGTCTCAGATCCTGAGAGGAATCTTAGCACTCCCAGTTTTGTATTTTCTCTCTGTGTGTTTTGTTCTGCCTCTGTCACACCATCCCCCTAATCTCCTCATATTATTCTGTTCATATGCGTATCTCAAAACCTATCCTTGACTGTTGTGGGGTTGGAGAAGGTTTTGGAGGAGTGACCTTCTCCAAAATAGATTCCTACTGCTCACTGAATTACTACTTCCTACTGATTTTTTTTGAGGGGAGTTAAAATAGGCATGAGTCTTTTAAATGAAAGTACCGGATCCTAGCTAATCTTGGAAGCTAAGCAGGGTCAGCCCTGGTTAGTACTTGGAGGGGAGACCACCAACAAATATTAGGTGCTGTAGGCCGTATTTCAGAGGAAGGAACACCTCTGAGTATTCCTTGCCTAAGAACACCCTATAAAATGTATGTGGCTACCATAGGTCAATAGGTGTCCGGAAAAAGCAGCCCAAAATGCCAGCAGGATAAACAAGGTCTGGGAAAGCAGCCAAGCCCCAGTGTTAATTAATTAGGGAGACTCAGATAAGGTTCAGAACAAGCAAGTTTCTGTTTCTTGGAGAAGCAGCAATACAGGCAAGAAGGCACACAGAGAAGAGTCCAGAATACAGTCCAAATGTCAAGGCTTACAGAAGGCAGCATAGTCCAGATGTCAGTCCGTGGGTCAGCAGGATCAGGCAACAGTGTAATCAAGAACGGTCCAAGGTCAAGGCACAAATCAAGGCAGCAAAGATTCAGGCACCAAAGTCAGCAGGAAGCTTTCTCCAAGGAGATCAGTTGATCTCTGACAAAGCCTCCATTGCCTCTTCCAGCATATATAAAGCAATTAAGGCTTTGCCAGGTGTTTCTTAATGAGCAGGTTTTTCTCATAAATTCTCAGACATCTCCTTTGAGCCTCCTTCTGAGCTGACTGCTGGGTATACAATGGTGGAGGTAAGTCCCTCTCTTCTTCATCATCCTTATCTGAGTGAGCAGGACTCTCTGCTGGGACTGATGCCAACCCACTTGGACCAGGCTCTTCCTCTGCTCAAGCCTCTAGGTTGGCAGGGTTCCCTGCTGGCACAGGTGTAGATAAACCTGTGCCAGGGTCCCTAGGGCTGTTCCCTGCCATGTCCTCCTCCTCCTCTGACTCTATAGCCCCATCTGGCTCACAGGGGGCATAGCAATGGGCAATGTAAAGGCACACACACACATCATGAAATGGATTGGTATGTGACAAGTAATTGCATCTCAGCTGCCACTGTTGATACCCTTAGTGTTTTTGGAACAATTGTAATACAGGTCAACCCCTGTATTCACAGGGGATATGTTCCAAGATCCCCAGTGAATACCTGAAACCATAGATAATAGGGAACCCTATTGTTTTCAATGAGACGAATGCTGGACGTTGACCATAGAATTGCATTGGAGGACCTAGAAATGCCTAGAGAGAACATTTTTGGACGTGGATAAGTGAAACCGTGGATACTGAATCCATGGATACGGGAGTTGATCCGTAAGTGGTGCTGCTGGAAAAGGAGGAGTGGACAGGAGAATGTTCCCTCATATTTCTTTCTCTCAGATGTCAGGTTCCTCCTTCAGCTGCCAGCACCAGCAGCAGTCCCAGCAGTCTGCAGCACCAAGATGCTGCTGGGTGTATTTCAAAGGGAGGCAATGGCAAACCAGCTCTGCGCAGTTCATCTACAAGAAAAACGCTATGAAGCTGATGGGGTCACCATAACTCAACAGGCAGTTTGATGACATATACAGATACTAAGGACTATCAGATGTGGCAAATATGGTGTCATAACAACACCCAATGAACGTGAAAGGGTATCCATTTTGCACGACATCATGCTTTCGCATTTTCGTGTTGTCAATAAGGTGTTCTTTTTTAGTGACAGGCCAAGCCATCAATTGATCAGCCATGGGGTTTTTTAGTGTGATTGCAAGTATCTGAAACCATGTCCCATTCTTCTGGCACAATTCCAGCCTCAGTGTGCAGTCCCTCCCCCCCTCCCCCAGAACACTTCTGGGTGATAATGAGAAAACTAGCTACAGGATGGTCTTTTTATGAACCTTCCTGTTTTGCAGGCATGTTTTTAAGGGTGTTTCAGTGCTTGTGTGTTCATTTTGTTTAATTTAGTTGTTTTTAGACTTTTAAGTGCACTTGCATCTTCTCGCAAGAACCATCTAGATCACATGTACCAGCCAATGCAGAAGTACGGGACTGCTTTTTTATGCTATTATGGCAACTTTTGATATAAAGGGTTATAGAAAGGAGCCCTGGTGGCGCAGTGGTTAAATGCCAGTCCTGTAAGCCACTGCATTGCAAGTTCAATTCTAGCGGGCTCCAAGGTTCACTCAGCCTTCCATCCTTTCGTAGCTCGGTAAAATGAGTACCCGGCTTGTGGGGGCAATTAGCTAACACACATTGGAAACTGCTTAATGCAGTGTAGATGTGTAAAATTGCTATTGCTCAAAACAATTTGTAAGCCGCTCTGATAGCCATTGTGGCTGAAGGGCGGGGTATAAATACCTAAATAAATAAATTTTGCCAGCACACTAATGGTTTAAAATATGGTGGTGAAATAACGTTTTTAGAGGCTTGTCTGATAAAGTCCATAGTGTTGGGGAATAGCAACCTTTAAAGGAGCTTACTGTATGACATCATTGTTCTTCCACTGGTCTCCCAGTTAAAACCCCCCTTTTCCCACTGAAAAAAATAACCCTTGTGGCTTGTCCCTTATCATTCTGCTGCCCTCCTTTGGGGAAGGGAGACGAGAAAGAAGCATGCTAGGTTCATCACAGTTTGGGTGGTCAGGAGGCTAGGAGTTAGGTGTGCTGTGTGTTTGTTTTTGCTAGGGCACCCTTTCTATATACCCAAGTAGCTTCTCAGATATTTTTCCCAGCTGGTGAGGTGAAAAGGTCAGCAATTGGAGTCATGGATGAGGATGTTTCTTCCACAGAAAACTGTTCTGGGTGCTGTTTACACGATGAAAATGTAGTGGGAAGAATTCATGTTGAATCCTGGTTGTTTACACGTACATCTGGTCAGTTATGTGATTTTCGGAAGGGGGGCCACCTTTTATCCCTCAACCTGCAGGACTTCCAGTCCTGTGGTGTATGCTGGTTTTTAAAAAAGTCACTGGAGGCTTTGGAAAATTGGAAATGTAAACAGCCCGGGACAAGCTATCTCAGCACTAGGGGATGACCAGAAATGGTGACTGGGGGCGGGCTCAGAAAGCAGCGACCAGAAAAGGAGGGGTCAGTCACCCGTTCAACAGGTCCAGCCTCACCAGCTGAAAACAAAGGCATCCCTTCCAGCTGCACGTAGGTTTGTGTGTGTGTGCGTGTACTTAATCACCTTTTTAAATGGATTTCTACACTGCAAACTCTTCAGCTTTAACCTATTCCTCAACTGCATGTTACAAAGAGATCGTGGTGGGCAGAGGGTTGCCCATTCATTCCCTCCCTGGGTCTGAACGGATAATCATACATTCATCACCCCCAGGCACAGTAAAATATTCCAGCGTCTGAGTGAATGAACACACTTTCATTCACCCCCCCACACACGAGGCACAGTAAAAGAATGCCAGCGTCTGTGTCTTTCAAAATGCCTTGTGTGTCACTGGCTTGAAATCTTCACTCCACAGCTGCCTCTGCTTTAAGGGTTAACATTTTAAAGAGACAAGGGCAATCGCAAGCCTCTTCCCCCACCCACTCAGCTTGATTTCAAAAGGAAAGCACAGGGTTTAATCGTTCCTGCCTCCTTCCAGCTTTGTGCCAGCTTCTGAGTGAAAGATCACACATTGATTCATCCATCCACCTCCCTCAAGGCACAGTAAATAATTTTAAAATGCAGGCATCTGTCTTTCAAAATGCCTTGTGTGATCTCTCTCCCTCCCCCCCCCCTGAGCCAGCCAATAACATCACTCGTGGCGCGGAACTCTAAAGGAAGTGCGTCCCCAAGGTTGTGAAAACACAAGTAATCGCATCCTTGATTGACAGCCAAAAAAAAAAAAAAAACCCTGGTAGGCTAAACATGTGTAAACAGCAAAAGCACGGGATATAAGAGTGTGAGACTAATAAAAAGAAACGGAACTTTTGTCGTGTAAATATCAATCACGGGATCTTTCAGGATTTCCTAAAGAGTGACAAAAATCGTCTAAACAGCGTGGGACGAATACGGGATCAGGACATCACGGTACGCCCCGGGACAAAACTTGCCGTGTAACTGACACCCTGGTCTTTCCCTTTCCCTCTGCACTACCAAAGGAAAGCAACGTTGTGTCAATAAAACACACACACGCACACACACAGAGCTTCCTTGTATAAAATGGGGAACAGCAAAGTATCATAATTGTGATGCAGAAAAAGGAGGTGTAGGTGTGATGGTGGAAGAGGGCACACTCCCAATACCTTTGCTGATGGAGAAGGAAAATGAACTTTTATGTATTTCCCCACCAAAGGAATTCTACCTTTAAATCTTATGATTCAAAATGACCATAGTGGAGTCGAAGGCTTTCACAGCCAGCATCCATAGATTTTCCTTGGTTTTTTTCTGGGCTGTGAGGCCGTGTTCTGGACTCCACACACACTCCTACCCAGCCATTCTCTGAAGATGCCAGCCACAGATGCAGGCGAAACATCAGAAGTAAACTCTTCCAGAACACGGCCTCAAAGCCCAGAAAAAAAAACCCAAGGAAAATGCCCATAGTGGGTAGGGTGATTCTGCAATTGTGTACCTCCAGCATTTTATTTTATTTTAAAATACTAAATACAGGGTTGCCAGGTCAGAAATATCCCAGGTCTTGAAAATTCAGGGCCAAAACCTGAGTATTAGGGGTGGTACCTTCTGATGTTGGGGGTGGGTTAGAGGGGAAACACTGGTGATATTTACAAGGGGCAGTCTCTGTTATTCCATAAACTTACAATGCATATTAAGCACCAGCCACAGTTGCACTGGATATACCACCCAGGGGGGGAAAAAAAACGGTGAGTCTAAAAGATGAGGAATACTGTATCCTTTTTCAAGGTAGTGCTCTTGCCCTGAGATTCTTGTCTCTTGCTTGAGGACTAGGAAAAAGGAGCCAGGTGCTTAGACACAGGGCCAGGAGGCCCAGAGATCTGAAAACCCTAGCTGCAGTGCACGCAGCAGGCCTTCATGGGCTACATCCAAATGCAGAAGAGGAAGCAGGATGAAAATATTCCAATGCAAGAATGCAAAAGCAGGAACTGATGAAATGAACATGTGAAAGGTACCATTGTATGCTCAGTACCTTTCCAAATGAAAAACAACTGCTTTGCAAGTGGAAGAAGGAACCAATGTGAAAAAAGCCATGAATCCTTTAAGTTTCCACCAAGGACAATCAGATCCTTTAAACAGAGACCATGCTTAAGTGACATTGAAACAAAAATCACCAGCTTTTCTCAGCTTCTCTACTGCTCTCTGGTCTGGCAGTATCTTTCCTGCTGACAAACACAGGTTACATTTGCATTTGGGATAAATAAACTCCAGTTCTGAACTTTTTGCTTCAGAGCAGCCAAATAATTCCATTGATTACATAATACATAATAGGTGCACATTAAAGGGCTTTAATGTTCTAGTTCGCTTGACCTTTGTGCCAGTACAAGGTATTTCAAAAGGTATAATTCTCAGAGGGAATTGTGAGTACCTATGACATAAGGTAAACAAAGTGCCGCCCTCATCCCACTTCTAGCCCCCAAGGCCATTTTGCAACTTTTGACCCCTGGGTGCTGTTTACACAATGAAAAAGTAGTGGGAGGAATTTGTGTCGAGCACTGTCTGTTTACACGTACATCGTGTCGGGCACTGGATTTTGGGAAGGGGGGCACCTTTTATCACACAACCCGCGGGACTTTCAGTCCTGCAGTTTGTCCAGTTTTTTAAAAAAGTCACAGGAGGATTCAGAAAATTGTACGTCTAAACACCCTGGGACAAGATATCTCAGTACTTGGTGATGACCGGAAATATATGTGACCAGGGGCAGGCTCAGAGAGGAGAGGAGGGGTCAGTCACCCGTTCAATAGATTTAGCCTCGCCAGATGAAAACAAAGGCTTCCATTCCAGCTGCACGTAGGTTTGTGTATGTCTGCATTAAATCACCCTGTTCAATGGATTTCTACACTGGGAAACCTACTTTAACCCCCCCCCCCCTGCATGCTTGGTTTAAATTTTAAAGAGAGAGTAAATTGTAAAGAGATCACAGACGATTGCCCACTAACACCCCCCCCCCACCTGGATCCACTCCATTTGTTTAAAGGTACAGTAAAAAATGCCACTGTCTGATCAGATGATCACACATTCACACACAAACACACACACCCGCCTGCACCCTCACTTTCAATGGGCTTTAAATGGTGTTCTTTCAATTCAGAAGGACAGCAAAGGCTGTAGCCACTAAGCATCCCTTCCTTCCTCACTTTCAATGGGATTTAAATGCTGTTTTTTCAATTTGGAAGGACAGCAAAGGCTGTAGCCACTAAGCATCCCTTCCTTCCTCACTTTCAATGGGATTTAAATGCTGTTCTTTCAATTTGGAAGGACAGCAAAGGCTGTAGCCACTAAGCATCCCTCCCTTCCCCACTTTCAATGGGCTTTAAATGCTGTTCTTTCAATTCAGAAGGACAGCAAAGGCTGTAGCCACTGATCGCTCCTTCCTCCCCACGTTAGGTCGCTCATTCCTCCACTCATCCTCTTATTGCCCTCACCCCAATGTAACAATCATCCCATCATCCCCAACGCAGAAGCTTTAACAAACATTTGAGCCAGCCAATAGCATTGCTCGTGGCGTGAAACTCTAAAGGAAGTACGTCACTGAGGTTGTGAAAAAACGAGTAATCGCATCCTTGATTGACAGCTAAAAAAAAAATATCCCGGGACCGTAAACTCATGTAAACAAAAAAACCCCCGCGGTAGTATATAGTGGGAGAAGGTACATATCGCAGGACGTGATGCCGTGTAAACAATGATCCCAGGATCTCCCGGGATATCCAGTTCAGAGACAAAAATCGTCTAAACAGGGAGGGACGAATACGGGATCAGGAAGTCCCAGGACACCCCATGACAAAAACTACCGTCTAACTGGCACCCAGCTCTCTTGTCCTTCAACACTAGGGCAAGAGGAGTATTCAAAAAGCACTCCTTTTCTCCTCCTGGAAGCTTCTAGAAATGGCAGTTTGACATTTTAACCCCTGCCCCCCAAATAACCAAATTGGAAGTTACAGTCCACAGTATTACAGTCCACTGTGCATTCCGGCAGTGGAAAATGAATTTCCAGACCAAAAGCAAAAGCAACAAAAAGGACT
This sequence comes from Gambelia wislizenii, assembly GCA_030847615.1. NCBI lineage: Eukaryota > Metazoa > Chordata > Lepidosauria > Squamata > Crotaphytidae > Gambelia > Gambelia wislizenii. The sequence goes on from JAUMIR010000001.1 coordinate 264,584,881, forward strand.
ATGACATATTAGTGACACACAGTTTTGATCTGGTTTCATAGCATGATTTTGTGGAGTCTTTCGATTCAGATATTTCTGATGGCTGTAAAAGAAAACAGCGGAAATCTTTCCAAAGCAAGGCCAAGACATTGTCCTGTCCTGACATGGAGGCACAGATGCCAACCTAATGTGTACATAGGAAAGCCAGCCAGGTTACTTGGGGCAGAAAATCCTACAAACACCTCTCCCCATCCTTGCCAGTATGTGTATCTCTCTCTCTCTCTCTCTGTGTGTACTCTACGATGTGTACTCTATGGTGTAGTACTCTATGGTGAACTCGCCACGGGTCAGCGTAAGAGGGGCTCTCCAAAAAAGCGATACAAGGACTCCCTGAAACAACATCTCAGGCTCAGCCAAATTGATCACCAACAATGGTCCGCCCTGGCCTCACATCAGGAGGCATGGAGATGCACTATCCACAATGCTGCAGCCTTATTTGAGAACTCAAGCCAAACAAGTCTTGAAGAGAAACAACAACGCAGAAAGAATCACAACCCGGAAACATCACCCAAGGAGACCTTCTGCTGTGCTTTCTGCAACCGGACTTGTTTATCTCAAATTGGCCTTTTTAGTCATCAGAGCGCTTGCAGAAAGCATGGGATGAGTCTTTTCTGAATCTTTGTTTGCAAAGAAAAGCCAGTGTGTGTGTGTGTGTGTGTGTGTGTGTGCTGTATACACACACACATCACACACATATTTGCTGCCCTTTCATGACACCTCAAAACTGCTGCCTGATGATCAAACTAGACATTAAGGGGAATGTGTGTTCCCTGCAATTAACATATTTTTCTTCCCACAACAGGATGTCTTCAGAGGTAATTGCCTCAGCAATCAGACTTGCAAATTAAGCCATTGTTACAACTCTGGGGCCAGATCCACTCAAGTCCCAGGGCCTTACCACACCACTTCTTTATACGGCATTATTCCATTTGAAATCTACTCCAGCTGTTCTCATGAGGACAACTGAATGCTGACACTATTACACGCTTGCCACATTCCCACTTTAATCAAGTCATTTACACAGCTTTTTCTTCCACAGTAATGCTGTTATTGCTGCCTCCTGTACCCCACCCCTTGCTTCATGATTAATTTGTTGTTGCCTTTTAAGGGTAGCTGTAAGAGCACAATAGTGTCATAGCATCATGGCAGTGCAACAGAATGACATCAGCACAATGCCCTCTGACTGATGAGATTTTTTCTCGCGAGACATGGGACAGAAAAACAAACTGGCCACGCCTTCCCTCATCATTTTTATTCCTTTCTCTTGAGGAGAGAAAAAAGACTGCCACATTTTCCAACGGTGCCAGTTTTGTCTTCTAACAGTGTTGTCATGTTTTTCCTTTTCCATAGCATTGCAGTGTTGTCTCCCTTGTGTTACTTTCTATACCATTACAGTGTCACAGCATCTTACTGATATTTCATTGTTTTCTGTTGCAATGGAACCTGAGCTTGCCACCCTTTATATTTGAATTGCTTTCCTGGTTTTCCCCCCACATGGTCAACTGTACAAGTGCTTTTCTTAGAAAACAAAAGTAGTGGAGACAAGATGGCTAACATCAGATTCTTTCTCTGGTCCACCAGCTGCATGTAGCAAGATCCCTTGCTGCAGATACTCATGGTGGAGGTGGGTCAGATGGCAAGAAGATAGTGGGGTCAGAACCCATCTTCAGAGAGCTTGGTGGAGCAGCAAGGTGTTGGCCCAGTGGGATGACAGCATATGGCTATATAATTCCCAAATGACTAGGGCAACCCTGTTTGAAATTGTGGCTATTTTTGCATCCTCACCTAGAGAGGCAATATCTGTGGATGAATGGGCTGCCATTGCTGTCTAGTGGATTTCCAGTCATTGAATCTACAGGGAGACTGCTACAAATTTAGGACTTGGAAATTCTACAGTAGCAGAGATTGCCATGAACGTTTGCCTTGCTATAGAGCATATCCTGCTTCTAACCACTATTTGTTTGGGAAGCTTTTGTGTGGCATGTCCCTCCTTCCTTATCTGCTTTGTTCATTTCTTTTTGTTAACATTTCTTTGTGCACACAATTTGGCTGGTGCACATCTGGTGTGTTTTAAGTGTGCTCTGTGCTTTGCTGTGCTTCTTTGCTTGTGTGTTGCCCCTTAATATTGAATTAATCTGTTCATGTTTTTCTTCCTTTCCCAGATCATGGACAGGAAATGGGGTTCCTGCAGTGTGTGAAAGCTGTGTATGGATCTCACATGCCTATACATGCTCCAAACAGGCAAGGGGAGAAGTTCATCAACTGGAAGGATAGCTACTCTATCCACAGGGTGGTTTACAGTCGTTTACCTGGGATATGCTGGGAGGCATCATGATGCCCATGTGTTCAGGTACCCTGCTTTGTGTCGGGCAATGGATGCAGGACAACATGTATCTGGTAACATCAACATCACCAGGTACAGGTGGGGCCTGTCATCCTTGGAGATGGTGCATATCCTTTGTGCCATTGGCTTATGAAGCCTTATGGAGGGCACTTGGACCAGCAAAAAAATGGCCTATAGTCAGGTCTTCAATCAGTGTTGAAATATGGTGGAGTGGACATTTGGCAGGTATAAGACCAGATGTGGGTGTCTCTCTTCCTTATGTATTTATTAGATTGATATGCTCCCAGAATGGGACCAATTGACTGTTGCAGAGAAAAATGTTGTGCCAGTGGTCTCTGCCTGTGTGGCGCTGCACAAAATCTGTGAAACAGAAGGCCATGTGCTACATACAAACCTCCAGCCCCACTCCCTGCAGATTGATCCTGGCCAGGAAGAATATATGTAGTACAATGACAGGCAGACCAGCGAGTGGGGCAGGTTAGAGCTGCAATTACAATGAAGATTGCAGGTTGATAATTGCATGTTCTGTTATACTTTCAGGTACACCTTCCTGGTTGATTGTATTGCTTCTTAGTTCGCTTTGTTTTGTTCTATTTCTCTTTCCTTCTTGTCCAATAAACCCCTTGTCTATATGAATGCATTTCTCTTTCTTCCTTAAATAGGGCATCTTTTGTGTGACTTCACTGCAAGTTGCTGTTCCAGGGCTGTGTGGATCCCTGACTATTTCACCTCAACAGCATGCCATACTTGGAGCTGAGGCACCCTCAGGTTTCCATGCTGTGTGTCTCCAAGACACCTTCTCAACACTCAGCCAGGTTTAGGGCAGTAACAGTACAGCAAGGGTCGTGGTTAGCCAGAAAGAGTGAGAAAGAGTATGTGCTGCTACCATTTTCTCTCTCACACTCCCCTCTGGCTAACTCAGCTCCTGAGTAAGTACTCTCAGTGTCCTAAATCAGGCTGACTGCTGAAAAGGGCGTGTACATCTGTTTGGTTAAGTTTAACTTTTAAGGAATTGTTTCAGGTTTTGTTAATTTGGGGCCACTTGGGATGCTATGTGTCTGACAGCTTGGAATCAGGCAAGGTTTGTGTGGTAGCGGCATAGAGTGGTTGGTGTTTGTGTGTGCATGTTGTGTGTGTGTGTGTTTGTGTGGTGTCTGCACAGTCTCATGGGGATCCTTGGGTCATTTTGATGGTCCTCACATTTGGTGTAAAATACACAAAACTAATTTTATAATTAAAAAGTCTAGGACAAATTAAAGGTTTTCACCTGCCATTTAAAAGACCACAATTTATGTGCTACATGTTGTAAAGAAGGATTTCAACAACTGAGCTGCCACTGCTGAAAAGGCCCTTTCCCTAGTACCCACCTATTTTTTCCTCATTTCAGTGGGGATACCTGGTGAAGGGCCATAGATTCCCCCCAAGTCATTTAAGGCTTCAAAGGTAAATATCAGCACTTTGAGTCTCATCTGGAAACATGAAACCCCGCCCCCTCTCAATCTCTCTGGCTCTTCTTCGCAAACAAAGATTCAGGAAGGACTCATCCCGCACTTTCTGCAAGCGCACTGATGACTGAAAAGGCCAATCTGAGATAAACAAGTCCAGTTGCAGAAAGCACAGCAGAAGGTCTCCTTGTGGTTCTTTCTGCATTGTCATTTCTCTTCAAGACATGTTCAGCGTGAGTTCTCAAATAAGGCTGCAAGAAAAGCAGTGTTGCAATGTGGCCATATCAGCCAATCCCAGTTAAGATCCTTGTTGCCCTCTTTCAGTCTAAAAGGTGGGTAATGTGTGGTCTCACTGTTGTTATTCAACCCCTAACTCCCCTGGATTGCCCATTTTTTTGCTACCCACACCCCCATGGTGAATTGCCCATCTTTGAAGCATCCAGGACTGGGAATTCACCTGTTCAGTAGGTAAAACCCCCATGGAGTGGGCAAAAACTGTGAGATTGGGGTTCAAAAGCGCATTAGATGGGTGCAGGACAGGGTGGGGTACTTCAGGCCTTGAGTTTGATTCTTCCCTCCTTGCCCAGCCCCTCCCCCTTCCTCATCACACCATTGGACGGTTGTTCCCTAGCATTTGCACAGATTTATCTCATTTGTAATAGGCTAGAATTTGTTGGCGATAAAACGGGATGTCTTAAGCTAAAATATGCTGCTATTTTTACCCCCACCCTTTCCTTCAAGACCTTGGCCACCCCTGTAATGTAGCTTCCCAAGGATATACATGACACAGTAGCTTCAGCCCTCAGTGTAGTTGAGGAGTTGGCCACTGCATTGAGACTGGGGTATTCTTATGGTGTTGGAGAAGCCCTTGAGTGCTGCATATTGTCCAACTCTCCAGTTTGGCAGGGACAGTCCCTGTCTTTACACCATTCCAGCTGCTTCTAAAATGTCCCAGTTTCTCTCTCCTCCTCCTCCAACTTTACCTCTTTGTCCTCTGCTTACTTTCATTGATGCAAACTCAATTCAAAGTGCAAAAGTCTTTTGCAGCAATTAACTCGGGGATGGGGGTCCTGCCCTTCCCTGTAGACTCAGGGAAAAGCAAACTGATGCACTCTCTCTTGCATGAATACCTAAAAGGCAATTGATCCTGTCTGGTCTTGGAAGATGGACAAGGTAAGCCTTGTTAGTACTTGGGTGGGGGACTGCCAATGAATACCAGGTGCTGTAGCCTATATTTCAGAAGAAAGAATTGGCAAAACCTCCTCTGAAGACCCCTTGTCTAAGAAAACCTTATGAAATCCATGGGTTGCCATAAGTCGACAGGCAACTTGAAGGCACATACACATGCAGGGTGAGCCCTACCATTAGAACTGCCTACTTCAGGCAGCATATTTGGAGTCTCATTAAAGGGCAATAAATTATTAGTTCTTTTCGTATCACTTTTTTTGCTAACAGAGAGAGTGCTTGTGGACTTTTCTTGGCCTGCTCTGGTGTGTGTAAAGTCTAAGCATTTGAGAGGGCTGACTTTTGAATACAAGGTGCCCAGAGAACATCATGTGCATTACGTTTCTTTGTCCCCCTACTTTTCCACCACTCAGCAGCCTAGCTGCATTGCTGGGTCAAAATATCATGACCCCAATATTTTACAGACTGAACAGTAAGTGGCATTCAGCTAGACCCCATTTTCTCATTTCATTTATTTAAACTCTCAAAAAATGGAAGATTTGGAGTCAAATCTGATACTTAGAGAAGTATTCTTCAGCTTCACATCAGAGCTTCTAAAAGGAGCTATTGTAGAATGTAATTGCCTTTTGGATTTTTTTATCATGAGATAGTTGACTTGAGAACACACACACACAGACAGAATCTCCTAGTGTGTGTGTTCTTCCTCATTCTTCCTCAACTGTTGCCATCTTGAACACAGTCTGATGTTGCTGGGCCATGCGTATCTCCCTCCACAGTGGCGGAACACTTCCCATACCAGATACCCTTCCTATCTTAAATACGTTAATGAATTTGAAAGTTTTACTATAACAGCAACCTTGCTTTACTGTACAATATTAAGTGTGAAGTTAAAGTGTTGGGCATTTGACATTTTAGATATATCATGAAACTCCTTCACGTTTGAAATATAACATAACAGTATCAAGTATAACAAGACAAATAACAAAAAGTCACTAAAGTGTTCTTGATTTCAGGGGCTGCATTGATCTAATTGGGGGGAGGGTGTCTTGTGGCCTTACATTCTGTTCTTTGTGCCCCTGCTCCACCCTCATTCACAGGTTGAGGGGATTGCTTCCTTCTGCTGAGGCACAGGAAGTACCATGGGAGGACATAGAAGGCTGCACATTCTCTTTGCTAGGCAGTGTCACCCTTGAAAACTTGGTCTTCTTTGGGGCAGGCTTCCTGCTTGGAGCTGGCATGGTGTTCTAATCTGCATCCATGTTCCAAGACTGAGGAGATTTTCAGATGGGGCCAAAGTGCCCCGTTGCGGCCCCACCACCTCCTCTCCCGTTCCTATAATGGAATGGAGGTAAATGTTCAAACACCTCAATTCCGCTCCAGGAATGGGCGTCCTCCCTCCTTTCCAGCCGGCCGTAAATGCAACCGTCGTAAGGCTGCTTTTATGACCGGCCGGGGGAAATCCCGCTCGTTCTCATGAGAGAACAAACGGGAGGAGAATTTAAATTTTAACCCCCCCAGCTGTCAAAGTAAAAAATAAAAAGGAAAAATAAATGTAAAATTAAAAAAGGAACCTGGGGAGAGGGGGGAGAAGGGTGGCACTTACCTACCTGTCCCAATCATAGCAGGAAGTGCCTGCCATGGAGCTCCTCCCCTGTGCCTGTCATCGTGGAACAGGTATGGGGCTCTGTTTCCCATGTCCCTGGTTCCGTGACAGGCACAGAAGGGGTGTTCTAGTCACGATTTTTTGTCATGAATAGAATATCCCAGGAGCAGGACGGAAGAGGTTGAAGTCGTCTGAATGACAGCCCCTTTCTTGACCCTATTCCACGCCTGCTCTGCTGTAAAAGCCCCATCTGAAAATCTCCTGAGATGCACCATCCTGTCCTGCAGTGGATGTGCATGACACCACAGTCTCACCTTCCTCCTGCAAAACCTGGTGCTGACTGCTTCCATGTTGGGTGCTTGCTTTTGTACTGTGCACAACTAAGTCTGCGGAGATTTTCACACAGGGCCAAAATGCCCCATTACTGCCCCGCTACCTCCTCTCCCGTTCCTGCCACGGAATAACATAAATCTTTCACACACTCACCTTAATTCCTCAGCAGGAACGGGCTCCCCCTTCCCTTGCTGGCCGGCCGTAAATGCAGCTGTCGTAAGGCTGCTTCTACGACCGGCCGTCTGAAACATTATCACGTTATCACGTGATAACTCCAGATGGTAAATTTTAAAAATAAAACTCCCCCAAACATAAAATCAGTTCACCAAGCACAAAAACACTCTTTAAATCACATAATCAAAACAGGGAGGGTAAAATAAAGGGTGCCACTTACCTGGATGTCCAGATCGTACCAGGAAGTGTTGGAACGGACCTCCCCTCCGTTGCTGTCATTTCGGAACAGGAACGGGGCTCCTGTTCGCACACCTGTGATTGCGTTATAGTGACGGAACGGGAGGTCTATTCACGATGAAAAATTGTGATTACATTGTTCTGGAACAGTCACGGGAGTAGGATAGATGAGGACAGAACGGGGTCAACGTCGTCTGAAAGGGAAAACCTTTCCTGCCCTGTTCTGTTCCTGCCACGGGATATATAGCCCGTGTGAAAATCTCCTGCAAGCTGTTGGCTAGGGATGCAAGCAGCGTAGTGCCATCACGCATCTGCTCTAACAATTCACACCTCTCCTCCATGCTTGCTGCAGTGTCCTCCTTGCAGGCATCAATCACGTGTTGGACCATGGCATATCACTGCCACTAACTTAATTGTTTCCTTATTAAGTTATGTTTCACTGGAAGCAATGATTTCACTGTCCTCCCACCACTGGTGTGTGAAGAGCTACTCTGCTGGTCCACTGGGATCCTTAACAGGATCAGGCAATTGGACTAGTGAGCCTAGATTTGGGTCCAAGGGGAAAACTCTTAACTTCTGGTGGCATAAGTGGGGTAGAAGTATGCAGGTGAGGTTCAAGGGCCCAGTCAGCATCTGTTTCACATAAGGATAAGAGAAGGCATCACTGGAGTGGTATCCATATGATGTGGTTGGTTGCACCGTGGGCATTGACACTGGAGTGAAGCAATGGCCTCTGCTGGCATGTTCAAGGAGGTCAGCATTCCCCCCAGGACATGATTGCACATAGCCAATTGTGCCTCATTTCTCTGGACTGTGTCAATAAATCAAGCAATGTTTGTTGGGGACATGATGTGAAAGCACTATCCCCTCCCTGTCCTGTTGTGTGATGAGCAGGTGTATGCTGCCCATGCTTCCTCTTGTGTCTGTGTGGGTGGCATGCCCGTAGCACACAGTATCAGCAGCCTAAAAATGAATAGGGGAAACAGGTCATTATAGGAAAGAAAACCACATGGCTTCCTGATAGCATCATGTGCTGGTGCTTGTTTAGCCACCCTACAGTCACCCGACTGCAAGTAAAAGAGGAAGAGGTTAGGTTGGCCCTGGCAGCCTTCCAGTGAGCTGCAGCCTGTGCCCAGAAGTAAGTATTAGCCAGAAGCAGAGAAGTGTGCATACCTGCAGGGTATCTTAGTGGGTGCATAGCCAAGCATCCCATTTCTGCAGTTGAGAGAGCAGTCCCTTCTGCACATGTTGGAGCATCCTGTAGGGAGGGGGGAAAACCCTACACTGCCTTTTGAGCAGTGGAGGAGGGCAGGGGTGAGGAAGACACTTCAAAATTATGATCAAAAGGCAAGAAAAAAATTGGAAGATCATGAGAAATACCAGATGATGCACCTGGGAATGGCCATCGTGGAGGGTGTTTCCTCACTTACACACAAAATGGCCACTCAACATGGCCAGTGGGATGGTGGAAAGAATAGGCTTGCAAACTAAAAGGCATTGACAAAGAACCTCCCACATCCCCCTCCCCCAGCACAATGGACTACATCCCTATAAAACTATGAATGGCAAGGGGGGGAGCAGGGGGAAAGAGGGTTTTATAAAACAAAACATGGATGTCTCTCCATTACTCAAAATGGTGAGTCAACACTGCCAACACGATGATCAAAGCAAAGCTTTTAAAAACCCTCAAGCAAATCCCTTCATGCCTTTCCTGCTGTCATCCCCTCCCCCAGCACAATGGATCATATACCTATAAAACCATGAATGGCAAAGGGGGCAGGAGAAAAGGGGGTTTTACCTACAAAACAAAACATGGATTACTAGCCATTACTTAAAATGGTGACTCAGCATGGCCAGTGCAATGGTTGAAAGCAAAGCTAAAACAAAAACAAAGAAACAGTGCACTCCCCTCCCCTAAACAATGCAGCAAAACAACATGGGATGAAATGAGCACCCCAGATGCTGTTCCGTTCCTCCCCCATTGACCAATCATTCTTTAAAGAAAAAAAACATTAAGAATTCATGCAGTGTTCTGCTGGCACATTCCCAAAAGCTTGCGCTGTTATAATGGTGTAACACTATGACACTACACTATTATGATGTTATGACGGTATAATAGCAAACAAAAAACAAAACAAAGCAGAAGACGGGTTAAAAGAGGTTTCAACATACCACAAAAGTCATCTTACCCGCCTGAACACCAGACGTGGTCTGTGGCTTCTCTGCCAGAGATTTCCTTAGGAATCCTTGAGGGAAGGATAACCTGGCCCCACCCACACTGCTTCCACGAATGGATCTATTGTGGAAGAAAGCACTATGGGACATCCACAGCCAAACTGGTTACTGAATTGTAATGTGAAAGGGGGTCATTAACAGATTATTTCCAGCATGAAAAAACACACATTTATAATGAACCTACAACACCACAATGCCTGGAGAGCACCAAAATCGTGCAGTAAGACTGAGGCAGTGGTGGGACTAATGCATTGCTATGACACTATAGTATCATGGTGGAATGAGCCTCCCAGTCAAACCAGACTCTGGATTTACAAAAAGAAAATCAAGGTATTTGTGTTACAAAACAGAATCCAGTTTATTGATTAAACACAGTCAATATATGCATGCAGGATGTGAATTATAGGAGGCAGATAAAGTGTATTTATTTACTTATTATATGATTAATATCCCAACTTTGCTGTTGTACAGGATCCAATGCAGCTTACAAGCAAATCCCCTCTCAACCATGGAAACCCACTGGATGACTTTGGGCAAGTCACACTCTCAGCCTCAATGGAAAGTAAGGGCAAACCCCCTCTGAACAAAGTCTTCCAAGAAAACCCTGTGGTAGCATTGGCTTAGGGTTGCCATATAAGTCAAATAATTTGAAAACACACAATGACAAAAATGTGGCAACTAAGGTGTAGTGGGAACCCAATCTATGGCCAGGCTCTTCTTACATTCAGGATTGCCATGGGAAATGTAGGATATCCTGTGTGCATGGCCAGGAAAACTGGAGGCTTCCCTTGATTGAGCAACCCAACAAGACCCCACTGTGCCAAAGCACTGCTGTGGTTTCCATGCAGGCCAGTAGGAAGCTGCCTGCAAATGTATACCACCTCTGACCTGCTCAGAACAAAATGAAACACCTTAACCTCTAGGAATGGCCAAAGTTCTCGTTCTGTTTAAGACAAGAAGCAAAATCCAGCTCCTACTTTGCATCACACCAATGGTGTGCTTGTGCCCCCCCCCGCCCAAGTAAGAGGCAGAGGATGAGGTAGCATTGGAGGCTCTCACCCACCCCCACCTGTGCACCCCCTAAGAAAGGACTCCATACCCTGAAAAGGGAGAAGATACTGTGCTGCCATTTGTGCCCTCCCCTCACTGCGCTCATGCAAAAGGAAGAAGGGTATGACACCCACCCTCCCTGCAACCTATAGTTGAAGTATGGGTAGAAGACACACCTACTAGAAGAGAGAAGAATTTGGAAGTGGCAACCTCCACAGTTGGAGGCCAAGTCTCTGCCTCTGCTAGAGCCACGCTCTGCCAAGTTGTGCAGAATAGTGGTGGCTGCTCTCCAAAGAATCAAGGGCTAGGGTTGCCAGGTCAGAGCTATCGTAGGCCCTGAGGTTACAGGGCTAAAATTGGAGATTTAGGGACAACTCCTTGTGATGTCATAGGCTGTGGGCACTGGTGATGATAGCCCCTGATAATGTCATTAGAAGTAAACTGTAGTTTAACAGGGTGTGCCAGTCAAATAAAAACACCAAGTGTAACAAAAGCAGAAAATATAACACACACACACACACACACACACACACACTTTTCAAGGCAGTGCTCTTGCCCTGAGATTCCTCCCACTACCTCCTGAGGGTCAGAGAAAATCCTCATTGGGACTCAAGGTCAGGTCCTGAGGTTTGGTAACCCAATTGCAGTCCCTGTTTGTCCCCTTTCCAGGTGTATGTGTGTCCTAGTGGGCTCTCTGAGATATATAAACAGGGCCTCTCCTTTGGCACTCATTTCTGAGGCTCAGAAGCAGATCAAGTCTATGGAGATGATCAGATGCGAAAAAACCAAGTCAGAAGATCACTAGAAGAACAGGAAGGGATGACCTTAGCAGACAATGTCATCCTCTAGCGTTGCAGGGGCATAGTGCGGGTGTCAGTAAGGCGTCCCTCTCTAGTAGCAACTTCTCCCCATCAATAGAAAAGGGAAGCCTCATCCGCAGCAGCACTATGCCCCTGGAACATCTGAAGGATGCAGTGTCTGGTAAGGTTGCCCTTTCTGTTCTCCTAGCAATCTTCTGACACAGTTGGAAATGTGATTTTTGGCACATTCCCCCGTGGTCTGATGATCTCCTTGCTGGTTCTTTCTGACATACATCTGCCTAAGGAAGATCTAAGATATATAGTTCCTATATCCATGCTATTGAGAGCTTGCTATCTTGGCTTTTTGCTACAGAGGTCTACATAAAGAACTACTTTGGACAGGGGACCGTGGAAGGGGAGGGAGAAAGAAGGGAAAGAGTATAGAGTTGGCTCTCCACATTTGCAGGCTTAACGTTTGTGGATTTGATTATGCATGGATTATTTGCTGCCACCTCTGGTGCTGCCCTGTGTCATTTTTAATAGAGGCTGCAAGCCTCACGAGACAGAGGCTGCGCATGTGTGGCAAGGGTTGTACGTCCCTAATAAAATGGTGCAGAGCAGCAGTGGATACGGCAGTAACCCCCACCAGCTGCCCACTTCTACCTTGTGAAGGAACCCTACTGTCTCAAAGGCATCTGCAGTGGGTTGAATTTGTGGGTCATACTTTTTTTGTGTGTTAAATATGGTTTCGGAGACGTAGAGGTATTTGCTGTTTTCCCACTTTTGCATGTACCCTGCACCCCTTAACCCAGTGAATGTGGAGGGCCAACTATACATGCATGAACAAGTGGATAATTATAGCCCTACAATAACATGTCCTCCCATCTGAAGCTATTGTCTGTGCAGCCTGATCTCTCCTACCCAGCTAACTTGTGCCCCATCTTGTAACATGGACAAACTTCCTTATTGCCTTTTCTCAGATTAAGTTACACATAATGCTTAATAAACTGTAAACTCAGGGTAAATACTAGCTGATATTGCTATCAATCTGATATTTCATATATATATATATATATATATATATATATATTTCAGAATGGATCACAGAAGTCTAAATTAGGTTTCCTTCCCATACCCACATCCCAACTCTCCCTTATCTAATATTGTAATGCAATCAAAAATCAACTGTGCTTGAAAATTCTCTAGAATTCTTTAGAATTACTGTTTACTATACCTGCACCTCAATTTTCATTATCTTTCCTGTACTCATTATTATAAATCCTAGTTTTTTGTGAGGGGGGATTTTAGCTTTAACAATTGTATATATGTATGCATAGACACAGATACACAATTTATTCTCTCTATGTTTTGTGTAAAAATATATTTCAGGCACCAGCCTGCCTCCAGTTAAATCTTGCCTTCCCATTGTGTTCTTGTAAATACTGTTATTATGTTTTTAAAAAATTGATTTCATTTAATGCCCTCTTTAAATAGTCTACAGAGATGTCTGTGATAGCAGAGTGTCATTTCTGAACTTTAATTATAATTTTAATCAACTCTGATCTTCTGCTGGTTGGTCATGTGCACTATTTTATTTATTTATTTTTTAATTTGGCCATCATGAAGGATTGGGAACAATAGCTTAGTAATAATATTTATTGCTGAGCAGTTTTTCCCATTACCAGTGCTCCCTGGGCTGAAAGAAGGAGGTAGGAAACACAGTCTTTCTGGATTTTGAATGCCCCTGGTAGAAAAGCAAACTGTTCTCAAAAGCTCAGCTTCCGCCCATAATACTTCTGCACATATTCATGATTTTCAATATTAGTTCTTCCATTTTGCATCCATATTAAAAAGGAGTTCTGGGAATCTAGCCCCGGAACCAGTCTGGCTGGGGAAGCCAGCTGGGAACCATTCAGTAATGCTCTGGGCTCTTTGGAGCAAAGGCAATATGTAAAGCAGGGAGGTCGGGAAGATGGAGGACAGACATGGAACATGACCAGAAGGAAGGGAGGAAACCATAAAACAGGGCTGGAAACTGTGCAGTAGGGACAACTTTAGTGTGACTTCCATGAGGAGTGATTCTGTGTTTAATCAGTCCCATAACACTCACTCAGTCACATACACGCACATCTGGAAAAGGCCCCAAAGAGCATAATTTGAAAACTGGAAGTGAAACCGTGAGTAATTAAAGCTCTAAAATAACTGCCAATTTTGGGGAAATGGCAGCAGGCAGCCAATAGGAGTTTGAGGCAGCCAAAAAATGGGGTGTGGCAGCACTTGGATCATCTGCAGCTGCTGACCTTCTCTCTCTTAAAACATACAGACCAATCTAATTGAATATTGCTCAACAATAGCAGTTCCAGGAACAGAGAAGGTGCTTCTGAACCCAGCTTTTATGGCCCTGTCCCATTCACAACACTTTATAGTAGTGTTAGCAGTCTGCGGTTTGATGAAAACAACCAAGAGATCCAGGAGCTGTTGGCAAAGAAGAGAACTACTCACCAGGCATACCTCGCCCAGCCAAGTTCCCAAGCAACTTTCTGTCTCACATGTAGTAAACTTCAACAAAAACTCTGCGACATGCAGAACAAGTGGTGGATCAATATAGCAGAAAAGACACAACACTATGCAGATCTGGGTGATCTTAGAGGATTTTATGAAGCTCTTAAAGCAGTGTTTGGACCTACTTATCAGGTCCAAAGCTCCTTATACAGTACAGATGGTCAAACATTAATTACTGATAAAGCCTCCATCCTGAATCGATGGGCTGAACATTTTCAAAGTCTCTTTAGTGCCAACCAAGTAGTCCAAGGCTCAGCTGTCCAACATATGATACAAAAAAAAAATGAAAAATGAATTGGACATAGTTCCCACTTTGGAAGAGATCCTTAAGGCCATACAGCAGATGAAAAATGGCAAGGCAGCTGGGATTGATGGAATCCCACCTGAAGTTTGGAAACACGGAGGTCATGCACTCCACAATAAATTCCACGAACTCCTTGTGAATTGCTGGGAAAAAGAGGAACTGCCATCAGATCTCTGAGATGCAGTCATCATCACCCTATACAAGAAAAAAGGAGCAAAATCTGATTGCTCAAAGTATCGAGGCATAACACTGCTCTCTATTGCTGGAAAAATCCTTGCAAGGATACTCCTGAACAGATTAGTTCCTGCTATTACAGAAGAACTTCTTCCTGAAAGCCAATGTGGCTTCAGAGCCAATAGGAGTACTACAGATATGGTATTTGCCCTTAGACAGCTGCAAGAGAAATGTAGAGAGCAGAACAAGGGTCTCTATGTAACATTTGTTGACCTCACCAAAGCCTTCGACACTGGAGTAGAAAAGGTCTGTGGCAGATCCTGGAAAGATTAGGATGTCCCCCCAAATTCCTTAAAATGATTATCTTGATACACGAGGGCCAGTGCAGTCAAATCAGATATGGTGATGCTCTTTCAGAGCCCTTTCTAATAACTAATGGAGTGAAGCAAGGTTGTGTTTTTGCTCCAACAATCTTCTTCAGTATGATGCTCCAAAGGGCTGTGGCAGAGTTTGAAGAAGAAGACGGCATCTATATACGTTACCGTATTGATGGTAGATTATTTAACTTAAGCCTTCTGAGGGCTCGCACTAAGAATCTAAACTATCTAGTCCGTGAGCTGCTCTTCGCTGATGATGCTGCCCTTGTTGCCCACACAGAAGCAGCTCTGCAGCACCTAACATCCTGCTTCGCAACAGCTGCAGAGCTGTTTGGGCTGGAAGTCAACCTGAAGAAAACAGAAGTTCTTTACCAGCCTGCACCACAGGACGAACACCACCATCCCCACATTGCTGTTGGCAAATCTGTGCTTAAGTCCATTCAGCAGTTCACCTACCTGGGAAGCATCATCTCTTCAGATGCCAAGATTGACAAAGAGATCGATCACAGATTAGCAAAGGCATATAGCGCATTTGGAAGACTTTACAAAAGAGTCTGGAGTTATAAACACTGAGGCGAAGCACAAAAATCAGTGTGTATAGAGCCATTGCACTGTCTATTCTCCTTTATGTGTCTGAAACATGGGTCACCTATCGCCAACACTTACGACTCCTCGAATGCTTTCATCAATGCTGTATACGCACAATCCTAAATATACACTGGACTGACTATGTGATGAATGTTGCTGTCCTTGAGCAAGCAGGGATCACCAGCATTGAGGCCATGATATTGAAAACACAGCTGCGCTGGGCAGGGCACATTTCTAGGATGGAGGATCATCGCCTCCCAAAAATAGTGCTCTACGGTGAACTCACCACGGGTCAGCATAAGAGGGGTGCTCCAAAAAAGTGATACAAGGACTCCCTAAAACAACATCTCAGGTTCGGCCAAATTGATCACCAACAATGGTCCGCCATGGCCTCACTATCCACAATGCTGCAGCCTTATTTGCGAACTCACACCGAACAAGTCTTGAAGAGAAACGACAATGCAGAAAGAATCATAACCCGGAAACATCACCCAAGGAGACCTTCTGCTGTGCTTTCTGCAACCGGATTTGTTTATCTTGGATTGGCCTTTTTAGTCATTAGCACGCTTGCAGAAAATGTGGGATGAGTCCTTCCTGAATCTTCATTTGTGAAGAAAAGCCAGAGAGAGATAGCAGTGTTAGCCACCATCATCACCATGGGTCCTTCCAACTTTCTTCTCTTTCTATCATCTGATCTTTGAAGTGAAGCAGGTCCAGCCTAGGTTAGTACTTGGATGGGAGACCACCAATGAATACCAGATGCTGTAGGCTATATTTTAGAGGAAGCAACTGGCAAAACCATCTCTGAGTACTCCTTGCCTAAGGAAACCCCATGAAATTCATGAGGTCGTCATAAGTCAACTGGTGACTTGAAGGCACACACACACACACACACACACCAATAAAATAAACAAATAAATAAGTTAAGAGAAAAGGGCAAAATAGCTTGCATAGGAGTATCTTTTGATTGGTAGTGCTAAGACCCATCAGTCTGGAAATACCCAGATTCAACATTTTCATTTCTTAGGTTTAGCAGATCTGCTGCTTGTCCAGAAGAGTTACTGGGGCGGGGGGCGGGGAGCGGGGGGGGGGGCAAACACGGGATCTGTTAAATACAGATTGAGTCTCAACTTTTAAAAAAACTTCCCAGCAAACACTCACAGCTCTGATCTGGATCAGGACCAGGTGAGGAAGGCTTAAAACATTTTTCCCAGTTGCTTTTTGCTTCAGAATCCCTCCTTTCTTGCCACCACTTCAGTTCTTCCTTGTTTTTAATCCCTCACCCCCTGTATGGAGGAATGGAGTTCTGAAGCAAACAAACAAATGGAGAAATATCTAAGGCCCCCATACCCATGTGTACTGGTCCCACTTTGAACCAAGGTCATGCACACTTACTAGACAATAAAGAAAAAGAAGCAGACCTTAAACTCCATGAAATGTATTTCATGTATTTAGTATAGATGGCAACTGTAGAGCACAGGATGAGACTTCACTGTACTCACTGGGAGCACATGGCTAGCCCTGACCCATCATTAGTATACTTGACACACAGACAAGGAAGTACAATAGGATAGGGAATCAGCCACTCTAGAAGCAGAAAGCCATTTCCTTTGCTTTCCTGGTTATTAATTTGGTGGCAGCCATCTTTTCTGGCAAGTGTACCACAGCTAAAGTCTCTAGGACAATACAGGACCACGTTAATCTGTGTATCATGGTCCATATGCAGCTCCACATGCCTTACTGAGGTGGGAAAGCACTGCTAGTTAGGCAACAGAATTGTGGGTCAAATCATCCAAAACCTTGTTCTCCACAGGTCTGTCCTGCACCAAAAATTCCTCTTGCGTGTGTCATTTGTGGCATTCATGCCACAGGCTGCCCATTCTAACCCCAAAGAATGCTGAGAAGAAGTGAAACTGATCAGACAAAATGAGATGACCAGCAAATTCTGATTTAGTCAATTCCAGCTGGAAGCAAAACTGCATTTTTTTTTCTTTTTAAAGAAAAGCAAAAAGTGAAAGGGTTTTTTAAAAAATTGCTTGCTTTATTCATTCATTACATTTTTACTCAGTTGCTCAACCAAGAGGCCTTTGGAGCAGCACACATATAAAGTCACAAAAGAAAAGAGAGTGGAGAGGAAAGATGAAAAAACATGTAAGTTTTCAGCAGAACTTAGGTTCAGCAGAACTTAGGTTTAACAGCCCTGAGTCCCTTGTCATCTTCCTCTGTTACATCCTGCTGGTGGGAACAGTTGAGGAAAGAGCCTTCACTGAGGTGGTTCTTCTACAAGCCCAATAAAATGGCCTCACTTTCCCCTTTCCTCCCCTCCAACTGCTGCAGCTTGCCAGGGTGGCTGCTGATGGGGCAGGAGAAGGAGGAACCTGACGGAAGTTGGCAGAGCTGAGAGAAAGGAATGCAAGGAGATACTCTTCTCTTCACTTCTCCAGAACCACCACTTTTTACAATGGTTCCAAAACCACTCAGGGCATCAGCAGTGGCTGCTGAGAGGCAATTATTTGCCACCTATGCAATCCAATCCATGATATCAGTGTGGGTGTGGGTATTGCCCTAAGAGGTGGGGTGTCTGGGAAAGCAGCCAACTGAAGGGCTGATAAGAATGATACATGCAAAATGCAAGGCTTTGCAGCAACACAAAAATAATTCTGAAGCAGAGTACCAGTTCAATGTCCAATAGCAAAACCAGGGGGCAAACCAAAGGTCCAGGAGTCCAGAGAGCAAGTCAGCGAGTCCAGTTCAGGGTCAAGAGTTCCAGATCAATCCGAGGTCTAGGAGGCAAGGTTTCAGGAAACAAGGGAGTCCAAGTCAGATGCTTTCACCAGGGAATGCAGATAGACTCTGACGAAGAAGCTTGGCATCTCACAGCTGTTTATTTTGGCCCAGCTCCTAATCACAGCTGTTTGGTGATTGCTGAGCGTTTCTCATATAATCTCCGGGATCGCTGGAGGCATGCCCTTTTTCTCCTTCTCTGGCTGAAGGTAGGTACCTCTTCATCCTGCTCCTCTATGTCTCCCAGGCCTGGAACCTCTGCTGGGGGGAAGCTAGGCTGCTGTCATGGGCTCTGCTGCAGTTGGCATAGTAGAGCTAGGTTCTGGCTTGGCCTGCTCTGCTGGAGCTGGCTCAGCCTCCTCGTCCTCTGAGTCCTCCGAGTCCTCAGCCTGGCTGGCCATGACATGGGGGTGCTATAGAGCCCCACCCATGATACCTTTCTATTATTATTGGGGGGAATTATTAGCTCAAATGGCTGGTCTGCAAGAGGAGGGTAACTTCAGAGATATTTTCACCTATGTATACCGGTACTAACTGTAGAAGAGGCTCCAGTTGAGGGAAACGAAAGTATTTCATTAGAAAAACATAGACTAACACAAAAGAACCTACACTCTTACAAACTATACAAGGCTATAAGAAAAAGAAGAGGGAAGGATTGGAGACAGAGTCCAGGTAAGAGGGAAATAATTACCGGTCTTAGGAGAAGAAAGTTCTGTGTAGCGAACTCAGACTGGCATCTGAGGGTGGCACAGCAGAGAAAGGGAGTGGCTGGGTCCCTCTGCAACACACTTTGCTGTAATGTAGGCTGTAATTTATAACTCATTTCATGCCTTGAAGGGGTGTTCTGGCTTCAACAATGGCTAGGTGGCTCTTCCAAGGGAGAGACAAAGGACAATGGAACTCAACTGATTGTTTTACTTGCTGGGGGATAGAAATTGATGGGACTTGCAAGGCTGGACAGGAGGGGATATAGGAAAGATTTCCATAGGAATAGATTTGGGAATGGTCACTTAATTGCTTGTTTGTTTGATTGATTGAATGAACCATTGCTGAGGTGCCCAGGGCTGGAAGAAAGGATTAGCACATACCTCCTTAACAACTGTGTTTACGAAGGGGCTTCTGCACAATCCTAATTTGGGCTTTCCTGCCATCATATTTCTAAGACACATCCCAGATCATTGTGACCTCTAACTGACCTTTGGTTTGCTCCAGCCAACCTGACACCGAAAAGTGTCCAATATTATGAGATACCATGGGGAGGGAGTAGTAGGGCATACATGTGCTTTCAAGTCGCTTGTCAACTTAATTTTAGAGGGTTTTCTTAGGCAAGCAATACTCAGAGGTGGTTTTGCCAGTTCCTTTTTCTGAAATAGAGTCTGCAACACCTGATACTCCCTGGATGCTGGCCCTGCATAGCTTCCAAGATCAGATGGGATCTGGTGCCTTCAGGGTATTTAGGCCTCTCCAATCCATGATAGGAATCCCAAAATGTACACACCACTGTGGGAGTGCTGGCCATGTTTCTCTAGGTTTGTTTTGGCTTTTCTACTGAACAATTTGAAACACTCTGAAAATTTTAAACATGCTTAGAGACAGAGCTCATTCAGAGACCACCATGGCAAGGTATAAAAGACAAGCAAGTGTATGATGGATAAGGGCAGTTCTTCAGTAGTGTTTGTCTCTAAACAACTGTCATCACATTCAAGTCGTGTTCTGTACTAGAAGAGCTAAGGTTATGGGTACTCTTAGGGCTTAAATGTGAAAGAGGAGAGAGTGGCTGCAATACCGAAACCCTGGCAGAACAAAATTGGGACAATGAGGAATTTTTTTCCTGTTACTGCACCAGCCTGCATAAGAGTTGGGCTTAAATTTGGTTCTCAAGGCCATCTTCCAAGATGTTGAACAAAGAAACCTAGATGTTTGCCTGGTACAATCACAGCCTTAACAAAAAGTGTGTTAAAGGATATATAAACATTACATGGGAAGAACATTGGTGTGGGAGTGGTGGGAGGAGATGAACAGACTTGAAATTGTATCTTCTCATCTATCCCTGTTTAATGGCATTATGAATCAATGAGACTACAGTATTTGTCTGTCTATCTCTGTATCTGTCTATGAAGAATACAGTATTAAAATCCCATCCATCCCTTCACAGGTACAACATATTTCATTAATGACTGCCAATTCCTCTTTGCAAACATTATAGCATCTTAACTGTGCAGTAACACAATTAGATTCATTTGTCTTGTTCATAGAACTATAGCAGCTCTTAGCTTGAAATCCCCCCACCCACCCGAAGCAGGCTTATTGAAGGCATAGCTGGTGTTCCTTCTGTTCTTTTAATGCACCACAAGTGTTTTCCTAGAATGGGACAAAGAGGCAATATATATCATAAAGAATAGCTCCTAATGGCCACAACAATACTTCATTTATTTTCCATGACATGTAGGTACTGGAACAGACAGGTGTTAGACAAAATTGTGTTTTCTGGAATCCCAACTTTTGATTGTTTAGTTTTTTTAGTTTTAGTTGGTTATTTATACCCCGCTCTTCAGCCACAAGGCTATCAGAGCGGCTTACAAATTGTATTAAGCAATAGCTATTTATACATCTACACTGCGTTAAGCAGTTTCCAATGTGTGTTAGCTAATAAAAAACAATAACATATTTCTGTCCCTGGACTTTATCAGACCAGGCAAATATGGTGTCATAATGACACTAAATTAATGCGAAAGAGCACGCATATCAAATGATGTTGTTCTTTTGTGTTAATGTCCTGTCCAAATCCCATTCCTTTTTATTGACAGGCCAAGCCGTCAATAGATCAGCTGTGGTGCTTTTTTTGCTGGTATTGCTGGCATTTCAAACCTCACACCATTGTGCTCAGTGAATACAGCGTCAATTGTCAGAACACTTCCAGGTGATATCAGGACAGCCAGGTAGGGGACAGACACTATCTTTTTTTCCCTCTCCAGTGTACTTGGGACATTGTGAGTGTTTTTCTGTTCTTGTGTGTCCTTTTTGTGGGTTTTTTAAATGTATTTTTGAATTTGCCCCGTTAGTGTCTTCTCGAGAGATTTGGAACCCGGAAGTAAATGGAGTTCCATTCGCACTCCATTATTGCCGGGGCTGCCTTTCTGATGTGACTCAAAGTAAGTTTGAGTGGGGGGGTGTCCTTCACTGGTGTAAAAACATTAAAAAATATGCCAGGCAAAAGAACATTTATGGGGTGGGTATGATAAAAGTCCCCTATGTTTGCTGACCATCTTTCAGCATAACCTCCAAAATTTCATAGATGAAAACCAGGACAAATGGGGCCAAGCAATATGAACGTGGTCAAGACAGAAAAAGTTATTATTCAGGAACAACACACAAGCTAAGGGCTTGTCTACATGGGCAACATACCCCCATCTTGCCTGTGTCTTATATCCCTGCAGACCTGATGACACAGGACCTCTGCCCCATTCAGCCCCCATGTGGTCCTCACCACTCCCAGGGCAAAGACAGGGCTAAGACAGGGGGAAGACTGGCTACGGTGCTTTACCACATTTATTTTTTTAAAACTGCTTTATTCCATTCCTGCCGGAAGGAATGAATCAGGCCCCGTGTGACCGCTGGAGCCCGTCCCAGCAGGCCAGCCCATTGTTGCATGCTGCCAGTCTGCCGTCGCTCTGCTGTCACAGGAAGGAGACCTGCAGCATCTGACCAAGGCTGGTCATGTGCAGGGGGCCTTGGTCACTGCTTAAGAGCCTTTGTAATCACTGTGAATATTCTTTACCACCCTACCTGTGTATACAGCAGGAATGGGCTAAGTGCAGCCTGAGGCCCTCAAAGCCTTTTCTTTGGCCCACCCTCCTACCACAATTCCCCAGTGCCCTGGTGACGCAGTGGTTAAATGCCAGTACTGCAAGTCACCACATTGCAAATTGCAAGTTAGATTCCAGCGGGCTCCAAGGTTCACTCAGCCTTCCATCCTTTCGTAGGTCGGTAAAATGAGTACCCAGCTTGTGGGGGCAATTAGCTAACACACATTGGAAGCTGTTTAATGCAGTTAGATGTGTAAATAGCTACTGCTTAAAACAATTTGTAAGCCGCTCTGATAGCCCTGTGGCTGAAGAGCGGGGTATAAATAACTAAATAACTAACTAAAGAAAGAAAGAAAGAAAGAAAATATCAGCACAAAAAATAGGTTTTGCTGCTCCTGGAACCTGATGCTCCTGCTTCCAGGAGCATCCATTTTTGTTTTGCCAGGTTAACAAGCCCTCATAATCTCATACGCCCTAACATTTCACAGACGAAAACTGGTGTACATGTGGCAAAAGTTATAAACAAGGAAGAACCCACAAGCCTGGAGAGGCTGCAGCAGTTTGCTTTTGCCTGAGCCTACTGGGGAGGGCAAGATTCCTCCCCCTGCTGAGTTCACTGAGTACAAACTACTTCAGCATTTTGAACAGAGTTTTCAGCAACTGAAGGAAGTCGAGGGCAAAGAGGGAAAGAGGGAGGAAGAGAGAGCAACTGGGACATTTGAAAGCAGCTAAAAAAGTTGGACAGAGAAGTCATTGGGACTGTCCCTGACAAATAAGTGCAGTTGGAGAGCATGTGGTATCTATATCTTAAACAGAGTCCCATGAATTTTGTTTGAAAAATAAATAACTGGCGAACATCACAAAGAATCATCATTGGGGCAGACATAGATAGCAAAGGACTGCAAAGCAACAGGTTCAAAGTAGAAAGTAATTTTTCCTCATTAAAATTTTCACATTTCTGTTGTAATGTGACTTTAATTTCAGAGATTAAACAAAGTCAACTGTGAGAGAATTCAACACTTCACTTCCTAAGTAATTGCCAAGGCCTAACATGAGCACAGCCAGAAGTGTTATGGAAAGCCTTCTCATTTTCGAGCTCCAAAGTTTTATCAAATATCTTGGTGCTCTTTTTTTAAAAAATTAATAATTTTATTAATTTTTTAAAATAAAAAAAAAACACATACAATTACTACATAAGACTTAACAAACATATATAACAGTGATTCCCTCCACCAAG
The DNA here is from genome assembly GCA_030847615.1 of Gambelia wislizenii. NCBI lineage: Eukaryota > Metazoa > Chordata > Lepidosauria > Squamata > Crotaphytidae > Gambelia > Gambelia wislizenii. Next base: position 264,608,158 of record JAUMIR010000001.1, read on the forward strand.
GGACTTCCCTTTACATTCATCCCTCTTTCCAGAAAATCATTGTTTCCAACTCAGGTTTGCTTCTTCTCCCCTTTATTAATACAAATTCTAAAAATTTACTCCATTTTTCACCAAAAACATTCTTATTTAACCCTCCTTTTTTTCTTTAACCATATTTGTTAATTTCTCATTTATAGCTATATTCCATACTTCCTCATACCATTCTTCTATTTTATATTCACCTTGTATTTTCCATTTCTTTGCTATTATTAACCTTGCTGCTGTCAGCAAGTTTGTTAACAAATCCTTAACAATTTGAGATTCTTGTATTTTTTCACAATATGATAATAATGCTATTTCAGGGCTTAAAGGTATATTTATCTCCAGTATTTCACTTATTTCCTTCATTACTATGTTCCAAAATTTCTGTACATATTTGCAATTCCACCACATATGCATATACGTTCCCAATTCTTGGCAACCCCTCCAACACTGTGCTGAATACAGTTTCCCCTCCACATTCGCGAACTCGACATTCGCGGTTTCGGTTATTCGCGGTTTTGGGAGGCCCCCCCTGGGCCCCCCCAAAACCGCAAGACGGGGCCTCTGGAGGCCCCGTAAAAGCCCTTGGAGGGAGCGGAGAGGGCTGGGGAGGCCTTCACGGGGCCCTCGGAGACCCTCCGGAGGCGCCGTGAAGGCCCCGGGGAGGGTGGGGGGAGGCGCTGGGGAGGGTGGGGGGGAGGCCGCGGAGGCCTTCACGGAGCCTTCCAAGGCTCCATGAAGGCCACGGGGAGGGTGCGGGGAGCCCCCGGGGAGGGTGCGGGGAGCCCCCGGGGAGGGTGGGGGGAGGCGATGGGGAGGGTGGGAGAAGGCCGCGGAGGCCTTCACAGAGCCCTCCAAGGCTCCGTGAAGGCCTTGGGGAGGGTGGGGGAGGCGATGGGGAGGGTGGGAGAAGGCCGCGGAGGCCTTCACGGAGCCCTCCAAGGCTCCGTGAAGGCCCCGGGGAGTGTGTGGGGAGGCCGCGGAGGCCTTCACGGAGCCTTGGAAGGCTCTGTGAAGGCCCCGGGGAGTGTGGGGGGAGGCGCTGGGGAGTGTGGGGGGAGGCCACGGAGGCCTTCACGGGGCCTCGGGAGAGTCTCCGGAGGCCCCGTGATGGCCTTGGGAGGGAGTGGGGAGCCCGGGAAAAGCGAGTATGGGGCCTCCGGTGGCCCCATGGTCGCTTTAGCGGGGGAGGGGAGGGCAATCAATATTCACAGTTTTTGACATTCACGGGGGTCCGTGGAACCTAACCCCCGCGAATGTGAAGGGACAACTCTACTTTTTATCTATTTGATTCAATCGTACTGGAGTTAAATACCACCTCCATATAATCTTATAGTAATTTTCTTTTATTCTTACTGATAATGTTTTCAAGTGTTGCATATTCCATATTTTTCCCCACTTAGATTTGTCTATAACAGTTGCTACATTTGTTTCCCAAACATCTTTTAAATAATCTTGTACTTCTTCATTATCCATTAACATTTTATATATTTTGCTTGTAATACCCTTTATAGTCTTTTTCTCTTGAATAGCTTTTGTAATTAATTCCTCAAATTTTGTACTTTTTCTACAACTACCCTCCTTTAAACATTTTTTTCCCATCTTTCTAACTGTATCAGTTTAAACCATGTAAATCCTTGCTCCTTTAATATTTTTTCCATATCATTTTTATTTTTCATTTTCCCCATCCATTCCTTCAACCTTATAATTTCTTGTCCTCCTAATTTTGCTTCCATATCTTGGTGCTCTTACAAACAGAAATGAACATTTGAGGGCAGGGCTGGCTGCAACCTGAATGGATGGAACCTGAATAAGGCCCAAATGTTCTTGTTAGACAAGAGGCATCTGCATGGCTCTCTTCTGCCTACAGTCTCCATTTATTTTCTCCAGACCTTTAAAGAAAAACCTGACTTTTCTAATTTTAGAATCTAAAATTAGATTACCCACTGTGCATTGAGAGCCACAGGTGGCCTGTGCTTCTTTCTCTGTGCACTTTCTTTCTGATTAGGAGCCATCTCTACCACTTTATCTCTTCCTTCTCTAAACAGTAGACTTTTGGGTGAGCAGCATCCCATATCCAGAGATTTCAGGGCCAAAACCTGAGACCAAGGGGTGGGGCTTTGTGATAGCGTAGGGACTGGTCCTAGTGACATCACAAGGGTGGGTTCTTGTAATGTCAGCCAGTGGTTAGCAGGTAGAGTGGAACTGATGGATAAGTGTATGTACACAGTGGTCAGTAAGAGATTCTGGACTTTTTCGGTCATTTAAAAAGCAACGCAAACAGACTCGTCAGCTTGCGAGCCTGCTGCGCTGCAAAGTGTCAGTTTTGGATGACGCTGCCCTCTAGCGGTACTGTTGCGGTACCGCAGGGAGAGTTGAGCGTCATATTTGCTTGATTTTTACTCACGATCAACTTTCGTGAGTAAAAATCAAGCAAATATGATGCTCAACTCTGCCCGCGGTACCGCAACAGTACCCACAGTACCATAACAGTACCGCTAGAGGGCAGCAGTACCCGAAACTGACACTTTGCAGCGCAGCAGGCTCGCAAGCTGATGAGTCTGCTTGCGTTGCTTTTTAAATGTCCGAAAAAGTCCAAAGTCTTAAGGAGCAAGGACACCAATAGCTTTAGAGAAACAGATGAAGCTTTTATTGTAGGAACTCCATTCTAACACAGGAAAGGTACTCTGGGTGCTATTCTAAGCTAACTACATTTCTAAGGAGGACTGAGAGAGTTCTGGGTAGGAGAAGAGGTAGAAACATCCCTAAGAGTATCAGTTTACATCACAGTGGAAGCAGGATAGGTAGACAAGCAGGGAGGACTGTGGGTCACTCAAATGATCTAATCCTAAAGCTACTGCCCATTCTGAGGCATTCTTGACTCTTTAGTGCTAAGCGTTGTTGCATTTCTAACAACAACTGCTTCTGAAATTGTGCAAACGGGCATGAAAGCAGTCTGGGGACTTTTCAGATGCAGCAAATATGGTGTCATAACAACTCCTAATGAACACGAAGGGGAGCCAATACTACACAACGTTGTGCTTTCATGATCATGTATTGAAAATAAGGTGTCCTTTTTTATTGTCGGGCCAAGCCATAAATAGATCAGCCATGGCATGGGTTTCCACACACACCCTGTGATTGCGAGTGTCTGAAACTGCACCCTGTTCTGCTGGCGGGATTCCAGCATCAATGGGTGGTCCCCTCCAGAACACTTCCAGGTGGGAACGTGAAAACTAGCCATGGGACACTCTTTTAATAAACCTCCCCATGTTGCAGGCAAGTTTTTAGTGTGTTTCAGTGCTTGTGTGTATGTTTTGGTTTTTAATTTAGCCATTTAAAAAAACTTTTTAGCGTGCTTGTGTCTTCTTGTGAGAACCTCCGAGATCTCACTCACCCATCAACGTGGAAGCATGGGGCTGCTTTTTCACACAACCACGGCTACCTTTGATATAAAGGGTACTTTTGCCAGCAGAAAAACGGTGTAAAATATGGTGGCAAAAGACCGTTTTTAGAGGCTTGTCTGATAATGTCCCGGGTAAACGGGCCCAGAATGTGAGTAAAACTCCATCAACCAGGTGATATGACAAGTGAGAGGTGCGGGGGCAGCTCCCAAACATTTTTAGTGAATAGGCAGGGTACAAACTATACTCCGTACCTGCAGTACTTGCTGTCCTTAGGGCTTCCATAAGTCAGAAATGACTTGAAGACACACAACAGCAACTACGACTGATACCTAAAGAATCCAGTATCTAAGGCTGCACAGTGGCCAGGATAAAGTGGCAGTGCACAGTCTAATTTACTTTGGATGAGACAGGATAGGAAACTTATGGTTATCCTTATAATAAGGTTGCTGTTTTTACAATGAACACAAGGAAGCCGGAGTGAAAACAAACAGGCTCCTGAAGTAGTACCACATCCGCCTGTTCTGCAGCCAGTTCCAAGGGAACTACTGTTTCATTTCCAAAGGCTGCATCCATCTTTAGGCAAGTTTCAGCTAAATCTCAGTTGATTTCTCTCCTCTCTCTCTTTCTCATGCCAATACAGACACAGATACAGATACAGATAGACAGAATGGAAAACACAAATTTATGTTCAGAAGCTTTCCCCACTGTTCCTACTAGCTTGAGGGTGTAATTTAACCTTCCCTTGCCAGGCAGAACATTCCAGAACAGAAACATTTCCAGTTGTTAAGGAATGCTTTAGCTAAAAATTCCTGACCACTCGTAGGTTTCTACTCTGATATCAATAGGTGCATTCATAAGATAGCCAAATACATAATAACATCGGTTCCCCTAAAAAAAATAACAATCTGTCAGATACCATTTTGTGATGTTCTAAAACTCAGAGCTCAAGCAGTTACTTCAGACAAGCTATTAATTACAATTATAATTCTAAGGACTTCCAAAGTAGTTAGATGTCATTGTTGCCACAAACTTCTGAATGTAACTCTTGCCATATTCAAAAAGGAACTAGTTTACTTAAAAAAAAAATAAAACACTTGAATGCTACAAAACACAGGTCAGTAGCAGAAAATACCATGGTCTCCTCCCATCTATCTGGTTGTGAGTTCCACACAGGCAAGAGAACATAAGGCAGCATTTGAACTCTGTGATATTTCTTCTCCACCATTTAATCACTGTAACTATCATAGTACCTAAAAGTTACAGTCACATTCAAAAAGGAGCAATGTTTTCCCCTTTTAAGTTATACAGTTGCCCCTCCACATTTGCGACTTTCACATTCGCGGTTTTGATTATTCGCGGAAAGCTGCCTGCCCCCCCCTCTCTCCACCCTGTCCCTTCCCAAGGCAGTGAAGGGTTTCTCACGAAGCCCGTTGCTGCCTTGGGAAGGGAGGCTGGAAAGCCTCCCTCCCTCCTTCTCTCCACCCCAGTCCCTTCCCAAGGCAGCTGGGGCCCCCTTCGCCACCTTGGAACAGGCAGGGGGTGGGAGTGAGTGGTGACAGGGGATTCAGAAGCCCCCGTCACCACTTTGGGAAGGGCGGGGGTGGGAGTGAGTGGCAACAGGGGCTCCTGAAGCCCCCGTCGCCACTTTGGGAAGGGCGGGTGGTGGTGGGAGTGAGTGGCGACGGAGTGGGTTGTTGCAGGCGGGTGGGGAGAGGACTATTATTATTTGTGTTTTTTTTCACATTTGCGGTGGTCTTCCACCCCTAACCCCTGTGAATGTGAAGGGATGGCTGTAATTCTAATGGAAGGTGGTTAGACCATCATTATTGGGGGAAGGAATTTGTTACAAGTAATGTGTTGCTGGTAGATCATTATTTGCGAGCTCTGCTAAAGCTATCTTGGTGTAGGCCCTCCTCCAATTAACTTGTTTGAGCATAGTCTGTGAATTACGTCCTGGATTTCTGGATTTAAGGTGTAAGATTTCCCCCCTCCAAATGAATTATTTCAAATAAGATACAGTAGCACCCCTGTATTTGCTGATTTGCCATCTGCTGATTCAATTTTCCACTGTTGGCGACGGCGGGGGGGGGGGGTGGATGGGGAAGGGAGGGAAGAGGAGAGTTTGCCTCCTTTCTCCTTTCCCTGTGGGGGTTTCCAGTGATGGAGGTGGTGGGGGTGGGTGACGAAGGGAGGGAGGAGGAGAGCTTGCCTCCTTTCTCCCTTCCGTGTGGAGGGTTCTGGCATCGGCGATGGAGGTGGTGGTGGGTGGACGAGGAAGGGAGGAAGAAGGAGAGCTCACCTCCTTTCTCCCTTCCCCATGGGGGGTTCTGGCAGCATGGTGGAGCTGGCCGGGGGTGGACGGGGAAGGGAGGGAGGAGGAGAGAACTTGCCTGCCCCCCTCCTCCAGCCCGGTTCCCTCCCCTCCTGTCTGCCTTACCCTGTGGCGCTGGGCCTGCTAGAGGGAGGAGGGACACCCAGAACCTGGCCAGGCAGGACACTGCTTGGCTCTGCAGCGGCAGCACATCCCACATCCTGTCCGGCTGCACCACAAGCTGCAAGTGAAGTGGAGGAAGCCAGGCCAAGACGGTGAAGAGCGAGGCGGAGAGGTGGCAAAGAACAGCACCAGGTGTTCAGTACTATCTGCAGCTTTCAGTATCTGCGGGGACCCCCGGAACCAATTCCCCATGAATATGAGGGTGCTACTGTATATAGATACCTACCAGCATGGTGTAGTGGTTTCAGCTTTGGACTATAACTCTGGAAACCAGAAATCAAATCCCCACTCAGCCATAGATACCCACTGGCTGACCCTGGGCAAGTCACACTCCCTCAGCCTCAGAAGAGGGCAATGGCAACCCCCCCTCCCAAACAGATCTTGCCAAGAAAATCCCATGATCAGTTCGCCTTAGGGTCGCCATAAGTCAGAAACTACTCGAAGGCACACAGCAACAATACTGCATCATTAAAAAATGGTTGTAGTTATGTGCTTTCAAGTCAACTCTGACTTAAGGCAACCCTCTCATTGGATTTTCTAGGCAAGATTTCTTCAAAGGAGGTTTGTCCTTTCCTTCCTTTAAGGCTGAGAGAGTACGACTTGCCCAAGGCCACCCAATGGCTTTCCATGGCTGAGCAGGGCTTCAGGTCTTGCTCTCCCAGTTCTAGTCCAGCACTCAAACACCACATAGAAAGTAGATAGTTAAAACTCACACACAGGGAACAAACACAGGACACTTTCTGAGTAAATTGCATAAATGATATAACCCAATAAAAATAGTCTCATGGGAACAATTCTAAAAATCATGCAAAATTCTTTTAGTAGAAAGAGACCCCCAAAATACAGCATCGAAATATAATTTCACAGTTTTATACAAGTATACCAAAGGCTTAAAAGGAATGTTGCTAATAATATAGTAATGTGAATTATTTCCAAATAACCTTGTTAATGATTTTAACAGAAGAATGACAAAATGCCATTTCTGGGAGACTAGATATATTCTCCTATCACAGTCAACACCTTGGGGTAATTCACACTTGTCAGCACCTTTGAAATGCCATCCATTACTTGAAAGCAGAGTTTTAAAATGCCTATTCATAAGCTCCTGTTCAAAATGGTGTTCTTAACCACTTTAAGTCCACCTCCCACCTCCTCGACCTTGGAGAACCATAAAGGAATCTAATTTTAGCTCTCTGCAATGCTTTTTAGGAAAAATGCCAGCCTACAGTGAGTTAGTTTTATGAAATAAAAGCTGAGCTAATACTTGTCACACTTGAGCTGTCAACAAATATACCAAATGATACATTTGTGGCTGCTATCTATTATGACGGGTACACATTTCTGGAGAAATGTTCTAAGAATTCAAAAACAAAAAGGGATACTAGCATATCATTTTTACTTCCTACTAAAATGTCGCTTCCCGGTTAACTAAGATGTATATCATGGCTCTTGGTTCATGAAGCTGATTTCATGGCTCCCTTTACTTAAAAGTGTAACTTACCTGTAGTGATAACAGTAACATAGTTATCATTTTAAAAAGCAACCAGACTAGCCAGCATAACATATAGGGCTGGTTTGCAATGGTATGTCCAATATCCAAGAAGAATAGACTTTAAACCTTCACTGAGAATACAGCCACACTGTGGATATGTTCAGCTATTCTCCCTGACCCCATCAGATCACCATCACACATGCAGGGGTGGGGGGCTGGACATACCCACTGACCTCCTCAGCTAGTCCCATGCCAGAGGATGGGCCTCTGCTATAGGGAATATTTTCTGCTAGACCAGTCTCAGGGCTGATCTTTGAAGGAAGGAGTGACTTCAGTGCCTTGCAATCCACTCATTGTCAATCAGTTTTGCATCAAGTTTCAAAACCTTGGTGGTGCTTGACAACAAAGTCTAGCAAAGCTAAGCTGGGTTCTGATGACCTTTATGGCATCAGACTGGAAACTGGGAAAGAAAAATCCTTTTAAAGCATGCTCTAAAAGCTAGGCTCATTTTTGTAGTTAGTACCCAAACAACCGATAGAAACTTGAGCAAAGGGTTATTGAAGATACCTGTTGCCCCCCTCCCCACAGGCTCACTGCAGATGGTGTACACAACAAACACTGAGCTAAAGAGCTTAACTTAGGGCCCGCTTCAGTGTTGGCCTCAAATAGGCAGCTTAGCATGATTCTGAAACCAGCTTGTCTAGGGGCTTGTCTAGATGGGTAATTTAACCTGGCTTTCCCCCATCCCCATCTTGGAGCTCTACAATCCAAATGATGGAGGGCTCTTGCCCCGTTTTGCCTCCAGGCACTTCTGACGATGCCCAAGGCAAAGCCGGGGAAAGCCAGGGTAAACCTGCTTAAAATGTTTTAAATTAACACCTGGGAAAACCTGCATTATACAGGAAACCTAGATGGGTCTGGCACGGGAACACAGGGTCCATACCTGCATGCTGGCCTGTATAACCGACCACCACTACCGCTGGAGTCACTACAGCCGGGAAGGAGGCTCCCAGCACATGATCAAGGCCCCCTGCATGTGACAAGCCTTGATCACATGCTGAGGGCCTCCTTCCTGGTTTCAGAGAGTGCAACACGTGGCAGCGGGGGAGGCACCTGCTGATAATGGCTGGCATGTGCATGTGGACTTCTGCCCATTTCATCTCAGAAACGGGGGGGGGGTGGATCTAGTGTCTAGATCAAGGGAAGTCATAGTGCCACTCTTTTCTGCCTTGGTTAGCCCTCACCTAGAATACTTTGTCCAGTTCTGGGCACCACGATTCAAAAAGGATATTGACAAATTGGAGCGTGTCCAGAGGAGGGCGACTAAAATGGTGAAAGGTCTGGAAACGATGCCTTATGAGGAAACACTTAGGGAGCAGGTTATGTTTGGCCTGGAAAAAAGACGGTTAAGAGGTGATATGATAGCCCTGTTTAAGTATTTGAAGGGGTGTCACATTGGGGATGGAGCAAGCTTGTTTTCTGCTGCTCCAGAGACTAGAACACGGAGCAATGGATGCAAGCTCCAGGAACAGAGATTCCACCTCAACATTAGGAGGAACTTTCTGACAGTAAGAGCTGTTTGGGAGTGGAACACACTCCCTTGGAGCGTGGTGGGGTCTCCTTCCTTGGAGATCTTTAAACAGAGGCTGGATGGCCATCTGTCAGGGATGCTTTGATCACGATTCCTGTGTGGCAGGGAGTTGGACTGGATGGCCCTTGTGGTTTCTTCCAACTCTACAGTTCTATGATTCTATAATTCTATGACCAGCTCTGAGGCCAGAATGCCAGCTGGAAGGTGGCATACTCTGGCTGATGTAGACAAGCCCTAGGACCCTCCATCCCACATAAAGAACATCCTTAAGCATAAAATCCACCCCATTGCAAATGTTCTTTAGCCACCCTGGAAGGGTAGGGCATAAAAAGGAATACGGATAAGAATACTAAGAGTAATAAAGTCCAGCCCCCAATGGCTGCAAGAATGAGGGACCAGCTGACACATCCACACTTCCCCACACACATTGGAAAAGCAGGGGGAGAATGACTGAATAGGGGCTAAAGAGGCTCCAAATAGTGGAAAGAAATGACTTGAAAGGCTGTGAAGAAAGGGAAAGGCTGTCCTGCACAAAGCAGAGCTTAGGAAAGTTACCTTTTTCTACTGCAACTCTCAATGACCATCTGGTGGATTCTGGGAGCTGTAGTCCACAAAAAGGAATGTTCTGAAGGAAGAAAAGTGGGATGCGAAATACATACATACATACATAATACATGCATGCATACACACACACTCTTAAGTGCATTTGGCTGAACGCACTCAGTTTTTGAATATTTGGCCCATTTACTAGTAGAGAACAGCATGCTAATGCTCTCATCTTAGAGCGATAAAACAGGGGTAACTACTCTAGTCTCTCTCAACAAGATATAAAGAAAAAGACCCTTCATTTCTTGTTTCAGGAAATATATTTGAAGAGTCTGTGATATCCACAAATATGATTACAGTAGGACCCCCGTATCCACTGGGAAATGGTTCGGGGGGGGCATGGATACTGAAAACTGTGGGTAATCATGAACACCATTGAAAATAATGGAACTTCTGTTTTAAAATAAACAGAGTTGCCTTGGCGGACCTGGAAAATGGCTAGAGAGGACACATTTTCTTGGAAGAATCAATGGTAGGTGTACTGTTTTGTGTCCCGTGGGTAATTGAATCAGTGGATGATGAAACAGTGGATACGGGGTCCTACTGTATAGAAGCTTCTAGTGTTGGCACCCATGGTCTTGTCTAGCTGGGCTATTTACCCTGTTTTGGCCCCGTCTTTGAACCCTGCAATCCTAACAATGCAGGACCTTTGCCATATTTTACTCCCAGGCAATCCTCATGATGCCTGGGGCTAAGATGGTGTAAAGCCCAATGGAATGGTTTGGTAAAATACCCAGGGGAAAGTGTTTCTTTGCAGAAGAAACAGATCAGGCCCCACAGGACCGCAGGAGGCTCTACTGCCACACCAATCCGTCACTGCAGCTGCCTATCCACGTTGCTCTCTCCAAAGCCAGGAAGCAAGCCCACAGCATGTGACTAAGGCTGGGAACATGCAGGGGGCTTTACTCAAATGCTGCAGGCTGGCTTCCTGGCTTCAGAGTGTGGGATGTGGATGGCGGCTGCAGGAATGGGTTGGCCTGATGGTCTGGACTCCATCCCATTTCGTGCCAGTAACAGGGGAGAAACGAGCCAGATCTGTGGCCAGAATACACCAGTGGGGAGCTGACATATTCTGGCCCATGTAGATGAGGCCCATGTTTGTATTTGCTCAAGTATCCATTATGCACATTCAATTTGCCACCTACCTCTCTCTAGCTGGCAGTGGAAGGAGCAGTAAGTGGCTTCAGAGAAAGATGAAAGGAATTAAAGCCTAAGCGTAGAAACCTACACATAGATCTAGGAAAGACAAGAAGCGGGGGGGAACCACACTGTTGTTCCCCATTCCCACCGGCTTTAATTTCCAACACTTAGAAGTCTCTCTGCAGTCACAAAGCCTGTAATTCTGCACTGAACTCATGACGGTCAGGAACAGGACATGGGAGGAGCATGTGAACCCTGTGCCTCTTGCACACCTTATTTCCTCACAGTTTGGGGAAAAGTAATGTCTGTCATGTGTGCATATTTGTAAATAAAGCAAAAGAAAACCAGGTGTCTTCTGTAGTCGTTTATCGAAAGCAAAGCCTACAGCACTCGTTCTGGAATTTCTTGATATTTAGAGAACTAGGAAGAACATGCAACTACTGTTGGCCCTCCACATTTGCTGGGGTTAGGGGTGCAGGACCCCTGAGAAAGTGGACAAAACACAAATATCTCTAGGGCCTCTCAAACCATTTTTAACACAAAACATGTACAATCTGTGGATTCAACCCATCACAGATGTCTTCGAGGTGGTGGGGTTCCGTCACAAGCCAGATGTGGGCAGCTGGTGGGGTTTTCTACCACCTCTGTAGCTGCCCTACACCATTTGTATTAAGGATTTACAAGCCTTGCCATGTGTTTGCAGCCTCTGGACTTTATCAGACATGACAAAAATCACACGATTATGATGTCACAGTGGTCCCACTGTAATCACAAGATTACAGCATTTCCCCCCTCCCTGTTCCCTGCAAGAAAACTTTTGGGTGAGAACATGAAAACTATCCACAGGACACTTTTTATTAATTGTCCCAGTTTGTTTGCACATTTTAAGGTTTGTTTAAGTGTTTGTGTGTTTGTTTACTTTGCAAATTAAGGGGGTTTGGTGTTTTTAAGCGTGCTTGCATCTTCTTGCAAGAACCGCCGAAATCCTGTCCATGCTAAATCAGATAAGTAAAGTCCCTTTTTAAAGTGCCAGTGGTGGTTGTGTGATAGTTCCGTGGCAGTTCTTTTGTGCGATTACAGCGACATGCGATAATAAGTCATAATAATGCCACTACGTTTCAGCTTTCCTCATTCACAGAATTCTCGTGAGGTTTGCAATCCCTATGAAAAATGGCATAAGGCAGCAGCAAATAGTCCATGGATAATCAAATCCATAAAAGTTAAACCCACAAATGTGGCGGGCTGATTGTATTTCATTGTGCTTATGTGCATTTGCAATGTATGGGAAGATGCAGTTTTTGTTTTGCCAACTCTCAAAGAGCATCTGAGGATAAGTAGGCCTCTTGTAAGCTAGGAGAGGCCAAATCAGGCTAATCAAGCTCCTTTCATCCTTTCCAAGTCTGCGGAAGGAATTTCTGATGTTGTTTTGAAATGTAATAGCAAAGGGATTTTTAAAAAAAAACTTTGGAAAGAGATTGACCTTCAAAAGCAGGAAACTGGGCTTCATAAAGAACTTTAGACATGGAGATTTTTCTCTGTTGTTTCAAATAGTGCATCCCATATTGTGGCATCAGAAATGAGGGCAGTACACAACTCAGATAGCATTTGTCTGGTTTTTCTCTATTCTTAAGACTTGTGCATCTGAAAGCACAACTTCTTGGGGCCATTTACACGGCAAAATAAATCCTCTAAGAATTCGCAAAGAGTCCTAATAGTTCCTACATCTTCCGGATCAAAGTCACCATATTCAGAAGGAGGGGGCAAAAACCCCCATAAGTCACGCAGTCTCAGCTTTCGCTATTTTCCCCGTCTTTTTTGAAAAGTAGCGCAAGTTAGCACACTATCAACTGTGTGAATGACCATTTCGCTTACGGCAGTGGGAAGTGTCAGCAGTCTTTCCAAAATAGCCGCAGCAGAGCTTAGCCGTGATTGGTTGAATTGACCAAGGAGGGAGGAGGTGGACTTGCAAGAGATGAGGCTTGAAAAGATCCAGCCAGCTAGCTTGCTTTCTAGCATAATTACTGTTCCTCTCTCCCTCCCTCCCTCCCTCCCTCCCTCCCTCTGTGTGTGTGTGTGTGTATGAGGGAGAGAGAGTGATCACTCGATCGTTCTTTCATGTGTCTGTGTGTGAGCGTGCGCGCGCTGGCATAAAAAAAGGAGGGGGAGAGAGAGAGAGAGAGAGAGAAGCAGTCTGCTCAGCTAGCAGAAATGCAGAGCAAAGAGAATTCTTTTCCTTCCCTCCTTTGTCATTATTCCTCCCCCCTCCTGGTCCCCCTCCTTTTTTGTTGCTTTCTGGTTTTCTCTGTCTCAGACGAAGCTACTCTTTCCTGCTTGCACTGCCCCCCCTCCTTGCTTCCTCCCTGCCTCCTGCCTGGTCTGTGTGAACTTACAAAGGTGAAACTGTTGCTTTATATACAGACAAAGCTACGAACTTACGGTCTCTTTCCCCCTCGCACCGCCCCCCTCCTCGCTTCCTCCCCATCTCTTGCCTGGCTTTAATGACAGTGATCTGGAGGTCATCCCCCCCCCACCTTTGACTGTGTGAACTTAGAAAGGCAAAACTCACCGGATCTTCCAATTTAGCAATAAATCGTGCACCACTGGTGCGAAAGAATGGAAATCCGGAATTTCACACACTTTATTCTGCCATATAACTGGCCCCCAGGTAAATTTCTACCTTCCTCTCTATCTGCTGGGTAACTTCAGAATCTTCAGAACTTGTTAATTTGGAGTGAACTGAAATCAGCATCTTGCCTCATGTCTGGTTACATAAAGAAACCTCATAATTGCTGTTTTGCATAAGTAATACAGCCCAAACCGCAAAGTTTCTGTGTTTAAAAATAGATCTCATCATCTGCATCCAGCAATTGCACTGCATGTACATTTCCCACTGCTATATTATGACCTCACAGTTACAACACAGAACACATGGGAAGCACAGATCGCACACACATCCACATCCACATCATAATGCAGATCCACATAATGCAGATCCACCATGTCTCTCTCTCTCTCTCTCGACCTGGCCTCTGTCTGTGTCTCTAACCTGCTGCCACTCTTCCAAAAATGTTACTCAAGGCAACTGACAGTAATACAATTCCAATAGAATGAAAAGCATTAAAAAAATAAAATAAAACCAAATTAAGAATGTGATTAAGAACAGATCAACAATAAACAAATAATGATGCCCATCCAATTAAAACCCCTTCAGCAACAGCCCAGCTTTAATGTCAAGGGCTCTGTCTGAATAATAAAGTTTTTGCCTGCCTTTAGAAAGGAAACAAGGAGGGGTCCAGTCAAGCTGCCCTTGGCACTGAGTTCCAGAACCTGGGAACAGTCACAGAGAAAGCTTTCTCTTGTATCCCCAATAGGTCCTCAAGGGTGGTAGGACCAAGGACTTTATTAGATGAGCCACTTAAAACAGTCTTTTGCTGCCATTAAAAAGTCAATTTTTATGCCAGCAAAAGAACGCCCCCCCCCCCCGCCACTGCACTTACATTCTCTTCTGGCAGAAGGCTTCCCTGGCAATGAAGAGAAAGTGATCAGAGCCCTGACTTCATCGCATGGGAAACTGAAATATTTAAAAAAAAAAAACATTTAAAGTGACAAAAAGCACATACACACACTTTAAAACTGCCCAGTAAACCAGGAAAGGTTTTTAAAAGTGTGTCACTTACCTGGATGTTGCGATCTCACATGGAAGTGTTCGCGCCAGACCAGCCATTGACGCTGCATTCACATGAGTTAAATGGTCTGGGGTTTCGCATGCCGGCAGTGCCGGCACCAATCCAGGACAGGTGATTTATTCACAGCTCGTCCCATCAACAGAAAGAAACACCACAAGAACGACAGCAGAATGTAAAAGGACAACGTTGTGTGATATAGGCGTCCTTTTGCGTTCTGCTGTGGTTATTCTGGTGCCAGATTAGCTGTGTCTCATAATCTCCCAAGAGAAGCTCCCCCCCCCCCACGAATCTTAAAGACCAAGTAGGTTCATATGGAAGAATGCAGGCTTTCAGGTAGTTCTGGGCTGTAGAAGGTCAAAACCAGTACTTTGAATTATCTGTGGAAACAGACAAAAGCCAGCAAATCTGTAGCAATCTGTAGATACTCCCTGAAACCTGTCCTAATCATCTGGCTGTAGCATTGTGGACCAGCTGAAATTTCCAAACACATTTCAAATGCAGATGTCTGAGGGATTGTAACAAAGGCATTTGTCATCATGGCCAGTTCAGACATCTCCTGGAACATTACTGCACTACCCTTACCTGGGTAAACGTATTCCTGGTCACCAATAAAACCTGGCCATCGAGTTTCTGTTGGACTGGTTTTGGTATTTATATTAAGCAGATTGCAGTAGACCCTCAGTGCTTCATGAGCTTCTGGTACAAGACAGGACATAAAACATTCCAGATGCTCAGTAAAGTTATAAAGCAGAACTTAACGTTTATTATGGCAGAGAATACATCTTGGATAAAAAAAGTAGATAGATAGAAGAGAGTTACTTAACTTGAATACAAGAGTCCCTAAAGCTGACTCTCATGTGTGCGTGTAAGAGATCTTGAGGCTGATCTGCCTCATGTTGCTGGCTTCTAGCATCTGTGACAAAGGGTTGTAAAACACTAAAACTACTTGGGGCAAAGAAGGGGGGAGTGAACTCTGCATGTAAACAGGAAGTAAATATGGGTCACAAATACACACACAGAGAGAGCCGTAAACAAGTGTTGATGCTTCTTCACTTCCAACAGTTTCTGGGCTGAATCCAGGAGTACACCCACACACAATGTGAATTTGTGCCTTAAAGAGTATGTGATCCCATCTAATAAATGTTAAATTCTTCTACTCCCTTAAGTAGCAGAACCAGGAGCACCTCTATTTTATGTACTTTTGTTATGACTCACCTTGTAGACTCTGAAGAATCCAACACAGGGGTGTCAAACTGAGAAAAGCCTCTGGATCCAGATGGTGGCTCTCCCCATCCCACCCCACCCCAAGCCTGGACAGCTAGTGAAAGAAACAGCTGATGAGGACCTTCAGCAAGATGGGTCACCACCTCAGTCAGAATTGGTGGACACCAAGGAGACGCCCCTATCATTTGCAGTGGATCGACAGGAAGGCAGCTGTGGCAAAGGAGTCAACACGTCTTGTAGAGGTTTACATGAGAAATGCAGAGCAATCCACCATCTGGTTTTCCTAGGAGATTTTCACACGGGGAAATTATTCCCCTGAGAGATCAGGAGAGAAATGGGGCTCTTCCAGGAGCAGAGCTCCGTTTCACACACCCCTTTCCTTCTCCCGATCTGACATCGTCCTCACTCTGTGCTGCTTCCATTTCTCTGCCAGTATCTTCCGTCATTTTTTAATAACGAAAGTTCTTTGTTATTAAAAAAATGACGGAAGATACTGGCAGAGAAATGGAAGCAGCACAGAGTGAGGATGACGTCAGATCGGGAGAAGGAAAGGGGCATGCGAAACAGAGCTCTGCTCCCGGAAGAGCCCCATTTCTCTCCCGATCTCTCAGGGGAATAATTTCCCCGTGTGAAAATCTCCCTAGTCAATCAGCTGCTGGGAGCTGATGCAACAGTTCATTCTACCCACCTTCCAGTTCTCTTTGTGTTCATGGATTTATTTGGATTTTTAACTTCTGGACTGTCTTAAGTTATACATTTTGTTGTCTTTCCATTTTGGCTTTGGTTATCATGTTTTCTGGTTATCCAGGTTTTTCGTGTGGGATTCTAGAACAATTGCTCCCTTGTTACTGTATCTCCCTTTGGCTTCTGTGAATTCTCCAGATTACCCTTCGTATGATGCGGACTGGCTTAACACATCTGTAATGGCTCCCCCCCCCCTACTGTTGCCTCTCTCTCCTCACATTTTACTCCCTCTAGGCAGAGGGCAAGTTTAAGCTTCAATTTGTCATCATCCATTCTGTTACTAACAGAAGACAAGTTAGACAAGTTTCCTTGTATTTTAGTAGAAAAGACAGAGTATCAAAGAGGAATCCCCCTGCTTTTATACTTGCCGCTCCAGGAATGTGCCTCCGAGTCTCTGACCAGTGCCTAGACAATTCAGAGGGATACCACTGTTGCTGGTATCAAGAGTTACTGGGATGTCTAGCAGAATCAACAGGATATACTTCACAGCATAGGTGTGACCAAAGCAGTCTGTGTCATATAACCAGGTCTATAGCTAGATCAAAATAGAGCTAGATAATCTGTCTTGTCTAGGAAACCCTGGAGCTGAGACATCGCTACATGTGCCAGCATGTTCAATGTTTTACTAGTATCATGTAAGCCCCACTTTTGGGTGAATGTGCTAGTGCATGTTATATTTTAAGGTAACATTGACAAGCCCCAAAATACTTCTAAGTTTTATAAGGGACAAGGATTAGAAACAAAAGACAGTCTAAAGTACAAAAAACTCTCACAGGGCTTGTCTAAACGAGGTGATATAATGCAGATTGAAGCACATTATCGCAATGTTGCAGCCGTGCTCTTTAGTCTCCACATTTTTTGACAAGATCGCTGGTATGAGAAGCTATCTGCATTTGATGTTCACATGGAGGCATGCCTGCAAATCAAGATGGTGGCTGTGAGTGAACTACTCATGTTTTTATTCTCCATGAGTTGCTGCTGCTGAACAGTATTTTTTAATTGTAAATCTAATGTGTGCTACTGCAACCTTCCACCTACAAAAGCTTTAAAAAGTTGTGTCATCACCTCAGCACTGCAAAAAGCACATGCTTGCTACCACAAAAATCCAAAATGGCAGTTCCAGCCACATCATGGTCACCAAGCCCACCCCCCGCACACATCCAACCAATCAGCTATCCACTTCCACTCTTATCTGGGAATGTGCAGAGATGAGATTCAGTTGTCCTAATGAGCAGGAGAGTGCATTTCCCCACATTTAAAAAAAACTTCGGGAAAATCCACAAAGGCGTTTCTCATGTAGTTTTTGGAGTGTTTCATCCTCCCTCCTTCCAAATATGGCAAATTGCCATGGGACCTCATTGGGACAAAAGGTATTCTCCTCAAATTCTACAAGGAGTTTTTTCACAGTCTACACAACTCCCACAGTTTCAATTTTGTTGCATTTTTCCAAATTCCATCTGCAGTTTCTTCCTGTCCTTGTTGTAGATCAGACTGGGGGACTTTTTAAATGAAAATTTGTGTATATTTGGGTATGTACTTTTCTCAATGTATGGCATACATTATATGTACTTTTAAACATATTTTTCTTAATGCACACATTTTTGTAAACATTGGCTAAAGTGTGCCTGTGTGCATTTCCCAAAAGACATAAATTTTTATCTGTGGACACTTATTTAAGTATAATTCTAAAAGGGAAAATAAAACAAAAAGAATCTGCCATTTGTGGTTTCTTCCCAATAACAGGAAACCAAAAAAATACGCACATGCTTTTGTTAATAGTCTTGCAGACCACGAACTGGATAAATTCATTTTAAAATTCATGAATATGAATTTGTTTTCTATTTCCTTGCAAGTCCTAATCTCTTTTCACTGTAACAGTTGTGCAAAGTCTGCATTCAGCTTGCATAGCATTGTCACAAATAAACCATTATGATGTCATCTGAAGTTTATTGTCACGAATGCATTACTATAAATCCATTCCCCAACAACTTCTGAATCTGTACTACTATGAACGATTTGCGATCCTTTCACCTGCAGCACTTGGGAAATGCTCCTTTCTGAATGGGCAACACATGATCAGAAAAGGCCTACTTGCAATGGCCACTTTAGAAAATGAGGTGAGCCCATCTAAGTGTACTGGGAGGGGTGGGGAGGGGTGAAGGGTGGCCTTCTGGTTTTTTAGAAAGAAAGAATAGGAAAGCAAATATATTTTAACCAAAATGGATACAGGATCACAATTTTAGCAAACAAGGTCACCATCTGACTTCACAATCACCAAAGCCTCCAAAACTTCACAGATGAAAATCAGAATACATGTAGCCAAGAAACATCAAAGCTTGGTCAATATGGCCAACATTATTAATGAGCTGGGAGAGGCTGCAGTAATATTACTACTAATAATAATAATTTTAAAAATTGCTTATATCCCACCCCTCTACTAAATGCAATTGGGGCGGTTTACAATTAAAATATACATCCTGAACCCTCAAACCCAACCCCCCTTAAAATACAATTAAATAATTCAAGAATTAAAACATAATTTTAAAAAAATACAAAAAATAAAAATAAACAATGGACAGTGGCTGTAGCAAGGTCGGGACAAGCTAGATTTTCTTTTGTTGATGGCCAGGTATTTATTCAGGAAAGGCCTGCCGGAAGAGATCCGTCTTAAGAGCTTTTTAAAAGCTATTTAGGGTGGTGATATGACAGATCTCATCCGGCAGGCCATTCCATAATCTGGGAGCACTAACTGAAAAGGCCCTCTGGGTTACTTTTGCCTGAACCTACTGGGAAGAGTAAGATTTCATCCCCTCCTCTCCTCTCCCCCCTGCGGAGTTAATTGAACGCAAATTCATTTTGCACTTTGAACTCACTTTGCAGCAGTTGAAATAAGCTGAGGATGAAGGGGGGAGTGGGAAGAAGAGAGAGAAACTGGGACATTGTAAAAGCAGCTGAGAAAGTGAGATGTCAGAGGATTAATCAGGACTGTCCCTGCCAAATCGAGACAGTCAGAGGGACTCTCTCTCTCTCTCTCTCTCTCTCTCTCTCTCTCACACACACACACACACACACAGACACACATACATGGGTGGAGGGGAGAGACTTTGCATTCAACCCAATCCAATATGTATTTCTTATTCCTTCCTGCTGCTATTTCTCTTTCTTTGGGTAGTTTGGAAATAAGTAAGACTTTGCTGTTGGCCACTGTATGTCATGGTTGAATCATATGGGAAATTAGAGATAGTCTACAGTTTGGTACAATACATTGTTCCTGCAACATAGGAACCTAATATCTCAATCTCTATGCTGTGTGTTTGAGAGAGGGGGAGATTAAAATAAATCCTCTAAATAAACAATTAATTTTTAAAAAAGATTCTGTCACCATCTACATTACAATCCAGACCTTAGAAAAGCCTATGGCCAGGCTGGGTGGAGGATTCTGGAGTTGTAGGACTTAATCAGATGCACTAAATATGGCATCATAACGATGTGACATAAATGTGAAAATGTGAAAATGCGCGCAGATCAGATGACATTGCCCTTTCGCGTTTATGTATAGTCAAAATACCATACCTTTTAATTGACAGCTTAAGCCGTCAGTAGATCTTCCTGCTGCTTTTTTGCTAGCATTGCCAGCATGTGAAACCTTGGGCCATTTAACTCTCGTCAATGCAGAGTCAACAGCCCAATCTGGCAGAACACTTCTGGGTGAGATCGAGACATCCAGGTGAGTGACGAACGTTTTTTGACCTTCCCCAGCTTACTTGGAGGTTTTTTTAGTGTGTGTATGTGCTTGGTGTGACTTTTTATGTCTTATTTTTAGTTTTAGTTTTGAATTTCCCGTGCGATGAAATCGTGCAGGATTTCAAAAGAGGAAGTGAACTTCCTCTTTATTGCAGGAACTGCCTTTGCAGGGACAGGAGGTAAGTGTGAGGAGGAACGTTCTTTTGCTGGCATAAAATTTTATTTTTTTATGCTGGCAAAAGAACGTTTTAAAGGGGATGTCTGATAAAGTGCGTAGTCTAAAAAGTAAGTTTTCCAAGTACTGCAACAAATGGATACCAGTTTTGTGCCAGTTCAACAGTCCAGGTGAAGGGCTGGAAATTCTCTCAATCAGAGATTCCTGGCTTTCCCCTTCTTATTGTACTACATTTCTCAGGCTTTCTAGGAAAAGCGAATGAGAAGTGAATCTGTACAATATGTCTTCTCATGAATGTGTCCTCTTTGGCATATACAAGTTCCTGGAAAAAGATAAAATCTCAGTTTCCATATTTGGCTTTGTAAGCTCTCCTTGACCAAAACAACTCTACAAGTGCTGAGATATTAAGATAAAACAGGTTCCCCACTTACATTTTCCAAAAGAAGTAGAATCACTTTAGTTAGTTTATTTATTTTTTATTCTTTCCTATGACTTTGGCTGAATAGCACTGTAGATTATGTGTGATCTTTCACTTGACCTTGAAGAGGAAAGATGGAAAGGAATGTTTCAGTTATTTACACACAGTAGCCTTGGCAACCAACCAGCAGCTACTGTAGGTATTGAATAAAAGCATACCAGCATGATGTGTAAAGCTACAGTATGTTTTTCAAAGATTTGCCTCAGTTCTTAGCACAGACAAACATTTACATTCCTCTTTTCTCTTGCAACAGAGCTTTGAAACACCAAAAATCTTACATATTTTGACATCAGAGCTGCTTGTACTGATCAGCTTCCTATGTGGTTTACCTTCATCAACAGCTCAGGCCTGGCCCTTCATTATAAAACTGTGAATGCACTTCATAGAAAAGAAGTGCCACAAAAATGAGAGATGATGGCTTGGTGTAGGATCCACACTGCCCAATAAACCATGAGACCAGGTTAGAGATGTGAGAAGGGACACCAAGGCGCCATTTACATGATGTAAATGTAGTGAGATTAATTTGTGTCTATCTCTGGTTGTTTACATGTACAGCGTGATGGTCTTGAGCTTTTTGGAAGGGGGCCCACCTTTTATCCCTTTCCATCCTGCGGTTTGTCACAGTTTTTTAAAAAGTCACGGGGGGATTTGGAAAATTGGAAATGTAAACAGCCCAGGACAAGATATCTCAGTACTAGGTGATGACCGGAAATTGAGGTTGGCAGGGGCGGGCACTTGGGTCAAAGAGGGAGGGCTACCTGCCCCTTTTTCAAATTCTTCCAAAAGCTGACGAGGCAATCCTCCATTGTTTTCCTGCCCATCACCTGTATAGTCAC
Source organism: Gambelia wislizenii (assembly GCA_030847615.1). NCBI lineage: Eukaryota > Metazoa > Chordata > Lepidosauria > Squamata > Crotaphytidae > Gambelia > Gambelia wislizenii. Next base: position 264,629,796 of record JAUMIR010000001.1, read on the forward strand.
CGACATGGATGGCAAAAGCATTACTCATCCCACAAAAGGTGGCCACAGGATTTCCTGGTCTTACACGGAGACCATAGACTTGTTAGCGATATGGGGCAAGCAGAAGGTACAGGAACAGCTAAAGGAGTCCCATAGAAATATTGATCTGTTCGAAAAAATTGAGCCCGATATGAGATGCAAAGGGCATGAATGCACCCGCGGAAGAGTGTAGGATGAAGATGAAACTAATGAGGAAGAATTATTGCCAGGTCATCAACCACAACTCAAAAAGTGGGAACGATGAGGCCAGGATGCCCTTCTTTAAAGAGCTCAATGAAATTCTTGTCGGTGATGCCAACTACCACCCAAGGCGCCTGACTTGTGCCACCGACATAGTTCGGGTACCATGTGGGTCAGTGACTCCCCATCACAATCCCATCCCTGAAGAAGAACTGGAAATGTCCCTGTCTTCCCAGGAGAACTTGGAGGGATACTATGAGGAACTTTTTTCAACTCCTTCAGGTAGGGATAATTTTTTTTGTTTGTTTTTTTAAAAAGGGGGTTCTGGTTTGTGAAAACTTGAATAAATAAATGTCCGTTTTTCACTCTTTCATCAAGTAAAAGTAGAAGGTACCATTATTTTATTTAACTTAGCTTAACATACTTTCTAAACTTTTAAATGTAATGTTACTTTGCACCTAGAAAAAAAGGTGTGTACTTATTTTCTGTTCTAGTAAGGCCATACATGATGATGTTCTCTTCTATGTGAAAACTTGTATTTTTAGCTTTTTGTTTCCCAATGTGAAATGCAACAGGAGAAATTTATGTGATGGTTTCAGCAGCTATTAAGAATTCTGTTTCCCCCAAAGTGCTATAAATCTTCCAATTGTTTATGTGCTTTGACTCCATACTGTTTTGGTATGCAAATGTTGGCAGTTAAAGCCAAGTGAGAGTTTCTGGTGTATGTGGTGGACAGTCATAAAATGTTACGTGCTTCCCTGCAATGTAAGGATGGCTGCCCTCTGATATATTTCTACCTCCTGTACCTACCTACTCTACTGTACACGGTTGGATAGTTTTCAGACAACATGTTAAGCAATTGGGTAAGGGGTTTTTTTCACTAATATGTACGCTTTTATTATTTTTTTTTTTCAGAAGGAAGTTCAACCCAGGCTTCAGATGAAACAATGCTCACTTTAACCTAATCAGAGGATCCAGGAACAAGCTTAAGTCTGCCACAAAGTGAAGACATCACTGCTTCAGTTGAAAATGAAATAGATGCAGTGTGGACCACCCTACCAGTTCAAAATGGTATGTATGCAAGCATTTTCAGAAAAGGTGGTTTTGATCTCAACTTCCCTTCTAAATATGCAATTTCAAATGCTAATTTTTTTCAATTGCAGTGCTTTCACCTGCAGAAAGACTAGCGATGCACAGAAGGAAGAGGCAATCTACCGAGTCAGCAGAACTAATGTCTAGCTCCAGAGCCATTGTGAACCAGTTCATTACAAACATGAACAGGAATGCTGATAGGCTTGACTGGAGGGCTTCAGCTTTGCAGGAATACCTTGAAAAATTCTATCAACATGAAGTTGAAGAAAGTTCTAAAATGCTGGCCACAATAGACAGACAAACAAATATATTAGGAGAGTTAATCTCACACATTAAATCTCCTGAAAATAACCCAAGAAAAGTTGCAGTTAGGAGAGTGAAAAGCAAAAACCTTCCTGGGGACTCTGAGAAGGAAAATACCCAACCCAATGAACAGCGGGCACCATCAACCACTTCTGGTACTGTAAAGTTGGGGTTAAGTAGAACTGCTAGAAAAATTAAGAAACCTGTTCTTACATTGTAGGCTATTAAAGGTGTGGACACAAAGTGGAGGTTTGCTTAACTAAGAAAATAAAGCAACAACTGTTGTATAATAAAGTAGAAATTTATTTACATTTGTGGTGCTTTTTATATTTATATACATATTTACGTATTTACACTTCCCCAGATCATAAAGAAAATAAAGTCACACAGAACATAATACAAAACCCTATAAAAAATAACAAAAATACATAAATATACATAATTTAAATACGTTTTATCATAAATAATACAAAATGCAGTAATAACATTAACAAATTCAAACCTAAAAAATTCCAATATACAAAGTGGTTTAAAACATTAAATAACAAAATGCAATAATTATACAGCAAAATACAAACACATTACACAAACAGACATAATAGATTTTTTTACAGAAATAAATAATAAAAAATAAATAAATATGAATACAGAAAAAATTAAATTCCCAAAACCCTTTCTATATTCCCCACCCTCCCAGCAAGCAACTGAATGGCCTCTTGTAAGGTCCACCCTAAAACAGGAGAAAAAAAACCAGGTGTCACATGTGTTCACAGTGGCCATTATTCCCGCCCCCCTTAATGTAATGTCATTTTTTAAACCTAGCTCTTCTATAACATTGAGTCCGGCCAGCTGCGCAGCAGCCTCTTGGGCAGCAGCAGGATCTGAAATAGTAATTGAGAATGTTTTTTAAAAATAATAAATATTCCCGTAAATCTAACATTATAGACATTGGTTATACCTTTACATGAAATTAACTCATTTTACCTGGTTGCAGTGCTGCTAGGGCTGGACCGGGCTCATTCCCTCCAGCCTCATCAGAGGAGGATTCGGACACGGGCTGCCCTGTAGCCCTCCTCTAAATCTGGACCGCTATTGGAAAACAAATAAAAATACATACATGAGCAATCGGAAACACCCCCCCCCAATCATTCAACACCCACGGCTTCTCTTACCTCATGGCAGCCTGTCTCGCCAGCTTGGCCGCCCTGCATGGACCCACAGCTCATGCAGGACGGCACAAAAAGGTGGCCGCCATTGGGGGGGCTCCCATTGCTGGCCTCCAGTGCCGCAAAAAACCTCCCTTTGAGGTTTTAAAATGTTGAGTGGCATGGGAGACCTGTCTGCTGGAAGCCCCTGGTCCAGAGGAACTGTGCCACCTCTATAAAGAAGTTGTGGTTCCTCCGGTTAGAGGAACACAACAGGCGGTCCGGCACACTGGCCTGCTGGGACAGGGATTCCAACAGCAGGTTGGTCTCCCTGGTACCCCAGTAGGCAATGCACTAACCCGGCCTGACACATCCTCTACCCCCTCAGCCATCATAACGCCATGTGGCGGGATGCAGAAACTTGAGTTTATATGTTTTCGTAGAGACTGTTAACATTTGAAAACAAGCCTATGAAGGTATGGGTAGGTTTAATTTTGAAACTTTTACACTGGTTGTGTTAATCAATTGGCTACCTAGCGGAGGTACCTCATTTTGAGTATTTGGCTGTGCCTGGAACCTTTTTTAAAAAGGATAATCCCTGCAAAAAGAGCGCCAATTCCTCAAACTGCCAAAAATGAAACAAAGTGTCAATTGTGGGCTATTGCTCAGTATGATTTGTAGTTTTTAGAAGGTCTGGAATACTGCAATGCAAGGGGTATATATGCAGGTTTGATAATTTGTTTCCAATACTGCCCTTTGTGTTTTGAAGAATGCAACATATTTCTGTGTAAAGGGGAGTAACAGGACATAATCACAACACTGTCAAAGTCAGGAATAAATGGTCTTTATTGTACACATATCCTTTTTTTTAAAGTGGTAAAACTTATCTTTAAAAAGTCGTACATGCACATTTAATACCTTCCTTGATGATGCAGCTGCCAAAAGTACTCTTTTAAAGTGTCCCAGACGGCCTCCCCCTGAGCTTTCTTTATAGCATCGTCATTAATCAAAGGAGCTCCTAGCGTGTCAAGCACAAACCTCTGAACCCGACTGTTCGGATCATCAAGGATTCTGCCTTTGGTTTCACATTTATTATGGAGAATCACACATGAACATATTACAGAACACACATTTTCCTCTGCCACTTCTATACCATATCGTAATGCTCTCCAGCATGCCTTGAGATGATCAAAACACCTCTCCACCATAGAATGAACCCTGTTATGGTACTTGTTATACAGTCTCTGTTGATTGTTTGTGGACCCCCTATATGATGTAAATAGCCAATTCCTGATCGAGTATGCTCCATCGACCAAGGCAAGAGGAACTATTTGCCACCCCATTATAGTTATTGGGGGGTTTCCAGTCATGAAAATGCCTGCCTCCATTGTTTCGAAAAAAGCAGAGTTCCTTAGCATCCTAGCATTGTGATTCTTGCTGCTCCAACCAATCTCCGTGTCAATAAAAATCCCTCTGTGATCACAGGTACCTTGTAGAAGCACACTGTACCTATTTTTCCTGTTAATGGATTTGTTTCCTTGGCGTACAGGAGGGATAATGTTAACGTGACATCCATCAAGACATGCGATTACTTGTGGGTACCCAAGGGCAGAGAAGCCATCCATAACTTGTTCAAGAACACAGGAAAATAAATACATAAACGCTTCTTGTGGGCACAAGTAAAGGCGATTATTCGATTACACACCTCTTTACTTAAAGTGTTTTACAAATGAAAGGAGAGTATCCATTTCTATGTGCAGTTGGTGGCCATCTGTTATCATAAACATTTGAGTAAAGGATAATTACTAAGTTACCACTAAACAGCATCCATAGCTCGACAGATGCGATTACTCAGATTTTCACAATATATCAACCAGTTTTAAAAAATACCTGTCTATGGTCTCCCAGGAAAACTGTACTCTTCAGAAGTAACTTCTCCATTGCGAATACGACCTCCACAAAGATCTTACACACCGTGGCTCTCCCAACACCAAACAGCTGGCAAGCAAACGTGTAAGAGCATCGATGGGCAAGAAGAAAAATGGCTATTGCGAGCCGCTTCTCCACTGGAATGGCTTTCCTCATGTCGGTGTCCACTTTGCCTAACTCCGGATGAAGAATGTCCACAAGTTTTATAAAAGGAAGCATGGCATCCTGAAGTACTGTATCCAACGTTCGTCGGACCAGATACACATAACAAATTTCTCCCACCACTCTTTCGTTGTTGGGTACACCCACCATTGCCGGGGATATGGGCGAAGAAACATATGTAACATGGGGGAGTCAATGGTTTCTAAATGCATGACCTCATTACCAAGCTCATTTGATGAAAGCAAGTCTAGATGAAGAAGGAGCTGAAAAATACGGATCATCTTTCTTCAGTATTTGAGACACATCAAGAGTACAGAGGTAGCCAAAATGGTGGAAATGTTCCTCTCCATTCTTCCAGTAATGGCATGCTGGGGAATCAAGGAAAAAAAAACCTATGATGGTGTTCTGTGTGATCCAAGAAGTAGCCAATCGCTGCATCCATGGTGGGAAAGTGCACCGGAAACACGTTGTATGAATTGTGAAAAAAAAGAGTAATTACATCCTTGATTGACAGCAAAAAAATAAATAAATCCCAGTAACATAAAAGCATGTAAACAAAAATAACACGGGATAGTATATCATGGGAGAGGAAACATATCACGGGACGTGATGAAGTGTAAACAATGATCCCGGGATATCCAGTTCAGAGATAAAAATCATTTAAAAAGCAAGGGACAAATTCGGGATCAAGAAATCCCAGGACGCCCCGCAACAATAAATAGCATCTAACTGGCACCCAAGTTTCAGTCCTCCAGCAGTTGCAGCAGTAGAAATTCAAACCCCGAGATGTCCAACATCATGTGGGCCTTAAGCTGAGATGGGCATCTTGTGGTGTTCCAGATGTTGTTGGACTACAACTCCCATCAGCTTTAGCCAGCATAGCTAATGGTGAGAGATAATGAAAGTTAGTATCCAACCACATCTGGAGGGCCCAAGTAGTCCATACCTGCCTTAAACCTTCATGTTGGGTGGCAAAGTGCACATATACCCCATCTATAGCCTTCAGCACTTCACAGATAGAAAACCAAAATATGTGTGGCCAAGCAACACCAAAGTGTGGTCAAGAAGGCAAAACGTATTAATGAAGAAGAGCATATAAGTTAAGAGAAGTTGCAGCAGCTGGCTTTTGCCTGAGCCTACTGGTGAGTTAACTGAATGCAAACTTCTTTTGCACTTTTGTAACCGTAAGAGGTAGGGGCTGCTTTAGAGCCCCACCCATGATGCTAACATCTCTATTATTATCTGAGGGAATTATTGGCTCAAACAAAAGCCTGCGAGAGGAGGGTAATTTTGGGGATCTTTTCACCTATGTATAACAGTATTAACTGTAGAGAGCACCCCAGTTAAAGTGAAATAAAGTATTTTTATTGGAAATAACACAGGGGATACACTAGCATACAAAACATACAATCTTAAAAACCATGCAAGGCTGTTGGAAAGAAAGGTAGGGAGGTTGGATAGAAAGAGGTTTGGGAAGATAGGGTGATAGTTACCAGTCTTGAAGAGGAGAGTTTTTTGTGCAGCAAAGATGTCAAACTGGTGTCTGAGGATGGCACAGAGAATCCAGCAGAGTGTCAGCATCCATCTGTGGCACACTTAAATGGGGTCTAGGGTCTAATATTTAAACCCTATTTCATATCCTGAAGGTTATGACAAAGCCTAGATGGCTTTCCCAAGGGATAGAGAAAAGGATCTTAAACTCAACTGATTGCTTTAATTAAAACATTAATGGGCTTATGACAACCTCAAAAGGTTGGGGAGGAGGGGGTGTGAGGAGATATTTCTGTAAGATATGGAATGAGGAATGGTCACTTAAATGCTTGAATGAATTATTGCTGGGAAAGCCCAAGGCTGGAAGAAAGGATTAGCATACACCTCCTTAACAATTGTGTTTATTAAGGGGCTTCTGCATAATCCTAATTTGGGCTTTCTCACCATTTTATTTCTGCACACATCTCAGTCATCGTGACCTTAGACTGACCTCCAGTCTGCCTAACCTTCCAGCCAAGTGAACCCCAAAAGTATCCAATATTTCCAGTTATAGAATATCATGGGGAGGGCATGCTAACACTTTGAATTCTATTTTCAGCAATTGAAGTAAGCTGAGGACAAAGGGGGTAAGTTGGAGGAGGAGAGAGAAACTGGGACATTTAAAAAACAGCTAATAAAGTGGGATGACAGGATTAACTGGGACTGTCCCTACCAAACTGAGACCGTTGGAGGGAATGCCTCATCCCCAGACATACACGTGCACACAGCTCTTGCTCCCTCACCTCCTTTAGGCCAATGCTTGGAAATTTTACTTTGGGGGACTACTGCCCCCAGATTCTCCTAATCACAATGGCCAGTGGACTCCACTAGCCACTGGAGCTGAAGTCCAAAGAAGCAACATTCCCAAGTTTTGCATTTAGCTCTGCTTTTTTTTTTTAAAAAAAAAGTGGAAATCTTTCAGGAGTTGAAGTCTGCTGGATTCCAGCTCTTTAGAAGGTGATCTAACAAGCAAAGCTGTTCTTTCCCCTCACCAGTTGAATGGCAGCAGCAGGAGTAGCAAATGAAGGGTGGGGACAACCAGCTCCTATTTGTAACACTGGGCCCCAGGCCCTTCTTTTATTATGACTCCAACCCTTTTATTATGGAGGGAAACAAAGCTAATTTGCTGACCTGCCATTTGCCCATTGGAATGCAATCTTACATCTGATGGGCAATTCCCAAACTGTGTGACCTGTCACCATCATGACCTTACCTTACCACCATCACCATGGCCTTACCTCAAACATTTCTGAACATCATTTTTCTTGTTTCGATTATAATACATACATTTTCCACACATATTTCACCACTGTTTTATTGAAGAGGCTACCCATTTTATACAGAAGCACAGCAGAGCCTTGAAGTTCATTACTGTGGTCATTTCAATCTGCCTGCTGCTGGTGGTACAGTGGCCCTTGGTATTGTTACCCTCAGCCCATTCAAAAACAGTGAAAACCCACTGCCGCAAGGTCACCTGGTGGGTGTCCACACCGGAGCAGGGACTCAAACCCTGGTCTCTTGGAGTCTTTGTTCAATACTCAAACCACTACATCGTGCTAGCTCCTATATAGCTCTGCCCTCCATTAATGGGAAAGGGGTTTAGAGGAAGAGCCTGGGGACTGTCATTACTGCTCCTCACATGAAGAGGTTGTCAAATGGGAAAGCTGTCCCTTCCGGCAGTGGGTTTTCACTGTTTTTGAATGGGCTGAGGGTAACAATGGAAATTAAAGTGTTAAGTCTTCTCTTCCCCTAAAAGGAAACTGAGCAGCAGAATCATCATCATCATCATCATCACCATCATCATCACTGTAGGTGACAGAATGTCTGGAAAAACCAAGAAGTTATTTCCCTGAGGTCACCAGGCCCTCCAGTGTGCCACCCAATTTGATTGTACCCAAGCTACATTTTCATTAGTGCCATCTTTTTAATGCTGAAGCAAAGATTTTCTAGTGATAATGCAGAGGAATACAAACCAGCTTATACTTGCCTCCTTCTGAGTTGTTTCCAGCAGTCAGTAGGGAACTGCCACATCCACCGCACATTCTCATTTAACACTTCAGTCATTCTTTTTCACATGCTTTGAGTGAAAATGAGCAAGTGGAGGGGGGGGGGAATCCAGCAAGTATACTGAGGCCTCAAGAAGCTGCGAAGGAATACAAAAGCATCCACTAATTAAAGTCTACTCTTAAAACAATTGGCTTTCTTGTGGAGGTTAGGTCAATGGAGGGTATATGCGCAAGACAGATCTTCCGTGTCTGAGAGTATACTGCCATCTTCATTTTGCAAGAATATTTGCTTTCTTCTCAGCTCACCCTATAAACAGTAATATTTTACACACACGAGCTTCTGATCCCTTATTCAATGCTTCATGGTTAGGAAAACATTCCCTGACCCAGAGGATATCTGTATTTGTTCCATTCTTCCAAGACAATATTTCACTGGCACCTTTCCCTCACTGGTCAGAGGCCATACTGCTGCTGGTTTCATATTGTATGCACCAGCTACAATATGCACCATAATTGGGATCTAACGAGCTACTTTAGGCAAAGCTTTGGAAAAGCTCCTTTTTTGAACTACAACTCCTATAGTCTCTCAGCCCTATATTGAAAAACATATTGCCATATGTGGGGGTTTCTTGCTGTTTAAGAAGCACAGGCCCAGAGTCCCTGAAGCACACGGAACTGACATGCCATCTCAGCTGCTGGCTAGTAGTTTCTAAGAATTAGATATTTGGGGCTTCCTCAAAGGTCCAGTAAATTACTATTTATTCAGCTCAAGATATTTTAGTCCAAATATTTTTCAGAGACAGAACCCAGTGTGTTATTACATTTTTCAGTGTGTTCCTGATGAGTTTGATCAAAACACAGTAGGCTGAAAAAAATTATAATGTGGTATACCTTAGAGGTTCTTATCTTCCAGTCTAGGACTGGTACCTTTCCTCCTTTTCTCTCACCACAACTTTACTCACTCATTCATTTGTGAGACTATTTCTCCTACTTTTCATTTTTAAAAATCTCAAAATGGGTTATAGGAGATTATCAGACATGTTAAAAATGGTGTTATAACAATGCCATGAGATCGCAAAAGGTCCTCCTTATCAGACAATGTCGTGCCCCAGCGTTCTGCAGACATTCTGCTGCTGTTATGTTCTTTTTTGTTGTCAGGGAGAAGTTGAAAATTGATCTCTCATAGCATTTTTGTTCCAGATTTTCATATGTGCGAAAAGGTGCCCTATTCTGCTGACATGATTCAACAAGAAAACTAGGTACCATACACTCTTTTTATGAACCTCCCAGTCTTGCTTGCAAGTTTTTAAATGTGTATCTGTGCTTTTCTGAACATTTCTTTTTTAATTTTGGTGTTTGGGGGCTTTTTAGCATACTTGCATCTCCTCGCGGGACACACCGAAATCTCATTCACGGAGAAATGCGGAAGTAAGTGGCACAAGCATTCATATTGCCGGATTCTTGGGGCGTTTTTGTATTGTTATCACAACAGCATGTGAAAACATATGTCATTGTGCCAGAACATGAACATTGTAAAATATAGTGCCATAATAACATTTTTAGGCACTTGTTTGATAATCTCCATAATAAATAAAAACAAAGAAATGAAAACCAAGTTGCTAAAATTACTAAAATGTTTTGTTTAAAAAACATTGAAATTACTAAAGCCCCTAACACGGATTCACTAGCTATACAAACAATTTGACAGCAATTAATAAACATTTTTTTAAAAAATGCTTGTAAACGTCCTCTCTTATATTCATTCTTGAGGAAATAACTGTAATGAATAGTACGCAATAGACTTCTTTTCCAAACTCTGTGCATCCTGTTTAAGCTGTTAGCTTAGGGTTGCCAAGTGAGTAGCATCCCATCATCTGAGATTTTAGGGACAAAGCCTGAGATAAAAAGGTGGGGCCTTGTGATTTCACAGGGATGGGGTAGAGAAGGTTTGGCAAAACAGAAGTGCCATTGGGTCAGGAGACTGTGGAAATGAGCATGAGGGCAACTGTGGCAAGTGGAGTAACTGAAAGCAGTAATTGAAAGGAAAAAGTATGGTGTGATTTCCTTCTGAGGCAAATATTTTATTATAACTAGAAAACAGTCTATTTTAACTTTCTTTCAGCCTATTTGACTTTTCATCACAACATACATGCCTAGCACCTGATCTATGCAAGGACATATTTTCTCCCACTCAACTTTAGTTTGTTAATGCCAATTAAGGTCATGGTACCGTAAATGTCTTTTTGTTTTTACATTTCTATCCCCTCTCACCTCACTCATCCTCCCACTCCAACCATCCATATAAAGATCTTCCAGCAGAGGCAACAATCCATGCATCTGATGCAGTGGGCTATAGTCTACAAAAACTTCCTATACTCCACTACTCACACTGGTCCCATCTACACAAGAGGTAAAAAATCTGTACAGGGGGTTAAAAATCTGAAAAGGCATCCATTCACAAGTGTACGATCTGCCAAAATGATTTTTAGACCCCCTAAACTCTGCATGACCCCCTGGCCCAGCTGGCCACAGCGAACAATCTACCTGGCAGTTTTAAATCTCCCACCACTTTTTTTATTATTTAAAAAGCTCCCTGTGATACGGACAGTCATTATAACATCCTTACAAGATAAATGAAAAAGGAATAAAAGTAAAAATCTCCATTTACCGGATTTACCGGACACTCACATAGCCGGGAATCCAACATGGCAGCCGCTGCCGATTCCTCTGTTTGCTAGCCCCGCCCCCTCTGCTTGGCCAGCCAATCAGATTACACTGCCTATCATATCTGTGCAAATGGGGGTGTACAAATGACCGCTCGTTCGATAATTGTATGGATTTTTCCCAGAGATCCGAATGAAGCCCCGGATCCACTGCTCACAGACTTTAGGATGAGTTTTACACACACACCCCGAATGACTCGTCTGTGTTCGAATGGCCGTCTGTTCAGATCATCGATCTTTTGAATGCCGTTCAGAATTTTTTTGCCATATAGAAGGGACCACTGTCTCTCTTGCCTTCTACTTCCTCCCTTACCTAACCTAGTGCCATCACAATCCTTTTTCCCTTGCTTCTCATGCTCTACCACTTGTACTGCTCACTCTCCCTTCCCTCCGACTCTTTCGCTTGCCTCACCTTGCACCCTTGCAATGTGCCTCTCCCTTACTCGCTTCAGTCCACCGCTATTCCTGTTCACTCTCCCTTCCCTCAGGCTTGAAAGGCAGGGACAGACTTGTTTATTGCAGAATAATTTGACAGAATAGTGCCTGCATATTTTGCCTCTTATCTCAGCTCCTACAAGGACTAGAGACTTACTTTTAAATAATAATAATAATGATGATGATGATGATGATGATGAAAGCTTAGAATCCAGGCCAAATGACAGTCTAAATGGGCACTGGGGTATCATGGCTAGAATCCAAGTAAAACCCAGCCAACTGGGTGGCATGGCAATCCTATATTTAATCCACAATTTCTCTTCCTACTTGGAGACATGGAGAAAGAGAGCAATATCCTGAGATTTCAGCTAGGAGCCTGAGACAGAACAACCTTTGAGCAAGGACATAAGAGTTGTGAAGGAGTTGTGGAATAAAGTGAACAAGCAGCAAGAGAGTTGCTAATCTTAGGGCTTGTCTAGACCTACAGAATATGCCAGCTTCCCGCCAAAGTATCCTGGCCCCAGATCAGGCCTATCCATCCCCCACACATTACCTACATGGAAATGGGACGGAGCCCATACCCGCATGCTGGCCCATATTTGCAGCCGCTGTTGCCGCAGATATCTCTCTGAAGCCAGGAAGGAGGCCCTCTGCACGTGATCAAGGCTCCCTGCATGTGGCCAGCCTTGATCACTTGCTGAGGACCTCCTTCCTGGCTTTAGATAGAGACACCAGTGATGGCAGCAGAGGCTGCAGATATTGACCAGTGTGCAGGTATGGACTCCTGTGCTTCCACGTGGCCCAATCCAGTTTTTTTTTCCAAAAGAGGCAGGTTTTCCCAGATGTTAAAATAAAATGGTTTAACAGGCTTTACCCCATCTTCCCTCTGTCTTTGTCCCGGGTGCCATCAAGACTGCCAGTGGGCAAGATGTGGGAAAAGCCCTACATAGGATGGACCACAGGGCTCCAAGACAGGGAAAATCGCTCATCTAGACAATCCCTAAGATCAACGGGAGCTGTGACAACATATTGCAGTACAGTGGGTTCCTATTAAGTGTTACAGCCAGCCACTCCCCAGGATCCTCCATTTCATGTCCCTCCCCTGGTCCTCCAGGTCTGTCCCCTCTGAGCATGCTCAGCCCTCACTAAGCTGTGTGGGGCTGCATCTACACTGTAGAAATGCAGTTTGACACCACTTTGAATGCTGTAGCTCTATCCTATGGAATCCTGTGATTTGTAGTTTTACAAAGTCTTTATACAAATCCCAGGATTCTGTAGGATGGAGCCATGGCAGTTTAAATGGTGTCAAACTGCATTATTTATACAGTGTAGATGCACCCTTGGATTTTATTTTATTTTTAATCCTTGGGCTGTTTTTACCCTAAAGCTGTACTTCTGGGTAACCCTACGAGCTTGCCAAGACCTTCCTCTTATTTCTTCATATCCCTGTTTATGCAACAGGACTCAACAGCCACATTTGCTATTAGTATATATGTGGATTGTTAGTACTTTGCGCTATTTCTGGCTTGCTTATTTATGTATTTCTCTTTGACACTGACACACCACTTTTCAGGACTTCCCTCTGAGTAAACATTCTTGAAGGATATTAGCCAAAGGGAAGCACATTTTTTGGATAATATTGCACTTTGTTAAGCCCTGTGTAGAATCTTTTTTCAATCCATTTTTTTAGAATTCTTAAGCATAATTAAGAAGAGTCCTGATGAGATTAGACTACAGGTAAAGGCTTATCTAGTCCAGCATTCTTCCATCAAAGGGGCCAACTAGATGCCTATGGGAAGCACGTACACAAGTCTCCCTCCTGCCTGTGTCCCCCAGAAATTTCTGTTCAGAGCAACACTGCCTCTGATCCTGATGATACTACACAGCCATTATGATTAGTGGCTCCTGACAGCCTTTGCCTCCATGAATTGGCCTAATTTCTTTTCAGACATCTATGCTGGTTACCATCATCACTGCTTCTTTGTGTAGCAAAACCCATAGTTTAATTGTTCTGCCTTGTAGAAAATACTAATGAAAAAGAGATGCCTTCCAAGGTGAAAGCATTACAAGTTGCACATACATTAACTGCCCCCATTTACCAGGGACAATCTCTGATTCTGGTATCTTATCTTGGCAAAATGCTCCCTTACTCTAACCCCTCTATAGTTTTCATCATGGGTTGGCAAGGCTGCGTACACCCTCAACCTCCTTTTCTGCGTCCCCAAGTGGCAATGATGATGGACACCCCAAATTCCCTGGACCCTCAATTTAAAATATGTATTTAAAAAAAAACACCCAGAAAATCACCCAAACCACGACTGAAACATGGTAGTTTGGCCTAATTTGCTCCAACAAACCCACAGACCCACAGACCAGGAGGAAGGGAAAAAACCAGAGTAGCATCAATCAAAAAGAAAGTACAGTAGGACCCCCGTATCCACTGGGGATTGGTTCGGGGGTGGGCGTGGGCGTGGATAATAGCAAACACCATTGAAAATAATGGGACTTCCGGTTTAAAATACCATAGAGTTGCCTTGGAGGACCTAGAAAATGGCTAAAGAGAGAATACATTTTCTAGGAAGAGTCTGGTAGGTGTACTGTTTTGTGTCCCGTGGATAATTTAATCAGTGGATACGGGGGTCCTACTGTAAAACAAAACCAAAAGTGGCTTTTGATCACTTCCAGTTTCTCAAGAATGTGTCAGGACTGTTAAGGGTGATGATGCCGCGGCAAAAACTAGCATCTGTACCCAGCACAGTTGCCCACCCTGTTTTACACTGTCCTTACTCCCTGCCCTCTTCTTTGTGTTCTCCAGCATCTGGTATTTAGAAACATACTGCCTCCAATACTGGCAGAAGATTTAAAGACCAGTTTAGAGTGTCATTTTAAAAAAATCTGTTAGTGTGCAAAAATGTACAATGGAGCCATCACATTCCATCCCCCTCAATGCTCTCATGTTAAATACCTACGTGGGGAGCCAGCTCATCTTGGTGCTACTGTAAACAGAAATAAACAGACACAGGGACTTTATCAGACCACCACCACCCCCATTAATGTTCTTTTGCCAGCATAAACTGTGGTGTTTTTATGCTGGCAAAAGAATCCCCCCTCAAGACTTACCTTTAGAGGCATCAATGAGGCTTCTCCAGCATAAACGGAGCACGAACTGAGCTCCATTTACTTCCGGGTTCCAAATCTCGCTGATTCTCACGAGAAGACGCTTAGCGTGGCAAATTAAAAAATAAAAGCAAAGACACAAAAAGTACATCAAAGCCCAAAAACACACGTTAAAAGTCCAAATTCCGTGTGTGTGTGTGTGTGTGTGTGTAATACTTGGCTGTCGTGATCTCACCCAGAAGTGTTCTGTCACTGATGCAGCATTCACCTGATTACAATGGCGTTAGGATTCAAATGCTGACAATGCCGGCAACAAAGCACCATGGGGATCAATTGTCAGCTTGGGCAGTCAATAAAAAGGAATGGGAATGGGTTTTAGACTTTACATGATTGTGAAAGGATGCACGATCATTAGGTGTCCTTATAATGCCGTATTTGCCTGCTCTGATAAAGTCCACAGAAACACCAGCTCTTCTTGTTGTTCTTAACTGCCATCAAGTCAACTTCGACTTATGGCAGCCCTACGAATG
Source organism: Gambelia wislizenii (assembly GCA_030847615.1). Classification (NCBI taxonomy): domain Eukaryota; kingdom Metazoa; phylum Chordata; class Lepidosauria; order Squamata; family Crotaphytidae; genus Gambelia; species Gambelia wislizenii. The sequence continues at coordinate 264,644,987 of JAUMIR010000001.1, forward strand.
AGAGGTCTCCAAGTCATCCTGTCATCAACAGCCCTGCACAGGGCTTGTCTAGACCTACAGAATATGCCAGCTTCCCGCCAAAGTATCCTGGCCCCAGATCAGGCCTATCCATCCCCCACACATTACCTACATGGAAATGGGATGGAGCCCATACCCGCATGCCGGCCCATATTTGCAGCCGCTGTTGCCGCTGATATCTCTCTGAAGCCAGGAAGGAGGCCCTCTGCATGTGATCAAGGCTCCCTGCATGTGGCCAGCCTTGATCACTTGCTGAGGGCCTCCTTCCTGGCTTTAGATAGAGACACCAGTGGTGGCAACGGAGGCTGTAGATATGGGCCAGTGTGCAGGTATGGACTCCTGTGCTTCCACGTGGCCCAATCCAGTTTTTTTTTTCAAATGAGGCAGGTTTTCCCAGATGTTAAAATAAAATGGTTTAACAGGCTTTACCCCATCTTCCCCCTGTCTTTGCCCTGGGTGCCATCAAGACTGCCAGTGGGCAAGATGGGGGAAAAGCCCTACATAGGATGGACCACAGGGCTCCAAGACAGGGAAAATCGCTCATCTAGACAATCCCTAAGACCAACGGGAGCTGTGACAACATATTGCAGTACAGTGGGTTCCTATTAAGTGTTACAGCCAGCCACTCCCCAGGATCCTCCATTTCATATCCCTCCCCTGGTCCTCCAGGTCTGTCCTCTCTGAGCATGCTCAGCCCTCATTAAGCTGTGTGGGGCTGCATCCTGGAAAGAAGTGACTAGTGGGGTGCCATAGGGTTCTGTCCTGGGCCCAGTGCTATTCAACATCTTTATTAATGACTTGGTTGAGGGAATAGAGGGCATGCTTATCAAGTTTGCAGATGACACCAAATTAGGAGGGGTAACTAATACCCTGGAGGACAGGATCAGAATCCAAAATGACGTGAACAGATTAGAAAACTGGGCCAGGATGAAGAGGAGCCATTGGTGACTACCCTTTGGGTTCAGTCAGTCAGCCAATTACAAATCCACCTAACAGTTGCATTGTCTAGCCCACAGGTTACTAACTTTTTTACAAGAATATCATGGGAGACCTTGTCAAAATCCTGAAATCAAGATACACTAGAATCATAGAATCATAGAATTGCAGAGTTGGAAGAGACCACGAGGGCCATCCAGTCCAACCCCCCTGCCACGCAGGAAATCACAATCAAAGCATCCCCGACAGATGGCAATCCAGCCTCTGTTTAAAGACCTCCAAGGAAGGAGACCCCACCACGCTCCGAGGGAGTGTGTTCCACTGCCGAACAGCTCTTACTGTCAAAAAGTTCCTCCTCATGTTGAGGTAGAATCTCTGTTCCTGGAGCTTGCACCCATTGCTCCGTGTTCCAGTCTCTGGAGCAGCAGAAAACAAGCCTGCTCCATCCTCAGCGTGACATCCCTTCAAATACTTAAACAGGGCTATCATATCGCCTCTAAACCGTCTTTTTTCCAGGCTAAACATACCCAGCTCCCTAAGTCTCTCCTCATAAGGCATTGTTTCCAGACCTTTCACCATTTTAGTTGCCCTTCTCTGGACACGCTCCAATTTGTCAATATCCTTTCTGAATTGTGGTGCCCAGAACTGGACACAGTATTCTAAGTGAGGTCTGACCAAGGCAGAATAGAGTGGCACTATTACTTCCCTTGATCTAGACACTATACTTCTATTGATACAGCCCAAAATTGCATTGGCCTTTTTAGCTGCCGCATCACACTGTTGGCTCATGTTCAACTTGTGGTCTACTAGGACTCCTAGATCCCTTTCGCACGTAGTCTCATTCAGCCAGGTCTCTCCCATCCTATATTTATGCATTTCATTTTTCCGCCCTAAATGCAGTACTTTACATTTCTCTGTATTGAATTTCATTTTGTTAGCTTTGAATACTACATCCATAGTATTCCCTTCATCTATCCAGTTTGTAACTTTATCAAAAAAAAAAAAAAAGAGAGAGAGAGAGAGAGAGAGAGGGAGGGAGGGAGGGAGGGAGGGAGAGAGATTAGTCTGGCATGACTTGTTCTTGGGAAATCCATGTTGACTTTTAGTGATCACGGCATTCCTTTCTACCTGCTTACAGACTGACTGTTTAATGGTCTACTCTAGAATCTTTCCTAGTATTAATGTCAGGCTGACCTGGTGGTAATTATCCAATGTATGTTTGCAATATGATCCCTAGTGACTCTTCCTCTCCTGAACCCAGCTTGGACATCTGGCATTTCTTGCTCCATATATGGTAAAAATCTTCGTTGTAGAAGTTTGAGCGTCACTTTGCTTGCATGGGAAATTAATGCAATCATTTTGTGGTTACTGCAATCCCTGGTGTCCCCTTTCTTTGGGATAAGAATGTATATCAAGAGTTTGTGGGCCATTCTTTTGTTTTCCATATTTGTTGACAGAATTTAGTTAGAACTAGAGTAGATTCTGTCTCTGTAGACTGAAGTAGTTCTATTGGTATGCCATCTGTGACTGGTGATTTATTTCCCCCTAGTGCTCTGAGTGCAGCTTCCGTTTCACTTTCTAAAATTGGAGGTTAATCTTCAGCCATTTTTCCTCAGCACCCCTAGGGCAGATACGGGGCTGAGATCAGGGGGAAAGCAGGGTAGGGACCAATAAGCCATTTTTAAAAAAAATCCCTCCAATTTATTCCATTATAGGTGGCAAATAATGGATCAGGCCCCACATGTCTGCAGGAGCTTATCTGGCACACCAGCCATTGCTGCTGCCGTCATCTGCCTGGCTCTCCTGGAAGCCAGGAAGGAGTCCCAGGAAGCCTGGTCACATGCAGGGAGCATCAGTCACGTGTTGCGGGGGCCCTTCCTGGTTTCCAAGACATTGAGGAAAATGGCAGGGGATGCAAGGACAGGATGGTGTGCCTGTTTGGACTCTGGCCTGTTCCACACAGGTAACAGGAAAAGAATGGGCCAGATTCACAGCCAGGCTATGCCAGTGGGGAAACAGCATATCCTGGCTCATGTACATGAGTCCTAAGTTTTGATTGCTGCTCATTGCTGAAATCCAGCAGTAGGCAAAGTCATTATATGCACAGATGTATAAAAACAGCCAGTGTTCATTGCCTTCTCTCCTTTCTCTTTTAATATTATCTTTTGATGGATATCTGTGCAGATATATTGCACAGAAGAAGTGGTTGTGAAACTAGCTCAGAGAGAAATAGAACAGATGCAGTTTACTTTTAGAATTTCTTAAACACTTGAATCTCTGCTCTTGGCAGAAAGGATGCAGCTTTTTGCAATTTATTACGCACATTTGTGCATAAAATCACATTTTTCAACATTACTGCCTCGGTCATTGTTTGAATTGTACAATCAGCTCTTGAATTTCACTTCATAAGGGGTTCCCTCAGTATATGTGTGTGCTGAAATACATCTAATTCAACACCAGATGGCAGACAATGAATGAGTAAAAGGAAGTTTCCATTAATAAGCAGGGCAAACTGAAGTTTTACTTCCTGTTTTTTACTTTTTTTAAGTCAGAAACTTGTTCATCACTATAGGTCAATCTGATATCTGAATTTTAGGAATAAGAGCACTCAACTACTATGCAGCCACTCAACCAGGAAGACAGTGTGAATAATTAAAACTAGGATGTACCAGCATGCAAAAAAAGATCCTGATTTGCAAAGATCTTATCAGTCCAGGGTTCTCCTATCAGGGTTTCTTGACACTTGAGAAACACATTTTTCGACCATTTTCTGAATTATTTTTCTATATTCTTTCCCTAAGAAGAACAATGCCAAAAGCGATTAGATATAAGAGGTCCCTAATGTCGCACTGCTCTTACCCCCATCATTGTTGCTTGGGTAGACAGTTGGCACTGGATGCTTTGTGACCCACTTCTATGCAGGTGCAGCAGCCAAGAGTACCTACACAGCTTGGCTAGAAACTATTGATATTGGTTTCCTTTCTATCAAATAGAAATGAGAATAACCTACAGCAGAGAGCTGTTGGAAGGGTAGAGGAAGATTAAGACAAAAAACCAGTTTGTTATTCATTGTTACTACTGGCCTGGACATTTTACTAAAATATATTAGCCTCTTTGTAAATCTACAAAAATGCGCATTCCTTTAGCTATCACCTCAAAGCTAAGTTTGTGGCTATTAAGTTGTTGTTACAAGAGGGAAGGGAATTAATTGTGTAGTCCTGCAAATTTATTTTGGACTCCATCTCCCAGCCCCCTTAGCCAATGTTGGAAAAAACAGATCAACAACATTAGACGAGTTGTTCAATTCAAGCCCAGGGCTTTACAAAAGAGTTTAACAAATTAACAACCAAGTACTTTTATATATCAGTGTTTTATTTAACGCATAACACTCGACTTAAACTGCTTCAAGAGGTGATCCTAAGTTTTGCTGCTAAATTTGCCAATGAGAAAGAAATCCATGTCTTTGGCTAGAGATTTTTTCCCCAAAATTATTATCCTTAAATGTTAACTTTCATTTTTTTCAAAAAAGCTAGGAGCAGACAAGTTATTAAGATGCAAACAGATCTTTTTTCCCCCTCCAAGTTTTGCTCACTTCATTGAAGGATATCAGCACTTCAGAGATCAATGAGTAAAGCGACATTGCTCAATGAAAAATAAATCCTGCAAGAAAGCACAATACCTAGCAATGTTTGATTAATCTGAACAGTGAGTTTCAAGCTACTGCTGAATTTCCTGCTATCAGTTCTCTCCACAGGGATGATCCTGTTACAAAGTGGAGAACTTATTTAGCTTGCTCCAAAAGCAATATGTGTCTGTGCTCCGTCTCTAGAGTAGGATTATGAGAATGACCCAGTAATGACCCAATTTAAACACCCTGCTCAGCCACATAACAGGGGCAACCACATTTGTATTTCAATCTTTTGCCTCCAGAGCCTACTTTTAGGTGAAATGAGCTTGAAGGATGACCAGCTTCAAGCAATAACACGACTGTTAACAGTGCCTGGCTCTGAGACATTTTTTTTTTCTTCCAGCTGTGCTTACAAGAAATTTTGCACGTATACAGAGACACCATCACAAAAGCCATTTGTAGGACTGGGATGCTGGTGTTCCATTTAGCAAAAAGAAAAAGAAAAAAGAAAGACAATTAGGACATGACACCACTGCCAACATTTCTGAAATTGAAATATGGAACTACCTTAGGAGGACTTGTATATTTTCCACTGGCACCCGTTGTCCAGGATAGTTCCAGATTTGTAGAGTCTCCCACTTGGTGTTGTATTTGAAGCTTGTCCACCTGCCATGCTGGAAAGAACAAAGGATGACCTGAGGGGGATGGGGGAATTAAGATTCCCATATAGTCAATTGTGCCCAAGGTCCAAGGTTTGCATGGAGAGAGCTAGGCAGACAAGATGCCTGAGAGTAAAAACATTTTAGTGTTAAACATGGTGCTGTAGACAATCAAATTCCTGTAAACGCATCACAGGATGTCCACATATACAGGAAGGGCTTTATCTCCCCACTTCCTCTGAACACCACTCTCTGTCAGTGCTTCTGTCAGAAAATGACTTCAGGTCAGAAGTGCAGGTCCCCAACTTAACAGCATACACAGGAGGGACCCCAGATACAGCAGGTCTGACTTAACACATTTTGGAGTACATGGAATGTTACCCAAATTGCGTGGGGTCCCCAAGGATCCCACTAGTGTCCAAATATTAATATGGGGAATATTTAATTAGCTCAAAATGGCAGTGAGAGGCTGGGTAACGGCAGGATATTTTGACCTATGTATACCGGTAATCACTGAGAGACTTCAAGCCAGAACATACAATTAAATGATCTTTATTACGAACTAATCTTGACAGCATTCACACAGATACTCAGGCTTCAAGCAATCACACAAAGCTATCAAAGATAATAGGAAGTATTTGGATAGACGGATAGAATAAGGGGATTATGGGTTATACTATACTGATCCTGGAGGGTTGAGATCACGAAATGAACTGGGAGAGAGGAGCTCCAGAAGGCAGAATGGCTATACAGTCTGATGTGGAGTTGAGAGGAAGGGGATCTGTGTGCCTGGTGGCACATACTGACAAGAGCGTCAGGAGGAAAGGGATCTGTGCACATTTTCGTGGTGTTTTAGGGAGATATTTATATGTGATAATTCCCCTGAAGGGATGAGATTTAGAGTGGAATACAATGTCTCTTGGAGTTTCCTAGGACCAAAAAAAAAAAAAGGGTTCTCCGGAAGAGTTAACAATAATTAATGGGCATTATATTTGGAATTGAATAGGAGCAGGGAACATTTATTGTTGGGGAGGAAGGGAAGAGGAAAAACCTGTTTTGCAACCATCAAGGACTCTGTTATCCTTGAGTGGATTAGTGGATGACTCATCTCCAGGTGTTAACTCTGACCTGGGTATGACCTGTTTGGGGAATTTCCAAAGCCCCCTCCCTAGGTTATATGTGACTCCAGACTTGGTATCTGGGGGTTCCTGGTTTATCTACTAACCATGTGGAAGGCTGCATCAAGCCAAATTATTAAATATTGCCAGTTATGTGATATTTCCAGATAGGGGCTATCACGGTAGGTAACAAGAGTTAAATACATTGGCTGATATTCTGTAGGTTAGTCCCAGCTAGAGTGTGTATGCATGTGCCTTCAAATTGCCTGACGACTTTTGGTGACCCCATGAGTTTTATAGTTTTCTTAGGCAAGGAATACTCAGAGGTGGTTTTGCCAGTTCCTTCCTCTGAAATATAGCCTACAGCACCTGGTATCCATTGGCAGTCTCCAATCCAAATATGAACCAAGGCTGACCCTGCTTAGCTTCCAAGATCAGATGGGATCTGGCGGTTTTAGAGTATGTAGGCCCTGTAGACCCATTCAATCAATTGCTGAATGGTGAGTCAACATATAGGTAAAGCAAACTTATTCAATAGGTCTACTCCTGTCAGGACTAAAATAGGATTTAGGCCATTATCACCTAGAGAAAGGGAACCCATCTTAAGACCATTTGAGTCTAGAGACAAAAATTATCTAAATGCATAAGTAGATCCTCTGCTACTGAACTAGTGGAGAGGAGACAAAAGTGACCCCTTGCTCATGAAAATCCAGAATGTGGTCAACATAAACTTGGGGCCCTTTCACTCTACATAGCTAATTATGTTATGAGTCCACTCTAACTGCCAAGGCAATATCCAACTGAATCTTGGAGTTTGTAGTTTCATCTGAGACACTAGAGGAGCTTTCTGGCTGAGGAGTCTAAAAGCTCCTTGCCCTAAACTGCCAATCCTAGGATTCCACATGGATTGTGTAGTATGAAAGAGTACTCGGTCATCTATGACAAATAAGAATTGCCCTCAGGCACCCAGGCTGAGGATGGGAAATTATTTATTTATTGATTTGATTTGATTTGATTTATATACCACCTTTCTCCCAGAATGGGATCCAAGGTGGCTCACAACACATAAAATACAATTAAAGGTTTAAAACAATTAAAATCGTGACAATTTAAAATTATATATAAAACATATAAAAGTTTTTAAAATTAAAAATAAAAACAATAAAAAACATACCCCAGTAAAAAAGCCTCTGTGCCTGCAGCTATGAATTAAAAGCCTGCTGGAATAAAAACATCTTTGCCTGCTAGCGAAAGGAAAACAGGAATGGTTTATTTCTTCCTTTAAAATTTCTATGTACCAGGACCAACCAATCAAACCAAACCAAAAATGGCTGCTGACACCCTGCAGGAATAATGCAGTTTGACACTGCTTTAACTGTCATGGCTGCATCCTATGGAATCCTGGGATTTGTAGTTTGTTGTGGCACCAGAGCTCTCTGACAGAGAAGGTTAAATATCTCATAAAACTACACATCCCAGATTTCCATTGCATTGAGCCATGACAGTTAAAGCAGTGTCAAACTGCATTATTTCTGCAGTGTGGCAGCAGCCTAAGTAACCCGCATGCCTCAGTTAACTTGGATCACTTTTGTGTTCTGTTATATACAGTAGGACCCCTGTATCCACTGTTTCATTATCCACTGATTCAATTATCCATGGGACACAAAACAGCACACCTACCATAGAATCTTCCTAGAAAATGTGTCCTCTCTAGCCATTTTCTAGGTGCTCCAAGGCAACTCTGGTATTTTAAACCAGAAGTCCCATTATTTTCAATGATGTTTGCTATTATCCATGGTTTTCAGTATCCTTGGGAGGCCCCAGAACCAATCCCCAGTGGATACAGGGGTCCTACTGTATTTCAGATCTGATAATACAGATGAATATGGCCAGCCCAAATACCTTTTGGAAACCCACAGTCGGAACCTGGATACACTGGCTCCTTCCCACTGTTGTTCCCTCATTAACTAGCATCCAGCACTACACAATCCCAGAAGCTTGTGGTTCCATCATTGCTGACATTCTGTAGCTATAAGACAATCCTGTAAAACCCAGGATCCAGAACCTGGGTTGCTGCTGAATAGCTGCAAACCAGTGATGGAGAGGATACTATTTGCAACAGAAAAATGGTGGCTGAAGGAAGTATTTTTAAAAAGCAATTAAATGATCTATAGAATTAAAAGCATTTAAACATTTGTTAAAAGACAGCATATAAAACAAAAAACAAGAACAATAACAACACATCATTACAAGTCCACTGCAGTGAATTCATAAAAGCCTGTCGGAACAGGAAAGTTTTTGTTCGGTGACAAAAGGAAGGTGCCATCTTAGCTCCCCAGGGAAGGAGCTCCAAAGTCGGGGAACAGCCTCTGATAGTAAGGCCTTCCTCCTTTTACTCACAAACCATGCTTGGGGAGGTGGTGGGACTGAAAGGCCTCCCCTGCATAAATACATACATACATAACCTCAGGCAGGTTCATATAGAGAGATACAGTCCTTCAGATCTCCTGGACCCATGCTGTAAGGTTTTGTAAGTCTAAACTAGTGTTTTGCACTTGGCCAGAAAACAGACTAGCAGCCAATGGAGCTGTTGCAGCAAGGGGATTGTGTGTTTTCTGTAGCTAGCCCCAGTTAGCTGCAGCTCGCTAAGCCCACTGAAGTTTTTGAGCACTTTTCAAGGGCAGCCCCACTTAGAGCACATTGTTGTTGTTGTGCCTTCGAGTTGCTTCCGACTTATGGTGATCCTAAGGCAAACCTATCACCAGGTTTTCTTAGCAAGATTTGTTCAGAGGAATTTTCCTTTTGCCTTCCTCTGAGACTACGTAGATTTTCAGATGGGGCATGGAACACAGTAGAGAAAGGGGCTGTCATTCAGATGACTTCGACCCCTTCTGTCCTGCTTCCATTTTGCCCCCATGCTGCTCCTGGGATATTATATTCACAATGAAAAATCGTGAATAGAACACCCCTTCCGTGCCAGTCACAGAACCAGGGATGTGGGAAACGGAGCCCTGTTCCATGATGTCAGGCACAAGGGAAGAGCTCCATGGCAGGCACTTCCTGCCACAATCAGGACAGGCAGGTAAGTGCCACCCTTCTCTCCCCCCTTCCCCGGGTTCTTTTTTTATTTTGAATTTATTTTTTAATTTTATTTTGTGTTTTGACAACAGGGGGGGTTAAATTTGAATTTCCCTCCAGCTCATTCTCTTGCCGGTCATAAAGGCAGCCTTACAACGGGTGCCAGGCAAGGAGGGAGGATGCAAATTCCTGGAGTGGAATGAAGGTAAGTGTATGAACATTTATCTCCATTCCATTGCAGGAACAGGAGAGGAGGTGCCGGGGCAGCAACGGGACATTTTGGCCCCATCTAAAAATCTCCTGAGAGAGTGTGACTTGCTCATGGTTACCCAAGTGGGTTTCCATGGCTGAGCAAGGATTTGAACCCTGATCTTCAGAGTCGTAGTCCAATGCTCAAACCACTACACTGCGCTGGCTCTCTATATACCACATTACAGTAATCCAAACAAGATGTAACCAAGGCTTGTGTCACTGTAGCCGGATCTGACTTCTGAAGGAATGGGTGCAGCTGCCTCAATAGCTTTAACTGTGCATATGTATTCCTAGCCGCCACTGAAACCACTCTGTACAGGGGAGCCTCAGCATGGATGTTGAAGTCCCCCAGCAGCACAAGCAGAATCCAAAGCTAATCTTGACTCAACCTTATCACAAAGGGACAATGTTGAGCAGCAGGGTGCTCAACCAACATTCCCTCCAACATTTCAGAAATGAAAACCAGGACACATGTCATCAGTCATCATCAGAATATGGTGAAGATGGCAAAAGTTACTACTGATGGGAAATGCACAAGCTAAGAAAGGCTGCAGCAGTTTGCTTTTGCCTGAGCCTACTAGAAATGGCTCTTTCCCTCTCTTCCCTGCTGAATGAATTGAGTGCAAACTACTTTTGCACTTTGAATTCAGGTTGCAACAACTGAAATAAGCTGTTGATGAAGGCGAAAACTGGGAGAGAGAGAAACTAGGGCTGCTGCCACTCAGTTTGACACTGCTTTAACTGCTATGGCTCAACACTATGGAATCCTAGGATTTGTAGTTTTGTGCAATGTTTAGCCTTCTTTTCAGAGAGCTCTGGTGCCACAACAAACTACAGATCAGAGGATTCCATAGGCTGGAGTCATGATAGTGAAAGCAGAGTCAAACTGCATTATTTCTGCAGTGTGGCCGCAGCCTTGGGCATTTTAAAAACAGCTGAAAAAGTGGAATGATAGAAAAATCATAGGGACTGTCCCTGCCAAATCAGGGCAGTTGGAGTATATGATATCAATAAAATCCCTAATCTACCCTAGCCACCACTTTCCAATACACACACATACAGACTCTGCAAGGCATCTAGTCAGGGAGATGGAATCCTGATAGACCACTCCAACTCCAACTCTCCAGCCCAGCTGCTGCACAAAGATCTCTGGTGGACAAAGCAGAATGAGATTATCTGAAATGATAATCATCTCTGCCTGATGGAAGCTCAAGAGGGTTGGAGCCAGCCAGACTTCCCTTGGGAGGAAATTCCATCATTCCAGAGAAAGCCCTCTCCTGTGTGCACGTAGGAACATAGACTCTCACAGAGGTGGGGCAAATAACAAGGTCCCAGTTGAGGATCTCAAATGTAAGGGAAACTTATATGGAAGGAGGCAATCTTCCAGAGATTCTGGTCCCAAGCCATTTAAGTTATAAATAAAGTACCGAATGCACAATCCAGGAAAGAAAATCCCTTTAGGCCCATGGGTTTTGGGTGAAGAGGCAACCATATGTTTGAACACAATTGAAACCGATTATCAACAAATGCTTAACTCCATGTGAAATGTGCTCTGGCTACAAATGAGTTAGCAAACTGGTATCAGAAGACTGTACACAAGCAAATTAGATTCTTTGGAAATGAAGTGGTCTATGTATGAAGGCTGCCACAGCACCAAAAGACTCAGGGCTTAATCCCTGTGCTAGATCAGCACCAAATGTTTTGGTCCAGCCTGTAAATTAAGACAAAACATTTAAACCAACCGAGTACACAATGTGAGCAAAAAAGGCTGGAAGCAAACAGCTTCATTGGCACATTTTTATGCTAATAAAGTTAGGAACAGATCAGATGATAAGGAAACAAAGGTCTCCTATTTCTGGGCTGTCAAAGCACAGTGGAAGAAAGATGAGCTCACACAACTCTTTCCTTCTTCCCACCCCCTGTCTGCTGTTCCCCTGAAAAGAAGAAATCTCTCATTCATTCCTGTAGTGACTGGTTGCTAGTTCAGAGAGTGTTTCCACCTCTTGTAAAAAAAAAAAAAATCACATGCCCATCATGCAAACTGTGAAACCAAAAAAGGTCTCCAAATAAAGCAGCAGGACTATATCAAAGAAACAAGGGTCTGTCCACTAGCCAGGCTTTGCAGGGGTTTCATCCTTCAATGTGTTGATTTGTAAGGTAATCTACAGTACATGTTACCTTGACAATTGTGTATTCTCAGATCTATGCCTGTTGACTGAGGAAATATGAATGCATGGTTGAAGATGGCATTTGTAGGACTGGCCAAGCTGGCTGGAGGATCCTGGGAGTTGTAGTCCAAAAAGTAACTTATCCAAGTTCTGGCCATCCTTCTTCCCCATCCTTCAGTCAGGATTACTTCCCATTTGGAAGTCTGGCTACATTTTTTTAAAAACAACAACAAAAGGATGAGGTTATGATGAATATTTACAGGGTGAAGTTGAATAAGCAGGTGAAAATATTAAACATTCCTCCTCCCTCTAAAACCTTTTTGGGCTAATCAGAGAAAGGGAGGAGACCTCAACATTTTCCTCAAATTGTTTCCAAAAATGGTTAAAAATGCCCCATTGAAATAATTTAAAAGTAACAAGAAAATGTTAGTGTTATGTTGTACCCAAAATGTAACATTGCCATGTAGCTTCCTCAACTCATTACAGGTAACTACCCTCTGGGTAACTCACAACTTCCAAACTCTGATGAGGAGTACCATTCCTGTGCACATGCATACCTAACAGAAGTTCTAGTGTGTGGGAAGGAGGGGTATTTCTGTATTTCTCAAGGGAAGCTGAGTGAGGAAACCCTGACCTAGCACATGGAAACAAGGGGGAAACCCCTCAAAACTATCCAGACCCGCTTTCTCAATTCAGCTTTGGTTCAAGCTACAATGTGCACCTTGAAGTTTATCTCTGAAGTCACTATGGTTATGATTCATGCTAACTCCCTGGAATTAATAAGCTACCCACAGAAGGCAATGGCTTCCGTTCCTACTCTTGGCCAACCGCTAGATTTTCTGGTGTGCTAAAATAATAGCCTCCGTGGCATGCAACATCTAACTAAACTCTCTTTCCTAACTTGACATTTTGGAAGTGAGTGCTTATTTCTCTCTCCCTCCTTTTCCTCTGCTTTGGTTTTAATTATCAGCTTTACTAAATCTAGCCTCTTGTTTCTTCCACGTTGCCACTCTCTCCTTACCAACCCCTCCCCCTCATTTCCCATCATCCAGTGAAGCCAGGAAGTTGGATGGCTGCCTCTGCAGAAAGACATTTATGACTAAACCACTTCAACAGAAATTCTAGGGCTTAACCGAATGGAAAGACTTAGTGGGTCTGGCCCTGCACGGTGATGGATGTTGGACAGGACCCTAGAAATCTTCTCCACTGTGTTCCTACGCAGATAGCAAAAAGCTGGATTAAACCCTTCTGCTTCCATTGAGATTACCAGTGTTGGGATGTTGGACAGCCAAGAGCACTGGCAATAAGGAAGTATTAGACCCAGTTCCCTGGGCTGAGGAAAAGTGGAACATGAGTATAGCAGCCTGACAGAAACAGCCAAGACCAATCCTGAACTCAGAACCCTACTAGGTTAGGGGAAACCAGTATGCTGTCCAGAGAAGTAGAACCACCTTATCCAAGAAGGATGTTATGGTCAACATTTTGGAGTGAAGAAAAGCAAGGTCCGGACATTGACAGGCTTAAATCCGATGCCCCTAACAACCAGCTGGTCATTTTCTTAACTAATAAGTACTCACCTTCACATGGGTTGGAATAGAGTTTAACCTGATCTATTACAGCCTTAAAGAAATGCACCTGTCAGAGTTGAAAACAGTGTGCTCACCCCTTCTGAGTGAAACAATTGCTCCTGGGAGCCATGTGCAAGTTTGCTGCCATGCCATGGTGCATCCCTACAGTACTGTGGAGAGAGACCTACCCACTCTTTGCTGTGAGAGTATAGGAGAAGGGGGAAGCCCTATAACTGTGTCCTTCAACACCCCCCGCCCCAGTTCACACTGAATTGACTGCAAACCTGAGCATTGGTTGTAGAAGTCTAGCCCCAGTGATGGAAGTTGGTACAGCATGCTTAAAATACATTTACAGTCATTCAAATTAATTAGTGCATTATAAAAAAACAAAACTAAACTAAATAACATCTACGTTTGCACCTAGAAGTTATTGATGGTGGTGGTGGTGAAGGAGGAGGAGGGGGAGGGGGGTAGTTGGAAAATTATAAAGCAATAGGATCCTAAATAGGATCTTCCCACCCCAGCACCTACCCACCCCCGCCACCTTATATTGCCAAGCTGCATCCTAGAGAATGCTGGGATTGGCAGTTTGGTCAGAGGCACCAGAAGGGGTGTCTGGCTGAAGATCCTAAATGGCCCTCCCTAATACTCCTCTGCTAGTCCCAGGATTTCATAGGAAGTGGGTCACCATAAGTCAGAAATGACTTGAAGGCACACAATTACAACAACCATGGTGATTAAAGTAGAATCATTCTGCTACAATTGTGTAGTGTGAAAGGTCTCATAATAGGAAAGTTAATAAAAAGGTTTTTTTACACTATAATCTAAATTTTTTAAAAGGCACAGTAATTACATTACATTGAAAAGAGGACTTTTACGGTACATACATTAAAGTTTTTAAAAGGTACATTAATTACATTTACATTGAAAAGAGGACTTTTACCTACATACATTAATTCTAAGTTGGCATTTCAATTTAAATGATGGTATTGTGCTAATATCTTACAGGAAAGAGGGTGAAAAGTCCCATTCATTACTTTATCCCACACCTGCCCCCTTGTTCTTGTTTTGCATTTGGGAAAGAAATAAACATTTGCATAAATGTTTGCAAATCCCATTTCTCATCCACCCATCCATTGAAAGGGAATTAATAAAGTTGAAAATAAATAAATAAACATGGGGAAAGTGTTGGAAACAAAATCATTTCTTTTGAAACCACCAGCCATTAATTCCATGTGCCTAGGACACTGAAGCCAATTTTAGCTGTGGCGGGTAGGGCACCCACATTGCTATCTGGGTGGTGCAGAGCAGGCAGAGGGGACAAAGGCTTGGAGACCGGCAGAAGCGTCCTGGAGCCCTCCAGTTGACCATATTCCTGACACACAGTTCTTGCTGGAAAGTTATGAGATTTGCAGTTATGAGACTTGCTGCTTCTAAAATTGGCTTCAGTGTCCTAGGACTTTTTCAGACGGGGGGGGGGGAAACCCCAAGGAGGTTGGGAGAAGAAGGAACTCACTTACAGAGCTCCTTTTCAGACAGCCCCATCCTCCTCCGCCCTCCTCCCACCCTCCTCCTGACCTTCCCCCATGCTGCTTGTGCCACTTTTTATTAACAGAGGTCCTCCATCAATAAAAAGCAATGCCAGCAACCCCCACAAATCTGGAGGGCCAACTGTAATTCCAAGAAATATTATCAAAAACTTTCTCTACATCTTAAAAAAAATCAAATCAAACCAGCCTTTTTTTTCATTATGATGTTCTAAAAATTCAATAATACAGCTATCCCTTCATATTTTCTGGGGTTTGGTTCCAGGACCCCCCATGGATACCAAAATCTGTGAATACTCAAGTCCCATTATATGCAATAGCATAGCAAAATGGTGTCTCTTATATAAGATAGCAAAATCAAGGTTTGCTTTTTGAATTGTTATTTTTTAAAGAATATTTTCAAGCTGTGAATGCTTAAATCTGTGGATATCAAATCCGGTGATACAGAGGGACAACTGTACTTATATTATTGCTTAGTTGTCTTTTTGGCACTCTGATCCTCACGGATATTCTGAGAAAGGTGTTTTCTCAGACTGCTTCCCAGGTTAGTAGTAAATATTTTACAGTTGTTATTTAGTAATGAGATAGATCTGTAATTCATTGTTAATGTCTCATCTGTATTTTCTTTATGAATCACTCTAATATAGCATTTTTCCAAAAATCCACCGTTTTTTCTAATAACTAATCACACATCATTTTTAATGGTTGAAGTAGCTCATCTTCAAATTTCTTATACTATGCTGCAGATCATCCATCTGTTCCTGGCACTTTTCCAGATTTAATATTTTTAATTACTTCAGTAAGTTTCATAGTTGTCACAGGCCCATTCAAACTTTGTTTTTGTTCCAAGCATAATTTGTCCAATTGAAGTTTATCCAAGTAGTTTTCAATATCTAAGCTTTTCTCATTGCCCCCACATAAAAGTCTCTTTAAATATTCCTCAAGGGTTTTTAATATTTTCAAAGTATCCATTACAAATTGATCTCCCTTCCTGATCTTTGTGACATTTTTCTTTATCCTTTCCTGTCTCAACTTTTTGCCACTTACCAGGTTTGTTTGTGAATTAAAAGTTCTTTTACTTAAGGTATAGTAGTTTGGTATTCCTTTCTTGTACTGTAAAAAATGAGAACTGTTGTTGGGGTAACTTAATCTTTTGTCGAGTCTCTTTAAACAAAATTTCCTTTAAGTTTTTCCTCCAACTTCTGTATTTTGTTCATCAACCCACTCTTTTCAGCTTCTTTTTCTTTTTTCAATCTGGAACCATATTGTATAAATTGTCCTCTCATATAAGCTTTGATTGAATCCCAAACTATTGTGGGCTCTGTTATTTACATTCAACTCAAAAAAATTCCTTAATTCTTGTTTACATTGTTGTAATATTTCTATCTTCAGAAATAAATATTCATTAAGTCTCCATCTAAACTGCATTTGCTCCATTTCCAGAGACATTGTGGTAGGATTATGATCTGGAAAAGGTTTTGGCAAAATGTCCATACTCTTTACTAAGAAGATTATCAGACGTGGCAAAAACCACATTAAAAGATCGCTAGAAGAACAGGAAGGGGTGGCCTTACCAGACAACATCATCCTCCAACGTTCAGGGGACATAGCACAGATGTGGTTGGGAATGTGATATTTTTTTTTACGCATTCCCCTGCATCTGATAACCTCCTAAGTTAGCCATATCTGTAGAAATTCAAAATATATCTCTTCTAGAAAAAGATTCATTACTATATGGGGTGAAAAAGTATAGTCTCTAGAGTTTGACTGTACATATCTCCAACTGTCTATTAATCCAAAGTATTCTGTATACTTAACGAAGGTTCTAGGTAGTCTCCCCTGATCTTCCTTAATACCTTTACTAGATCATTTGGCATTTGGAGTCTGGCATCTCTTACATGTCTAAACACAGCTGCGTCTAAAGCCTGGCCACAAAACCCAGAAAGACTATGCTGGGCTGGCATCATGGGCTGGCTTCGCTGGGTCCACAGCCATTCAAGAGGGCCCACTGCTAGTCCCTGGAGCTTTTGGACCCTGTTGCTGCTTGTACTCTTTCTTCCATTTGTCACTTTCTGTTTACCTGCTCTCTGTGGGCATGGAAACAGTAGGAGAAGTTAGTACGTAATAGGGTTGGAATGCTCCACTTGCCTTGCACTCACCCCTGGTGGTTGTGTAGATTGGTCTGAGAGGGAGATGGCAAGTGCATGGACACTGGTGACAGTGGCAGGGAGGAGGTGTGCTTGCTCAAGAATTCCACAAAACCTGGATCTAGGACTCAATCAGAAGTCCTTTTCTGGACATCCTGCTGAATCCAGCTAAAATATCTGATTCTTCCAGTCCAGTATTCACGTTGCCAGCTCAGTGAGTTTCATTTTTAAGCCTTAATTCTTCTAGGGACACTATGGAGATTTTCAGACAGGCAAAAATCGCTCTTTGCCGCGCAAGCAGCCTCCCGAAACTGCTGCGCGGCAAGGGTCTTCTTCGGACGACGCTGTGCCTCTGGCGAAACCGTCCGTGTCACTTCCGTGAAGCTTGGGACGGCTCCGCGTCATATTTCAAGCACGGAGGCTGCCCGTGATTGAAATATGACGCGGAGCCGTCCCAAGCTTCACGGAAGTGACACGGACGGTTTCGCCAGAGGCACAGCGTCGTCCGAAGAAGACCCTTGCCACGCAGCATTTTCGGGAGGCTGCTCGCGCGGCAAAGAGCGATTTTTGCCTGTCTGAAAATCTCCTATATATCTTCATGTATTATTTTTTACACCCTTTCTATTAAAACCTGTCTTAGACTTCCTTGAGCTGTTGCAAATGGGGAGTTGCTTAGGTGAACTCACTAATGTTTTCACAGAAAAAGAAAACAGTAGAGGGTTCTGAGTCACTGCTACTAAGATTCCTGAGGCAGGGGAAAGGGTGAGAAAATGGGAAAGGGCTCAGATGCAGTTTCTTCCTGAGGTTTAACAAGGGCAAGAAACCAGAATAAATCTTTCTGAGACATGTTTGGTGAGATTTCTGGGGTTTAAAGGAGGCTGTAAAACAAGAGACCCCACAGATCCTTGTTGGGGGGGTGTAGCTACAGAGCTGGACAGCCCCAGGTACTTTAATTCAATTAGAAAACTATACAGGGCTCTCTGAGGCAGTGCTGCTAAGATTCCTGAGGTTAAAGATGTGTGTTCATGCTTTCAAGTCACCTGTTGAGATATGGCAAATCCCATGATTTCATAGGGTTTTCTTAGGCAAGGAATACGCAGAGGTGGTTTTGCCAACCCCTTCCACTGAAATACAACCTACAGCACCTGGTATTCCTTGGTGGTCGAATATGAACCAGGGCTGACCATGCTTAGCTTCCAAGATCAGGTGGGATCTGGTGCCTTTAGGGTATTTAGACCCTCTGAGGTTAAAGATACAATGGGAAAATTGAAACAGACTCACCAAGTTACTGCTTGTAAGAGTCCTGATATGAAAATGGGAAGAACAAAAGGCCCCTTGGACACCTTGTGGGATATTATGCACAGAACTGGGCAGTGTTGTGTACAAATTTAAATTTTACAGATTTAAAAATGAAACAAATGAAATAAATGCATAATGATAATTATTCCAGAATATTTTTGATTCCAAATGTGGTAGACAAATCAGAAAAGCCTAAGATAATTTTAAAATATTAAGGGACAAACTCAACCCGAAGTCTTCATATGACAGTAAAGATTACTTTCCCTTGGTGTCTCTTGGATCTGAAAATCCAGGTGGTTGAATATTCATCTGTCATCAGATTTGAAATATATAGCAGAACACAAAAGCGATCCAAGTTAACTGAGGCTGTGTGGGTCGCTTAGGCTGCTGCCACACTGCAGAAATAATGCAGTTTGACACTGCTTTAACTGCCATGGCTCAATGTTATGGAAGTCTGAGATTTGTACTTTTATGAGATATTTAGCCTTCTCTGTCAGAGAGCTCTGGTGCCACAACAAAGTACAAACTCCAGGATTCCATAGGATGGAGCTATGATAGTTAAAGCGGTGTCAGACTGCATCATTTCTGCTGTGTGGCAGCAGCCCTAATGACTGGATTGCACCAGTTTGTTTTCAATCTAAACACAGGAAGCTGCTTTATACTGTCATACCATTAGCCTGTCCAAGCTAGTATTGCCCATTCTGATAGCAGCTCTGTTGGGACTCTGAAAGGGGTCCTTCTCAGTCTTCTGCCTGAGATCTTTAAGGTAAAGATGGCAAAAGTTCCCCAATCAATCTGATTTCTTCTGAGAGATGTATATTTAGGCTAAAACTCTGTTGGGAATGCTTTAGCTGAAGCTCATTACTACATTGCCTTAACTCTACACCTAAGAGTAAAAAAACCCAACTGTTGATAAGCATATGAAAGTTATTCCTAGATTTGTGTGTGTGTGTGTGTCCTAAAGGTAGATGAAATATAGGAAGCAAATACAACAGCCTTGGCAACCCAAACAAGGACTGACCCATGACACCTCTAGTACATCACAATACCTGGGTAGCTGTATAATGCTCCTGTCCTAAGCACTCAGTAGGAACATGGGAGGGGGTGAAGGTTAACATCTACCACACACAATGGGTTAGCCTCTTCAGTCCAAGCTTTAAAATCTAAGTCCCGGTCAAACCCAGCAGAACTCTCCAAGGCATCTTGCACCATGTCGAAGAGTTCTGGAGGGGACAGATGGCTAAGTGAGCTTGGCTACAAGCTGGGCCAAACCCTTGGTGAGGGGAGCTATTCCAAGGTGCGGGTAGCCACCTCAGCCAAATACAAAGGCCCACTAGCCATCAAAGTGGTAGACCGACGCCGGGCACCCCCTGACTTTGTACACAAGTTTCTCCCACGAGAGCTCTCCATCTTACGGGCAATTCGACATCCAAACATAGTACGTGTTTTTGAGTTCATTGAGGTTTGCAATGGGAAACTTTACATTGTGATGGAAGCCGCTTCCACTGACCTGCTACAGTTGGTGCAACAACTGGGAAAACTCCCCTGTATTCCAGAAGCACGGGACATCTTTGCCCAGGTGGTGAGTGCTGTGCGTTACTTGCACGACCGGAATTTGGTGCATCGGGACCTCAAGTGCGAGAATGTGCTGCTCACTGCGGATGGCCGCCGAGCAAAGCTGACAGATTTTGGCTTTGGCCGGGAATCCCGTGGGTATCCAGACCTCAGCACCACTTACTGTGGATCAGCCGCCTATGCCTCCCCTGAAGTGCTGCTGGGCATTCCCTATGACCCCAAGAAATACGACGTGTGGAGCCTGGGTGTTGTGCTTTATGTGATGGTGACTGGTTGCATGCCCTTTGATGACAGCCACATCCACAGTATGCCCCGCCGCCAAAAGAAGGGGGTCTTCTATCCAGAGGGCCTCCCTGCCTTGCCTGATCCCTGCAAGTCCCTTATAGCCCAACTGCTCCAGTTCAGCCCAGCCTCCCGGCCTGGAGTGGGCCAGGTAGCCAAAAACAGCTGGCTGAAAGGAGGGATCTTAAACAGAGAAGCCTCTTCCAGATAGCCCTGTTCTAGGGTCAACAGCTAGAGCTTTGACCCAGCAGAGCTGTTGCGAGAGAAGAACAGCTGGGAAAGCAATGTTGACAAAGATGGAACTACAGAGCAGTAGATAGACTGCAGCCATTCTGTGGCATTCAGAGTCAGGATCATTGGGTGTGCTATGGAGAAAGCAACAATATGAAGCTGAAGGAGACTGGATTAAAGAAAACATTTGCAAACAGAAGAATGGACCAGTTACTGAAACACTGAATGAAAGACACAGACAACAAGACAACGAGAACATGCTGCACCCCAAACCACACACAAATGGAAAGCAGGGCAGCCTATGGCAAAAGAAAAGAACTGTAATTCTCCACCTTGCCCATCAATTTAGACTTCATCGCAGAACCCACGCTTGCCAATGTGCAGGTGAGGCAATGAAACCTATCAGTGAAAAATGTTGCTTGAAGTCTAATGCACAAATAAACCTGGAAGCTCTTCTCTGTGCTTTAGTCCTTTCTAAATCACTTTCCCTTCTCAGTATTAGATATAAAACAAAAACATCCCCTAGTCAAGCTTGCCACGGCATTCACATATCCCTTATTTTCCTTTATTCTCAGGTAAAATGTCCTGATTTGGGAACTTTGTGATACAATGACTAGAGAGTAGCAGGGGTTGAATGGAAGAAATCTCCACTCAGTAATGACACTCACTTTGCAGTCTAGTCACTCTAAGTGTCAGACTTGATAATCAATTTATCACAATTGTGCAGAAGTCCTCCCTTAAGGGGTGAAAGGTGTCCATTTGTCATAGTATGTGATTTTCCTCCCCTATGTATTTTGCATTTAGAGTGCTTGGCTTTGTGGTTGGGTATTGGAATGTAAACACGGGCTTAACTTGCAAGTCTGATTGTTTGGGTACCTATCTTTGAGGAAATCTTGCTGAGGCAAGAAAATGGGTTAATCCTAGGGAATATATATTTAATTTAATATCTAGTTTGACCCTTAATCCATTCTACCTCAAATAGTGTTTGTGAAACTACAGTGTTGCTCTAGGCAATTCAGAGCAGGGGTAAGGAAAATGTGAATCGGGCTCTATGGTAGATCTCTGGGTGCTTTGCAATAGATCAGCAAGAGTTTCTGACTCAGCTGTTTAACAATAGCAACAACAATGTCAATTTCCCCACCAGAACTGGGATGCTAAGATGAAGAGAGGCAAAAGTAACTAAGGTCTTGTCGATACAGTCAAAAGGATATGAATGAAATGCGAACGTACGGTGATCCATTCATACGGACATGTGCACAAATACATGTCATTTGGAAGGGGAGCAGCCAAATCCACTGCAAAGTCCGTGTGCATCATGTCTGGTGCTTCATACAGATTTTTGAAAAAGCTCTGTATGACATGCAAATGTGTGATCACTTGGACACTGGCATTTGCACAGATACAAACAGGCAGCATAATCTGACTGGCTGGATGAGCAGGGGACGGGGTTAGCAAACAGGGAAAGCGCCTGTAGCCTCCATGTTAGATTTTCAGCTAAGCGAGGGTCTGTTAAGTTGATCCTATGACAATCTTATACTCTTTTTTCTTTCTTTGTAAATATAAACTATTGCTTATGTGCACCACGGGAAACTTTTTTTTTTTAATTGGCAGCAGTAGGTTTAAAATCACAAGTAAATCACTCGCAGCTGCCATCTTTGCTGGGGTTATGTGGAGTTTAAGGGGGTTCTTTTGACTGTGAAGACAGGTTGCATCTTTGCGAATGTTTGCTTTTTCAGACATGTTCGTATTTTTCTTCCTCATATAGATAAGACCTAAGGCTGAACTTTCATGTGAAAAAGTAATGATCTCAGCTTACTTTTAGTACTACACTTTTGAGTATCCCTTATCTGGAAATTTGAAATGCTCCAAAATCCAAAAATGTCCACATAGGTGGTTGAGATAGTGACACCTTTGCTTTCTGATGGTTCAATGTATACAAACTTTGTTTCATGCACAAAATTATTAAAAAATATTGTGTATACAATTACCTTCTGGCTATGTATATAAGGTGTATATGAAACATAACTGAATTTCGTGTTTAGACTTGGGTCCCATCTTCATGATACCACATTATATATATGAAAATATTCCAAATATTCCAAAATCCCAAAATATCCCAAATCCAAAACACTTCTGATCCTAAGCATTTCAGATAAGGGATACTCAACCTGTACAAACAAATTCCTAGTGCTGGAATGTGCTCAGAAGCATCTTGTTATAGTGAGACTACAATGTAGGTCTGAACATTTTAGAGTAAGGACAGAAAATAAAGGCAACAAAGATTGCAACCCCGTAACACTTTTCTGGTAAGCCCCATTGAACTCAATGGGACTTCTTAGTGCATATATTTAGGACTGTGCTATAGATAAAGTCAAGCTGTAGATCTGAGTTTTGCAGAGTGAGTGATCAGAGAACAAATTTTAGAATGAAGCAAATGGTAGATGAGTCTAAGGGCTCATCTACACGAGCCAGGATGCCCTGGCTCCCCGCCTGCATATCCTGCCTGAGGATCAGGACTGTTCCTCCTCCATTCCCTCCATGAAGCATGAAGAAGTCGAGACGGGCACACTGGCCCATCGCTACAGCTGCAGCCACCACCACCACAGTCTCTCTCGCTCTCCCGGGAGCTAGGAAGCCAGCCGGCAACATGTGATCAAGGCCCCCTGCATGTGACCAGCCTTGGTCACACATGGGTGACTCTTTCCTTCTGTGAAAGAGTGATGGCAGACTGGCAGCTTCAGCTGCAGGTTGGCATGCTGGAACAGGCCCCTGTGGTCATGCAGGGTCCAATCCATTTTTTGCTGGTGGGAGCAGGTTAAAATGCTGTAATGGGCCCTACCCAGTTTTCCTTCCATTTTAGCCCCGTCTTTGCCCTGGGGGTCATGATGATTGCTCAGGGACAGCACGGGACAAAAGCCCTTCATTGTCTGGACTGTAGGGCTCTAAAACGAGGGAAAGACAAAGTATATTGTCTGTGTAGATAAGCCCTAAAACTTCACTTCTATGTTTGGAGATAAAGGACTGTGGATGTAGTTTTATATTACTAAGGAGTAATTCTACTAGTCTCATTAAAACCTACCAAATGTGCATTCAATCTGGCTGAAAGTCATATGTCTGAATCCAAGCTTTCTGTGATTCTGTCCAAATCTATGACTGTGGACTTTATCAGACGAGTGTCCAAAAACGCTATAATTCACGACTGTGGACAGTGGGAACATCATGGCATTATAATACTTACCTTCGCACATCGCTGTAATCATGTGAAACAACCACCACAGAATCGTTGCACAATGACCACTGGCACTTTAAGGACTTTTCCAGACGGGGACTTTAACACTGTTCCTGTAATGCAAAGCACCCTCCTGTCCCACTCCCGTCCCTGCCACGGAATAAAAGTAGTTTTTTCCCCACACACCTACCTTTTTCCATGACAGGAACATTCTCCCCCTCCCCTTGGCTGGCTGGGAGTGAATGCAGCTGTCGTAAAGCTGCATTCACATCCTGTAAATGAAATCCTGCCCGTTCTCACAAGAGAATGGTGGCACGGGAAATGTAAAAATAAAACTTAAAAAAAAGTCAAAAAAGAAAACCAAGCCCCAAAACACTTTAACAATTTTACAAGTAACCCGGGGAAGGGTGTCACTTACCTTCTCGTCTGATCCTCACCAGAAGTGTTTGGCACAGACTGCCCCCTGCGGCTGGCATCGTGCCAGCATAACGAGAGAGGAACGGGACACCTTTTAGACCACCCGTGATTCCATGGCAGAAATGGATTGGGTGGCCTATTCACGACTTTTCATCATAACTAAAAAATTACTGGAGCAGCACAGAAGGGGATGATGTCATCTGAAAGGGAAATTTTTCAGCGACCCTGTTCCGTGCCTGCCACAGAGTTTATAGCCAGTCTGAAAAAGTCCTAAGAATGGGAGTTTATTTCCACGAATCAGTGTGGGTGCGATCTCAGCGGTTCTTGCAAGAAGATACAAGTGCACTTAAAAAGTCTAAAAACAGCTAAATTAAGAAACAAAACGAATACACAAGCACTGAAACAAACCTAAAAACTTGCCAGTAAAATGGGGCATTGCATAAAAAGAGCATTCTGTGCTTCCTTTTCACATTCTAACCTGGGCATTTTACTCGCTGATAACTGTCCATTCATGCTGTAATCTTGCAATTACAACAGGACGTGGTTTTGCACATTTTCAATTTCATGAAGTCAGTGCTACTGAAGATCTATTGATGGGTTAACCTGTCAATTAAAAGCGATGGGTTTTTCACCGCTTGAGATCGGGATAATCACGACATCATATGGTAGCGGGGCCCATTTGTGCTCCCCGGACATCATTATCCCGTTATTTTTGCCACGTCTGATAAAGTCCCAAATCTCACTTTGAGAATATTAATCTATGTAGACATTTTCTCAATGATTATACATAGCTAGAGATGAGGACACAAGCTTCCCCACCCCCTCCAGCCAAAATACTTTTCGAACAATGCTATTTGAACTTGTTTCTTCCCTATCTCCTAAGAAATATTCTTTTAACGCTGTTCTCAGAGAGAGTTTTGAGCCCCGGGAAATGGACTTTCAGTAAGCAGATTTATTGCTTTCATACATCAACGTTAATTCACCACTGTAAATGTCTGAAAGACCTATATCACCTTACCAAGTCCTTTGAAAATGTAGGGCAAGGGACGTGATTTGCAACTTCCTGGATCCTAATACATTCTATTTCACTCCCACAACAGTATAAGCATGCTTTATGCCTGAGGCCTTAATACCACTTGGTACTGCATCCAATGAAGTGGGTTTATATCCACAAAAACTCATATGAAAATACGGTAATAACCAAAAGGTGCTGCCACATTTTTTTCCTCCACATTCCTTCCTCCTTTCCATGCTTCAAGAGACTAACATGGCTACTTCTTTGAGTACTTTAACAATGTTAATTGTCCATGTGAAACTTACATTTTAGATAATAAGGGTATGATCTAGCCAATCCCATATAATGATTGTTCAAAAATCCCTTGATAAATACTGTCAACAGTATTTTCAAGACCTAACCTTTGTTGCTTTCAGAAAAACTTTTATTGCCCTCCATTTTCAAACAATGTCATCTGCTCATTTGGAGGGAAGGTATAAAGGGATTTCTTATACACAATTATGTATTTGAGGTTTTGGGGAGGTGGAATGTCTGGTTCACTATTTATTATACTGCCCTTTATATAGTGACTCTGTGACTCATTTTCTGGGAGACCTCCTGAGAGTGAGGGTGGGTTGGTTGTTGCCAGATATTATTTGTGATTTGTTGGCTGCTCATTCTAAAAACATCACACTTAAGGTTGTCACCTTTGCAGTAGCAGCCCAAAAGATCTGCTGCAAATTCTTGAAGACAGTAGCAGTGGGTTGTAAAGGAGACCAGCTGTTGTAGCTGTCATTATTATTGTTGGTTCGATATTTTATCCAGTAACCTTTTGCTTTATTCTCTGATTTTTATCCTTTTTTGTCACCCTGTATCTAATGTAATTGTGATTTTGTCAGCAGTATATGACTTGTATGATTAGACACACTGTTTTGTTAGAATGTGCAGCTATCCACATTATGGAGATTTTCAGATGGGGCTTATACTGCGGGAATCAGGGATGTGGGAAATGGAGCCCCGTCCCTGTTCTGCAATGACAGGCACGGGGGAGGAGTTCCATGTCAAGCGCTTCCGGCCACCAACGGGACAGCCAGGTAAGTGCCATGCTTCCCCCCCCTTCCCAGGTTCCTTTTTTATTTTTAATTTTTAAAATTTTGTTTCTGTCTTTGACAGCTGGGGGAGTTACTTTGAATTTCCTTCCCGCTCGTTCTCTCGCAAGAACGAGCGGGATTTCCCCCAGCCAGTTGTAAAGGCAGCCTTACGACAGCTGCATTTACAGCCAGCTGGCAAGGAGGCAGGAGGCCCATTCCTGCAGCAGAATGGAGGCAATGAGGCATTTTGGCCCCATCTGAAAAATCTCCCAAGTCATTTTGTCTAGACAAGCCCTGTGTCAGCAGTAACCTCCCTATGAGGGCCTTATTTTCAAGAGGCTTGGATATCACTCTTCAGATTTTGGGAGATTATCAGATGTGGGAAAAACCGCATCAGAAGAATGTGATGAGAATAGAAAGGGGTAACATTACCAGACAAAGACATCCTTCAGCATTCCAGGGGTGTAGTGCAGGCATGAATAAGGCGTCCTTTTGTATTGATGGCTTAGCCCCAACAATATTAAGTGAAGCCTTGTCCATGCTAGAGCTATGCTCCGGGAATGGCTGAGGACGCGGGCATCTGATAATGCCACTCTTTCTGTTCTCATTGTGTTATTCTGACATGGTTTGGGACACGTTTTTGTGCTGGGTTTCCCCAAGTCTGATAATCTCGTTAGTTTTATTTATTTCAGGACTCACTTTATGGTTAGCTAATCTGTCAAAGTTAATCAGTTCACCCTTCCATGTCTTCCTCATTCAGTCACCTGTGTGCTGTAGTTACATGTGAAGTCTTGAAATGAAGACAGTATTAGAAACAGGGGTCAGGGGCTTTCTTTTAAAGCAAAGGAAATAGAAAGGCACAGTTCCACCCTACAGGTTCCTGGAATTTGCCCACTCTTCCTGTGCTACAGGACCTTACCAGCAAACTACAAACCACAGAATTCTATAGGATGGATCTACAGCATTCAAAAGTGGTTTCAGACTGTTATATCTACATAATGCTGATACTTTCATAATTTAGAGTGTGAATCATTCACTTCAATTATATGTGTGAGTCTTTTTAAGGTCATTCAAATTCATGCTTATGTATGCACGTTCAAATGTTTGTGAGCACCTATCATAGTATCGTAGAATCATAGAATCATAGAATTGTATAGTTGGAAGAGACCGTGAGGGCCATCCAGTCCAACCCCCTTTTGTTCTTGATTTGTACCCAGGTACAAGAATTGTCTTAAATCCAGAATACAGATCAAGGTACAAGGTGTACCGGGGTAGAATGAACACATGTATATTTGTGTTAACTGACGGACACAAGTTCACTTTATGGAAGCTATAAGTATAGCTTCCTAGGTGGGGTACAACAACAACACGCACAATGTGTGTGTGTGTGTGTGTGTATGAATGACTAAAGAAATAAAATCATTTAACACTTTGGTTAAAACACATAAACATAAGATTAAAACAACCGTTACACATTAACATCATACATACATAAACTTAAACTATACTAATTTAAAATTCATAGTTTAAAGTTGACTAGAGCTGCTGACACACTGCAGAAATAATGCAATTTTGCACCACTTTAAGTATCATGGCTCCATCCAAGGGAATCCTGGGATTTGTAGTTTGTTATGGCACCAGTGCTCTCTGACAGAGAAGGCTAAATATCTCACAAAACTACAAATCCCAGAATTCTGTATCATTGAGACATGGCAGTTAAAGCAATGTCAAACTGCATCATTTCTGCAGTGTGTCCACTGCCTAGGTAGGCCTACCGGAAAATCTAGGTCTTTAACAGTGTTTTAAATGCAGACAGCATTTTTAGTTGTCAAATCTCTGCTGGCACCAAGATGGAATAAAAAGCACCAAGCCGTGAATTAAAAGCACCAAAGAGTGGCAAGTGGAACTGCAGGTACAGTTGTCCCTCCATATCCACGGATTTGGTGTCCACGGATTTAAGAATTCACAGCTTGAAAATATTCTTTAAAAAATAATAATCCAAAAAGCAAACCTTGATTTTGCCATCTTATATAAGGGACACTATTTTGCTATGCCATTGCATATAAGATTTCCGAGATGCAGTTACCACCACCCTGTACAAGAAAAAAGGAGCAAAATCCGATTGCTCAAACTATCGAGGTATAACACTGCTCTCTATTGCTGGAAAAATCCTTGCAAGGATACTCCTGAACAGATTAGTTCCTGCTATTGCAGAAGAACTTCTCCCTGAAAGCCAATGTGGCTTCAGAGCCAATAGGAGTACTACAGATATGGTATTTGCTCTTAGAAAACTGCAAGAGAAATGTAGAGAGCAGAACAAGGGACTATATGTAACATTTGTCAACCTCACCAAAGCCTTCAACACTGTGAGTAGAAAAGGTCTGTGGCAGATCCTGGAAAGACTAGGATGTTCCCCCCAATTACTTAAAATGATTATCTTGCTACACGAGGGCCAGCACGATCAAGTCAGATATGGTGATGCCCTTTCAGAGCCCTTTCTAATAGCTAATGGAGTGAAGCAAGGTTGTATTCTTGCTCCAACTTTATTTACAATCTTCTTCAGCATGATGCTTCAAAGGGCTACAGCAGAGCTTGAAGAAGAAGACGGCATCTATATACATTACCGTATTGATGGTAGCTTGTTTAACTTAAGCCGTCTGAGGGCTCGCACTAAGACTCTATTCCGTGAGCTGCTCTTCGCTGATGCCCTTGTTGCCCACACAGAAGCAGCTCTGCAGCGCCTTACATCCTGCTTTGCAACAGCTGCAGAGCTGTTTAGGCTGGAAGTCAACCTGAAGAAAACGGATGTTCTCTAACAGCCTGTGCCACAGGACAAACACCATCATCCCCACATTGCCGTTGGCAAATCTGTGCTTAAGTCCGTTCAGCAGTTCACCTACCTGGGAAACATCATCTCCTCAGATGCCAAGATTGACAAAGAGATAGATCATAGATTAGCAAAGGCATATAGCGCATTTGGAAGACTTTACAAAAGAGTCTGGAGTAATAAAAAATCAGTGTGTGTAGAGCCATTGTACTGTCTATTCTCCTTTATGGATCTGAAACATGGGTCACCTATCGCCAACACTTACGACTCCTCAAATGCTTTCATCAGCACTGTATACGCACAATCCTAAATATACACTGGACTGACTATGTGACGAATGTTGCTGTCCTTGAGCAAGCAGGGATCACCAGCATTGAGGTCATGATACTGAGAACACAGCTGCGCTGGGCAGGGCATGTTTCTAGGATGGAGGACCATCGCCTCTCCAAAATAGTATTCTATGGTGAACTCGCCATGGGTCAGCGTAAGAGGGGCGCTCCAAAAAAGCGATACAAGGACTCCCTGAAACAACATCTCAGGCTCAGCCAAATTGATCACCAACAGTGGTCCGCCCTGGCCTCACATCGGAAGGCATGGAGACGCACTATCCACAATGCTGTAGCCTTATTTGAGAACTCACGCCGAACAAGTCTTGAAGAGAAACAACAACGCAGAAAGAATCACAACCCGGAAACATCACCCAAGGAGACCTTCTGCTGTGCCTTCTGCAACCGGACTTGTTTATCTCAGATTGACCTTTTTAGTCATCAGCGTGCTTGCAGAAAGCGCGGGATGAGTCCTTCCTGAATCTTCGTTTGCGAAGAAAAGCCAGAGAGAGAGCATATAAAGGACTTGAGTATTCACTGATTTTGGTATCCACGGGGGTGGGGTGTGTGTCTTGGAACCAAACCCCAGCAAATATGAAGGGACAACTATAATAGCTTTTCAGCAGCAGCTTTGAGGCCAGAGAGTGGCACTTTGAGGCCTAGAGTTGCATTCTAGGCAAAGGCTTTGTAGCAGCTGACAGGCCTAAGAGGATATCTGGTTTATTGGGCCCAATCCTGTCCTTTGTTTTGTTTTTAAGACTTAAAATAGTTCTCTCATTGTTGCCATTTCCCCACTCTTTCCTCTGTCTTGGTAAATACATTCCTGTCAGCAAATATTTTTGACTTTCATTAGCATTTTTGTTCTGTTTTCAGAATTTCATAGCAGTGTTTTTGGTGGGTAAATTAAAAACAAACAAACCTCTAACCATTGAACTACTTGCATTTATAACATTTTAGACAGAACTGTAACTTTTCAACCAAATGCACAACTATATAAAAGCCTCATTTAACCTGCTAGGATTTATTTCTCTGTGGAGTAGCAATGGTACTTTTATAAATTGTTGCTTATGTTTTATAAACAATTTACACAGGGTCCCCCCCTAAATTCCTTATTCTATGTTTTATAAATTAATATTCTTGAATATTGGAATAGCAATGTAAATTCAGAAACCTCTGTACAAACTCATGTAACTTCAATTACATGTTAATAACTATATCAAGGTATAGATCAGCAATCTGGACAAAGTTTATGTACAGTGAATGTTGTGTATATATATAAAAAAACTACCTGTGTACAACTATCTGTGAACACATGTACACAGACTGTACCTTTGCTGAATGTAACATGGGAACACTATTTATTTATTTATTTATTTATTTATTTATTTATTTAATACCCTGCTTTTCTCCTAGCCCAATATTCAAGGCAGCTTTTATCCCTTTTATTCCTTGGCTTGCACACACACACCACATCAAACATAGAAGAGGCAGGGTTTTCAAAACTGTCTTGTCTTCTAATTGGCTGTTGTCATGACTGCTGTGGTAACCATCCAATCAAAATGGATGCTCCTGAAAATTGTGGCCTTCAAGATCAGTTGGACTTCAGATACAGAGGGGAAACAATGGTCCCGTCTAAACGGGGGGGGGGGGGGATACGATCTCCTCCAAAGAAACAGCAATTCGCAGCACTGCGACCTGTCTTAATGGTCAAAAAAATCCCCTCAAACTTTGCATGCCCCCTAGCCAAGATGGTGGCCGCAAGTGATTTACTCACCATTTTAAATCTGCCACCACTTTTAAAAAAAACCTGTTTACCATGGTGTGTGCAAGCAATACTTCATAGAGTAGGACCCCAGTATCCGCTGGGGATTGGTTCGGGGGGGGGGCATGGATACCAAAAACCATGGATAACAGCAAATGCCATTGAAAATAATGGGACTTCTGGTTTAAAATACCATAGAGTTGCCTTGGAGGACATAGGAAGTGGCTAGAGAGGACACATTTTCCAGGAAGACACACTATGATAGGTGTGCTGTTTTGTGTCCCATGGATAATGAATCAGTGGATATGGGCCTCCTACTGTATTTACAAAAGAAAAAATAAGAAAAGAGAAATATTACCATTTTATTCACTTACTGGACTCACGTATAGCTGAAAATCCAACATGGTGGCAGCAGGCGCTTTCCCTGTTTGCTAGCCCCTCCCCCATGCTCGTCCTTCCAATCACCTTACGCTGCCTCATTGCACCAATGCAAATGTGACTATCCTAGCAATTTCACATTCACATGCCCTATGATGCACAGAAGGATTAAAACACATCTATTTTGTTGTTTAATCACTGCGGAGTATTATGATTAATATAAGTATTATTAAATATTATGATTAAATATTAATATATGTGAGCAGTTCTATGTATTTAACCCTCACTTGTGCTCCTCAGGTTATAGTCACATAATTTTATTGTAAATGTGTATGGACTTTATCAGACGTGTGAAAAACGCATCATAAGGATGCAACGATAACACAAAAAGGCGAAATTATCAGCTGATGACATCATTCAGCCGTTTTAGGGGTGTAGCATGGGCATGAATAAGGTGTCACTCTTTATTGATGGCTTAGCCCGTCAGTAAAAAAGTGACATCTCATCCATGCCAGCGCTACGCCCTGGGAACAGGTGAGGACACGGGCGTCTGATAATTTTGCCCTTTGGGCTATCGTCCCGTCCTTATGACACAATTTTGGACATGGTTTTTTGCCATGTTTTCCCGCATCTGATAAAGTCCTATGTGTATGGTGTCCTTTCAAGTCACCTGTTAACTTATGGTGACCCCATGAACCTCATAGGGTTTTCTTAGGCACAGAATACTCAGATGTGGTTTTGTCAGTTCCTTCTTCTGAAATACAGCCTACAGGACCTGGTATTCATTGGCAGCCTCCTGTCCAAGTACTAACCAGGGCTGAACCTGCTTTCCTTCCAAGATCAGACAGGATCTGGTGCCTTTAGGGTTTTTAGATTTTTCCACATCCACATTCCAGTGATGACAGAAAATGAATGGGACTAAATGTAAAGTGAATGAACTAAATTTTGGGAGGAAGCCTTATGTAACATAGAAGCTATGGGGAAAACAGTTAAACTGTTTCTTCAAAGGCATAGCCATATTAGTCTGACATATAAGTAAGCAAGGGGATCTTGTAGCACCTTTGAGACTGAGAGAAAGAAGTTGTAGCATAACCTTTTGTAGATGTCTACTTCCTCAGATGCACTTGATGCAACTGAGGAAGTAGACCAGAAAGCTTATGCTACAATCCTTTTCTCTCAGGTAGTCTCAAAGGTGCTATGAGACCCCCTTTCAATTTTTTTGGGTTTTGTTTGTGTGTATGGGAAATGGTGCTATCAAATTTCTTCGCTTTAAACACAGTGAAGTATCCATGTGTTGTTTAAGTATTAAAGCAAAAGAAAATGAAGACTGCTGAACTAACTATGGGAGCTGCAGCAACCTCTGCCAGTTGAAACAGCAACACAACTATTGAGGAAGAGGAGATAGATTTCTATCTTTTCTTTCCCCCTGTGAACTCAAGGTGGTGTACATTTCCACTTTGCCTTCCCAATTTATATTCACAGCAACCCTGTGAAGTAGATCAGGCTGAGAGAGAATGTTTGACCCAAGATTACCCAGTGAGCTTCATGAGGACTTGAATTTGGATCTCCCAACTCCCAGTCCAATTCTAACATTATAGCACCCTAGCTCTCTAGGGGATTGATTGTGTGACCCAATGATAACATATCATTACAGTAGCACCCCTGTATCTCTGGGGGATTGGTTCTAGCCCCCCGCCCCCCGTGGATACTGAAATCCGTGGATCATAGTGAACGCTCCCCATCCACCACCACACCACCACAACTACCGTGCTAGTGGACCCCGGCAGGGAAGGCAGGACGGAGGCCACTTGTTCTCCTCTTCCCTCCCTCCCCTGTCCACCCCCCTGCTGTCACCAACCACAGATAAGTGAATCAGTGGTTGGCGAATCAGCAAATATGGGGGTGCTACTGTAAGAAGATATGTGAAGTATAGTTTGCTTGTCTGGCCTGGAGGATTTAGGACTGGCCTAGCTGGATTTTTAGGTTACAGAATCTATTTTGTTTCTATTAATATCGTCGTCCCTTCACATTTGCAGGGGTTAGTGGCAGAGCACCACCGCAAAAGTGGAAAAAAAGTGAATAAATTAAGCCCCGCCCCAAACATGCTGTATTCCCCTCTTCCACCAACAGCACTGCCAGAACCTCCCTTTCCTGCCTTTGCACGATGCCCCAGCTGATCTGCAAAGTCCTTCTGCCTCCCTCCACTCCAAATTAAATGTTAGTAGCAGCAGCTGCTGCCGTGGCAACCACCAAGTAGACCTCACCAATTTCTATCCTCCTATCCTTGCAACAAAAGCACTCCACGTCTCCTGCTGTCCTGGCACCCAAACTGACCTGTGCCACCTTAAAAAATGCATTCCACCCTATCTCCTCCCAAACAAAAATAAAAAGCACAGTCCCTGTCGCAGCAGTAGCAACAGTTCTCGGCCACACAAAACTTTCCCACCCTCGCCTCCAACTCCCTCTGCCTGGCCAGCAACAACACTCCACGTCTCCTGCTCACCAGAAATCCAAACTGGTACGAATTGTGCACCATGATCTGAAGCTAAACATTGCTATACCACCTTAAAACTCCATTGTCGTTCAAATGTGGGAAAGGGAGAAACAGTCAATGTTGTTGGCTGGAGTGGAGGAAGAGGAGGAAGAGGATGAGGATGGGGTGAGGTGGGGTGGAGCCAGTCTTCCCGCCAGAGTGGAGGGAGGCGGAGAGACTTTGCAAATCTTGCAGAATCATGGTGGTGCGAAGACTGAGGTTTTCCCAGACAGGAGGAGGGAGAGGAGGACAAGATCTTGCAATAACAGTACTGTAGATATATTCCAGCAGTAGCTACAAACTGCAAATACTCAAATCCGCAAAAGTGAAACCTGCAAATATGAAGGGACGACTGTACTGTGCGCTTCACTAGCTGGGCAAAATTGCAAACTAGTTTTGGGGCAGATTCCCAGGGGACTGGGAGCTGGATGTACAACTGAGGAGAAACCCTGATATGTACTACACGTCATCCCACAGTAGTTTCTATTCTTATTTTCTATCCAACTCCCAACTAAGATAATAGAAAAGACATTAAACCTGCACCCACAGCAATAAGACCCACTGAACAAAAGTGTAACTTCATTCTAAATATGTATAGGAGAAGCAGACAGGTAAGGAGAAATACCTGGCATATTTAAGCAGGTAACCAACCAGCCACCCCAACTCTGGCAGGGTTAAAGCAGTCACAATGAACCCCAGGGAATTCAGACCCTCTCCCTAGAGCTTTATGGATGGAAATATCAAGCAAGCAAGACATTTTGCCAGATTTAAAAAGCCAGATCACAGTCATCAGGATTGGCCCTATCAATCAGGTGGGTGAGACAGCCACCTTGGGCAACAGATGTTGGGTGTTATGAAAAGGGAGCAAATAATTAGTGAATTGGTTTGTTATAAAATGCCAAGGATGGGAAGAAATACCTGTTGGATTTCCTCATGCATGTGCCAAAAGGGCTTAGCTAGCTTTGGGCACCTTAATGTGGGGATGGGGGCACTATTGCCCACTCTGCCTCAGGCAGGAAAGTGACTTGGACAAGGACTGCCCTGTGCTCTTTCCATGTGCTAAAAGAGAAGGTAACTCTGCTTTTTCCTGCCTGTTTGCTCTCTTGCTGGATTGTTTACTGCCTCCCTAACCTGCTGTAGATGCAGGGGCCCTAGTAAGCCACACGGCAAGCAGAAGACTGGATAGTTGAGAGCACTTACGAAAGAACCTTCTCTCTTGCCTCGTCAACACATTTTAAAGATTTTTGATTGTCTTTGCTTTGAATCTGACAAAGTAGTTAACTCTTGAAAGAGAAAATGGATGTTGGTACTGGGTCTGGGGCTGTTTTGGAGACCAGAATGTGTGTGGTGGCAGAGCTAGGCAGTGGCAGCCAGTGGTGTTTGTTGACTTAAACAGCTCAAATGTTTTTGATAGGCTGGGGTCCAGCCAAACACAGTTTCTGCACACACACACACACACACACACAGAACATTCTCCTTCCCCCTTTTAAAAATGTGCATCATATGAGAATGAGATGGACATTTTTAAAAGTGGAGAAGGAGATTGGCTTTGTTTTTTTGTTTTTTTAAACACCTACCTTAAAGACAATGTGTTTAAGGTCATTCTGACATGTTTGTATATGCACTGCATTGTGAAATGACCTGGGCAAAGAACATTAGCCCAGTGCTAGGACAGTGGCCAATATATATGTGTGTACGCACATATATGTGTATATACACAACCCATCCAAACAAAATGTCCCTTTGTTTGGACCACTTTGATTGTCAAGAGCCTCCAACTACAAGGACCTGTGTCTAGATATGGGCCCATAAAACTCATACAACACACACACACGCTGAAAACTACCAGCAATTAATATACAGTGTTGTCTCTTATCACCATTGGAAAAATATATAGGTAATCATTTAGTCAGGAGAAATCAGAGGTTTTGTAATGGCAAGAACTGCTATAACACAAGAGAATCAAAACAAATTTGATTTGAATGCCTTTGCACAGTAGCTTTCCAGAGAAATACTTTAGCCTATTTGGGGGACATGTAGACAAATACAGGCACCCAAGAAAAGGAAGTCCTTTCCCCCTTCGTGGAAGGCAGGTTTTTGATCATACAGCTAGAGCATCCCATGCTCTCCTTTCAGATTTTTTTTTCTTTTTGCCATTTCTAAGTGTAGACAGCTAATGATTTCAGAATTTCAGAAGCGTGGATTGTGTAGGTCAATGTGCACTGGGTGCTCATCACTCACTCAAGATCAGGTGGCAAAAATTACCCCTTAATATATATTTATAGCTGCTTTTGTTATTTGTTGGCTATAAAGCTGGCCCCTGCCACATACCAAGCCTGAAAAAATGGTCTCTTAGGATTTTATGCATTTCGCCTGAAATACAAAAGCTAATAAACAAAACACTCAAAAAAGAAAAATCTATTAATCTGCCTGCAACAGCCACAAATCAGCCTAAGCAGTTGCATCTGTTGAGAATAGCAGGAAAGACGGGACACGTGGCTAATATTTCAAGAGGATGTTCCCCCTTGAGAAGCTTGGGAAAGCAGCTGGGGTCAAAAGGACAAGGAGACACATGAGGCACCGTACCCCACAGCACTCTTCTTTAAGCAGATGGTAATCTTGGAAGGTCACTTGCTAATGGTATGAGAGAGCTGGAATGGTTTAGGAAAGTAGGAAGAAAACTAAACAAACAAAGAATCTTATCCCTACAAAAGTTCAGATTTTTTTAGCGGGGTGGGAAAAGTGTATTAAATTTCTTGTCTGGAATGTGTACAGTATTAGTTCTCCTGGTTCTCTGTTACCCTGATATAGTTCAACAAAGTCCACAAAAGAATGATACCTTTATTGGCCAACCAAAATGCAGAAAATATATCATGCAAGCTTTTGAAGCTTCACTGGCTTCTTCATCAGGCAAAGATGTTCAAAATTGTACCAGGCCAGAGGAGAGTTATACTGTTGGAGTCACAGGCCTACATTTTATCTCAATTATTACTTCTGTTGTCAGTTAAGATGGTTTAGAGAGATCTCAATGCAGGCAGAGGCCTTCTTGACTATGTGGGGACTGGGGACAAAGGGCAATAAAAAAAGACAGGTAATATCAACCTCATTAGCAACAGGAAAGTCAATTCCCTTGAGATCCAAGCTGCCCCTGTCCTGTGTGAAGCTAACTGTCCCTTTCTTAGGCAGAGAACATTGAATTTCTAAAGACGTCCGTGTACTGATACATCTGGAAAAATGTTTAGGAGCTGTGTAAGGACAGGTTGCTTACCTGTAACCATAGATCTTTGAGTGGGCTTCTGTGAATTCACACAGCTGGGTCACTCCTGCGCCTGCGCAGAGCATAGGAACCTTCTAGAATCGCTAGGCAGAATGTGCTTTGATACATTTTTGGTGGTAACTCTGCCCATCCTAACGGTCCCTTATAAGGGATTCCCGCCTAAATCCCCTCAGTTCCTTGAATGACGCCGCAATCTGCAGCATCAGGAACATTAAGCATGTTATATGGTGTAGTAGG
Source organism: Gambelia wislizenii (assembly GCA_030847615.1). Classification (NCBI taxonomy): domain Eukaryota; kingdom Metazoa; phylum Chordata; class Lepidosauria; order Squamata; family Crotaphytidae; genus Gambelia; species Gambelia wislizenii. Next base: position 264,682,564 of record JAUMIR010000001.1, read on the forward strand.
ACATAGAGGGGAGGATGGGCGGGTCTGTGTGAATTCACAGAAGACCACTCGAAGATCTATGGTTACAGGTAAGCAACCTGTCCATCTTCTTTGTGGTCTCTGTGAATCACACAGCTGGGTAGACTGGCAAGCTTCATTCCAGGAGGAGGGCATGTCCTATACCCATTGACACTAGTACCATGCTGCCCAGTCAACGTCAATTGTAATTTTGACAGCACATTCTTAATCAAGCCAACGAAATATATATACTTATCACACTAGGCAAGTTGGCAATACGTTCACACTCACTCATTGGATAGAAGACAAGAGTACAGCTTTCCCAAAGGCAGCCTCATTCCTAGAATGAGAATCAAGTCTGTAATAGGAAATGAAAGTCAAAGGTGATGACCAAGTTGCAGCTCTGCAAATGTCCTCTAGAGGCACCCCAGAGAGGAAAGCCATCGAGGTGGAGACAGCTCTCGTCAAGTGTCCTTGAATCCGTGGCAGCAGTGGTCTCTTCGCCAGTTCATAGCAAAGAGCGATCATCGATGTCACCCACTTCAACAAACGCTGTGGAGAGATCGGTTGTCCCAGTCTCAAATCAGTGTAGGATACAAACAGTCTAGGTGACTTCCTGAAGGAAGTGGTTCCCTGAATGTAGAAGGCAAGCGCCCTCCTGACATCCATGGAATGGAGGGTACACTCAAATTCGTCCTTTGGGTCCTGCATCAGAGCAGGAAGAGTGATGGATTGGTTGAGGTGAAAGCTCGACACCACCTTTGGTAGGAAGGAGATGTCAGGACGAAGCACCACCTTATGCTTGTGGAAGGCGGTGTATGGAGGGTCAGATCACAAGGCACAGAGCTCACCAGCTTGATGCGCAGAAGTTACGGCAATGAGAAAGGCTGTTTTCCAAGACAGGAGTCTCAAGTCAGTGGATGCTTTGGATTTGAAAGGATGTCGAACCAGTTGCGACAGGACCAGTTCGAGGCTCCACGTTGGTGTAGGCTCGAGTACAGGAGGATGTAGGTTGACATAACCTCTCAAGAAATTCTTGATAGTTGGATCCGTGAAGGGAGACGGGTGACCTCTTGCCTGGAACTCAACAGACACAGCTGCCAAGTAGCTCCGGATCAAAGAGATCGAGAGTCCTATGGAACACAAGTGTAGGACAGTCGGGATGGAGAACGGTTCCGTGTCCGACCGCTGCTCAGATAGAAAAGCCTCAAATTTTCTCCACTTGTAGTGTTATGACTTGTGGCTAGCGGGCCTTCATGCAGTGTCGATGACAGCCTGGACCTCTGGAGGAAGGGATGGCATCAAGTCCAAGGCCGTAGGTACAGTGGTCCTCCGTACTGAGGTTGGATTCAAGGTCGTAGTCTCCAAGCTGTTAGTTGGAGAGTCTCCACATCCAGGTGCCAGATCTCCCCGTCCTGAATGGTGAGAAGATCGGGATGGGACAAAAGTCGAATGTACTGGTGCTTGGATAGACGCAGCAGAGTTGCAAACCAAGGTTAGCGGGGCCACCACAGAGTGATGAGGATAGTATCCGTTCGGTCCCGACGCAGCTTCGCGATTACCCTCGTCAGTAGTGGAAACGGAGGGAAGAGATAGAGAAAGGGACCCGTCCAGCAGAAAAGGAAGGCGTCGCCCCTCAATCCTGGAGTGTGTCCCCTGGAGCAGAAGTGAGGGCACTAAGTGTTCTCTGGAGACGCAAAGAGGTCGACTTGAGGAAAGCCCCACCATCAGAACAGGGCCGAAGTGACCAACCTGTGCAGCTGCCATTCGTGGATGGAGAGGCTTGAACAGCTGAGTCCGTCTGCAAGAGTGTTCTCCTCCCCAGGAACATGGATGGATTGGAGAAGGATGTTCCTGCAGACACACCAGTCCCAAATGTCCAGTGTGAGTTGCAGAAGTTGAGGGGATCTCATTCCTCCTTGTTTGTTCAGGTAGTACATGACAGAAGTGTTGTCTGTCACTACCAAAACAGTTCTGTTCCTCACCAGGGATTCAAAGGCTCGCAGTGCCTTTTGAACACTGTGAAGCTCCAGGACGTTGATATGGAGAGCCTGTTCTCCGGTGTCCCAAGAACCCCGTACCTCATAGGATCCGAGGTGGGCTCCCCATCCTTGCAGCGAGGCATCTGTCGTCAGAGAGACATCCGGTTGAGGAGGGTCGAACGGCATGCCCGACAGCACATTGTCCGGTACCAGCCACTACTCCAGAGACCGATGAACCGCCCGTGGCATCGTGAGCATTTTGTTTGGGGGGGGGGTCGTGGAGAGGGTCGAACACTTGTAGAAACCAATGTTGGAGCGGACGGAACCACAGTCTGGCGAGACGAGTGATGTAGGTAGTAGCTGCCATGTGCCCCAGAAGTACCTGGACCAAATGAGCAGGGAGTCTCCGGGACTGATGGCAGAGATGGATCAGAGACCGAAGGGTGTTGAACCGATCTCGAGGCAGGTACGCTGTAGCTGTTGGAGAGTCCAGATGAGCTCCAATGAACTGGATTGCTTGAGCTGGTTGGAGCTGTGACTTTTCTATGTTGACAAGTCCCAGGTAGTCTAAGACATCTAAGGTGAGGCCAACATCGAGTTTGAGCTGATGTCAAGAGTCCGCTACAACTAGCCAGTCGTCAATGTAGGGAAAGACCACTACTCCCTGTTGCTGAAGAAAGGCTGCTATCACCGCCATGCATTTCGTGAACACTCGTGGGGCCGTCGAGAGTCCAAATGGCAGGACCCTGAACTGGAAAGCGGCGATTCCGACCTGAAATGCAAGGAATCGCCTGTGGGACGTATGGATTCCGATGTGGAAGTAAGCGTCCTTCAAGTCTATGGACACGAACCAGTCGTGCCATCTCAGGAGTGGAAGAATGGAAGCCAGGGTGACCATCCTGAACTTCTTCGGAGCTATGTACCTGTTCACCCCACGGAGGTCGAGGATGGGACACAGGCCACCGTCCTTCTTTGTGACCAGGAAGTACCTCGAGAAGAAGCAGAGGTGGTGAAGATCGGAGTCCACGGGTTTGATGGCCCCCTTCTGCAGCAGAGTCTTTACCTCCTCAAGGAGGGGAGGGGAAGGTGGTGTTGATCGAACCCGACCTGTTGGAGGTAGAGAGTCGAATTCAATCCAGTAGCCATTCTGGATGATTTGAAGTACCCAGCGGTCTGATGTTATTGAAGACCAGGCTTCTTGGAATTTCGACAATCGATCCCCGAAAAGTGGTGTCTAAGGAGAGAGAGAAATAGAGTGAGGAAGGAATTTAGAACTTTCTCCTACCTTGCTCTTTGGACCATTGTCTCAGTGGCTATCGGTATCTGGAACCCAACCCCTGGCTCCTCACCGATGAGGCTGGAGAGGGAGAGGGTACGTATCGGGATTGACAGTACGATTGGCCAGAGTACCCCCGACGGAACTGTTGGCCTGATGATGTAGTCTGCCAGGTGTAACGGCCCCTAGGACGATACTGGGAGGATGAGGTGGTGCCCATACCATATTTCCTGGCCGTGGTCCTCATTTTCTGGGTGAATTTGAGCTTCTCATCAGTCAATCCATTAAACAATCCCAACTCATCAAATGGGAGATCTTCAATAGTAGCCGAGGCTTGTGGGGTGAGGCCCGAGGATCGGAGCCACGCATGCTGGCGCAGGGCGATGGAACCCGCAATGGGTTTTGCAGCACAATCCGCAACATGACGGGCCTAATTCATCTGTTGCCCGGCAAGTGACTGAGCCTCGGCTTGGATAGCCTCTGCCATCCTACGGCATTCCTCAGGAAGGTCTTTGATCAAAAGTGTCATCCACTCCCACAGTACCTGCTGTGTAGGCCCCCATGCAAGCTGAGTAGTTGGCCACCCGAAAACTCAGTCCTGCCCCCGAATAGATATTCTTCCCCACTATGTCAAGCTTACAACCCTCCAGGTCCGGTGGAGTTGACAGAGGTCAGTGCTGTTTCCTATTTCTTGAGGCTTCTACCACAACAGAATTTGGCTTCGGATGGTTTTGAAGCCATTCCACATGTTCACCCCCAATGCGATACAGTCGGTCGATTTTCTTGGAGGTGGACTGTATAGATGAAGGGTTCTCCCAGGAGCCTTGAGTGATTTTCAACAATGACGGCAATACTAGAATCGAAGTCATAGGAGGGGCCTTGGATTGAATCTGTTGGAATATCGGGTCCACCAGATCGGCCTCCTTCTCCTCCACCCTGAGGTCCAGAGCATGAGACATTTGGACCATCTGTTCCACAAAAGCACGGAAGTCGTTGGTAGGGGAAGTAGAATCATCTTCCATCAACTCTGCCCGGGGTGATGGCAGGTAGGGTCGGTATTGGTCCCACGAAGCTGATGAGGAAGACGTCGAACCCTCTAGTGATGGACTGCGGTCACTCTGAAGCAGAGAGGTGGTGCAAGGTGGAGGTGTTGGAGGAGTGCGAGGCAGAGGATGGTGTTCCGGAAGTAGGGATACTTGAATCTCTGCTTCCTTCCTTGGAATGAGCCTCAGATCTTCTAGTTGAAATGGTCTGGGAGATCGAGCAACAGAGCGACCCACTAAGACAGCACCGAGATAATCACCTCACGAGGTCAGAATCTGGGAGCCTGTGGGAGACATGAACCCAGTACGACATATGGACCGGGCAAGGTTGTAAGCAGTGTAGGCTGGTACGTCCTCATGAATGGTGGTAGGAGGCGATCAGCTGCGAGGTAGAACTTCGGACTCGACAACTTCAACCTCAACATCAGAGGGAGAGCGTTCCAGTAGTTGAGCCTGGGAAATAACAAGGGTGGGTGATCGGCCCAGCCGTTGTGGTGACCTCTCTGTCTCAGCACCTGACGGAACATCGACAGCCACTATTTCCACTGATCCTGGTGGAGTAAGTGAGTGGCGAGAACCGCCAGCCCCTGTGGTAGACACAGCAAACGGCTTGGAGAATGTAGCCTCGGTGTCGGCCTATAACTGTGGAGGTGGAGGGGCCGCAACAGGGTCATCCGAAGACTTAGCCTTTCCAGAAGCCTGCTTGGACTTGCTCTTCGATTTGGAAGTGTCATGTCGAGAGATATGCTTTTCCTTTCTCTTCTTTTTAAGAGTTTGGGAGGCCTCAGCAAAAGTACTCGGACGACTCACGGATTCAGTAGGCACCCAATCTCTAGGGACAGCCTTCGAGGTCGAAGTTTCCTGGTCCCGAGCCAGCGTTGGTCGAGATCGATCCCGAGCCGAATCCGAAGAAGCATGCTTGTGCGACGTACGCACAGCCTCAGGGTCAGAAGCCATCGAACAGCATAGGGATGGGCTCCAAGAGTCTTCTGGCCTGAAGACTTTGGAGATGGGGAACGACCCCGCTTTAGAGGCTCAGACACCAGGGTGGAGGCCAGGGCCAAAACAGAGGCAGGAGTAGAGGTTGCGGCCAGAATCAAGGCTTTCTCATACAGGAAAGATCTAAGTCGAGAGAGCCTGTGCTTGCGAGTCTGCGGAGTAAAGGCCTTGTAATGCACACATGAGTTGACATTATGAGATTCCCCAAGGCAAATCAGGCAGTGGGAATGACCATCCACACTTGGAAGCTTAGCCTGACAAATTACACACCTCTTGAAGTCCCCTTTTCCAGACATTTTTCTACTCACAGCGTTGCAAAGCCAAAGGGAGAAGACAGAGAGTAGTCAAGAACAGTCTAAGTCGACACCAAAAATCAGAGTTAGAATGCCAAATCCAAGGGGAGAAACATGAAGCATAGTCAAAAAACAGTTCAAGTCAGCACCAGAGAACAGAGTAAAAATGCCAGATCCAAGGAGTGAGAGAAAAACGTCGTCAAAAAGCCAAGCTGAGTCAATCCAAGTCAAACCGAAAGTGAAAGAGAGAACAACTAGCGAACGAAGGTTCCTTCAAGCTGCTAATGCGGCGGAAAGAAAGGAACTGAGGGGATTTAGGCAGGAATCCCTTATAAGGGACCATTAGGATGGGCGGAGTTATCGCCAAAAATGTATCAAAGCACATTCTGCCTAGCCTTTCTAGAAGGTTCCTATGCTCTGCGCAGGCGCAGGAGTAACCCAGCTGTGTGATTCACAGAGACCACGAAGAAGATGTAAAACTTGCCAATTGTAGTCTAAGGAGATTATCAGATGTGGCAAAAACCGCATCAGAAGAACGCGACAGACAGAAATGGGTTACATTATCAGACGACAACATCCTTCAGCATTCTGGGGGGCATAGAGTGGGAGTGAATAAGGCATCTCTTTGTACTGGTGGCTTAGCCCTGTCAATACAAAAGTGAAGCTTCATCCGTGCCAGCACTATGCCCTGGGAACGGCTGAAGACATGGGCATCTGATAATGTCACTCTTTCTGTTCTTGTGTTCTTATGACATGATTGGGGATGCTTTTTTTGCCGCATTTCCCCGCATCTGATAATCTCCAAAATGAAAGAGCTTTACCTTTTTTGGAGGTAAAAGCCTCTAAGAGTTAAGTCTCAGTCCATTAACTTCCTCTTCTTAAAGTTTCTCCCATTGTGGCAAAATTCAATATCTTCAAATCCAGGGGTAGCCATATTGGCCATGTAGCAGAATACAACAAAATCCTAAACGTACAAAAGAACAAAGCCTTTATTGGCCAACCAAAATGCAGAAAATATATCATGCAAGCTTTCAAAGCTCCAGTGGATTCTTCATCAGGCAAAGATATTAAAAATCATACAGGAGAAGAAAAGTGACGATTTTAGAGTCATAGGCCTACATTTTGTCTCAGATGTTACTTCTACTGTCAGTTAAGATGGCCTAGAAGGATCTCAATGCAGGCAAAGGGGCAGTTAGCTTCTTATAGGACAGGAGCAGCCTGGATCTCAAGGGAGGTTACTTTTCTGTAGGTAATGGAGTTGAAATTTAATAACTGCCTTTTATTGTCCTTTGTCCTCAGACCTCACATGGCCAAGAAGGGGAATGGCCTCTGCCTGCATTAAGATTCCTCTGGACCTTCTTAACTGACAACAGATGATTTTTAACGTCTTTGCCTGATGAAGAAGCCAATGAAGCTTCGAAAACTTGCATGATACGTTTTCTGCATTTTGCTTGGCCAATGAAGGCATTTGCTCTTTTGTGAATTTTGGATTTTGTTGTAATTGTAAATTTTCCACTATGTTCTTTCCCCTTCTGCCTCTCTCAAGTGCCAAAGGGCCAAGCTTTTAAATTCATCCTGACTGCTGAGTTCTATTCCATTTCCTCCAAAGGAAATTAAGTCCTGGCTCATTTTTGCTGGATGCACAGAGCGAGATGTGTCAAATGGCCATGATCCAATATGTGCTTCACAACCCCATCCACTAAACGCATTATTAATTTTTTATTATTTCAAATACTTTAAAGCAGCTCCCTTTGACTGTACTCCTCCAGAAGAACAAACCAAAAGAGATGAGGTACAGTGTCAAGGGGTTACACCCAAAGGCGTCCTGGACTGGATTGTGAAACAGTTTGCTGAGGTGAGCAGGAACCCTCCTGTACTCCAGAGCAGAAGAGACAGAGCATACATTTTGGGGAAAGTAATTCCAAATTAACTTCGATGAAGCCCTATTCTGGGTCAGCTAATCACATACAGCCAGTGAGCCCAGTTTCACAAGACCACAGATCACATCCTGAAACTGCTTCGAAACCAATTTTGTCATGAAATCTGCACCCACATGTTGTATCTTTCAAAAGGAATAAGCCTCACTGAACCCAGTGGGCCATACTTCTGAGTGAATGTGCTTAAGACCAAGCTGTCTACAAGAATACCTCTACCATTTTCCGTCTAAGATGGGGATCTCTGTGCCTCATCTGCAAACATGCAAGGCATTTTTGTTGACAGGACTATTCAATGCTTGCAAAGACTTCTGAAAAAGAATGAGCTTGTTTAGAGAAAACTTCCTGTCTCCTATGGAAGTCATGCTGATAAATAGGCTCAGGCTTTCATTTCATCCTGGGAATATCTGTCTCCATGTCATCCTTGTGGTGTGCTTGCATTCCCTTTCACCACTGTTTGAACATGAGGACTGTTTTTTCCCCTCAATAGGCTTCTTTCAGATTATGAAAAGAGTAAACATCAAATAATGTCCAATAGACCATTGGTGAGAATCTAACGCCAAGTTCCAGGATTGGGAGATTTATTGTACATGCATAACTACCACATGTCTCCTGTCCAACCCCACCCCACTTTTTCTCTGCTGCACCCCCCCCCAGCACACCCATTTCCTGGCCAGTGGAGAGCATGACAGCAGCAGAAAGGCATTCAGTTATTTTCTAGTAACTGGACGCAGAGTGGCAGGCATCCTCCAGGATCTCCCAGAAATATCCCTGAAGTCCCTGAGCATGATTTTATTACTGTTTCTCCAACTATAGGGAAATAGCAAGAGGGTTCTCAGCTGCTTCTTGTCCCCATAGTCTTCACCCATCAGGAAGTGGCTATGTTGGTGGTGATGGGGAGACTACAGCAGAGAAAATATTGGTCTGGAGGGGGATTTTGATCATTGCATGACCAATACAGAATTCAATCTATGCAACAATCAAAAAAGTGAGTTACAATAGCATAAATTAGACTGATGTCAGCATACCTCATGAACAGGATGCCAGCCTTAGATTGACAGTATCTTTGGAGAGAGCTGAACCTGCAATAGTACACTCATTTTTCACTATCACCTGAGGTCAGAGTTGGCAGCTTTGGGAATGGCACAAAAATGCATAAACTTGTAGAGGAAGAAGTGAGAGAAGTTTCTACACAATGATGTCTTATTCATATCACCAAAACTCTGACTGATAACAAAGCTATGGTGTGTCTCCATCCTCAGTCATCAGCTGTGGCAGAGCATTTCCTGCTCGGTCCCAGCTAGGCTACAAAATGTGTGGACAGCCTGGGACCAACAGGGTTAAAGGCAGGAGGTGCCAAGACCTGCACTTTCTAGATGCTGAGAAACAGGACCAAGAGGTGGGTAATGCTGAAAGCTAGAGTTATAAAAAGGTTAATGAATTCAAGCAGAATTAAGTATATTATTAGATTATTAGATTATTTGTTGAAATCATTTGCTGAGAGCTGTTCCTGCCAGAGGAGCAAGAATTACTCAGGAACTCCTGCTGTCTGTCACTAGACAATAGAAGCTTACTGTTCGTTCCTGTCCTTTCTCTCTACCTTTGACGCTAAGTCAAAACAGTTCCAGGCTGTTATTATATCCTGAGAAAGAGTTAAGCTCATGATTGTAATACACAAGACCACAGGAGTATCTGAGAGCCTTATCACACAAGGGAAGGGAAGTGGCAATAAAGCCCAAGAAAAGCACGTCCTGCCTTGTTTTATCGCATGACGTCTGCATGCTTCAGCTGTTCTTCCATTCTGGTCCCATGGGAGACAGTGGTAAACATGAATCTTTTTTGCTAACTAGAAAAATCTCGTAGCAAACGGACTTACCTTTACCATCGTCTCCCATAGGACCAGACCAGGAGAACAGGTGAAGCACACCAACGTTGTGCAATCAGGCAAAGCAGGACATACTACTCCCAAGCTTTACTTCTGCTTCCCTTCTCTTGTGTTATAAGCCCCTGATTTCTGAACAGCACCTTTCCCCACAAGCCATGCACATGCTTCTCAGAATCCAGGAGACTTTAAGGAACAAACCCAAAGCTTATCAACTGTGCTTGGCCACGATTTGCAAATCTTATAAAGTTTTGTGTAACTAGAGTACCTCAATATTTTGGGTTCCCCCCCCCCCTTAAAACCATCTTTTCTCTTTGTAAGATTAGAAAAGTTGCCAAAGCCAGAGAGCTGAATTTGGACATGTGAGTTTGACTTCCAATAGCCCAAATGTTCACTGTGTCTTTGTATTTCAGGGGGCTCATATTTGTTTATGTACTTTTATATTTCACCTTTCCATCAAGAACAGCATCACCTATGACACTCCCATCCATTTACATCAGGGGCAAGCAATATGTGCCCCTCCCTGCTCTTTTTTTCTGGGTTGTGTTTTGCTTGTTTGTTTGGGTTTTTGCTTTTTTTGGCATCTCTCAGTGCTCTCCATGTTTATTTATTTTTGAATTGGTATTGCAGATGGTTGTCAAATTTCAGTGAAAACTGCTAAATCCACTACAGTTAATGGAAAGAGGAACTGAATGCACAATAGTCAGTATCATAGTCAATTTATTCCCTTTTAATGTCAATAGTCATTATCTTAATTCAAATACATTTAAGATTCATTCACATAGAAGTGTAAATTTAAGACTTAATTCAGTATGAATGGGAGATCTGTTAATAAACCATTATGGAATGATAATGAATCTAGTGAGATGGAGGAGAGCCATGGATCTGGTACCACCTTGTTTGTTGAGGTAATACATGACTGTGGTGTTGTTGGTTAGCAGCTGTACTGCCTTGCCTCGAAGGAACACAAAGGCTTTTTTGGGACACTGTACTTAAACTTATTGAAGATATTACAAAAGAAAACATTGTAAAAAGAGATGAATTGCTCTTACTTTCTTTCTTTTTTTCCTGGATAATCATGCATTATTACATAACAAATATTTTATTTCACAACTTCTGTTTTATTGCACATAAGCAAATCACCCGAAATTGGAAATATGCAGATGACTTGAACATTCACATAGGGTTCCAAGGAGTTTTGGACTTGGCACTGTCTGAGGAAACAGACCATGAACATAAGGTATTTCAAAGGACAAACCAGTGAGAACACGTTTTTTGAAAAATTGTTTCAATTTATTGACTATTTGAACAACAAGGATAGACTTTGGACATTCCCATTACATTGCTAGGAAGTTTGGAAAGACTTACTGATAACATAATTACACTAGACCTTATGACAGAACCTTTAAAGATACTCTTGATCAACTGGACTTTGGCAGAATCTTAAAGTACATTTGTAATATTTACCTTATATAATAAGGAGCCCTGGTGGCGCAGTGGTTAAATGCCAGTACTGCAAGTCACCACATTGCAAGTTCAATTCCAGAGGGCTCCAAGGTTCACTCAGCCTTCCATCCTTTCGTAGGTCGGTAAAATGAGGACCCGGCTTGTGGGGGCAATTAGCTAACACACATTGGAAACTGCTTAATGCAGTGTAGATGTGTAAATTGCTATATTGCTTAAAACAATTTGTAAGCCGCTCTGATAGCCTTGTGGCTGAAGAGCAGGGTATAAATAAAAATAAATAAATAAATAAAATAAAACTTATATACCCACAAGCTGTCATTTTTGATGTTCTGTTTTGAGATGTTTTCAATAAAAATAAAATTGATTTTAAAAGAATTACTTTAAATTCATTTCAGCTAATTTTAAATCTGTTTTACATATATGTTTCTCATTTTAATGCATTTTTTATTTATTCAAAAGTTTAGCCTGGAAAAAAGACGGTTAAGGGGTGATATGATAGCCCTGTTTAAGTATTTGAAGGGGTGTCACGCTGAGGATGGAGCAGGGTTGTTTTCTGCTGCTCCAGAGACTGGAACACGGAGCAATGGATGCAAGCTCCAGGAACAGAGATTCCACCTCAACATGAGGAGGAACTTTTTGACAGTGAGAGCTGTTCGGCAGTGGAACGCACTCCCTTGGAGTGTGGTGGGGTCTCCTACCTTGGAGTTCTTTAAACAGTGATTGGAGGTCTTTAAACAGAGGCTGGATTGCCATCTGTCGGGGATGCTTTGATCAAGATTTCCTGCATGGCAGGGGGGTTGGACTGGATGGCCCTCGTGGTCTCTTCCAACTCTACAATTCTATGATTCTCTCACATCCCACCCTGATGAGCGTTCCTCAATCACTTAGTTAGTCCGAAAGATGGTGCCTGGCCCTATAGCAGTTGTCCACCCAGTTTATACTCCTAATCCTACTGTGAACTTAAGTTTGGCTGAGAGAAACTGGCTGGCCAGAGATCTTCCCAGTGAATGTCATGGCTAAGGACTTTATCAGACGTGGCAAATATGGCATCATAATGATGCCTAATGAACATGAAAGACCACCAATACTGCACACCATTGTGTTATGGTGATTTTAAGTTGTAAATAAGGTGTTCCTTTTTATTGATAGCCCAAGCTGTCAATAGATCTGCCATGGCTTCTTCTTCTTCTTCTTCTTCTTCTTTTCTTTTCTTTTCCTTCCTTCCTTTCTTTCTTTCTTTCTTTCTTTCTTTCTTTCTTTCTTTTTTTTTGTGGACAGTCCCGCCAGAACATTTCAGGGTGAGAACACAAAAACCAGGTATGGGGCACTCTTTTTATGAATATCCCCAGTGTACTTGGAAGTTTTTAAGCGTGTTTAAGTGCTTGTGTGTACATTTTGTGTTTTAATTTAGCTGTTATTAACTTTTAAGGCATTTGTGTCTTCTTGCAAGAACCACTGAGATCACACGCCCTGGCGCATGCAGAAGTATACAGCACAAGTATTTGTGCCTCGATAATGCTGGGACTGCTTTTTCACAGTGTTACAGGAACGTATGATAGAAAGGGTTATTGCACCGGGACACAAATGCTTCAAAATACGGTAGAAAAGAAACATTTTTCAGAGGTTGATCTGATAAAGTCCTAAGAGAGGATTGAATTTGAGATTGACAACTCACAATCTGATACTCTAAACCAAGGATGGAAATTGTGCAGCCATCCGGATGTTGATGAATTGCAGCTCCCAGCATGTCTCTCCATTGTTCTTTCTGGTAATGGCTGCTGGGAGTTCCAGTCAACAGTATCTGAAGGGCCACACTATCCCCAACCCTGCTGACTGTGGTTAGAATTACAACCACCAAAAATAATTGAATGAGAACTCTGGGAGGAAGTGGAATGTCATACTTCATAGTGCATCTGTAATGAACAGTCAGCCCTCCGTATCCACGGGTTTTGCATTCACAGATTTAACCAGTAACAGCTCAAAAATATTTTTTTCGGGGCAGAGGGAGTCCAAAAATCAAATCTTGCTGTTCACTATTTTATATAAAGGATGCCATTGTATATAATGGGACTTGAGCATCCACAGATCTTGGTATCCACGGGGGGTCCTGGAACAAAACCCTAGTGAATACCGAGGGCCCACTGTACCTCCAAACCTTCCACATACCTAATGATCAAGCGGTATATCACCATCCTCTCAGACTGCAATCCTTCTCTCCTTCTGCCCCCATCTAGCAGAATAACGTTGCCAACTCTGCACACTTCACTCCAGCGAATATGTTGGGACTTATTTCCAATTAAACATGCATGGGAATGGACCATAAATCATGCAAAATAAGCAGATATATACATGTTTATTTAATTTGTGCAATGTATGCAGGCCATGGAACTCTGCTTCTTTTCACACCAAATTTGATTTACGTTGGTATATTTTGCTGCTTAGCCCTCGGATTATGCAGCTTGTATTTCTGTCAGTATTTTAACACATTTTAAAGGGCAAAGCATTCTGCAGATGAGGCTGGAAATTAAAATATGTAAAACTGGCCATAAAACGTTTTTCTAGGTTGCAGGGAAATTTTGCACTAACAAAACTTTGTATGGGAGAAAACCATAAATAATGTGAATGGATTTACAAGCAACCTCGTGAATATACAACCAGCAGCAGTGACTTGAAATCCCCAATAAGAAGGGGGTGGGGGAATCCAGACTTACTGAAAAGTTGAGATTTGATACCAAGCCAAGATTTATACATTCCTAATGCCTGCTATTTCCGCCTAGCGTAAATAGCTTAGCAATGCAGAAAGCTCAAAACAGATGTGACAGCATCATCTTTAATTAGATCAATGTCCAAGGAATATGTTATTTGGATGTGTGGTGGGCAGAATAAGAATCACTGGTTTCTAGGGCTCCATGTGAAATTTGCTTTCCTTATTTTAGCATTTTCTAGAAGGCAAAAGAAATGCAGTTATTCTTCTCACTGCAACTGACCATGCCCCATATTTGCTCAGAATTATGTCCAGAATTATGTTAGTTAGTTCAGGACTAAATGCACAGAGGACAAAAGCCACATCCCTAAAGACAATCACACCTCATTTGACAGCTCTGGCAGACAAGATCTGCTTATGCACTCCCCATTCATGACAGCAGCATCAGAGAAGCTGTGGAAGAAGGCAACCTGCAGAGCTTTGGTTGCTTCTAGATATGTTGTTTTTGCAGCTATGTTGTCTCCACTTTTGTTTTAGCACAGAGGTGCTTATCCAGAGATAAAGCAGCCATCAAGACAGGTTAGTGTTGAGCAGGAACAAGACTGAGAACCACTTCCTATATTTCAGAGGAGGGCAATTTTGTTCTGACCTCACAAGCCCACCTGCACAACAGCATGGACTGTAGATATACCTGAAATCCTGGATAACACTCCATGCATCTGTTGAAGTCTACTACAGGCCATATCCGTGGGGGATACATTCCCAGAGTTACCATGAATACTTGAAAGAAACTATGGATAATAGCAAACCCCATAGAATCACGCTTGGGGGCCTAGAAAATGGCTAGAGAGGCCTTCTGTCTTGGCATCTCCAGCGTGACTCTATGGTAATTTGCAGCAGAAGTTACCATAGAATAATGCTGGAGGACCTAGGAAATGCCTAGAGAAACCATATTTTTCTTAGGATGGATAATTGAAACCGTGGGTAGCAGTTCCATACACATGGGGGGGGGGGTGACCTGCATAGTCGATGAAACTCATTCTGTAATGTATTTGTTAGAGTTTTAGGTGTTTTCCTCCCTGCAATAAACAATCATTACTACCCTTTTGGAAACTGGAAAAATGCCATTCAGTGCCATTCAGTGAGCATGAGTGTATGTGTATGTGTATGTGTATGGGGTGCAGATTATGCTTAGGGACCAAGGTGCATGGTCTCCAACATACGCAGATTCCTATTGACCAAGCAGCACATTGAGAAGCAGTAATGAACCATCTTGTATGACCAGGAGCTACGTATACAACACACAGGCATTCAAAGGTGGCAGGGCCTTCTATTCTGATGGTGGTTTCGCCTTCAGTTTCTTTTGGATCTCTACACAAAGCTGGAGACAGCCTAGAGTGAGGACCACACATGTCCTCTACATGTCCAGTCAGCAGAGGTCTCATTCTTCCAATCCTTCCCCCTCAATCAAATGTGTGAAGGTCATGCATTCCCCCACCACCACCATTGGACTGGCTTACTTCTCACTGGAAGTTGCATAGTGAAAATTTAGAAGGCTATTTTAGACTAATTTGACAGTGGCATTTGCATCCTAATTTATTTGTATGCAAAAAAAGCATTGCTACCTAGCTGTAAACTCGAACTTTAGTCAAGCATTGTTTAACACACTCCCATCACTGCCAGAGGTATATCTAGGGCAGACACTGGAGAAGGCCAAATCAGTGGCTGCTCTGGTTTCATGGAACTTCCTTCCAAAAATATTTTAGGTTAGCAATCTCTGTTTTTCTTCCATCAGTAGGCAAAAAGACGTTTTTCTCTCCAGACAGGCTTTCAGCAATTGACTGCCTGTTATAGTCTGAAGCTTTAAATATCTTTGAGCTTTTTTAGTATTAGTGGTGGGTGTTTTTAAAAATTTTAATTGGTCTTTTAATTGTTTAATTGATTTTCTTTGTATATAGTTTTAAAGGTACAATTATTTGCATTTTAGCATAGCCTTTTAAATTGTGTTGGAAGTCACCTTGCCTCCCAAACCTGTGAGAAAGGCAGGGTATAAATCTAATCAAAACCAAATCAGTCAATATTATTAGGTGCGTGTATCTAAAACTTTTATGAATGCATGATATTTCTCCCTTGCCTTTGGAGAAGGAAAGCATTACATGGAGAGGGCCGAAAAAGAAGTGTATGTAAACAAGGAACTGAGGATCAGTGGAAGGTTGCAAGAGCAGAGAACTAGCACATTCTGTCAAAAACAAGTTCAGCAACTTTCCCACCACACTGAATTGTGGGAACTTTTGCTTTACCAGGGAAGAGTGGTGCTATTTTTAACATTTTTATTACACAGTTTGTCACAAGCTGTCTTGGGAGACTATCAACAATCAGTTTCAAACAAAAATTCAACCCCTAACATTTCTCTGCTTGTGATATAGAACATCTGGAAAGAAAGAGCATGCTTTCAAGAGATGTCAAGGAACACGGCTGACTGCTCAATTCATGATTCTCTATCCATTTGTGAGCACATTCACTTTGTATATAGCTAGCTGAAGATTTTTTTTTTAAAAAAGTTGGTCAAATAATAGTTAAATTTGATAAAATTGTTTTCTTGAGGTAGAAGCAAACCCCCTACATTCCATAAAGAAAAAATAAGCTCCACCTCACTCTGTATGTTTCTGAATCTTGGTCATTTCTACATCATGATACCCTGTGAGAGGTATAATATATAAAATGTTTCAGCTGGAAAGAGGCCAGCAGGAATGAGCACACCAGAATATTCACATAAACATAATAATCTGTAAAACCCTCGAAAGCAAATGCATCTCTTTGCTGTGCCAGAGTTGTAGCTGTTGGCTCCATGTAACAACCATCTCTCTCACTCAAAAAAAAAGCTGGCTTTGGTGAAACACAGAAGATAAAGAAAGATTACTCCAAATAAAATATGTCATGTGCTACAGTGTTACCATGCCTTACACTCCCTTCCTATAATATTTCATAATTTGGCAGTATTGAGATACTTCACGAGATCTAGTAGACCAGGGTGGACCATAGGTGAGGTCAGATGGAGGTTACCAGGACCTAAAGAAGGTGTTGTGGAAAACTACCAGCAGATACATCCAAGATAGGATTAAGCAAAGCCCCTAGTAAACAGAGCCCTCAAGGTGGAATGTGCTAATCTCCTCTTGGGCACCCATGGTGATGAGTCATATCATAAACAAACAAATGACCAGAACAACCATTATCCCCAGAAAGCCTTCCTTGCACCTTTACTATCCCACAGTATGGAGGTTGTCATAAACCCACCAATTCCTATCTCTCAGCCATTAACAGTGATCAGCAGAAACATGGTTTCCTTTGTTCAACAGTGGGAAACCCATCTAAGGGTGCGGCTATACAATCATAAAAAAATCCGTATGGGGGGCAAAAAATACAAACAGCCTGTCATTCGTATGCATACGAACCGGCTATACGATTTTTTAAACCCCCTAAACTCCATATGACTCCCTCTTCCCGAAGCTGGCTGGAGTGAGCAAGCCAAGCGGCAGTTTTAAATCTCCCGCTGCTTTTTTTTTTAAAAGGTTCCTGGTTTGCAGACAATCGGTTTTCCGTATTTACAATATAAAATAAAAATAAATAAACATATAAATTCACGGACTTACCGGACGCTCGCTAGCCGGAAAACCAACATGGCGGCCGCTCCCAATTTCCCTCCGTTCTAGCCCCGCCCCCTCTACTAGGCCAGCCAATCAGATTACACAACCTGTTCATATGTGTGCGAACGGACCGTACAGACCTGTCAGCCATCCGAACGGCGTACGGATTTCTCTTCGTGATCCGCTTTCCCTCCCGAACGCCGCGTGTGTATATTTCAGGGTGGAAAACCGCCCCCTCTTTTGCATTCGTGTGCATCCGAACGGCCGTTTGTACCAAAGTGCGAACTTTTGCACGCCGTACATATTATTTAAATCGTGTAGACGGGACCTAAACTTTGTTTTTTAAGCTGAAATACCCCTTCAGGACACAAAATACAGTATAAATATTAATCCCCAAACCACAGCCACATGTGCCACAGTTAGACACTGTCACTGTCGGATTGCTGTGCCACCCTTGGCTGCAAGTCTGAGTCTCTTCGCTGCACAAAATTGTACTATTTTGGACTGGTAAATATGACCCCCGTTCCATATCTATTCCTCTATCCAACCTCTCCTCCCTTAACTCTTCATTAGCCTTGTATGTCTCTCATGAGCATGAGTGTGTGTATGAATGTTTCCGTGTTATTTTCTAATAAAAAAACATTTTATTTTACTTTAACTCAAAGTCTCTGCAATTAGTACTGGTACATTACCTGACCTCTCACAGCCATCCATCTGAGCTACAATAATTCCCCAATTAATAACTTAAAATTGTTGTCACAATTGTCCCCACAGACCCCCACCTATTCTGGTAACAAGAGTTCTGATTCACCTCCTCTTCTGTTTGACTGCTCTCTGTCTTTATCTTGATTTGCTGAATATGATTATAATGATTCTTCAAGTCAGGGTACCATCCATTTTACTGTTCTAGACTGACATCCCAGGTCATCTTGCAGTTTTGGTGTAAAACAAGGCATTGTGATATGATGCCACTATGGTTACAATTGCGTTCTTGAAATTACCTTCTCGCTGGGCAGCAACAGTAAATCTCTGTTCCTCCAGACAGTAAAGAACTGCTAGTGCCATCATGCCTCCTAGTTGGCCAGGTTAGTTAAGACTGTTGGGGAATATGGAAACTGGAGTCCAACAGCATTTCAAAGGGTGACAGGTTTCCTAAACTTGCATTGGATCAAACCGTAACTCAGGGCTTTTCAGGCAGACCTATAGACTTCCAGCCTAACCATCCACTTCCTTTTCTCCCCTACTTTGAAAGAGGTTGCTAGGGGTTCCTCAAGATATTGTGATTGTGAGGGGAAAGCAATAGCAGTATATAGAATAATATTTATGCAGGAGTTCCCTGAGACCTGAAAATTATTTTGAGGGTTCCTCCATGATAAAAAGGTTGAGAAAGGGTGGCTTACAAATACTCCATCACAGCATTATGGAGGACCTGATGGAGGTGTATTTTCAGGAACACTGTTCCTGCTTAGTGTAGAACACTTCTGTTATGATATTTAGGTCCTGTGTACATTATATATTTGTCATAATGCTTCTGACAAATATATAATGTACACAGGACCTAAATATCAGGCTTGCCATAACACCAAGACTGTGAACACTGTAACATTCTCTCTTATAAGCAGTAACACAAAGCACATGGATACTGTTAAAATCTGCCCCAAATTTAAGATGTTGCACACAGAAAGAGTTGGAATGTCGATAAATTCAGTAATCTGGATTTGAAAACATATACACCAGTGCCAGCATTTAGAAATGGAAATGGAAAATTAAAAACAGGGTAAAATGACATGGACTTAATGAGATTCAGATGAGAGAACAAAGGAACGTTTGAAGAATCTTGAGCAATTTTAGAAGCATTTCCACTTATGGCACTCAAGTTACAATCAATACAAAACCAGATATGGCACACTAGAACCATCAATTGGTGTAGAGATGAATGGCCGGAGAGAGAAGAAACTGAACATCTATCTTGCAAAGTAGAAATCTGTATAAAGTCTCATCTCCCTTTATGAAGGCACTTCTTCTGCCAAACATCAGTACACCCATAAAGTGTAGAATATAGCAGAGCCTCAAGCTGAAAGGAAAGGAAAATGAACACTTCCAGACATATTGTCGCTGACCTGAAAAATCTCTTTCGATTGTTGCCAGGGGCCAAGCCTCCCTCTGACTTTTCCCTATGGACTCACAGAGGGTAGTTGAGGTCAGGGAGCAAAAAGAACAGGGTAGCTCTAGTCTCTCTTGCAGCATTAACTCTGAAGGAGGGGAATGAGAGTAGGCTGAAAATATTTCCCAAGTGATCCATTCTCTTTTCCCAGCCATTAGCCATCCCACACACTCAAGGCTAAACTGGTGAGAAAGGAGGTTGAGAAATCAAGCATCCCAAATCCATGGATTATTAGTCTATCTCCAGAAATTCTGTACAAGAGGCAACTGAGTCAAGATGCAGAGCAATGGCACTCATGTGGCAATATAAATGACTCAAGCCACACCTCCTGAGTATGCTTAGGCATCATCACTCAATGAGAACAGAATTGCTTAAAACATAATCAAGGGAGTGGCTCTAGAAGGAGGCATATTTACAGTATTTACCCCACATCCATTTTAGGTTTCTTTTGCAGAGGGGAACATAATTGCCACAGGTTGGCTGATTATTATATTAGGTCATTCTCTTGTTGCACATAGTATAACCCCGAAGACAACCTCACACACTTTGAGCCAGTCAAAAGCAAGTACATTTAAGACCCACTGAATCTAACTGAAGGCCTCTCTACACTGTAGAAATACAGCAGTTTGATACCACTTTACCCACCATAGTTCTATCCTATGGAATCCTGGTATTTGTTGTTTTTTAGTATTCAGCTTTTTCTATCAGAGAACTCCGGTGCCTCACCAAACTACAAATACTAAGATTCTATAGGACCGAAATATTGTGGATAAAGTGGTGTCAAACTGCTGTATTTCTGCAGTGTAGACAGGCCTAGTCTGAATTTCGGTGTTATTCTTGCCATATGCACTGAGCTGCTCAGATACTGCTGCAGGCACACTAGAAACATGCATCTACCTGTCCCTTGCAGATCCCAGAGACAGGAGGTCCCAGACATATATGCAAACTGTCATTTAAAGTTCTGTGCGTGTACACACTCACACACACACACATAGTCAAATACATATATTGGGGGGACACTCCCACCCCTTAACTACACCTCTGGACATTATGAGCAGCTAGCTATTCATAGCCTTATCTTCCATGAGCATCTCTTTCTGGCTTTTTCTTCACAAACGAAGATTCAGGAAGGACTCATCCCGCGCTTTCTGCAAGCGTGCTTATGACTGAAAAGGCCAATCTGAGATAAACAAGTCCGGTTGCAGAAAGCACAGCAGAAGGTCTCATTGGGTGATGTTTCCGGGTTGTGATTCTTTCTGTGTTGTCGTTTCTCTTCAAGACTTGTTCGGCGTGAGTTCTCAAATAAGGCTGCAGCATTGTGGATAGTGCGTCTCCATGCCTCCCGATGTGAGGCCAGGGCGGACCATTGTTGGTGGTCAATTTGGCCGAGACTGAGATGTTGTTTCAGAGAGTCCTTGTATCACTTTTTTGGAGCACCCCTCTTACACTGACCCATGGCGAGTTTACCATAGAGTACTATTTTTGAGAGGCGATGGTCCTCTATCCTAGAAACGGGCCCTGCCCAGCGCAGCTGTGTTCTCAATATCATGGCCTCAATGCTGGTGATCTCTGCTTGCTCAAGGACAGCAACATTCGTCACATAGTCAGTCCAGTGTATATTTAGGATTGTGCATATACAGCACTGATGAAAGCGTTCGAGGAGTCGTAGGTGGTGGCGATAGGTGACCCATGTTTCAGACCCATAAAGGTATATCACCTATTTAAATTCATCTAGGTTGGTGGCCATTCCCACATCTTATAGAAACAAATTCCATAGTTTATGGGCTATGTGAAGCACCTGCTCTTGTGTGCTCTTAATCTCACACCATTAATTTCATTGGATAACCCCAAGTTCTAGTATTACAAGAGGGAAAATGAAACATTTCCCTACTCCCTCCCTTACCCCTGGTCCCAGAGACATCCATCATTCCATGGTCACTCACGAGGAGGCTCAGTGCTCAGTGAGTTCTTTAGATTTAGCCCTTGGCTCCATTTTTTAAAAAATTCAGACAACTGTTTCATAGGCTTGCAAACTCGGGGGTGGGGACAAGCAGCTGATAGTGGTAGTGCCATTTGTTTTTGTAAACATCACACCCATACAAATCACCCCTCTCAGCAGTAGTTGATTTTCCTCATAGGAATAAACACAACTATTCACTGCTATGGGATAAAGAGGTGCACTTGACAAAGCTACTAAAAAAACCAGCCTGAGGGAGTCCCATAGCTATGCCTTTTAATCTGCAATTTCATCCTGGATTCTGATTCACGATCAACATAGTGCTGGAATGTGAGGAAGCCCATTTTTCTTAATGTCACCACCACCACCATCACTGCAGCAGCATGCTCATACATGCTACATTCAGAATTTCATATTTGGAAGATTCATCATGGTTCAAATATCAAAGCTACTATGTTCCATGAAGTCTTTTTCCCCCCTGTGTTCTGTTAGTAAATGGCAAGCAGTCAAAACTCAATATCTGAAAAGCTCTTTCGAAGCCATTTTGTCCAGGATCAAATGGGACAGAATCTGAACTGTTAATGGAAAAGCAGTATTTTTTATTTAAGAAATCTGTTTTGAAAATGGTATCCATGCATCTGCTACAGTTTATTTTTCTACTCTGAAGTCACAAAACTCTTACTATCAATGGGTGAAAAATAAGCCACGCTCAGACAAAGCAGTAAGCACTTCAAAGCTTTTCTTTATTTATACTCGAGCTTTTTAGCATTGCACACTGTGTGCAGTAACCTTTCCTCGAAGGCAAGTTCTTGCATCAGGCTGAGAATACACTAGATCTAAAAACATCCTTACATCAACAAAATCAAGCAGTCACATTCGACAATCTCTTTAAGCTAACTTCCATCTAAACACTTGAAAATGACACTCCACAAATCAATGCTTTCGGCTAACTGTCCTGGTTTATACAACGCTTAAAATTGCAATCTGTACTTAGGAAATTTAGAATGCAGTTCTTGATTGTAAAGTGTTTCTGTGCACACATTACATATCAGGCGCACAAACTTATATAAAACTGGTTGAAATACAAAAATATGGTTATCACAAGAGTACCAAACAGAACAGAATTAGAACAATTATTTATCATTAATATCAAATTTATGTACATCATTCCTCCCAATGATTTTTTTTTTAACTGAAGTGGTAACAGTAGCCTAAATCCAGAAAAACAATCCCATCAAAATTAACACAGTATTATTCTAACTTCAGTCTGGAAAGCAAAGAATATGCAGGCTGTCCTAAAACATCTTTATTACCCACTGAAATTATTATAAATAATTTTCACATGTTGTATGAATGCTTTATTGCACATTGTACAGCACATATACCAATGTCTGAAGAAAACAAAGATTCTATGCCTTCATTTGACAAGTACTGTAGTTTAAAATATCTTGCTCTCTGTTCCCCAATGCAAACAACTGCATGTTATGTAGTTTAACTGTTTATTTTATTTTTATGGGAACAGTGAACCCCCCCCCCCCACAGAACCGAAAATATGCCTTGGGCTTTATGCCTCTTGTGACTGCTCAATATGTGTTGCTTCCTTAATGGACTCATTCTGCTTCCTAGTCTTGTAAAGTCATTAAAAAGTATCAATTAAAAAATCTGATGCAGAACACTAGTATTTTTTTCACTGCAAATAATAATAATTAAAAAAAACCCATATGCAGCTGCTGCATATGCAGTCAAACATTCCTTCTGCTTCGCAGAATTAGGGTTTCCTGCCCTATGTTCCATTAACGCTCAAATTACACAGTGCTTGATGCTGTTTGCAATTAACAAAGGTAACTACTTCAGTCTCAGAATGTTGCCAGACTCTTCAGTCTCCATTTATGATTAACTCTTTGGACTGAGCTTTGCCAGAGAACAGGATGAGGAGGAAAAAGTGTAATGAGCATTGTTAAACAATCTATTTCTGGTAATCTATGTAGCCTGAGGTGGAGGATTCTAATCAAACAAATATGAAGAATGGCATAAATGCATACAGATTTTGCAATACACAGCACTACGGAAGAAAGAATAAACAAAGAAACATGTAACAAAAATTGCCTGTTCGTAATATGCTTTCAGCAGACAAAGCCTATATGTATCAACCAAAAGTTGTCATATGAAAACCAAAACCAAGTGTCGACAAGTTTCTTCTGTCTTTTCAAAACGGATTCTCAAAGTGGTTGGCCATTGGCAAAACACACCCCTTTCAAATCCTCCCCCCCGCCAGATTAAATTGCACCATTACAAAGAACTATGTCCATTTAAGATTAGAAAGTATGTGTGTGTATAATTAAGGAACAGCAACTTCAAGAAGTCTGTTGTTTTTTCGCTTGCAAGTGGGAATATTGCCATTTTTCTGGTTGCCCCGCACAAACTTCACACACACTTTGTCTTGTCTGAATTGCACAAGGAACCTAGGAAATGCAAAAACACAGGTTTCAGTAAAAGATTACAACTGGCTGGAGCAATGACAAAAAACAAGAGCTATTGACAATTGACAGATTTTCTTTATAATACTGAAAGAGGAGGCATGTCTATCAGAGCCATAGCTCCAAGGCAATGAAACCTGAACATCTGAAATAGTGCATGCATATTAAGGGGACCTTAACCGTGCATACCAGATATCACCTCATTTTGTTTAATTAATTTTAATTAATTTATATGCATACATGTGTTTTTAGCTAACAGTATCATTTTCAATCACTAGGTGGCAGGCATTCTTAATCAAGCATAGGTTTGCTTGAAGTGATGGGTGAGTAGTTAAAAGGTGTTCCATCAGAGGCATACTCTCTCTTAAAAGGTCATAGGATTGCCCTTTGGGAAAGTGTGTGCCTGATGGTCCCAGAACATAGGTTTCATAGAGATGGAACTGGCACACTGTGTCTAACTCTGACAGCTATGTAACTCTGCTTGAAAGCCTCAGTGCATTATACTAAGAGAAGCAACCCCTGAGAAGCTGAGTAGCTTAGTATTACAGACAGAAGACTTTTAACTAACAATTATTTGGTTATAAAATTATTATAGAACTACTACTTGTGGTATTATTTCTGCCAATTATATGTATTCATAAGGCAGGAAGGTTTAAGGCCTTTGTGATGAGTAGAACCAACCTGGCTGCCCTAAGATCCATCACTGTCAGGATCGGTTCCAAAGCGACCCCTCCCCCTCACCAAAAACTTTCGATTTCTGGTTGTGTCTAGCCACTGTGTGCTTTCGTGTTAGACTGTTTGATGTTTTTACATTCTTTACCAATGTAACAAGTTGGTAAAGGATAGAGTCTGTCTAGTAATGGCTGGGATGGCCTTGCACCTGTGGATGTTGTGAAAGTTAGTAGGTGGAGCCAGAGATGGGTGAGAACCAGGGTGTATGTGTGTGATGATGGGTAGCCAATGGCTCAGTTGCCCACAAGATTTTGACTGATTGGGAATACAATTTTGTACACTTTGCTCTTTAGTTTTCTGTGACAATAAAGCTGCTGTCCACTGACTCTGAAATCACTAAGATTGGACTTGCAACAGTTTTATTAGAAACAGGAACTAATTTGGAAGGACAAGAAGCTGCTATTGTAGTCCTAACACTGAAGTGCAGTAGCAAATATGTATGTTACCCAAACTGAGAATTACAGTTACTGTGAGTCACTACATTCCCCACTTCAGCAAAGAATTGGGACATGGATCACTCATTAATCAGATACAGCCACAGGAAAACTAGCACCTAGCTAGGCATCAGCTCTGTCCATCTGCTATTATCCAAGGGATTCAAAATGTGAGAAGGGCTGCACTAGAGCCATCTATTCCAGCATCCTGTTATTCACAGCAGACAAAACATTTTTCTCCAGGAAGTCCAGAGAAACGGATGAGTGTCCTCCATATTGTTTCCAAGCAACTGGTATTTGGCAGCATATTGCACCTAAATCTGGAGTTAGCACATCACCATTACAACCATGAAATCATCTAATCCCCTTAATAAAGCCACTGAGCCTGTAGACATTCACCAGCTCTTATGACAGTGAATTTCACATATGAACTATGGGCTATGTGTGAAGTAGCACTTCCTGAAGGTACTCCCAATCAGTTTCACTGATGATTACTAGTTCTATTGTTATGTGAGAAGCAAACAAGAAGGAAAGAACACCTTATTTGCTTTTGGCATCTCATTGCAATGGCTCAAAAAGCAACAATCACTCTAGTATACAAAAGCTGAATTGTCTGAGCATGGTGCTAGCCACACAAGACGGGCATTATAGTAACTCTTTGCACAGGCATGACTGTCCATGAAAGTGGTGGTGGTTATCTTATAAGGAGGAGATTTATATATTCTATTTTATTCTATTCTATTCTGTTCTGTTCTATTCTGTGTTTTTATTGTTTACTTGTACAATGCCATGCACATTAATTGTACTATACAAATGAATAAATGATTATAAGTATTACTCCCACTTTTCTCTTTTCCAAGTACTCCCTCCTTCCCTCCCTCCCTCTTTTCTATCCTCCTCTTTTCCAGCAAAGCCATCAGACAGCCCAACCTCAGCTCAAATACTGCACAGTTCTGTGCTCTACACACTGGTCCATCTCCTGAAAAAGTAGCCAAAAGCACGTTCCAGCTAAAAACTGATATTTTTTTAAAATGTCATTTAATGCAGAGTGGAAGCATGGGCCCAGTTCTCTCCTCTTGAAGTCAATGGATCTTGGGATGTTTATGTTTAGCAGGATGGTGCCCTAGATTTGGAACCTGGTTTTGCTATTTTACATTTGCACTTGGGAAAATATTGTTTAAGACACATAATAATTAACTAGCTATATCCGGCGTGACATACACAGTTATTTATATAACAAAATGGTTTGGTATGTTTCCATTCTCACTCTGCTGATTGGCCGCTTAGGAAACATGCTAAGAGTATGATCATTTGACACATTAATATATAACCTCTCAAAACAACTATAATGGCATATGTTATGCCGGTACAGCTAGTTTCATACCAAGAGCCCCTCCTCCACCACCATGCAACCGCACGTACACACACACACACCATGCTACACCAGGACATGAGAGCCCCTCCTCTGCCCCCACACAGCAAGATGCAAGAGCCCCTCCACCACTGCCATGCCACCGTATGTACACACCCCTCACGCTATACACACACCCCATGCATGCCAGGATGTGAGAGGCCCTCCGCTGCCACCCTGCACATATACACATACATCTCATGCTACACCCCCATGCGCCACAATGCAAGCACCCCTCTGCTGCCACCATGCAATCGCACATACACACCCCCATGCTGAACACACACATCCCATGTTACACACACCCCATACTGCACCCCCATGCTACACACACACTCCATGCTACACACACACATGCCACACACACATGCATCCCATGCTGCATCCCATGCTGCACTCCCACATGCTACACCCCCTCACGCTACATGCACACAAACCGTGCTACACCCCCTTTGCTCTACATACACACACACACACACCATGATGCAAGAGCCCCTCCGCTGTCACCATGTTTAGAAAGGACTTGAAGCTTTCCACATGCTTCCACCCCCAGTGTGCTGACTGGCTGCCCAACAGAGAGCTTTGATTGGTTGGTAAGTTTCCTAAGCAGCCAATCAGCACACTGGAAATGGCAACATACCCAAGATAATTTTATATATATATAGATTTTTCACATTTTTTTTCAGCCATGGGAAGAACATCATACTTGCTTTTAAAAAAAGTACAGTTTTTAAAGAATGCTTAAGAAAGAACTTGCTCACTAGGTAAAAATTTTCAGCTGAATGCAACACACCTGGGGAATGGTCTCAACTTGTCTGTGACAATTTGAGGTTTATTTTACTCTATTTACTACTTAATAGCTAAAAACTTTCACTTTCCTATCATCTTTATTTTCACTGTGCTTTCTAAGTTATGTCAATTTTGTTTCTGATCCAGCCCTCTTCAATTTTTATTGCTCCTTCTTAAAGTAAGTTTCCATTCTCTCCTTGGCTCTACAGTTCTTCACACTGTCCATTTTTTGTGGGTGGCCAGAATTCTCAGTTGCTCATAAATTATTTGTTTAAGAACTCCTGAATCTTTCTCCCCATCCAATTCCCAGAAACAATAAACAATAAACAAAGAAAATATCCTCCTACCATTCAGTTCTGACAGGCCCCACCAGTAAAGAAATGGGAAGCACACTGCCTTTCAGTAGATGCAAGGACTCTTTCTAGCATTATCTTAAGTGGCATTTTCAACAGATTTAAACACACTTCAGAAAGATTTTTGCTTTAAACCAAAAACCATAAGTCAAACAAGCAGCAAAGCTACTAGAAGGAAAGAACCTGCCCTTTTCTTCTGCCAAGTACATCTTTCCAGCTACTCAGATCAAGTACCTGACAAGCCCTCAGCTACAAGTTTTATTGAAACACAATTCAAATGCTCCTTTCCTTTCTGACAACATAGCACTCACCAGCTGCACTGAGACTGGTTCTGTATGTGTGTGTGTGTGTGGGGGGGGAAACCAATAATTTAAATCTATTCCAACATCACACCTAGCATTGTTGTTTCTGACAGATAGCATCACAATTATACGCACAAGTTAAAACAGCCAGTGACTGAAAACTGTGGCTGATGGTCCACCAGAGAAAAACCAGCTGCCCAATCTGGACTCTTCTTCAGCTGCCAATACCTGAGGCCTCTGATCGCAGCCACTACCACCTCTCTGCTTTAGGAACAAGGAATGCTAACTTATACTGTCTAAATCCACTGCCCTCAACTTTGTACCCTATGTGTATCTTGAACTACAACTATACTTCCCCGACCATTGGCCTTGCTGGCTAGAGTTGACAAGAATAAAAAAATAAAACATCTGAAAGAAATCAGGTTGGAGAAAGTTGGTTTCTCTCCACTGTTTTAGGCAGAGGATTTCCTAAGCTCTTTAATGTACAAAGAATGAGTTTTACTATTGCCTAGCTATTATTTTCTGAGTTCCTTTTGTGAAATCTGTAGGACCAAAGAAGCCACCCTGAATATATCAGGAGTGGAGAATCAATGGTCCTTCCCAGATATTGTTGGAGTCCAGCATAAAGCTTCAATCAGTCACAGTTTTTCTACCCCTGGCATTTATGCAACTGCTTGGGATTGTTTAGATTTGCTCTGCCAAAAGTGAAAATCCAATGATACCTGTAGGCAGACTCAAAGGTGGGACCAAAAGAGCAATGTGCTGCAGAGCTCTTGCTCAGCTTGGAGACTGATAGATCACACTCTCTTGCTAGTCATGCACATGTTGTCCTCTGTGAAAGTTCACAGCATTAGCAGCTAAAGCAGGTCTAGACCATTATTGTAGTCTAGACTTGTTTGCATCAATAAACAACAGGGCTGTAGTTGCTTCTAAATGAATGAGGAATGCTCTTATCTCTACTTGGACTCTGGTACATATGAACTCCCAAGAATTTAAACAGACACACACAAACTTGTCATTTGTGGTGGCATATATATGAAACATGTGATTTCATACATGCAATGATTTCTATGTGTAGAAGTTGGACATCTGCAAAGGAGCCTTTAGGAACTCATGACGGCACAAAACAATATCATGCCCACTGTTCTAGACACCTATCAAGTATCAAGCACATTGATTTTAATTAATCACATG
Organism: Gambelia wislizenii; assembly: GCA_030847615.1. NCBI lineage: Eukaryota > Metazoa > Chordata > Lepidosauria > Squamata > Crotaphytidae > Gambelia > Gambelia wislizenii. The sequence continues at coordinate 264,711,598 of JAUMIR010000001.1, forward strand.
AATGTTGTCTCATATATATGGATGCAAAGGCTATCAACAATTGTAGTTCTGGTAAATGCATACACCATTTTATCATGTGAAAAACCAGGGTCTACCTCCAAATGCTACCATTGACATTTCAGCTTGTGCCAAAAATAAGTCATCTAAAAATTCATAAGTCTCAATTTCTTCCAGACCCACCTGCAAGCAAATAATTCTATAGCAATAAATTAGTGAGAAAGTAATGGAATGTGCAAGTCTCCATTTTACAAGAACACACACTAAGATTACTATGAGAATCGGATTTTATCACCTTTTATTCAAGAAAATTGTTCATGTAGTGGAATCAATTATATTTCACACATTACTAATGCCAGTAAAGTTGTCAAGATGAAGCTGGGTCTATGAGGAATGAATTTCCAAAGACTGCATACATTTGAAAAATATAGATGTGCATCTAATAGTAAAGGTATCTGAAGTTCAAACCACACAGTGATGCTACTAGGGGGCCAAGTGACAGGACCATCATGTGGGCAAGTTCTGGAGATCATTAGAAGGTTGTGCTGGATAAGGGAATCATGAGACACAAGTAGTTCCTCTGAGAAAAACTGCCCTGGACTTAGGAGAAGTCTGAACCTGGCTGCTCAGCTTACAATCCTGCTCAGGATAGATGGGGAAATGAGGAAGCACACTAGGGCCTTCTGTGTGGTGACACCCACACATTGCCTTTTTATACAGTTTTTATGGACCGACTTGGCTGTGTTCATATGCTTTCATTGGATCTTTCTGGCAATCTTTTATTCAGTAGCTGTTGAAATATGGACTGAAAATAATGCTCCGATGTTTCTGCCTCTGATAAAGGTTCTCTTTTGGACTATAATTGGCTAGTTTTACCTATACAGCACCTTCAAGTTGTTTCTAGATGCAACAGTAAATGCCACATGGCCAAGAAATAGGAGTGGCTCCTGCCTGCATGAGACTCCTCATCTGAACAACAAATAACATCTGAACCAGCATGTAAGCCTGTCACGCCAACATCATCACTTTTCTTTCTTTTTCTTTTTTAACATCTTTTGCCTGATGAAGAAGCCAATAGATTCAAAAGCTTGCATCATACGTTTTGTATCTGGTTGGCCAATAAAGGTATCACTTTTTTTATAGATTTTGGATTTTATTTTGCTGCATGGCCAATACAGCTACCCCTGAATGTACTTCTTATTATTATTTATTTTCATATTGGATGGTACTGCCATATGTTTTAATCACTTGGTTTCAGGTTACTTTTGTGATTTTTTAATGGAAACTGTTTAAATTAGAGAGAACTCAAAACATACTCATCAGAAATTTCAATGTTGAGCTTCTGCTTGGTTTGGCTAAGCATAGTGCGGTAAAGCTTGGTGGCCATTTCAATAAGATGATCACTGCTGAACAGGAAATCCCCTTTTCCAGCTGCTCCAGATCCCTGATACAGAAAAGTAAACCAGAAGTTGAGAAGAATAAATCAAGGGAAGCTGAACACATATCCATACCCTTAGGTATGGAGGCAGCTATTAAGAGTACTTTCCTTTTATTCTGTGGTGACTGCAATAAAGAGAGTGGCAACACTGGCTTTGAATGACAAAAACTATTTGTATCACCAAAGATTTTATACTTACCTCTTTGAGATGCACAGCAAAGAAGCCATCATTCTGAGAGCTCATGGACACTTTTGTGACATCCCCCAGAGGAACCTCTGATTTGATTTGCCCTGACTTCTGATCAGCAAGGAGGACATTATTTTTTGTGAGCAAGAAAATCCTAGCACAGCACTGGGAAAGAAGAAGAGGGCTTATTTCTGGAACCATCAAGCACAGCAACCATTAAGAAGTGAACATAAACATTTTAAGCCTCACTGACTAAAGGAGGATCCAACATTATTCAGTGAAAAGAGGCTAACAGCTCGACCTCTATGGCGGAATTCCCTGTCTATACAATGGGGATAAATTACCCACCAGTTATGATAATATTATGGTGAGGTAGGACTGACTGACTGACTGACCCATACATGGTTTTCAGTATTCTGTCATCCACAGGAACAGTTATTCCAAACACACTATTAAGTCTAACTAGAATTAGTAAAACATCACGCTGGATGCATACGATTATTAAATACAGGTCATCCTCTGTATCCACAGGGATATGTTCCCAGACTTACCATTTATAAGTGAAAATGTAGATAATAGCGAATCACCATACAATCGCACTGGAGGACATAGAAAATGCCTAGAAAGACTCTCTAGATACCTAGAAAGACCTCCCCCTCTGATCATGGTTAAATGAAACTGTGGTTACTGATACTACGGATATGGAGGATGACCTGTACATCAATCCTTGAGAATTAGTCACACACTGAGAAGTCCCGCCAAAAAATTTGGCACACACATACATACGGAAAAGAATCCAGAACAACAATAGTTTCAAAATATACTGTAGATGAAGTGAATCTCATTACACATCAAGATCTTTATCTTTTCTGCATAAACATTTTTACCTTTCCATTTGCTCTGTTGATTTTGTTGACTACTTCAGCAATAATAATTTTTTCCTCCACGGCATCTTTCAGTTTCTTATATTTGGGGTTCTTGCTAATTTCAAGGTAAGCCCCTTGGAAAGGCTGTCCAACACTTTAGAAGACAAAGGGGAAAAAAGGAGAAGTGAAGCTCGTAAGGGCTGAAAAGAAAGATATCTGGGAGATACTTTGGGTGTGTCTAGAAGGGCTATTTACACCATCTTTCCCCCTTCTTGGAGCCCTATAGTCCATACGACGCTGGGATTTTGCCCTGTTTTACCCCCAGGCAGTCCTGATAATGCTCAGGGGGAAGACAGGGTAAAGCCCGTTAAGAGTGTTTTATTTTAACACCAGGGAAAAACTGCCTAATTTGAGGAAAAATAGATTGGGCCCCACAGGAACACAGGAGTCCATACTGGCATGTTGGCCTGTACATCTGCAGCTGCTTCTGCTGCTGTCCACGTCACACTCTCGGAAGCCATGAAGGAGGCCTGCAGCATGTGATCAAGGCTGGTCACATGCAGGAGGCCTTGATCACATGCTGCAGGCCTCCTTCATGGCTTCAAAAGGAATGATGTGGACAGCAATGGCAGTGGCTGCAGATACAGGTCAGCATGCCTGTGTGGACTTCTTCCCATTTTGTCCAGGCAATAGGGCAGGCAACGGGCCTGATCCAGGGCCAGAATATGCTGGTGGGAAGCCATTGTACTCTGACAGGTCTAGACAAGCCCTTTGACGCAGATCTTGCAAACAGCCACTTGCCCTATTGGTTGTGTGGGGAATGTAAGATTAAGCAATGTTGGAGAAGTCAGGTTAAAAAACAACAACAAAGAATATTGGGGTTTATTGAAGTCTGCCTAAAACATGTGACAACATTTAGAATTCTTCCATTTAAATTATAATCCAAGTATGAGAAGAATTTCACACTCCCTGAACCCTTTAGTCTTTTCCTAATGAATGTAATGGAGCCATATCAAGCCATTACATTCAGTGAGTATAAATAAAGATAATGAAGGCACAATCTCAAAAAAATGCATGGGGGTGGGCAGTCCCCTGGCTCCCCCACAACTCTATTTGGCTCAATATCATTGTTTCCTTTACTGCCATAAAAACATATACTAGCTTCTTTCTATTAACTAGTATGGAGCAAGTAGACAGTGGCTCCTCCTTCTTCTGAGAAGGGGTGAGGTAATTTTCCTCAACCTTTAGATTAGTAAAAAAAAAAAAAAAGAGTTTCTTGAGGAGTGGGTAATGGGTAATTTCTGAGCCCAACTTCAAAATGACACAATATGTTGGGGACAATGATATTACCGTGTTCATTAATTTTAAAAAGTAATGCAGTGGCTGCTAGCTCTGTCTGGGTATTTTAATATAAAGTAACACTTACTCATTACTCATAAAGCACATTTTAATGGTAATTTGGGAGGACTGTTGACCATTTTAGTAATTTTAAAGGTTTTTTTTTCTTTTAAAAGGTAATTTAAAAGGAAATTAAAACCAAGCACCAGTAACAAATTATGTACCAGGTTCCCTGGGTAGCAATGAGTTATCCTCCAAAAGAAAGAAGTAATGAATTCCTTTTAAAAAGCAACACTCCAAGCTCTGTTTCTGTGTCTTCTGAGGTGGAGGCTCCATAAACCTCAAACATCCTCTAGTTAGAACTGTCTTCATAGGATCAAGCAGGGAAGCTTTTGTCAACTGGCAGACACTTTGATTAACCCCTACACACATGCATTCCCTTCCCCTCAGAGGATAAAATACCAGTATTCCCTAAGTGACTCACTTAAGTATGTGTGGACAGCTGAGCTAGTAAAACTCCCCCGCCTTTTGTAGACTACTAATTTTCCTAGACTTATTTGCAGCACTGCTTTAGATTAGTCTGAGAAAGATCGCAGGCCTATTCTTAAACTATTAGGGCAGTAAGAGCCCCTGCACTGTTGGCTCTGGGAGGGGCAAATACAGGTTGCTTAGTAGGCAGCCCAGTTTCTAGGCCTTTGTGTGATGAACCCCTGGCCCTTTAGCTATGCAGTCCAAAGGTCCCAGGCCTACTGTCACACTGAACTCCCAACAAAGCAGATACACCACTAGCTGCTACCAGAGTCGTCTTAACTGGAGATGCACTACCTTTTTACAATCATGTTTTAACTTTTCAAAACTGTGTCCTTTTTAATCACAGTAGATAAGTCCACCTGCTTCCAAAAGGGGTGAAAAAGAAGGCAAGAATGTAGACAGTATTTCAGCCCCTTAAGCAATACGAGCTGCCTACTGCCCTGTCTGGAACAAGCCGTGCTAGCTTGGATTCCTCTGAACATATGGGGGCAAGCTTCCACCTGTCTGAGAAACTAATAAAAAGCAGTGGAATACGCTGCCTTGGAGTGAGGTGGAGTCTCGTTCGTTTGGAGGTTTTTAAACAGATGGATGGCCATCTGTCCGGAATGCTTTGATTGTTTATTCCTGCATGGCAGGAGGTTGGACTAGATGGCCCTCGTGGTCTCTTCCAACTCTACGATTCTAGTGCCTCCTGTAAGCAAAGCTAAGGACTTCAATACTGAAGTGCAAGAGACTGGGAGAGGGGTTGAGCTAATCAGTCTGAGTCTTGCCTTCTTTTTTTATTACTAAGCTTAGGGGAAGAAATGCTTTCTAAATAATCATGCTGCACAACTGGCCTTTATATACACCCTTTTGTGTTGCCACAAATATCTCCAATATCACCTATATCTCCAAACAGATTGCGCTTTGCTTTTCATGGAACAGCCCTCCAGTACTCTACCCTCAAGTAACTGAGACAGGCCTGGAGAGTTCCAAAAGGGGATTGCATTTTGTATTTTGTTTTGCACTGCTGCAGTACAAAGAACAGTTTGCTCCATCTCTTCTCTCTTCCTTTCTAATGAAAGATGGTGAGAATGGGTGGGCAGGTGGGGAGCAGGACAGGCTGGATATGGCTATAAAAAGTTAAAAGCAGATCCTGCAATAGGGATGGATAACCTGCAGCTCTCCAGATGTTGTTGAACTACAACTCCCATTGTTCTTGGTCACTAACCACACTGGCTAGTTTTAGTAGAGTTGGGAGTCCCAAGGGCATTCCCAGCCCTGTCCTACAGGCTCTTATATGACAGGAGAGAGGAGCTTCTGAGCTCTAAACCAAACCCAAATCATTCCCATCAGGCTTCTTGCAAGTTTCAATGCCCTCTACACTTCATGCTACCACTACTTTTATTTTACTTTTATTTATCAACATGTTTCTCCCTCTAACTGGTTCCCCATCTAGAGATCTCAGGGTAGAGTTCACACAGTAAACAACTTAATCCATTAGAAAGCAACTAAAAACAGTCCAACTGATAGCCTTATCCTCCAATAATTTTGTCTACACTCCCTTCAAGTCAGCAGCCACTGCCACATTTTGTGGCAAAAAATTGCTAACATGAATTCAGTGCTGTATAAAAAAAATCCTCTTTCTTTGTTCTGTCATTAATCTCCTGCTAATTAGTTTCATCAGATGACCCTTTAAGTGTTATGAGAAAAGAAAAGCTACTCTCTATCTCCATTCCCTTCAGATCATACACATTTTAAAAAGTCATGACCATTTCTATCCCTTTGTTGTGTTTTTCATAAACAGAATAGCCCCAAATGTTACTGACCTTCAAGTTGCTCCATCAACTGATAATTTAGCTTCTCTTTAACTTTTCAAATCTACAATTTGCTTTGCAAGTTGTAGTAGCCAGCACTGCACGCAGCGTTCCAAGTGTTATTGTGCAGAAGATTTATATAAAGACATTATTATATTGGCAAATCTATTTTCAACCCATTTCTCAATGATCCCTGATGTGGACTTTGCTGCCCCCCTCCACTCTGCCAATAGCTGTTACATACTCGCCTGATGTTCTGAACTGGTCTACTCATCACAAACTCCAAGTTCTCTTTCTTGAGTACTCATCAGTAGACATGTGATGTTAGGATTATTTTCCTAGATCCCTTCCCCAGAATAATGTTAGTGTGTAAGTAGTTCAACATGAAACTCCATGTAATATAAATTTTCAAGGCAAGACACTATGGATCTGTAAACTGGTGAAGGTGTAGAACAGGAGTATCCACAGGTAAAGATAAATAGCACTTTCTAGTACTATTTCTAGTGCTATTAGCTAACACACATTGGAAACTGCTTAATGCAGTGTAGATGTGTAAATAGCTATTGCTTAAAACAATTTGTAAGCCACTCTGATAGCCTTGTGGCTGAAGAGTGGGGTATAAATAAATAAATAAATATAGTGATTCTTTCCTCCTTCAATCGATATAAAGGATACCATTTTATCTTGCAGCCTTAGCAAAAGTCACCAGAATGGCTCATTACCTGGCTGGATATAAAGCTTTCTTGTCCTTGAAAAGTTCACTAGCTTCCAGTTTTTCTTCATAGACAAGCTTCTTCTGGTCTGTAAACTGGTCTCTGTATTTTTTACACTATAAAAAGTATAGCAGATGAATCATAAAACAATTATTTGAAACTGCATTCAGAAAAATCTGTTATGGCTCGCTTTCCTTTAGTACTCAAGGTATACTTCCTAATCACTGCTGGATTGAAGCACATGTACAATTATAAACACAGGGATACAGTAATCATCAGCAGCATAAGTAGCTCATTTTGTACCTGCTCTCTCAATTTCCCTCTGAATATATGTTTATCACAGAAGAGACTAGGAATCATGGTGTAAACGTTACGGGCCATGGTGTAAACGTTATGGGCCCATCTGACAGCCACCTGCTCCTTAAGTGATTGCAATGGACAGCACTCACTCACTAGACAGAGAGATAAGCAACAAGTGTATAACTGCCTTATTGGCTGTTTTAAAACCAATTGCTACCATGCAACCTTGTATATATTGTTCAAGTAAATTCAGCAACTGGGAAAAGTATACCTTAGTGGGAAAATAAGAGAATTTAATCAAATAATTGGCTAAAACTTGAATAGTTGTACTGATCAATTTGATTCAACTGCTTTCAATACCCTTCTCTGGCTTTTCTTTGCAAACGAAGATTCAGGAAGGACTCATCCCGCGCTTTTTGCAAGCGCGCTGATGACTAAAAAGGCCAATCTGAGATAAACAAGTCCGGTTGCAAAAAGCACAGCAGAAGGTCTCGTTGGGTGATGTCTCCAGGTTGTGATTCTTTCTGCGTTGTTGTTTCTCTTCAAGACTTGTTCGGCGTGAGTTCTCAAATAAGGCTGCAGCATTGTGGATAGTGCGCCTCCATGCCTCCCTATGTGAGGCCAGGGCAGACCATTGTTGGTGATCAATTTGGCCGAGCCTGAGATGTTGTTTCAGGGAGTCCTTGTATCGCTTTTTTTGGAGTGCCCCTCTTATGCTGACCCATGGCGAGTTCACCGTAGAGTATTATTTTTGGGAGGTGATGGTCCTCCATCCTAGAAACGTGCCCTGCCCAGCGCAGCTTTGTTCTCAATATCATGTCCTCAATGCTGGTGATCCCTGCTTGCTCAAGGACAGCAACATTCGTCACATAGTCAGTCCAGTGTATATTTAGGATTGTGCATATACAGCGCTGATGAAAGCGTTTGAGGAGTCGTAAGTGTTGGCGATAGGTTACCCATGTTTCAGACCCATAAAGGAGAATAGACAGTACAATGGCTCTTTACACACTGATTTTTTGTGCTTTGCCTCAGATGTTTATTACTCCAGACTCTTTTGTAAAGTCTTCCAAATGCGCTATATGCCTTTGCTAATCTGTGATCGATCTCTTTGTCAATCTTGGCATCTGAGGAGATGATGCTTCCCAGGTAGGTGAACTGCTGAATGGACTTAAGCACAGATTTGCCAATGGCAATGTGGGGATGGTGGTGTTCGTCCTGTGGTGCAGGCTGGTAAAGAACTTCCGTTTTTTTCAGGTTGACTTCCAGCCCAAACAGCTCTGCAGCTGTTACGAAGCAGGATGTTAGGTGCTGCAGACCTGCTTCTGTGTGGGCAACAAGGGCAGCAGCATCAGAGAAGAGCAGCTCACGGACTATGTATAATGGGGGTATTTCTCGGATAGTGTGTGCATATGTGTGTGTGTGTGTGAGAGAGAGAGAGAGAGAGAGATTCTAACTTCAACCAGTTTGCCCAGAGAGTTCCAAATAATACAATGACCAGTGGTGGGCAAATGTGGTCCACAGATCACAGGCAGTCCCTGAAGCCCCCCAACAATTCCCCCAGACCTTCCAACCCTCTCCAGTTTCTTAAAATAAAATTGATACAATTTGCAGATGCTTTTGGACTGAATATTGTGCAAAAACCCCCCCACTATGGCTCATGCCCAGTTGACACCCTGCTATAGATGACCAGGGTTCAAATCCCCACTCAGCCATGGAAACCCATTGTGTGGCCTTGGACAAGTCCCACATTTTCAGCTTTAGAGAAAGGTAATGGCAAGCCCCCTCTGAACAAATTTTGCCAAGAAAACCCCATGACAGCTTTGCCTTAGGGTTGCCATAAGTTGCCTGATCCTGCTTGATTTCTTATATTATTCTGATAGTTAAGCTTCTTATACCTAGAATTTGGGGGATACTTTGACTCACAGCTTGATGATAATCCAGGGACAAACTATCTAGATCAGAGTGGGCACACTCTGGAGCTTAGAGGGCCACATCACCTAATTTTCATCCTCTCTGGAGCTCTGGAGGGCTTCTCTGGGTCATCTGAACTGCCATTTTGATCAACTGGAAGTGATGATGCATGGGCTTTTGGGCCATGTTGAGATTTTCATTTTGGCTATTCTGGTGAGAGGGATTCTCAGAAATAGCATTCTAAAGTGTCCTGAAGCTATTTTCAGTGTCTGAGGGGTCAAAAATGGGAGAAGGACAGAAAAATTTGGGTGGTGGTGGTGATGGATCAGTGGCAGCCCCAAAAGCTATGCTGGAGAACCCTGCAGGCTTGTGGGTCACACATTTCCCATCCTGACTTAGATAAAATTATCAATTTTTCCCATGGCAATGGCTATGTTGAATAAAGTTAAATCTGCACTTAATAGATATATATATAAACAGACAATAAGATTAACTCTTGTATGATATTGTTACCCTCCACAAGTGGAATATCCTCTTCAGTTCCTTATGAGTTGAATCCAAAAAGAGATAAGGCCTTGCTGGCCAGTTTTTATCTACTGGTGATAAGGAAGGCATCTTATTCTTCATTTCCAAAAAATACTTTTGTATCTACATTTAAAAAAAAGAAAAAAAGGTCTTTGGTTATATCAGTCTTTAACACTGGACATATTAAGTCTGCTTAAAACACATGACCATACTTGCTATTCACAACATCCTGTTTCATTTTAATCTAAAAGCTACAACACTTCTAGTTTGATGATCAAAAAAATCATCATGGATTTTTACTGAGCCAATAAAAGCATTTGTAGGGAGCTGTAAACTTGTACGTATAGGCATTCAACCTCATTTTGCTTCCCCCTTTGTGATAAACAAGCCCGGAAGGGGGTCAATTTTGTATGCTGTCCAAATCTAGATTATTGTTAACTTTGTCTAAACAAGGCAATTTTTATAAGCAAAAACCAAACCCTGATTTTAAAGCTGGTTTACATGCTGACTTGTGTGGGTACTCATAACCATATTACTCAGATGTAACAGAAATTCATCCCTCTTTGGCTTGTTTACCTGTTACACATCCCTCTTTGGCTTGTTTACCTTTATGTGCCCACATAAAGGTAGTAATATTCCAACAGCCCTCAGAATGTATTCCCATAGCCCTGAAAAAAAAAAATCCACCCCAAACTATCTTCTGCATTTACAATTTAAGATGCCCATGGTCCATGTATAGCTATACACCCCAAGCTGTTTTTGCTACTCACAGATCCCACACAATCTTCACTGACACATGTACAAAAATTCCGGCTAAATGTGCATTTTCTCTCAAAAACTGCCTCCCCTGCCTGGGCTGTCAGAAGTTGCCTACCCCTGGCCTAGAAGACATAATTAATTTCTTAGCACTAGGCATTTCTCTTTGCTTCCTTTGCAGATTAATAGGCATGGTCACATGTGAGTCAATTTATGGAGTAATTTGTGGAAATTTGGAAGCTTCTGTCAAAGCCACTGAACCCTTATAACTGCCCCTACAAATATACAGGATAGATAGGTAGAGAAAATTAGAGGTAGAGTCTAAATCTGAAAGTCAAGATCATTGCAATTCCAAATACATATAAGAGGCACCATGTATGTTGTCTGTCTGCAGCACAGGTAATTCAAATAATAAAGGAGAATCAACATTAGTATAAAAATAGTAGAATCCATTTACATATATACTGGAATATCAGATCTTCATAGGTTAGTTTTACTATTCTTTTCTTTAAAATGGGGATCAAGTTAATGTGATTGCTGCAACAATATTTCTAAGCATATAAATACGTACAATTTTCTGAAGTATGAATTCATAAATTTTCCTTCCCGCGTTGGCTCGGAAGAATTTCCTGTACTCCCTGCGGACCTGATAAATTAAAACCTCAGAGTAAATATTCAGCTTTTATTGTTTTCTTTTCCCACAAATGTAAGCAAGGCATTGAATTGCAAACAAACAAATTTTAGTGGTGTTGTTGAAATCAGGTGTATAATCCAGGTTCTCTCTAGATACAGAAATCTAGAGCAGACACAGGCAAAGTAGAAATGCTTTTTGATTGCACAAGGAATCAACATTCTCATACCTAACTCTTCCTGTTAGGAAATCTTAGCCATACTACATCAAGCTGCAGGCAGGAACTGAATGTTCCTCCATATATATATGTTGCAGCAAATTATGCAGTTCTTTTTGTGCAGACCTGTTTTGTACCAAGGTCATTCAATGGTATTCAATGTCAGTCAGAGTTTATCACAATGAGGTTTCATCATTCATATGGTTGTCTGACATTATAGGATTTATAACACAGTGGAGAGACTCTTTTGTGCAATCCCCACCACTAATGAACTTTATTTTGAGTTAATCTGTCAAATCAATGGCATTACCCTATGGCTGTAATGAAGTGGATTTGCATCTTCAGCAGACTGACATCACTGCCTCCCACACACAAGTTGCTTACCTGTAAAGTGCCTTCCTTTGCACATCCTGCCATACCCATATGTTAGCATTTTCTAGAAAGCAATTACTATTAGACTTCAGAAGGAATCCCTACTTAGCCCACCACTATGTTTTTCCACCTCATCACTTTTAACCCTGCTGTATCATTTATTCTCACATTATCAACCTGCTATTGCAGAGGTCGACTGGACCCCTTGAATGTTTTAGCTGTGATTTACAAATGTGATTAATTCACCTCAGTTTAACATTAAAAATGAGACTTCATTGGTTATAGCATTCCAAAAATCTACTGTAACACTGGAGTACACTGGCCCCCCTCTCAACATTAACATAGTTCACACTGGTTAGACAATCCATTTAGAGCTAACAGAAAGCCCTGAAGCAGGAAAAACTGGAGCAGCAAAGTGGAAACTTAGAATACTTTGGTGAAATGCTGGACTCCACAGTATATAATGAAAGGAGGAGAGGACTTGTATTCAAGAATGTACAGGGTGGGAGGAGATACAAAAATAGAAAAAAGCTCTTGGTACAAAATTTTGCATATACAATATTTTGCATATACAGTATATTTATGAAATTATTTTTCTTACCCTACTTTGAGAAGTTTCTGGAGACAAAATGGTCTCCTATTAGATCATATATTGTAGTTACAACACCTCTTTTATCTCAGTACAGGTGAAGTACTTCAGTAAGTGAAACATACTTTAAAAAAAAAACTGAGAAGAGGGGAGATGAAACACCACTTAAGAACTCCATTACATGTTAAGACACAGCAAAGAGTATGAAGTTGGTTCAGGTTTGGTAAAACAAAGCTTTACAAACATTTGAAACAAATGCTGGGGCTCACTGTGACTTCAGAGCTGAATTACAGATCACTTAAAAAAAAAACCTTTTCAAATGTTCACTGAAAACATATTGGCAGGGTCAGAGAAAAAAATATTCCTTTCCCCTCAGAATAATACAGTATCTCAAGGTATAGAAATTCCATTGCCAAAAATATATTTGAAGAGGAACCTTGGGTGGGCACGAAGGCACTCTGTCATAAAATAAATGGCTGCATTACTTGATGAGACAAAAGAACACTTGTTAAAATGGAATTATTTGAAGTGCTGCATTGCTTTCCAGAGAACTTTGAATTATGCTATAGCTGGAGACCAAGCCTGTTAAGTGAGATTTTGTTTGGATACTTTAAAGTTTTCCATTACAAAGAGTGCAAACAATGCCTCAGCTCCCTTTCAGGGAATTTTTAGAAGGGCTCTTTAAAAGAGGGATGCCGAAGTCTCAGTTATTGTTTCTAACCTTTAGTATGATAAAGACATAATACATTTATAATTATAGTTTTGTTATGAGATATATGGTGAATTAAGCTCATTGTGTGAAACTGTACAAATTAGTTGTTATTGCTGCCTTAAGCATTAAATACTGAGTTTTTGTGAATTAACTACTCACGAGGAAGCAGTGTATGTTGACGACTATAGCTATTTTGGTTGTGTAAAATATTATATACTTTGGGTATAGCAAATTGTATATTAGCACAAGAAATGCTAAATTGTAATTGTAATAAATTAATGGTTTCTGTAAAAATTATAAAATTATATGTAATTGTTAACTCTCAGTATTGCATTAACTTTTCAAATAGACACCTGCCATTTAGTTTGTTGGAGGCCAGCCCTAATTATGACACTTGTCCCCATCTCCTAATGTACATTTGCCCCTAGTAGGGCTCTTCTATTGGAAGCCCACCTTGCTGGGTGAGTGGGGGCAGATTTATGGGGGAGGATAAAGTACCCCCCATTTTAAACATGTTCAGAGAAGACCCACTTTGAAGACATGAATGCCTCTATCACATATGATTTGGGATTTGTCCTCAAAGAACAGGTATAGAAAAACTGACCATCTGAATTTATATCATAGCACAAATGCCCAAACATGAAAGGGTAAACATTTACAACAGGCCTCAACTTTTAAAGGGACACCTTAATTCTGGCATACATTAGTCTAAAACAGATTTACCTAAAACTCATGACTTGATTTAATCAGGGGACAGTCAAACAGGTTCATTAATTACATCAAGATGGGAGGGAAAGAGTAGCTGCATTAAGTTTAAAGGAACCTCATGTATCTGACTGAAACCTGGTACTATTTTACCCATGCTTGTGGCCTCTGGGAGGTTCACAGACAGGCTGTGCTCATCCAAAAATACAATTTCTGTGAAATGTTATCTCCACTTGGAAATGTATATGTGCAACTGCTATGATTTGTGTGAGCATGGCCAACTGAGATGTTTTGCCCTAATCACAGAAACTGAAGTGGCAACATATATAGCTCGTGGCACGGAAGCATCATTTCACGCAAGTGGTGCCTTCAAAGTGAGGGCAAACCCACTTGCGACTTAGGGCTAGTCTACACTTGGGGCAAAAGTCTGAATGGACTCCTGTACCTCCTGTCCCACACTTGCTCCAAAACTATACTGCAGGATTTATTCTCTGCAGGGACTTTGGGCATGTTGTCTTCAGTACCTAGGTTGTCCCTGCAAGGCTTTGCCTGCTGCAAGCCAGGTCAGATTCCTGGCAGGTGCAACATTTTAAGCTATGTGTTTAAGCTCTGGAGGCAAGTTCCCTGGTGAAGGGAGGTTTTCCCCTTCCCTCCCCACCTGCTCTTGCCCCAGCACCTCCTGTTTACCTCATCAATCAAAAGGATGGGCAAGAAGGTGGAGAGGAGGCAGAGCACTGCAGAGGGAAGAGGAGAGGAAAAACCTCTCCCTTCGGCAGGGAATTTGCCTCCAGAGCTTAAACACACAGTTTAAAATGTTGTGCCTGCCAGGATCTGACCTGGTTTGTGGGTGTGGTGGTGGGAGCGGGCAAAACTCCAGAAAAAAAAAAAACAGAAGCAAAAAACCAACCCCACATCAAGGTAAAATGCCCTGAATCTGGGGCAGATAGGGCCATGGGTTGTGTGGCCTTATTACCCCGATTTGGGGGAAAGGATGCACATTGTGTGGCTTTATTTCAGCAGATTTGGGGGAATGTGGAGTTTAAAGTTTAAGTTTAAAGGAAGTTTAAAGGTTTTTGGTTTTTTTTAATAGTGTAGACAATGCCTTAGCTACCTGTCCCTTATGCCCCTGAAGCTCTTGCCTAGAGATAATACCCAGCAAGGATTCATCCGCAGCCGGAACACTCCTTTTTGGACTCTACATTTAGACATGCTGGGAAATAGTGTACCGACAAAGCAAAGAAATCTACATTCACAGTTCCTACTGCAGGAAGAAGAGATTAAGAAAACAAATGTGTAATTGTTCAAATTTTAATTTCTTTGATAAGTCACACTCCTGGAGAAATTAGCAATATCTTGAATTGCACGAAAGTGTGTACACATGTTTGCTCTCTCTCACACTTAAGAGCATACACTTAATTATATACAGTAGTTTTTGTTTTGTTTTTAAAAATCCATGGGGAAATAATCGCCTTAAAGATCATGCTTGCCATAGCAATCCCAGAGCCCCAAAAGTTTATTATGCGTTAGTAGATGCAATACTTTATTTAGAAATCATTTATTGACATAAGGGAGTTGTTTGAGAGAGTACCTTTAGTCCAAGCCAGTAAGCCCAAATGACTGCCACAGCATGCTTGCGCCTAGCCTCCTCCTTCAAGCGTTTCAACTCCCTTCGAGCCTAAAATGTTTAGATAGTGAATCATAGAGACAGCCCAAGGCAGACAGCACAATGACCAGGGGGAGAAAAAAAAAGAATGCTCCTACTGATAGAATAGCTGGTACAGGAAGATGGAAGAACAGAGTGCAACCTTTGGAAACCCCAGCAGGTCAGGGTGAAGTCAGGGTGAAAGCACAGCTGGCCCTCAGCACTGCTCCTCCACTGGTAAGTATAAAAGATTTAGGTGTAGCAGACATTCCACTGTACTGGCACTTGCAGTAATGGCAAGTTAAGATGGCCAAAAGCTTAGTCACTCTTAAATTTTAATGAAAAAAACTTTACGCACAGCTTTAGCTCAAAAGGAAGTTAATTGAGACCAAATATTAAAAACCAGCTGATGTATATTGTTCAACAGTGGAAGGCACCTGAAGTACATAACTGAACCAAATCAGAAACTCCACATAAGTACATGGGAATAAGGGCACATCCACTCCCCTTTCATGTTATACTGCCATTAGACCTTTGATGTCATTGCACTTTCTTCCAAAATCTTGTAAATGAGATTCTACTCGGTTGTTGCATGAATATATACATGAATACCACAACACAAAGACATGACAGCATGATATGTAAAACAAGGTGGAAGTATGTGTGTGCATGTGTTTTGTCTTATGCATTCTGTATGGACCAAGTTTCCTGTTGTTCCTTTTTGGAATTTTAGTATTAGTAGAGGACAGATGTTCACTGTGACTGAATGGCTGAATAGAAAATAGCACCAGAGGCTATAGCTATGCTCCTGCAGCATCAATATCTTGGTTCATCTTACAGAAAATTTGTCTTGGAAATTTTGCTGTCTGAAAGATCTCAGAACAATGTGCAGCCTGTTATCTTAAGTCTGTCTCTAAGGAGATTTTCACACTACACTGTTATAGTGTTACTATTCCACTTTATTTGCTATGGCTGCTTCCTGTGGAATCCTGGGATTTGCAGCTTAGGGAGGGGCATTTACAACTCTCAGCCAGGGAGTTCTTAGGCCTCACTAAACTACAAACCCCAGAATACCACAGGAGGAAGCCAGAGCAGTTAAAGTGGAACAGTAACACTATAACAGTGTAGTGTGAAAATCTCATATCTAAATGATCATACAAGGAGATGGACTTATGGTGCAGTAAAATACCCACTTACCTAGGAAGTAAGCATAACTGAACTCAATACAACTTACATTTGGGTAGATATGCCTAGTACAGTATTATGTTTTTATTTCTGAAGCAACTGCAAACTGCTCCGATCATCATTCTCTGTGTTACAGTGATAGTTTCCTTTAAAGGGCTGCAGATAATAAGTTTCTTCTCAGTGATCAGTTTTTTAAAGAATAGTTAGCTTACATCAGGAGTAGACCCTCCAGATGCTGCTATACTGCAACTCTTCTACACTTTTCCCCTTCTGTGGTTTACATTATTTGTTGTTATTGCTAATTACCATCAAACTGGCTTCCACTTACAGCAATCCTAGGAATGAGAGACCTCCAAGACATCCTGTTATTAGTAGCTCTGCTCAGGTCTTGCAAAGGCAGGGCTGAGGCTTCCTTAACTCAATCGATCCACCTGTAATGTGGTCTCCCCTTTTTCCTTTTGCCTTCTACTATGCCAAGCATTATCATCATTTCTAATGAGTCATGTCATCTTGTGATAGGTCTCAAGTATGATAGCCTCAGTATACTTACTCTGGGAGAGCAACCTTTGCCATTTTAAAGGACAGATTCAGCTTGTGCCTGTTGTATCTTACCTAACAAAACTTTGTTTTTAAAATACAAAAACTAAAACAATCTTGCTGGATGCCATGATGGGGCAGGGGGGGGGGAGTTTGATATTAAAATGACAAGAATCACTTTGAATTCCAGTGAGAGCGTGGCCATATCAATTGCCCTTCCTTTCAAATACCTCAACATCAAAAGCCAGTCTTTTCTATCTTGTGGGAAAGCTTCCAGTTATTAATTATCACACCATTCCTGTCTAAAACCTCCTTATCTTTGGCCTTACCAATTTACTTTAGCAATATCTTGGTCACTGTCACAGTTCACATCATTACTTCAAATTCTCCAGTTTAGACATGCTATCCTCTGATGCAACAGAAGTTGCACCATTTCATGATTTACTACACAGTTAAATACTATACAGGGAGATGCATAACTGCACATCTATTGCTCTGACCTTCACAGCCTGTAAAGCCAATAGTTGACACTAGGGGGTTGTCTAGATGGTGAAAATACAGTCGTCCCTCCACATTCGCGGGGGTTAGGGGCTCAAGACCCCCGGGAATGTGAAAAATCCACGAATAATACCAGGCCTCCCCTGCCCATCCATAAACCCCTCCCCCAGGTGGGGGAGCAGGAGGGTGGCCGGCCTTGCCCCAGACTTCCCGAAGGGGCTCTGGGGCTTCAAAGCCCCGGAGCCGCTTCGGCAAGGCCGGGGAGGTCAGCGGCAGGGTGGGCAGGAGGTTGGCCAGCCTCAACCTGGCCTTCACGAAGAGGCTCTGGGGCTTTGAAGCCCAGGAGCCACTTCAGCAAGGCCGGTGAGGTTGGCGGCAGGGCGAGTGGGAGGTTGGCCGGCCTTGCCTCGGCCTTCCTGAAGGGGCTCTGGGACTTTGAAGCACCGGAGCCACTTCGGGAAGGCTGGTGAGGTCGGACGGTGGTTGGCCAGCCTCACTCCAGCCTTCCTGAAGGAGCTCTGGGGCTTTGAAGCCCCGGAACTGCTTTGGCAAGGTAGGAGAGGTGGGTGGGTGGGCAGGCGGGGTGGTGGTGGCCGGCCTCGCCCTGGCCTTCCCGAAGGGGCTCTGGGGATTGAGAGCCCCATAGCTGCTTCAAGGAGGTTGGGAGGGGTGAAGGGAGCACGGTGGAGAGGCTTTTCAGTCACCCCCCCCACTCCCAAAGCTGCAACAAGGCTTGGAAAGCTCCATCACAGCTTTGGGAAGGATGGGGGGTGGCTGAAAAGCGCCTTTCCCGCAGACTCCCCGCTCTCCTGGGACTTGGCTTTCCACCCCAAACAGAGCCAAGTCCCAGGAGAGCAGGGAGTTGGGCGCATGGTTTGCTCAGCAAGCACTCCATTTAAATCAGCTCCTCTTCCTTGTGTGTGAGGGAGAGAAGCTGATTTAAATGTGGTGCTTGGTGTGCGAACTGCGAATAATCAAAACCGCGAGAATGAAAGCCACGAATGTGGAGGGGCAACTGTAGTCCTAATAGAAATAGCAGAGAATACCATTTATCCTGTGGTGATTCGCCATATTCAGAAGGATGGGGGTCAAAAACTCCCAAAACTGCAGAGGGGAAAGCCTTTGCGGCTTTTCCCGAGGTTTTTAAAATAATCCGCGGAAATGTGCATTCCCGTTTGTTTGGAAAACTGATTTGCATCACAGTGCATTCTTGGCGAGGGTGGAAGTGGAAAGCTGATTGGTCGGACATGTGTGGGGGGTGGGCCTGCCATCAACAAAGTGGCCAGAAGTGCCATTTTGGAGTTTTGTGCTATCAATTGTGCACTTTTTTTTTGCTGTGCTAAGGTGACCAAACAGCTTTTTTAAAAGAAAGGTTGCACTTATGCACCTTTGATTTACAGCTAAAAAAAAAATACTGTGAAGCAGCGACAACTTGTGGAGAATAATAACATGAGTAATTCACTCTTGGCCACCATCTTGAGTCACAGGCATGGCTGTGTGTACACTTCAAACATGGACAGCTTCGTATACTGGTGATTTTGCCAAAGGACCATGGAGACAAATGAACACTGCTGTGAATTTGCATTAATGCATAGCAATCCACATTGTATCTTCTTGTATAGACAATCCCTAGGCCTCACCACAACCAAGTATCCTTATGCCAAGTGGGATTATTCAACTTTTCTGACCCAAAATTCCCTACTTAGAGTAACAGAAGCTTTCCAAGATCCTGGGCAGGCGGAGTTCAGTGCCTTTTAAGTGGATACCTGAAATCTTCTACATGCACAGTATGAACTCTGCAACTAAGCTAGGGCCCCTACCACTACAATGCACTGACATTTAAAGCAGGCTGGTTATGTGTGCCCAGAGCAGCAAGTAGGTGGTGTTAGCAGATTCCTGAGAAAGGGCTGCTCCCCTTGGGCTACTGCAAGCCACCACTCAACATAGACTTCCACTCCATTGATGCAGAGGCTATCCAGGCAAAGTAACTGATCACAACACTGAAGAGGTGAATGCAAATGAGAGGCAAGTTAAAGAAGCAACAGACACTGCAACTCAGCAGCACGTCTGTATGTATATGTGCAGTAACTAAATGGGTCTCTTCTTTTGTTCTGCTTACTCACCAAAATAGAACCAGACTTGATTTGCCAAGGATATTTTGCTGCAACATCATTCCTAAGATCAGCTAACACTGGAATTCCTGAATTTTTTTAGGGCTGTCATTTAGACTTTCGTGTTAAATTTGTTATCTTGAAGCATCTGGACATGATGCAATACTGAACTTCTAATGGCAAAACCCCTTTCAACATTAACTTAAAATTAAAGTAGAAAGCAGACTGAATTTCTCATAGAGAAACATAGTAAAACTACAGTATTACTGTATACCCCAGAATCAATACTACAACTACACTACTGGCTTAATACAGTATCAATACAGTACTGTATTTAAATTGCAGTACAATTCTATACTATACTATCGCCTGCAACCAAGTATCTCCAGCAGGCAAAAACTGCCACAGTTCGCCATAGATGACTGTGTCTACGCCTTAGATTCCTGTTTCTATGTGAAGGTAAACTTGAAGGATTGAAGGGCCAAACTCTCCAACCATGGACTGCTATTATGCTCATAATTTTGCCTTCCCCTCATCCAAGTGGTTTTCATGGCAGAAGAAGGGCACCAACACTTAGACCTGGACTTGGGAACCTGTGGTTCTCCAGATCCTGATGATTCTTAATTCCTGGCCAAGACAACTAATGCTGCTGGAAACTTGAATCCAATAGCTTACCCAGACATGACTTAGACCTAAGGCTTACTCTCTAAATTACCTCTCAATCCAACAGTAGTTGTCAAGCCTTCCTCACATCTATAATTCTCTTGGATATGTTGCCGTTTCCAGTGTGCTAATTGGCTGCTTAGGGACCTGACCAACCAATCACAGGTCTGTTGGGCAGCCAATCAGCACACTGGGGGCAGGACCATGTAGATTCCAAACATGGCCGCTGGAGAGGGAGAGGGAGAGGGAGTACCATGGGGATGGATGTGGTGTGTGCTAGAATGCAGGGGGTGGGGGCCAAGGGGCAGAACAAACAGAGGAGGAGTGGCAGGGGGCAAAACAAATGGAGAGGGGTAGCAGGGGGCAAAACAAACGGAGGGGGTGGCAAGGGGCAGAATAAACAGAGGGGGAGTGGCAGGGGGCAGAAGAAGCAGAGGGGGTGGCAAGGGGCAGAAGAAGTAGAGAGGGTGGCAAGGGGCAGAAAGAGCAGAGGGGGGCAGAACAAGCGGAGGGGGATGGCAAGGGGCAGAACAAACAGAGGGGGGTGGCAGGGGGCAGAGTTTTTTAATGGCATATGGTACGCTGTGTCCAGCTAGTTCTGTCAAAAGCCTTCCAACCATACCAGCACTGCCCCAAGTTGCCAAGTCTGCCCTCACCCCAGCCCTGAGTATCCAATTTGCAGGCTTGCAACTGCCCATAAACTACACGTCCCCATCCCATGTGCCACTGTTTTCTTCCCAGTAGCTGAGTGACTCATCTCACCCCCACCCCAAAATCTACATGTTACCTTCACTCAGACTCTATACTGCCCTTGCAAATGTTGGTATATTTTCCAATTACACATTTTTTACATTCCTTTGCAAGAATTACCAGAGTGGTAGCTGTAACAGGAAGTCGCAGCAGAAACAACAAAGAATCTTGTGGCACCTTAAAGACGATCAAGTTTGATTTGGCATAAGTTTTTGTGGACTGCAGCACACTTCATCAGGGGCAAGATGCATCTGATAGATTGGATTTATGCTCAGGATGGTTATGCCAGATAAAATGTGTTACTGTTTAATGTGCCCCAAAATGCTTCATTCCTTGGCACGTGAGTTAGTTTATTTGGGGAGAACCTAATCCTGCAACATGTAGTAGCAGCCACAAATAGGCTTGCCTCTTGCAGTTGTTAAGTTGTACCTAGGAGTAAATCTGCTTAAACTTAATAAAACCTTTGTCTAAATAGACGGTGCACTGGCTTGCCTAACAAGGACATTATTTTCTAATCCTGAAAGATGTTTCAGGATTTCAAATAGTGAGATGAAATGCACCACACTTAAAAGACTTCTGTGACTTATGCCTGGATGGCCATAGATTATCCATATTTAAAAGAAATTAGGAAATTTGGTCATAACATGGTGCTGGGATGAAAAATAACTGTCAAAAACAGGAAATTAGAACTTAGATTTAGAACTAATGTGCACTGTTGTGAATGTTTGTTTCTTTCCCCCATCAAATAGCCTTAGTGTGGGAATCTGTAAAATGTATTACAGCATGTGCATGCTACAGAGATGTTTTGCTTTGAGACATGCAAACTTAATTAAATACATTTCACAGCACTGACTCCAATTATTTTCAATCTAAACGCCTAATGACTTGTTAAAAAGCAATTAGTGCTATAAAGCTGGGCATGTCTAGATTTTATTTTCTAGTAAGGGATTTTTTTTTTCAGGTTAAGTGTGGCAAAAATGAAATGGATGGTTATTAGCAATCACATGCTCAGGTTTAGTAAGCTAGTAAATATGGTTAATTCTTGCTTTCTTTTCTAATGATGTTGGATGAGGAAGTGGAGGCATATGACACTTGCAGGTAGTACCTTAAATCCAAGCCAGTAAGACCAAATAACAGCAATAGCAAGTTTATTCCTAGCCTCCTCCTTCAGCCGCCTCAGTTCCCTTCGCGCCTGTGGTGCATTTAAAAATGAATTACAGAAAATTCAGAGAGAAAAAAGGTTGTTTCAATTTCCCAATGGATAAAGAGAGAGAAAGAAAAGAAAAGAAACCAAGTCATTTCATATAATATAAATGGAAGTGTGTGGTACCTAGACTGAAACGAGTTAAGAGAACAGCTGCAAAAAAGAGAGAAATGCTAGTGAAATACACTAAGCAGCTGAGCACACTTCTCTAGACTACTTAGACCAGCTTTGTACTATGCAGTAGCCTTCAGCAAATGGAAGACTGTTTGTATTTTCCTACCTGAGCACCATGCCAATATGCTGCAATAGTTGTCACAGCTTCCTCACAGCGCTTTTGGTGCTTGAGTTCACGCAGAAGTTTTCGGGCCTGTAAAAAAACCACACACACACCCAATACCAGAGTTAACGCTTAAAAATATATACACCTATAAAAAAAGGCATGGCATGATTGGGTCCCTCTCTCTACCCTCCCATCTCACTCCTCATAGGAAGAGATAATACATCTCAATTCTTTAATTTAAATCTGATGTCATGCAGTTCTGCATACAGGTTTTAACATATAATAAAAAGCAGGTATTACAATAACTAATGGAAAATAGCATTTGTTGCTTAAGAGCTGTTATTGTTATATGAGAAGGGAGAGACCCGCAAACCACCTTTCTGAGACTCATTTAATTCCACTGTTGATGAGGATTTTAAATTAATAAAACCATTCATGTTTTTAGAATAATCAGTAGATGTGTATAGTAATTCAGATTCTAATGCAGGGGTAGAGAACATTTGGTTCTACAGATGTTTTGGACCAAAAGCCCTAGCCAGTATGGCGAGTGCTAATGAATTATAAGAGCTATTGTTCAAACTATCTGTGTTAAAATAAACACAAAATGCAAAGAAGGGAAATACACACAGATTTTTAGCATAATAATTCAAACCATTCCACTATACCACATTTTACTTAACTAGTTTTCCTGTTTAGATTTTGGGGGCAGGGGCGCAGTACTATACATTGGTTGAGTTATCCTAGTTATTAATAGACCTTTAAAGATGGGACTAGATTTTTCATGGCCCAGCAACAACTCTATCAATCAATTACACCATGTTTTTAAAAATACAGCAGCGCCCCTGCATCCGCTGATTTGCCATCCGCTGATTCAATTATCAGCGGATGGCGATGGCAGG
This sequence comes from Gambelia wislizenii, assembly GCA_030847615.1. Lineage (NCBI taxonomy): Eukaryota > Metazoa > Chordata > Lepidosauria > Squamata > Crotaphytidae > Gambelia > Gambelia wislizenii. The sequence continues at coordinate 264,734,951 of JAUMIR010000001.1, forward strand.
GGGGAGAGAGGGAAGAGGTGAGCTCTCCTCCTTTCTCCCTTCTGGGGAGGGGGAGAAGGGTCCGGCGGGAGCAGCAGAGCTGGTGGGGGTGGGTTCCCCCAGGAGAGTTCCAGTGATGTTGTGGAGCTGGCAGCAGGTGGGCGAGTGAGGAGGTGAGCTTGCCTTTCTCCCTTCTCCGTGGGGGGGGGGGGAGGGTCCGGTGGCACAGCAGAGCTGGCGAGGGGTGGGCAGGGAAGGGAGGGAGGAGGAAGCACACTTCCTTTCTCCCTCCATGGGGAGGGGGGGGTCAGGTGGCAGCGGCGAGGGCATTCGCTATTATCTGTCGATTTCACTATCTGCAGTAGGGCCTGGAACCAATCCCCCGTGGATAGGGGGTTCCTACTGTACATTTTTCCAGTGAGCAGGAGTCAGATTTACAGGTAAGAACTGGTGAATGGAGGAATGCTTCATTCTTCTTCTACCCACTGTTTTTGTCCAGAAACTCGGGAGTCCCAATACATGGTTTCAAGCAACAGTATGGAACCTGGAGGGCTGGGAGAGTTAGTAGGAGGGGAATGGACTGAGGACTCTCATTCATGCCTCTCTCTTATCCCCTGCTAACCACCCCCTTCTAACTCTACTTGGCCATAGTGAAACAGCAGCTGGGGTTTGGAAAGTATATCTGGCCATGTACAGTGCAGTTCTGACCTAAGAAGCTGCAAATACTTGTTAAGTGTCAACATGGCCTAAAAAGGAAAAGAAATGATTCGAAGGATACAATAACAAATAGAAAGATTTACACCCTCAGTGCTACTAGTTCTTTGAAAGTAATAGCAGAAGCGTCCTTTATGTCTACATAACATCTTCAGGTCAGTGTTAAGGTGTAGTCTGTTTGCATTCCCACTCAAGTGATTACCCTACCACCACCACCAAGCAAAAAATTAAAGCCTAGATTCCCACAGAGAAGGACCTTAATCCCCAGCTTTAGCTACCATTATATACTTCCATTAAACAGCTGTGCAGAATTCATACAGGCCAAGGGAATAAAGTAACTAACTCACCTTCCATCCTCTGATGTAAGATTGTACTATGATAGCAGAACTCTTGGTCTGCTGGTACTTCTTTTGTTGCTACATTAAAAATTAAAGACATTTAAAAGGTGATTCAGGATTTTAAAAAACTGGAACACTAAACACATTACTGAGTACTGGGTCAAAAGGATCACTGAGTTAAGTGTTATCCTAAAACTCTGTTCAAGGGCTGTGAAGCTGTTTCTGTAGTATTTCCAGCTCAATTCAAAGTGTTCTTTTTGATCATTAAGCGATACACAGAGAAACATTCCTTAGCTTACAGCTATGAAATTCCCTTACTCCAGCAGACTAACCCATGCCTGAATTTAATTATCTACCAAGAAATTTTAGTTATATAAGGGATGTATGGTTTTGACTTCATGGCACTCTTTAAAGATCCTCCTGGGTATTTTGTTTAATAATGTGTATTGTTGTTCATAATATACTGTCAACTCTACTGAACACTTAAGAAGAGGCAGGAAAAGAGCCTAAACAAACAAAATCCTTTCTTACAGCATATCTTCTGTACCAGGCAGCAATCACAATTTGGCTCTTTTTCATGAGAAGGAAATGTGTGCGGCACTTCCAGCCTCTGTAGATTTTCTGAATTAATGTAGCCAAGTCCTCAAGGCGCTGTTTCCTTAGGTCTTCCAATTTGAAGAGCTATACAGTGGAGGAAGGGAGGCAAATTAATGTAAATTTTAAAATTACCATATTAGTGCCTTCCTCAATACTGTGGGGTTAATAATAATAATAATAATAATATTTATTTATACCCCGCCCCTCTGCTAAAAACAATCAGGGCAGCTTCCAACAATTAAAACATTATAATAATGACTAAAAACACCACCCACCCGCACCCTCCCCCATAAAGACATTAAACACTATAAAATTAAAACCATCTAACTAAAAACACATTAAAAACAAATATATACATAATTTAAAAAAAGCCAGGAGACGCAGCTCCTGAGGCCGGGATCTAATCAGGAAAGGCCTGCTGAAAGAGATCCATCTTTAGTGCTTTTTTAAAGCTACTCAAGCTCGTCAGCTGACGGATCTCATTCGGCAGGCCATTCCATAAATTGGGGGCGATTACCAAAAAGGTAATCACTGAAGCCTAGATATGGTCAACTTCAAATTCTCTAACTCAGCTATGAAGCTCAGCAGATAGTTTTGGAAATGACCCTTCACAATTAAATTACTTTAGACTTTATTTATATATGCAGCAGAATGAGTTGGTAGAGGTCAGAAGTGGGCCATACCATTTTGGACTAAAGGTGGAGGGGTGAATGTCACATTTTTAATGCTTCCATGAAGAAAAATCCATCACAGTAGAAAAACCAGTGCAGCAGAGAGCAGGCTGGACTGGAATCAACATGCTAGATTTTGTCTATTTGCTGTCCACAGGAACTTTTACATGGGAAAGCATGCTCCACCTGCAATCCAAACTGGTCTAGTCCATTTCTGCCACCTCAGGCAGAGCAAGCCTAAGAGCCTAGAGTCCTTCTCAACCTTTTTACCCTGGTGGAACCCTTGAAACAGTTTTCCGGTCTCAGGAAACCCCTGCCTAAAAATTATTATATCTACAGCTCAAAAAAAAAGTTTAATTTTTTTCTATCTCAATATCTCGCAGAACCTCTAGTAAACTCTTATGGAACCCTAGGGTTCCAGAGAACGCTGGTTGAGAAACCCTGGCCTAGACCATCAGGAGGAAGGACAGAATGTAGCTTTAATGTACATTAAGAAATTTATTTTCTTGTCCACAGTTCAGGTCCACACAACTAATGTACTGAGGAATGTGTGCTAAATGTGTGTCACTGTGACCAAAGAAAATGTTTTTCCTTTAACTACTGTATTCTCTTGTTCTTCTCCACATCTAATAAAACTTGACCATCTCCCCCATTACTAAGCAGCCTGAACTTTCCTTTAGGTCAGAATAAAACTCTACAATCTTACAAAAACAAAAACAAAGAAGAGGATAGATTGTTACTGAAGCTGTTTTTTGTCTCAATTGGGAAACATTAGTTGACATACTGTTCTTGGATTGCGGATGAATATTTTCGATCTACCCATGGAAAATTCTTCTTCAGGGATTTCTAACTCACCAAACAGTACTTCTACACCAGCTCTACAAAAAGAAACAAAAATGCAAGCTATTACACACACCATAAAACCAGCATTTCTTTACATATGCTTCATTTACCATAAGCATATTATTCAGGGAGAAAGATAACATTATCACAAATGTGTCTTTACAAGAACAAAAAAGCCAATAACTGTCACCTATTCAGTTTACAAAGTCTGACACTCCTAATGTGAAAATGATAAGCAAATTAACAGGAGTCTATCAAGTGATACAGAGTTAAGATAATTCCATCCAGATTGTGAAACTGTCCAAGCAGTGAAAGTATATTCTATGTTTTAATTAGGGATGCTTGAGGAATTCAGCATTTGTGAATTCCTATTTGTAATATCATTACAAGCCTGTACATCTCATACTAATGTGCCGATCAGAGTTGAGAACAGAACTGAGATCAGAACTGAGGAACCTTTGTAGCAGAGCATGCAAAATTATAGCTTTTCCTCAGGAACAATGATGCCATAGTCAAGTCTCCATAAGCATGTGGTCCAGGAAGGGCAAAAAGGCTGGGGTATAGCAATGGTCTATGCACAGGTCAGTTGTTAAAACTAGGTCTCCCTGGGCCAACATAAGTGTAACATTGCCAATTGCTTAACTGTGGGTTAAGTGATGTGGCTTGGGATAATGCAACTCTTCTCTTTCTCTGATGAAAAATAAATTACTTCTCTTCCACACTTAACCAAGGTTGAAGGGCTGTGGCAGCAGCCATCACAGTGCTAGCAACATTTATACTTAACTTAGTATCTGAAATCATGATTTAAAGTTGGAAAGAGCATGTAATCCCATAGCCTAGTCTCAATTACTTAATTCATTAATCGGTATTCAATCCTTCTAATAACTCTGATTTTAGCCATATTGCAGAAAGGCATTCAAAGTAATGGGTTTTTTTTAACCTTGTATGTTTTAAATGCACATTTAAGACTATGTTCTTTTAACCAAACTGAAGTTTAAATGTTTTTCAACTTTTGTAATAGCACATTTTTACTGAAAATTTTATTCTACATTTTGTAAGTCACATTGGGTCCCTTGGTGGGAAAAAGGTGAGAGTATGAATTGAATAAACAAACACATACATTCTTACCTGGCAGGGCCTCTCCAGTGTGGCCACGTCTGTTTACAAAGCATTTTATATCTTTCTAGACATGGCTCATAAAGTTGCCTGAATGCATATCCTGCCCTTCTGACACGGACATTTTCTAGCAGACCCAAATAACGAACCTGATGACAAACTAGAGCTTCATTGAAAATGTGAGCTGCTTTTTTATCATTTGGCTTAATGCATCTGCAAATAAAAGAACATTTGTTTACATACCTATACAACCATATCTGTTAGTCATGTTATGTTAGTCAAGTGTCTACTCAGTTTTAAAGCAATATTTTACAAAACAGGAAAATAAAGAGTGTAATGGTTGGGATCCAGACTTTGCCTCTGCTGGTGGCAGGAGTATCCCCTGATGAGAAGGGAGTGGGAAGAAGGTGACTTGTTCAAATTAATAGTTAAAATTTCTATTTATAATAAGTTATGCATTTATTTATTTAATGAGGTGATCTACAATGGTTAAATGCATTTAAAACAATGCACTGGTTTTAAAAACCAAGTATGAATATTCCTTAAAATAAGTTAAATATGTGACAGTTGATTAAATTCTTCTTAGCACATTTCAGAATCTTTGGAATTAATACATATACTACTATCATTACTAACATTCCCTTGTTTAGCAATAATTCCTCCTCACACTGCTTCTGTATACTTAGATCCATAATTGTATATTTTTTCAGGTGGTTATATACGATGCCCCATTTATATGCATAGCAGATAGAGGATGTCCAGGCAAGTAAAATAAAATCACCTATGAGGCAATGAAAAGCACTATGTTAATTTATATCACCATGGCCCATATCTTTAAAAACACTAATGTCAGCTAGATTTTTTTCCCTATGTAGCACTCTGACTTTCCTTTGATGTGATGTAAAGACAAGCTGTAAACTCATCTTGCAGCTCTCTGCTGGGCAGTACAAATTACAAGTACAGTTGCCCCTCCACATTCGCGAACTTGACATTCGCGGTTTTGGTTATTCGCGGTTTTGGGAGGGCCCCCCCGGCACCCCCAAAACCGCGACACGGGGCCTCCAGAGGCCCCGTGAAAGACCTAGAGGGAGAGGGGAGGCCTCCACGGGGCCCCCGGAGGCGCTCCGGAGGCCCCATGAAGGCCTGGGGAGGGGGTGGGGAGGCCTTCACGGGACCCCCGGAGGCCCTCCGGAGGCCCCGCGAAGGCCTGGGGAGGGGTGGAGAGGCCTTCGCGGGACCCCCGGAGGCCCTCCGGAGGCCCCGCGAAGGTCTGGGGAGGGGTGGAGAGGCCTTCGCGGGACCCCCGGAGGCCCTCCGGAGGCCCCGCGAAGGTCTGGGGAGGGGTGGAGAGGCCTTCGCGGGACCCCCGGAGGCCCTCCGGAGGCCCCGCGAAGGTCTGGGGAGGGGTGGAGAGGCCTTCGCGGGACCCCCGGAGGCCCTCCGGAGGCCCCGCGAAGGCCTGGGGAGGGAGGGAGGGAGGAAGGCCTGGGGAGGGAGGGGGAGGGGAGTCGTTATTCGCGGATTTTTCACATTCGCGGGGGTCCGCGGAACGGAACCCCCGCGAATGTGAAGGGACGACTGTATACAAAATGGTATGTGTAGACAGAGAGTTGGAGGAAGGGTGAGAGGCTTCCAAATGGAACTATAAACCTATTGAAAAAACTGAGTCAAGCAGCTTCTTAGAATTCTATGGGACCCTTCCTTCTATACACCCCATATTGGCTAAGAGAGCTGAAAGCTGGCAGGTATCTGTAGATAGGCTTGCCGCCCCCCCAGCCAAGCCATGCGGCGAGCCTGGAAGCTCGGGCCGAGAGCGCCCCCCCCAACCAAGCCATGTGGAGAGCCTGAGAACTCAGATTGAAAGCAGCCCACCACCATCCAACCCAAACTCGACTGCAATCTGGCCACACAGCCTGGGTGGGGGGTTCCCACAAACAGTGGGGCAGATCACCATGTGGCCTTGCTGGCGGGAGGGTGAGTGGACAATTAAGGCAGCCCAGGGGTCCAGGCAGAAGATGAGACAAGGCCAGCCAAAGCAGCACGGCACTTGGGATGGTGTGCTTGGGGCCTGTCGCTTCCCTCCAGAGGCTTTTCTCGGGTTTCGTTCTGTTGGCGGGGAGCCAAGCCCGAGAAAAGCTGCATGCTCGGGGCAAAGCTGCTGAGCTGCAAAGCCTCCAAGTGCTTGGCAGCGGGGGCATGGTGCTAGCGGTGGTGGCAGCAACAGCAGCATAGCGGATGCAGTGGCAGAGGCCACGGAGGTGGTGGCGGCAGTATGGTAGTGGTGACAGGATGCATGGCAGTAGGGGCATGGTGGCAGTGACGGGGTAGCGATGATGGGGTGGCAGAGGTGGAGGCCTGGGAGACCTATTTTTATTCGCATTTTTTTCACCTTCATGGAGGTCTTGCGCCCCAACCCCTGCAAAAATGAAGGGGGCGACTGTAATCCGAACATACCAGTTTTCAAAAAGTGTAGAGAAACCCCATGTCCTTGTAGGAGAATCTTCAGCACTTGAGGATTTGATCTAGGGGTTGCCTATACGAGGCAAAAAGAAGCAGATTGCTCTGCAGTAAAGGCAACTCACAGCAGCTGTAATTTGTCTTAATGGTTTTTTGGGGGGGTTAGGTATACCGCAGGCATGTGAAGTTATCCGCATTTGCTGTGCAAATGGGAATGTCTGCAAATCAAGATGACAGCCACAAGTGGATTACTCTTGTTTTTATTCTCACCAGTTGCCGCTGCCAAACAGTTTTTTTTTAAGGATATCTAAGGTGTGAAAGTGCAATATTTTGCCTTAAAAGAAAAGCAAAAAACCCCACAAACCCCCATTTTATCACATTAGCATTTGCTTGCTAACGTGGTTCCGGACGCTTACCTTGTTGGCAAGCACTGCTCCCCCCCCAGCACTCATCTAGCCAATCAGCTTTTAGTTCCTACTCATATGATAAAATGAATCAATTTGGTCTCTTGTCCCAATGAGCAGGAATGTGCATTCCACCCATTGCTTTTTAAAAACTCCAGGAAAAGCCAGAAAGACTTTTCCTGCGGAGTATATGGCATATTTAGCCCCCCTCCTTTTGAATACGGTGATACGATGTGGAATGGCATTAAGACAGGTAGTATTCTCCTCGCATTCCATGAGTATTTTTGCTGTTTAGACAACCCCTTATTTTGACTCACATTTACAGTGTACACAATCTCATATTTAATCCTTTAACTGAAATTTAACACTGCCACTACAAACAAACTGCATTTGATACAGATTTATTCTCAATTCAATACATCAGATTGTTACCAACATTGACCTGAATCTGTACTGACTACAGTCGAGTGTATTTAAGTGGCCAATTGCCATAGCCTTATTAGCAAAGTATTTTATTTATTTATTTAATTTCTATCCTGCCTTTCTCCCTGTGCAGGATCCAAGTCAGCAAAGCAATTAATTACTATGGGTTAAATCCAATTTTAGTCCCACTTAGATTCCACCCACCAAAATTGTACTGATATCCACAGGACATACATAAGTGGTAATGAACATGTCCAATTTCAGCAAATCTACTCTACTTGGGACTAATGTTGGATTTAGCCTTTATGAAAAGAAGAATCATAAAGTTTCACACTGAAAGGATATTTGTGCCACAAATGGCCAAGAAGCAGCATTGATGGTATTTGTACAATATAAAAGGCTTGATTTTTTAAATAAGTTATTTAGGAGTGGTATTAACTCTTGTTAGCTACAAAAGGGTAGCAGAAGAGAGATAAACAGAACAGAAAATGCACAGATTATGTCCCCCCAGCTGAGATTCTAGAATGAATGTTTTGAATCTCCATTTTAGGTAGCCTGTTTATCTTCAGCCTTCAAGGCCCATACATCACATTCATAACATATTGTAACGTCTGTATTGTAACATGTCCACCTTGAAGATACCTTCTAGAATCTGCGGTGTAAATATTTAAGTCAATAAACAGTGCCAAAGCAGTCTATGTAACTTGAAAGATCCCTTCCAGCAATTCCTTTCTCAGTCTATAATTCTTTTGAACCGAAGATCAAATAAAAAGGATACCTCTTTTTTTAATGGCTTCTTTTGAATCTCTTGATTGGTTACCTTTGAATATATTAAGGATTACCACTTTCAAAGTCATTGTTTTAATTCTTTGAACTTTACCTGATGTAATTGGGATTTTTTGTTTGCAAGTTCTTCATCAATGTTGCCACAGAAGCCTTGAATTGTGAACCTGCTGTTGGGGGCCTTTTTAAATTAATCTTGGCAGGGTTTCCTTCTGGGAATAATGCTTTAATGAGGGAGTGGTTGGCCTTCCACATCGCTTGGGACAGATCACGATAAAGCAGGTCATTATTCTTGTCAACAAATCCTTCTACCTGGTACATCACCTGAAAGGACAGACCAAAAGTCTCAATAAACAAGAGATAATCAACTGGGGACTCAGTGGAGGAACATCCACCAAGAACAATGCATTCACATTGCCAAAATACTTTTTTTTTTTTTTTGGTATGTTCATAGTTTAGCCCCAAACTTTGAACCATAAACACAGTGAGAAGAGAAGGGACTTTACATTAGATTCTGTCTTATCTTGTCGGCTGTGTAATGAAAAACATGGAAGAAAAGCTATGGGGGTTTGTGGTTCTCTCCTGCACATACATATTTGGCTTATATCTTTCCCTGGAAGGCAAAAATAATCATGGTTTAATTGCGCCAAGCTAGAATGTTAGCAATGTGCAGAAACAACAAAAAAATATTTACCTTGCCAGCATAATGTTGAATTCTGAAGCAACTGTGTGGCAGAGAAGTATCATTCAAAAAACGTGCACATTTGCTCATCCTGCTCTCAAAGTGCTGGTGAGTAGCACAGACCTGGTTCAGCTTCTCTAGGAAGGTGTCATCAGTAACAGCCCCTGGCCTCAGACATTCTTCATCTAGCATAGCAAGAATTCCATTCTGATTCTATCATGAAACAAAAAGCTTCATTTCATTATTCAGGCCTATCAAATATATCCCTTACAGTTCACAGCAACAAAACAATGAAAAACAGAGGCAGGTTTGAACATGGTAAATCTCCAGCCTGGAACAGGACAGAATAAAAAGAAAATTGAAAACCTGCTTGTTCTTTTACCATTCATAGTTCCCATTGTGTTACAGAACACATATTTTGGACAAATTTGTCTGGGTCAGCTGCAGAGCTAACAAAGCAGTGGATGACATAAGATTGATATACAGTGCCCCAGTCTCTCTATGTGGTCTTCACAGCCCCCCACCCCTCCCGCCAGTACCACTGAATTTGGGTGGGGTAACTGTGAAAACAAAATTTATCTGCTTGTTCAGAAGGGACGTGTGCTTTCAAAAGTGCATTCCCCTCTAAAACAAGGTACATGGCCCGCATGCATCTTGTTTTACGAACAACCAAAACAAGACACCCTGATTTCTGGCTACCGGCAGTGTTACCACCCACCCACACACCATTTTAAAAATGTTTTCCATTCATAAATTCCTAGGAGCTCTCTGTCTTTCAACCACATTCTTTAGACGGATATTGCAGGTGTCTGAGAAAGAATCGTGTGTGTCATTGGCTGAAGGATTACTGTCACAAAGAAGGGAAAAGAGACAATTTGACTTTTTGCTTGGTGGTAACTCCTCCCCAATGTGCCTTTTCTAGGAATAACAAAAAAGGAAAAGGTCCTCTCAATACAAAAGTAGCACTTGGCAAGAGCAAATTCCGGCAGATAAATCCTCTCCTTTTTTCTTAACATGGTAGACTGTGAAAGGAAATTGCAGGTTCTTCAATCAATCCATCACTTTATTTACAACCCACCTTTCCTGCAAGGGTGGACTCAGGGTGGATACAATACTGCCTAATAGCCAACAGGCTCCATTCAACATCCAGAGAAGGTAAGAAGAGGCTGTAACTAAGGGGCAAAGCCCTGTGCTTTGCATGGAGAACATCCCAGGTTCAATGCCTGACTTCTCAATTTGGCAGATGATGGAAACAACCCAGCTTCAGACTCTGAAAAGTTGTTGCCAGTCAGAGTGGGCAGCACTGGGCTAGATGGATTCAGTGATATAGCGGCAAAATCATCAAAAACCCAAGAATTCAGGCAGCTGTGTTGATATTTTTTTCAGATCAACACAGCAGTGCTTTCAGTTTTCAGCTCCACTAACAAAAAGCAGGACTTTAAAAAACCTAGTGAGTCTTAATTTCCCATGCAAGACCAAGGAATCCCCAAATACTATGCATCTCAACAATGATGAAAAGAGATGAAAATTGTGGCTGGTGCTCTCCCACAGTCCCATTTTTTATGTGGGGTGGGGGAAGCATTTCTAGTGGGTATGTAAGCATTGAAGGTCACAAGGGAGTAAAAATTGTGACCACCACTACCCAAAGTTGTCCATCCATAAACTAAAGTTCCTTCTAATGTTTAATTTCAAACTGCCCTCCTGTAACTGAAAACCATCAGACCTGGTCCTACCCTCTGGGGCAGCAGAGAACAGGCCTGCCCCCTCCTCTCTGTGACAGCCCTTGAGATATTTAGAAAGTATAGTCATATCACACATACACGGTCTTCTCTTCACCAAGCTGAACATGCCCAGCTCCTTCAACCTTTCCTCGTGTTTTGTCCTCCACACTTCTGAAAATCTTTGTTGCTCTTCTCTGAACCCACTCCAATTTGTTTATATCCTTCTTAAAATGAGACAGGCAGAACTGAATGCAGTACTCCAGATGAGGCCTGACCAGTGCAGAATATAGTGGGACAATTACTTTCCTCAACTTGGAAACTATGCTTCTATTAATGCATACTAAAATAGCATTTGCCTTCTTTGCCTCAGCATCACACTGCCAGCTCATGTTTGACTTATGACCAACAATACCAACATCCTTTTCGCATCTAGTACTGCTGAGCCATCTATCCCCGTCCTATACCCGTACATTTGTCTACATGTAGAATTTTGCATTTCTCTCTACCGAATTTCATTTTATTCCTATCTTCCAATGTGTTAGCCACCCCTCCCAGTTTTGTGTCTTCTGCAAACTTGAGCTCATCATCTAAATCACTGATAAAAATGTTGAAGAGTAATGGCCCTAGGACAAAACCCTGACGATCTACTGAACTGGTGACCTGATCGGAAAAAAAAACGCAAGATTAATGTGAAGTTGAAGGCTTTCACAGCCAGCATCCATAGATTTTCCTTGGTTTTTTCTGGGCTGTAAGGTCATGTTCTGAAGATGCCAGCCACAGATGCAGGTGAAACGTCAGAAAGAAACTATTCCAGAACATGGCCTTACAGCCTGGAAAAAAAACCAAGGAAAATCGATGTAAGATTAGTTTGGCAGGATTTGTTCTTGACAAACCCACATTGGCTCCTACTGATCACTGCATTGTCATCAAGATAACTGCAGACAGACTCATGTATAATCCATTCTAATATTTTTCCTGGTATTGAGGGCAGACTGACTGGTCTGTAGTTTCCTGGATCATCTTCTTTTTGTCTTTTTTGAAGAGAAGGACAATGTTTGCCCTTCTCCAGTCCTTTGGTATCTCACCTGTTCTCCAAGATTCACAAAAAAGGATGGCAAGCAGTTCAGACAATACATCAGCAAGTTCCTTCAGTTCTTCATGAATGCAGGATATAGTTTGTCTGGCAATGCAGATACAAACTCATTTAGGTTACTTAGGTGATTCATGACTAACTCCCAATCAATCTTGATTTGCAATCTGGATCCCTTGCCAAGGTCTCTGCTGCTGCATGAAAGTACACAGCTCTGTTTGGGTGGGGGGGACTGAAGCAAAATAGGTATTGAGTTTGCCTTTTCAATGTGATCTGTCACCATTTTGCCATCCTTACTGAGGGGTGCCCCCACTGTCTCTTTGGCTGTTCTCCTGCCTCAAATGTTTCTGGGAAAAAAACCTTTTTGTTGCTCCTTGCTTGCCTAGCTCATTTTGCGCTTTAGTTTCCCTTATACTATTCCTGCAAGCTTGGGCTATGCAGCTGAAAGCTTGTTTGGTGATTTGTCCTTCCTTCCGTTCTATAGACATGATCCTTTTTCTTTTCACTTCATCCTTGAGTTTGCTGTGCAGCCACATTGGCTTTTTCAGATGTTTCCCATTTTTCTTCTTCCATGTGATTGTACTTTTGCAACTCATTCTTCAAGAATTCCCACCCTTGCTAGATGTCTTTTTTTTTCTTTAGCATGCCTAGCCATGGGATTCCACCCAGTAATTCCCTGAACTTGTTAAAATCACCTTTCTTGAAATCCAAGGTCTGTGTTTGACCATATTCTTCTTTGCCCTGTCCTAAAATTGTGAATTCAAGTATTACATGGCCACTTCCCCCTAAAGTAGTGACTATTTTGATTCCAGTGATCAACTCCTCCCTATTGGTTAGGATCAAGTCCAGGACTGGTGATCCCTTTATTCTTTCCTCCACCTCTTAAAGAGGAAATTATCTGCAAAGCACATCAGGAATTTGTTGGAGAGCTCGTGCTTAGCAGAGTTAGCCCCCAGCAGATATTATGGTAACTGAAGTCCCTCATAACTACTAATCCTTGAATCTTTGACATTTCTGAGATTTGTTTCTGAAGAACATTGTCCACCACCTCTTTTTGGTTTGTAGTAAACACCTACCACAATGTTGCATTTAATTTCTTTGTCTATTTATTTTTACCCAAATGCTCTCAACTCATCTGGAGGATAGAGATGGTGGGCTGAAGTCTCATCATGGAGCTCTGTGAAAAAGAAGACTGCAGTGGCAATAATCACTAGCACAGAGGCAAGTTCCAACTTTTGATTCTCTTTGATTTTGATTGAGAAGGGGAGAGTGTAGAGATTGCCCACAAGAGCCTGAGAACCTCACAGAGCACACAGGAACCACAGGAGTTGATTGCAAGTGAAGTTGGGGGAATCACAAGAGAATTCTATCAAGTTCATGCCACTGTAGGCAAGCCATTTTATGGACATTAAGTCTGTAAGTGCTCTCTCTCTTTAAAACATCAGAATTTGTATGACAAAAGGAAATCTTCAACTTAATAGTGACAATATATTGGTGAATTCCCTGCTTTCATTACTAATTTGAGAGACTTTAAGGATTTTAAAAAGAAACTTTAAGAAAATTAAAGTTTTTGGGAAGTTGGTAGCCTGGTGGGTCTGAGTATGCATGGTAGGAGGGAGGGGCGTGGCCTCCTGCCTTGTTACTCAGCTCTAGAAGATTCCGAGGAAAGTCACTGCGCAGGCACAAGACCCATGTGTGAGGCACAGAGACAATGAAAAAGAAGGATGCTTTTCCTGCAGGCTTTAGATACCTCCTTTTAAAAATCCTTTCATGAATCCCCCTCAACTGGGACATCATCTGCCAAGTATGTATGCTTTGTAAGGCACTAGCAGTTTTTAATCTGTGGTACATTTCCCTAGAAGAAAAATTAAACAAATATTATATATAATCACAATAATTCCTTATGCCTGAAAACTGCTTAAGTATCAGCAGGATAAGAAAATTCAAAGGTCACAAATTTTATATTTTTGTAATCATGACTTACATTTTCTATGAGATCACAGATTATAGCATTGTTGAAGTATTCAATATGAGTCCACTCAATACCCTATAAAAATAAAATACAGAAACTTAGGAAAGAAATAATGGTTTTAATAATCTTTACTGGCAACACAGGATTACTTGTAAGTATGTTTTTTTTCTTAAATAATATTCAGTTCAACTTCCAAGTGTCAATAGTACTGCAGTCTTCAATTTTTATTAAATAAATTCCTTTTGAGAAACACATTGGCACAGAAAAGGAGCAAAGATATTACAGCCTAGGTGAAACTTTTCAGATTAAATCAGCACACCCTTTCTGCCTATGTGCCTGCACTGATGGCAACAGCAGGGCTTCTCCACATGGCTTATCATCTTTATGTTCCACAACTTTTTCAGAGGTATACTACATCAGAGCAGAAGATATGTTCAAATGTAACAAGACAGAATTCTGAAGAATTCTGGTACAGGCTGACAGATGGCTCCGGTCCTGCTGAAAGTGGGAGCAATAAAACAAACAATGGGCCTTCAATCTGAGTTTTACTGTGACATCCAACCCAGGGGAACACAGCACTTAAGCATGCCTCTCTACCCAATAAGCCAGAGAAACAAACCTAAAATAAATAACATCTTATGCCTCTGGCTTGTTGATAGGGAGATAATTGACAATGCTGGATTCTGCTGCAATTGACATCACATCACAATAAGACCTATGGTTTGTCTAGCTGCTTCTACTTGGAACAGTCCAAAAACATACACCAGCATACTGATTGTGAGTGATAACCCTGGGTTGCTACAGAACTTTGGCTTATTGGGACCCCTGAACTGGATCTCTGAGTCTTTTCATGATAGGAACCTAGCTGCTCCCACTGTCAGAAAATCCCACTGTATTCATCACCTTATCACCAAAGTGGCTGTCCTATTTTGATGTCTTCTAATGTAGCTATAAAATGCAGAAGCTTTTGGGCTCAGCCCATAAATACATACATACATATACATATTGTGTGTGTTGGGGGGGAAGGTTCTGATTACATTTGATCAAAAAGAAAAAGTCTGGTAAAATCCTCTCTGATAGCATTAGCCAAGGTTTTGGACCATACCAAAAGCTGACACCTGGTGGGGAAAATGTGGTCTATGTGACACATGATTCCAAGTCTATATCTGCAACTCCAAGCCCCATTTGTGTCCTGTCCTCATCCCCCGATCTCTGATGCAAGAGAATTGGGGAAAATTAGTAGTATGTGGAGACAGCTGAGCAAATTGTTGCCAAAATTTGGAGGAAACCACAGGTCTACTACAGTACAGTATCTAGGGGAACAACTACTTCTTTGCTTAACAAATCATACTGGAGCTGAGTAGAAACAGGGTACCTTGGGGAGAGGTGGTGAATTACACTCCTGCATGGATCTTTTAAGTCTCTGGGAGCAATGGGCTGCCTTTGACAGTACAAATCTTCTCCTCAACAAATCTCCCCATCACTTTTTTGCAGCCACAAAATTAAATCAGCAGATTGGCCCAAACCACACACACCCTCCCAAACCAGATTTTTGTGGGTGCACTGTGGATGGTGCTGGGGAAGTGGTAATTGGGTTCTTCCCCTCTGACTTTTTTTTATTAAATAAGCCCATGTAAACTTTCCCATCTTCAAACTTCCAAATCTCTTTCTGCAACCACATGAGTGGATTAGCACAAACTGTTCCCAAGCACCTTTGTTCCCAGAACCACCAGGAGCAAGAAAGATATTTAAAGTAAACCAGCTGCTGTGTATTCCCTCTTCCAATTTTGGTGGCCACCTAGAGCCACTGCTGTCATTGTTAGCATGTTCTTTTTCCTCCCTTCCTGTGGCAAGAAGTCAAGATGCATTCAGAAAGCAAGGCATTAAAAGAACCCCAAACCCAACAGCCATACTTCACCCCTTATCTTTCAGCAGCATGGGAGAGGGGTGACAATGTGGCCCCCAGTCCTGTTTTAGACCCCCAGATGCCACAGATAAATTAAGTACTGTATCTGTAAATAATCTGTTCCCTCACCACTGTGTTACTCCCTGCCCCCATCTGAAGAAACATCTCCAGAAAAGTATTAACACTTTTTACTATTTCCCCTCATAATTCCCAGAGTTTCCAGCTTAAGGTCATCTAAAAGGTTAGGCATTCTATTCCATTCTTTTTTTTTTTTAATGTAGAACAGCATCCCTATCAGCTGGAATTACCTCTAGTGTCACATCTATCAAGAAAGTCAGAATGTTCTAAGGTATGCATGCCATTTCTTCACTGAAGTCAACAACTGGGAACTTGTTAAGTACACATCATCAGAAGTTCATTAGATCAGTCTTCCTTAATCAGGTGACCATCAAATGTGATGCACTATTGTCCCAAGACCTAATGAACCCTAATAAAGACACCTTCATAGCTTAAGAGAGAGCATGTTTTCCAGTTACTTTTTTACCTTAAAATTTAGGTTAAATGGAATTAAATTTATGAAAGGAATAGCATATGGAATCCACATCCAGGTTCACATAACTACTGTATATATAGTAGTACCAACAATATATAATCCTCTTCTATTTCCTTTCTGAAAAATGCAGAAAGATGATGATGAAAGTCATTGAAAACTTTGTAATATGTAGTTCCAATGCAGAGGAAGGATGGATTTATTTGGGGTTTGGGGTCTACTCTCTATCACTATTATTATTTGAGACTTTAAGGGCCTGAGCATTTTGTCCAAAATACGGGAACTACTAGTGATGCTAGGGCAAAATGAGCGTCCTTGAATGACTGCCAGATTTGCTTTCCATTCCATTCCCGCAATCTGTGTCAATTTCCCATGCACTTAACTGAAACGAAGCCAAATCCTTTTAGTGCAAAGCCTTGGGTCAATAAACGCTTTGTGCATCTTGGAGTGCTTCTAAGGAAATGACAATTTCACCTCAAGAAGCTCAGAAATTTTTCTCATTTTAATCTTTGTCTTCAAGAGGAAAGATGCTAAATTTAAATGACACCATTGGAGACTACAGACCAGCCCCACTTTCAGCCAGTGTCTCAGAGGTCAAGTCTTAAGCAAAACATGGTGCCACTTCAGTGCATAATGCAGTAAATATCCAATTTTCTTTTCCTGACCTACCAAAATTTTGATGTTGGCTTGCAACTAAACTAGGGTTCAGGAAGTAGCATAGCCATGGGAAAAGTGGGAAGGTATACCCAGAGCTTTCTGAATATACAGTGGGCACTTGGTATCTACTGGGGGTTGGTTCCAGGACCCCCTGTGGATAATAAAATCCATGGATGCTCAAGTCCCATTATACTGCATACAATGGCATAGTAAAATGGTGTCCATTATATAAAATGGCATAAACAAGGTTTGCTTTTTGGGGAGAGGGGGTTGAACATTTTCAAGCTGTGGATGATTGAATCTGTGGATATGGAGGGCCAACCATAATGACATCTTGCACCAAAAAACAGAATTATTTCTCAAACAGCTGTGTCCACATTTCCAGGCAGTTCATGCAGAAAACATGTGTGTGTGTGTGTGTGTGTGTGTGTGTTGTCTATTCTTAAGTGCTATTTATTCTCAATGTGTAAGCACTGCAGCAGCAGTCTGCTAGATCTAGGAATGCTACAAAACGCTGGTGTACTTGCTATTTATGGTAACTGATTCCACAGGTTGATCACCTATGGCATAGTTATACTCAGATGTTCTTAATGTTTTATCAGTGACAATGATGCATCAGGAGACAATACACATGCAATTGAAGAATAATTTATGAATCAAAGTGATGACCTGAACTATAGCATAAAGGCAACATGGTAAAGGTCTGAAATTCAAATATGTGAACTGGGCATCTGAACTGTAACATTTAAATAAGTAAACAGGACATCTAAAATTGTGTATGCATTTGTCTTACCATGATCCTGAGGTTTTACACTGACCAAAAAAGAGAACTAAAATTCTCAATGAACTGAAGTACCAACAGAGCTATAATTCTGTGTCTCAAAATATCTAAGATAAGACAGTAACAGAACATTCATAAACATTAATTTTAGATTTGCACATTCTAATAATTTGCCTAGTTATTGGAGTGAGGAGAAAAATAGTTTAAATAGAAGGTTAAGAGGTAAGAGTTTGAGAAGACAGTAGGGAATGGAGGAGAAGGGGCATTATATATATATATATATATATATATATATATATATATCCCTCCTTTTGTATAATATATATTATATTATATATCCCTCCTTTTGTCTGCCTTCCTTTACTTCTTCCTCCTAGATTAACATTTTATAACACTACAGGATTTTCAACATCTATGGTTTCAAGGTTTTTTTAAAAAAGTAATACAGTAGCACCCCTGTATCTGCTGATTCGCCATCCGTTGATTCAGTCATCCGCTGTTGGCGATGGTGGAGGGTGGATGAGGAAGGAGTGGAGGAGGAGAGCTTGAGACGTTCCCGCCTATCAGGGAGGGCTCCGGACAGCATGCACACTGGCTGCAGGACATTTGTGGGGATCCACGGCAATGTCTAGTGAAGCACCTCACGAGCAAGACACCAGGCCCTTGCCATGAAAGGGACAGCTCCACGGGGTGTGTGTGTGTGTGTGTGTGAAGGAGGATGGGGGGTGGTTGGGTTGGGCTGCATTGCGACCCAGGAAGAGTTCAATTGGGGGAGGGTCCAGGCAGGAGGCACAGAGGGTCTGGGCAGAGGTGGTCCGGGAGGGGGCATGGGCTTACCGGGTGGAAGGGGGAAACCACTGCCACTCCACCTGAAACACCAGGAGCAGGCCGATTGGGCCATCCAGAAGGGGCCAAGTCTGCAGGTTTGGGCAGGAGGAGGGCTCCAAGGGAGCAGATGCTTTGGATGGCTGCTCCTGCCTACCGGGCACGGAGCAGTGGCAGAGGTGACGGGGGGGGGGGCAGACAGGGAAGGAAGGAAATTCGTCTCCCTTCTCTCTTCCCTGTAGGGGGCTCCAGCAGCTAGGAGGAGGTGGAGGGGGTGGATGGGGGAGGGAAGTCCAGTGTTCGCTGTTAACTGCGGATTTCAATATCGGGGGGGGGGAACCAATCTCCTGCAGATATGGGGGTGCTACTGTAATTTTAAAAAGAGTGAGAGTGATTCCTCTTCTTTCTGGAAAAGTCCTGCCCATCCAAACACTGAGAAGAAGCTAAACAGCCCAACAAGCTGTCATTCCCCTAACAAAAGTCTTGGGTACAATCGTCCACTCTATAAACGCTTATCTGATGAAGGATACTTTTGCCAGCTTGAGTACAGATTGCTCCTTATGCCCTTTCAACTATATATTTGGTTTCAGGGCTACTAACATTCATGTTCCATTAAGAGAACATCAATATGACAGCTCAGTTTTATACCTGACAAGGTCATCACAACTGGCAAGGAAACTTATGCTAAGGCAAACAGCAACGGGAACACATTTCACAGAGGTCTTGAAATATTGGAAGTGAAGAGAGCCAACAGCAGCAGACAGTGACACAAGAAACAAGGCATTATTACCTCTCGTATGTATTCTTCCTGCTCCTCCTTTAAGGTAAGCTCAATGAAGATCTGCTGCAGCTTCTCATTGCAGTAGTTAATAATGAACTGCTCAAAACTGTTCTCCTATGAAACAAAAGCAAGTGGAATGCCAATAGTCATACAAGGAGGGTTTACTGCAAATTCATCCAAACAGTGAGCCTCTACAAAGTAAATAGCAACTTCACAGGAGGGACACAGCAAGGGAGTGAATGGGGTAAATTTCCCATCCACACCTGCAGTTATCCATATAATGTATCCCCCTTTATGCTATTTGCATGCTTTTAAAAAAACAAAAAACAAACCTGTATGTTAGAAAAGTGAAAGAACAGTTCAATCTGACCCTTAGTCAAAAGGTACAACAAGTTTCTTTGATATTTCCACCCCCCTACGCACACATTAAAAATAATTATATGGGCCACTTTGGGTCCCATACGGAGAGGAAGGCAGCAAATCAATTAATTAATGAGAGGCAGCCACATCAGTGAATATATTCTTAGGGCTCAGGCAATTACAGAATAGCCCCCTTTCAAAATAATTTTGAGCCTGCTCCTTTAAAATCAATAGCAGATTTGCTGTCTAACTGAAAGAGAGTTGCATCTTAAAATGACAGTGCCATTTTGTGATAAAGAAATTACAGTAATGACCCTTGTTCACATTAGTATCCATTAGCCATCCTTGAAACTTCTTGTAGTGCTATTCCCACCTAGTCAATTTGTTGTTGTTGTTGTTGTTGTTTGTATGTGTTCTGTAATCATATTCTTCTCTATTTACATATTACAATTCACATTAATCCTTGCTGAATTTCAGGATATCAGTGTTAGGCATAAATACTAAATCCCAGTGGATTTGTTATATATTTTTATCTATTTTACTACATTTATGACTCAGTGAATTAATCATGATGATAAGTAACTACGTCCTTGCTTAATTCAAATGGGAGTTGGGGAAGATAAAAACTATGGATGTGATAGTCATATGACCCTACAACCACAAATGAATAGGTCATTACAGGAACTATAACATATCAACAATAATAAGATTCTGTATGGCAGAGAATATAGGTAACGCTAAATATTCCTGGCATAATAACCTTGGGAAGAAGCAAATTAACCTGACATCTCTCCTTGTTCAAACCTGCAGGGAATGCTTTATTGGAACATTTATTCCAACACCCTCTGAAGAGCATTAGTTGCTGTTGTCATTGTTGGTATTAAAGGTATAGTTAGCTTACAACCAAAATTTGTATATGTAGAATTATCCTAATTTATAATTCTGAGATTCTAAAAAGTCAACATGGTTTACCCATTTCGTTCTCTTATTGTATGTGATGGGATGGGGTATGGAACTTAAGCCAACTTCGCTCTTTAGCCCTTTACAATAAATTATAAATTAAAATTTCTTCATGTTTTCTTTCTGTCAGAAACCCTCAGGACAGCTTACAGAATGTGGACACTGTCTGGGCGAAGCGGCTCCGGGCCATGGTCAGCGGCGGCCGCGACGGAAGCCTTCCCCTCCTTTGCTGGCCTTTTCGCACCACTACCGCTCTTTCCCGTGGCTCCCTCACCGCCGCTCATGCCGGTCCGTTTGGAGCCAGCTACCACTTCTTGTGCTCCCAGCTGATCTTCCGCGCTGGGGTCTCCTCGCCTGCTGCCTCTCTCTCCGGCAATCACTGCCGTGATCACGGCATCAATTTCTTCCTGAGAGCTCATCCTTCCTTCCTCCCTTCCAAAGGTCAGGCCAGGACACCAATTCAAATGTTTCTCTGGCCACATGGAGGGGGGAGGACACCAGAAAACCGTCCTACTAGGAGTGTAGGCAGGAAACAGACTGGCTAGCCAAGGGTCGTCCCTCTAGGATGACCTCACTAAGGGGCAGGCCAAGTCCTTTTGTTTCCTGCCTACTAGGAGCATGTGGGGAGGGACAACCCAAAACTATCGGATGCTCTGGAGCCATCCCCACTGGGAAAGTATGAATTAAAAAAACCCCAATCCCAGCATACATTGATTGTTTAATCCAGGCTTTACCAGCTGTTGCTTTTAACTTGGGATGTCAGGGAACAGATGTGGGATCTATTGCACACAACACAAGTACCCAACTATTGGAGCTATGGTCTTTCCCCAAATGTAGGTCTACCATCATAAGCTGAGTTGCAAGTGCAATACAGCTGTCCAGTTAAGCATACAGTATTGTGTTTTTAGGAGAAAGCATGTATGAACTGGCTCTCAAAGCCAAACCAAGAAAATACAGCAATGTCTAGGGCAGTGGTGGGGAATATATGGTGCTCCAGATGGTGGCAAACAGAAAGCTGTATGTTCCTCGCCCCTGTGGTCTAAGCTGCAAAGATTATTATTGGTGTGCAGTTTAATCTAAGTACAAAATAAAATTACCCAGGCAACTTGACCCATTTGCAATCTAATACTGTTGATTTACTGTTGGGTCTGGCAAAAGGAATGAGCAAATTTGCTAGTCAAATATCAAGAATGAGATAATCATATGATAAGAAAGTCAAATACTACTTTCCAAAAATGCCTGAGTTGATGAAGGATTGGGTTACTGAACAACCTAAGCATGCCAGTGAATAATGGATTAAAAATGGGGCTATAAAATGCAAATTTAGACAAATCCAAATCATCGGTTAAATCAGGCCAGTTCAGACCAATTAGGTCAAATGCACTTGGACTGATATGGTAAACTGGACAGCAAAATAAAGCTAGAAGTATGACTGGAATCACACAGGTGACCTGTGATTGATGTGGCTTTTTTCCCCCTAGCGAGCAATGGTGATGAGGGAAAGAAGACAGACTGTGATGACTCTGAGCAATTTATTTCTCTGAAGCTTTCCTTCCTTATCATCATTTTTATTTCCCAATGTAAATAAATGGGAAGGACAAAAAGGTCAGATTTCCAAATTTCTAATCAGATCAGGCATAAATCTGTTCAAATCAAACAAGGGCTGGTACTAAATTGTTAAATGCTTGTTTCTTCAAGGAAAACCCATGAAACCCAGACAAGGCCACAGGATGGCACATTTGTGTTTCCCACTGGTATGTTTGCTTTAAGGTGAATACACATCTTTGGATATGAGACTATTATCCATTTGCATCAAAAGGTAGACTGAAGTCTGCCAGCATTAAAATCTACTTTAGAGTCAGAGTGCAACTTAAAACTACAAAATGGCACCTGGCTATTTTAACATGAAACAGTTTTTAAAGTATGCCAGTCTTTTAAAAACTTTCTCCCCATACTATGTTACACTTCACCCTATTTCTCCCCTCCTTTGTCACTACTTTGCACCAGTGTTTCCTTTTTCTTTCTGACATGTGATATACTTCATGGATCACCTCTGAATTTATTTAAAACAAAATTGGGGCAGGGTAAACAATTGTTTATGGGAAACCAAAACAAGAGTGAATAATTAGCTCCTGAGGGGATCTTAAAAACATCTCCTGTACACAATAAGGGAGCTACTGACATTTCTGCTACATAGGTATATATTGACATCAGCCGAACCTGTTTGGTTATAAATTATTGAAGATAGAACACAAAAAACCTACGCTGAACCTGTTTGGTTTGCAGATATCACACAAAATACCATCAGCTGAACCTGTCTGGTTATAAATTATTAGCTTGCGATAATAAAATACCTTAGGTTTTATAAGCTCTTGTCTAGCTTGAATTGAATTTTAGTATCTTGTTCAATTACTGTTATGACTGAACAAGCCACTTGAAAGTCCCAGTTCTGGGGGAAAGGTGGGATATAAATAAAGATATTGACAACAACAGTAGTAGCAATAACTGCTACTATTAAGGATTAAATTTAGCAGATGTCTGTAATATTCAGTTTTATCTCAGAATTGTCATGCCATTTATGCATATGTATCCTCAAAAACACAGATAGGTAGCTAAACATGGCAAAAGTAAGTTTCAGTAGCATTTCACTAAAAACAGATGATAAAGTTTGTTCCTTGCTATAGTTAATTGTATGTAACATGGAGACTAATATACTTTAACACCGATTTCATATATTTAAATACAAATATGTAGAATGGGCATCAAGCTGATCAGGGACTCATTTTGTCTGCAAGCATTTAACATTTAATCAGTATTTAACCCAAGTTTGCCTCTACATGAGATATGAAAAGGACTGATGAGAACAAACACAAATGTGTTATGTCAGTTAACAATACATTTCACATATAGATACATAAGCACATTTGCTTGCATGCACACTAAACAGCTAACACAATCAACAAAAATGCTGATCATAGTATTTCTCAACAAAGTGTATTAGTCATATACTTATATTGGTAATGATACTTTGTGGGGGAAGCACATTATATGATCGTTAAAACTTGCAATTTTCAGAGGATGAAAAGGTGTGCAGAATAGTTGAAAATAGAGAGAGAGAGAGAAATGTGGGGGAGGAGTGAAAATAACCAAACTCAGTTTTCTCACAAGACTGTTTTTGTCAGGAATAATCATGACAATATAGCTGTAGAAATACACTAGTACTGTAAGAACCAATCTATAGAACTATAGAATTTGGTAAGAAAGATACACCTGCCTTGGCTTTATGTCCTCTGGAAAGGCCATTCTGTAGGAACTTCTGCTCAAGTTTAGGCAGGTAATGACTAGGGACAAGTCCTTCTCAGTAATAGCACCCCATTTTTCAAACAGCCTCCCTGTTTGAAGGCACTTGCCATCATGAGATGTAGATAAGAGGGAAAAACAGTTATATGACCAGGCCTTTTAATGTTAAGTCTGCTACTTTTGAACTTTTAGTACAGTCGGCCATCTGTAACCACGGGCTCCAGATTCAACAGCAGATTGATTTTTTTTTTTAATAAAAGCAGTGCAGGATGTCTCATTGCCCAGGGCCCCCACGAGCATAGGGGACCCATGCTAATCTATGCACAGACTAGAATTTAACACTAATTCAACAATCACCCACCTCAACAATCAAATCTCCTGCTAACTCAGTAGAAGGAGAAAAATTACAACTTGTAGTGGAGAGTAAGCATGTCTGCATTTGCCAGAATGGGGAAGATAAAAACAAAAGAGAGGAGGAGGAGGAGGGATGGGCAGTTGGAGGGGGAGTCCTTACTGAGGAGCAAAGCAAGGGAAGCACTAGGGAAATAGTGCCAGAGAGGCAGAAAAGCTAAGCGGCAGCCAAGAAAGGGAGGCTTGACGGCCACAAGCTGCCAAGCAACTCTTCTCTCTCACAAACAGACACTCTCCAACAGCCCCACCAAGAGGGTGCCTCCTTCCAGCCCTCCAATCTGTGCTCTCTCCCACTCCCAGAGGCGGAGGTTGCCTGCCCATGCTCCAGCTCTCTTCCCCTTCCCGCTGTTCCCATTGGCTCAAGGCAGTGACGCTGGCTTGCTGGGGAAACGCCCCTCTAGGACATTGCTTTTGCTTTCTCCCCCTCCTTTCCCACATTGGATGGCGCTTCTCTCCACTCTTCTTTTTCATTCTTATCTCTGCTGTTTTACACATCAGGGATTCTGAAATCTGGATGGGAAGGGACTTTGCTCCCAATGAAGCTGTACATCAGGGAGAGGGTCAAAACACTGATTTTGTTGGAGGTACCAATAAATATAAGCTTATATTATCGATAATTCACATTTTTATTCCTGTGAGTGGTTGTGTAAGCAAGCCCCAATACACTGCTTTGCCCGGGGGCCTATGAAGCTGTTAAGACGGCCCTGGTCCTGCCTGGTGGCCTCACAAGAGGACCATGGCAGAAGCTGTGTTGTAGTGCTCCCTGCTGAGGGCCAAGAAAGCTGCTGAGGTGGGGCAAGGGAGAGAATGAGTGGGAGGAAGAGAGGGAATTGGTTGTCAGGTTGGGTGGGATGGGGAGGGGAGGCTGGGCTCACACGCACACACTTTGCAGTTACCTTCGTAGTGTGCACAAGGGATGGTGGGATGGGAGGATGGGTGGCACTTGAGTTCCCTTCTAGTTTTAGAGCTTTGTCGCCATCTGCAAATGGCTGTGCTGGTCCTTGAGAAATAGCCAAGTGAGGAGCTGTGGTGCTGGTGGTGGGAGAATATTTCCAGTGTTGGTCCAGTAATGGTTAACTTAGAAAGGGGATGAATACCCCACCCCACCCCGCAATGAGTACTATGCTGAATCCATGCAAATGGAATCCCTTTATATAAGGGACTTGAGCATCCATGGATTTTAGTATCTGCGGGGAGTCCTGAAACCAATCCACTGCACATACAGAGGGCCAACTGTACTTACAGTTCTGACCTGCCTTATATGGTGCTCTTTTGTTTCGTTTTGTTCACCTTGACTCTGAGGTTCAGTGATCTCAGGCCCTGGGACTATACCGCCTAGATTTTTTAGTTTTAATTAAGTATTACCTCTGTTATTTTAGTTTTATAAACCTATGTTCTAAACTATTATATATAAATTATGTATTTTATTGTGTTGCACACTCCCCTGGACTCTTCTGGAATGAAGGAGGGTATATAAATACAATTATTATTGTTGTTGTTGTTGTTGTTGCTCAATAATAATACTACAGAGCTTGAATCAATGCTTTTTATTTTTGTCTGTTTACATTTATTATAAATATATATACATCTGCTCTTAGTTGTATTGTAATCTACTCTGACAAGAGATGGGGTGCATCTTACGACAGTTGGAAGAAACATTTTTGCCAACAGTCTCAAGAATTTGATCAGGAGGGCTTTAAACTGAGTCATATGGGGGAGGGAGATAGTATTCTGGAAGGCAAAAGGGCTGGAGAAAATAGTCAAACTGTCATAGCGGGAACAAGGCAAACAGCGCAAGGACCCAACAGTGGGAGGCAAAAAAACTTGCACAGGCAGCAAGTAAAGGGAACACATGGTCTTAGATGTCTCTACACTAATGCACAGAGCATGGGAAATAAGGAAGATGAACTTGAACTCCTAGCACTACAAAACAAATATGATATAATAGGCATTACTGAAACGTGGTGGGATGGGTCTCATGACTGGAATGCAGGAATAGAGGGGTATAACCTTTATAAGAGAAACAGGCCAAACAGGAAAGGAGGAGGAATAGCATTATATGTCAGGGATATTTACACCAGTGAAGAGATCCATGACATCAATACTGGAAGCCAGGTGGAGAGCATCTGGATAAAAATTAAAGGGGAGGGAAACAACAGGGATGTTATTGTGGGACTCTACTACAGACCCCCAAGTCAGACGGAGGAATTGTATGATGCCTTTCTAGAACAGATGAACACACATGCAGAAAGGAGAGACGTAGTAGTGATGGGTGACTTCAACTATCCTGAAATTTGCTGGCAATCTAACTCAACCAAAACTTCAAGGTCTAGCAAATTCCTTACTTGCCTGGAAGACAATTTCATGGTCCAAAAGGTGAAAGAGGCAACAAGGGGCTCAGCTATTTTAGATCTGATCCTAACCAACAGAGATGACCTGGTTACTGGGGTGCAAGTGGTGGGATCCTTAGGTGAGAGTGATCATGTTCTCCTGGAGTTTGTTATACAATGGAAAGGAGAAGCCAGGCACAGTCAGACACGCATTCTTGACTTTAGAAGAGCTGATTTCAATAAACTCAGGGAAATAATGGGGGTGATCCCATGGTCAGGAATACTAAAAGAGAAGGGACCTCAAGACGGATGGGACTTTCTGAAAAGGGAGATACTGAAGGCACCCATTTCAAACAGTACCAATGAGGAAGAAAAATGGGAGGTGTCTAAAGAAACCAGGATGGATGACTAAAGAACTTTCAACAGAGCTAAGTTTTAAACAGAACATGTATAGTAAATGGAAAAAGGGGGAAATCACCAAAGAAGAATTCAAACAGATAGCAAACACGTGTAGGAGTAAAGTCAGAAAAGCTAAAGCGCAGAATGAGCTCAGGCTTGCTAGGGAGGTTAAGAACAATAAAAAGGGGTTTTGGGGGTATGTCCGCAGCAAAAGGAGGAAGAAGGAAATGATAGGGCCACTACGTAGAGAAGATGGCAAAATGCTAACAGGGGACAGAGAGAAGGCAGAATTACTCAACACCTTCTTTGCCTCAGTGTTTTCAGAAAAGGAAAAGGGGGACCAACCTGAGAAGAATGGAACAGAGGACACAATAGGGGAAATCCAGCTCAGAATAAGCAAAGAGGTTGTACAGGAATACCTTCTTAATCTAAATGAATTTAAATCTCCAGGACCAGATGAACTACATCCAAGAGTATTAAAAGAGCTGGCAAATGTGATCTCAAAGCCATTGGCAATAATCTTTGAGAATTCCTGGAGAACAGGAGAAGTCCCAGCAGACTGGAGGAGGGCAAACGTTGTCCCCATTTTCAAAAAGGGGAAAAAAGAGGATCCCAACAATTATCGTCCAGTTAGTCTGACATCAATACCAGGGCAGATTCTAGAGCAGATCATTAAACAGAGAGTCTGTGAACATTTAGAAGGCAATGCCATAATCAAAGAAGTAAACATGGGTTTCAGAGAAACAAGTCATGCCAGACTAATCTGATCTCTTTTTTTGATAAAGTTACCAGCTTGGTAGATGAAGGGAACACTGTGGATATCGCATACCTTGATTTCAGTAAGGCCTTTGACAAGGTTCCCCATGACATTCTTGCAAACAAGCTTGTAAAATGTGGGCTAGACAAGTTAACTGTTCAATGGATTTGTAATTGGTTGACCGGCCGAACCCAAAGGGTGCTCAGCAGTGGCTCCTCTTCGTCTTGGAAAGATGTGACCAGTGGGGTGCCACAGGGTTCTGTCCTGGGCCCAGTGCTATTCAACATCTTTATCAATGACTTGGATGAGGGGATTAGGGGCATACTTATCAAATTTGCAGATGACACCAAATTAGGAGGAGTAGCTAATACCCTAGAGGACAGGATCAAAATTCAGAATGACCTGGATAGACTGGAGAGCTGGGCCAAAGCTAACAAAATGAAATTCAATACGGAGAAATGTAAAGTACTGCACTTAGGGCAGAAAAATGAAATGCATAGATATAGGATGGGAGAGACCTGGCTGAACGAGACTACGTGCGAAAGGGATCTAGGAGTCCTAGTAGACCACAAATTGAACATGAGTCAACAGTGTGATGCGGCAGCTAAAAAGGCCAGTGTGATTTTGGGCTGTATCAATAGAAGTATAGTATCTAGATCAAGGGAAGTAATAGTGCCGCTCTATTCTGCCTTGGTCAGACCTCACCTAGAATACTGTGTCCAGTTCTGGGCACCACAATTCAAAAAGGATATTGGAGCGGGCTTGTTTTCTGCTGCTCCAGAGACTGGAACATGGAGCAATGGATGCAAGCTCCAGGAACTGATATTCCACCTCAACGTTAGGAGGAACTTTTTGACAGTAAGAGCTGTTTGGCAGTGGAACACTCTTCCTCGGAGCGTGTTGGGGTCTCCTTCCTTGGAGGTCTTTAAACAGAGGCTGGATTGCTATTTGTCGGGGATGCTTTGATCAAGATTTCCTGCGTATCAGGGGGTTGGACTGGATGGCCCTCATGGTCTATTCCAACTCTACAATTCTATGATTCTATGAAATGTTCCCTAAGACGTATGACAGAAGTAACATTCATGCAGGAATAAATAAATAACTACATGAAATATACCGTATCTTGCTACAAAACAGATTTAACAGAAAGTACCTCAAATATTTCAAAGCCGTAGATGTCCAAAACTCCCATGACTTTCTTCCTTACTTTTGACTGTGCCTTTTAAAAACAAATATTTTCATATGTTTAGTAAATGGAAGAGGTGGTAATACTGTCCAGTAATTTTAAATTACTCAAAATACATCTTGATGAATGAAAAAACAGAAAAGAGTGGCATATTATGTAAAATCTACTCTCTACCTGCTGGCAACTTTACAATGCTATGCCAGAAACTAATGAGCATACTTGTTTTATCTATCGTACTCACTCATTCAAAACAGATTGAATTTCAGTGAACATTACCTTAATGCTCTCATTGATTCTGGTAACAAGCCAGGAAAATAGTCTACTATAAAGATTCTTTGCCAGAGCATCCCGAGCATAGTAAGCCTAAGAAAAAGATATACAAAAATTGGAAACATTTAGAATTGCCTGAATAGTTTCTGGCACAGCCATAAGATGGAAACAACCCATAACTATATATCCTCTGTTGGGGGTTTTGA
Source organism: Gambelia wislizenii (assembly GCA_030847615.1). Taxonomy (NCBI): domain Eukaryota; kingdom Metazoa; phylum Chordata; class Lepidosauria; order Squamata; family Crotaphytidae; genus Gambelia; species Gambelia wislizenii. The sequence goes on from JAUMIR010000001.1 coordinate 264,764,420, forward strand.
GTCGAGACAAGCAGTTGCAAATATTTTAAAAACATTATATTTTGCAGTTGCTTTGCAAAATATAAAGGAATTTTCATTTAAAATATTTTAAAGTTGCAATCATTAAACTATTATGTTATTAATTACACATAAACACTCATGTGTTGTGGTGGAACTCAAGGCATCCTAATATTGAGTTCCCAGGGATTGTCAGAACCAGATCTGCCTACCCTCAGCCAAGCCATTCCATCAAATACTTTCAAGCCCATCATCATGGCCTAATTTCCCATGTTATTACATTCCCCATCATTTTTTAAAAAAAGGGGATTTTTTTGTAGACCTGCAGTGAAATGTTGGACTGATAGAACATTTAACCCAAAATAGAGAGGTCTGTGGATCATTTCCTGTGCATAGCCATCAGCATAGAAGCCATATCAGTATGGATGTGAATCCACCCTGCAGAGATTGGGTACGTTTGAGTAACATGTGAATAGGATCAAATTGTGCAGATCCTTCCCATGAACCTGGTTTCCTGCCAGGAAGAAAAGCTTTGACTAGTGGGACAGAACCACACAAATTTTATCTTGAACATGTAGTTGTGTTACTCACAAGCACTCCCCTTCAGCAGGGGAGCGCATTACACAGAAGAAGCTCATACACTGCTGAGCGCATAAGCTAAACTCAGGAAACTCAGATACAAAGATAAATTCTAGAAGGCAATTTTATGTAGTGGTTAGAGACTGTGACTCTAATTAAAGATGAAGGAGCCCTCATTTTGGCCTAGTGTTTGGCCACCTTGCCTTGAAACCAACTAAAAATCTTTCAAATTTCCCATAGTGGAATAACAGAAGAAAGTTATTTTTTCAAGAGCACCCACCAAAGTCCCTTTTTTGGGCCACATTTAATTAATTGTGACAAAGGAAGTTTTCCCCATGTTGCTTACAGAAAGAAAATGCCAAGTAATAACATTTTAATAACAATAAGAAGAATACTGCCTGGTCTTGAAAGTTAAGTAGGTCAGCCCTGGTTAGTACTTGGATGAGAGACCACCAACAAACATCAGGTGCTGTAGGCTATATTTCAGAGAAAGGAACTGGCAAAACCACCTCTCAGTATTCCTTGCCTAAGAACACCCTGTGAAATTAAAGGAGTTGCCGCAAGTCAACAAACGACTTGAAGGCGGACACACACACACACACACACACACACTACAGTAAAACACATAATAAAATGCACAGTAATTATAATACAGTCTTACCTGAGCCACATTTAAGGTTGTAGAGACCTTCTCCTGCTTGGCTTCAACTGTACGGAAGCTGAAGGCTCTTTCCAGTACTGACTGGTCAATCCCTGTCAACTCACATATTTCTTTGAGTTCTATGGAAGTAAAGAATGTCAACACAAAACTGTGGCTTTATTTTGTTTGTTTTTTATATCTCATATATTAACTCAACAAGGTTGCGACAATCTTGAAAAATTTCTGAGCAACGTATAAATCAACTCAGAAGTTCAGGAGTTTCAGGACTGTATTTTGAGGACCAGAATACATGTTATGGTCAGGAGCACAAGGTTGCCAAAAAGAGCCTCTTCATGGAAGCTGACCTTCAATTTGTCCATGGGTGAGAAACATTTGGCTTTTAAAGATTTTTTTTAGATGATAGTTCCCCAAATCTCTTACATTAGCCAAGCCTGGGGGGGCTCACAAGAACTGTAAGCTAAACATCCAAGTGGTTGAATGTTTGCCACCCCAATATAGCTCACAAATGGCAGAAACATTAATTGTGTGGAGTTTGACTATCATGCTGCAAATTGCCATGCTTCCTTTGGTAATTGCCTAATTCACAGAACATTACAGTGGAGCCAGATAAACTTCATGCAGTTACAAGATTTAAATATAGCCAAGGTGGAGATCACAGGGAGGCTGCTATTTCAATAGTGTCTTTATGGCAATGGAAATGTGTGCATTTACCCTAAGTCTCAGTGGTTTAATATTCAACTCTAAGGACTTTTTCAGACAGGACTTACCATGCAAGAAGACTCCGGAATAGTTACGACGCTGTTGCACAGCAGGAGGTGGATTTCAGACACCACCATCCCTCTCTTGGCATCGTCTGTGTCACTTCCATGTATGATTGGAGGCTGCCGTGCCTATTTTACTCACAGACAACTTCCATGAGTAAAATATGGTGCGGCTGCCTCCAATCATACACGGAAGTGACATGGACGATGCCAAGAGAGGGACGGCGGCATCCGAAACAGACCCCCTACCGCACGACAGCGTTGTAACTATTCCAAAGTCTTCTTGCGCGGTAAGTCCTGTCTGAAGAAGTCCTAAAACAATTAAGAGAGCAAACCCCACCCCCACTGAACAAAAACAATTTTCAATGAAATTATGTGCAATAGAGCAATATGAATGTAAACATAAATGAATGGGATAGGAATCAAAGAAGACAGGGCCTCGGCAAGGTTACCCTGAAATAAGTCTGACTTTATGCAGTTCAGCTGGGCTTGCTTTTACTTCAGTGTATGTATACGACTGCAGTTTAAGTCATTCAATAGTTGTAAAACAACAACCCCAACTCCAAAATTCAAAGGGAAGGGGAAGAGATTTGTGGTAACCCAAGCTCATATTAAGATAACCAGGTATTTCTTCATTTAGCAACGTAGCAACAATTAGACAGAACATTAGTTTGAATTTTGTTTTACAAAGGATAACACTCAATAAATATTCATCTACTTACACAACATGTATATTTAGAACCAAAACCAATGTTATAATTTTAGTTATTAATCTATAAACAATGTTTATTATACTAAATATAGATATATATATTGTTTGTATTACCATTTTTATCTTTGATTTTGCTTTCATCTAAACCATTCACGCGAGATTCAGGCTTGAATTCAATGTTTCCCAATTTTAAGACAGCTGCCACAACTTCAAAAACTGACTGTGTTTCATGGTCCATGAATCCCACAATCTGCATGGCATTCTAGAAGATGGAAGGCAAATTTCATGTTTTATGTTTTTTACCCTGCCTTTCCTTCAAAGCAGTGTTTCTCAACCAGGGTTCCCTGAAACCCTAGGGTTCCCCAGGAGGTTGCTAGGGGTTCCTCAAGAGAGTGTGATGGGGCAGGGGGAAGCAATAGCAGTATATAGAATAATGTTTATGCAGGGGTTCCCTGAAAATTGTTTCAAGGGTTTCTCCAGAATAAAAAGGTTGAGAAAGGCTGCTTCAAAGAATCCAGGGCAACGTACATCATGGTCCCGGCCTTCCAACACACACACACACACACACATGCACGCACGCACACACATTTACTTTATCCTCACAAATACAGACTGAAAAATTGCAACATACACCAAAAGTCATCCTGCGGAATTCAAATCCAGTGTTCCCCATCCAGATACTCTAACCACAACACTACACTGGCTCTCATATTGTACTGTGCCTGTTTGCTTTACTAGCCATTTCTGCAATAAGCCAGTAGGCCACAGAACCAGAGCATAACACTTTTCTTTAATCTTAAGAGGTAATATTTTTTCTTATACAAAAGTTTAATGAAGGTCATTTTTCATTTAAATATTTATAAGCCACCTCTAGAGATACAGATTCCTCTCAAGACTGTTTCCAATATTCAGTAAAAGTATTGGCAGTATAATGTTTCAAAACAAAAATGAACAAGGAATAAGAACCAACAAGATTTAAAACAATTTAGTACTTCTTATACAGATTAAAATCAGTAACACATATAGCTATCATTCTTTCCAAGAAGCCCCTCGGTGTAAAAATAATGAGCTAAAACAAAGACAATAATGCCCCTAAAACAGTTTCATTCTCAAACATGTATATGTTTGACTCATGAACTTCCAGCATTTAAGGTCAGCAAGAGCGAAGCTCCACATGGGCCAGAATACACCGGCTCCCCACCAGCATAGTCTGTCCATGGATCTAGCCGTTCCTCTCCCACAACCTGAACAAAACGGGAAGGAGTCCAGACCAGCATGCCAGCCCATCTCTGCAGCCACCACTACTGCCATCTGCGTTGCTCTCTCCAAAGCCAGGAAGCTGGCCTGCAGCACATGACCAAGGCCCCTGCATGTGACCAGCCTTGGTCACATACTACAGGACTCCTTCCTAGCTTCGGGGAGAATGACATGGACAGCAGCTGCAGTGACAGGCTGGGGTGACAGTATGGGTTCCTTTTTTTCACCCGAGGTGGTTTTTCCTGGGTATTGTAATATAACAGTTTAATGAGCTTTAGCCCATCTTCCCCCCGTCTTTGCCCTGAGGTCATGACAACTGCCATGGTCAAAACTGGGCAAAAAGCCCTGCATCATTAGGACTGCAGGGCTCTAAGATGGGTGCAAGATGGGGTAAATACCCCAGCTAGACAAGCCCTTAATTTTTTCTGTCGGGCAAGAAAACTCAGTTGAGAAATACTGTAAAATGAAACAAGTTCATAGAATTAGAACTGGATGGGATCATTCAGGTCAAGTAGTCTAGCTGCTGCTTAGTGCAAGACTTTCAGTGCAGTGATATATGAGCTACACTACTGAGTGAAACCTCCATTTAAAACAGAAAAACCTGCCACTTTCCAAGGCAATTTTCTCCACCACCAAAGAGCTCTTAGTTTGGACTGAAAGGGAGGACATCAAACTGAACAGTACTGAAGTTGGAAGAAAAGCACCAATTCTTACCCTAACTGTTCTGAAGTTTGCAGCATCATCTACTCCATTGACTATTGCAGAGCCCAGACTAAGGTAGTTGTAGCGACTGAAATCTCTCTCAAGTTTGAGCTTTTCTAAGAACATGAAAATAAGTCTTTGTTAATAGCAATATTCTTTCCCAAGAATTCCTCTTATTAGCTCTAGGAATGGTGGCAATTTTCCATCCATGACTTTAAAAAAAGAATCCAACACTGTATCTTTGCTGGATCCCATTGCTTCTGCCACAATCAGCTATCCACTTTTCCTCCTACAGCCCCCTATGCCCCATAAGAAGTTCCTCTGGAGGACCACAGCGGAGTGGATCAGGAGAGTAAAAAGAAGAAGGCCCCAGTGCCATTGGCATTGGGTATCAAAGTACACCATTGCATCTTGGCCTTAGCAAACCAACTCATATCCATATACAACTCCATTTGAGACAGATACCTCTTGAAACTGTACTTACGAAGCAGATCTTCTGATGCTCCAGATAATATCTGATAGAAAATGTGAAAATTTCTTTCACCTCTCGGTTGTTTAACAACACGGGACTTTTCCAACAGATCTAGAAATAAGAGGTCATACTTATTATTTTCCACCCTTTTCTTCCAGTTCTCTTCTGCTGCTATTGCATCAGTATTAGATCTATTCCCTGAGACAAATAATGCCTCACAAGAGAGGGTTTGCACAAATCAATAATTCCCTCACAATTGCCTAACCAGGGTTAGGAGACTGTAATGTTTGTCTATTATAGTACATTTATGTCCACTCTTTTTTCAAACAATGTAGTGTGGCATGCATGGTTCTCTCCGCCCCCACTTTTATCCCTAAAACTACCCTATGAAGTAGAGTAAGGAGAAAAACAGTACTGACCCAAGGTCAGTGAGCTTCACAACCTACCAAGAATTTGAACCTGGGGTCTTCTCAGTCCTAGCATGACACTACACCACATTAGGGCCCTTTATTGATCCATGGACACAGTTGTCCATGAAGGGCACCTCCAAAATAATCAGCACACTCAGAGATAGCATCCAAAATGCTTATCTGCATGGGAGGTAACTTAAAACCAGAACAAATAAGTGCAACTCTCATTCAAACAGAAGATATTGCCAGCATAGGCTCAGGTGTCCTTTGGCAATGGTGGTATTGCTACTTTTCTTTTTTTATACAAGGAGGATGGCTCAGAACACTACCAGTATATTGGATACTGTATTTTAGGGTATTAGATAGGAAGAAGCATACTAAAGGAAGTCTGGCCAGATAATCTCAATTCAGTGAACTATTGTGAAAGGGCACATAGGGACCAAAGCCTGTTCTAAGCAAACCTCTGGCATTTTTCCATTACACAAATCAATCTGCTGAAGTACGATTTTGTGTACTTTCTGCATCAAAGTAAGGATTTAGGTTAGGTTAGTTACTCTGGAAGCCCTCCAAACTTACAATTAGCTAGAATCAACATGAGTAACGCATGCAACAGTCTTGTAACTCAAGTTAGGCACACACATTTCTACCTTCAACCTTATCTCTTAAATGCAGATTGGCCTTACCCTCTACAGGCAAACTATATAACACACACAATCAAATTGTCCCCATGAGACTTCGGCTTTATGTTACGCTCCATCAATATTCAGAACAAGCAACAGAACAATAAGGCTTATTAATATTTCAGTAAGTTACCAAGAGCGTTTTGTCTCCCTTGTCGCCTGCTGCAATTAGGAAAGCATACACACAGGACTTTCTATAGAGGACACTCCAAATAAAAGCACTCTTGTTCTTTCGCAGCAGAACAGGCATGAAATTAAAAAGGCACTACTGGAAGCTTATGGTTAAATAAAGACACTTGCAGATGTGCACACGTGCATGAATAAGTGTGTGCGTGGGTGCGTCTGTCCATCCTGGAGCAAGTATACTGTTCTCCCACATATGTTACACCTTAGAACTTGCTACAAAATTAAACTGCTTTTAAACATTTGCTTTTAAACATTTGAATATATGATCAACTATGTTACAGGTAGCACTGTCCTATGACATGATCATCCAGACAGTATATCCCAGAAATCAAAGACATTGCATACTGATAAGACTGACATGGCTAAGAGATCTTGTAGCACCTTTGAGACTGAAGGAAAGAAGTTGGTAGCATAAGCTTTCATAGACTTAAATCTATTTCCTCAAACTGAGGAAGTAAACGTGAATCTATCAAAACTTATGTTAACCAACTTCTTTCTCTCAGTTTCAAAGGTGCTACAAGATCCCTTTGCATACTTATATCCCAGAAAGTAAGTCTCAGAAGAACCTTAACCATTGGAGAGGGCACTGAGAGGAACCATCAGCCATCCCACCACCTTAAGTGAAACCACACAATATATTTTTGCACAACTGTCATCATTTGCAAAAAATTAAAACACATTATTTTTATAAACTAGCATGTTTCCCATTTCATTGTCACCCAAAATACTTTTTTTGACCAATTCCCAAGAGCAGTTAAAATGAAAAGAAATTAGAAAGCAGCCCCATTTAGAACAACAGGGAAACAAAGTTTTTTTAAAAAAAAAATAGTAGTAAAAGATGGTTATGGATTCTAGCCTGTCACCACTGTGGCTGGCACTTCATACAGCCCATTCTGAGGACCTACTGCCCTTTGATGAGCTACAGACAGGTAGATTAGGTGAACTCAATGCCATTTAGCCTGTTATTGTTTCAGCTGGAGTAAAACACCCTTTCCCACAGTTTGCTACCAATGCCATAATCAGTCTTAGGAAGGGGGACTGTTCTAAACCAGTAAGAACCACAGCAGCAAAAATAATTGGCTACATTTGTGTTAAGTCTCTTACATTCAAAAAGTAAGAGAGCCCTAAGAGCTGTCAACAACCCACATGGCCCCACTGGCAATTTTTGCTGCATTTTATATATAGCAAAACATTATTCACATGGATTTTGCAGTCAAAAAAGTGACAATAACTGTCAAGGCATGTTGTAATTTATGCACCGTATGAAGTCAAGTAATGGCTGCAAATAATCTGCAGTATGCCTCTTTATTTGTCAAAAAGATCAACAATGTGGATGGAATACTACTGCTGAAGATTAAATTATTTAGCCAGCTGATTAAATGCTTATGAAGTATGGGTTTGTTTGTTTTTAATGGGCAGACTTCCCTCAGGTTCCCTGACACAAGATCAGCTCATTACTTATAATTCTCCCACCAAAACACTCAGAAAGAGATAATTCTCTCCTGACTAATATTATTGCAAGGGTGAGCAAATTCGGGGCATATCCCAACCCACTTGTGTATGCATCTCCATTTTTAAAAGTTCAATGCTGCAGTGGCAAAAATAAAATTAAAAGCGGTGCTTTTGCTTTACGAGGCAGAAAAGAAGAATGCACCTTATTTTAAAGAGAGTTAACACTCTTACAAGGCTTCCTGAAGCACTAATTAGCTTCAGAGCAAGACACATGTTCACCAGCCACCTTGTTTTAAAGTAGAAATGCATTTGCTGCTTTAAATGTATTATGAAATGTATTACTGGCACAACTATGTTGATGGGACTGTATGTATGCATTTGACCACAAGCCCTCTGGGAATTGTAAGTCCCAGCACCAACCACAATGAGGATCTACTTGGAAATTGTGTCCCCTCCAAACACAAACAAAAAATGGAACTAGAGAGGATTATAGAGCTAGGCAGAAACAATTGTATGCAAATGCTGAACACTGAAACCCTCCCCACTGCAATGGTGCCAAATGCTACAATTCATTTCTGCTCATAGAAGAGAATGACATATATCCATGTAAGCAAAATGTGTACACTAGGAGATGCCACTAGGGAAGAATCCAGATTTCAGCAACTCCTGTATCTGAGCTGAGAAGAATGTGCCCTCTTCTTAACTATGTCACAGATTTCAAACTATTAAAGAATGTTTATTTTAGGTCACATAACTAAATGGGAGCTGCTAATCTGATCATTTCTATATAGTTCCAGACTATATACAGTCTGTAGTCATGTGATAGCATGACAATGGTCCCACCCACACACCCAATGCAAAAGTGAATACCATCACATATGTGGGACGGGCTCTCTTCTGCGTGTCTTTTCTACCAAACTGCCAATCCACTGAAAGGCAGGTAAGGGGCCATGGTGGAAAGGCCCATGTTATTACCCTCCCTGCCCAAATGGTGAGAGCATTGATGCATTGCATCACATGGAGCTGGTTCCTAAAAACCTCTAGGTATGTATGAACTGTGCCAAAAACAATGAACACAAGAACTGGATTTTATTTCAATTTGTTCTTGTACATTAAGACTTAGAGCTCCGCTGGGTCCCACACTTAATCTGATATAAATCTGTGTAGAATCAGAATAAGAGGAACTTCAATAGGTATTAATCAAAACAACTCAGGGCATGTATTTACTTGCCCCGGCATGCTTGAAAGATTATGCTGCTTTGCACTGGGTAGGGCTGACAATAATTATTACTGTTCTCTGTAATATTACATTTACAACTGAGGCACCTGGAAATGGACACAGTTGAAAAGAGGACACTGTACTAGATTCATCACTGATCTGATCCCATAAGCTTATACTTAGGTTTTCATCCCCCCGCCCCCAGTAAGTGTGCTCTTAACAACACTCCTTACACTGTATCAATTACAGCACCTCCTTACATGTATTTGGGGTCACATTCCCACTTTTTCTCACACAGAGACTTGCATGTTTAAAAATGCATGCATTGGTTGCCTTTGCACAGATAACAATTTATGGCACTGGTTCTTAACCTGTGGTACATGGATCCCCAAGGGGCCATGATCTCCTCACAGGGGGTCTGTAAAGGCTTGAAGTCTGCTTGGCCCACCTCCTCCCTGCCACATGAAAGAGTAGCCACATGAAAGAAGCCAAGGCAAAGGCTGGCTGGTTGGCTTGGCCTAAACATTGCTGTACAATTTGATCCAGCCATGAAGTTTCAGGAAGAAGCAGGAAAAAAGTCTTTTCTCCCCCTCTAGTACCTCTGAGGGAAGGTTTAATGGATAGTGTAACTGTGTTGTTGCTGTTGTTGTCTTAAATCTTGAGTTGTCTTGGGGATCTGTGGCAAAGAAAAGGTTAAAGAGCCACTGCTCTATGGGTTCAGATGTGTTCACTAGCAACAAAAGTAAACGGTGTTTTTTTTTTTACTAAAAAAAAAAATAGAGATTTCCTCCTCTACACAGACAACTGAATGCACAGTTTATATGGGCATCATAAGCATGTTGCACTAGGGCTGTCTTGCATTTTGTAATTTACCTGTCTTTTGGCCATACTACATAGTTTGCTTGTATATCTTCTCTCCTCCTTTTAACAAGATGACCCAGTAAAAGAATTCTGCAATATCTCTCTTTTCATCAAACATCTATGGATCTCATGCTTGAACTGGGCTAAGCTCAGCCCAAATGTTTTAGTTTGCAGCAAGAGACAACTGGTAAAAATAATGGGCACAGGTCTGGATGTAATTACTCATAAACCACTGGAGACTTTAAAATAAACCATTTCCTGAACTGTTCAGTTGGTTCTCTTAGAAATTCTAGCCTCTTTCTCTCTCTGATTCTCTTCAGAACAATTTTTAACAGAGAAATTAAAGTAATTAACCATTTTCAAAGCCAAAGAGTGTCCTTATAGAAGTTTTCCAGAAACTATTTAGAGGCAGAAAACCAGAAATTTTACTATAACAAGCAAGCACCATTCCCAATTTTGTTTGAAACAATATTAGGTTATGTACACTTGAAGATCCCAAACATATGGCACAGTTAGCAGGATCCAGAAATGTGGGTAAGTAGTCATCAAGGACCCATTTATATTAGCAGGGATCACCAGCATTGAGGTCATGATATTAAGAACACAGCTGCGTTGGGCAGGGCATGTTTCTAGGATGGAGGACCATCACCTCCCCAAAATAGTACTCTATGGTGAACTCACCATGGGTCAGCGTAAGAGGGATACTCCAAAAAAGCGATACAAGTATGCCCTGAAAAAACATCTCAGGCTTGGCCAAATTGATCACCAACAATGGTCCGCCCTGGCCTCACAGCAGGAGGCATGGAGACGCACTATCCATAATGCTGCAGCATTATTTGAGAACTCACACCAAACAAGTCTTGAAGAGAAACGACAACGCAGAAAGAATCACAACCTGGAAACATCACCCAAGGAGACCTTCTGCTGGGCCGTCTGCAACTGGACTTGTTTATCTCAGATTGGCCTTTTTAGTCATCAGCACGCTTGCAGAAAGCACAGGATGAGTCCTTCCTGAATCTTCATTTGCGAAGAAAAGCCAAAGAGAGAGAGAGAGGACTCTTAAGTCATCCACTCTGCCTCCAAGGTTAACCAACAAAGCTTCCCTTGATCCATTTCTTTGCATATAATTCAGACATATTTCTACCCAAAATGTGTAACAAGGTTGCATCAGTACTGGAATATATTCTCACACTCACAAGCTAACACACCAAATCTACCACTTACCAGCTAAAGACACACTACAAAGACTGATCACAAAACACACTTTGGGACCCACAAGTACAGGCAAGCAGATAAGAGTATCAAAAGCAAATTCTGCATATTTCTGTTCAAGACCTCTCAGTGCCCTGGAGGGTCTTAAATTATTGATGCTGATAAGAGAATAAAACTTTTCAGAAAAGGTCACTATTAATAAATAATTTATAAGGTAAAATCGAATACAAGATTTTCAATTATGTAATTTCACTTCTCTCTCTGTCTCTCTCTCTAATGGAAAACCGTTACTTAAAACCCTACTGCCAATATAAGGCACAGTTGTGTTCATGCATAAAAAAAATCTTTCCAAAAAGCAACTACAATACAATACACCTGTATTCATTCATTCTCTCTCCCTCCCAAAAATATGTTCATATACAGCTCTGGTCAATTCCGAAAGTTGGGCACATATTTGTAAAATGGCAGCAGCCTGGGCTGACACCACAAATGTTCTATGTTTCCCTGAGGCCTGGCCACAACCACAGATTAGGAGCAGGAAACTGTACAGGGGAAGGGGGGCAGTTTTATCTCCTGAGCACACAAGCAGGCCACACTGATTTCATCTGATTTAGAGCTTCTTCTTTTTTTTCCTTCCAGAGGCATGTGGGGAAGGGAGGGCTTGGGGGTAAATCTGCCTCATTTGGCAGTGGTTTCAAGCTGTTGAGGGAGAGGCAAAAACCTGTCCCCAGCCAAGTGTAGTCTGGCAGCTACACTTTTGGGGCATGTGCAACCTGTGGGCCACACCTTGCCCAGTCCTGCCATAGAGAATCAAGTTTCCTGAAAATAACCTGGATTTTGCAAAATTCTTAAGATGCAAACAACATTCAGGGCTACTGTGCAAGAACACAATAAAAAGCAACCTAAATAAGGTATCAGTTGTACAATAGCCAGAATTCCAACCATGAGGACGGGAACCAATACACAGTTCCAGGCATTGTGGTGGTGGGGGAATAAGGCTCCAGTTCCAGAAATCACCTCTCAAAAGGGAACACTGGAAACATCTCTAGAAAGAAAATAACACACTTAAAAGGAAAAATATATGGAAGTACATAATATCAGTTGTTATAGATTTTCCTTGGGGTTTTTCCGGGCTGTGATCTGGAATAGTTTCTTTCTGATGTTTCGCCTGCATCTGTGGCTGGCATCCTCAGAGAATGGTTGGGTAGGAGTGTGTCTGGGGTTTATACGCTGTGAACCCCTGTAGGGGAATATATGTAAATTTGTGTAATTGAATGGTTAGTTTCTGGGTATAGAAATGCAAGGCTCGTTAGTGTCTGTTTGGCTAATGGTTGGTTGATGGGCAATTATCTGCTGGGAATCCCCCTGTCCCTGGGTGGAATTCCTTTGTAAGTGTTGAATTTCAATTCTACTGTATTTCAAAACCAGGAGCCAGATTTTGTTTGCTTTTAAGGTTTCTTCTTTCCTGTTAAAGTTGTCCAGGTGTTTGTGGATTTCAATAGCTTCTCTGTGCATTCTGACATGATAGTTGTTGGCTTGGTCCAGAATTTCTGTGTTTTTAAATAACATTTTGTGTCCAGGTTACTTTATAACATGTTCTGCTACTGCTGATTTTTCCAGTTGGCCCAGTCTGCAGTGTCTCTCATGTTCCTTGATTCGTGTTTGTACACTGCGTTTTGTGGTCCCTATGTAAACTTGTCCACAGCTGCATACCATATGTGCAAACACGAACATACACTCCTACCCAAACATTCTCTGAAGATGCCAGCCACAGATGCAGGCATCAGAAAGAAACTATTCCAGAACATGGCCTCACAGCCTGGAAAAAACTCAAGGAAAATCTATGGATGCTGGCCGTGAAAGCCTTCGACTTCACAATATCAGTTGTTGCTGTGTGCCTTCAAGTTGTTTCTGACTTATGGTATCCCTAAGATGAATCTATCATGGGCTTTTCTAGGCAAGATTTATTCCAAGGATGCTTGCCATTTCCTTCCTCTGAGGCTGAAAAAGTGTGACTTGCCCAATGCCACCCATGGGTTTCCATGGCTGTGCAGAGATTCAGATTTTGGTCTTACAGAGTCCTAGCCCAACACTCAAACCACTACACCACTCTAGCTAGCCTGCAATACCCGTACTTTACCTACATAACCTTTGAAGGCAGCACATCTACTGCATCTGAAGGCTGCCAAATCATTAGGGTGGGGGGGAAAGCAATTCTTTAAAATTACATATTTAAAAGTACTGGTCCCACAGAACTTCATGTTACTTTGTTTTCTACTTTGTTTCGTTTTCTTTAAACTCCTGGAGTTCTCTGTCTTAACACCGGGTAGCTCAGTAGGCGTAGTTTCCTAACAACATTTGGAGGTAGGAACAACACCTAAAGTTCTGGCTGCCAGGAAGATGTAGCACAAACAGAATATCCACAAGCATCACTTCCATCCTCTGATATAGGTAAAGCTGCACCCCTCGAATTCCTGCTTGTCATGCACCTGTTCAAGTCTTAGGCCTTCTTCCCCTTACACAAATTCCACACTACCCTCCTCCCTTTATGAGGGCCTAGGTTACAGACAGATGTGAAGGCTTGGAAAAAATGGAGTGGGTAGGCCAGTTTTTTTGGGGTTTTTTGCCATTTTTTTCCTGAGGCCTCTTTCTCCCCAGAAAAAAATAGCAACAAAGGAGACAAAATAATTTTCTGTTTTATTAATGTTGATGGTTTCTTCCATTGTTTTTGCCTGTTCCTAATAAAGTGGCAAAATCAAAGGTCCCTTACAGTTCCTTTTAGCTCCATTTGTAACAAAAAAATTAATGTGAAAAGGAAATCCAGTCTGTAAGTACCATCTGAATTAACTGTATTTTTAATATATAAAACATGATAATCATTTTCCATTTTCCCATTCTTTAAAAAAAAATGTCCATCCCCCCCACCACCTGCCCATGGCTTCAAAATTTTGTGTAAATGTTAGTTCTCTAGTTCAACAGCAGTATTTCCTACATCTCTACTCCTATGTAATCTTCACTGTTAGAGAAATCTGGAATCTACCATTGCTGGAATCTACAGTTGGTAGATTTCCTGAATTTACTTCAACAAAGCCCTTTAAAGCCATTTCTATGAAATTCAGTTCAGTCCTATCTACAACTCAAGTTGAACTCACTATGAAGAATAAGCCTCCTCTTACATTCAAATGCAGGCTCAGATACTAACAAGCCAGATTCTGAAGCCAGGATTTGAAGCTGGCTTGCAATTCCTGCCTTTTGTGGTGGGGGTGGGGCTTAGGATTTACAGTTGTCCCTTCACATTTGCTGGGGTTTGGTTCCAGGACCCCCCGTGAATACCCAAATCCGTGAATACTCAAGTCCCATTATATGCAATATAGAGCATAGCAAAATGGTGTCCCTTTTTTAAGATGGCAAAATCAAGGTTTGCTATTAGGATTATTATTTTTTAAAGAATAATTTCAAGCCGTGAATACTCAAATCCGTGAATGTCAAATCCGTGAATGTGGAAGGACAGCTGTAGTTGTTTTACCAACCCCCTTCCTTGCAGATAAGTTCCTAGTTACTGAAGCCACTCCTGCTGTTGGGAGAAGCCCCATGGGAATGATTGAGCAGGGAGTACCAGCAGAGAGCACCTTGTTCATTGCAAGTGAACAATAAACCAGGATTCTGCAGAATTCTGGCTCATCATGCCATATAAACACATTCACAAAGAATTATTTAGGTTTCCTGGTTTTCTCCCTTTTAGATATAATTACAGACTTAGAAAATGATTTAAGGAAAGCCTCCCTTATTTTTGAAACTGCATAAATCAGAAAGAGGTAAACAAGAACAATTTCAGGGAAAGGAAGAAATTTGATGAAAAAAGTCTCAACGGGAATGAAAAAGTAAAGAAAAAACAAATGCATAAACCTAAATAAAAGACGAATAAATGTCCAGATAGGCAGCCAAACAAAATTCATATTTGTATTCCATGTGTTCAAACCATCAAAGAGTTGTAAGGTCCTCAGTCCACTGAATAATAGGAGCTGGACGTTTATCTTACTGCTATTGTAATAGTAGGCTTTTAACCCCCTAGAGTGCTCAGAGAAATAATTTCTGCTGAGTATTAATTTCCAAGAACCAGAAACATAATTTTAAAACACATGTGCATCTGTAACTTTCAAAGACTGCTCCAATATTAAATTAATATGGATAGAAACCTTCCACTAAAAATAAGCTTACAACGGGACACACCCAAACCATATGGTTAAAGACAACCTAAAGTAACAAGTAATACCAAAAGTTAGCTAAAATACTGAAGCCTTTACCGAAGGTAGTGTGGTGTCCATGATACACAAAATTCAAGTTTTCATAGGCTAAATGGTGGGAAACCTTATCAGCTACTGAAGAGGGTGGCTACAGATGAGTATTTTACTACACATACACATCTGATACAGTATGTTCTAGAATTCTCTTTTCCATTTGGCAGTGTAATGCCAAATTAAAACAATCAAACAAATGGAGTGACATCTCATTCTGGGTTGGAGTGATCAGTTGGTCACTCCAACCCAGAATGAGATGTCACTCCAGGGTTGTTTGATTGTCCATGTGGGCTCACAGTACTAATAAGCCATGTTATGATTTTTTTTAAAAAAGCAATGCTCAACAGAGACACCACACTCAACAATTCAACAAAACAACATCTTTTAAATAAAAGTAAGCTGTGCTTTTGTTTCCAAATATATACATTTTAACTTTGTATTTTTACAAATCATACATTTTAACTCCCCGCCCCCAACCTTTTAAAGTTCACTTATAAATTGAATGCACATTTGGGAAAGGAATACACAGGCATCACAAGCAAGAAATAAATGCCACTAGCATAATATATTCTGAATGATCCAGGAACAGTTATTTTTAGCCACTTCCTCTTCTTACATTGCACAGTAGGGACCATCCTGGCTAACCAGTCTTTTTCTTTCTTTCTTTTTTTTCTGTATGGCAGGCAAATGAGTTTTAAGTTAAATATAAACTTGCAGCCTGACAAACCACACACTTCCTTCCAAGACATGTGTGTCATCCCAAAGGGCTACTAAGAAAGAATGAGGAGGGGGGAAACCTAACACAAAGGAGCATTGCCTAGACAAGGATTAATGCCTCTCCCACAGAGCAGCAGCGAATTCAGAACTGTATTGGAGCAGGAAATGCCAGTATTATTAACAGCTTAGTTACCCTTCTGAATAAAGCCATGAGCCAATAAAATAGTGATCCTTGCATCAAGCATCTAGATGCTAAGATGCATTTAAAGTTTTTGAACTCTCAGTGTAGGAAAAAAATATGAATTTTATAACACAATAATTATTGGGCAGATATTCTTTCAAGAGCACCCAGTGTAAACAGAGAGAGCATTAAGGACTTGAAAGAGAGTTTTACAAAGTAAATGCAAATTTCTTAACTTGGGGTCTATGGATGGGCTTTGCGAGTCTGTAAACATGGTGCAAAAAAACAATTTCTTTGATTTCCTTCCTGTTACTTTGACTTGTTCTTGTTACACTGTATTTTAAAGCAAAATTTTAGTCTGTGGATTTTTTCTGGGCCAAGTTGTAGAAGAGTTTATTCCTGACATTTCACCTGCATCTGTGGTTGGCATCTTCAGAGAATGGTGGCAGTGTGGGTGTGTGGGGTTTATATACTGTGAGCCCCTGTTGAAGAGGATTAGCATGTAAATATGTAACTGAATACACAAATTTACATGCTAATCCTCTTCAACAGGGACTCACAGTATATAAACCCCACACACCCACACTGCCACCATTCTCTGAAGATGCCAGCCACAGATGCAGGCAAAACATCAGGAATAAACTCTTCTACAACATGGCCTCACAGCCCAGGGAAACACCACAAAAAACCTATGGATGCTAGCAGTGAATGCCTTTGACTTCACAAAATTTTAGACCATTCAAGGGTTCATTGTAATTTTTCATTCTGAACTACAACATGTGAAAGAAAGAAATTTCCAATGCAATAAAATGAATTGCATGCAAAATTGTATGTGGTTCTTACTCCTAGAAGAGTAAAGTATCTCTGATTTGGACAAAACTGAGCTGGCAAAATATTCTTGCACTTCTAAAAAGCACTCAAAGGCACTGGCGTCTTGATACTCTTGCTCCATTTCTGAAAGAAAGGAGGGGATGAAGCTGCTTTACTAGGTAAATAAAAACTGAGAATACTTCATGTTTCTGAAAAAGGCATAGGCTTGGTGCTTAATTACAGCCTTGTACTGTCAGTGTTGTGAAAATACCCATACTGATTAGAAGCTTTCTAAACAGCTATTACTGCACATCTTTCCATAGTTATTTTCTAGTCTATCATTATAGTGCTGAAAGGTAGGGCATAAGTTCAAGGATTCTGATCAGATGAAGATGAGAATATTTTGTACCTCATCACACCTTTCTATTTCTCAGTCGATTATCTTGGAAGGACAAAAGCATAACCTGATAGATGAATCAGAGAGGCTACTGAGATGAATGGACAAATATGAGCCTGGGAGAGCTGATCTGTAGCTGCCTCAAGGTCTTTCATTTCACTAATGGCAATTCTGAAGTATGTGTCTTGACATTTTTAATGCCATTTTATCCCAGGTTTCTTTGACCATGGAAATCAAGGCCACATACATGAGGTTTCCCAATCACCACCCAAAGCATCAAGCTGCTTACCCACAGGACACTTGCATGTGAGCCTGGCACTTATTAATTACTTATTACTCACATGTAAAGAATATTTATGAAAACTCAGATCTGAGTTTTTGAAATGTGAATGTTCAAATGAGATAGTTTACACATCATGCAATATCCTCACATATTCAAAGCTTGATTACTTGCTTGTCCCACAACACCATAACCATAATGATCTTGGCCCAGTAACATAGGATGACTCATAACAAGATTTTCTTTCTGAAGGTACAGATAAAACCTCAACAGTTGTAATGTTAAAACACAGCTAAGCAAATTGTCATATTAGAACATAACTGACATAAAAGCAGTTTCAATGTACACCAATAAAAAAGTAGGCATCAACTCTATTTATTTCTTTGACTGAAAATCAGTCATGTATCTATGCAATCTCTCCATCTTTTGCAAGACATATATCATTTGCTGAACTATCATCTCATTACATCTGAGCTACACAACTGATTTGAGCTTGCAAACCTAGAATTAAAAACACTTGTTTATGCAATCCTTCCCTTTTAGTCCAGCCTGACACTTATTTTATGATCCATAGAAAAAGTTGGCTATATTTGTATTGTGTATTTGCTTATTCTGTTGTATTACACTGCTTTGAAATTTTCCCATCTTAGTAGTATATAAACATATGTAAATAAACAAAATTAATATAGTAGGATTAAGCGGTGAATTGCAAGCCTGGCTTGTAGATTCAGACACAAAGAAAACACTGTAACCCCCAGAGATCTTACATGAAGAGGTAAGTGGGAAACATGGAGACCTCCTGATGTCATTGAGCTGCAAGTCCCAATATTTTTCACCATTGACTGCTGGGTGGTTTTCATTGTTGTTAACTGTCTTCAAGTCAACTTTGATGTATGCAGACCCTATGAATGCGAGACCTCCAAGTCATCCTATTATTAACAACCCAGCACAAGTCTTGCAAACTCAGGGTGTCGCTTCCTTGACTGAGTCTATCCACCTGTAACATGGTCTCCCTCTTTTCCTATTGTCTTCCACCTTACAAATCACTACTGTCTTTTCTAATGAATCCTGTTTTCTTGCAATATGTCCAAAATACAATAGTTTCAGTTTAGTCACCTTGGATTCTAGGGGGAGTTCTGGCTTGATTTGTTCTAATAGCCACTTTTTGGCAGTCCATGGTATCTAAGAACTCTCTTCGAACACAACACCTCTAATGAGTTGATTCTCTTGCTATCAGCTTTTTTCACTGCCCAGCTTTCACAACCATACATAGAAATACACTGCCATGTACAATCCTGCCATGAAGGCTACAGTCCAGCAACATCTAGAGGGTTATGTTTCCCACCCCTGTATTAACACATGCAAGAGAAGAGAGGAGGGAAGGGTGAATGTGGATACAATGGTAATTCTCAAGTTCAACAAAACATGTTTTGTTAAACTAAGGTAGTTACATTTAAAAACTGAAATGAAACCAAAAAAATTAAACATATGAAAATCAGCTGCCTCATCTGGGGACCCCTTTTTAAATCTACTGAGTTGCTGACTGGCTGATTAAATATTGCAACTCTATTTTTCAAAACTCTTACATTAGACTAGAGCACATTAAAAAGCAAATTCCAGTTCTTTGATTTCACATTGAATGTATTTAAAAGGCAACCGCAATGAGACTGATATTTTCAGATCAAAGGGTTCAATTTTTACAATCTGCCTGGAGGCGAGAGTGGGACAGGAGATGAACTGATAATACTTTCCTTAAGCAGGAGGTTATTCCATTAAGAAATGTATGTATGAGAATGGGGTCTTCTTTCTAATTGAAACCTAGTAAAATCCAGAATGTTACTAATTCCCATCTGGAGATTTTAAAAAAGAGCAACTTTCAACTGGTGATTTCATACTTTGCTATCAAAAGACTGCTAAGAGTTCATTACACATCAACTATGCAAAATGGAACTTTGTGAGTGGCTCTTAAAGGTCAAGCAGAAGAAGTAATTCAAGGAAGAAGCAAGCAGGTGGGGCTGACATATTTCAGTTCTTCCAAATTTAGATAGCATAATTTGCATAACGTGCAAAGGAAGCACATGAATTGTTGTGTTATTTGTTTACCACTGTGTTTCTGCTTTGACATCATTTATATATTGAGCACGGATCTGAGACAAATGGTAATTTGGATGGATGGCTCCAAGTTTCTGTTGGTTTTTGGTCAGCTAAGTACCATTTCTTCCCCACCCCTCAACCTTGCCACAAAGACAGACTTTCAGGAGATTATCAGACGTACCATCTGATAGCGTATCCATCCTGCTACCCCCCCACCCGCCCCACTCCTGTCCCTGTTCCAGTAAAAAAAACAATTTTCAGACACCTACCTTATGTCTTGATAGTAACTGCTCCCCCTCCTTTGGCTCTCCGGGAGTGAATGCAGCTGTCGTAAAAGTGCATTCACGTCCCGTAAAGCAAATCCAGCACATTCTTGCAAGAGAACAATGCACAGGAAATTTAAAAATAAAAAGGAAACCAAATGTCAAACAAGAAAACTAAGACCTCAAACACCCTAACAATTAAACAAGTACCCCGGGAAGGGGGGAAACAAGGGTGCCACTTACCTCCTTGTCCCGATCGCACCAGGAAGTCTTCGGGAAGGATCTCCCACCACGGCTGGCATAGCACCAGCATAACAGGACACCTCTTCACAAGCCCGTTACTCTGTTATGGAAACGGAATGGGTAATCTATTGACAGATTGATCCATCAATAGAAGAGAATGGAAACAGAATGGGAAGGGCATGGGAGCATAACTGGACAGAGACGACGTCATCTGAAAAGAGAGCCCTTTGGCACTCTCCTGTCGTCCCTGTTCCGGATTTAAAAGGTCATCTGATAATCTCCTCAGACTAGGCTTTCTCCCTCACACAAGATAAAATAGGAACATCCTTGGCTTCTTAGAAAAAACAAGGTATAAAAATGTTTTTTAAAGTTATTTCTGTACTTATTCTAGGATGCTCAGGTGGAACTCAGTGACCTGGAGTGAAATCCGCTGAATTCTATGAGACTGACTTGTGAAAACAGAGGCAGCGCTGTCACTATCTCTCACTGACACTACAAAGAATCAAACAGTTTCCTCTTATGATCACGCACCCCTGATTCCCATTCATATCCCCCCTCTTCTCTTATTCACACACACTCCACCCAAAGAGACGGCTCTCAAGGGATTATGAATCCCTTACTCCAAGCACCCATCCAAAAGAAGGAATTTAAACCAAATTATTAAGAAGAAACAGAAAGAGTGAAATCAAAACAGGCTATGAAGTGCTGGACAAAGTTAAATCCCACTGTGAGGCTGGAGAGGAAAGAGAAAGTACAGTTTTACTAAAAGACACAGATCAGCCAGCCCTTAATAGAAAGTTCCATCTTCAACCCCATTATTACCTTTCACATACATGTATTGTAGTCCTTATCCAGACTAGATCCTCCACGGATTTCACAGGAAATTCACTTGTATTTCCTGCCATCTACTTTCACCAATTCCCTAACAGCTTCAGAGCAAAGAAATGGCTAGGAGTTCAAAGAAAGAGAAGTCCCTGGAACTTTATAACACAGTAGACATGTTGCAATTATTCCAAGTAGAGCACAGCAATCAAGGTTACCAGAGAGATACTACTGACAGCTTCCGATTCTCTATCTTCTGTGATACTGACTGTCCATTGGAAATGAAAATAACATCCAACCAGGACAGCTCAAGTGTCAAAGACTTCCAGAATTAATGCTATCCTGGATCTGTGTGGCTTGAGCATGAAAGTTCTTTCTTTCTTTTAAAAAAAAATATATTTCTAGCTCACCCTATAGCTGAAGCTCTCAGAGTGGAGTACAATCGGAATTTTTTTAAAACAGTTTTTTTTTTAAGTTAAAACAATTCAGCCATGAAGAGAAAACCTGCAAGCCATGAACTCACTACAATATGGAGAAATTTTGTCCTTCAGATTCCATATGTTTTCCACCATAGAATTTCTTAGCAAAAGGCTGGGGAGGGTTAAACATCCCTCTCTGCAGACTTCTGCTCCACTTGAATTAAATTCTAGTCCATTTTATAATTTGGAGCTGCAGACCTCTTAAGAAAAGCAGTATGCGTAACCTGTTGTTTGGCCCTAGCTTCTTTAAACATGACATAATTTTGCCAATTTTCCACCCTTTTTGCAAACTACAAATTTGAGGAATTATTCCAGCCACCAATCACAATAAATTACATTTCCCTCTCCATGGCACACTGGAAGCCATAAAATGTGTCTACATGCTAAAATCTATGCCAATACTTACAGTTGCTTATAACTCCTCCAAGTGGGTCACCTTTGAAGTCAAACTCGATATCCATGTATTTCCCCTGTGAAGAGAACATATTGGAAAAATTTATACAAGGGAGAAAAAGTTGCCTGGCAACTTTAAACTGTTACCTTGAGAATTCCTTGATACATGTATCTAAGAACAAACCAAGGGTGGAAAACATCCTAAAGCCTATTTTACAGCCCCTGCTAAACTGCCCTGCCTTAACCACCAGGGCCAAAGTTGTGCCACTGAAATTGGTAGCAGTGCTGCAGCCAAAATCATCAGTAAACGGTCTACTTGCTTTACAAATTCTGCAGTACTGCCACCCCAAAGATTTCATGGGAGGGTTCAATGCAGCTTCCTTGCCTCTGGGAAGTGGACTGCCCCAGTACAATGGTTAACTAACAAACCTAGGATGAGGTCTCTCAGGTTGCAGTGTAAGCCTGCTCCGTCCTCAATTTGAAGGGCTGTCACACTGAGGATGGAGCAGGCTTGTTTTCTGCTGCTCCAGAGACTGGAACACGGAGCAATGGATGCAAGCTCCAGGAACAGAGATTCCACCTCAACATTAGGAGGAACTTTTTGACAGTAAGAGTTGCTTGGCAGTGGAACACACTCCCTTGGAGTGTGGTGGGGTCTCCTTCCTTGGAGGTCTTTAAACAGAGGCTGGATGGCCATCTGTCAGGGATGCTTTGATCATGATTTCCGGGGTGGCACGGGGTTGGACTGGATGGCCCTCGTGGTCTCCTCCAACTCTGCAATTCTATGATTCTATGATTCTAAGTGGTAAAGAATAAAGACAAAAAATCACTATCTGGTTCTAAAACTGATTTTTAAAAGTGGATTTAAGTTTGTTTTTGTTTTTTAAAATATGTTTTAAACAATGTTTTCCTATATCTTCTTGTGCATTACTTTGGAGTCTGGGTGGATAGAAAAGCAGTTAATAAATACTTTAAATAAATAAATAATAAAAGAGCCAAGCAATTAAGGCAGCTTTTACAGGAGTCTAGCTGAAGGAGAAACATCCAGCAATTGCAAAAACCATGGGGGCAACTGTTGGATGTTTACTGAAGACATTCAAGCTCACTTTCATATTTATTGGCAAAAGTTAAGTATTCTTCTCTGGACACACTGAAAAGCTTTCCAGTAAATATCACCATTCCCCAAGCTTTTTTAAAAAAAATATCCCCTGTCACACAGAGCATACTGAGGCAGCGAACAGCAATTAAACCATTCTGTATACCAATATACAATATAAAGATATACAGTTGTCCCTTCATATTTGCTGGGGTTTGGTTCCAGAACCCCCTGTGGATACCAAAATCTGTGAATACTGAAGTCCCATTATATGCAATGGCATAGCAAAATGGTGTCCCTTATATCAGATGGCAAAATCAAGGTTTGCTTTCTGGATTATTATTTTTTAAAGAATATTTTCAAGCCATGAATACTTAAATCCGTGAATACCAAATCCATGGTTATGGAGGGCCAACTATAATATAGCTGGAACTTATTAAAACACAGCCAGTAGGCCATAAGCAGATAATCAAATGCTAAAGTGATTTTATTAAAGTGTTTTCAGCATAGGCCTAAACTTCATCAGAATTGATACATTTTATTTCTGTTGGGGGGGGGTTATCCGTAGGGTAGGCATCACCACAGAAAAAGCCCTCTCTCTTATTTGATATGGGGCTTGACAAAGTTACTTTTTTGTACCTAAGTCCAGTTGTTAGTCCCAAGTAGAGCAGACACACTGAATGAGTTGATTTACAGAAGCGCTGACTGGTGTAAATTGAGCATTTGATTCAGTGGGACTACTGTCATTGAGACTTAGCAACTGGATTTAGGTCTTTGGACTACAATTCCCAGAATCTCAGTGCCAGCACGGCCAGTATTGTCCATCATAAAACTACATTTTCCATATTCTGTGCCAGCTGGAAATATTCTGTACGAGCTGGATATCAGCTGGACATTTGCAAGATATGGCACAACCAGGAAGGCATCTGAGGGTTACTAGAAAAACCAGGCAGGTCTATATGGGAAAAGGATCTTTCTCTGGTATCCTGGTCCCAAAATGCTTAAGGAATTACAGATTAACATCAAAGTCTTAAACCTGGCCCGGGAGCAAACTAGCAGTCAATGTAGGTCTTTTCAACTGACTCGCAAATTAGATAAAATAATATTTCCTCTTTATAACTATGTATCTAAATGGTCTGTTGCCATTGCTGTTTTTCAGTCTACAATACAACTGCAGCCTCTCTCCTGGCCTTCTGATTAACTTTTCCACATCAGAACAGATTGTTCAGCAGCTGCCTTACTGCAGTTTATTTACATAGCCACTATGTTAAACAAGAGTAAAAGACATTACTATTTACAATGACAACAGCAGTAAAGCCTGCATCAAAGAACAGATTATGGACAAGCCACAAGGCTAATAATCCAAACCAGCTCAAAAGGACTTTCAGTGAAGTTTCAAAACCATACTTAAGACTGTCCACAACTATTTAAAAACCTCTTAAAAGCTCAAATTCATTACACTTTCAAAGAAAAAGGCAACAGGTACAGTTCTATGGATGGTATACTTGCACAACCATCTGCCATCTATGTGCAGATTTTTCTATGTGCACTTACGTGTGTGCATGTATGTGAATGTGCTATATTGAAATGATATGGACTTTGTCCAGAAGTAGATAAGGGAAAAACTGGTCTGTTTTAAAAAACAGAGAGGGGGTTGAAGAGGTGGGCAGGGAACTAAGCAGCAGAACAGTGTTCAGAGATGACAAAATACTTTTGGTTCAGGGTAAGGCTCCGGGTTTGTTTGTTCATTTGTTTGTACTAAAAAGCTGCCAATGTCCCTACTGCCCATTCACTTGCCCTCTCCCTCCAGGCCCAATGAGTAGCAGCCTAGAAAAAGAGAGTACTGCAAATGGAGCTTTCTGCTGAGTTTGACCACTGGAGAATTCAAGAGATCTGGCAGCAACAGGAAGGAGGAGGATCAGGGTCAGGTCACCCGGGAGGTTAGTTGCTGGAGTTTGGGTCACATCCAGAGAATGAGGGTGCTGACCTCTGACACTGGCCTGAAAAGAGGCTAACCGTAGATGATTTTGTGTGGAAAAAAACCAAGTGGTTTTGCAAAGGAGAGTGGTAATAGGAATAAGGCCAATGTCCACAGCCTAAAGCAGTGATGGGCAACCTTTTGAGCCTGGTGTGTCAAACTTCGCCAAAAAACTGAGCATAACTCGGGTGGTGTGTCACTTTGAGAAAAAAACATTATTTCACAATATTTGTTGTTTAAATAACATAAATGTCTAATTGTTATATATAATTGTATTTAATAAACCAAAAACTAATTATTTAACTTACCTGCTTAGTGACTTCTTTGTTCATCTGTCAGCTGGTTTCTTTTGTTGGTCTTGATATTATTTAGCTTGTGTGGGGTGCCGTAAACTGAGATAAGGGAGGGGGAGGGGGAATTCTTTAACTAACCTGCCTATTAGTGACTTTTTTGTTGCTGAATTTCATTGGCTAATTCTTCAATTGAAGGTTGATATTTTGTACACTTCAGGCCCAAGCAAGCGCTACTAACTTCATCTGTCAATCTGTTTCTTTTGTTGGTTTTGATATTTAACGCTGAGAATAAGGCCTCACAAAAGTATGTAGAGGGTAAAATTGTGAGTAAAGCCATTGCTATATTTTTCAGGGTGCTAAAAGTGTCTGGTAGTCAGTTCCAGGCACTCCAAATTTCCTGTTCATAGTGGCACTCCTCTTGATTCTCCAAGCGGTGCCTTTCCAGAATCTCAAGCTTTGACCTCAAGTCGACAAACACCTGAGCCCAGATACTGTCTTGAAATTCTGCAAGTTGCATCTCCAAATCATCAATTTGCATCCATTGGAAACCATTTAATTCCAAACTACTGCAGATTACTACATCAGGATAACGTTTTTAATTTTTTTCATGGTCAGTTCTAGACTTCTAAATTGACAAAATCTATCACTAAACTGGTCAAGTAACGAGTCTAAAACATGCTGGTACTTCATATGCAAGAGTTCCATTTCATCTTGTACAGCTGCACTGGCCTTCTCAAAATGCTTTGCTACTTGAGGAAAATACTTATAAGTTTTAGTTTCTACATCTCGCTTGAAAATTTTAACTTTACTTTCAAAAGCTTTTATGTATCCAAACATAACGTCAATACTTTTGCCAAAACCTTGTAACTTTAAGTTCAGTTCACTAATATGAACAGAGAGAACTGTAAAAAAACATCAGGGTGTTGACCCACTTATCATCATTAAGCTGAGGAAAGTTCCCCAGATCCTTATCGTCAAGAAATACCTTAATTTCTTCAAAGCACTCCACAAAGCGCTCAAGAACTTTGCCTCGGCTCAGCCATCTTACATTATTGTACATCAGCAGTCCACTGTAGGTGGAATCAACCTCCTGTAAAAGCGCCGAAAATTCTTGCTTGTGAAGGGGGCGAGCAGCTATTAAATTAACTATTTTTGTAACAACTGACATTAAGTCGTTTAGGTCGGTGAATCCTGCCTTGGCACATAAAGCCTCCTGATGGATAATACAACGAAAAGGCACAATTGGATGTCCAATAGCTTCTGTAAACAATTTGACAAATCCGACTTTTTCCCCCACCATATTTGGTGCCCCATCTGTCGTCACTGACACCACTTTAGAGATATCAATGCTTAGGTCACAAAATGTTTGTAGAACAACCTTACATATTTCACTTCCTGCTGTACTTGTTGGCACTGATATTAACTTTATCAATTCTTCTCTCATTGTGAGATCATCAGAATATCAACCAATAATGGCCAACTGAGCATGTAATATGACATCAGTAGTCTCATCAAGAGAGATCGAAAAATATTTACACTTCCTTAGGTATCTCTCTAATTGATGTTGTACGTTTGTGTTCAGTCTCATTATTCGGTCTTTTATGACATTTCTACTAAGTGGTAACTCAGATATTCTCTTAATAATTGCATCTTTATTCTGCATATCATGAAACAGATCTGGTGCACATATTAGGAGAGTTTCTTTAATAAATTCTCCCTCACTGAGCACTTTTCCATGCTGAGCTACTGAGTGAGCAATGCTCAAACTTGCAGATGTTAAATTTGTAGAGCCTTTCATAAATTTTAGGATGGACTTAGATTGGCTCTTATAAAATTGTAGCTGCCTAGAAATGTATGCCTTCCTTTCATCCTCACTTTTTTCCAAGAGCTGAGAATGATTAGTTTCAAAATGCCTATTTATATTCCACGTTCTGCTTACTACCATTTCGTTACATAGAACGCAAAATGATCTGCCATTTTTTTCTATAAAGCCATACATCTCGGTCCATGTCTCTTGAAAGGGTCGGCCACTGCTACTACCACTTCCTTTACTTAACTTTAGTTTTTTTTTTTTATTTGGGGGATTCTCCATCAGGGGGGCAGTGACAGAAGATAGAATTATATGTGCTTGTTAGGCCTGCAGGTCTCTCTCTCTCTCTCTCTCTCTCTCTCTCTCTCTCTCTGGCTTTTCTTCACAAACGAAGATTCAGGAAGGACTCATCCCACGTTTTCTGCAAGTGCGCTGATGACTAAAAAGGCCAATCCGAGATAGACAAGTCCGATTGCAGAAAGCACAGCAGAAGGTCTCCTTGGGTGATGTTTCTGGGTTGTGATTCTTTCTGCGTTGTCGTTTCTCTTCAAGACTTGTTCGGCGTGAGTTCTCAAATAAGGCTGCAGCATTGTGGATAGTGCGTCTCCATGCCTCCCGATGTGAGGCCAGGGCAGACCATTGTTGGTGATCAATTTGGCCGAGCCTGAGATGTTTTTTCAGGGAGTCCTTGTATCGCTTTTTTGGAACACCCCTCTTACGCTGACCCATGACTAATTCACCGTAGAGTACTATTTTTGGGAGGCGATGCTCCTCCATCCTAGAAATGTGCCCTGCCCAACGCAGCTGTGTTCTCAATATCATGGCCTCAATGCTGGTGATCCCTGCTTGCTCAAGGACAGCAACATTCGTCACATAGTCAGTCCAGTGTATATTTAGGATTGTGCGTATACAGTGCTGATGAAAGCATTTGAGGAGTCGTAAGTGGTGGTGATAGGTGACCCATGTTTCAGACCCATAAAGGAGAATAGACAGTACAATGGCTCTATACACACTGATTTTTGTGTTTCACCTCAGGTGTTTATTACTCCAGACTCTTTTGTAAAGTCTTCCAAATGCGCTATGTGCTTTTGCTAATCTGTGATCGATCTCTTTGTCAATCTTGGCATCTGAGGAGATGATGCTTCCCAGGTAGGTGAACTGCTGAATGAACTTAAGCAGAGAATTGCCGACAGCAATGTGGGGATGGAGGTGTTCGTCCTGTGGTGCAGGCTGGTAAAGGACTTCTGATTTCTTCAGGTTGACTTCCAGCCCAAACAGCTCTGCAGCTGTTGCAAAGCAGGATATTAGGCGCTGCAGAGCTGCTTCTGTGTGGGCAACAAAGGCAGCAGCAGCAGCGAAGAGCAGCTCACGGACTAGATAGTTTTGAGTCTTAGTGTGAGCCCTCAGACGGCTTAAGTTAAACAAGCTACCATCAGTATGGTAACGCATATAGATGCCGTCGTCTTCTTCAAGCTCTGCCATAGCCCTTTGGAGCATCGTGCTAAAGAAGATTGTAAATAAAGTTGGTGCAAGAACACAACCTTGCTTCACTCCATTAGTTATTAGAAAGGGCTCTGAAAGAGCATCGCCATATCTGACTTGACCACGCTGGCCCTCGTGTAGCAAGATAATCATTTTAAGGAATTTGGGGGGACATCCTAGTCTTTCCAGAATCTGCCACAGACCTTTCCTACTCACGATGTCGAACGCTTTGGTGAGTTCAACAAATGTTACATAGAGACCCTTGCTCTGCTCTCTACATTTCTCTTGCAGCTGTCTAAGGGCAAATACCATATCTGTAGTACTCCTATTGGCTCTGAAGCCACATTGGCTTTCAGGAAGAAGTTCTTCAGCAATGGCAGGAACTAATCTGTTCAGGAGTAGCCTTGCAAGGATTTTTCCAGCAATAGAGAGCAGTGTTATGCCTCGATAGTTTGAGCAATCGGATTTTGCTCCTTTTTTCTTGTACAGGGTGATGATGACTGCATCTCCGAGATCTGATGGCAGTTCCCCTTTTCCCCAGCAATTCACAAGGAGTTCATGGAATTTAACATGGAGTACATGACCTCCGTGTTTCCAAACTTCAGGTGGGATTCCATTAATCTCAGCTGCCTTGCCGTTTTTCATCTGCTGTATGGCCTTAAGGGTCTCTTCCAAAGTGGGAACTATGTCCAATTCATTTTTCATCGGTTTTTGTATAATATGTTGGATAGCTGAGGCTTGGACTACTCGGTTGGCACTAAAGAGACTTTGAAAGTGTTCAACCCATCGATTCAGGATGGAGGCTTTATCAGTAATTAACGTTTGACCATCTGTACTGTATAAGGAGCTTTGGACCTGATAAGTAGGTCCAAACACTGCCTTAAGAGCATCATAGAATCCTCTAGAATCCCCCAGATCTGCACAGCGTTGTGTCTTTTCTGCTATATTGATCCACCACTTGTTCTGATGTCGCGGAGTTTTTGTTGAAGTTTACTACATGTGAGATGGAAAGCTGCTTTTCTTACGTGGCAAGTTGGCTGGGCGAGGTATGCCTGGTGAGCAGTTCTCTTCCTTGCAGGTTTGCCTGGAAGTTGTCTCTCATGGTAACTTGTTAAAGATTGTTGACTTGGAGTCTCTTCTTTAAGATGCCACCCTTCTTAGGTTTAAACTTAAGATGAAGATTTAGTTTACATCTTACGAGGCAATGATCTGTCTGGCATTCTGCACTTGGCATCACTCGAGTTATGACGGACATCGCGAATGTTTCTCTGGCGGATTAGAACATAGTCAATGAGGTGCCAATGTTTGGATCGGGGATGCATCCAGGTTTTCTTCAAGCTGTCTTTCTGCTGAAAGATAGTGTTTGTAATAGTCAGCTGTTGTTCTGCACAAAACTCTAGCAGGAGGCGTTCGTTATCATTGCAGTTTCCAACACCATGCTTGCCTAAGACACCTTTCCAGGCTTCGGAGTTCTTTCCTACTCTGGCATTGATGTCACCAAGGATAATAATTTTATTTTCTACAGGGACTTTTTGTATGAGGTGGCGTAGGTCTGTGTAGAATTTTTCTTTCTCTATAGGGTCGGCTTGCATAGTTGGGGCAAATATACTAAAGAAAACAACATGTGGGAGTCGTAAGGAAATAATGCAATCAGAGTGTCCTGTTGGCAAGGTTTCGAGTTTGGAGGCAATGGAGTTTTTAATCATGAAGCATACCCCTGACAGATGTTTTTCAGTTTGGTTTTGCCAGACCAGTAAAGTGTGTAGCCGGCTCCGTGTTCTTTAAGGCTGCCTTCCCCATGGAGACGAACTTCACTAAGAGCAGCGATGTCAATATTAAGCCGTGATAGTTCATGGGCTATTAGAGCAGAACGACGCTCAGGCCTCCACTATCTTTAGAGTCTTGCATGGTTCTGATGTTCCAGCATGCAAGTGTCAGTTTATTTACACCTTTGGAGGCCAGTGTGTGCCTTTGTTTCTTTGCCTTAGTTTGACCGCATCAGAAGATTCCCATTGGCCGCGGCTAGCCAACCAGGTAATTAGGAATTAACTAGCCTTACTAGCCACAAAATGGTGTATGTAACTGTCTTTTAGGAAAGGGCAGGGTTAATAAGCAGAAATAGGGTTAATAAGGATGCACAACAGTAACAGTGGTGAAATGGAGTCTGCACTATGGAGCAAGATACTGTTCCTTATGTGAATAACAACGGCTGCCACTAACGGCAGAAAACGGCACCCATACCATGCCACAGGCCCTCTCCTCTCCCAGCCTTCCCTCACTTATCTCAGCAATGATCTCACTTTTTGCACTTAGCTTAGCAATGCGCAGGCTACAGGGAGGACAGGGGTGGTGTCCGAGGTGGTGTCCGAAGTGCTGCTGGGGCTGAACTGGAGGCTTTGCGCCAGGGCCGGCCTATTTATACCGGCCCCGTCGTCAGCCACCGCATCATCCAGCTGAGCCAGAAATACGGCCGGATGGCCCTCCCCTCCATTCCGGGCAGCCAATTGGGGCACAGCTGAACAGCCCCGATTGGCTCCCTTTTTCCTGCCTTCCCCCCAGCAGCCGAGGCTGCCGGGAAGAAGAAGGCCAACATGACGGCCTCCTTGGAAGGGAGGGTGCTTTCTGGATAGCCTCCTCCCTCCAGCCCCTCCCATCCAGGCTATCCAGCAAGCACCCTCCAGCCCCTCCCCTCCAACCCCTCCCCTCCAGCAACAGCCAGCCACTCTCCCTTTCCAAAGCCACAATCGATCGCGGCTTTGGAAAGAGAGGCTGCTGGCTGGAAAGGCTCCCCACTCCAACCCCTCCCCTCCAGCAACCAGCCAGCCACTCTCCCTTTCCAAAGCCATGATCGATTGCGGCTTTGGAAAGAGAGGGTGCTGGCTGGAAAGGCTCCCTGCTCCAACCCCTCCCCTCCAGCCTCCAGCCACCCTCTGTGACTGAGTCACAGAGAAGACCTCTCCCTTTCACCGAGGCTGCATGGGGGGGTGAGAGCATCGCTGGCTGGGAAAGGTCCCAGCCAGCGAGCTTCTACCCCCCCCCCGCCGCCGTCCAGCCTCACTAAATGGCAGGGGTGTTCTCCATGACTGAGTCACAGAGAAGACCCCTCCCTTTCAGCGAGGCTGCACGGGGGGGGGGAGAGCATCGCTGGTTAGATGGGAGGGCTGGATGGGAGGGGTTTTCTGGATGGGAGGGCTTTTCCCACCCCAGCCACTCCTCTCCAGCGACCAGTCACCCTCCTTTCCCAGAGCCACAACCGCAGCTTTTGGAAGGGAGAGTGCTGGCTGGAAAGCCTCCTCCCAGTGGTGACCGGGGCTTCGTGGCCCCGCCCGCCACTTTCATTCTTTCCTCCGCCTCCCTAAAATGGCAACTGGGGCTTTCAAGCCCTGATCGCCACTTTAGGGAGGATGGTGAGGTGGAGGGGGGAGCGACCTAGCCGCATGTCACCACTGATGGCTACGCGTGTCATAGGTTTGCCATCACCGGCCTAAAGTATGCTGAAACAATGTATATAAGCTGAGCATAAGCACATAATGAAGCAGATATCCAACAGCTTCAACCATATTTGGGTTTCAGAATTCCATTATTTTGTTTGCCACTCTGAATCCCCTGCTTTGTACCAAGAGGAGGGTGATAACTTTTAAAAGTGCCATAGTTTTCAAGAGTCAATGGATATTTCACCATCTTGTTGCAAAGGCTTTCAGCAGTGGACCAATCCATCATAAAACCAGGTCATGCAATAATAAATTTTATTTGTAGATGGAGGAAACTGATGTGTTAGCTTAGACTTGGGTGGAGTGAGTTTGTCCCAACTCTCTCCACCTGAGGAGAGAGGGACTTGCCATCATCTACAAAAAGACTTTATCCCAGACCAGGAATTCAATCCACTCAGCATACCAATGAGTCTTGAATGATAGCACTTGCTCTTGTGATAAAGAGAAGGGTTAAGAATTCTGTTGGTTTACCAAATATACAGTTGCCCTATCAGGCCTGAGGGAGCCCTTGGTATGTTGTTAGAAAACTCCAGGATGGTGGTCATGGGTGGTAGAAGTGTTCAGGATACATATTCAAGACATATTAGGAGGGACCAGTCCAGGACTTCATAGCTATGATGACCACCACAAGCTGCCTCAGTACATAATTAAGCCTAACATTCAGCAGGGCACACTCCTGTTCTGGTGTTCTCAATTATGTGAGGTTGAAGGGTTGGAACTGCAGAGTGGGGCTCCTCTGTGATCCCAAAGCTATGACTAGACCACTTACTGGTGAGGTTTAGACTGACAGTGGCCATTCACTCTGCAGGGGTGGGGGATGAAGTAAGATGGTCTGTGTCACAGAATCATAGAATTGCAGAGTTGGAAGAGACCACGAGGGCCATCCAGTCCAACCCCCTGCCATGCAGGAAATCATGATCAAAGCATCCCCGACAGATGGCCATCCAGCCTCTGTTTAAACACCTCCAAGGAAGGAGACCCCACCACACTCCGAGGGAGTGCGTTCCACTGCCGAACAGCTCTTACTGTCAAAAAGTTCCTCCTAATGTTGAGGTGGAATCTCTGTTCCTGGAGCTTGCACCCATTGCTCCGTGTTCCAGTCTCTGGAGCAGCAGAAAACAAGCCTGCTCCATCCTCAGCGTGACATCCCTTCAAATACTTAAACAGGGCTATCATATTGCCTCTTAACCGTCTTTTTTCCAGGCTAAACATACCCAGCTCCCTAAGTCTCTCCTCATAAGGCATCGTTTCCAGACCTTTCACCATTTTAGTTGCCCTTCTCTGGACACGCTCCAATTTGTCAATATCCTTTTTTAATTGTGGTGCCCAGAACTGGACACAGTACTCCAGATGAGGTCTGACCAAGGCAGAATAGAGTGGCACTATTACTTCCCTTGATCTAGACACTATACTTCTATTGATACAGCCCAAAATCGCATTGGCCTTTTTAGCTGCTGCATTGCACTGTTGGCTCATGTTCAACTTGTGGTCTACTAGGACTCCTAGATCCCTTTCGCACGTGGTCTCATTCAGCCAGGTCTCTCCCATCCTATATTTATGCATTTCATTTTTCCGCCCTAAATGCAGTACTTTACATTTCTCCGTATTGATTTTCATTTTGTTAGCTTTGGCCCAGCTCTCCAGTCTATCCAGGTCATTCTGAATTTTGATCCTGTCCTCTAGGGTATTAGCTACTCCTCCTAATTTGGTGTCATCTGCAAATTTGATAAGTATGCCCCTAATTCCCTCATCCAAGTCATTGATAAAGATGTTGAATAGCACTGGGCCCAGGACAGAACCCTGTGGCACCCCACTGGTCACATCTTTCCAAGACGAAGAGGAGCCACTGCTGAGCACCCTTTGGGTTCGGCCGGTCAACCAATTACAAATCCATTGAACAGTTAACTTGTCTAGCCCACATTTTACAAGCTTGTTTGCAAGAATGTCATGGGGAACCTTGTCAAAGGCCTTACTGAAATCAAGGTATGCGATGTCCACAGCATTCCCTTCATCTACCAAGCTGGTAACTTTATCAAAAAAAGAGATCAGATTAGTCTGGCATGACTTGTTTCTCTGAAACCCATGTTGACTTTTTGTGATTATGGCATTGCCTTCTAAATGTTCACAGACTCTCTGTTTAATGATCTGCTCTAGAATCTTCCCTGGTATTGATGTCAGACTAACTGGACGATAATTGTTGGGATCATCTTTTTCCCCCTTTTTGAAGATGGGAACAATGTTTGCCCTCCTCCAGTCTGCTGGGACTTCTCCTGTTCTCCAGGAGTTCTCAAAGATTATTGCCAATGGCTCTGAGATTATATTTGCCAGCTCTTTTAATACTCTTGGATCTAGTTCATCTGGTCCTGAACTCGTCTGTGAAATTTATTGTTAAGTTAGACAACTGTGAATTCATAGGAGTACTGGTTTAATATGTGTGTCTTATATCCTAAAAGTAATGTTGATTGATGTATGGATGCCCACGCCTTTAGTGGAGAGCTAGGCCTGATAGTAGCTTGTAAAAAGCATATGCATGACGTGCCAGGCAGTGTGATTAAGACAACAGTACTGGGGAGTTCAGGTGCTGGGGAGCTTGATTATGCAGCCCAGAATTCAGATCAGCTCTGCCACTTGAGCAGATTGACTATCTGCAGCTGGGGGAAGGCCTACCAAAGGGACATGCCTGAACCCCCTAGTGCTGCCACCTCATTTGCACTACTTGTCCTGGCATACACACATTACCCAAGACCTGGAGCTCTATCACTGCCATCATCAGGGCAGAGCACCCACTTGAAAGTTAGCCAGCGTATTGGGAATCATCAGGGGAGTTCATTAAAAGCAGCCTACCCTGGGCTCTCTACACAATAGACCCACACCTGAGAAGTATAAGAAACTAGATTGTGTTTGTTTGTTTACTTGCTTGTTTTTTGTCCTTCCATGCCTGGTGAGTTTGTTATGGCCATCCTGACATTAGCAGTTGTCTACATGCAATGCAAAGCCATTGTTTTAATTTTTGTAACCTCATTTAAGTCCCAGTTTTAGGGGAAAGATGGGCTGTAATGGAATACCAATAACAACAATAACAATTCTTCTTCCTCCTCAATATACTTCATAGCCATTAAACCAATCACTCCTGCCATTATGAAAACTTCCACTAAGAAAAGATGCAGTGAGAATATCTACTTGTTTCAAGTGCATACTGGATCCCTCTGAGGATTCTCTGTCCACAGAAACCAACTATATAAAACCTGCTCTGGAACGTTGTGGGAGTTATCGGATAGGGTCCCAGTGGAAACTATGGAACTACAAAAGATAGCCTGGCACATATACAGAATGGTTAGAGTATCCACATGGAGCTTTTTAATTCTGGCCCAATATTGTTCTCAAAGGATATCTGACTTTATAAAAGCTACTATTTTTGACACACACACAATTTCTGTTAACACAGATTTTAGACAATGAACTAATCCAAGAATGGTGTAAAACAAAATTTAAAATATAACTGCAGTCCCAAATTTAGCTGTCCAATCTCCATTGCTCCTTGGCATTTGGCTAAAAGTAGGTGTGACCATGCAGTGCCTATTTCAGTATCTCATTCCAAGATTCTATCTTGTTTCTTATCCTACTCCTACTCCTCAGCCAGACATATGCACAAGAGCATGACTCTTCATGGAAGGATAAAACATGGAATGTCAGTGACTGCAAAGAAAGCTAGCTGCCCTTTCCACCTCTGCCCACCTCACTTGACCATTGTTGGCTACAATAAGTTCTCAATTTATACAGTAGCAAATGCTCAGCTCACAATAATTAGTTCTTTACAATGATATCATTTTACAACAGGGTGCTCTCTGTAGTACACACTCCATTGGCCAGTCTCACCAACACTACTCTAACTTTGACAGGTTATGTATTTCTCAACAGCAGACCTTCACTGATGATGCAGTTAATTCTACCACAATTTAGATCTGCCCTTAAATTGTTGCTAAAAAAGGTTGCCCTCTATAGCAGTGGTAATGGCCTAAAGATAAACTGTAAAATCAAATATTTTGATATTCAAGAAAAAATATACAAAGAACATAGCTGATCTTTGGACAATCTCACAGCTTCTAATATTTAGATGTGACATTGTTTCATTCCATCTCCTTCATGGTCCACTCACAAATGGCAAGCATTTTAGAATGCTTTAGTGAACCAGAAAGCCTTCCTATGCGTCTTTCACACAAGCGTAGTAAATGTATCCTAGCAGTGATTAAGGTTTTAAATTCCAAAGATGCTCTCCCACTCCTTATCAATTCCTTTATGGACTTGCCATTTAGATTAAGGCAGGCATGGGCAAAATGTGCACCATGGGTCACGTGAAACTCCCAGGACCATTTTGTGGCCCCCCAGGGATTTTTAAAATGCTCTAAAAATGCCTGCAAATGCACTCTAGGGGGTGTGGAGAGCATTCCCACCACATCTGTAGGTCACCTGGGTCCCCCAGGGGGTCAAAACCATTTTTTGCAAAATTTCCCCCCCAAATTTATTTTGCCTTGAAATGCCTCTAGTGAGTATGGGGCATATTTTACACGTACTCCACGCCTTTAAAAAAAAAAAAACAGGCAGTGAACATGATATGACTTCTGCTCAAAACATGGTAAACATGCTCACTAGACGTCCTACAAGGGCCAGTAGGGGCAATTTGTGGGGTAGGGTTGGGGGTGGAAGCTGGTGCAGTAGAGAGGTGCAGCTCTCCAAGGTCTCTGGGCGGGAGGTGGGGACTAAGGCAGCCTCCTAGCCTTCCACAGTTGCCTAACCCTTGATTAAGGAGACATCCTCTGATATTAATGGTGCTAAAACCCAATTGCTCCATGCTCTTTTGCTCTCCCCAGGTTAGGAATGCCTAACCTGGACACGCTCTTGCTGGACACTTTGCCTTCATCATAAGGGCTTGGTTGGCATTTACATTTTGGCTTAGTATTCATATCCTTTATATTGACCACTAGTTTACTTCCGCATTTCACCTATGACAGCTACAAAATATCTTGAGTAAAATATATGTCTGGAAGACATTATTGCTGCCCTACCCATCAGAACCCCTGAAACAATGTTCAACAAGAGATATAAACTTCTTTAAAAACAAATTAAAACCAATTTTAAAATCCAGAGGGCAGACAAGCAATGCTGCTTTAACCATATGCTGGAGGCTCAACAGAGAGAGCGCCTGACCTTTAGCAAGAAATTCCACAACTGAGGTGCTGCCATACAGATGCCCTGATCCATCAGGGTGGCACCAACATATCTATACATATTAACATTTTATGCTATAATTGCCACAAAGACTTTGGGAAATTTCACTCCAAGAACAATATGGTTCTACAAGTGTACACATGCAACAACCAAGAGGGAGAACTAGTAGTATATACTGTATTCCTCTGATTTCCAATATTATTTTTCCTACCATTACCTCCTAATCAGGGGATCTGCCCAATCCTGTTTCAGAGTTTTGCTGTGAGATAAAAACTCCAGCAATATTACTAGCTGTGTCCAAACTTTTATCAGTAGCGAAAAGTCAGAATATAACTGGTTTACACTGCTAGGAGGTTTCCAGAGGGACTGTATTAGTATTAACACTCCTATTATCTATGTATTACATATCTTAGAAATATGTATGATTTGTATTTCACCTGGTCTGTTGTTCACTTAAAAAAAAAAAAGCTATGCATGCTTGTAGACGGGTGATCTGCCTATCTTAACATAAGCTTGTCGTGCAACATTTAGGATTTAAATGTATAGATAGGTGAAGGATATCAACTCCTTATCCTTGTGTTCAAGATATTTGTTTGAATAATACAGCAATCATTTTTTGCCTTCCTTTCAGTAATAGTGCCCAAAACATAGCTACAGATAGCCAAACATGATGGCTGTTGACTTGATATTGGGTTAGATCAAGTACTGCATGAATAGAAAAATCTAAGGAACAATTGTACTACTGTATATACTTGACTAAAAGTCAAGAAAATTTAGTCTAAAAATTTACCCTGAAAACCTGGGTCAACTTATTCCCAGGTCAAGGGGTCTGAGTGGCACCTTCAGTCTTCATGCTTCTCTGCCAGCTCACCCCCCTTTGGCACCACCTGAGCTGAAGAAGAGCCTGCCTCTCTCTCTTCTGTAGGAAAAGTCAGCTAAGGAGTAAGTGGTGTTGCTTCGCCAGTTCCTGGCTCACTTTTTTTCTGCTGCCTATTCCACCAGCCCACTATTGGCTGCTAAGAAATATGAGTCTGGAAAGGAGAAAGGTACAACAGCAGCAGAAGGAAGAGGATGGAAAAAATTTGGGGCTTAAAAAAGAGACCTGGCGGGAGGGGGACAGTCGCTGTGTTCAGATGCTAGAAGAGGAGGTGCTTCTTCACCTTCTCCTGTGAACGGACGGCTATCTGTTCCCACACTTACAGAAAGAAAGGGGGTTTGGAGAGAAAGGGAAGCACCACCATGGCAAAGGAAGGAAGGCTAGAAGGAGGAGCCTGTGAAAGCCTGAGCGAAAGGGAAAGAGAAGGACAGTGGTGGGGTCACTATGGTAACTGGGCAGTGGTGATGGTGGGAAGCTGGCCAGTTTCATTCTTTTGCCACAGCACAGAAGAGGAAAATGTGAGAAAGAGACCTAAAGGGAGGATGAGAGGAAGGAAGAGAGAGAGAGAGCAAGCACAAGGTGGCAGAATGTTGCAGTGCTTCAGTCAGGGAATCGGTGGGCTTTCAGCAATTGCCTCCCCCCCCCCGCACAGTCAGCAGAGACACCTGGTAAAAGAATTCCCCTCATTACTCAGGTAGTGCATGGAGTGAGGGATAAGAATCAGGTTTTTTCAGATCATGAGGGCATGGGAGCTTAAGAGAAGATTCATGAGTCCTTAGCGAGAGGTAAACATTTTGTACCAGGCATACTCTTCTCAAGATGTTTCCATACTCTTCTTAAATGAGGAGACCGCATTGGTGTCTCCACACATTGCTTCGTGTTTTCCTTTTCTTTGTCTCTTACATGCTCCTCAATTTATCTACGGGTCACAGCAAATTCCATAATTTTGAGCCTATAACCTGTCCTCAACTTATCCACAAGATAAACTTATAGTCGAGTATATACAGTATATTGCCATTTCACTAAGACAAAGACAAGTGGGAAATGATTAATGAATATGGAACATTAATTCTACATTCTGTTGTCATTTCTACAGTTTCAGTAGCATAGATCAGCTCTCTTGACAGGTTTTGGTTTTTTGGTATGATTTAAATAGGTACTTACAAATCTTGAGGAGTTATCATTCCTTACAGTTTTGGCATTTCCAAAAGCTGGTAGAGAGAAAAAGAGAAAGAGAAAAAAGTAAAATAAACAGAAGTCTAAACATTAAAGCTCAAGCCAATCTGCAAGAACACATATTACATTGGGATGATGCCAACTTTAATGGCTGAATATTTCCAAGTGACAGATGATGGACTCACAATTGAAAGCATTTTTATGTACATTGAAACAAATGCAAGTAGAAGCTCTAAAGCTAAAGCCATCACTTTTTCTATGAAATATTTTATTACAATAAACTATAATGCGATCAAGATGTAACTGTTTTGTTCATTAATAATTTGGTAATGAACAGTGTGCACCAGCACAATGTTTCTGCTTAGGAGGACAAGTTGGATTTGTGGCATTTGGTTTAGGGGACTATAGGTCAGATCACCTCCTTCACCACAATGCTGGATGAGAGACAGAGAAGAATAGACAGCTTCTTCCTCAAAATGAGAATTAGGGGAAAAAACACTATACATACACTCTTTGAAGTTATTGGTCATAAAGTGTAGAACTGTCAAGTGTTTAGGATTATAGACATGGGCTGGGAAATGGCAAGTTATGGTTTGGATATGACTGACAGGTTATCACGTGTTCATCTTTTTGTACACGGTAAAGGAAGTGGTTGTAACACCTTCACAGCACGCATATGGCTTGCAGAAGGTACCAGGTTCATTCCTCAACATCTCTAAGTAGAAATGGGAAAGTCTCCCATATAATATCTCAGAGATCTTGGTGCCAGCAGAATTGAGCTATCTGAGTGTTATGCACATTTGGCCAGGGAAAGAGGGAATATTCAGATATAATGGCAAGCTGTGATTCATCATTATATGATCAAACAGAAGGTTCTTGCGCTCACATATATACTCTTCAATGGCAAATGGCAATTCCCACCTTTCTTTCCTGATATGAGGCAACCTCAGTTCCAATCTTTCATCCAAAGCAATATGGTTGTGTTGGATCTGCATGCTGGGAGTAGAAACCAGAGCTTGATCCCGGCTTCTGATCTTGGATTTTAGGGTGTAAGGACAGGTGGTCATCTGTGCACTCACACAAATGGGTCTTGCACCTGTGTGCAGATCCATCCACAGAATATTCCAGCATTGAGTAGCTTTTGGCAATCACCCCACTCCTTTGTGCCTAAGCATAAATAGAGCTACTCTCCTCAGTTCCAATGTTCACCAGGAACCACCGCGGACATGTAAGAAAAACAGGAGGGGGGGTTGTGTGAAGACACAGATGACCACTCAAAGAACTACAGTTACAGTTACAGGTAAGCAACCTGTCCTTCTTTGTGGTCTCTCTGCCTCACACAAATGGGTGATTAGCTAGCTTACCAATGGAGACAGGGAAGGTCAGCCAAGGATAGACTTCTCTATCTCTTCCAAACTCTGTCCATGCTCTGCAATCAATTTGATAGTGCTGGATGAAGGTGGACAGCTGAGTCTAGGTAGCTGCTCTGCAAACCTCAGGCAAGTAGACACCTCAAAGCCACACCTGAGAGGTATAAACCGTGCAGGTCAAGTGAAATCTGAGCCCCAATGACTGAGGCTTCTTAGCGAGTTGGTAAGCCAAGCTGATGAGGTCAACCACCCATTATCAATAGTCTCTGTGAAGGAACTGGAGAACAGTCTTCCATCCCTCATAGCAGATAGACAATCTAGGGGACTTCCAGAGAGACACAGTGCATGAGTATAGTAGGCCGAGGCCTGTCAGACATCCAGGCAATGCAAGGCCAGTAACACAATATCTGGCTTAAGGTGGAGTGGGGAGACCACCTTTGGAAGAAATGGAAGGTCAAAACGCAGCACCGCTTTGTCCCTGTGAAAGATCATATAGGGCTGGTCTGACTGCAGGGTGCAGAGCTCTCCTGTTTGCTTAGCAGAGGTGGTTGCCACCAGTAAGACTGTCTTCAGCATGAGAAGACAGAGATCCATGTTGGCTATAGGTTTTAATGGTTTCTGCTTCAGCTGAGAGAAGAAAAGAGAGAGGAACAATGATAGAAAAGGGTCCCAGACAGGTAGGTGCAATCACCCTGTTAGAAACCTCATTACCATGGTGCTCCTGGGCAGCTGGATAAATCAAGGGCTGGTACGCCACTATGGCGTCAAGATAGACTCATAACGAAGAGAGTGAGAGAACCTTCTCTTTCAGGTGTAGCAGGAAGGCCATCACTGTCCTCTCGTCTGCTGGCGCTGACAGGAGACTTGAGGCATGGGCAAAGACAAAAAACCAACACCATTTAAGATCATAGGAGCAATGAGTGGAGACTTGGGCAATGCCAGCAAAATTGAATGAATGCTGTCATCTAAGGTGCACACAGTCCCCAGGCTGCCAGGTGGAGTGTCCTGACTTCTGGGGGCCTCACCTTGCCCTCTGCCTGTGTTAGCAGAGTTGGTGGGTATGCGATTTGAAGGTACTCCTGGCAGGACATTTGTAGAAGTGTCATTAAGCAGGGTTGCCTCAGCCACCATGGGGCTATGAGAACACAATCAACCTTGTCTTCTTCCACCTTCACTAGCACTCTTGTGAGCAGGGGAAAGGGTAGAAACAAAGAGATCAGCAGACCCTGCCAGATCAGGAGAAAGGCATCGTCCAATGAGCCCCAACCATGGTTCCCCTGGTGCACAACAACTCACACTTGTGGTTCAGCTCAGAAGTGAACACATTGACAGCTGGGAGACTCCAATGATGTGTTATCAGAGCAAAAGTTCTTTTGGAAAGAGTCCATTTGTGCACCTCCACCATCACATAGCTTAAGGAGTCCAATAGAGTGTCATCTTACCCTGGTATATGTAGAGCTAATGGAATGATGGACCAGGGAATGCACCAGTCCCACAGGCACTTGGTCAAAGCGTTCATAGTGGAGGATCTGGTGCTACTCTGTTTATGTAATACACTGTGGTCATATTGCCTGACAACACTTGTATCATTGTGTCCTTGATAGAGCTCTTGAATTCCTGGAAGGCCCTGATTTATCTTGATCGTTTCCAAAGCACTGGTGTGGAGTTGCCACTCTGCTCAAGATCACTTTACCTGAACCATGAGTTCAATGCAGTGGGCACCCAATCCAATGTGAGAAGTGTCTGAGGTCACAGGGGTCATGGCCTGAAGAGGACAGAAGAGCATGCCACTGGTCAGATTGGTGGATCAAAGACACCACCACAGTGTGGAGCAGATTTGCAAGGGTATCTGCAATTTATTGCACAGGGAGTCTTTCATCAGATTGAAGCACTGCAGGAACCACAACTGCAGTGGTTGAAAGTGGAGTCTCATGCATGGGATAACCATGGCTGTGATGGTGAACAGGCCAAGCAACTGCATGATTAATCTCGCCAGCACCCACAGCATGCTTCTGGTGCATCTGATGAGGTCCTGGATAGTTTGCACCCAACCTGGAAGGAGGAATGGTCAAGCCACTATGGAGGGAAGTATCTGGGAGGGGGTGAGTCACAATTTCTTGACATTCAGCCACAATCCTAGATGGACCAGAAGAGTGAGGGTCCTGCCTATGTCTGCACAACTTGTCTTGCACCAAGGCTGCAACCAGCCAATCATCTAAGTATGGAAAGAGCCTTCTCCCCTTGGTCCTGAGGTGAGAAACAACCAGCACCAGCACCTTTGTGAACACCCAAGGAGCAGTGGAGAGACCAAAGGGAAGGTACAGTTTGTGTCCAGCCATGAACCACAGGTACTTCCTGTGCTGAGGACAAATATGGATATGGAAGTAGGTGTCTTGTCGATCCATAGAGGCAAACCAGCCCCCAGGTTTCAGGAGGTGGAGAATGGTGGCAAGGGTAACCATCCTGAACTTTATGAGATGGATATAGTGATTTACCTCTCTTAGGCCCATGATAGGCCGCAAGATGGTTGAAGATATATGGTGATTCGCAGATGGAGAGAGGCAGCACAAAGACATAGACAGGAAAGACAGAAGGCTGAAAGAGTAAAAGCACTGCTTAGTAGCAGTATGAGACTTCTTGGTTGGTAAAGACGACTGATAGTGAGTGTCGGGAAGAGTGTTGGGATCCTACTGATTGCGATGACTGTCACATTTGTCTAAACAGCAAATGAGACTCCAAAAATGAAGGCAATGCAGATTGACATCAGTAAGGTCTGGGCTGGCAAGTCAGTCAGGACAAGTGGCCAAACCCCATCTTCTAAGCCATTGTACAGGCTTTGAAGAGGGTGTCAATCACCTCATCTGTTTTCAAGTTAAAGAGACTTTCCCCATTAATGGGGAGGTCCTCAATGTATTTCTAGGTATCTTTGGTCAAGCCTGCTGATCTAGGCCAGGCA
Source organism: Gambelia wislizenii (assembly GCA_030847615.1). Lineage (NCBI taxonomy): Eukaryota > Metazoa > Chordata > Lepidosauria > Squamata > Crotaphytidae > Gambelia > Gambelia wislizenii. Next base: position 264,808,313 of record JAUMIR010000001.1, read on the forward strand.
TAACATCAAAGGCCAATTGAAGCTGCCATGACATTGGCTGCACAATTTGCACCATGTCAGGCTGCGCTAATCTGTCTGGCTGCCAGGTGATGGGCTTCTTGCTGGATGTTTCTCTGGTCATCTAGTCAGACAGAGAACATGTTTCTCCGGTCATCTGGCAGGTATGGAATGAAGGATGCCATCTTCTACCAGAGGAACTGCTGGTACCCTGCAATGTATGCCTGGTAATTAGCCACCCTGAGGAGTTGATGTCAATGATGAGTAGAACTTTCAACTGAATAAGGCAACAAACCTCTCTGGTGGAGGACTGAGACTTGCAGCTTGACTTTGATTGTGTAGCCTCAACCACAATCAAGTTCGGTTTCCAGGTGCGTGAACACAAAAGAGGTGCCCTCCTGTTGCAGCTTGTACAGGCTCTCCAAGCATCTAGCGGTCAGCAGTACTGAAGACGGCTTTGCCCACAATTGTTTGACCACTTCTAAAAGGGTCAGCAGCAAGGGCAGCATAGCAGGTGTCAAGTTTTGTATGTCAATCCATTGGAAGACCGGGTCCATGGAAGGCATTTCTACCCAAGTGGCTTAGCCAGACTTAAAATTAGGTCTGCATAGGGCCAGAGGTCCTCCAATAAATAATAATAATAATATTTATTTATACCCCACCCCTTTGTTAAAACAATCGGAGCGGCTTACAAAAATTAAAATACAATACAGATAAAAATCCCTAAACCCCCCCACCCCCACCCCCATCCCAAAAAATATTAAACAAATATAAATTAAAAAGCAATTGATCTAAAATCACATTTAAAAACAATAAATACAATAAATAGCCAGCGGACTAAACGAGGCCAGGATCCCCTGAGGCCGGGATCTAAATTATTATTCAGATGTCAAAGCCAGCAAGCAGGGCCAGTTTAAGGAATTGAGGCCCCCCTGCAACACTTTATTTTGAGGGCCCCATATGTTTGTCTCAGGTCAATATAACCTAACATAGCCTAACGTATTCACATTACAGGATATTCAGATGTTTACTAATAATGTTTTTGCAGGAGGAGGGTTACGACACCCACCCCCCCACAATGACAGGACCCCTGGTGCTGCAGGTGCTGCAGGGCCCTTAAACCAGCCCTACCAGCAAGTCAGTGCACAGAAGGAACCTGTGAAGGCTCTGTGTGTTTGTGTGTATCATCAACAAGCAAGCCAGGAAACGCCTGCTGACTTGAAGTGTTTGCATTTATCTCAGAGAAGGGTGTGTGGGAGAGAGGGAGAGAGTGGGAGAGAGAGGGGTGTAAGTGCTGTTGCATGACAACAGCAACATGTCACCCACTTTGGCTGCTGGAGAAGAGGCGAAGGGCAAAAGTGACTGGGGAGCTTTATCAGGCAGCATCTCATTCATGTATTCATTCTTCTGATGAATCTGCCAAGTAATCCAGGCTTATGCACTGCAATGCAGGCAGTGCCACTGGAAGAACTAGTACTGGAAATAGAGGTCTCCAAGCCAATGATGACACAGTTTCCCTACCTGGTCAACGAGCTGTCAAAACTGAGGGGGGTTCATGCTCTGCAGGTCTTGAAACCATCAGCACAGTTGCAGAGTGTGACATAATTTCAGGCTGTCAGTCTGGAGGTCTGAATACCAAAGCAGAATGAGAGGAGTGTCAAGAGTGAGAGCAAGCCAGATACAGTGCCCAAGTAAGCTCAGTAGCAAGCAAAACTGAGGTGAGACCTAGCGGCAAGGTAATCTGGACGGCAATTGGTACAGATAATTCCTCTCAGACCGATGATGTCCATAGAACCAATACTGGTGCTCATGGTGGTACTATGGAGTCTCCCTCAACAGTATCAAAAGGTAAACTTGAGGTAATTCCACCCATGGAAGCTCATAAACATAGCAGCTGGATGCTGTGGAGTTAGATTCTGGGGAAGTTGCTCAGCACCGATGTCAGTATTGAGATCAGTCCAAGCTCTCATGGCGATATTGATTTGGAGATTCTCTGTAAGTATCTCCTTGGTTTGGAGAAGGTCTAAGTCATGATGGTATTGGGGAGCTTGATCCAAGGACTGAGAGTCATGCTCAAGACAGAGAGCATCGGCGAGTAGATCTTGAGCTGTGGCTACTGCGCAGTGAGGACAAGGAGGCCTGATTGGGGTAGTGGGGTTGGAGGCCTAGGTGACAGATGTGGTGGCTGGCAGGTGGCTGTCCTATGAAGGTTGTGTTGGCAGGCTGGCAGATACTTGTTGTTCTACTGAGGTTTGGTCAGACTGAGTGCGTGCCACCTGCACCATCTCTTGTACTGACTGCTCCTTGGTATAGCAGGCTCTTCAATACTGACCGGAGACAGAGGACTAGCCGAACTTGAATGCTGGACAGAAGTAGCCACTGGTATCGAAGGTGACTGTGGGAGGGTCAATTCATGTCCTGATCTCTCCTTGTCACTTGCCTGCTTTTTCTCTTTAGGAGGAACTGCCGAGTCCACTGTGGCCATCTTGTGCCCCTTGCCAAACTTAAGCCAGATCTTCCCAGGGTCAGAGAGCCATAATCACTTCAGAACTGTCTGGGGTTTCCACAGGCAGCGTTGTTGACAATGAGGCCATGGTTCCCTAGCTGAGGAGGTGGACAGGCACTCAAGAACTGATGTCAAAAACCATTTCTTGCAGATAGAGTCCAGAGCAGTATGAAGTGGACTGCTCCCACAAGTACATCTGAAGCTGGGACAATTTTTTTTAAGGCCTTGGTTGGTAAAGCCTTTACAAATTGCACACAAATTAATTTGGTGACCCTTCCAAGGCAGAATAGGCACTCTGCATGGCCATTGGTATGAGGAATTTTCCCCCTACACAAAGTGCAGTTTTTGAACAGGGACTTGGAGGCTATACAAAGAGTCATGACTACAGATCAAAAGTTGGAAAAGAGCCCCCCTCTGGCTTTTCTTTGCAAACGAAGATTCAGGAAGGACTCATCCCGTGCTCTCTGCAAGTGCGTTGAAGACTAAAAAGGCCAATCTGAGATAAACAAGTCTGGTTGCAGAAAGCACAGCAGAAGGTTTCCTTGGGTGATGTTTCCGGGTTGTGATTCTTTCTGCGTTGTCGTTTCTCTTCAAGACTAGTTTGGCGTGAGTTCTCAAGAAAAGAGAAGAGAGCAAGAAAAGAGAAAAGAGAAAAGGGAAAAGAGCAAGGAAAGGGGAAAAGAAGGAGGGGGCCTACTGCTACGAGGAATTAGAGAAAACTCACCTCTCTCTCTCTCTCTCTCTCTCTCTCTCTCGAAAAGAGATAAGAAGAAGGAGTTTGAAGTTACTCAGCACTGGCTCTTCTGAGGTGAATCACACGATGGACAAAAAGGAATGGAAGGCAGTAGCTCTTGGCACTATTTATACTGGTACCCAAAGGGGCAGGACTACCATCAAAAGCTAATCAGGTCTGGAACATTCCGTGGATGGATCTGAGCAGGCACAAGACCCATTTCTGTGAGGCACAGAGGCCATGAAGAAGAAACTATGGATTGCCTCAAATCAGGTTAAGAGAAAGGAGATCACAGCATGTAAAAGAAGTGGATGGGAAGGACATATGAGCAAGACAGCTCTGAATTGCTTACTCACATAGCATTAAACCATGGTTAGGCATTATGCCTGAATCACTCTCAAATTATTATTAATCCATTCTTTGTTTAAACTACAGAAGAAAATATTTGCTCACTGCTGTCCCACTTCATCCCTATTTGCTATTCACACTATACCATGTGGAACTAATGCTTTAGATTATGCTTTTATGTTTGAGATATACACTATACATGTGGAATTAATGCTTTAGATTATGCTTTTATGTTTGAGATATACACTATACATGTGGAACTGATGCTTTAGGTTATAGTCTTTTGACTTGAATTATGATCTTCCTGTCTCGTGTGTCAATGCATCCATTTTGTAGATCAATGTGGTGCACTGGTCTGCTCTCCCATCAACATATAAACAATGTTAAGGTCAAGAGTGGAAAAATGTTGTTTCTGCTTTAGTAAATTTGCATTTCAAGACTTCCCATGGATCAAAAGCATTGAAGCCAAACAGCAGAATGTGTTGCTGGTGTTAGTTCATAAAAACTGAAATAATTGTTCTGAAAACTTTTTACATAGCGCAGAGTATGTAAGCAATAAATCATCCTTCCAGTTGCTCAACTGCATATCATTAAACAAAGGGCTAAACACTGGGATCATTTATAAATGAATGGAGAAGAAAATACAAATGTGCTATTATAAGAATTTAGAAACAAATTCTTCAGTTCCACTATAAGTTCATTGTTTCCATAGATTCATCTACTGTAGTTGGAATTCCGAGCTTAATCACTGGTAACATAGACAAGCAAAATTCTTAGGACATTTTTGCAGTGTGGCTTCAAAGAAAAGCAAAAGACAGTACTATTTAAATAAAATTAGAGACTTGGTTTCCCCTTGAAGTGATTACAAAAAGCAAAAGAAGACTGAAAGGTGTCTCAATTTTTAAATAGCAATGTTTGTCAAACTGAAATAGAAGGGCAACAATCTTTGTGCCACCATCTATTTACTGCAGGTGATAATCCTGAACATCTTTTTTCAGATGTTCACTAGACTGAACATCTTTTTTCAGAACATCTTTCACAGATGCTACATTTTGATGACCTGATGCAGCAAGAGATTATAACCATGGAAACAGACAACTGCACATACAGTTTCGTGGTTGATGTACACAAGCCACATTCAACAATATGCTGTACATCCAGCTCTCCTCTCAGTTTTAATATCTGCATGTTGAGTGAATTTTTAAAAGCTAAAATTCTGACAATTGAATGTTTGGGCAAGGAGAAGAGAATAGACTTTTGTCACCTAGTTCCACCATCTCAGGAAAACAATTTCTCAGTAGGATTTTAACTTTTAAAGATGGAGGCACACATGATCCCATCTATTCTACATAATTTGCACTGCATCAAGGTGTCAGTCTTTTCAGCTAAAGATGTCTTCATATCATCTCTTGTGACAATCAGCTTCCATGTGAGTCTTCCCTCTAAATAAATGAACCTAATTTGCATTATGAATGTATTACCCTAGAGTTCAGAAACAAGGCATTGAAAGTATACTATGAACTCTGTTCACAGAGTATACTAATGGCAAGGTAGCCATTTGAAAACATATCCACTTGAGAAGCTCCCAGTGAAGTAGCTTCCTCCACAGACTGAGTAATTTTCAACCCTGTTGGTACAAGCAGCCACCTCCCACAACTAAAATGAAAGCACAAGTGCTAACTTGCCTGTTCACAGTTTAGCTAAAGCCAATTGTAGATTTACACATTTAGATGACACACAGTATATGTGGCACACATGCACACTGTGTGTTGTCTGTCAAAATTCTGCAGGGCCTTTCGTTTAATTGTTTCAAATAACACTTTAAAGATAATGGTATCTCCCAAAAGCAGTGCATTATTCTTTAAGATAATGCTATCTGAAATTACATCTTTAAATCTCCAGCAGTACACACAGCAAGAGGAGGAATGCATTCCAAAACCATACCAAGTTCTCCTATAGCAGAATATTCAATAGTGTGAACCACTGGGTAAAGAAAAAGTTGAACAAGAATATGTCTTTTAAAAAAATCTCTCTTCCACCCTCATACAGAATTAATTTGTGGAACTTCCAAAGCAGTTATTTAAGTGCATCCTTATAATAAATGGTTGCCAGCTGAATAATTAATACTATACAGAATTCTAAAGGTTTCTGCTGAATATTCAACAAGAATTGCTATTGCAAGCTATCAATCAACATTATATAGAAGGATCTTACCTTCAAGCACTGGGTTAGACTGTAAAAGTTGTTCTTTTACTTGATTAACTTCTGCTCCCTTGCCACAAACAGCCGCAACGTAAGACATGACCAGTTTGCTGGCCTCTGCAAGTTTGAAAAAAGGTTGGTTTTGAAGTAGAAGAATTTCATTTATAGTACAAATATCAGAATAAACCCACCAGAAGTAATGGATTTTTCAAGCTTGTGGTTTTTAATATTTATACCTGACTTCACACAGTACTTCTACCAGAGTAACATTAAAAAATTCAGGAACTGGGATGGTCGAAAGGAACATATTAGCTAACATCACACAAGACAAGAACTACATGATCATGTTTTCTGCATGTTTAGCCATCACATTTTATATAATTTCTTTCCATCCAAACTTCTGACCTCAGAAGAAAACTGACCATAAGAAGTATTGTATTGAAAGCCTAGAATAAAATTTTGATTACTTGCTGAATCCAGGAAAGGGCATTTGATAAATCACGACGAAATATGAAATTTTATTCTTCTCAGCTAGTAGAGAGGACAAAATGGGTAAGCAAAGGTCACTAAATATTCAGAGCCTATCTATTATACAAAGATTAATTCCAACCCTTGCAGTGGAAGCCTAACCATCTGTTGATTTCACAGAACAACACACATCCTTTCCTTACCTTCTGACAAGTGTTGTTTTAGGACTCATTTGAGAAGCACTGATGCAGAGAAACTAGCCAATGAAAATTAGAGCAACATGCCAATCAAATGTCTTAAGAATGGTTCAGGAGCATTAACTGCATTTTAGATATTGAATTTTGCATCAACCTCACCACATCCAACCAGTGTCAAGATATAATTTAAAATAATTCTATTAACTTTTTGAAACGTTAAAGTTTGGTGTGGGATCAGGATCTCCCAAATGCTGTCTTCTTCAATATAAAACTACCTATTTACATCAAACCTTAGTTTAATAGATAAGACTGAGTAGCTTGTTACTTTTTAAACAGAAACACGACATTGTTGACATTACAAATAGCTTGCTGTTTTTAAAACAAGCTGAGTCATTGCATTGCTTATTACAAGTTGAGTATTCCTTATCTGAAATGCTTCGGACCAGAGGTATTTTAGATTTTGGAATACTTGCATATACATAATGAGATCTCTTGGAGATGGGGCCCAAGTCTAAACACAAAATTCATTTATGTTTCATATACACCTTATACATATAGCTTGAAGGTAAGTTTATACACAATATTTTTGAATAATTTTGTGCATGAAACAAAGTTTGTGTACACTGAACCATCAGAAAACACATAAAACATAAAAAGACTTGTTATGTCAGCACTCAAAAAAGTTACAGATTTTGGAATTTTTCAGATTTCGGAATTCCAGAGAAGGGAGACTCAGCCTATAGTATACACATGTTACTTTTCAGATGTTTTTTAAAATTGTTTTTTAAAAGTTAAAAATCAAAATGCTTTGCAAATGCCTCAAATTATCCCCTCAGTAATGACTTTGAAATAAAGAGTAAATGCTTCTCGTTACATCCCTCCCCCAGCAAAAAGTTATACACCAATTTGTTACTTTTAAAAAGTAACGGGTTAAATAATATCATTGCCCAAAAAGCAATGCATCAAATGTACCATTGGGCATAGCCCAATTTTTATATTGCTGGACAACTGCCTTGGGGATCTTGCTTAAACAAAGATGGTATATAAATATTTTGGAGGAAAAAATAACAAGAAAGCAAATATAATAATAATAATAATAAATTATTTACATCCCGCCCCTCTACGAAACACAATTGGGGCGGCTTACAACAATTAAAATACACATCCAACCTCTCAATCCCACCACCACCCTTAAAATACAATATATCATGTTTTCATATCTGTGAAAAATTAAGTAGATGGAAAAAGTAGTAAGCAGATTGATTTTTTTTTAATAAACAGGCTTTCTTATGTTCTTGTTTCTAAAACAGGAATAAAATGCCAAGTGTCCTGTTCCCAAAATGGCCCTTTAACATTTCAATTTAAAAATGATTTTGAAAAAAATGTAACAAATATATAGTCATCCCTCCACATTGGCAGTTTATGCATTTTCAGATTTTATTATTTACAGATTATGAAATATGTTCATTCTAGGCATTTTCTAGGTCCTCCAATGTGATTATATATTACATTTCTGTCTGAAGTTGACCATCGCATTGGAGGACCTATAAATGCCAAGAAAAGTGTTCTCTCTTGGTCCTCCAGCACGACTCCATGGTCAACGTCCAGTGGAAGCATACCATAGAATTGCACTGGGAAACCTACAAATACCTAAAGAAGTAATCTCTCAGGTATAAAAAAATAGTAGACCTAGATTTGCAGTTTTTCTACTTTCATGGGGCATTCTCCACCCCTAACCCTTATGAAAGTTGAGGGCCAAGTGTATATACATTGAATAATAAAAGACATTTTCTCCTACTGTTATTTTCAAACACACATTTGAAAGCCCTTAAAATGCCAATAGAGCATTTCTTATCATCTTGTTTATTATGCAGTAAGATATGCTGGTATCCATACACAAATTTCATTTCATATCTGCATACTTCAATATTAACACAGCAACTGAAGTCTTTATAAGGAATTCTGTTCATGGGATCTAAGAACTGCAACCAAAAATAAGAGGTATGCTTAAGGGATAGGTACGGGTTGGTCTTACCACTAGGTGACTCAAAATGGCTGCCTAGGGCAGCATTGTGCATAACCTTTTTATTCCTACTGCAAACAGGAAAGGAGAGACTTTTATTTTCCATCATCATAGACACAAACTGCTAGTGGTCAAGAATGGTATGGAGAAAACAATGGCCAAGTGATACAGCCCACCACAAGTTTTAATCATAGAATCATAGAATTTCAGTGAGAACTAGGCCCAAAATACATGGTAAAGCAAAAGCCACCTGTAGAGACTTTAACAAGTCTCAGAATAGACTCATGCTACCTGAGAAAGAAGCTAGCCTGAAAGAAGTTTCAACAGGGTAAGACAAGACATGCAATCTGGCAGGGCTGGGCGAGAACTACCAGACCCCAGAAGGAAAGCACACCTATTGTTAACATCCTAGAAAGAAGAGGAGGTCAGATATATTTACCTGTTTTTCCAGCTCCACTCTCTCCAGTTATAAGTATACATTGATCTTTATCCTGGTCTCTCAGAGAACGATACGCTTCATCTGAGAGGGCGAAACTACAGGATAAAACATGATAAGAAGTGAGGCGACAGGTAAATGCCATGTTCAATATATACATCACAACATCCAGCCATTTCAAGTCAACTGTAAAATGCTTCTATCTAGGTCACATCCATCAGTATTCAAACAGCAGCAAAACAGTTGACAATCCAAACCTCACAGAAAAGCTATTTCTCCCCAGTAGGCTGATAAAACTGACAGAATTATAGAGGGCCATTTCAGTTGTTACAAATTATTGCCACCAGTTGCCTGCATAGCAATCTGCTGGTAATACACAACATCTGAACAATAACTTGGGCAGTGTTTTATCTACAGCACATGTAGATAATTTATGCAATGTAGACTTTGACCAAAATGGTAAAACCCCTTTTTTAAGGCAATGTGAAGAACTTGTCTGTGCTTCATGTCAGAATGGCACAATGTCATAAACATCAATTTCTCTTTATCTTGCGGCCCATTCATGCTACACAATTATAGTACTATTATTCCACTTTAACTGTCATGGCTGCATCCTGGGATTGCCAGTTTGTTCAGAGGCACCAGAAGATCTCTCTGGTTGAGGATTGTAAAGGCCTCCACCTCAACTGCCAATCCCAGGATTCCATAGGATAGAATGGCAGTCCAAAGTGGAATAACAGCACTATAATTATGTAGGGTGAATGGCCTTTTGGTCTCCCAGTGACTGATTACTCTTCCTCAGACAAGCAAAATTATGGACTAAACCATGGTAAGGCTCCAATCAGTGAGGCTGCTGGGAGACCCTGGAGACTTCAAAACTGGGGGAAATTGGGGAAGCCCATGGGGTTGCACTTCCTCCTCTCTGCCATTTTTCACTCCTGTAATCCATGGGTAAGTTGCACCAGCATGCCTGATGCAACCAGAAGTGACACCATATAACTTCTAGTTTCATTCTGTAACTGATTTTCAACCAGTTTGGGGTGGGATAGGTTCTGGGATATGTCAGGGACTTGGAGTTTGCAGGGGGGAAAATGCTGCACTTTGCAACAGGTTTGACCCATGGTGGGGGCAGAATACCACTCATATTTTTTTATTTGGGGGGGGTGTAAGCTTTGGGGGATTCAAATGCCCCAAACTGGGGCTCCAAGGAGCACATATAGCCTGCAGGTCACATTTTACCCACCTCAGTGTAGATATAGGCAAACATCTTACCACACCAGCTATGTGTGAATGTGTATCCTACCACTAACAACTCTAAGCAACTTTTTTGGAGAAGGAGTGTTATATGGTCAGTTTATATTGAGGTATATGCCTATTATAGAGGTTGCCCACATGATTAGATATATTAACACATGCCCTGACTCTAGAATTCAAGAGGAATCAAGAGGTATATATAGCCTTGTAGGTAACCTGTATGAGAAACCTTTGGTCCCCCAAATACTGGACTGCTGCTCCTGTCATCCCTTGTCATTGGTTGCACTGGCTCAGGCTGATGGAAACTGCAATCCAGCAACATCTGGAGGGCTAAACATCATCCACCCCTGCTGTATAGTATTGGTAGGCATGGTTCAATGCTGCTTTGGAATGATTTGGGGTCCTCCACTATTCAACCCTTTGTTACAACATGCCAAGAGCAATGCATCCCCCCTTTGGGTAAGCAGGGTGTTTCAGAAGTACTGTTAACATGAAAATGCTCCAACATGTAGGCGTTTTATATTTAGAGCTTTTTATCCATGAATGCAAGTGAGTGAATGTACATTTAGTACTTGTAAAAATTTGAATGTCATTTCCCATTTTTCAGATCAGCTGCTTTACATAAATTTAGAAACCAGATTCAAAAGGCACACAACCGTTTAAGAAATTATATCTTTCTTCCACTGTCAGCAGCCTTTTATGACACTCAGGACAACCAGCAACCCAAATCTACTGGCCTAGCTCACTAAACCCCAATGAGCTGTTGCTTTTGAGTGGCAAGGTTTATTTGGGAAAACTCCTTGGATACAAACTAAGACCAGCTTTCTCCAGTAGCAGTCATTTTTAGACTGACCACAAGCAACATCAAGTTCATATCCATGAGCCTTTGGACCAAGCCTGCTGACTCAACACTTTGTGAGGCCCTGCATAGACAAGGCAGGCACAATGTGGCCAGGGCAGCACTTTAGACTCCAAGGTTTCTGCTGAATTCTTTTCAAGGCTTCAGTTTCCTGTACAGAATATTACTGCTCATTGTCAACTGAACTTGCAGACTCCATTAGCATGATTCAAGACATTTATCCAGAAGATATTGGTGTGGCACTGGGCCATGAAAAAGAACTATCAATTCAAACTTACTTTTCCTCTTTTGGGGTATCTAATTTTATGTATGCTTCTTATCTCTTTGATCCTTTACTGACCTAGTTTATATGATATACCAGCTTCTACTGGTACTCCAAACCATGGAGTAATTCCTGTGTATTCAAAGTCAACGATCTCCCATCATTTAATAACTCATTGCTGATCTACTCATTAAACATTTGAATCAGGTGTTTAAAATCATACCAAACAATGCTAAAAGAACTCACTTTCTTGTTGTTTTAAAATTAAGACTTAAATTCAGAGCTTTTAATGTCTTACTAACTGAAGTATACACCTAATTGCCTCTAATGTGAGGCAAATTTTGTCATGTCAACCCTATTTTAAGCCTTTGTTTGGCAAGTGTTTCCTTATAATTTTTTATACTTTACTACTCTCAGGTAGTCTGTACTTCATTTTTGTTGAAAAATCAATAATAGAAGTATCTTGATCTTTTCACTCCAGAGAAATACATGGGGTTCAGATACACATTTAGAAATAAACTTTCCAAGCAATTCAGGTGCTTTCAGAGACACTGTGATGTTTACATTTAGTTGGGAGAAGTGGTCACTAGGTTTTAGCTTTCAACCACACAGTTACACCAACATGCACTGAGCTAGTAATTCAACAGATAAACTCAAGCTCCAGTTCTTCCATGACCTGTAGAGATTTTAACCACATCAGCCCACTCCCTCCCTCCAAGACAAATGACCTGCTCCTTCCCTAAACTGTTGAAATTTGATGCAATTCCATGTGACAGCAGCAATTACTGTGCACATTAATGTGGAAGTGGGTCCATGGAAGAGTTGCAGGTCCAACAGCAGGAGGGCAAGGATATGTAAAAATATACAAAGCAGTCCCAATAACTATCAAATTGGAGTAATCAGATGCTTAAACTCTACAGAGTTGTACAGGATCACACTCATTTTGATCTGCCACTACCCCTCATTTGCATAACATTGCCACCAGCTGCCAGCAGCCTTGCCTCTCAGGTCACCCCTAAACAACAGTCTTACTCCAATAAAAAATTCCCTATTAAAAAAAAAATCCCTAAACAACCCAAACAAAAACCTGGCACAAGCTGAGAGCAGGTGCATGGCTTTATTAAAACCTATGCTGCTGGTAGAACAAATTGCTCTAAAGGAAAAGGAACAGACCGAAATGATACTCTGCACAGAAAAAGGTATTAAAGGTCTGGATGTCAAACAGCACTAACAACCTATACATACAAACTAACTTTCAATAAATAATTTTCAGTAAAATACATTCTGCAAAGTAGAATTTGTACTATCTAATTCTAAAGTATTTTATTTATTTATACTTTTAAACAGTCTGATCACAAAAGTTCTCTGGGCTATGTAGAGAAATTATGAAATACAAACATAAACAACAGCTATAAGGGGCATCTAACAAAAAAAGGGAAGTCGATTTTTGCATACAGTATCAAACACAACTTTTTAAAAGCTTAATATTCAAAATAACTTCTAGGGTCCAAAGAACAGTGCATGTACAGCGTGTGTATGAGAGAGAGGGGGGGTGAAATGTGGACTGATGCAAACTCAAGCATATTCAAAGCACGTTCAACATGTCTTAATGATGGTTTGGCAAAATTGCAGGCATGTGAGGCTATCCACTTTTGCTATACCAACAGGCATGCCTGAGATTCAAAATGGCGGCTGCAACTCACATTTTTATTTTTGCCAGTTGCCACTGCCAAACAGTATTTCCCCCCGCTAAGGTGCAATGTGCAATAGTGCACTATTCTGCCTAAAAAAACATAAGCTATAAAAGAAAAAGGCTGTTTCGTCGCCTCACCACATGATCACTAAGACAAAATCCAAGATGGCAGTTCTGGGGCTCTGGCCTTCTTAGCAAGCCCCACCCCCTGTTCCATCCAGCCAATCAGCTTTCTACTTCCACTTTTCTGGGACTATGTGAATAAATGTGATCACCTATCCTAATGATCAAGGCGGGTTCTCTATGGTGTTTTTCAAAAAAATTCATAGAAAGCCCTGGAGGCTTTCCCTGAGGAGTTTACAGTGGATTTGCCCTCCCTCCTTCCGAATACAGCAGAATTATGTGGGATCCCATTAAGACAAGTCGCATTCTAAGCAAATTCTACGAGGATTATTTTCACCATTTAGACAGGCCCAGAGAGAGAGAAAGAGACAAAGAGAGTGTGTGTACATGTGCATACACACAATACATACTTTTCCATCCCTGTTTCCACTACAGCCACTTGTACTCCTAAACCCTACTCTGGAATGTAGGGATTTCACCTGATTTGTGTGAGGAATGCAGCTGAAAAGAAAAATCCGAAAGCCAGCCTAAAATCTAGAGTACACAAGCAAATAAAAATTCTTCCACACACATGCATGTTCATGTGACTATCTCTCAGAATGCAAGCCACCATTTCCAGCACCTGCTCTTGAAAAGGCTAAATCATGACTCTTCAGAATATCATTTCCCCTTTCATCAACTTGTGCTGCCAGAGTGTAGAGTAAAAAAGTATTTATCAGTGTTTGGTCAGGTTGACCTTGAATTCTCAGTCACAGGGGCTCAAGCTATCTTCCCTAATTCAGGAGGAAAATGTGTGGCCCTCTTGGTGTTGCTGGGTTAAAACTCCCATTAACCTTGCCAACACCATCCATGGTGAAGGATGCTGGGAAATGCTGCCCTGTGGTGTCACTAAGGCTGGTGTCACCCCCCCCCCAATGGTGTCATCTGGTGCAGTTCAGCCTCTCCACACACCCCTAGTGCCGCCACTGATGCTGTCCAATAACATCTAGAGGGCCACAATTGTCCATTTCTGCCCTATCTACTTCATGGGTCCCAGCTCCCGGGTAAGCCAAGGCTCCAAACAGGCTCTAGTCAGTGGGAGAGCCAAATATATTCTAGCCTGTGGTAAAATTAGTCTTGAGTGTATCAAGCATCCAAAACACCATAATATATAATAGAGTAATGAGGCCTGAACAGGAGCAACAGCCCTGTCTATTAGAATCTCCATGTTGCTTCCTGAAATTTCCTCTTAAGCTTGGAGATGGAAGTGGGAGAAACCAGACTATGGAAGCAGAAGCTGTGGAAAAGGTCCAAGCTAAAAAGGGAACTGAGATATTGTTTTCTTATTGTGCTGAGCAGTACATTTCCAAGAATCTTCTCCATATGAAACAGCAGCTGTAACATATTCTTGATTAGGGAACTTCCAAGGCACTTTCTGCTACCTCCAAGAAAGGGATAGCACTGATACAGAAACTCAGGACCAGATGGCAGAAAAATGCAGTGGCCAACATGTGTACCTTGTTGTTTGCATGACATTATGTGTTCTGTCCTCATTGATAATTTCCAACTTTAGAAAGCCCAGTTTATTGTCTTCCTCCCATGCAAGCATCCCAGTTTCAGCTTCTAGTCAATGTGACTTATTAGGTCAACCTTCACCAACCTGGTACCCTCCAGATGTGTTGGACTACAAGTCATCATCACTCAGCAAATATAGCAGGAGATGGGAATTGTAATTTGACACATCTGGAGGACAGCAGATGTTAGGAAAAGCTACTCTAGGCCCCAAGACCCTATTGGCATGTGTTGGTTCTGTACATGTGACTATTACACATATGAACAAAGACACATAGTAATGAAGCCCAGAGTGTGACCTGTCACATGTACAGCTTTGATCACATGTTGGGAGCAGCCACTTAATCTTATGGCGTCCATTGAGTCCTGAACCATATCCTGAACTGTTCTCCACCTCACATTGTTAACATCCATAGTTATAAACCTCAACTACATGCCAGTCTTCTGAGCAACCATATAATTACTGAGCCAAATAAATCTTTCAAGCTCTTCTCATTTGAAAGAGTCAAGCATATGTTTCAGATTATTATGCCAAAAAGTCAGTAAGGCAATTCATTGCACTTGAAAAGTGAAATAAGGGCTTGTTGTAAAATATCCACGTAAAAGGCAACCACACTGGTCTCCATCCACATGAAAAACAGAAGAACAAAAACCTCACAAAAACCTGCCCCTACTCAATTTTCCTCCAGATGACATGGTGTACCTATTTAAGCTATTTCATATTGAAGAGCCACATTTTCCTTAGGGGAAAAATATATTTTCAAGATATAAAGATTCAATTAGCAACTTCCATTCCTATTTGCTCCTTCCTCAGCATGCCTGTGTTAAAAACCTATGAGCACACAGGTAAATTTAAGAGGGATTCCTCTTTCCAAGCCACAGAAGAAATCTATCACAATGACAGTAGCTTTAGCTTGTAGAACCAGAATATTAGCAACTTACCTCAAAGAACACACCACACCTCACACTTTAAGTTTAGATTCAAGAGCTTATACTGTATATTCTGGTTTTTAAGACGACTGGGCATATAAGACGACCCCCCAATTTTAAAGTTAAAATATAGAGTTTGGGATATACTCATCGTGTAAGAGTATAGTTGTTCCTTCATATTCACTGGGGTTGGGTTCCAGGACCCCTGTGAATACCCAAATCCATGAATACTTAAGTCCCATTATATGCAATGACATAGCAAAACGGTGCCCCTTATATAAGATGGCAAAATCAAGGTTTGCTTTTTGGGTTATTATTTTTTAAAGAATATTTTCAAGCCAAGAATACTTAAATCTGTGAATACTCAAGTCCCATTATATGCAATGGCATAGCAAAATGGTGTCCCTTATATAAGATGGCAAAATCAAGGTTTGCTTTTTGGATTATTTTTTAAAGAATATTTTCAAGTCGTGAATACTTAAATCCGTGAACGCCAAATCCATGAATATGGAGGGAGGGACAACTGTATATCCCAAACTCCCCCTCCAACCTCCCCCCCCTCCAGCCACCACCCATCCACCCTTCCCAAAGCCGCGATAGGAACACCGATTGTGGCTTTGGGAAGGGCGGGTGCTGGGTGTAAAGCCTCCCCCCTCCAGCCACCACCCAGCCACCCTTCCTCGGGCTTTCCAGCCAACCCCCCCATTCCCCAAAGCCGCGATCAGGAGCCCGATCATGGCTTTGGGGAGGTTGGAAGGGTGGCTTGAGAGGGGGGGCTTTCCAGCCACCCACCCACTCGCCGAAACCGTGATTGGGCGCCCGATCATGGCTTCAGGGAGGGAGGAAGGGCGGCTTGAGGGGGGGCTTTCCAGCCACCAACCCCCTCACCGAAGCTGCAATTGGGAGCTTGATCGTGGCTTTGGGGAGGAAGGGGGGCTCGAGGGGGGCTTTCCAGCCAACCCCCCCTCCCTTAAGCCGCGATCGGGAGCCGGATCGTGGCTTCAGGGAGATTGGAAGGGTGGCTCGAGGGTGGGGCTTTCCAGCCGCCGCCACCCCTCCCCAAAGCCGCAACCAGGAGCCCGATTGCAGCTTCGGGGGGGTATGAGGGGGTGACTGGATGGGTGGGGTGTCTTCTTATAGGGCTCCCTATCGCAGCTTCAGGAAAGGCAGGTGCTGGCAAGCCTTCCCCCATCCAGCCAGCCACCCATCCTTCTGAAGCCTTGATGGGGAAGCCCTATTCCGGCATGTAAGACGACCCCCTAATTTTTAAGAGGTTTTGACAAGATTTTAAAGTCGTCTTATACGCCAGAATATACGGTGATATTTTTTTTTAACTCTTTAAGGATTTCTGAATTTCATAAACACTCTTTCGTATCAAACAACTTCCATTCTTTTTTCTTCTTATTATTATTATAATTATTATTATTATTGCTTAACTCTGGCCCACTTTGTAAAACACCAGTCTTTTTATCAGTGAGTCAAAAGAGACTTTTCCCAACTTTTCTAATACAACCTGCTGCAAAATTTTGTAAACTCTATTGATGTGATACCAAATACTAACTTCTTCCTCCAGTCTCAATGTTTTAATATTTTCTTTTAATACTGCCATTGTCCTTAATAATTCAAGCCAGTTAAATATAAACATCTTACGATGTTCCAAGCCAATTCACAGACACCTTTGATGAAAGAAAGTTCTAAGAACCATCAAATAGCCACCAAATGCTATACCAAACAGCCAACACAGAAGCTACCCTTTCCCTGGGCTTTTGAGACCTTTGGACTAAGAGGACATAGGGAAAATGACAATCTCTTATTTTGCATAGTTTAAAAACTTGTAAATGAAGTCAATATTTTTAAGGCATTCCCCCAGAACAAGAAGCCAAAAGTTCATTCATGAATCAGATCATTCATCAAGGGGAAAGGAAAGAATAATAGGTTTTTACAGGAGAGGGTAAGACGTATTACAATTGGCCCACTATATCCATGGATTCAACCAATCACGGTTCAAAAATATTCCAATTTTTTTAAAAAATCCAAAAAGCAAACCTCAATTTTGCCATTTTATATCAGGGACGCCATTTTACTACACCATTGTATATAATAGGACTTCAGCATCCACGGATTTTGGTATCCAGGGGGGGTCCTGGAATCAAACCCTAGCGGGTATCAAGAGCCCACTGTAGTTGAAATATTGTCATGCTCTTTCAGTTCCCCATCTCTCCTCTTTCTCTTTCTCTCTCCTACCCCTCAAACATGTGCACACACCTGCACACACACACTTTCTCTCTAATTGTGAATAGTGACAGAACCCTAATTCAGTGCAAGAATATACTGCTTCTTTTCTGGGTTTTCATTTGATACTTGACTCTGAGAATGGCAGCTATCGAACATTTCCACATCCCTTGCTCCTTCCAAATGCAACCCTTCCCCCACTCTTCCCTCTGCTGCCTCCCCCCCCCCCAGCATGTCCCTTTCACTAAAGAAACCATAATGCCACCATCCTTGCTGCTTACCCAGAGCAGGTGGCATATCCTTCTCCTACAATGCCCCCACCATCTGGAGTTCCCGCAATGCCTCCAAGTCTAATTGACTCATAGCTCTTTTCAAATCTCACAATAAGGCACACTGCCTGGCTTTGGCTTGTAACTACCAGCTCTTGCAGGCTCCTTGGTGGTGGTGGGATCAGGTGCCAGGCATATTAATTCATTTCTCCCTTTTATTCTATCCCATAACAAAACTCCCCAGTGGTGGTGTATATTTTTTCGCATTTTACATATATGTAGCATAAATTTACTATTTTTATTCCTTTACAGGATCTAACTAAACAGTTCTGAGCCATACTCTCAACAGCTCGAAATGTTTCCTTAGCTGTTCAGTAGTTTTCAATAGATATCAAAATGAGAGAAATGCTGTTCTTTTTTAAAGGTGAGAGAGAGCTAAACACATGAGAAGATAAGAGGGGGAGGGCTCAATATTAGGAAATTTAAGGCTTCACAAACATAGACTGCTGTAACCCTTGCTTTTAAAACATTAAGGAAAAATAAGTATATTCATGAACATATTTTTAAAAAAAGAAAAAAAAAGTATGGATTTGCTTTGATTAATTAGCTTGCAATTTTAATCTGGGAAATCAAGGTGTGTGGGATAGAGATACCGGTAAAAGGAATCTGACCAGGAAATCCTTTCTGTGAACTGCGAACATTCAAGGTTAATATTTTCACAAAGAAATTCTCATGTCTCAAGGGCACCATTTTAACTATAACCGCACTGGAAGTACTACCTTCTTCTTCTCCTCTAAATTTTACTGGTAAGATAAGGATCACAGTGTTCAAGACACACGCTTGACCCTGACTGCTTTTCAAAATAGGTGTTTCTCTCTACACAACTTCAGCTAACAGGTGCATTGTCAGGTGAAGGTGTTTCAGAGTTCCCCAGCAAGCCTGTCATTTAATTTGCAACCTTTAACTTGTGGAAGACATCTCTCATTCTTATGACCAAGATGACATATTGAAACTAACAGCAGGGGGGTGGGTGAAAAGAAGGAATAATTAATGATCCTAATACTGAAAAGTGAAGATCATTGCATAGCTACAAAGAGAAAGACAACCCCTTCCCCAGGTTCTACATAATTACTGAACCCACAATTCAGACTTCAACTTTTTGTCATGGAACATTGTTGGCTCCCCCCACTGTCATCTTGTTTGCTAACTGCTTTCTCTTGCAGAGCTTCTTCTTTACTTCAATCTGATCCTAAAGATCTCTTTGCAGAGCCAGTATCAGAAAGTGGACATGCAAGAGCTGCTATTAAGGAAAGGTACATACTTTGTATTAGATACAAAATTTTAGTACATTAGGAGAAAAATACTTGAAAAAATGTGTACACCAGGAGAAAAGTAAACAACAACGTGGATGAATATTTGTGTAGACTGCAAAATAAATACCCACAATGATGCAGAAACAGGGCAAAACAAACTTAAGGTAGGAAAACCAGAAATCGAGTGAAACTACAATTGATAAGATTTTGCACCCCTTTGTTGAAAGTCACAGAAGAAACATTAAGGCAGGCAACACAAGGCCTGCAGACCATAACTAGCTCCCTAAGGCTTTTGCCCATGTGAAGCAGCCCCATGCAGCAAGCACAAGAATGATATTCCCAGGCAAGCCTGTTCCAGGGAAAGGAAGGAGAGAGCTGCTGTTCCAGGAAAAGGCCTTGATAAGCTATTTATGGATTCAAGGGCCTTATTACCTGTATTACCTGTATTTAGAGGGTTCCATAGGGTATAACCAACCACATGCAGTGTCAACTTGTCCTGCGAGAATGCCTAAAGCTCTGTGGATGTGGGGAAAGATTCCCCTAACATCCTGTCTTTGGGGACACCAAACTGCAGGCTGCCAGCTTCCTGGGTGTCAGGCTTAGCAGTAGTTACCATTAGCCAGGGTTTCATAGAAATTAAAGTTTAAAGCAGTTAGCCCACAGCAAAGACCTGAGAAGCCTTTCCATGAAAATTTATCATTTACTGAAAACGGTATCTTTCATTTTGGATACATAAATCCATGCATGCCCCAACATCAATCTACACCTTTTAGCCCTACTTATAAATCAAAGGCCTCCTAGAGCAAAAATGGGTTCTTTATTTTTTTAAAAAACTATCTACATATAAATCCAGACATCAAACAAGGGAAGCTAATTATTTATTAAGGATTAGAGAGGGGGGAGAGCCTCAGGCTAACATATTTTCTTTTTCTGAGGAATGGCTGCTACCAGGATTCTTTGCTGTCACCTGTATTGTTTCTTTAAATAATGGCTAAGAGTACTGACAGCAACAGATGGGTATCATTTGTATGCTGTAAATTGAAAAAGGGGTGCATGGAATTAAACCCTCAAACATAAATGGCAGTGGTATACTTTCAATGAAAGGCATTGGCAGCTGTTTTTAATTGCAGCTTGGGATCTCAGCAACTAATGGTCATATTAGGGGCTATTAAATATAAGAGAAAGGAAATCATCAGTACTCTAGCCAAAGACTTCAGTGTGCATCTGTCCAATTTGTACAAAGTTTCCTACTGAGCACAGTTATATTCACCTTCCTATCTAGTACAACAACTTGAACTGAGTGTTATTTATTCCTAGAGCTTTTTAATCTGTTTGTATTTTGGTAGAATGTTTTTATTTTTGGTTTTCTACAACTTCATCTATAGATTTGAATCCAATGATAAACCCACCCAAAATTAACGCTCTTGGGCCCATGTTTGCTTAAAAGATCTTTACTGCCCACCTGAAACCCAGTCAGGATGTTATCCAGATTTGCACTCCAATAGATAAGTATTACACATATCCTTCCTTTGCTAAATGTAAGATTAGCTCACATTTTACTTCTTGCAGGCAATGAGAGCATTCCCGTGTGTACAATTAGATTCAGTGTAACTGCCTGAAAGAAAATAGCACTGCTTGAATGCATTGAAGAGGAAGAATGGTTTGTGCCCACTGTCACACTCCACATGTCTGGTCTTAGCCCTGAGAGAGCCTATGCACATAAAAATCACATGCAGGGTCTGTCTATGTAATTGAGAAGCCTTGATTGTTCAAGAAACTGTAGACTCCTTCGAACATTCCACTGAATGAACTATAAGAGATAGCAGGAGGTGTGTCCCTGCTCCTCCTTCCTCTAGGTGCATTCCCTCAAACATCTCAACGTTAGTACACAGCCAATTATCCCACCAAATCTATCATGAATAGATCACCAAAGACCACCAATCCTATCATGAATTTCCACCAAAACAGCTGGCTTCACTTTTTCTGGAGGGGACAATGATTTGCCTGCTTCAGTGTTAAACCCTGAAACCAATATCAGGCAAGTTAGGCTCTTATCTAGCCTAGCTGGGTCAAAAAGCTTTACAAAATTTGGTTCTTTTTAGCATACACTAGGATCATCCATGGGTGAGATGAAATTGCTAACAGGTTACCTAAATACCCTAAAGGTACCAGATCTCATCTGATCTTGGAAGCTAAGCAGGGTCAGCCCTGGTTAGTACTTGCATGGGAGACCACCAACAAATACCAAGTACTGTAGGCTATATTTCAGAGGAAGGAACTGGCAAAGTCACCTCTCAGTATTCCTTGCCTTAAAAAACCCTATGAAATTCATGGGGTCACCACAAGTCAACAGACGACTTGGAAGCACATACCCTATATTCTTTTTTAGCCTGTAAAATCAACTGAAAAGTCAGGGGGCATCTTATATGCCGGATACGAGATGGAGCTGCACAGGGAGGGAGAGCGTCGCGGGGGGGGGTCTTCTCCATAACTCTGAGTCACAGAGAAGATCCCCCACCCACCCAGCGAGGCTGCACAGGCGGGGGGGGGGGGGACAGCCTCGCTGGGGGGGAGGGGTCTTCTCTGTGACTGAGTCACAGAGAAAATTCTCCACTGCCCAGCAAGGCTGCACGGGGGGGGGGGGGTAAGAGCCTCGCTGGGCGGGAGGGGCTGAGCCTCTCCCCAGCCAGGCAGGGAATCCTGGGAGGTGGCTGAGCCTTTCCCCAGCCAGGCAGCCATCCCCCGTGATTCCTCAGCCAGCTTCGGGAAGGCCTCAGGAAGGGTGGCTGGCTGGACGGGTGGAAGCTTTCCAGTCACCACGTGCCCTCCCCGAAACCACGATGGGGAGCCTGATCGTGGCTTAGGGGAGGGCAGGTGATGGGGGGGTTGTCTTATATGGCGAGTATACCCTAAACTCTATATTTTGACTTTAAAATGGGGGGTCATCTTATATGCCCAGTCATCTTATATGCCGGAATATACGGTATGCACACAGAAAGAAAAAGGTTGGCCTAGTAGTGTTTTCAGTTTTGCATCTGTCAGGGGCCAACAGAAAGGAAAACAAGCAACCAAATGGGGGAGGGGATATTTTCCTCATCTTTTGTGTCCCTTTGGTAAACCAACAGCATCTCCACTGGACTCTTCCATCATGTAAATCAGTACCAGCTCCATTGTCCAATCCAAAGCATTGGAATATAGGATGCCTCATCACCATTCAGGTCAATGCTCCATCTAAACCAGTATGATTGACACTGACTGGCAGCAGCTCTCCAGGATTTCAAGGAGGAGCTTTTTGTGACATAGCAAGAGATGCCAGGGATTGTACCAAAGACCTTAGGCATGGAAAGCATGTACTTTACCACAGCTGAATCCCTAGGGATTGGACCTCTTAAAAATTCAGGATTTGAGTGGGGGGTGGAGAGTGAAAAAAGAAACTAAGAATAAATGTTGATATCTCAACAGACCAGAGCCTGGCTAATGCTCACCACTAAATTGGGGTAAAAGGTGCTGACCATGCATCTTGCCTCAGTTCCATTGGCTTCTCTCAACACTCCTGTGCTTTACAACAGATCTACAGCCTCTCACTAGGCACCATTTCTACCCCATCCCCCCCAAAAGGCACAGTAACAGTAACATGAGTAGGCAGTATTGAATAGCAGTGAGAAAAATATGGCCTCTGGATTGGACCATCATTCCATCAGTGACCATAAACAACTATAAGGAGGGAAACTGCACTTTATCAATATCTGGGAGCCCACATATTCACTCTACCTATTTTTGTGGATGGTTGGTAGGCTGCTGTTTGTACGTTTAATGTGCTTTTAAGCCTGAAGGGTACTTTATCATGAAAGTGCACATATGTGTAAAAAGGCTGTAAAGTGTTTTTGAGGTTTTTCTTCCAGCTTGAACTCAGCTGGGTCGGGAAAAGCTTGGCCTTTCCTCCCCCCCACAACCAAATCAGAGCCCCAGGAACTGCTGAAAGCAGTCACTCCTGGAGCTTCAATTGGGTTCGGCCGGGAAAGGCTCGGGCTTGCCTTTCCCGGCCCAACCAAACTGAAGCCCAAGGAACCGCTGAAAGCTGTGCTCGGTTTTGTTCCTTGACAAAAGCCAATTTAAGTGGGGCGCTTACCGAGCAAAGTGTGGGCAGTTTGCTCGGTGAGCACCCCATTTAAATTGGCTTTCCTCCTTTGTGTGTGAGGGACGAAAGCTGATATAAGTGAAGTGCTCACCAAGCAAAGTGCGGGTGGTTTGCTCATTGAGTGGCCCACTTAAATCGGCTTTCCTCCCTTGTGTGTGAGGGATGAAAGCTGATTTACGCCAGGTGCTCACCAAGCAAAGCACGGGCGGTTTTCTTGGTGAGCACCCCACTTAAATCGGCTTTCCTCCCTTATGTGTGAGGGATGAGAGCTGATTTAAGCGGGGCGCTCACCAAGGAAACTAGCCACGCTTTGCTCGTTGAGCACCCCACTTAAATCGGCTTTCCACCCTTGTTTGTGAGGGACAAAACCCGATTTAAGCAAGGTGCTCACTGAGCAAAGTGCCCGCGGTTTGCTTGGTGAGCGCCCCACTTTAATTGGCTTTTGTCCCTCACACACAAGGGACGAAAGCTGATTTTAGCGGCAGCGGTGGGAGCATGGTGGCGGTGGCAGGGCAAGCAACAGTGGTGGCATTGACAGTGGAGGAGACCTGGGAGGCCTAGGTGGGCGCCGTCTGCCTGGGCCATGAGCCTCTCTCCCTTCCTCCCTCCTCCCTCAGGGTGTTACATCCGCGTTGTCCCCCACCAATCTTTGCATACATTTTTATTCTCTGTTTTTTCACATTTGCAGGGGTCTTGCGCCCCTAACCCCTGCAAATGTGATGGGACGGCTGTATTCAAAAGAAGTGGATATTTATTTATTTTTTAAAGCAAGTATGCACTGTTTTACAATGTAACCATATTTTCTTCAATTCCTCCTCCTCCTCCTCCTCCTCCTTCTTCTTCTCTCTCTCTCTCTCTCTCTCTCTCTCTCTGATAATCTGATCTTTTCTGGACAATTCAAATCAATGTATCAATCCTCACTAACACAAACACTGAGGAAGGAAGAGAAAGCTTGCAACTGGCTACTTTACAAAGACTTATCTGCAAAACTTCAGTTCTGATTCATGGATGGCACTAGCCACAAAAAATGCATACCAGTTATCAAGTTTTGCTCAAGGACAGAGTTCAAAACAAAAGTTCTAACTTTAAAAAAAAGAAAAACACCCTCTTGGTTCTAGAAATATCAGCTCCTTGTAAAACTGAATAAAGTAAAGCTGTAACTCTAATAAATTCATAAAGACAACTATATAAGAAGAACCATACCAAAACCCCTCTAGGCAAGTATGCAATCAACTATGGGACTTTTATACAGTTATTGTCTCCCCAGAGGGGGGGAAATAAAAGTTGTTTTGCTTATGCTCTCTCTCTCTCTCAATCTCTCTCATTAAAATATAAATAAATGTCCACAGTGCCTGAAACTCATGTGGAGTAAAGACAAAACAAGTGGGTGGGGAGGCCAAATAGTGGTAAGGAGGATGCTTAATAACTTTTTAATAAAAAGATACTGTCCCTGATTGTAATTTCCTTTCTTCAAAATGTACCTTTCTGCTCTACATGTGTGTTTTGGTGTACTGACATGCATGTACACACTCATGAGGAGAAAGAAAGAGACCCCTGTTCCTTAAATTGGAATAAACCGGCTATTACTTTCATTTGATATCTCACTTTCCGGGTATCTGCCTCTGACTTGTTCTCTACTGATCTAAGTGGCTGGGTTCAGTAAACTCACAGCTTATCAGATCAGCCAGAACATGTAAAGGAAAAGCATATCCTGTCATGTTCTGTTTTGTTTTTTAAGGTTTTGATATCCACAATTTCAACCAACCGCAGATCATAACACACCATATTATTAAATGGCAGTTTGTGGTATTTGTGCAGGGTCCGGGAACCAAACCCCCACAGCGCTGAAAGGCCCACTGTAATTGCATAATGTAAATGGGCCACTGGCTGAATTCACTTGGGTATCTTCACTTTGCAGAGAATATCCAGCTTCTTCAAACTAGAAGAGCCAAGGAAGCTATTCAAGAGAAGAATGTTTCATTCAGAGTGGAAAAAAGTTTTTCCCAAATCACTGAAAATGGCCCAAAGAAGTATAAAATGCTAATTTTTCATCTCTTTGAAGAATGCTCTTTACACAAAATGTGCATTAATATACAGTTTGCATCACAGAAACTCTGGGTGTAATACACAAAGGGCACAAACCAGTCAAAATGAAATCCAGGATACTATAGAAATGAAAGGGTCCAGAAGAGGGCAACTAAAGTTACAATCATGAATTCATTATACAGTACAAATGAGTTCCTTTTATTTATACTATTTATAAGCGATGATGTTTACAATGCATTAAAAAATTCTTATTTTTTAAAAAAAACACCTGTTCCACTGACCCATAATATACAGTAGGACCCCCATATCCACTGGGGATTGGTTCTCGGGGGGGTGTGGATACAGAAAACCATGGATAATAGCAAACACCCTTGAAAATAATGGGATGTCTGGTTTAAAATACTATAGTGTTGCCTTGGAGGACCCAGAAAATGGCTAGAGAGGACACATTTTCTAGGAAGACTCTGTGGTAGGTGTGCTGTTTTGTGTCCTGTGGATAATTGAATCAGTGGATATAGGGGTCCTACAGTAAAGCAAGAGTCTACAGTCCAAAATTGTGTCATGTCACAAAACTGACCATTTTTTCATGCACTTTAGAATTCAAGGGACTCAACTAAGCATGTCCTCACTGCACTGTCGAGTTCTTCTTCCCAGTCCTTCATTTTAATACTTTTCATTTAAAAATAACACTTTGCTTTCAAACAGAGGACAAGCCATCAAAACAAAACAACTGTGTTTTCCACACCCAGAAGATTTTGCAAATCTTAAATTTGGGACATTTCTCAAGAGATACTAGACAGACTTCTGATGATAGTTTGGAAATGATGGAAAACATTGGGAAGTGTGAAACAGCTCTGAATCAATAGAGAGCTGAACACTTTAGTTTTAACATAAAGACCTTAAGTCTAACCTTTCTTCTATGAACAGGAGAAGAGTTCATATTCACACAAGGCATTTCTATCTCCTCCCTCCTTTTACAGGCCTCATAAAAATCTGCTCTTGGGAAGCTGGAGCAAGCTTGGAAATTGTACAGATATAATGGAGAGAGCTACACATGATTGGGGGGGATATGGAAATTCCCCCATCTCTTACATGAATGGAGGAGCAACATAAGATCAAAGCCATTGTATGGTCTATACACAGAAATTATAACAAAAAATAAGGTCAAAAAATCAGCAGATCTACAGTATGTGTCCTCATATCATACTGGAAAGATCTGATGCCTGTAACATCTAGCTTTGTCATCCTACACCAGTTCACTGGATGTGGCATCCTGGAACAGGAAAATGTAACCATGACAATATAAAGTAGTAAAGCTTTGTGTTACTAGCCCTTAAAGAGTAAGACACACAGCTTCTGTTTTTAGAGGAATCTGCCCTATGATGTAATTCTAAAACTTGTCACTGAATAAAATATCCTCATTTCCTTCCTTGGGGGAAAAAAGTCTGGAAATAAACTTTGTATCCTCAGCACTAATCAAAGGCATTATGGATCAAATACAATCTGTGATTTGCAGGAAACAGCTGTTCCCATATATAAACTACCTTGTTTAAAGAAGGACCCTAAAAACTTCAGCTCCATACTTACATGTGAGGTCGGAGTTCATAGAAGTTTCTGTTTCTGTACTCTTCCACTTTCTCTGGTGAATAAATAGGCAGCAATCGATACGGATTTATTGATATCACCACACTACCAATGTATGTCTGCAGAAGAATAAGAATAGACATCAGAGTTTTAATAGCTGATATTGCAATAAATCCTACATGCAGCAATAATGTAATTCTACCATACCATTCATACTAGATCTCTGTCTATAAATCTCTGTCTTAGTAAAGCCGCTTTATATTATCACAGCCAAAGTTTTAAAACAAGTCAGCTTCCAACTCTTCCATGTTTAGATTCTGAAATTGTTACCTTACAGCTGTCAAGAGCTCATTAAAAAAGACATCATCCCCAGAAGAACCCCCTTTAAAACAAAGGGTTCTGCATTTTTCAAAGTTTTCTAAAGTTGTTTTCAGCTGAATGCATTTACTACTACTTCTTCATCAGCCTATACAAGCTACCGTATATTCTGGCGTATAAATCCACAGTCATCTTATACGCCGGATATACTTTGCTTCACCTGCCTGCCTATCTCCTGCCTCTTCGCAAACGGAGCGAAGAGGCAGGAGATGGGGCAGGGGGGTGAAGCAAAGTGCTCCTCCCTGCCCCCCGCCCACCCTCCGCGCATCCACCCCCCCCATGAAAGCCGCGGAACTGCGGCTTTCGGCAGGGGGGGTTGGCTGGGAAGCCCCCCTCCCTGCCACCCGCCCACACCCCGCACATCCACCCCCCCTGCCGAAAGCCGCGGAACCGTGGCTTTCAGGAGGGGGGTGGCTGGGAAGCCCCCTCCTCCCTGCCCCCCGCCCACCCTCAGCCCAGCCATCCCCCTTGCCCAAAGCCTCGCTTTGGAGAGGGGGGTGGCTGCGAAGCCCCCTCCCCCCAGCCACCCCGCCACCCTCAGCCCAGCCACCCCCTTCCCCAAAGCCGCGCTTTGGAGAGGGGTGTCTGCGAAGCCCCCTCCCCCCAGCCACCCGCCACCCTCCGCCCAGCCACCCCCCTTCCCCAAAGCCGCGCTTTGGAGAGGGGGTGGCTGTGAAGCCCCCTCCCCCCAGCCACCCAGCCACCCTCCACCCAGCCACCCCCCTTCCCCAAAGCCGTGCTTTGGAGAGGGGGGTGCCTACGAATCCCCCTCCGCCCATCCACCCATTCACCCTCCGCCTACCCTCCCCCCTTCCCCAAAGCTGCGCTTTGGAGAGGGGGGTGGCTGCGAAGCCCCCTCCCTCCACCCCCCCCAGCCAGCTGGCCATCCCGCATTCCCCAACCCACCAGGAGACTGGGCAGCCTCCTGTGGGTTGGGGAATCGCGGGAGGAGAGAGCCCAGAAGGAGGGATCAGGGCTGTGGAGTTAAATCCCTAGATTCGCTCCCTCTCCCTTAACGGTGGAGAGAGGGGGCGAATCCCGGGGTTTGGCTCCACGGCCCTGCGTCCTCCCTATGGAGCCAAACGGGGCATGTTCGCCCCTTCTCCCCACCTTCCTTGAAGGTGGGGAGAGGGGGTTAATCTAGGGGTTTGCCGCGGCCGCCCCTGCTTCCCCCGCCTTGGTCCCCTTCAGAAGAGCCAAGACGGAGGGAAGGGGGATGCTGAGGCAAACTGGGCATTTTCGCCCCTTTCCTCCACCTTCGAATCCAGTTTGACTGGAAGGTTGAAGAGAGGGGCGAATGTTGCCCTGCCAGCTGGTCCTGTTCGCTTTCCCAACTCACGAGGAGATCCTCATAAGTTGGGAAACAAAGAGGATCAGCTGGCAAGGCTCCCCCAGACAGCCAAATTGGGGGGGTGGCGAATATATGGCTAGGCCTAGATTTTTGGCTGGAAATTGGGGGGGTGGTCTTATATGCCCGGTCGTCTTATACGCCGGAATATATGGTAATTTATGCTCAGAATTGGGGAGGGGGCTCCGAAGGTACGTATCTAAATGTGATAGCACAGATTGTCTAAGGTCACGGGGGTTCACGATTTTGTTTCAAATCCAACCAAAAGCTGAAGTGGTGACTCATATTTTATTATCTTCTAAATCTAAACCACTGGCCTTTTGGTGAGTTCTTAAATGTATGTTTGCTCTAAAGACAAGGCTCTAGGTTTGCAAAAATGGTTCTTAATCTTTGAGAAAGGGAGGATCATGGATCCTTTTAAGAAACAGAATATCATGACACACACACCCAAGAAAATGCACTTAAAAAAAAATTCAAAGTAAAGAGAAGGAAACTTTGTGTGTGTGTGTGTGTGTGTGTGTGGTGTTGTTGTTCCCAGTTCGTGGACTTCTTGGACTACATCCATGGATTCCTTAGGGGTCTATGGATGACTGCTTAAGTACCTCTGGTTTAAGACTACTGTACCATAGCAGCGTAACATTAATTAAAAGGGTATTAAAATGCTAAAATGAACACAGGATTTAAGCTGTTTGTATCATTGCCACTATCAGTTTAGGAGATGGCTGTCATGTAACTGCTTCTTCAGAGTCAGTGGACAGTGGCTTCAGGGTTACACAGTAAGCTTGTCACAGAAAACTAAAGAGCAAAGTATACAAAATTGTTGCTTCAAATGAAATTCATTGGCAAAACAGTAAAATAAAAAGTAATCCCAATCAGTCAAAATCTGATGGGCAACTGAGCCATTGGCTACCCATCATCACACACACACACACACACACACACGGTTCTCAAACATCCGTGGTTCCACCTATTGACTCTCACAGCATTCACAGGTGCAAGGCTATCCTGTCCGTTACTAAACAGACTCCATACTTCCACATCTATTCCCAGCCCACCAACTTGTTACATTGGTAAAGAATGCAAAAGAAATTAAACAGTCTAACATGAAAGCACACAGTGACTGGACACAACGAGAAATCAAAATTGTTGGCAAAAAGGTCATTTTGGGACCAATCCTGACAATGGCGTACAAGATGCAGTTTCAGCAGTGGTGAAGGAAGACACAGTATGAAACTAAAGAACTCCAAACCATGTCAGGTATGAAGGCAATTCCAAAAACGACTGAACAAAAACTCTGGCACTTTAATTTTAAAATGTAAGCTAAAGTCCATTAACAAAATTCAGCCTAATTCCACATTAAATGTTGTTTCTAAGAATTCAAAATTGGCAAGAGAGGTTCTGGATCCACCTATGGCTTACAAGAAGAAAAATGTTGTCTTCCAGGTTACACTGAAGGCCCCTGTTGTTCAGTATGACAGGACATAACCTCCCCCCCCCCGCAAAAAAAAACCCTCATATTTACTAACACTGAAGGACAATTTGGCAAAATAGATTTTCCTTGGGTTTTTTCCAGGCTGTGAGGCCCTGTTCTGGAATAGTTTCTTTCTGACGTTTCACCTGCATCTGTGGCTGGCATCCTCAGAGAATGGTTGGGTAGGTGTGTGTGTGGAGTTTATATGCTGTGAACCCCTGTTGGGGAGTGAATGGTTAGTTTCTGGGTATAGAAATGCAAAGCTCGTTAGTGTCTGTTTGGCTGATGGTTGGTTGATGGGCCATTATCTGCTGGGAATCCCCCTGTCCCTGGGTGGAATTCCTTTGTAAGTGTTGAGTTTTGATTCTATTGTATTGCAAAACTGGGAGCCAGATTTTGTTTACTTTTAAGGTTTCTTCTTTCCTGAAGTTGTACAGGTGTTTGTGAATTTCAATAGCTTCTCTGTGCATTCTGACATAGAATCATAGATATGATAGCTGTTGGCCTGGTCCCAAATGTCTGTGTTTTTAAATAGCATTTTGCGTCCAGGTTGGTTTATAACATGTTCTGCTACTGCTGATTTTTCTGGCTGGCCCAGTCTGTAGTGTCTCTCATGTTCCTTGATTCATGTTTGCACGCTGCGTTTAGTGGTCCCTATGTAAACTTGTCCACAGCTGCATGGTGTGCACAGCCAAGAAAAAAACCAAGGAAAATCTATGGATGCCGGCCGTGAAAGCCTTCGACTTCACAATTTGGCAAAACTTCATGTTTTACAAAAATACTCAGAAGACAAGATGACTTCATCTCTTATGACTGAGTGGTAGGAGAAAAAGACAGCTGGAAGTGAATATAGATGAATTGCTATGTGATAACATATAATTAGCAAAGGTCTCATAAAGCCAAAGAAAAAGTCATGAAGCAACTACCCTACAAAAACACTACATTAAAAAAAAAAAATCTTTAAGAAGGAAACATCTCTTTGGGCAGCATAAGTTAACTCCCAGCATTATAAATGAAGCACGATGCAAAAGTGGGTTGAATGTTACAGCAAACTCCCTTTTTTGTAATTAAGCTTCTTTGATATTCTGAGAGCAAGAAACCAGCTGTTCACCAGTGTGCTCCATATCCAATATACCATATCCTAAAATAACCAATATTTTCAAAGGTCAAAGAACTACACCCAGCCACAGGCGTACATATGGATGCTCCAGTTTAAGCTAAAATATGTCAAGATGTTGGGTTTGGGCACAGCTCAGGATTCTTTGCCGCTAAAGTCTGCTTTTTCGCCACCCACACCCATTACTCTAATTCAGCTATCCCTATCTTATGTCTTCACTCAAAAGTTAACTTCACATTTTAGTCCTTGTAATGAGAACTGGAGTGGAGGAGCTGACACCAGGGAGGAAAAAAGAACTTTCCCACACTACAACTCCCCTCCCACCAGGACTCCAATATAAACAAGGAGAAACCTAAATGAGTTAATTCCTTGAGCATGGAATGAGTGCTGTTACATTCCAGTGACGAAAACAGAACTTCTGGGGTACAGGAGGGGAGGCGGAGGGAGAAAAATGCCATGGCATCCAAAGGATTAGAGTATCCTCATCCAACTGTGTGTTCTTATGCTGCTGCTATTTTAGAAGTGAAGCCCCAAAGGACTAGTCTCATAATTAAAGCACAGGAAAAAAGCAGGCAATAATCTGGATTCCATTCTCTAGTTTACCACTGGACTATTATAAACTTGGATAGGAATTAAATTATCTGAATGGCAGAACAGCATTAGAAATGGCAATACCCAGAAACCAGCTGCTGAACATTTCAACCTTCCTGGACATATTGTAAGGGATTTACAGGTTGCAGTCCTTGAACAAGGCAATTACAAAGGAAGACAAGAAAGAGAAACTGCTGAATTGAATTATATTCACAAATTCCAATCCATTAGCAGAGGTATGATCAAAGACAATGGCTCCATGGCACACTACATATATTAATACAAGAGTATTCACTAATGCACATATAACAGAAATAATCTTTTCAGAGAGAGCTTTGAATCCAGGGAAACTGACTTTTGGTAATGGCTAGCCTGGGGTCATCCCTCCCAGACGACTTCACCGGTAGGCAGTCCTAAAAAGTTGTTCCCTGCCTACTAGGAGCCAATGGGGAAGAGCTACCCAAGCAAGTGGATGCTCTGCAGTCCTCCCCAATGGGAAAAGAATCTTTTCAGAGAGAGTTTTAAATCCAGGGAAACTGACTTTTGGTAAAGCAGATTTATTGCTTTCACACGTCAACACTAACTGACAACTCTCATATAAGATCTGAAAGACCCGTATCACCTTATCCAGCCCTTTGAAAATTTAGGGCAAGAGACATAATTTCCATTTGTATGGCCCCTATTACATTCTACGCCACTCTCACAACTATATAAATATGCTTTATAACCTGAGCCTTTAGTATCCCTATGTACTACATCTGAAGAAGTGGGTTCATATTCACAAAAGCTCATGCTAAAATAAAAACCAGTTAGTCTTAAAGATGCTGCCACATTTCTTTTTTTTTTCTCCTCCTCCTTTATTCCTTTATTTGAATGGCAATAAAAATATATAAGTGTTTCCTGCTTCATGTGTATGGTGGGTGAATGGGTGTTACCTTACTATGTGTGCATGTCTCTCTCTATGTGTGTGCCTTTAAGTTGCCTGTTGACTTGTGGCAACCCCATGGATTTCATAGGGTTTTCTTAGGCAAGGAATACTCAGAAGTGGTTTTGCCAGTTCCTTCCTCTGAAATATAGCCTATACCACAGTCTCAAATACACACACATACACACCCCAACAATTAAACATCACTGCAAGCCTCTTAAAATTAAGAATCTCATTATCTGAACATCTGTATGAGCAACATGCATAAAACCAATACAAACCAGTAGGCAGATCTAATCCATCAGCCCACCATGAAATAATCAATACATGGGAAACGGACTGAGCCTGGCTTAGATGGATCTATGCCCTTCAATGGCAATTTTCTCTATCCCTCAGACCTTCCCTAAATGCACAATGGATCATGCTCACAGGCAAAGGGTTAGTGGAGAACTAGAAAGCTGAAGATTTGAACTCTGCAGGAAGAATACTTACTTAGGTTGCCAGGAATATAGTGTTGCCCATAAATGTGATTCCTTCTGGGCTGCACAATACTTGTTGACCATGCATATTTGTAAACCGATTACAAAACCAGCTAAATTTTCCAGCACACTCTCCTCCAACAGAAGTTTTTCAGAGGAGATTCTAATTGTGAAAATGAAAGTTCCATTTAGCTACCAAAACTAAACTAAATTATAAGAAGACAAGATGCTTTAGGCTTTTATTTGGAGCAAAGATGCTTTTAACCACTTTACCAAAACCTACTGTGAGAAGAAGTGGAAAGGGAGTCCTTCTACAAGTGGAACTTTTCTTCTGTGAACAGTAGCCTCTCCCATTCATGGAGCCAATTTCTAGATTCAGCCCATAGAGTTAAACCTGCTATTTCATATCAAAATAAATTATGTGGGAGAAGCATATGAACTCTTAAGTCATACACTGTACACTTGATACCATAGATCACTGGGGGAGGGGATTGTTTAAATAATTTGTCCTTGTGAATTATTCTGTAAAAATGCTAATACTTCCAAACTAACAACATGGGTATTTGCCTTTCATTTCATCAAGAAAATACTGTCCTGCTCAGTATTTACTAGGATTTGCTTCTAGAAACTTCTGGGTAGGCAGGCCACAAGCCAACAAAGTGCTGAGCATATTTTAAAGTACTAATGTCAATGAGATTAAGCGAAATTAAATCTGCACTAGATTGTGGCTCTGACCTTCAAGCTAGGTGACCGCTCCCTGTGTCCTTGCATCTATAAAGGCAAAATCAGACAGACATATGGCTTGCATCAACAAAGGTTTTATATTATGCTCCTGTTTCTATTACCATACCCAAACGAATGAGTAGTCCTAACTGACTGCTACTAAGCTCTTGTCAGCTTTCCCTTTGAAGTCAATTTAAAGCCCATCCTGGAACATTTTCAATTTTATAAGCCAGCGGTTAAAATTCCATTAATATTCAAACAGAGCCGTACAGGCCTCAAAATGCTCCTTGGTGACTAGCAAATCCAAATCTCTCTTACTAATACAACTACAGTTGTCCCTCTGTATCCACGGATTTGGTATCCATGGATTTAAGTATTCACAGCTTGAAAATATTCTTTAAAAAATAATAATCCAAAAATCAAATCTTGATTTTGCCATCTTATATAAGGGATACCATTTTGCTATGCCTGTGCTTTCTGCAACCGGACTTGTTTATCTCGGATTGGCCTTTTTAGTCATCAGCGCGCTTGCAGAAAGCGCGGGATGAGTCCTTCCTGAATCTTCGTTTGCGAAGAAAAGCCAGAGAGAGAGCATATCATGGGACTTGAGTATTAATGGATTTTGGTATCCACGGGGGGGGGGGTGTCCTGGAACCAAACCCCAGCGAATATGAAGGGACAACTATATTTCATACAGATACTGGTTTCGCAAAGCAGAACCTATTTAGTCAGCCCTACAATATAAACAGGCCATGTTTTGTCATTTTCTAAGAACATAAACCCAATGAATTATTCTTATCACCAGAAAATAAAACAGGGGGTCAAAAAAAGTAAAATAAACACATGTAAGTATCTAGAAATGGGAAAGTTACTCATACTAATACTTCACAAATATCATTAAACAGGAACAGAGATAAAAACATGGCAAACTAAACTTGTTTCAAGCCCATGGGTCTTCTTCAGCAGTAACAGTCATTGCTATGGTACACATAATCAGTCCAAATTCAATTTGTACTTGCAGGAAAACATAGGAAGTTTTGTAATCTTGTAAGCTATCTTGTGAGGGCAGGGTGCCTGGAAAAGTGAGTTTTTTAAAAATCCTTAAATAAATAAATGCCAAAAGTGCTACTTAGAAATGGTGGAAACAGAGTTCGACCTGTCAGTTAAATTTGCCTTTCAGAACTCTTCATCTGTACTTCTCTAACAACAGAGGCACCCATATACACCATAACCACTAACTCTTAGCCAGCACTCTTAATTAGCTCATCTGGAAGTTTCACATATTTGCAACTTTTCCACCAGCCAGGATAACATATGTAAATACAGTGACTAAAGCAGACAGTTATGCTATGCTCAAGTATTCATGTAGGCAAAACTCAGTGACAAGATTTGAATATCTCCTTGCTGACTCAATAGTAACATGTGCACAAGTTGAGAGAACACTATAGTCACCAGCTTACTAGCAGACAAGCATTTACCCACCACCACAAAATTAGAGTCCGATTATACACACACACACACCATTTTCTTATCCAAAGTCAATGCTCAAAAAGCCAAAAGTTAAGACCCAGGACAAATAGCTGCCACACTTTTGTGGATTATAAAGATTATGTAAAGAAAGCAAATCCACACAAGTGTAAGTTTTTATTTGATTCTCTTGGCCAAATGAGAGGAAGCACAAATCTGATTGGCTGGACGAGCGCAGGTGGCAAGGCTTGCTAATAAGGCAAGCTCCCACTGCCACCATGTTGGATTTTTGCCTTAGCAGGCAAGCACTAAGGCGAGAAAATGGTGTGTTGGGGGGGGGTTGCTTTTGCATTCAAGCAAAAAAATCGCTCAATTGCACCTTGGACATTGTTTTTTTTTTAAAAAAAAAAATAAGGTCAGCAGTGGCAAACTGAGGTAAGTGCAAACACGAGTATAATCACTCGTGGCCGCTGTGTTTACTAGCAGACATGAGAAGCTTATGGGGGCAAAAAAAAAAAAAAACTCCATTAGGACAGGTCACAGCTGCTGAGAAATGTAATTACTGTGATGTACTCCATTTTTTATGGGCTCATATAGACACACCCCTGGAGAGGAACTGGCAGTCTTTGTAGACAGTTCTGAACTAGGAAGACTGAAAGTTTGACTCAGTGTAGGGCATTGTCCTCTGTTTCTATGATTCCCAGGCCAGTGTTACTGCTTGTTGAATCTTGGACAATACTGGAGTGGTAAAGAACCACAGTGTTGACTCCCTCCCAAGTGATCTGATGAGTCTCTATTTCCCTTTGCATTGCAGGAACAAGCTAAATTTTTCATGCCTGAAGTTAAAAATCAGAAGTAGTCTTTGGAGATTTACAAAAAGGATATCTTCCTTTAAAAAACTACAAAAAAATGCTAAGCAGTCTTCCAAAATCAATACTGCAAAATCACCCATGCTTAATAAAAATTGGAAGCTTTAATCTACTGGAGGTTTACAGTGAAGATCTTCGTTGTCAGTATAAAATTACTAAGGATTCTTCCAAAATCAGCCTTGTAAATGCACCCATCCTTACCAAAACCATGGGAACAGAGTTGTTTTAGCAACCAGTTGCATTCTTATATATAGAAAAATAGTTTCGTTGTTGTTGTTGTTGTTGTTGTTATTGTTGTTGCCTGTTCCTCCTTACTAGATGCTCTCATCTCTTCATACAAACTCAAACACTTTAAGGTAGGAGGGGCTAGATTATGTTTAAACTGTTAGTTGATATGCAATGAACACCCATTCGCACTTCTAATAGGAATTCAGGATATATTCAGGATATCCTGAACATGCAAAGCCAACTTCAAACTATACCAGCAAAGGAAGATGCCTACCGGGAAAACAAATCAGATTATGCTCCTAATCTGCTAACTATGATTGTGCAGTTGGTACAAAACGAGAACAGGAGAAGGGGAAAAGACTGGACTGTTTTGAGTTTTCTAGAAATCCATTCATTGTATACCATGGCTAGTTAAGCAATCCTATCCAAGTTTAAAACACCCAGTAATCAGTTTATAAAATCACAACAATCTGGCCATACCAGCATAAGTAGCAAGCTAGCTATTGTATTACATGCAATTTACCTTAATAAACACACTCACTGCAATGAAGTTTTATTTTTTACAGTATATAAATAATTGAGGCTTAAGATTGATGGTTTACTTTAGGTTTTACTTCATAAGACCTCAGTTTATGGACCACGTGAAATGAGAATACAGTACAGTACAAGTGACAATCAGTCTGTTCAAAGCAATTAGTAAGCATTTGGTAGGATGTAAAAAGTGCTGCTGGTTCCCTTTTGACAGTAACAATTTCTTAGAATAATCCATGTCACAGACTTGTCATGAGGATATAAATGGTGGTGTGTGTTAGAGGGAGTGACAGAACATATATTACAGAGATGGGGAGTCCATGGATAAGGAGATAGAGAGAGACAGAGAGAGAGACAGAGACAGAGACAGAGACAGAGGCCTGGCACGGGACACACAAGTCTTCTCAAGGACCAAGAACAGAAATGGCTGGAAGTCCATTGCCAATATTGTAAAACACTGGAGGAACATCTGGATTAAAATGTAATGAAATGCTACCAGATACAAAACTGATTGAATGAAACTGTTTGAGGGCATAATCCACCCCTTTTTTTCTTTGAATAGGTATTAGCATGGCACAAAGCTCAAAATGTAACCAGTACCAGTGGTTCCCTCCAAACAACCAGAAGCAAAATCAAAATTGCTGAGAAGCAGGCTTAGAATAGTGTTCACAGAAGCTTTAGTTAATCCCATGCTTTCAAATCTCTCTTTTTTTTTAAGTGTTTGGATATGTAGTCAACAAGATGACCACTGCCACCAGAGGACAAAACTGCCAGGTGCCATTTACCCTTTAATGCAGAGGGCATTTCCTTCTGTCCCTGCTCACTCCTAGACTAAGCATCAGTCCAACTATTCAGTCTAATACTGATGAATATTAATCATATTCTAATAATGATGTCATTATATTACACATTTTGTCACCATGAAACTGCTTCATTGAATTGACTGGGTTTAGGTTTTAAAAAATAAAACAGGGAAATATTACATATAATAACTGTTGATACACTTGTATTTTTACTTGTTGCTGGTTTTGATCTTGCTTTTGTGATGAACTGCTCTGAGGGCTCATCTACACCAGCAAGGATACACCAGCTCCCCACCAACACCTGCTGGCTGCGGAGGTGGCTTGTTCTGCCCCTGTTACCTGAAGAAAAGAGGCCACCATCCATACAGAAATGCTGGCTTGTTGCTGCAGCCACAGACATTTCCCTTGCTCGGCCGAGCCCGGACAAGCTTCCTTGGTCATGTGCTGCAGGCCTGCTGCCTGGACTCAGCAGAGCAAGAGCAACCACCACCACCAGCAAGGGCCGACCTCCTGGGATGGGCTCCCATAGACACACAGGGCCCAATCCATTCCATCTCAGAAGGAGTGCATTAAACTGGGTCATTTTTAAAAATGTGGTAAAGGGCCCTATTCTTGCTTGCCCCTGTTCCAGCCCCGTATCTATCCCAGGGGATGGTGATGTCTGCCTGGGAGCAGAATGGGGCAAAAGCCCTGCGCCATCTGGACTGCTCTGGAACAGGGTCAAGCCAGGATATTTGGCTGGTGTAGACAAGACCTGAGTCTAGTATTTACAGAAAGAGGTGGTATATAAATAAAAGTGATGATGCCTACAGTATCTCTGGTTCTGAATCCAACACATCCAGGAGATCTTGCTTCATCTGTCACATCCAATTATGATTACTAAGGATATGCAGCACCACAGGTAACACTCTTGACAGATATTGTAGAGGTAAATGACCTCTTTGCTTTGGAGACTTGGCAGAAGCCTAGATTTATGCAGCACTACATCTCGCTGCCTTTTTTATGTGTGTTGGCTACAATAAGCCTACAGGGAGAATAAGAAACTGGGTCTGAGCTACCTCTAGCCTTTAAAAAAATATATTTTTGCCTTGCTTCCTTTAAAAAAAATCAAAACAGTTTCAATCATAAACCTGAACAGCTATCAGCATTAATATTGGACTAAAAACAAAAAAAAGACAAGTATAAAACCATGAAAACCTCACCAAGAACTGTTACAATTATTGCTTAGATCCAGTTCCTAGTCCCAACTAGCTTAGACCCACTGAAACCATGGGATTTACATATGTGTTGACTTAACATTTAACAGGGCTATTGTAGTTGGGACAAATAATTGGATTTACTGCAGTGCTAGCTGGCAGAATACAACCTTGGTTGGTTTCAAAAAGGCAGTATAGAAATACCCAAAATAAATAAATAAGCTCATGGTGTGCTCCAGTCTAAATTAATGGCTTTTAGCACAAGAAATCCCACATGCCCCGTAAGTCCATGTGTAGGGGCTCCAATCCAACTCTATATGAGATAATGGGAATGTTGTACATACTTCAGTAGGCTCCTGGCTAAATGCCAGTCAGCAGCTTTGCTTGTTTTTATAAGCCATATTACCAGCTCTGTAGTTCTGGAATGCAAGAGGATACCCAAGTCCTCTGAAGCTGCCCTGAAAATCATATGTATCTAATTCCAGAAACAGGTTCTATAACTGTCTGGGAGCATTTCCTTCCTTTGCCCAAACAACACATTGTTTTCAGAAATGCACAATTGTCTCCTATGCCCTTTTTAGTGGGCTTTAATATGCATGTGTGCCCTGGTACCTATGTTTAGAGCCCACATGACTTACAGCAGTACTCTGTGTAAACCCTTGCCAGTTTGAAAAGAAGGGGGATGTTACAAAACAAAATTTGATATGGCTTCCCCACCCTAGAACATTTATAATGTGGTTATATAATTAACCTTCTGAAAAGGACAACAAAATGACAAATCCACAATTTTTACTTCTTGCTTTAAGCTACACACTGTTTAAGTACCGCTTTAAATCCACACCTAGCTATCACCTAACTACACATTATATGCAAATGTGGCCAGTGATACTCTGACTTAAACCAAATAAAGGAAAAACTGTTTCAGAAATACAGTACTATATTTGAAGACCTGCTGTTGGAGGTATGGGGGAATGATAAGTTACATCCCACCCATACATTCATACAGAATTTCTGGGTTCTGAAACATCACAGGAGGAGTAGGAGAGCAACAAGGGTGATTTTTAAGAGGAAAAAAGGCTGCTTTGTTGTCATGTGATACCATAGGAAAAGGTACCACTTGGTGACAAGTTAATAGTCCCATACTGCTTTTCTCCAGCCAGGGATCTAAGAAGCCACTCCTGTGAACAAAGTTACACATAGTAGCTCCTCTTCAGTTATCTTTGATCAATGGATGGATGTCAGGGTTAGGCTAGATACTTTGTAATGCATGGAGGCTAAAGACTGCTGAATGTTTCTCTCCACTGCCCCAAAATTAAAATCCAGCACTTCAAATTGTGCTGAGAAGCACATCAGGGCAACTGGTGAAGAACAGGTATTGCTCAATCTGACCACCTGGCCCCTACTAACTGTCATGTCCCTGGTGCCACAGAGATATTTAGGAAGCTTCACTTGCTATATTAGATAGCTGAGTAGCATAGTTGGGCCTGCTAGTAGGTGCACCAGAGACCTGATGTGAGCAGAGAGCATTATGGGAGGCTGGATTAATTGGTATGTGCTGGTGGAAGTCTGTACAGTGTGTCAAGGCCATTTCTCTTGTGAATGTTTAAGGAGTGAAGCATGGGGCTGATAGTACCAATTAGCCAGGAGGTGGATGGGGGAAACCGAAACCTAAGGAATGTATTAACGATGGGCCTTTGGCACCAAGACTTTAGATCTGTCAATGAACTGTTACTGTGCACATCGAATTCCTGAGATAATAAAGCATTTCAAGCGATGCCTGTTATTCGAGGGATTGGGTGTTAACAGAGTTCATCACAGATCAACAGATCTCCCATAGTCCCTGCCATGGTGCAAAATGTCCCAGGGAACTGACGAGCAGGTGTTTGATGCAGGGGCCGGAGAACCAACCCAGATGCCATAGGCAACGGCAGCAACAAGGCCTCCCGGGGAAAGGCTGATCGGTAACATGAGCACCATAAGGCGGGGGTGCACATTTTATGCGAGGCGGCCAAGGCTACAAAGGAGATGGTCTCCTCGTTCACCTTTACGCCAGCAAGAGAGACAGGAGCTGTGCCGAAAGACCGCTGGGCATGATGCCTGGGTTCCAACAAACAAGAGAAGATGCCAGAGGCTCCCAGAGGTGGGACATACCAGCAAATGGCCCGTATACCATGCTGGGATGAGAGCTTATTGACCTGGAAATGGACATGGAGTTCATGAAGAGAGAGATGCAAGTGATCCAGTATCGCCTGACCAAGATCCTAGGCTATTTGGGCCAAAAAGAGACAGGATCCCCAGGAGGAGGTCTCCCCATGGACCAGAAAAAAGCAGGCACGGCCACATCAGTGACGGCGGTGGCAGCAGTGATAGTGGAACTCGAGGAGGAGCTGGAGGAGGAAGGAGAGGAGGCCCCCACTCTACCCAGACCCAGCACAGCACTCCCAAATCCAGAACACTCAGCAGCTCCAGCACTGGCGGAACCGCGGCAGGTACCTCGAATGCTAGCTAACCAAGGTTTAAAAGCTACGTTTGATGGACAGGCGATGACGTTGCCCTATTTCCTAACCCAGGTGAGAGGGTTCATGAGACAATGGGAAGGTGCGTTCCTGACAGAGGAGGAGAAGATCCAGTATGTGTCCAGCCAACTTGAGGGCGAGGCGGCAGAGTGGCTCATGGGGCTGTACAACACAGCAGCCTTCGAGTTAGACAGTCTGGACGATTTTATGATGGCTTTGTGAGCCTGGTTTGAAGACCCATTCCAGCAAGAGAGAGTGCGGACGGAGTTGCAACGAATGCACCAGGGCGGTCAGCCCACGGCAGAGTATGCAACCAAGTTTCATCAGCTAGTGAGTCAGATCCCGGACTGGACAGAAGCCACCAAAGTCCATTACTTTCGGGATGGGCTCAACACCAACATCTTAGAGTGGGCCCTGGTCCAGGGCAACCCTGAAACTCCTTGGATGGGTTCAGCTAGCTGGCGAGGTAGAAGCGCTACAGCAGAGTGTTAAACTGGCTAAGCAGTGACAAGGGTGGGCCAGAAAGCTGGGTGGTGGTGTGGCCAAGAAGTCAGCATGCCCACAACCACCCTAATGGAGACAAAGCAAGAACGACAGATGCACCTAGGATTGTGCCTACAGTGCAGCAAAGGAGGCTGCCAGATTGCAGAGTGTCCAGAAAAGAACCCCAGTGACAGGAAGAGAAAGGAGACTACGAAAAAGACCAAGGGGTGGCCTTCTCCGTGGAAATCTCCAGGCAAACCCAAGCCTAAGGTGGCAGTGCAAGCTGTGCTTTCAGGCCACCCAGCCAGCGAGTCATGGTGGGAGACTGATGAGATGGACCTCTCATC
Source organism: Gambelia wislizenii (assembly GCA_030847615.1). Classification (NCBI taxonomy): domain Eukaryota; kingdom Metazoa; phylum Chordata; class Lepidosauria; order Squamata; family Crotaphytidae; genus Gambelia; species Gambelia wislizenii. The sequence continues at coordinate 264,850,949 of JAUMIR010000001.1, forward strand.
CTCTTCCGACGGAGAGCCAGTGGGAAACCAAGCAAAGTTCACCCTAGTGTGAGCCAGAGGGTGGGCTGATCGTGAAGGGTGCCCAGAGTCTGTGGTGAGTGGAGTCAAAGCCCCATTTTTTATAAAAGTGAAAATATGGGCTAAGCCCCCCCCCGCCAGTAGAATAATGGCCATGGTAGACTGTGGGTGTACACAAGTTCTGATTTACCCAGCCCTAGTTGCAGAACTGGGGTTAGAGATTCAGAAACTCCACACCCTGATAAAATTCACACAAATGGATGGTGGTGCAATGAAGGGGAGGCCGCCAGACCCCTGACCAAATCTGTACAGTTGAAGATGGGAGGTCACCAGGAAAACTTTAGATTTGTGATTGCCCCAGGTGCTATACAAGCCGTGGTAGTGGGATTGAACTGGTTGAAGTACCACAACCCGGATATAGACTGGATTAAGGAAATTATTGAGCTTTCCTACCCAGCTTGCATCCAAGAACATTGTGTTGGGGATGTTTCTGAACTGGAGGTAAATGGCCATCCTGTAAAAACCTCCCACTGAAGCGCAGCACAGGAAGTCTGAGAAAATTTGTTCAGTGGCCATGGTCATGGGGGAAGTAAGTTTATTAATACCAAATGTGTGTGTGCGTAAAAAGTTTAAGGAAAAGACATCAAAACAAACAATACAATACAACCCTCCAACCAACAAAACTAAACTACAGTTAAGAGTGACTTGGATAATGGAAAGAGGGCATTCTTATCAAGTTTCCAGATGACACTAAATTAGGAGGGGTAACTAATACCCCAGAGGACAGGATCAGAGTCCAAAATGACCTGAACAGATTAGAAAGCTGGGCCAAAACTAACAAATACATTTCAACAGGGAGAAATGTAGACTACTACATTTAGGCAGAAAAATGAAATGCACAGATATAGAATGGGGGGCACCTGGCTTGATAGCAGTGCATGCGAAAGGGATCTAGGAGTCTTAGTGGACCACAAGCTGAACATGAGTCAGCAGTGTCATGTAGCAGTTTAAAAAGCCAATGCAATTCTAGGCTGCATCAATAGCAGTATAGTATCTAGATTGAGGGAAATAATCGTGCCACTCTATTCTGCTTTGGTATGCTTCACTTTGAATGCTGTGTCCAGTTCTGGGCACCACAATTCAAGAAGGATATGGACAAGCTAAGGAGCATGTCCAGAAGCAGGTAACCAAATTAGTTAAAGGTCTGCCCTATGGGGAGTGGCTTAAGAAGCTGGGTATGTTTAGCGTGCAGAAGAGAAGGTTAGGAGGTGACATGACAGCCATGTTTAAATATTTGAAAGGATGTCATACTGAGGATGGGGCAAGCTTGTTTTCTGCTGCTCCAGAGACTAGGACATGGAGCAATCGGGTCAAACTACAGGAAAAGAGATTCCACCTAAACATTAGGAAGAACTTCTTGACGATGGTAAGAGCTGTTCAACAGCAGAATCCACTGCTGTCTGTGAGTGTGGCAGAGTCTCCTTCTTTGGCAGTTTTGAAACAGAGGTTGGATGGTCATCTGTCAGGAATGATTTGATTGTGTATTCCTGCAGGGCAGGAGGTTGGACTAGATGGCCCCTGTGGTCTCTTCCAACTTTATGATTCTATGCTTCTATTATTACATTATATGCACAGCACTGGAAGCACTATGGGTGTGTGGAGAGGCCGAACCACCAGGCGACACTGTTGGAGAGGAAGGGTGACATCAGCCTTAGTGATGCCACAAATTCACAGTCCATTTCTGCAACATTTTTTAAAGAAACCTTGGAAAACTCAGTAAGAAATGAATCGCAGGCACCAAATCTATTTTCTCACAGAAAAGAATCAGACTGCCAGGAACTCATAACCCTCCATGGATCTTTCTAGATTTTGGCTATATATACTGAATTACAATTCTTATAAATCAAACAGAGGACTTTACTTCTAGATCTTAAAGCCAAAGAAAAGTTCAGATTGCAGGATTTCATACTTCAAGGCTTAAGTTTATTTTGCAATTAAACAGATTTAGCATTATTCATGTGTCACATGACATGCAGAGGGGGAGAGACTTGAATTCAGCAAGGGAGGGAATGGAAAGAAGGCAGGAAAATTTACATAGCAATAGAATTCAGTTGATTTGGAGCAGAAACAACATTCCTAGAATCACTTAGAAAATAAGGATTATGAAACAACACAAACCAGGTAGCAAGAACATAGCCTAGGTTCCACACTGAAAAAGCTATTTTGTTTATATTGGCAATCAAAGGGCATTTTTAAATACCATCAAGCCTTTAACTTTAATCTCATTGGTCCAATCCCAAAGAGCAGACATGAGTCAATTGTATTTTTAAGGGCAAATGATCACATAGGCTGGCTGCTTCATCAGTTTCCTTTTCTGTCAGTGATATGAAGATAAGAATTTTAATACTTGCTGGAAAAGATGGTGGTTTTTTAAAATAAGTAATTTGGCACCAGACCAAACTTTTCAACACAAGCCTATTTGAGTAACACACATTACCACCTGGAAGGCAAACATTCTGCAACTAATTAAGAAAATGAAGCTTGTTATTTTGCCAAAGCAAACACAATACTGTCAATTTCAGTAGTGCAACAGTAGGTCATCACTGCTCCCAGAAAACCTGATAAACACCCACCTTCTGAGAGAACCCTGTCTAAAAAAAATAAAGAGCCTGGAAACCAATAGGTAAAACCAGCAACCTTAGGCATTAGGTTCAGCACTCAAATCCATCAACATAGGGGAACTCCAATCTACTTCCAGGATGGATTCATATGCTGCACAGTATACACACAATTGGAAGCTGCATCTAGTCATAGCTCCTAGAGGAGTGTAAATTTCACTTTACATTTTTAGGCATGGACCCAGAATGTACACCTAAACAAGTGTGCAAAACAGCACTAAAATTAGTTCGATCAACACATTTGATGTTATGGTATCTCACCATCAAGGATGGTAATAATTACCTAACTGTTAAGAGTACTGAAGTTTAGGGTTTTTAAAGTTTCTGTGCACTGTTTAAAAGGACAAAAATCCATTCTGTTTGATTTCTAAGAGACAAATACAGGAGCATCTTACTTAATCTATGCTCAAACTCATCTAGAGGCTTTCCTCTTCTTCAGCTTCTTAAGCAAGATTAAAAACTGTTCTGCCTTGTTTTCAGCACCCATGTCAAGCACCTAAAGACAGAAAGCAGAAATCTAACAGAAATCTGGACAATTACACAATGATGACTTTAAGAAAAGGAAAAAAATACATACAGTGGCACCCCCGTATGCTGATTCATGATCTGCTGATTCCATTATCAGTAGTTGGCGATGGTGGGGGGTGGACAGAGGAGAGCTTGCCTCCCTTCCCCTGTGAGGGGTCTGGTGGTGGAGGTGGGGCAGATGGGGAGGGAGGGAGGGAAGAAAGCTTGCCTCCCTTCTCCCTTCCCCCTTGAGGGCTCTGGTGGTGGAGGGACGGGGAAGGGAGGGAGGAGGAGAGCTCGCCTCCCTTCTCCATGGGGGGGGTTCCAGCGAAGGTGGCAGGGGGTGGACGGGAAAGGGAAGTCCAGCATTCAGTGTTATCCATGGCTTTCAGTATCCCCGGGGGGCCCCGAACCAATTCCCTGCAGATACAGGGGTGCTACTGTACATATATACTGGTTGGGTCTCCCTTATCTGGATTTCCGAAATCTGAAATACCATACTCCAAAATCCGTAACTTTTTCTGAGCACCGACATAACAGGGCATTTCATATTTTATGTATTTTCTGATGGTTCAATGTATACAAACTTTGTTTCATGAACATGATTATTAAAAATATTGTATATAAAATTACCTTCGGGCTAAGTGTATATGGTGTACATGAAACATAAATGAATTTCATGTTTAGACTTGGGTCCCATCTCCAAGATATCTCATTATGTATATGCAAGTATTACAAAATCCGAAATATTCCAAAATCCAAAATACCCCTGGTCCTAAGCATTTTGAATAAAGGAGACTCAACCTGTACATACATATGCAGCAGACTCTTGCATGCCATTCCACCCCACGTCTTTCATTTTATCATGAGCACTCCTCAAGAGCAATGTTTTAAAAGAAGAAATAAACCCAAGATTACACTCCACATAGGAAAAGAAAAGAGGCGGGGGTGGGGGAGAACAAGTGAATTCTTAAGAATGTATCTACTTTCATTTTAGAATACAGTTGTCCCTTCACATTCACTGGGGTTAGGGGTAAAGTTAAGGAGCCCTGGTGGCGCAGTGGTTAAATGCCAGTACTGCAAGCCACCATGTCGCAAGTTCGATTCCAGCCAGCTCCAAGGTTCACTCAGCCTTCCATCCTTTCATAGGTCGGTAAAATGAGTACCCGGCTTGTGGGGGCAATTAGCTAACACACATTGGAAACTGTTTAATGCAGTTAGATGTGTAAATAGCTATTGCTTAAAACAATTTGTAAGCCGTTCTGATAGCCTTGTGACTGAAGCGTGGGGTATAAATAAATAAATAAATAAATAAATAAAAGTTAAAAAAAAACGTGAATAAGTTAAGCCCCGCCCCAACATAACATAGTACACCACAGTACCATAGACTCCTCTCCCACCAACAGGATTGCTGATACGTGCCACTGAGGTAGCAACACCTGTCCCCGAGGACACAAACCATGCCCCTCACCCACACTCACCTCCCTACCAGCTCTCCTCTCCTCCTGTCCTGCCAACAACACAACTCCAGCTTGCTTTCTTACCTTGCACAAAAACAGTGCTGCCAGTTTAAAACAGTATGGTCACTTCTTTCCCAAACCGAAGCTAAAAATTGCAACTGTAGCAACACCCACCCCCCAGATGCACAAATCACGCCCCCTTACCCACACTCACCTCCCCCCCCCAGCTCTCCCTCCCTCTGCCCTGCCAACAACACAACCTTACAGAGTGTTTTAAACAGGGCAGTGCTGTTTTGGTGCTAGGTAAGAAAGCAAGCTGGAGTGTTTTGTTGCCAGAACAGGAGGAGAGGGGAGGAGGAGGAGGAGGGGTAGGGTGGGGTCTTGGAGTTTGAGCTAGTTGAGCAGCAGCTACAAAACATGAATATGCAAAAACGTTAATGTGAAACACATGAATGTGAAGGAACAACTGTACATGAAACTCAAGACTCAGCAAGATGATGGGAAGTGAATAAGGGGCAGAGAGAGAAAGAGGCACACTGTGTCTTAGACCAATGCTTCTTCCTCTACCTGATATGAGGGACTGGTAGGGGGGGTTCCTAGTGTGCCAGGGACTGGTACCATATTTATGTCCATTGGCTACCATTGTTTGTTTCTTTCCTGAAAACTGTGGACTGTGGATCAGAAACCAATAGCTTGCAGACCGGCATCAGTCCACAGACCACCACTTTGAGAAGCACTACTCTAAGTCCTGGTTGGTACTGGCCATGGTATCTGGAGGATTCCGGGAGCACTTGTCTACAAAAAGTACTAACTCTCCGAGATCTAATCTGCATAGACTGTTATTCTACAAATTACCTGAGTGATTGTTAGAGAGAGCAACTGGCCTACTTCCCACCTTGACAGAGCCTTTCAGCAGCCTCTGAATAAGACTGAGCAGTCAAGGCTACAAAGATCCTGAGGACAGAAATTTCTGTGAATCATCAAGAATGCCCTTTGAAGAGAGACTAATGTAACCCTTCCTAACAGCAGCCATTTACAAAAGTGTTTTTAAAAAGGAATCTGTCTAGAGAAGGGAAATCACACTCTCATTCACATAAGCTTGCAAATGAGTCTGCAACTCAAGCTCCAGAATGAATTCAAAAGGAAAGTGAGAATTATTCACTGAGTTTTCAGAAACTAAGGGCACTTTGGACCCATAGGCAAGTTTCATTAAAAGGGAAGCTATAAAATCCATGCATTGGTTTTAAATGGACTCTTAACCAACCTTGATTATATCCCAAAATATCTAGATCTTCCTTTGCTTGTCCAAGGTCTTGTCTATACGAGGGGGGAAAATACTAACATGTTTGGAAAGGCAGGCGTTTGCAATGATGCAAACTGCCTACACGGCCAAAAGACATCCCCTCCCAAAAAAAACTCCACATGAACCCCTAGCCAGCCGGCCACCGCAAGTGATTTACTCGCAATTTTAAATCTGCCATCATCAATTAAAAAAAAAAACAGTTTCTCAGAGTTGCGCACAAGCAACACTTCGGATTTACAAATAAAGAAATTAATTGCTAGCCCCACCCCCATCCTCATCCAGCCAATCAGACTGTACTGCCTGTTATGGAGCTTTTTTCAAAAATCTGTACAAAGCCCCGGATGTGGCACACACGGACTTTGTGGTGGATTTTGCTGCCCCCTTTCAGAATGACACATATTTGTGTGAATGGCCATTTGAATGGATTGGCATATGTTTGCATGCCGTTCATATATTTGTTACCATATAGACAACACCCAACTCCATCCACTTTAAGCCCTCTTCAGGGTTCCTGCTCTCTGACACCTCTACCCAATCTCACTTTCATTGTTTCATACATAACTATCCATCCTCCTAGAACAACTATATAGTGTTTACTGATATCACAAGAGATCCAAAAAGCACAACAAAAATATTTAGTTATTAACTCAACATTTTCATAAAGCAAAGGAAGGAAAAAAATTGCAATCTCTTTGTGCATTACCTTACAATAACACTGTTTCCAGATTATGAACATATTATCATATTAAATATGCTTATTTGTCATATACAGTATGCACACATTTGTACCATATATATATTATATATGAACATATTATCATATTATACATGCTTATATCTCATATACAGTATGCACACATTTGTCATACACACACACACACACAATGATTGATAACACACACAAAGACCCAGTGTGGTGTAGTGATTAGAGTATCGGACTACAACTCTGGACACAAGGATCCGAATCTCTGGCCATTGAAACCTTCTGGGTGACCTTGGGGAAGTCATACTCTCTCAGCCTCAGAGGAAGGCAAAGGCAAACCCCCTCTGAACAAATTTTGCCAAGAAAAACTTGGCACATTAAGTTTCACCTTAGTGTCACCCAAAGTCAGAAACAACTTGAAGGCACAGAACAACAACAGAATACACACAGTTTGAGTACTTAACAAACAAAACACTGTACAGGTTGTGCTCCCCTCCCCCCCAATATCTGTGGTGATAAATTCCTGGATTTACTGCAGAAAACTGGAACCATGGATAATATAATAGTGAACCCTATTATTTTCAATGAAAAATAATAAGAGAGATTGGCAGGCCTTACTGGTGCCAAGCGGTGTGGCTTCTCTATGGGCCACTGGTGGCAGGGGAGGACAAGGAGGGCCAGAGTTCAGCCAAGGGGAAGGAGGGGAGAGGACAGCCCTTGCTTCCTCACCTGGGCCCAATCTCACCCACCCAAGCCCAGCCAAGGATGAGAAACCATGCCTGGAGGCTACCTCTTCCTTCCTTCCTTCCTTCCTCCCCAAAAGCAGGAAGTGTGGCCTGGCTCACCCGATACATCCCTCCCCACCTGGCTGGTGCCCAGGAGCTCTCTGCCGCACCTCCCCACTGGCAGGCCTTACCAGTCACCCAGCTGGTGTGGTTTCTCCATTGGCTGGCAGCAGGAGTGGGCGAGCAGGTGGTGAGGGCTGGAGCTTGACTGAGGGTCTGGAGGGGAGAGGACAGCCCCTGACCCCTCTCCCAGGCCCAATCTTGCCTGCCTACGCCTGACCAGGGATAAGGAACCACGCCTGGTGGCCACTTCACCTTCCCTTTGTTCTTCCCTCCTTCCCCCTCTAAGAGCAGGAAGTGTGGCTGGGCTTGCCCAATCCACCCCTCTGCCACCTGGCTGCTGTCCACAGGCTCTCTGCCTCACCTCCATGCTGGCAAACCTTACCCTTCGCCAAGGCGGTGCGGCTTCTCCATGGGCAGGTGGCAGCGGCAGGCAGGTGACTAAGGTAGCAGCAGCCTCACCAACTGCTTGCTGGTGGCCACCCAGAGGTGGAAAAGCAGCATTTTGCCAAGGTAGAGCCAGGGCAAGCTGACCCAGCCACTGATCTCCACCCACCCCGAGCTGCCCTTCCCCTCATCAGCCCCATCAGGCTGCCTGCCTGCCCACCTGCCCATCCTTGGAGCTTCACAGTGGTGAGGTTGGCACCTCTACCAAGTGGCACCTCTGCCACCTCCCATCCCTTCCCAGAGCACTTTCGGAGGGGTCTCTACATGGGTAAGGAAGTGAACTCCTCTGTCTGTCCAGAGAGGTATAGCTGGGCTTGCTGCGCCTCTCTTGGAATTCTTCATCCTTCTTCAGCAGAGAGGGGTGCAGCCCAACCACCATGAAACTGTAGGTACCGATCCCATGTATGTGGGTGGGGCGACCTGTAGTTCAATTAACAGGCAAAATGTTTGAACTTCTACCTTCCTCCATTGCTTAAAATAAAAGTGACTGTGCAGCCAAGGGTGACGTTTACAAAACTCCATTGTAAACATTCTTAATAATGTGCCATCCCTCTAAATAGGGTAAGACCATGCAATATCAAATCCTTGAGTCTATGGATCCAAACATTTTCCCTTTTATCTAAAACACTTGAATGAGATGGCACCTCAATTCCAAAAAGGTACAAATCAAATCTGTGAAGAGCACTGTTTGTTTCCTTTAAATCTCTCTGCTCCCCCACTCCCTTACACATACACACAAATATTTATTTCATTAATTCATACCCTGTTTTTCTCCCAGCAAGGGACTGAAAGTTGTTTTGAGCATGCACTTAAATTTTTTTTTAAGTTCTGAGATTCTAAATCCATGTCCCCTAACTGTGCAGAATGAACCCCCCCCCCAATTAAGGGATGAGCTGTTTTTAAATAAGCTCTCATATGGAATTTATTGATGTCATACTCACATATATTTCACTGTGATCAAAACGTTGTTTGAGATTACAAATGAAGGACTCCTCGGTGAGGGGCTCTAGAAGCACCATATCTCCAACCCCAATCATATTGTCGAGAAGAGATGTCTTCACTTCCATTTTTGCCATTTTTATCTTCTGAAGAGGAAAAAACCAAAATCAGCAAGATCAGAATTTAATATGAAGTTCAGGTTACCTAAATGCAAGAGAGAAGTACTTGAAGTAACACTTCTAGCACAAAGCAAAACAGGAAGAAAACATTTAGGGGGAAAATTGCTAACAACAGGCAGTATAACCAATGAAAGATACTGAGCACAAGCACTCAAGAGTGTATCTTTCAAGGTCAGCAAAACAACTGTTTCCACTGCCTGCTTTTGCTATAGGGGAGTTATAAAAAAGCTATTCAGGAAGGTAGAAGGTGCCAACAAGAAACAAATCCAGGTTTCCTGGCATCTATAAATGGGTTTTGTTTTGATTTGTTACTCTTTTAGACCATCACCAAAAAAAAAATCCCCACAAAATGAAATATTCTACTAATGCACAGTTAAAATACGGTAACCATGCTTACATCCTTGTCAAAATGATGATGACCCCTGAGGAACCAGTCTCCTGTAACTTCAAGTGTTCAAAAAAACAAAAACAAAGTGAAGCTCAATATTTCCATTTGTAACCATTGGGATGAGCATTCACTCAACTTTAGGGTCTATGTCCTTTAATTAGCATGTAAATAATGGAATTGTGATCATGGAAGGTTATTTTGTCAGAAAACTGCCCCTGTTAAGAACTGAACCAACCAACCAAAACAGCTAATTAGAAGAACCAGAGACTTAAGTTGAGCCTGCAGCCTAATGATGATTCTCAACATGTATCTATGATTAAAAGGTTCCTTTAATTCACATATTTCCAGAAAACGTTAAATAAAAATGTATTAAGCTGAGCTTAATGAGCACCTTTTATGCTTAATCAGTTGCAGATGGTTAACGAGCCAAATATTAACACTAAACTCGTGGTACAAAAATCATTGGCTAGGGTGATCATAAGCAAGTCACACACTCTCAGCACTCAGAAAACCCGGTGATAGGTTCATCTTAAGGGCACCCTAAGTCGGAAACTATTTGAAGGAATACAACAACATCAACAATAACAAGGCTAGCAGAATATCAAAGGACCCCACTGTCTTCACTCTCTTGACAGAAAGCCACCTTATGTTCTTAGGAAAAGGGGGGGAAAGGGTAATTTGGGCTAGAAGAAAAAATGGCATCAAAAAAAGCAGGTTGCATGCAGGCACACCACTTGTGAGAATATAGTAGCTCCTATAAGACAAGTCAGTGAAACAAAAACTAGTTTTGAAAAAACTTATTCAGAACATCTGAAAAGCTACTTTCACAAAACAGCTTTAAGGTGACCCACTGACAGCTAGGGATGTTAATATTCAAGTTAATATTATCTCAAGTGAGGATGTGTAATTTTCACAGGCTTCTCCCTGCTACGGAGAAAACAAATAATTCTGTGCAGTTCTCATCCAGTATTCACACATCCTGAAGGACTTTTGGGAAGTATTATGTGCAGAAATAGACTTTTTTGTATAAGAATTGTGGCGTTTTGAGGGGGGAAAGTTTCCATTTGGGGGGGTTGTGAAACACTGCTACTCTCTATACAAAAAACAAAGAACCGCAATCTTGCACAACAAAAATCTTGTACAGAAAACAGTATTCTTGCAGAACAAAACCATATGGCTATTTCTTGTGTGCAAAGTAACTGAGTTTTGTGCAAATTAGAAAATTATTGTTCAGCAAGATTGCTGGCTTTGCAATCTCGCACAGAAACAGCAATCTTGCACAAAAACGCACAGGGCTTTCTGGGAACAGTGTTGTTGCTGCTGCTGCTGCTGCTGCTGCTGCACAAAACTATGTGTATTTCCATGCAGAATAATCTACCTAACACTTTGGGAATTGTGAACATTGGGCAGAAACTTGCAAAATTCTCACCACTGTATTATTCTTCCTGACCAGGTTTCCCAACTTATTTTTTCAACCAATAACTGCAAATATTCTTTCCATCCTTACTGATAACAAATTTGAAGCACTTCTGCTTCATTTACTGCATGGATGGGAACAGGGTTGACCTCCAGATGTTGCTGGACTGCCCCAGTCACTCTAACGAATGGTGTGGAATGCTGGGGCGATTAGCTCAACAACATCTGAAGGGCCTCATGAGTCCCACCCTTGCTTTACTGCCATGGAGTCTATATGGGATCCTGGGAATGGTTACTTTCTAACCACCAAATATGTTAACAAAGACTAGAATCCTGCAGCCAAAGGGTCTAATCAATCTGTGAAATTCAGCCTTGCTAATGAGAGGCGGGGTGAGGGCGGGGGAGTGAGGTTTTTCTGGCTTACTTTTTAGTTGCAAAGGTAACACCCTCCTTTTATGCCCCCTCAATCCTTCCCAAATTCCAAAATCATTTTTAGATGTTTTTTTTTCAGATGAAAATTTGCCCATGAAATAGCACCAAACAACCCCCAATCAGCACCAAGCATCAGAGCAACCCCAACTCTGCCCAACTTACTTGAAAGAGCAAAAACCTCTTTCCTGGCACAGTGGTAAAAGTTAGTCCCAAACCCCAACCATGAGCAAGCAATCATTTCCTTCAGTTTCCCAGTCTCTTGACCACCCTTCTCAATCATTCCCATCTAGATCCCACTGTGTCCTTCCATATCAAAAAGCATGCATCCCTGCCCATTAAGTTTTCTTTTGCCTCAGTTTCTTCTTGTCTCCTGTTCCTCTTCCCACTTGATCCACTTTCCCCCTTCAAGCTTCCTGTTTCACAGTCCATTCCCTATAGCCTTTTTGCCTCTGAGCTCCCTGTTCTTCTCTCCTCTATATCCCAGCACTCAGCCAGCTATACTGACATACTGACAATTTCACAGTCCATCCTCCATGAAGGAAAGGAAAGGAACAGATGCTGATCCCATGCAAATATACCAACTATCACCAGAAGTGTCACTGCCACAAGCACAATAGATTGCTAAACTCTTGAGAATTCAGTTCCTAGAATTCCTCAGGAAAGGACATTAAACTCAAAAGGTTTACATGCATTTTACATGCCAGAAGGTTTACACACCTTCATTTTTACACCTTTTCATATAAACAGCTCATCCCCAGTAGCAGAGAACACTGTTACATTTTATATCACATATGATAACTAGACAAAAATACTCATTACATGTCAGTTAGCACAGAGAGAATTTTTAAAACACAGCCACAGAATATGGTCTAGTCACAGTTTAGGACAGGAGTGGGCAAGTGCAGAGGGAATGGGTGTCATTTATACAGAGAGGGAGGCATGCAACTACTCCTTGCATGACCAGAAGTGATATCACATCACTTTCACTTCCAGGAATTGGTTGAAGTGCAGCCAAGTTTCATGGGGTTGGGGATAATGGGAGGCAAAAGGACACAAACCACAGCATTTTCGTGACAGTTTTCACACATTTGCTCCTTTTAATTTTCAGGGGAGGGATCTCTGGGGGTTTTAGGAGTCTCTGGTGGGATACAAAACAGGTCCCCTAGTTTAGTGTGATGCTAAAAGAATGTGCACCTCTCACTCCTCCTTATGGCCATAAGGCCATGGGCCATAAAAAAGAACAGAAGAGAACCTGCTAACCTGAGGTTCACTGTATCCCTCCCACTGACTAACCCAGACTGCATTTCCAATGGTCAACCATAGTGAGAATTGGCATCTAAACATCTGGAGGGTTCTAGTCCAGGGAAGTCTACTTTAGCACATCTGAATATGTCCAATATTGAACTAGCATTATTTTTCAGCTGGATACTTAGATGTATTAAATAGTATCTTCCACTGTTACTGCACATAGGCTGGACTTGAATATGTAATACAGGGAGAACTCTGAACTATTTGTTCTTTATTACTTGAAATTTGTTCTTTATTACTTTATTTCTTAAAAAGGTTCTTATTGGAATATATAGTTTGCAATCCAATAAGTAGAAATGTTTGCTACTGAAGGGTTAACTAAAAAGCCAGATAGGATGTATTGATGTAACTTCCTAATGTTTTGCTATTGGGCTTCTAGGGGAAAGGGGAGTGTCTAAGTGATCCCTTTGTCTAGAAGCCAGCCACGAGGGTGTTCCCTGTAGACACACATTCACACACCTCACCATGTTTTTGATACTGAGAGGATCTCCCTTGCAGAGAGTCCTGCATATTCTTTTGTAACCATGTAGTTTTTAGACATTATTAGTTTGTTTCAGTCTACTTTGAAGATGTATTGAAGTATCTGCCTAGCAAAGCTCTGAAACTGTGAGTAAAAATGAGTTTTTGTACTTTTAAACTACATTTGCCCCCACACATTCACGACTTTCACACTCGCGGTTTTGATTATTCGCAGTTTAGCCCCAAGCCCCTAAGGGAAGGCTGGTGAGAGGCGATGCAAGCTCCTCCCTGTGCCTTCCCCAGCCTTCCTGAGGGGACTCCGAGGCTTCTAAGAGCCAGAGTCCCCTCAAGAAAGCCGGGGAGAGGCTGGGCAGCTTCCCTCCCACTCACCCGCTGCCTTCCCCAGCCTTCCTAAGCGGGCTCCGGGACTTCAAAGCCCCAGAGTCCGCTCAGGAAGGCCGGGGAGAGGCAGGGCAGCTTCCCGCCCGCCTGCCCACTGCCTTCCCCGGTCTTCATATGCAGGCTCAGGAAGGCCGGGGAGAGGCAGGGCAGCCTCCTCCCCACCCGTCCGATGCCTTCCCCGGTCTTCCTAAGCAGGCTCCAGGGCTTCTAAGACCCGGAGTCCCCTCAGGAAGGCTTACAGAGAGGCCGGCCAGGCTGGCCAGACACCCTCCCGCTGCCTCCCTCCCTCTGGGGGGGGTCGCAGGAGCAGTATTCGTTATTTGCGGTTTTTCCACATTCACGGGGGTCTCAAGACCCTAACCCCCACGAATGTGGAGGGACGACTGTACTTTCATGAGTCTTGAGTGTTTATTTTTGCTAAACAAATAACTTGGGAGAGGATAAGGGTGTTTCGGTTATCTCTAAGCTGTGGTTTTTACATTCATGCTAAGATTATTATGCTAAATACTGCTGCGCGTGAATGTACTCTGCTATTTGGCTGTACTTTTCTGGAGTGAGGTACAGTGTGGATTGCTTAACAGGGAACACTGGAACCCTGGTTTTTAAACACTTCCAATAGTTCTTAATTTCATTTCTCTTTCCCTTGCTTTCCCTTCCTCTCTCTTTAATTCCTCTTTGCATTATGTTCTTAAGCCAATAATGGACTTATGTAGGATCAAAAATTTATCCTAAAATGCCAGTTAATTTTCCACTTACAGCTTTAACAGATTTTTCTATTAAAAGGAAGGAAGAGCATAAAGTATTCCACAAGCAGTATATCAACAGTACTATTACAAGTATCAAATCTCTGCACAAGGTATGAAAAAGCTATTGTAGCAGCTCAAGTAAAATTATGCCACTGGTTGAAAGAGTCAGAGGTAAGTCCACCAACAGACCAGGTGGTTAAGCAGAATCATAGGATCATAGAGTTAGAAGAGACCACAAGGGCCATCCAGTCCAACCCCCTGCCATGCAGGAATACACAATCAAATCATTCCCGACAGATGGCCATCCAGCCTCTGTTTCAAAACCTCCAAAGAAGGAGACTGCATCACACTACAAGGCAGTGTATTCCACTACCGATCAGCTCTTACTGTCAGGAAGTTCAAACAATTCCTGAAATAATACCAATAAAATTGATAAGAAGTTGGGGCAGGTCAATTAAAAGATGGATCTCAGGGGAAAAGAAATCAAGAATTCCTAGTGGGCTATGCTATGGAAATCAGGAAAAAGGAGGATGGGGGTCTCCCGCTCTTGAAATATACTTTGAATCAATACAATTGTTAAGAATATTAGATCTTGAATACATTGACCAAAAAAAATGGGCAAGGATAGAAAAGCAAATTAATAATATGGAATATTGATCCATATTTCAAATTAAGGCAATTGGGCAAAAAATTAAATAGAGAACAATTGGTCCTATGTGTGTAAATCTTCAGATTTGGGATAAATGGTGTGAGAGTTTATTAACAGAAAATTGGAAATGGCTCCCAATTGAATGTGTAAATAGAAATAATATTGAGGAAATAAGGAAAACATTAAAAGGAATAAAAGCAAAAGATTACCAAAAAAATGGAGATTTATATGATAAAACTGGGAAACCTATAGAGGAGAATGAGTTAACTTATTTAATTGGTACTCAATATTGGCTTCAGATAAGAGGAATTATAAAATATTTGCAAGAATTAAGATTAATTGTTAAGGAAGATATTACACCATTAGAGGGAATAATGAAAAGAAAACTAAACCAGGGCAAAGGCTTAATTGGCAAAATATATAGGCCTATGTTAGAGATTAAATTTAATATTGAAGAGGGTTTGATAGCCTGCTGGGACAAAGATTTAATAATAACTAGAGAGGAGATTAAAGTATGGATTCAAGAAATAGTAAAGAATAAAAACACAAAAGTAAAGGAACAACAAATGAAACTGATGAGACAGCGGTATAAAACACCACATCAACTATATTTTAAATAAATAGTAATTGTTTATCAAACTGTTGGCATGGCTGTGGTATTAAAGGATCCTATATTCATATGTGGTGGGGTTGTCCCTTCATTCAGTAATTTTGGAGTGACGCAAATAAATAAATAAATAAATAAATGGGATACTAGGGAAAGAAATACATCTCAGTAAAGAAAACAGTATTACACTTAATCTGAGTAAAATGGGCCTGAATAAGAATGAAGAGTATGTGACAAAGCAAATATTAAAATCAGCACATGCAGTTATTGCCCTAGGTTGGAAAGAAAGATCCAAGTGGTGTAAATCTAATCTCAAAAAGAAAAGAAAAATAGCAGAATTTCTATTATTTGACTTTTTTTGAGAAAGAAGAGTGAAATATGTAGGACAGAGAAAAGAAGAACCCTGAAAGAACAAATGGAAAATGGTGATTCAAAACATTAATGAACAAGGGGGGAGTAGAGAAATAACCAATGTGATTGCAACTATTGCCCATATCACAGAAAATGTATCTTAAAGACTTAAATAGATACATCCTTTGTGAAGCCGTTGAAGAGGGTGGGTGGGAGGGAAGGAAGGGAGCAAATTAAAAATGTGATTAAGTAATGTGTTGTAAAATATTTAATAAAGAATTTAAAAAGAGGGGGGGAGGAAGTTCTTCCTAATGTTTAGGTGGAATCTCTTTTCCTGTAGTTTGAACCCATTGCTCTGTGTCCTAGTGTCTCTGGAGTAGCAGAAAACAAACCTGCTCCATCCTCAGTAGGACATCCCTTCAAATATTTAAACATGGCTATCGTGTCACCTCTCAACCTTCTCTTCTCCAGACTAAACTTGCCCAGCTCCCTAAGCTGCTCCTCACAGAAGTCAATGATGCTTTAAAAGGTGTAGTCTTGCCCAAATGAAAATACAAAAATTTAAAGGATAAGCTTTGGCAAATGTATAACAAGGTAGGAAGAAAAATAATAATAAATGTCAGCTACATCACAAGTGGGAAGCCAGAGAGGTAGCAGGACAGTTAGCTAAAGATAGCAGGGAAGTTGTTGTGCATATTTCTTCAATATAGAAAATGTTACACTTATATTTACATTTGAAGTGCTTTTTTATGCATAAGCTCATAACAAGGGATTTTTGGGCTAGACTTGTTCATAGTGGGGTTGCATTTCCTTCCTTTGAGGCTCTGAGAAATTCACTTGCCCAGTGAATTTCCATGGCTGAGCAGGGATTTGAACCCTGGTCTCCTAGCATCCTAGTCCAAGACACAAACCACTACAACATGCTGACTTTCAATCACTACATCAGTTACAGATAATACATTAGTTATAAGCACCAGTTTCTAATACTATAGACCACAGCCCATACAGGTTATTAGCTTGCCCACACTCTCCTATCTTATTTATATGTAACTCCTCCCAAAAATGTTAATAAACTTTTCATAAAATGTTACGGAAACATTAATCCTAAATAATATGAACAACCAGTGAAAAAGATGTTCTATAATACACTATCTGGGCATTATACCTAAACCACAGAGGGGGAGAGAGAGATCAGTTCAACTTATCTATTTCCATGGTCAATAATCAGTGCTAAAGTGATGTTACTATATGATCTATTTATGTATTTATGGCTGAAAACCAACCTATATTTTTTTAAAAATCTATGATGTAACTAGGGTTGCCAAGTTGCATACAGGGCAGGGATCTTGTAACTTTAATTCTGAAGAGATTGGAGAGCAGGACAAGCTCTGTCAAGCTGGACAGCCTCCACCAGGGAGGCAAGAATCTTGTTGGGATAGGACAGCTGCTGCTGCTGAAAAGCTGGAGTCTGAAAGGTAAGAGCGGACAGGTACAGTTTGACAAGAGTTTTAAGATACCTCATCTTATGCCATCATAGGTTCAGGAGTTACAGGAGCCCTACACAATATCCAAACGGAAACCCTAAATGCCAGCCACCTTGGGTTCCATATTGGGTGATAGCAGGCTATGAACAGAATAGAATATGGACTTCCAAGTAAGCTACATACAACTGAGCTGCACATTAGCAGACTTTAAGAACACACACCCATTCTGTATTGGAAAGCAGCTTCTTCTCCATGGAATTCATTAATATTTGATCTACACTTTAAAAATGCTTTTCCAAGGTATACAAATCCTAATAAGGTCATTTGTGGCTTTCTCTGGTATGAAGACATGTCTTTGTTAACCACTCTAAATTATAAGCTACCTACTGTATTAAATACATCACCACTAAGGAATCTGAAATTTGGACGTAGCCAAACCAGTAAGGCTTCCATTCCAACACTACTAGTTCAAGATTTAGTTCTGATATAAGTGCATCAAGCAATAATGACAGCATCAAAAAAACAGAAGTGACAGCAGAGCTTACACACATTAGTGGACAAAACTCCCATAGTCCCAAGCTGGAGCTCTACACTACTATAAGAAGAACCCTGATGGTTGAAACCAAAGTTCTACCTAAGTAACGTACCCTGTAATGTATACACAGCAGCCCATCAGATATTTATGGGAGAAACGTCCCCCTGTGCCTAACAGATCTTCCTTCTTATATCACCAGTTCATCCAGACACTTGAGACCCTACAAGTTCTCCCTGTGTAGCTGGCCTTATAGGCAGAATAGGTAACATTTCAGAAAATGCTACCACAGGGATCCTGAATTTCTTCTCCATACCTTTGGCTTATCTAGAAGAGAAGATATAATATGGATTGGTACACAGTAACACAAATTCGCAGCAGAGTTCATTTGTCTCCATGATTTTTTTGGCAAGTTCACTGGTATGTGAAGCTATCTGTGTTTGATGGTCACACGGAGATATGTCTGTGAATCAAGATGGTGGCCACGAGTGAAGTGCTCATGTTTTTATTCTCCACAAGTTGATGCCACTGAACAGTATTTCTTTTAACTGTAAATCTAAGGTGCACAAGTGCAACCTTCTGCTTAAAAAGCTGTTCAGTCGCCTCAGCATAGCAAAAAACTGCATGATCGCTACCATGAAAATCCATAATGGCACTTCCAGCCACTTTGTTGGTGGCAAGCAAGGCCCCCCACACACACATCCGACCAATCAGCTTTCTACTTCCATTCTTATCTGGGAATACTCTATGATCTGAATCAGTTGTCCTAACAAGCGGGAATATGCATTTCCCTCGCACTTTTTTTAAACTTGGGAGAAGTCGTGAAGCCTTTTCTCATGTAGTTTTTCCAGTTTTTGGCTCCACATCCTTCCAAATACGGTGAACCACCATGGGATCTTGTTGGGACAAAAGGTATTCTCGCATTCCATGAGGAGGTTTTTCACCATCTAGACAAGCCCTTTGCAACCAACTTTTTATTTCTATGTTCACATGACACGTACATTTTGATACATCATATGTACAGGGAATAGGAATGTGTTGGCCACAGCATCCCATTAAAATATTATTTTTCTTAAAATACACAGATTTATTGAGACTTAAGAGAAAAGCAACTGTAAAGCTCCTCAGAAAAGCCAATTTACCTCAGGGGTGGGGGGATGGCTCCATTTTATCCTGTACTGCTAATACCACAAACTTTCTGTGTCAGAAGACTAATTTTCAAAAATCAGAATTACCCAAATTGCATTTTCAGAAAAATTATCTGTACCTAGAGCTTATGAAACTTTTTGACACAAAATGTATAAAATATTCTGTTTTCCACATGTTTAGCAATAACAATAATTACCAAATTTTATTAAATGCATATATGGATTTTTCCCAATTTGATAGAAGACCTAGATCAGACTTCCATTTTGCCTTGAATCTTCTTTTAAAAAAGAACTAAAACAATTTCTTTCAGTTTAAGCCAATTAATACTTTCCCCCTACATTTTTCAAATGCTGTTATCTCCCCTCCACTAGTAATTTCTCCTACACATCTGTTCTCAAAAGGATCAAGCAAAATTTACTAATGTCAAGACAGGGTGCTTTCCTTTCCTTATGTAGCTTTCTGGCATTTTTAAATTGTAAAAACTCTAGCAAGTTTAACTTTTTACTTTTAATTTTTATGCATTTATTAATTTTAGCTTTAACATAGAAGTCACACACTGAAACACGGTGGAAGTTTGTTTTGCTAACTTGTGCAGCAAGAATGGGAACAGAACTACCAACAAACGTTATATAAAAGAGTGAAAAAAACGAAGTCTTCAGCAAACTTCCAAGAGTTTACAATGGGGGAAAAATTCCATCAATGAGAAAGGCTGATGATATCAAAAGTAAATTGGGACTGAAAATCTAATTTCAAATGGCACCACCACCACCATTTATTCGTTTATTTACTGCCATCACTGTACATGGTGCTTAACAAACGGATGAACAACAAAACAGTTCCCTGCCCCCACACTTACAATCTAATTAAGACATGACACAAAAGGAAATGGGATGGCAGCATGGGAGGGGATGATTATTACATTATTACAGAGTGAAACCTTCCAGAAAAAGAGGGACTGTTTTGGCTCCAGACTATACTCCCTAAACTTCAGTCCTATCTGTGGGACAAGCTAATCCTATTAACTGAGGAAGGGCCTCTCCCTAAATACATCTACCTGAGCATTGAGATTCACCAAGAGAAACATCCTCCATGAACCACCACTGAGAACAATAAATAAACCATAAGGACACTTGGGAGAGAAGTTCCTTAGCTGTGCCCCCCTCTCCCGCATCTGTGCCATGTCCTCCCCTTGGAAGCCCAAATGGCACCCAAAGTTAGCCTCATTTCAGCAACATATTAAAACCTGCCTGTCCAAACAAGCTTTGGGGGCTTAGTAATTGTGGATTAGTTTTAATCTTTTCAATTCTTGGTGTCTGTTTTGCTTGTGCTGGTTTTTTAAACCCGTATTGATTATACCACTGGTCAGGAGTATAATTCTCAAGATCTGCGGATTCAATCAACCATGAATTCAAATGACAGTACACAATAGGTCCCTTATTTATAAAATGCCCCAGGGCAACAACAGAGGTGGCAGCCACCAGGGGTGCATTTTTCATGCTCCCCCGCCTCTGGGGAGCCCCCCAGCTGCCTGCTTCTGCCTTGCAAACCAATGAGTAGAAGCATCACGGCTGCCCTACACAGTTTTACTAAGAGGGACTTGATCATCTGTGGTTTTTGCTATCTGAGCAGGGTCCTGGAACTAAACCCCCATGGATACTGAGGGCCACCTGTAAATATTTTATTAATAGACAAATGACTTAATTTGATAATTTACATGACTTAGTCTAGATCCTGCCCCTAACTAGCAAATGTGAATTTAACAAATGATGTTCTCCCATTGTACATTCCTCTCAACCAAAGACAAAATATGTTATCCTATACATCTTTTTTTGTGTCTTTCTTTGTTAATAAAGTACTAATCATCCAAAAAAATATATCTGAATTCAGTATTGCAAACTACAAGCAACCCAAGAGCAAGTAAGCTACCAAAATAAATGGTAAGAAACATAATATATAATAAATAAATATGGTTTTATATACAGGTACTCCCTCAGCTGACTTTGGGCAAGTCACACACTCTCAGCCTCAGAAAATCTGTGATAAGTTCACCTTAGGGTCACCATAAGTAGGAGATAACTTGAAGGCACACAACAACAAGACTCCCTCAGTTAATAAATTAAATGTGTTCCAGGGCATTACTTCTTTAATACAAAATCTGCTACCAGCAGCAGAAATAACATGGAAAGAATAGGGATAGATTCCTACATCACAAAGAGTAGTTCAACATGTTTCAGCAAACTTTTGATTCAAAACTAACAATGTGCACATGTGAAACAAAACAACCAAGTCAGGCAAACCTTGTATAAGAAAACAAAAACATTTTGAACCTTCTAGAATTCAGTTGAAGGCATCTTATAAAATGCATTCAGGGGTGATGGTTTTCTTCATTTTTGAAGAAAGTTGGTGCCTTCACTTTTCTTATTATTTCCATTTTTGTGACGAAACTTAAAGATCTATGTTTTTTAAAACATTTTTTTTATTATTGAAAACATCTTAAATAGAACATCAAGAATGACAGCTTGTGGGTATATAAAGTAAATGGCTGACACATAGAACCATGATATGGTAAGTTGTTGGTAGGTAGGCTAATTTACTCTCCCCTTTTCTCTCTGCTGTTCACACATGCTCAAGTAAGGAATTCTGGAGGCAGATGCTATTTAACTTTCCCATTGTAAGCAGGCACACATGGCTACAATAGGATCAACTACAGTAGAATCCCACTCATTCCCAACTCAAGCTTCATTATATGAAACAAAATGAGAAAACGAAACGTTCACCAATTTTACAAGAGCTTACAAGATAAGTAATTCCAGCAGTGAGAAAGGCTGATGATATCAAAAGTGAACTGGGATTTTTTTTAAAAAAAAAAATCTAGTTTGAGTTTAATACAAACTTACTGCCTAAACCTGACACTCAAATTCTGTGTTTCTCCAACCCACCTTTACTATCTTCCCAATGTCAATACTGCTAATAAACCTCCAGCTACAGAGAGGATGAGGAGGAAAGGAGAGTCTGCCAGGTATTAAAAAAAGCTCTGTAAAACACAGCTTTGCTGTCAGGGGGGTTGTCCACATGATGAAAATACCCTCACAGAATTCATTCAGAAAACAAGCTGTCTTGATGGGATCCCATATTGTCTCATCACACTGTGAAGGAAGGGAGCCCAAAAGAGGAAAAACTATGCGAGAAAAGCCTTTGCAGCTTTCCCTGACTTTTTTTTAAAAAACTCCAGAGATATGCACATTTTCACTCATTAAGACAAATGATTCGACATGAATCACTTCCCCATGCAGGACACAGTGCAAACTTGATTGGCTGGACGAGCACAGGAGGCGGGGCTCGCTTACATGGCAAGTGCCCACTGCCACCATGTTGGATTTTCGCTTTAGCGAGTGATCCCTAAAGCGATAAAATGGAGGTTTGTGCTTTTTTTTCTCTTTCTTTTTGCAGAAAGGTGAAATATCGCTTGTGTGCACCATAGACAAAGTTCTTTTTTAAAAATTGTTTGGCGTCAGCAGATTTAAAAACGCAAGTAATCCACTCGCGGATGCCATCTCAGCTACAGGCATGCAAAGTTTATGAAGGTTGTAAAACTATTAAGACAGGTTGTAGCTGCTGCAACTTGCTATTACTGTGGAGCAGTCTGGGGTTTTTTTACCTCATGTAGACAAGCCCCGGGTTTTGTTAACCAAGGCATGCCTGTAAAGTTAAAAAGTACACAGAAGATTACTTGTAGAATGGAATGTTGTGTTAGTGGTTAACAAAGGCCACCATATTTACTCTGGGACTAAAGTAAGGGCAACTTAATACTTATAAAACTATAAAACTATGTAATGGGGGGAGATACCATGTGGTCCTCCAGGTGTTATGTGACTAAATTTCCCATCAGTCATAACTAGCAGCAATGGATGATATGGGCTGTAGTTCAGCATCCAGAAGTTATGCTTCATAGAGCTCAGGTGTTGAGAAGTATAACCCAACTATCCTCTGTTCACAAGGCCACAAAAACACCAAGCTTGTTCAGGTACTTACTACTTGGAGTGTAAAAATCTGTTCATCTGATTTTTAAAATCTATGGATTTAAGGAGATACATCAACCTGACCTTTTCTTCTTTGGATGGTGCATGATCTAGATCCCCTTCTGGTATACATTCATCAGCACTTTGCTTTTTGCTCATGTTCTGCCTCTCATGTTTGGAGGTCACTTCAAACAGCCCAAAATTTTACCAACCAACCCCTCTTAAAACTCTGAATAAAAACTCACTTCCTAACAGTGCTATCTTATGATTATGTTAGTACTGCAGTAGATAACTACCCATTTCAATATCTACTCACTTTCAATTTCAAAGTGAGTTTCGGGGACAGCAAAAGGTTCCTCCATCCCTCCCCCATCTCTTCCACCCAACTCTATTCTTTTCAGTTGTTTCTCCTGTACTGCTGCAATGTTATTCTCCTGTGCAAATTATGAAGTCTATTTCTCTTTTTGTGATTCCCATTCCATATGACGCTGTGCTGTAAATGAAGTATGCTGGCACTCCATACATTTCATGACACAATAACACCACTAATGGTAAATAAAAAGTGAGGACAATGCTCCTCTAATCACACACATGGGCAATTTTTATCCTTTGCAATGCAATCCCTGCAGAGGAAGAGAATCATCACAAGGGGCTCAGTGGTACTTTCTCAGTGGTGTAAGACATAATTACTCTGTCTCACACACACATGTGTTCTGGACTTCTTTGACCATGCCTTGAAAAATTCATGAAAAACAATAGCCTATTTACATTTTATTTTATTTTATTTTATTTATACCCCGCTCTTCAGCCACAAGGCTATCAGAGCGGCTTACAAATTGTTTTAAGCAACAGCAATTTACACATCTACACTGCATTAAGCGGTTTCCAATGTGTGTTAGCTAATTGCCCCCCACAAGCTGGGTACTCAATTTACCGACCTACGAAAGGATGGAAGGCTGAGTGAACCTTGGAGCCCACTGGAATCAAACTTGCAACGTGGTGACTTGCAGTACTGGCATTTAACCACTGCGCCACCAGGGCTCCTGTTACTCTTGTGATCCATGGCAAAAGGGATAGTAAGGACCATGTGTTTAGCTTTGCACCTGAACTCAAACTGCTCTTTCCACCCCTGCCATATTAAGCATTAACATCTACAGTGTTAAGTATTCTTTCCCCTGCCCACCTCTCTCTCATGGTAATAACACTCACAACTTTTATCTGAATGCCTCTTGTATTCATGAAGGTTCACAAGTTAGAACCCCTAGTAAAAGGTTCTAAATAGTAAAGAAGCCTTTACAACTAAAGGATGCTCCATGATTCTACAAGCACATAGTGGGAGTGAGAGGAGTGTTGCAAGACTGGGGGGTGGGGGGCATGACTTTTTCAGTACAAACACCCTAGTTACACCAACAGGCCATGCATGGGACTACTTATGTAGCAATCCTAAAACTACAGCAAATCCCAGAAGGTACACTTATGTATCTCTTTACATGTTTAGCATATAACCCAACAGCATAAGCAGAAGGCTTCTAAAGCAGGCTGAAGCAAAACTAACCTAATGAATCATGTAATGAGAACTCAATAGGTCAATCCATATGCACTGCTCCCCTTCAAGCCCCATTAAATCAAATGGGCATTATAGAGGAATCATTCTTGGTAGAGTGCACACAACAAAAATAAAAAATACAAGCAGAGAAATCTATGGTTTCTTTAAGAATCCTGACCAAGTCAACCAGGCTTGAGAATATAGTAGTTCCTTCTACTTCAGCAGTGCAAATTTAAAACAGATTCATCCTTTAGTGACTGTAAATCAGGTAGACACAACATTTGCCTCAAACTCCATCTTCTGCAGGACTAGTGTGATGGCAGTTCCCATCAGATGTTATACATATGCCTGTGAGAGAAAAATAACTGCACAACTTACTGCAAATAACTGTTAATCCGTTCTCAGTATCTGAGGACTGGCACTTCAGGTTTTCTTGGAAGAACACCAATTTACACTGGCTGCATTCAGATCTCATGCTAAACCATTTCTGATTCGATTTCAAATTAATCACATTTTGGTGTGGCATGTGATCCTAAACCATGGTTAATCTTAACTATCATCAGGTGAAACAAATCTGCTACATAAACTACATTTTGAAGTTGTCTTGTTTCAATAAACCATAGTTAAGATTATCCACATTTTGCAGCTAAGCTAAAAGAGAAACATTCCAGTTTCCACATCAGAGCCAGGTGGAAGGAGTAGAGACCCATGAATACAGGATTAACTGCAGTTTATTCTGATGTACAGTATATAAATTATACACGTGAAGTATGAGGAGTATGTAGCAGGCTGTATCTTGGCCCACATGCAACATGGGCAAAGTAATAGGTTTGGACTGCCACACAGATCCTACACAAAAGCTTTTAAGACAATGCTGAGAGTTTATTTATAGTAAGTAAACACTCTTGGTGTCAATTAAGCTTCCAGAGTGTTAGAATTATTATTAGTATTATTAATAATATTAAATTATTATTGATAGTGTTGGTGGTGTTAAAATACATAAAAATTTTATGCTACTTTTCCATATATATGTGCCCCAAATGGCTCACAGCACAAGAACAGCAACGCAAGAACACAAATATGCATCAAAATGCTATTACAAGAAAAGTCTAATCAAAACTCTATGATTCTATGATTCTATGAAAAGCATTTCAAAACATACTATAGGTTTTAGGATATGTCAGTGAAATGGGAAGCATCTGCTTCAGCCTTAGATTTTAGAATTAATTCAGGGTGAACTTTATGCTGCACGAATTTCTACAGACAGATCTTTCTTCAAGAGAAAGTGTAAAAAGAAAACTGCAAAAATAGCATTATAGAGAACTATAAGATGTACAGTATGTTTCTACTTCACTGGTAGCTCAGAAGACTAATACTGTGTCCTGTTAGCACCACACTACCTCATAAATTACCTCACAAATTATCTTCTTTGGAAAAAAAAAGTCAGAACTATGCTAGATGCTATCTTTCAGCCCTGTGTTACAAAGACTGAGTTTGCATAACTGCTGCAGAACAGAAGTAGATATACCAAGCAAAGAATTGTTTACTTTAGGTGTCATAATTTAGACAAAGCAGTTCAGAGAAACAGAAGTACATGCTGGTAAGCATACGTTGTTACTCAATCTTCACTGCAAAGTTATAACAGTTTTCCCCTGAGTAAATTATCATTCAGTGTGTGTGGTCATGTGCCTTCAAGTCACCTGTTGACTTGTGGAGACCCCATTAATTTCATAGGGTTTTCTTAGGCAAGGAAGATCTCAGGCATGCAAAGCTATCTGCTTTTGCTGTTCCAATGGGCATACCTGAGAATCAAGATGGCGGGTGTGAGTGAATTACTTGTGTTTTTATTTATCTCAGGTTGCTACTACTGAACAGTATTTATTTTTAAAAAAAAAACATATCTAAGGTGCGAAAGTACGATATTCTGCCTAAATAAATAGAAAAAAGGGGGAGAAGGCTGTTTTGTTGCCTCAGCAAAGAATTGTTATGGCAAAAATCCAACATGGCTGTTACGGGCCCTTGCCTTGTTAGCAAGCTCCACCCCCTGCACACGTCCAACCAATCAGCTTTGCACTTCCGCTCTTATCATGAATGTGAATGAAAGCAAATTGGTTGTCCCAACGATCGGGAATGAGCATCCACTGCAGAGCTTTTAAAAAAATATGGGAAAAGTCGTGAAGGCTTTTCCTGGGGAGTTTTTGGGGAGCTTGGGCCCCCTCCTTCTGAATACAGCAGAATGATGCAGGATGCTTATTTAGGCAAATCGTATTCTCCTCAAATTCTATGAGGAGTATTTTTGACATTTAGACAATCCCTTATTGAATAAAACTGCAGGAGGACCAGGCTGTCAGTCTCACTGAACTGTTAAAAATGTTGTTCACATACTGTATAAGAGTTATGTTACTGTCTACTGTCCTATCTAATTTCAATACCACAACTCCTAGATGAGCTTATACATGCACAGAAAGGGAATCCAATTTTGGGACTGTTCTGGGGCCCCAACCACCTTTATCTGTCCTTACAAAAATTGTTACAAAAGCATTAACCCTGAACACTCAATCAGCATGTCTTCCAACTCTGCTTTCTTTGACTCCCAAAAGGCAAATAACATATGATTTATCTGAAACAGTAAATCAATGAGGCAACAACCAATCTAATCCTCCCCCTGTCTCTAATCTCTCCAACAAGTATCTCTCCTACCTAGGCCCACACAGTAGCTATGGAGGAGACCATAGACAAATAGGCTGACAGAAGCATGGAAACTTACATTATCCTATCGATGTAATTCTTCACTAAGTTTCTTTTCCAAGTAGTTGTTTCAGAGCTCATTGCTGCAAGAAAGTCTTTGAAAATCACACATTTTTCAAAGGATATTCAGAATTCAGGACTTATTCTGTGCAAAATTCTTATGTGGTTGTTTTGCGCAGAAATCAGTATTCTTTGAACAGGAAACAGCATTTTCTATGTGAAGTTTTCTACACAGAAAATGCTGTTTTCTATACAGTGCAACCATGTGTGAACAGAATAAATCCCCAATTACAGCATTTTTCGTGCAGAAATCAGCACTTTCTGTGCAGAAATTAGTATTTCGGCATTGAAATATTATTTTCATGCAGAAAGTGTTGTTTTCTGAGCAGAAAAAATGCTGATTTCTCCACAAAACAACCACATGCCAATTTTGCACAGAATAAGTCCTAAAAGGCACAGATTCTTGTCAGTCCAGGATTCTTGTCATCATTGTTTCTGGACACTCAAAAATATGTTTTCCAACCATTTTTAAAAATATTTTCAAATGTTCTTTCCACTGCTACATTATCCATTAGCCCTTGTTCCATTGTGTTCCACCTGGGATAGTGTACAAGGCCCTCTTCTTCCTCAGCCCTCTGACATCATTCTCACTACCTGTAAGGAAAGTTAGGCAGAAATGACTACTGGTCCAATGCTATTCAGTGAGTTTCATAGCCAAGTGGGGATCTGAACCCAGTTTTCTCCAGTCTTGGTCTGATGTTCTAACCACTACACCATATGTTTTCCCTATTCCTTACATAGTATATATGCAAGTATCTACTCATACTTTTTAAAAGAGGAATTATTTGAAGAAAAAAGACTGTCTTCCACCTGGTCAATAAATCTTTAAGGTGAGGATTCTTAACCTCAGGTCCATGGACCTGACCTCCACATGCAAGATTTTTTCCCCTTTGGTTTTCTTCCTGTTACTTTGAAAACTGCTTGTATTTTTCTTGGGAGGGCTCCACTGCTTTTATCAGATTCTCAAAGGGTTCCAGGCAATGAATCACTTACTTAAAGTTTTAAAACTTACTGTCTGCTATTGCCATACAGGTTGCCCTGCCCCCGTATCCACAGTATCAGTAACCACTGTTTCATTTAACCACAGTTGGGGGGAGGTCTCTCTAAGCATCTGGAGGGTCTCTCTAGGCATCTGGAGGTCCTCCAGCATGACTCTATGGTCAACTTCTGCCAGAGAGGTGTCCTAGAGAGGTGTTCTCTCTAGGCGTTTTCTAGGTCCTCCAGTGCAATTCTATGGTTTTCTATGGCAGTTCACTATTATCTGCAGTTTCACTTACCGTATAAACAGTAAGTCTACGAATGTATCCCCTACAGGTACAGAGAGGGAGGGCGACCTGTACTTGCATTTAGCTACCCTTTTGATATTTCTCCTTCCCACAACAATTTAAACAGGTCTGAAGCTTTGAAAGACTTAACAGTTGTAAAACAATCAACTTTTTAATAGTATTTTATTATCAGATTTTAATTCTATATTTATGCAGTACTGCAATATCTATTGAAATGCCAGATTCTTTGGAGGGGGTGAGTGTTTTGCTGAAAAGAAGAGATAAGAGTTCCCAACCTTGCCAGTCTTTCAAACTACCCTACCTGTCTGTCTGTCTGTCTATCTATCTATCTATCCATCTATCTATCACAATACAGAAAATCCAGCAGCTGCAATGGGAGCCCTGGTGGCGCAGTGGTTAAATGCCAGTACTGCAAGTAACCACGTTGCAAGTTCGATTCCAGCGGGCTTCAAGGTTCACTCAGCCTTCCATCCTTTCGTAGGTCAGTAAAATGAGTACCCGGCTTGTGGGGGCAATTAGCTAACACACATTGGAAACTGCTTAATGCAGTGTAGATGTGTAAATTGCTATTGCTTAAAAACAATTTGTAAGCCACTCTGATAGCCTTGTGGCTGAAGAGTGAAGTATAAATAAATAACAAGCAGAGTGTGTATGGTTTTCCTTTTCTGAGATAATCAACCACAACCAGATCTGTAGAAGCAAAGCTAGCCAAATGTATTTCAGTCTTCCTCAAAGTATTCCACACAGCAGGCATAGGTAAACAAACAAACAAACCAAAAATAGTAGATGAACTACTCTCTTGATACAGTACTTAGAAAATCCCACTATGCTGTTGTGCTGCTAAAAGGTTTAAGAACAGGACAGGCTATGCAGAAACTTTATCAGTTTTGCCAGCAAGCCCATTGCAGATAACTGAGTAATCCTAAAAGTCAATGAACCAGCCCAAGGCCATCTGCAGTGATGAGGAGCACAGGCCAATGAAAAATTTTGCAAACTACAGCCATAATAACATACTGAATGCTTCCACAACTGGGTACATTTAAAAGATACCATAGGCTGATACATGTTCCAAGTACACCCTACTACTGCCCCAAACATTTCCTCCTTAAACATGCCTTGCACATTTCCATTCTTTCCTTGTCTCGGTCATTAGCATTTATAAAAACAAATAAAAGCAACACTAAGCACAACACTCACATATGTTTACAGGAGAAAGGTCAATGAAATATGGGCATTACCAGGAACAAACTAGGTCACATTTCCAACTAGACCACATGAAATCACTTGATACTTTTATCACAGCAGTGTTAAACAGCTGTGGGCACTGCAAAATGAGTTCTTTATTCTTAAGAGTGCCTCTGCATAGCTGAGTGCCTTTTACCAGTCTTAATTGTCAAAGGAAATTCAGATGAGTGAAATATGCTTTTAAAAAGGAGAAAGAGAGAGGGGAATCTGACTGAGGATACTACAATCAAGGTTAAAAAGAGTAATCTGAGAAGTAACATTTAACATAGCTGATCTTTTTTACTGTTCCATAAATTGTACATTTTCAGATGTACAACTAAGAGAGACAAAACACCTGTACCCTTGCATTTAACAGCTCATTTGGCAATCACAGCCAACTGAGAATTTCATACGGGCCACTTAGACCACAGGTAGAGAAGGGAAGGATCACTGTGGTCCCATCTACATGGTTAAAAAAAAATACGTACGCCATTTGGAAGATTGCTCTTCCGTACACACAGCCATTCGGATTCATACGTGTCATTCAGAAGGGGTGAACTACATAGATTCAGCGTTTGGGAGGATTAGCGGATCTCGGCATAAAATACATACAGCCGTTCGAATGGCTGATGGTCTGTACGCCCCGTTCGCACACATACAAACAGGCAGTGTAATCTGATTGGCTGGCCGAGTAGAGGGGGCGGGGCTAGCAAGGACAGGATTTGGGAGTGGCCGCCATGTTGGATTCCCGGCTAAGCGAGAGTCTGGTAAGTCAGTGAATTTTATATATATTTATTTTTATTTTACTTTGTAAATAGGGAAAACCGAATGTCCACAAAGCAGGCATCTTTTTAAATTTAAAAAAAAAAAGCGGCGGGAGATTTAAAACTGCCGCTTGGCTTGCTCGCTCCAGCCAGCTGGGGAAGGGGGGGTCATACGGAGTTTAGGGGGTAAAAAATCGGGTAGGCGGATCGTATGCATACGAACGGCTGCCTATTTGTATTTTTTACCCCCAAATGGATTTTTTTTTAATCGTATAGATGGACCCTGAGTTTCTCCTCTGCCAGGCAGCTTCTTAGGAGGCTTTTTAAAAACCTGGCCTGCTAAGAAATTAGAAGTCTGCATCACTGTTATAATATTTATTATAATGTTAACACAGAAGGAGGAAAAGCAGGGGGAAGAGAAGGATGGATGGATGAAATTAACAAGTCGAATTGTTACAGCCAATGGATTGTCCCCCCAATAAAAGAAGTCATCCTGTGGACTACAACCCAATCTACCTCTATTACCATTTTGTCATTCATATTCTTAAACCGCAGTTCTAGCACTACTAGTTCCTACTGTTGAAGCAGGATGAGAACTGAGCCAATACCTCTTCTCTCAGCATTTCAGAAATGGGGTGTTTTTAGAAGAGTGTGAAGAGAGACACCGCAACACTTTCAAATAGATAAAGATATTTTATACACTTCCAGCTTTTTGCAAATCTCTGGTGGAAAAATTAATGGCTTGATCATGTTTCAAGTGCACAACCAGTCCTCAACGTTCACAGGGGCTAGGGGCACAGCAGCCCCATGAAAGTAGAAAAACTGTAAATATAGGTCTGCTATTTTTTTTTTAACCTGAGAGGACATTTCTCTGGGCATTTGTAGGTCCTTCAGTGCAATTCTATGGAACTTCCAGTTAAAGTTGACAATAGAATCATGCTGGAGGACCTACAAATGCCTAGAGAGAATATGTTACTCAAATTGCAAATAATTAAATCCATGAATGCTTAACCCGAATTCAGATTCCAGGTCTGTCTCGACTTCATCTGAACTGCTAAATATCATAGAATCATAGAATCATAGAATTGTAGAGTTGGATGGATGGTGTCTTATCGGATCCTTGTGAGTAAAGCTGTAGAGTTTACATTGCTTGCAGCACAGATGCTCCTTTTTTAGTGTCCTGCTTGGGGTTTTGTCCACTCAGTTTGCAGATTTTCATGATGGCTTTCGAAAAGTTTAAACCAGCCAGTACTGGAACAGAGAAGTGTATATTTTGGTCTTACTCTTACAGGCACATATTGGATAACAACTTTGAAAACAAACACAATTCATCTGCTCATCTCAACATCAAGAGCAGCTTTGGAGCAGTTTAATTTTTTGTAAATGTATACATTAAACAATGGGCGGTTATTTACTTAATGCACACAAGATGCACATGGCGATCTCTCTCTTACATACACAATTTGTCACCAAACACACAACAACCTATATCCTATTGGCAGTCTCAAGTAGAACAGACCCATGGAATTAATGAAATTTACCTATGTGTTGATTCACCATTCAACTTTAGATTCAATAGGTCTAACCTAGTTAGGATTACCAACAGAATTCAAGCCATGCACTCCTGAAGGAAGCAAAAGAGCTTGGAAATTAATCAATTTCACTGCTCAAATCAATGGCACAGAAACTAGGACAAGCAGTTACTTGTCCACTATTATTATACTTATTTATGGTCCACATTCTCCTCCAGAATTAGAAGTCACATCATACAAATTAAACTAGCTAAAATATGGATAAAAATATGCAAAGTATTATCATTAAAATATAATTAAACTATCATTAAAATTAAAAATAATTTAAAATATGCACTGATAGTTTTTAAAAACTATACTTTGACCTATTCAAAAGAAGGGTTTCTTCTGAAGACCTCTGGGCCAACTAAAGTTGGGTGCCGTTTACACGATGAAAATGTAGTGGGAAGAATTCGTGTCGATCCCTGGCAGTTTACACATACATCGGGTCGGGTACATGATTTTCGGAAGGGGGGCCACCTTTTATCTGTCAACCTGCGGGACTTCCAGTCCCACGGTTTGTGCCGGTTTTTAAAAAAGTCACTGGAGGATTCGGAAAATTGAAAATGTAAACAGCCTGGGACAAAATATCTCGGTAGTAGGGGATGACCGGAAATGGTGACTGGGGGCGGGCTTAGAGATCAGCGACCAGAAAAGGAGGGGTCAGTCACCCGGTCAACAGATCCAGCCTCACCAGCCGAAAACAAAGGCATCCCTTCCAGCTGCATGAAGGTTGATGTGTGCGTGTGCGTGCGCGCGTACTCAATCAGCTTTTTAAATGGATTTCTACACTGCATGCTACAGAGAGATCGTGGTGGGTAGAGGATCGCCCATTCATCCCCTGCCTTGGTCACCTCCCTGGATCTGAACGGGCACAGTAAAATATTCCAGCCTCTGAGCGAATGAACACCCTTAAATCCCCCCCCTCTGTGTCTGTGTCTTTCAAAACGCCTGTCTGTAGCTGGCTTGAAACCTGAACTCTGCAGCTAATCTCTGCTGTAAGGGTTAACATTTTAAAGAGGCAAGGGGAAACCCAAGCCTCCCCCCCAACCTCACTTGGCTTGATTTCAAATGGAAAGCACTCGTTCGTTCCTGCGTCTGAGCAAAAGATCTCAGTCTGGATCTTTCCAAATGCTTTCTGCCTCTTCTTAAAGGGTTAACATTTTAAAGAAGCAAGGGGAATAACAAACCTCTGCCCCCCCTCTCCCCCCCAGCCAGCCAATAGCATCGCTCGTGGCGCAGAACTCTAGAAGTGCATCACCGAGGTTGTGAAAACACGAGTAATTGCATCCTTGATTGGCAGCCAAAAAAAAAAACTAAAAAAAATCCAGAACGTTGGACGTGTAAATATCAGTCACGGGACCACCTGGGATATCCAGATCAGTGACATAAATCGTATAAACAGCGAGGGACAGATTCGTGATCACAAAATCACGGTAAGCACCGCGACAATTTCTGTCGTGTAACTGGCACCTTGAAGAAACTGGAGCAGACAGAGTTTTACCCTGATGTGCGGCTTTTCCCCTTCATCCACTACATTTGAATAGTTATCTCCCTACTATTATTGGGAAGATCAGGCATAATGCCATGGCGGTGGTGAGGAGAAAGTCACTCCCTTTGCACCACAAAGGAGATATATATATATATATATATATATATATATATATATTTCAACTTAATTTGTGCTGTGGAGATAGCAGTGAACTGCATCACAGCACTTAGGCTGGTTGTGAACTACACTGTAAGAAAGCAGCTCTACATGAAACAACAACATAGAAACAATTTGGAAATGTATCGTAGCCTACCTTACACCACCACCCACCACCTGCTTTGTACTGCTGAGCATTTCATTTTAATTAATCTAATGCAATTCATCTGCTGGACATTAAGCTCACACTTCTCCCCTCTCTCTCTTAGCAATAATTGTCAACCATAATGTGAATCCTGTACTCCACAGAATTTGCTGCAGCTGTGCCCAGCCGCCACCACCTGAGATGTAGGACTTGAGATGGGTGGGGAGTTCATATAACACCACACTGGAAATATGCCATGAGCCAATAGGCATTAGCCACTTTGCACAAGCATAACAGATAGGAGCAAGAGCCAGTGGAAATGTACTGCTCTCCTGTGCCATTTGTTCAATATTTTGCCTTGAGATTCTAAGGCATTCCTCTCTTTATAGCTCCATATACTTTATGTATGGTGTTGCAGTTTCAGAGAACAATTCCTGTCAAACAGATTCCTAGTCCCGCCAGCATTCCATAGAAAAGTTTTAATCCACAAAAATCACTAGATAAACTCTACTGCTGATAACCTCAGATGTTTAAACTCATGAGTCAGACCCACATGGTACAAAGACTCAAGTCAGTGACACTAGAGTGTCATACCATCACCGGACTATGAATAAGTATTCAAAAGAAATGTCTGGAAGAATGACAAGGAAAAATGAAATAAACACTCAAGCAGGGAATGGGAAGTGGATTATATAAGTAAATGGCTTAGTGGCAAAAAAATCTGAAATACTGCCACTGGTTCCACTATGTGAACTTTGACTTTTCATGTTACCAAGCATCATGGGAAAGGACCATGATACAAAGACTCCTACACCACTAAATGGAACAAGGTTTACTCCTAAACCTCACAATCTGCCTTGTACTGGTCACTTCCTAATCTACCACCATGGTACCAGCATGGCCTCTTCCATTATGAGATAGGGTATCCCTGTCACACATTCTTCTTACATGAACAGCTACATCTTTTGAAGACTGAAAAATGAAAAATCCAAGAATTGCCAAGAGGCATTCAGAGCCACCACAAATGGGTACTCCTACACAAAACTGAAGACAAATATTTCCGACTAAAAGAATGCATGAAACAAAACTCCACACACATTCCATCAAAATGCTTTAGGAGTCTCCTTTGCACACTTGTCTTCAACAAAAAAAACAAAGCATAACTGTCTACCTATACTCCCTTTTTTCATGTTAGGAAAGTTATTTCATCTACAGTGAAGAAAAAATATGTTTAAGTCAATTTGACAAATAATAACTAATATTAACAACAACAAAAAAGCTACAGCAACATATATGTACTGTTATCTGAGATCCTATTTGCCACCACGCTTGGAGTTGTCTCTTTAGTTAAAGAGTAAACATAGCTTATATTACATTCAACTAACAAAAACTTGCAGTTTAACATATTATGTAAAAATCTTCCCATGTTCACTCAAGCTGCAAAATACCAGGAAACTATAGCTGTTGAGGGCTACACTCCTAACAGGAACAATATTCAGGAAATATGCAAATCTATGCAACTGAAGCAAACATTTCATATTGTAAGTAACAAACTAAAGTAATACCATCCACATAGAACATGGGTGAGGAAAATATGGCCCATCAGCTACATGTAGCCCCAAGGCTGCTTTTGAGACCTTGAAGACCCTCCCATTGGTTGTTAATATTCCCCTACTCAAAATGACCCCCCAAAATTCTAGGAGCCCTGGGTGGATGGGATGTTTCAGACCAAGGAGAGGCTTTTTAAAACCCAGGAAGTAAACTAGAAGTTATTTCCAATTTCCTTCCTGGGGTTTTTGTTTTGTTTTGGTTTTGGGTGTTTTTTTGTCAATGAGGCAAAATGTTTCTCTGATTTTGAATTTATTAAAAACTTTCCATCTTTTTCTCTAATATGTGCCTCCTGTAGGCAAATCAAATCAAATTTAATTTTTTCTTAGTGGTGAAAAATCATCTTCCTTTTCTGAGGTGAATCCATGCCTTGTACATTCCAAGAGATGCATTCCCAGTCCGCCATCAAGCCTTTTTTATTATTTAAGTCCATATCCACATCCTCTCTTGTGGGTGACACAGTTGCTCCCTTCTCCTCTTCACTCTTCTCATCTCCTGAACTATGGCTTGAACTGTGGTCAGAGGCCTTGTCATCCTTCTTATCCCTTCTCCCTCCATTCTGGCTGTCCTCTAAATACTTCTTATGTCTCTATAAAAAAATTTTCACTTTCTCAAATGTATTCACATTAGATCTACCCTGTTTAAAAAGAAAGGAGATTCCTCCCAATTTCTCGTATCTAAGTTTAAGTTTCTTTACTTCTCACAGTGTTAATCAGGAAATTTAAGAAAGCTGAATGTGTGGTGCTAATTTCCATTTGGTAGCTGCAATGCACCTGGGCACTGATGTTACCTTCATTGTCTCCTCTATCCCACCTGCAGAGCAACAACAATGGCTTATGTTACCGGGTCACCAGGGATGGGAAATGGACACACACGGACCCACCAAGCCTCTCTTACCTGAGAGGCAACTTCCACAGGTTTGGGACATCCCAAACCTGCGATCGGCACATCCACCACCCTTCTCACTGCAGATCTGTAGTGAAACAAAGCTTCATGATGCTGTTTCAACCTGGAAGTCCTCTTTCCTTCCTGGTTTTTTTTTTTTTAACTTTCTTGGGCCTAAAACAATCTACAATTCTACAGAAGTTGTTTGAAGAAATCAAATGTTTGAGAAACAATATGGTAAAAGTCAAAGATTTGGTAAAGGTGAAGGAAGACTTGAAGGAAGATATAAAAAAGGAGGCTAAACAAATTGTAGAAGTAGCAGAGCAGCTGGTTGAAGATATGAAACAAGTTGATGATGCAATGGATATTTTGGTGAGTAAAATTGAGATCATAGATAAAGAGATGGAAAAAGATCCAATTTGCCATTGCTGAAACTGAGAATTTTGTCTGGGATTCAGATGGTGTTAGACAAAAGATTGGAGATGAAGGGTGCATCTACACCTTAGAAATAATGCAGTTTAACACTTTAACTGCCATGGCTCAGTCCTACAGAATCCTGGGATTAGTAATTTTGTGAGGCACCAGTACTCTTTGGCAGAGAAGATTAAAGACCTTGTAAAACTACAAATACCAGGATTCTATAGGACGGAACTATAGCACTTAAAGTTGTGTCAAACTGCACTATTTCTACAGGAAAGATGCACCCAAAGATGATACGGATATAGAAGATCAAGTTGAATCAATGGACAAAAATGGTTTTAAAACTGAGAAGAAAGTTAAATATCTAAAGAAGGATTTGTTAAGATTGGAGAAACTAAATTTGTGATTGTCGGGAGAATTTCTGTGACAAAAATGAATGTCTTGCTTAGAACGATATTTTTATTTCAGACAATATTTGCTTTGACAACTGAAATACCATTTGAGCAATGATGAAAATGTATATGTTTAAGTTTGTATGGCAAGGCAAAAACCCACAAGTTAAATACAAAGTACTACAAGATGCAAAGGAAAGAGGAGGTTTGGGTTTATTTGAAGCTTTGTATTTTAAAGAAAGATGGTTATGGTATTAAGACCTCCTGGAGATTTGTCAAGGTGAAAATAAAATTACCAAAAACATATACTAGCTGTTTCTCATGACTTAACGAAATAAAGTTTCCTAAAAGATGCAGTACAAATTGAGAAATCTGTAAATAAACTTAAACACCAACAAAGCAGGAGGGGTATGTGCATTACTGTGCAAACTTCTGGAAATGTATTTGTTTGTTTGTTTGTTTTATATCCTATCTTTCTCTCATTATGGGACCCAAGGCAGCTTACAATATGGTAAAACGTAATATACCTAAAACAATGTATAATAGAAAAGTTTAAAAAAATTAAATGATCCAATTAAAACATTTACATGTTTAAAAAGACATTCAAAGCACAGTAGAAAAAAAAACAGCATGCCCCATTTTAAAAAATCCTTCTGCCCCAACCAATTATAAGCTGAAATCCTGTTTAAATAAAAAAGATCTTTGCTACTGGTGAAAAGAGACCAGAGTGGAGGCCAACCCAGCCTCTTTTGGGAGGAAGTTACATAGCCAGGGGAGCAGCAAGTGAGATGGCTCTCTCCTATGGGATGGGCCTATGAGGGTGAAAGACCAAGAGTAGGCCCTCTTTCAAAGATCATAATATTTTGGCAGGCTCATTTGGGGAGCTATGGTCTTTGAGACGGTCTGGCCCTAAGCCATATCATATGGCAAATGTTAAACTCCCAAAAATAAACTGTGTTTTACCCTTTTCTCAAAAATTAGCAGAGAGATCCTCAATCAAGTCCTGCCCCTCGTGCCCCTGCATTCTCCCCGAAGCCCTGCACAGAATTGATTCTCCACAGGTACATCAGGTAATTGTCTTCACTGTTCCCACAGAGTTTTGTCCACTGCTGCCGCCGCTTACTACTGCTGCTGCCACAAGTGGTCAGATCCTGGCAGGCACAACTATTTTAAACCTCAGAAGGCAAGTTCCTGGTTGAAGGGAGAGGTTTTTTCCCTTCCCCTGTCTCAGCAACACTGCCTCTGACCACTCTCCCACTTGCCTGTCGCAGGAAGAGACGCCTGAAACAAGCAATGGGTGAGTGGAAAATGGGTGGAGACAGGACTGCCAAGCCAAGAGAAAGGGAGAAAACCTCTCCCTTCAGCTGGAAACTTGCCTCCTAAGCTCTAAAATGGTCGCAATGGTGGTGGCAGTGGCAGCAGACAAAAATCTGGAGAAAACCCCAAATCCTAAAAACTAGATCATGGTAAAATACCCGAAAAGCCCTGAACTTGGGCTGTGTGTAATGTGGCCTGATTGTCTGAGATTCAGGGAAAGGGATGTACATCATGTGACTTGATCGCCACAGATTCGGAGGAATTCAGAGCAGGATTGGGGGTTTTAATAGTGTAGATAAGCCCCCAGATACAACTCCCATCACCAAAGCCAAAGGTGAATGACCATGGGAGTTGCAGTCCAACAACACCTGGAAGGCCATAAGTTCTGTACCCCCTTGCCCCAATTTATTTCCCCATTCTGATTTCTAGTCATAATGAATGAATGAATGAAATTCATTTGGCTCCATTCTAACACAAAGCCACAAGTACAGCCCTATAATCACAGTCACCAAAATAAAGATAATCACAGTTGAGAAAGAAAGCAGGCTACACCTAGAACATCTGCTGTGTTAAAAGAAACGTACAACTTTCTAATTTTATATATATGTCAGTCCAACAGGAACAAATCTGAGGAAAGCATCCTAAGGGCATGATGAAATAATGATCACACAGAGAGAAGTTTACCATCTATTCCCTTACTGAGCTGACAGACAATAGGACAGATTGCCATAAGGAAAATCATGACTCAACAGTAAAGTGGACTGTCCTTCCATTTGTACTGGAATCATTCTAACTTACATATTTATGGAGAGCAATGTTCCTAGAACTGTTGAGCTGCAGGGGGGGGGTTAAAGCCACATGTCCCAAATACTGGTTCCCAGGATCCCAGCATTCCTAAAACATTAAGTATCTATGATTAAGAGCTATGATGAAATCAAAAGAGGAGGGATTATGAATGTTCCATGACAGACACAATTGTAGAATTAAGAAATAATGTTAAACGATTCACTATATACTGAGGAGCCTAAATACCCTAAAGGCACCAGATCCCATATGTTCTTGGAAGTTAAGCAGGGACAGCTCTGGATGGGAGACCGCCAATGAATACTAGGTGCTATAGACTATATTTCAGAGTAAGGAACTGGCAAAACCCCACCTCTGAGTATTCCTTACCTAAGAAAACTCTATGAAATTCATCAGGTCACCATAAGTCAACAGGCAACTTAGGGCTTGTTTACACAGGTGGAAAAAATGTACTCACATAGAACTGGGAGCCAGCAGAACACATGACATTTGTGAGGATTCGAATCGAATACCGTTCTTTTGGGCACCCGAGGGCTTAGATCTGATTTTTTAAAAAAACTACCTTTTACACCACACTTTCATGGGAAAAATGGTTTATTGTTCGTGTGGCCACCTCTGAGTTGGTTTTGGTGTGAAGTTGGGAGTGGGGTTTGGGGTCACCTGTTCATTCCCACCAGGAACAGCTACCTCCTGTTTGTATTTACATTTTACTGGCATGCAGACACTATTTTTTGAAGGTGCATTTTGTGGATACTTATTATTGGCATATCTCTGCCTACTTGTATATTTGCACGCATGACCAGAAGAAAAAAAATGGAGTAGCCACAGCCATGTGGCCAAAAGTAATCCAAAGTATAAGACACATAACCACATCTGGACCACATTTTTACACCAAAGTGAACTTGCCTAGGGAAAATGTGTGGCTGGTAATGCTTTACTGTCACAAGATGTATGTGACATTAACAAGATGCGTGCTGGGTCACTGTGGACCAGGAAAATGTGATTTGAAGCAGAATGTTTTAGCCTATGTAGATAAGCCCTTGAAGGTACATACACACACACTCATTACATACTGTGTATTGCATAAACTGTAAGTTTCATTTCTTGCAAAACAAAGATTTGATATACACAGATACAGAATAATTATGCATGTCAATCACCAAAACACAAGAGATTCAAACCTCTGCAATTTTAGTACAAGGAGAAACAAGCAACTTCCATCTCTTCCACCTTTGTTAAACTGAAGACAAATCATCTAAAAAGTAATGGTAAGATAGTGTTGTTGGCTACTTCTACCTTGTTTCACTTATATATTTTTAATGTACTGTAATTTTTTAATGTAATGATTACAGAACATCCATTCATTGATCCATCTATCTATTAAGCCATTCATTGTTTAAGCAACTATAGTGCCTAGTAGAACCTCTGTGCCTATGCTATACTCCAAATCTGCAGGTGGTAATATCAGATTGGGGTTATGGAACCAGCACTGAGTTAAACTAATTCATAACATTCAGAAGTAGGTCATACCCCAAGGGTCTCATACAATGATTGTTTCAGGAAGCAAAGGAAACCCTGTACACATCTTGGCTCATAGTAATATACAGTACTGCATTAGTTCTGTTGCTTGCAATGATAATACACATTTTAGCTCATCCATCTATCAAATGTTTGCAAAAGTGGAGAGGGAGGACTTCCCAAAGAGGAATAAGGTACTTACTTTAACGTATCAGCCATGGTCCTCTAATTCCCGCCCCCTCCTCATTATATCCTTAGATGCCAGGCTTCAGAATGAGCTAGGAGATTGATATTCATAACAGATGTCACTGAACTGCACATGAAGATGACACACTTGAGCTAATCTAAGCACTTCTAATAACTGTTCTCCTCCTGAATGTCATTTCCATTTAATATTTTTCCGCCCATGATTTAGATATCAAATACAGTTCAAATACCCTGACAGTGTCTATTCTCAACCGTTCTTTATTGCATCTGTACTACAACTGCTCATCCCATTTACATTTTAATAATGAAGTGGCACTTTTCACTGCAAATAATTCCCTATGTAACTTTTTCAGGCTATGATTTCATTCCCCATCTGTAAAAACCTTCCACTTACAAACCTTTTCCTTCATGCACATTAACAGACACCATACCCCACAGTTTTAAACTGCTATTTTTATAAATAATCATTGGTTACTAGAAAAGCTTTGTAGCAATTACAATGATGCTTCCATGTAGCTCTAATTATGAAGGGCCAAATGTGCTTCCTTCCACAAGAGGATCTACAGAATCCTACCCAATGTTAAGAGATCAAAAGGTGTCAACAGGGATAACCTCAGAGCAGGAGTGTGGTGTCACAAGGTGAAAGTATCTGCAGAACCCAACTGAGGCTGAGATCATGTCTGTATAGATATGGCTTGTAAATAACATACTTCTAAGTAAACATTTGCTTGACAAGAATTCTCTTCGAGAGCCAATGTGGCACAGTGGTTTGAGCACTGGTCTAGGAGACCAGGGTTGAAATCCCCACTCAGCCATGTAAACCTGCTAGGTGACCTGGATAAATCACACTCTCTCAGCCTCAAAGGAGGGCAACATGAAACTTCCTCTGAAGAAATCTTGCCAAGAAAATCCTACGTTAGGGTCACCATATTGAAACCATGGAAACCCATTGAGCGACCTTGGGCAAATCACACTCAGCCTCAAAGGAAGGCTATGGCAAACCACTTCTGAACAAACCTTCCCATGAAAACTCCATTATAGTGACATCTTATGTATATGTGTCTATGTGCCTTCAAGTCAACTGTCAACTTACAGCAACCCCATGAATTTCATAGGATTTTCTTAGACAAGGGATACTCAGAAGTGTTTTTTTACAGTTTCTTCCTCTGAAATACACCCTACAGCACCAAGTCAGAAATGGCTTGAAAGGCATACAGCACAAGAATTGTCTTCAG
Source organism: Gambelia wislizenii (assembly GCA_030847615.1). NCBI lineage: Eukaryota > Metazoa > Chordata > Lepidosauria > Squamata > Crotaphytidae > Gambelia > Gambelia wislizenii. The sequence continues at coordinate 264,893,348 of JAUMIR010000001.1, forward strand.
GTAACCAGACTAGAAACCTTCCACAAAATAGAAGTTAGATTATTCTTTCCCTGCACCAGAAGGCACTAGTGTGATATAACTTACATGCACAGATGCACAGGCAGGTGAACTACCAAAGTCTCTGGACTTGGAAAATACTTGCAAAATTATCCCAAGATAATGATATATTGCACAATTGATGAACACAGCAATGATCTCTGTATGAGCTTCCCACGTCTGGCTGTCTTACAAGTATGAGACATCTCAATAATGAACCCTGACTATGCAACAACAAAAATCACTTTGAAGGGCATTTTGACTCTTAAAGAAAAAAGACATTACAAGTAAAGCACAGAAGGCAATGGGAAACAGGGAGTTGCCCCCTTTTTAATTTGCACTCTTGGTGACAAAGGCTTGGGCAGCTACAAAAGATGCAGGGAAACAAACAGGAGATGCATTTTTGCCCCCACTGCATCTCTATACCAGAAAAAAAAAATCACTTGTTGATTTGTTTCTCACATAGCTGTTTAAGAGACAGGCTCTGCTCTCAAGGAAGATGACTATGGCAGCAAAACCAGCTGAGAAGTCTCCTCCTGTAGTGGCAGAAACTTTATTTGTTCTCATGCAGCAACTCTCCCATTAAGCTGAGAACTTGTTGAAACCAAATCGTTAAACCTCGGGATTCTTTAAACAAAGGGAACAAACCCCTCAACAAGGCAGGGATGTCCAGAGCTGGGACAAAAGGACGGCTAAAGACAAAGAGTTGCATGCACACCCTAGTGGCCTCAGGGCTCCTAAGAGGGAAATCTACAGTCCCAGAATCTGGTTTCAATCCCTTGGCAGGCGCCACACACACACACACACACACACACACAGAGGACAGAAACGTGCACATTCTCACAGTCCTTGAGACTAAACAAAGACCAGGCGTACTAGAAAGGAGAGGAAAAAAGCCAGGAGAGACCCAATTTCCCACCGAAACCCCCCACATGATCTAACTTAATCTGGAGAAAAATCAGTAGAGAGGACGCAACTCCCACCGAACGCGCCTGCCCCTAAGCAATGCGTTCCCAAGAGCCAGGTTTCAAAGCCGACTAGGGAGGAAAGGCAAAGAAAAGAGAGAAGAAAAGGTGACATCTGGGACAAGCAAGACCGGCGAGCTCTCCCTTTAGGCCTGCCCCCCCCCAAAATGCCCCATCCCAAAGAAGCCGGGATCTTCCATGGGACGAGGACCATTGTGCGGCCGCCCCCCAAACCCGGCTCGCCCCTTCGCCCCCCACCTCCGCCCGCAGACCCCACAGCCCTTCCCTGCCACCCCATTTGCCCCCCAAAAGACCCAGCTCCCTTACTTCCCAATCCCCAACCTTTCCTTCCCAGCCCCTTCCCTCCCCCCCCCCATCCTTTAGACGCCCCAACATTTTCTTTCCAGGCACACACACCCTGCTTCCAGTCCCCAAAGCCTTCCCGGGGTCACCCCACACCCCTTCCCCGCCCCCTCCCCAAACGCCATCCATTTCTCCCCCACGACCAGGAGCTCTCCCTGTCCCTTTCCCTCCCCGGTTCGTAGGAGCCCTCTTCTTTGGTCCCCTCAAAAGATGCTCCCCTTTATTTAAAAAACAACACATCCGGGGCCGGTTTAAGGCACCAGTGGCGGCGTCCGCATCCTCAGGGGTCCCCATCATTGTGGGGGGCCCCATAGTAGTAACCCTCCTCCTGCAAAAACATGATTATTAGTAATAATCTGAATATCCTGTACTGTGAATAGCTTAGGTTGAGTTGGGTTACTGAGATAAACATAGGGGCCCCCCAAATAAAGCATTGCAGGGGTCCCCAAAATTCCTTAAACCGGTCCTGAACACATCCTTCATGCTAATGCCTAAAAAACACCGCACCGTCCTTCGTGCTATGCCTTTAAAAAAAAAAAACCATCCTTCATGCTATCCCTCTTTTTTTAATGTTTTAGTTAAATAGTATTTCTTTATTTTGGGGAGCTCTGCCTCTCCATCACACGCCCCTGAACCAGCCAGCCAGCCACCTCCACGGACCCCGCCGCGCTCTCCCTCAGCCTTCCTTCCTCATCCAGCCGACCTCTCCCAACTCGCCCCTTTAAAAACAAAAAACCCTTGGGTGCCCCCCGCCGCCGCCGCCTCCACCACCACCGTCCCCACGCACCCCCAAACGCCCTCATTTTAAATCTTCACCTAGACAGAGGGCCGCCTTCCTCCCACAGCAGCCCTGCAGCCGGGGCCACCTGAAGGCGCGCAACCCGGGGGCCGGGGCAAGGAAGGGCAACTCCGCCCCGGGCGAGGAGTTCGGCAAAAGCGGGACGGCGGCGCCTCCGCTCCCCGCGTACCTTCCTCTCTATCTCTCTCTCTGTCCGCCGTCTCGGCAGCGCCGTCCTCCTCGGTCCCGAGCTTGAGAAGCGGGAAACACCGGAGCAGCTCCCCGAAATGCCTCCCCTCAGGCTGGCGGCGGCCCCCCTCGGCTCCTCCGCAAAGAAACCGCTCTGGTGCCCTGGCAGCGGCAAGGGTGGCCAGGGCGGCCACTCCCCTCTTCGCCTCCCTCAGCAGCAAGGAGTGGCCCGGCTCGGGGAGGGGCTGCGACGAAGCCACCGCCTCAGCCCCTCCACACACACAAACACACACACACCTCAGCCGCCGAGGAGGAGGTCCTGGTGGCCAGTTGGAGGCGAGCGGCTCCCAGTGGTTGGTTGGTTGGCAGGGGCGCCGAGGTGGAGGCTGAGGGAAATTTCACTCAGTTTTTGTTCCCCGCCACTTGTGGGTCAGGAGAACAACGACTTGGGCTTCAAGTATCCGACTGGAAAGACAGATTGTTGTTGCCCTGAGCCTTCTAGACTTATGGCGACTCTGTCACAGGGGTTTCTTGGTAAGGTTTGTTCAGAGGGGGTTTGCCCTTGCCTTCCTCTGAGGCTGAGAGAGTGTGACTTGCCCAAGTGGGTTTCCATGGATTCAAACCCTGGTCTCCAGAGTCCTGGTCCAGCGCTGGAACCACCACAACACTGCCTCTTGGAAAGAAAGATGGGTGAGTGCTGTTAGGAATGTTAGGCACTGTCAGTCTCCAGAAAATTGGCCCTTACTGTGCAATCCTGTGTGGGTGAGGAGACACTTTGTCTCCAAATGTTGTTGGACTGCATTTCCTATCCTCCTTCTCCATCAGCTATATCCTGGTCAGGGCAACCCAAAGACATCTGAAGGACCAGAAGTTGCCCACCCACACTCTGTGTTGTTGCTGTTGTTAACTGCCTTCAAGTCCACTTCGTCTCATGGCAACCCCGTCTCATGAACCCCATGAAAAGCCCTCTCTGGCTTTTCTTCACAAACGAAGATTCAGGAAGGACTCATCCCACGCTTTCTGAATGAGACACCTCCAAGAACCCCTGTCCTTAACTACTCTGCTCTGCTCAGCTCCTGGCCTCCTTGACTGAGTCTATCCACCTGATAGGTGAACTTCCTCTCTTTCTATTCCCCTCCATCTTTTCCTAGCATTATTATCTTTTCTAGTGAGTCATGCCTTCTCATGATGTAGCCAAAGGACAACAGCCTCAATTTAGTCATCTCGAGGTATTATTCCCTCTTCAAGGGAAAGTTCAGGCTTGCTCTGTTCTAGGACTCATTTGTTTGTCTTTTTGGCCATCCAGGGTATCTGCAGCACTCTTCTTCGGCACCACATCTCAAATGAGTTGATTTTCTATCAGCTTTCCTCATTGTCCAACTCTCACACCTGTATATGGTGATGGGAAATACGATCTTAACTTTAGTGTTGTTTTATATCTTTGCACTTTAGGATCTTGTCTACTTCTTTCATAGCTGCCTAGTGTCCTGATTTCTTGATTGCAGTCCATAACTTAGATAAATGATGGATCCAAGGTATGGGGCACCTTTAAAAATTTCAATTTCCTGGTCATCTAGATTAGATTTATGTAACCCCTCCGTGGTCATTATTTTTGTTTTCTTAATGTTCAACAGTAAGCCTGCCTTAGCATGCTCTATACCATACTCCTAAGTCTTGACTCCTGGTCAGTTCAGTGAGGCTTACTTTCCCAGTAACTGGGTATAGTTATTAAAAGACATAAGGAAATTCAGTAGCTCCTTTGAGACTAATTGAGAAGAAAGTATTTCTGGCTTGGCTTTGGTGGACACTGCCTGCTTCTTCCGATACATGGAGTCATGCCTCTGTGGACAGACATGTATACAAAGTAAAGGTGTGTGTGTGTGTGTGTGTGTGTGAGAGAGAGAGAGAGAGAGAGAGAGAGAGAGAGAGAGAAGTACAGTAATGGGAATGCAAAACATATTGCAGTGGTATCCATTGTACAAGGATTGTAAAGAGTCACTAAAAGGACAAAGGTGGGAGACAATTCTGTGGTGATCTTGAAGCTTTCTTCCAACATCTACTAATGAAGGAATGCTTCAAGGACAGTAACACCACCCAGAACAACAGCTCATAAATATCAACTCAGTCTCCACAACATGAAAATGAACATTACACCAAAACACAGTTAAACACCTCCCAGAACCAAGAATAGAAGTCATCCACATGGCCCCTTCCTGATGTTCATAACATAAGAACTGGAGTTCTGCTTAGAATACTTTCACTACTTTTCCCACACTGAGATAATCAACATGAGACAAAATTTATTCTGCAATCTTAGCCACAGGAAATGAGATGCTATGTACCATCACACAAAAAATCCCAATATTTCCATCAAAGAGGCTGACAAAGGAGGGCCCATGGTCATTATGGATAAAGTGGACTATCCAACATCACATTCTACAGAATCCTGTGTACAGCTCCTAAAGATGAATACCTGAAAAAATTGCACAAATTAGTCAGTGAATTCCTTATGTATGTACAGAGCAATATCTGAATGCACACACCCTAGGAGCCTCACCCTGGCATCTTCTATTACCCAAAATACATAAACAGGGTGTCCCTGTGTGGCCCATTGTCTCAGGCACTGGCACTCTTATTGTTGGGTCCTTTGAATATATGGACAATATGATCAAACGGTATGCCACCAATATGTCAAACTATACATGGTTGACTTGTTGAGGAAATGGCAGTCTATCCACTACCTCCCAGAGAACTCCATCCCACGCAAGGATGGACTAGAAGCTAGTAAAGTGTGGGCTAGACAATATGGCTGTTAAGTGGATAATTGGCTGATTGACCAAACCCAAAGGGAAGTCACCAATGGTTCCTCTTCATCCTGGAGAGAAGTGACCAGTGGGGTGCCACAGGGTTCTATCCTGGGCCCATTGCTATTCAACAACTTTATCAATGACTTGGATGAGGGAATAGAGGGCATTCTTATCAGGTTTGCAGATGACATCTGTGAGATGATACCCCCCCCCCGAGGCTAAACCCTGAAAACATCAAATTAGGAGGGGTAGCTAATACCCCCAGAGGGCAGGTACAGAATTCAAAATGACCTTAACAGATTAAAAAGCTGGGCTAAAACTAACAAAATGAATTTCAACAGGGAGGAATGTAGAACACTACACTAGGGCAGTAAAAATGAAATGCACAGATATAGGATGGATGACACCTGGCTTGATAGCAGTCCATGCAAAAGGGATCTAGGGGTCTTAGTGGACCACAAACTGAATATGAGTCAGCAGTGTCATGCAGCAGCCAGAAAAGCCAACGTGATTCCAGGCTGCATCAATAGGAGTATAGTGTCTAGGTCGAGGGAAGCAATAGTGCCACTCTATTTGGCTTTAGTCAGACCTCACCTGGAATACTGTGTCCAGTTCTGGGCACCACAATTCAGGAAGGTATTGAGAAGCTGGAACGTGTCCCGAAGAGGGCTACCAAAATGGTAAGAGGTCTGGAAGCCATGCCCTATGAGGAGTGGCTAGGGAACTGGTTATGTTTAGCAGGGGGGAGGAGAAGGTTAAGCGGTGACATGATATGCATGTTTAAATATTTGAAGGGATAACATATTGAGGATGCAGCAACCTTGTTTTCTGCTGCTCCAGATACTAGGACATGGAGCAATGGATTCAAACTACTGGAAAAGAGACATTAGGACAAACTTCCTTATGGTAAGAGCTATTTGACAGTAGAACATGCTGCCTTGGAAGGTGGTAGAGTCTCCACCTTTGGAGATTTTTAAGCAGAGGCTGGATGGCCATCTTCGGGTGTGCTTTGATTATGTGTTTCTACATGACACAGATTGAACTGGATGGCCCTTGTGATCTCTTCCAACTTCATGATTCTAAACCATCAGGAACATAATTCCAGACAAAGCCACAGCAGGCCTAGTCATCAAAATCTGCCACTTTGTACTCACACACAACTGCTTCATTTTTGGAAATAATATGTACTTTCAGCTTAATGGCACTGCCATGGGTACAGGCAATGCACCATAGGACTTTATCAGATGAGCATCTAAAAATGCTGTAATTCTGCAAATGAGGATAGCAGAAACATCATGATATTACTACACTTACTATCACATGTTGCTGTAATCATTCAAAAGAACTGCCATGGAATTATTGCAGGATGGCCACTAGCACTTTAAGAATGGGAGTTTACTTCCTGGATTTAGCATGGGTAAGATTTCAGCAGTTCTTGTGAGAAAACACAAGTGCACTTAAAAGCAATTTTTAAAACACTTAAAACATAGTAAATGAAAAGACAAACAGTTAAACAAACCTAAAAATGTGCAAACTTACCAGGAGAATTCATAAAAACAGTGTCCTGTGTTTCATTTTTGTGTTCATGCAATTACAATGGTACGTAGTTTCGCATGCAGTCAATATTGCAAAAAAAAAAAAAAGCGCTGTTAACGTTCTATTGACAGGTTAACATGTCAATTAGAAGCAGCGGGTTTTTTGCAGCTGGAGCACGGAGTGTCAACGCGAAGGCGACAATGTCATGCGATAGTGGGGCCCATTCATGCTACCATGACGTCTTAATCCTGCGATTTTTTCCATGTCTGATAAAGTCCATAGTCTCTTTATGGCTGACATGGAACAAAAGTTCATCAGCTCCTGCTCCCAGAAACCTCTCCTTTAACTTGAGCTTCATTGATAACATGATTATCATTTGGAGAGGAATCACGCTAGATGTTCTACCAGAATTTCAAAAACGTTCACCCCATCACCAGTCTTAGCCTGGAACAATCCAAACAAAGGTTTACTTTTTGGACACCACTGTTCAGCTACACAGTGGACATCTAGGCACCACACTGAATCACAAGCTCATCCACTCCTACATATATTTAGATGCGTCTAGCTTCAATCTCAAATACACTACCAAATCTGTCATTTACAGCTAAGCCCTCTGGTGCAACTACATCTGCTCCGACCCACATGACAGAGATGCTAAACTCACAGAATTACCACAAGCATTTATCAAGTTACAATATGTACCCAGTGGGGTGAATAAACAAATCAACAAGGCAAGACTAATGTCCAGGACTATTCTATTATAGGACAGAATGAAAACAGAAAACGACAGAACACAACTAGTGGTCACATACAAGCCCCAGCTGAAATCACTCAAACACATCAGTGAGCTTCAACCAATTCCAGAGAATAATGCTGCTGTCTCAAGGGCTGTAGATGGCAGGCCTTTATTCATGTACAGACAGCTCTGCCCCCCATCTTAATCAATTACTCACCTACAACAGAACACATAATTGATTGGAAATACAATAGCAAGACCTTGCTATGAACCCCAATTCCAACTCTGTCCCCACATCTTCTCTGACAGCAAACATTACAGGGCCTAATGATGTCATCCACAGCATCAGAGGTGCCTTCACTTGCTAATCCTCTAATGTGATATATGCCATCCTATGCCAACAGTACCCCTTTGCATTTAAAATGGATGCCCCATTCTCCCCTTTCCACCCTGTCATAGCAGGGAAAGCTCAAAAGCGCCACCAAAGAGAGTGCGGTATCCGTTCCTTCCTACAACCTCTCGCAGCACACAGTAAGCTTCGAGAGCTTAGTCCATGCCGGGGAAGCCTGAAAGAAGCACCATTCTCCCCATCCCCCCCCACCATGGTAGGGAAGCCTCAAAAGGCCGCTGAAGGGGGGGGGGTCCTTCCTGCAACCTCTCCTGGCACCAAGTAAACACCAAGAGCTTAGTCCATACTATGAAAGCCTGAAAGAAACCCAGTTGCCCTCTGTTCTCTCCATCATGGCAAGGAAGTGCCAAAATGAGAGGAAATCCAATTTTTTTCAGGTTCTCTCAGTTCTTCTAATTGCCCTGCCCTGGTGGCCAAGCGTCAAACAGCCGCTTCCACCATTTTTTCCAGCAGTTACTATAAAAGGCCAGAAGCAGCATGATGGCAGACAACGGTATCATACTGACCTGGTGTAAGTCAACCCAGGCTTTTTAGGGTTGTTTTTTTCCATACAGTTTTATTCACTTTTTTTTTTTTAACTCTAGTGGTGGTCTGGCACCCCTAACCCCTGCAAATGAGGAGGACTGACTATAACTCAGAAACTTTTAACCTTTTTCTCTATTGAAAAAAATCCATTGGCAAATGACTCCCCCCATCCATTTGAGGCATGCCAGAGGGGCCAAAAATTTGCTCATTGCCCCTCCCCATCCTGCCCCCTTTTCCAGCCCTGTTCTGGAATGTCCATCTGTGTGTGTGTGTTTCTCATTCTCTCTCTAACACACACACACATGCGCACGTGCGTGCACACACACACACACCTGGAAATGTAAGTGGAAACAAATCATGTGTTGTTGTTGTTATTTAAACATTTTTATTTCATTTACCCTTGGCCTCTTCCTTGCTGTTTCTTCTATCCAGACTTAACTAATCACTGGTAGATGTTGGTGGATGAAAGCCAGCATCTGGACAGATCAGACTAGCTGCTCACTCTCATCTGCAGTGATTATAAGTCTGATCTATCCTGAGTAGGAACACCCCACACACACAAGGAGAAAAGACCTCTTTAAACATAAGACTGTTTTTGTTTATATTTCATTTATATTTTGGGTGTGTGTGTGCATGTGCCAAACTAGGAAAAGGGGCAGGGAGATGTCTTGAAGGAGGTATTGGTGGGCAGTCCCATGTGCAATAAGGTTTTAGCATACATAAACATAATATCAGAAAGGTGTGATAGGAAAGAGCATAGCGATTGCACAGCATTTTTAGAAACAATGTCATTTTAGTAGAACAGCCTCATGTGATAAGGCCCAAAGACTTTCCGCCACCATACATAGGTCTACCTGTTTATTTGAGCTTGTATGCTAAACCTGTCTCCCACCTTTGTCAATGTAACAATTTTTACAACCACCATTAAATTGATACTTGTCATTACTATAACATATTTTGCACTTACATTATTTTCACGCTTCTCCCCATCTGTATATATGATTGTCCACAGGGGCTTCACTCTAAGTATCTGATGAAGTGGATTGTGACCATAACAGCTTGTACTAGACATTTCTTCTTCCCAGTTAATCTCAAAAAGGTGCTACTGGATTCCTTTATGCTAAAACATACTTATCCCTTTAAATAAGTACCAGGTAGAGCATCCCTAATCTGGAAATCCAAAAACTGAAACTTTTTGTGCCAGCCAGCCGCCTGCTTCCACTTTCAAGACAGTGGCTGCTGCAGTCCTGCTCATTCATCTCTCAGATCCTCAGTCTCTCTCCAGCCTTGCATCTCATACACAAGTAGTGAATGAATGAGACTGGAGGCTGTAGAGAGACACAAGGATCTGTGAAATGGTGGGAGGCATATACGTATATACAAATACAGGTATTCCAAAATCTGAAATATGAAACACTTCTGGTCCCAAGCATTTTGGATAAAGGATAGTCAGCCTGTATATGGTTACATCCCTAAATCTGTTTATGCTGTGGAGGACTCTGTATGCTCAATAGTGAGAGAAATGGACTTTGTACCTTCTCAGGGACAGTCTTATCTATTCTTGTATTCCAGGAATAAGTCCTAACAATGATCACAAATTTAAGTCTTTGGAAAAGAGAGAAACCACCTAAATGTTATAATCAGCAACACAGTTTTATCTTCTCAACAATAGCTATACACATATTTTTAAGTACCTCTAACAGCAGTAGATGTTATAGTCCTACCAATGTCTGGTGCACCAGAATTGTTGGTTTGCAGCTCCTATTAGTTCTCGTCAGCATAGCTGGTAGTGAGGATGATGGGAGTTGTAGTGCAGTGACATCTGAAGGCCCATACATTCTCCATACTTAATCTATCAAGAAGATTGTGAAATGTATTCTAAATCTGTAATCCTTTCCCCCCCTACAAAATACATTACGTTCCTCCTTGGTTAAGGGTGGTATAGAAAAGAGCCATGTACATCACCTTGAGATCACTCCAGGAAGGGCAAGATAAAAATGTACCTAAACAAACTGATATCAGTGGGTTTAGACTCACCCCACTCTGCATTCAATTGGGCTATAAGTCTCACTGAATTGTACAAGATTTACCTCCAACAGAAACATGTTAAGGAGAGGACTGTGTTGCATGAAAATTGGAGACATAGGAGATTATCAGATGTGGCAAATATGGCATTATAACATCTAAATGAAACCACAAAAGGGCTTCCCTATCGCATAACATCGTGTCCAGCAGTCTGCAAGTGGTCTGCTGCTCCTGTTAGGAGGGCATTGTTTTCTATTAGCGGTGAGAAACTGCCAATTGATCTCCCGTGGCGTTTTTGTCATGGCATTCCTTGTGTACAAAACCATGTCCCATTCTGGTGGTGTGATTCCAGCATCAATGGGTGGTCCTTACCAGAATACTTCTATGTAAGAATGCAAAAACTAGGTTTTTTATGAACCTCACTGTCTCACTTGCAAGTTTCCAAGTACGTTTCAGTGCTTGTGTGTTCATTTTGTTATTGTTTATTTAATGTAGGTGTTTTTAGGCTTTAAAGTATGCTTGCGTCTTCTCGCAAGTACTGCAGAAATCTCACCCATGCAAAAACACAGAAGTAAGCGTTCTTGAGTACCTAGGGCATGGACAAGCTGCTTGGTAGGGTGAGGAAAACAACTTGCCCTCTCGACCCTTCCTCATGGATATCATCAGTGCTTCCTTCAGGGAAGGACATGTTCCATCTTGTCTGAAGGAAGCGGCTGTTAGGCCGCTTCTGAAAAACCTTCCCTGGACCCCCTGGGTATGAGTAACTACAGGCCTGTTTCTTTATTGCCATTTCTGAGCAAGGTGATCGAGAGGGTGGTTGCTCTTCAACACCAAGCTGTCTTGGATGAAACCGATTATCTAGACCCATTTCAAACCGGCTTCAGGACAGGCTTTGGGGTTGAGACTGCCATGGTTGCCTTGACCGACGATCTGCGTCTGAGCATCGACAGGGGTAGTGTGACCCTGTTGGTGCTCTTAGACCTCTCAGCAGCTTTTGACATGATAGATCATGGCATCCTCTTGGACCGCCTGAAGGGGTTAGGTATCGGGGGCACTGCATTGCAGTGGTTCCGGTCCTTCCTCTCGGGCAGGTCCCAGAGGGTGCTGCTCGGGGACAGTTGTTCAAGCAAAAGAGAGCTCACCTGGGGAGTTCCACAGGGAGCTATCCTGTCACCAATGTTATTTAACATCTATATGAAGCCACTGGGTGAGATTATTCGGAGTTATGGAGCTGGGTGTTATCAGTATGCTGATGACACTCTATTTCTCCGTATCTCGTTCGTTGGCCTCGAATTCCAATGACATCTCTTCTCTCAATGAATGTCTTCGGACAGTAATGGGCTGGATGAGGAAAAACAGATTGAAACTGAATCCGGACAAGACAGAGATGCTCACGGTAGTGGCCCCGAAACCAAGAAATGGGTTGCAACCTCCAGTCCTGGATGGGGTCACACTCTCCTCCAGTGACTGTGTTTGCCATCTGGGGGTGCTCCTTGACTTGTTGCTCCTGATGATAAATCAGGTAAATACAACAGTCAGGAGCACCTGTTATCAGCTTTGGCTGATACGCCAGCTGTGCCCTTTTCTGGAAGCAAGGGACCTCGAGGCCGACGTTCACGCACTGGTAACCTCACGCCTAGACTTCTGTAATGCACTCTACATGGGGCTACCCTTGTGCTTGGTTCAGAAACTACAGTTAGTACAAAATATGGCGGCCAGGCTTGTTTCAGGAACATCTAGGAGGGACCACATCACTCCGGTTTTGAGGTCCCTCCACTGGCTGCCTATTGGTTTCCAGGCCCAGTACAAGGTGTTGGTTATCACCTTTAAAGTCCTAAATGGCTTGGGTCCAAGCTATCTCAGGGACCGCCTCCTCCCCTATAATCCTCCCCGTGCACTCCAGTCCTCTGGGAGGAATTTGCTGCAGCCTCAAAAGTTGAGGCTTTCAGCTACCTCCCAGAGGGCTTTTTCTGTTGTCGCCCCCAGACTATGGAACGGCCTGTCAGATGAGATCCGTCAATTGACATCTTTGGACAGCTTCAAAAAGGCTGGCAAGATGGATCTCTTCTGGCAGGCCTTTCCAGAATAGATTATCCTGGCCTCGGAAAGTTCCCCTCCTTCAGGAGAGTCCCCACAGCCTCCTTTGTTAACGGAACTGAATATTGCTGGAGATCTACTGTTATTGTTAAATGTATGTATGTTTTTTATTAAGTGTTTTAACTGTTGTTTTAATTTGTAATTTGATTTAATAACTTTTTAAGGGGGGGGAAGGGAGTATACTGTTTTACTTTGTATGGTGTTTTAATGTTGTTAACCGCCCTGATGGGGTTACCAAAGGGCGGTATATAAATAAATTTTATTATTGTTGTTGTTGTTGTTGTTGCTGCTGCTGCTGTTGTTGTTGTTGTTACGGCAGTGTGCAAAAAGAAGTGTAATTATGCCAGCATACTTATGCTGTAAAATATAGTGGCAAAAGAACATTTTTAGATGCTCCTCTGATAATCTCCATATAAAAGCAGATTGAGGACACCACCAGACTGACTGGAAAATCCCAAATACTTTCCAATTTTATACTAGGTTAAAATAACCCAGTGTAAACAAGTGACCTGGGGAGCTGGTATTAAAAGTCTATGATCATACTGGGAGCTGACTGAAAATATTTTGGATAAATGTGTATGGATCTCTAAAATAAAATTTAAAATAACAAAATCTGGGATTTTCTGGTCTTTTTAATCAGTCTACATTCACCTGGATAAACCATATATGTAACCAGTTACATTACTGGTTTGAATCCTTCACATGAAGCTTCTGCTTTGTCAGCCCACCCACTCCAGAAAAACACTGCCTACACCTCACAAAGACTACAAAGCCACTCACCACAATACAGTATTTGCAATTGCAGAAGATCAGGTGTTTACATGCAGTGCGTTCTCTAGGGGCAGGCTCTTCCACTAGTGGATTTGACATTTAGGACTTTATCAGACACAAAACACGCTAACGTTCCTGTCCCACTATTAGCAAACCCATTCCTGTCCCAGCACAATAACCCAAAACATCAGACTTACCTCTGACAGCGTTAAAAAGCAGCCCAGGCATGAACGGAGCACTAACGGAGCTCCGTTCACTTCCTGGTTAGAGATCTTGCCGATTCTCATAAGAAGCATGGCAAATTCAAAAAATAAAAACAGAAAAAGTTTACACAAGCATAGAAACACACCTTAAAAAGTTCAACTAACCTGGGGAGATTATTAAAAAGAGTGTTGCCTACCTGGTTTTCATGATCTCACCCAGAAGTATTCTGGCCGGACCAGCCATTGACACTGCATTCACGTGAGTACAATGGCGCAAGTTTTCACACGCTGACAATGCTGGCACTAAAGTACCACGGGGGATCAATTGACAGCTTGAGCTGTCAATTAAAAAGTACAAGTTTTGGCCTGTACATAAATGTGAAAGGGCGACATCATCTGGTGTATGTGCCCTTTCACAGTTATGTGGCATCATTATGACGCTGTATTTGTTGCGTCTGATAATGTCCTTAGAATTATGCTGTAAAGGGGTAGATAATTAATGACAAGGTAAAGTATCATGTGCCTTCATCTTGAAACTGAGCAAGATCAAAAGACTCCACATAGACATGGTGACTGATCTCTTTTAAAACTGTCATGTCACACACACCAGCCCTATTCCTTGTAAACACCACTACACAACCTCTTCAACTTTGCCCTGTGCTCTATTGCTTTAAGACACCTCCCCTTGTCAAGGATAATGCACTACTCAAGGATAATGAATGGTTAGATTTTTGTGCCCATGGCAAGCTGATCAGCTGTAGAATTTTAGACAAAAAATGCTGGTAGCTAACTCATGGGGGGGAGGGAGATTTTAGGGGATCCCAAATAATGACAGTGGTGTAAATAAGCTTTATTAGAACAAATACACAGAAACAAACTGTCTCACAGTGGCCATCCAGATGCCTCTTGGAAGTCAACAGGCAAACTGAGTTCAAAGTGCTAATGCAGTTTGCACTCAATTAACTCAGTGGGGGGGGGGAAGAATGGGGGGAAGAATCTTGCCTTTCCCTGTAGACTTAGGCAAAAGAAAACTGCTGCAGCCTTTCCTAGCTTGTGTGTTCTTCCTCATCTTTTGCCACCTTGACTATGCTCTGATGTTGCTTTCTCACATGTGTCCTAGTCTGCATCTGTGAAATGTTAGAGGTTATGATATTGGGGGTGTTGGGGGGGGGGACACAAGGGACAGTCCAAAAGTCTGCAGATCATATCCATCTTGAGGTGCTCTGCAAGCTTAATTAAATTTGATCTAGCTAGGTGCAAGTCGATTTTAGGTTGTAAGAAAGGTTACAAAGGCAGAGAAGCATAAACCTGCTTCCTTTGAAATGTAAATAAAACACAAATGCCTTCCTTTTATGAATCCCATTGTAATGCTGGTGTTGTAGAATCTCACATACATCCCATTTCTGTACCAATGATAATGCTGTTCTCCCAAACCTGTTGTGTTTTTGCAAGAACTGAAAGACCAAAAGCCCAATCTTACGTAATTTCAGTAAGAAGTGAGTCATTCTAGTATGCTTCCACATAAGGCTTTGCTCCTAGGCAGGGCCCTCAGAAGTGTTTTTAAGAGGAGGGGGCTCAACTTGGACAGACAAGCTGTTATTACTTTTGACTATCTGGCAGGTATGCTTTTACAAAACAATGAAAACGCAATACATTGCGTTAAAATAATAATTGTCAGCATCATCCAACTGAAGGTGGCACTAATCTGTGTACCATGAAAGCAACAGCAAAATACAGGTCTCCTCCTGTATCTGTGAGGATATGGTCCCAGACTTACCGTGGATACATGAAACTGTGGATAATAGCTAACCCTATTGAAATCAATTACTTCCAGCCCAACCTCTGGCAGAAGCATACCATAGAATTATGCTGGAGAACCTAGAAAATGCTAGAGAGGACATATTTTTTTCAAACCCGGATATGTGAACACAGGGACACTTGTCCTGTGGATACAGAGTCAGCCTGTACTGATCATTTACTACACTTCTCATTGATAATTCCTGCAGGGGCTCAAGGCTCAGTAGTCCAATTTTGCCTGATCATTGGTGGGGGAGACTCAGCCCCCCAGTCTAGTCTTAGCGGAGGATTGAGTCCCCTGCCCCTGCAAGCCACAATTCAATTCTTTGTTTTGGACTAATTCTTCTAAAAAAATATGATCATTATGGGCAGCGTTGTCCAGTAACTACAGTGAGGCTTCTAAAGAAAGATGCCTATAATTGGGTTAAACAAGTAAGAACACCTTCTGAAAGTTCAGAACTGTATTTATTTTAAAGGCTTTAACCAAATGGTTTGTTCCTCCTAAAACAGCTTTAGTAGAAAGGAAGGGAAGTATGTGCGCACATTAAAAAAAAAACATAGCTGTATTTTGACAGGTGGTGGCATAAATCCTTTACAAGGTTCGCTATTCGAGATGCCAGTTTAATGCTGCCATTTTATGCATATGGGGAATTTACTTCTGAGCAGTGGAATGTAATTCTGAATAAAGATGCACAGGCTCAGGCTACACAAGAGTCCACACAGAAATGTTGTACCTCTGATCTGTATAAGGTTTATGGACCTGTAGGTAAGTGAAAGAAAGATACAATAATTTATCTTGGGATTTGTATTTACGTGTGTGTGTGTGTGTGTGTGTGTGTGGTCTTGTCTATATGAGGGGGGAAATATGAACACGTCTGAAAAAGCAGGCATTCGCAATTATGCCACCAGTCCTTGTGGTCAAAAGAGGCCCCCTAAACTCTTCATGACCCCCCCCACTAGCCAAGACGGTGGCCACAAGTGATTTATGTGCAATTTTAAATCTGCTGCTGCCAATTTTTTAAAAATCAGTTTCCCACAAGTGATTTCATATTTACAAAAGAAAGAAAGAGTATAACATCGCAGTTTGATCAACTTACTGTCAGGAGTTAGAAACTGAACTCCATAGAAAATGGCTGAGTCATGATGGCTGAGGCCAAGGAACTGCCAAGTCATGCTAGCCTTGAGCCCAGAGCTGCAGAGGGTTACTGGAGGGCATAGCTTCTGGAGTGCAAGATCTGATGTAAGGCACCCATGTGGCTGAGTAAGCCAATGCCTGTAAATGTGTATAAATGAAAGCTCAGTCCAGAGCATTCTTTCTCTTACAATTCTTGGATGTCTGGCGAAGCAGTTTGTCTGTCAAACATATATATCTGTAAATATTGCAAATGCTTGCACTTGAAGATAAAAGTGCCTCCTGTTTATTTGGAAGTCAAAACACTCTGTATGTGAGTATCCTTGGGAACAGGTTGCTGCTAAGTCTGCTAAGATATTTTTTGGCTTCTGCCAGGGATTGAGTGTCCTATCATCCCCTGACACTTACTGGACCCTCTCTTAGCCAAAAATTTAACAGGGCAGCCACAGGCGCTTTCCTTTTGTTAGCTCCACCCCCGTGCTCATCTAGCCAATCAGATTATGCTGCCTGTTCATATCTGTGTGAATGCGAGTGTCCAAACGTTCACACATTCGCATATCATATGGAGCTTTTTTAAAAATCCGGACGAAGCCCTGGACGCAATGCACATGGACTTTGTGGTGGATTTGGCTGTCCCCCTTCTGAATGACACATATTTATGGGCATGTCTGTATGAACGGATCACAGTACGTTCACATGCCGTTCAGATTATTTTAAACATATGGACAAGACCTGTCTGTGTTGAGCCTGGAAACTACTTTACAGGTGGCTGAATTATTTTAAGGCTTACATTCAGATAAGATTGAGATATCACAGTAGGATTACCATATGTCCTCCTGTTCCAGGACCTGTCCTCTTTTTCAGAACTAAAATTCCCATCCTCCAAACTGCTGGACATGCCCTCTTTTTCAGAGTTCAAATTTCTGTACAGGTAGATTTTTTTAAATGTCCAGGTTTTATTACCTGAATTCAGCTGCCTTTTTCCCTTAAGTTGCCATTGGATTATTCTATTTTTTTTCTCTTTTTAATTATTGTATGTTTTTAATCTTTTTAATTTAATATTGTTTTAAGGGGTGGGTGTGTTAGGGTACTAATATAATTATGGGATTTTTATGCTGTAAGCAACCCCGATTGCGTTGCAGAGGGGCGGGATAGAAATAATTTATTATTATTATTATTATTATTACTACAAAGAAGAAGGAGGAGGAAGCATGCAATTAAGTCATAGAGCTTGGAGGAGGAGGAAGAGAGACATGCCTGTTTAAAGCAAGTTGGGGGAAGCCCCCAAAGCAAACAGCCTTAATCACCAGCTTCTAGTTGTATTGGGACCACCACCGTGGTTATCATTGCTGTGGCTGCCATCCTTCGTCATGTGAAGAAGGCTCATCAGGGAGGAAGATGATGGAGAGGAGAAAGGTGTCCTGCTGACATTACTGGGATGGTGCCTGGCCACAAGGAAGGGTTGTCCTGTCTCTTGGGACTAGCCTCTAAAAATGTTATTTGGCTGGTATAATTAAAGCTATTTTTACGCTGGCAAAGGAACACCCCCCACCACACTTACCTTCCCCAGCAAAGGCTTCCCTAGCAATGAATGCCAGGATGCCATTCCTGGATGCCAGGGCCAACCTAACTCCTTCCTCTTTTACTTGCAGTCCAGTGGCTGTAGGGTGTCTATACAAGCACCAGCACATGATGCTATCTGACAGCTGTGTGATTTTCTTTGCTATAATGATCTGTTTCCCCCCTTCATTTTTAGACTACTGTTGTTGTTACAGCCAGTGCTGTGTGCTATAGGCAGGCTG
Source organism: Gambelia wislizenii (assembly GCA_030847615.1). NCBI lineage: Eukaryota > Metazoa > Chordata > Lepidosauria > Squamata > Crotaphytidae > Gambelia > Gambelia wislizenii. Next base: position 264,911,519 of record JAUMIR010000001.1, read on the forward strand.
CCCACGCAGACATAAGAGGAAGCATGGGCAGCATACACCTACTGATCACACAATAGGTCAGGAAGTGGACAGTGCTTTCACATAATGTCTGAGCCCAAAAAACATTGTTTGATTTGTTGACAAAATCCAGAGAAATCAGGCACAATTGGCTGAAACAATGACTACATCCAATCATGTCCTGGGGAGAATGCTGACCTTCTTGAACATGGTAGCAGAGGCCATTGCTTCACTCTGGTGTCAATGCCCATAATGCTGCCAGCCTGGTCATATGGATACCCCCCCAATGATGCCTTCTCTCAGCCTATTCCTATGTGAAACAGATGCTGACTGGGCCTTTGAACCTCACCCACATACTTCTATCCCACTTATGCTGCTGGAAGTTAGAATTTTTCAGGATAATATCCCTTTAAAAGCAGAGAGGAAATGTTGGAGCAACAGACCACTCTGATAGCACAGCTGAAATGAGTGTGTGCACAGCTGTGGGTAGGCAGGAGGTGACTAACCAAACACTCCTATAAAGATACACTCTGTGTGAGTTACTTTTGTGGGTTGGTGTTGAGGAGTGTTGGATGTTTGGAGAATTGCTTTGGGATTTGTTATTGAGGTTTGCTGTATATATTCTGTTGTTTTGTACTGGAACTGAAGATAAAGCCTCCATATATTATTGGAAGGACCTTGCTGCTTGTAGTTCTTCTTATTGTGGGTGAAAGAGGGTCAGAGCAGGGATAAAGCCTGCTAGCTGAAGCCATTGTTTTTCAAGCCCTATACTGCTGCGTAGTTCATCTGTTGTTTGGCTACTCCTCGGTCTAGTTTGTCCTCAGGCTGTGCCAGTCACCTCTCAGTGAGTCTATACTGAGTGGACAGAATTTTCCCCTTCGACCAAAACCTAGGTTCACTAGCCTGATTGCCTGATCCTGCTAAGGATCCCAGAGGACCAGCAGAATAGCTCTTCACAAACCAGTGGTGGAAGGACAGTGAAATCCCTGCTTCCAGTCAAACATATCCTAATAAGGATACAATTAATCAGTTTACATGTTTATGAAATGCATTCTACTGAATAAATTTTTTGCAATATTTATAAAATAATTTACCTGCTATATACAGAGGGGGAGGCTATGGGTTCTGCCCTCTTCTTTGGCACTGTTCCACCCACTCTTCCACTCATTCCACTGACTGCTCCAATTATTCCAGCTGTCTCTTGACTGCCTCCTAGAGATCTTGGTCTATATATAGAAAAGAGAGGTGGAGGAACAAGTTACTTCAATTCCACCAATACCATTGCACCCACTGGCCACCATGGAACATGGCAGCAACTTGTAATGAAGTCACACAAAGCAGATCCTATTTAAAGAAGAAAGAGAAGTGCATCCATGGGGACAAGGAATTTCTTGGACAAATATGGGAAGAAAAATGGAACAAAACAAAGTGAACTAAGAGGCAATGCATTTCAATCAACCAGGAAGGTATACATGAAAGTATAACAGAACACACTGCAATGCTAATTGTAATTGCAGCTCTAACTCCGTCCCCGGTCTGCCTGTCATTATACCACCTATATTCCTCCTGACCAGGAACAATGTGCCGGTGGTGGAAGGTTGGAGGTTTGGGTGTAGCCCATGGATTTTTATTTCACATATGTTCTGCAGTACCACACAGGCAGAGACCACTGGCACAAAAAATTGTGCTACAGTCCATGTGGATGAGAGACACCCCTCTGGCCTTAATCCTGCCTGCTCCACCACATTTCAGCACTGAGTGAAGACCTGGTTATAGACCATTTTTGCTGGTCCAAGTGCCCTCCATAAGCCAATGGCACAAAGGAAATATGCCATCTCTATGGGACCCCCAACTGCATCCCACTGAAAGTGATGGTGGGGTTCCTAGGCACATAATGTCTCACATTCATTGCCTGGCACAAAGCAGAGTGCCTGAACACATGAGCATCATGATTCCTCCTAGTAAATCCCAGTTCAGTGTCTATAAACCAGCCTGTGTTGTCTGTTTTGCCCTGGAGCAAGATGGAGTAGCTACCTTCTGGTTGATGAATTCCTCCTCTCTACTGTTTGGTGCATATATGGGAATGTGAGTTCCATCCACATCCTTCACGCACTGTGGTAACCTCATTTCCTGGAAGTATTCCATGATCTGGGAAACAAAGAGGAGAAAGAAAAACATTACCAGATTAAAGCAATATTAAAGGACAACACACAAGCAAAGAAACACAGCACAGCAAGGCATAGAGTACACTCAAAACACACCAGATGCCACCCTCTGTTGACCCTCCCCCAACAACCACCCACATTGCAAGGCTATACAGAAAAGGGGGTTCTTGTGAAATCCATGGCAGCAGCCAAACTCTGAGCATAAAGGAACGTTTAAAAAAGAAAGAAAGAAAGCATATAAGGAAGAGGGGGACATACCACATGATAATCACCCAAACAAACAGTGGATAGAAACAGGACATGCTCTATAGCAAAGTGGACTTGATGGAAAGCTCTGCTACTGTAGAATTTCCATGTCCAAAAACTGTAGCAGTCTTCCAGTAGATTAGTGGACTAGGAAGCCGCCAGACAGTAATGGCAGCCTGTTCTTGCACAAATATTGCTTCACTCATTACAGCTGTCCCTTCATATTCGCTGGGGTTTGGTTCCAGGACCCCCATGGATACCAAAATCTGTGACTGCTCAAGTTCCATTATAGGCAATGGCATAGCAAAATGGTGTCCCTTATATAAGATGGCAAAATCAAGGTATGCTTCTTGGATTTTTATTGTTTAAAGAATATTTTCAAGCCGTGAATACTTAAAGCTGTGGATACCAAATCTGTGGATACAGAGGGACAAATGTATAGTTTGGCCTTACTGTAGGTGAGGACACAGAATCTCTGTGATTTCAGACAGAGTTGATCTAGTTATGTGGAAGTTGTATACCCCCATGTTATCATCCCACTGGGCCAGCACCTTGCTGCTCCACCAAGCTCTCTGAAGATGGATTCAGACCCACTATCTTCTTGGCTCAAGCTGGCTACCAAGCCATGTATGGAACAGGTCAGCAGTACCATCTGACCCACCTCCACCATGAGCATCTGAAGCAAGGAATCTTATTATTTGCTGGTGGTAGACCAAAAAAAGAATCTGATGTCACCTAGCTTGTCTCTGCTGCCTTTGTTTTCTAAGAAAAACACTTGTACTGTTGGCCATGTGGGGGAAAACCAAGAGAGCAATGCAAACATAAAAGGCAGCAAGCTCAGGTTCCATTGCAAAAGAAAACAATGAAATATCAGTATGATGCTGTAATGGTATAACAAAATAGAAAATAACAAAAGGAAGACAACACTGCAATGTAATGAAGAAGGCTATGATAAATGCTATGATGCTATTGTGCTATTACAGCTACTCATTGTTGTTGTTTTTAAAAAGTTAACTAACCAATCATGAAGCTAGGGGCAGGGTACAGGAGGCAGCAATGACACCATTACTATGGAAGAAAAACATGTATAAACTGTGTAAATGATGTGATTAAAGTGGAAATATGGTAAGCATACAATAGAGACCACCAACATTCAGCTACCCTAACAAGAACAGCTGGACCAGCTTTCAAACAGAATAATGCAGCATAAAGGAGCGGTGTGGTAAAGCCTTTGGTTTCTTTGCAATCCCATCACATTTATAATCATCATCACCATCTTTATTTATAGCCTGCTATTCCCCCCAAGGCTGGGACCCAATGTGTCTCACAGTTAGAAAAACACACAATTAAAACATACAAAAAGTGCACATTAAAACAAAATTAAACCACTTACATCATTAAAACAACATCATATTAAAATAAAATCTACTTAAAGGTATTAGACTTTTTTTAAAAAAAATGTTATCATGAGCCCTAGTGGCCTCTCACTTGACAAGTCGACAAATAGTTGAGTATCCATTGTATGACTCAGAAGTAGGAAGTGAGCAAGTTCTCACAGGTGTAGACATTTTGGGATGGGAAGACAGCTAAAGATGACTCCTTGCTTTCTGTAATCCTGGCAGGGCAGAATGGGTTGAACAACTGGCTAGCAAGAAAACTGACAAATATCTTTCTCTCCAGCTTAAGCTGATGAGCTGAAATGAGCAGCAGCTACTACTAGAAACTTCATGTTCAGACAGTATTTTCTGTAACTAACAAGAAAAAGAAATCTGCCTGCACCCAGTAATGGCACTGAAGGCCAAATGACACAGAAAATCCTTATGGGAACTCTTCAGCATACAAAACAGGCTTGTATTATAGTTTCTCTGATTTCAGTTGTTGTTGTTGTTGTTTTTTAATGAAGACATTTGAGATTAAACAGCCCTGTCAAGCAATCCTTCACAAGTGACAGAGCAAACATATACAGGTTGGAAAGGCTAAGGGAGACTATCCAAGCTGGAAAGAGATACAGTTGTCTCTTCATATTCCCTGGGGTTTGGTTCCAGGACCCCCCATGGATACCCAAATCCATGAATACTCAAGTCCCATGCTATGCAATGGCATAGCAAAATGGTGTCCCTTATATAAAATGGCAAAATCAAGGTTTGCTTTTTGGATTATTATTTTTGTAAGAATATTTTCAAGCTGTGAATACTCAAGTCTGTGAATACCAAATCTGTGGATATGGAGGGACAACTGTAGTATATCATTTTACCATCACCATTTTTTTGTCTTTTAATTTCCCGTTTTAAATGTTTTATTGCATATGAGACACTTGTGCTGTGGCAAATAAAGGAATGAGGACATAAGTGAAAGACTGTATAGGCATATGGCTGCCAGATCTCAAAGCTTGGTTCTCAAGGTGAGGGGACAAACTCAGGAGACGGGGAAGAGAAGGAGGGTGTGAGTGTTTCTGTATTAGTTATACTTAGTGTTTTTTACTTGATTGCCATACTCTGTAGACCTATGACTAAAGCTGTAATGGCTTCGTGCTTAAGGCTTCTTGCTAAATGGTCTCACCAAGCCACCCATATGACATCACTTCTAAGCACACATAGTGTTTGTAAGAGTCTTCAGCCAAATCCGCACTACACAATAATCCAGTCTGAAACTGGATTATTTGCCACAGCTCCTTCTTATTGAATACTGAGATTTGTAGTTTTACAAGGTCTTTATTCTTCTCTGCCAAAAAGTGCTAGTGCCTCACCAAGCTACAAATCCATAGGAAGGAGCCATGGTATATACAGTAATCCAGTTTCAGACTGGATTATTTATGTAGCGTGGATTTGGCCTTCACCTTTAAGGATGTTTCATTGACAATGGATGGGAATAGCCATTTGCTGTCACCCTGCAAACAGGCAAAATTAATAACCTATTTGCCAATGTTGAGTGCACTGCACCTTAAAAAATTCAGAGATCTCTGGATCACTTCCACACTACACAATTATAATGCTATGATTCTACTTTAACTGCCATGGCTTCATCTTATGGAATCCTAGGGGGCTTGTAGTTTGGTCAGAGGTACCAGAGGAACAATTGCATGGGAAGTTACAATAGCAATTAAAGTGTAATTGTGGTGCTATAATTGTGTGACATGGAAGGACCTTAAATTAATTTACTTCAGTACTGAGGAAAAGAGACTCTTCATGTTTTCAGAGGCATGTTGTTTTACTTTATAATATGGATTCTGAGTGGAGCTATGAAGTGGCTGGAAATGCTGGTGAGTTTTGACTCCATTTTAAGCCCTGTTTTCAGGTTGTTTGCCCAGCTGGGACTATTACTTGCCTCAGGCACAATGTCAAGTGGTTATTTCCAAGGTTGTAATAAATTGGCGGGGGCGGGGGTTATAATTCTAATTTTGAAAACCTCAAGGTCTAAACTAGCAACTCCTTGCGATTTTTATTCGGACATTTTGCTCTGCCTCTGTGTAAAATTACAGTTGAAAAAAAGCAAAGAAAAAGAAAGAGGAAGGGAGATGTTTTGTACAAGGAGGGTGATAATGTTCCTTTTCTGCTGTTGTGGTTTCAGGGCATTTTATTCTCAAAGGAAAATCTGTTTTTTATTGGCCTCAACATAGAATTAGGTTGATTCACCAATAGATTTGGGCATGCTGTAACAGATAGTTTTTTCAGCTCTGCATCAAACTTGATTTATCATATTGAGGGATAATTCACACAATCTTTCATATGTTTTCCTGATGTTTCCAAAAAAGTTTAAAAAGCAAAATCATTTAGGAGTTAGCAAGTGAAGATGACTGGCTTACTGTTGTTGGGGTCCAACATGAATAACTGTTTTAATTAATTTTTTCCATGGCTACCCAAGGACAAGTTACTGGACTCTAAATAGGTTATTTCAAAAGAAATAACAAAGAAAGAGAGAGATTATCAGCCTCACTACTTGTTCTACAAAATAAATCTGGTGCTACACCAGTGTGTACACTCACTTGAAGGGGCATAACAGCACTGCATTCACTAGAATAATTCAAAATGTAGGCGCTGATCTCTTCATCTGTTCACCTAGCTTGAATACATAGGTTGCCTCCTATATCTGCAGAAGATACATTTCCCAACTTACTGCAGTTACCTGAACCTGTGGATAGTAGCAAATAGCCATGGAATCGCACTGGAGGACCTAGAAAGGGCCTTAGAGAGGATGCCTCTCTAGACATCTAATGTGACTCTATGGTCAACTTCTGGCAGAAGTTGACCATAGAGTCACACTGGAGGACCTCCATATGCTTAGAGAGACTACCTCCAGTGTGACTTGATGGTCAACCAGTTGCCTAGAGAGACCATTTTCCCCAGCTGTGGTTAGGTGAAATCACAGGTACCAATTCTGGGTAAACGGGGAGCAACTGTACTCACGAACACCACAGATCATTTTTGCCCCATGGCCAAAGGCAAAACTATTCATCTCCTCCCACATCTCCTCAGTTGTACCACAGCAAGCAGGTGCAACCAGGAATGGGGAACATTTGGGCTTCCAGATGTTCTGGGGCTTCAGAACATTGCTTGCATGGCCAATTGCTGTGGGAGTTGCATCAAAAACATCCAAAGGGACAAACATTTCCCACCTCTGAGATACACAGGAGATTTTCAGACGCCTCTTGCAACGCAAGCAGCCTCCGGAGCAGTAACAAGGCTGCTGCGCGGCAAGGGGTCCATTTTGGACGACACTGTTTCTCTCTCGGCGGCGTCCGTGACTGTTGCGGCTAGCATTGGAGGCGGCCGTGCTGTTTTTCACTCACGGACAACTTCCGTGAGTGAAAAACATTGCGGCCGCCTCCAATGCTAGCCGCAACAGTCACGGACGACGCCGAGAGAGAAACGGCAGCGTCCAAAATGGACCCCTTGCCGCACAGCAGCCCCGTTACTGCTCTGGAGGCTGCTTGCGTGGCAAGAGGCGTCTGAAAATCTCCACAGTGCAATGCAACTTGAAGAACAAATATGTGGAGTTGACTAAAGGTTCTTAAGCTTCTAGGGCTTATTTACACAAAGGGTGGGAAAGGATTGCTCCATTACTATAGCAAGTCGCAGCAACTGCTACCTGTCTTAATGGTTTTACAGCCCCCATAAACTTTGCAGCCTGTAGCTGAGAGGGCAGCAGTGAGTGGATTCCTTTTTTAAATCTGCCACTGCTGAACTTTTAAAAACAACAACTCTATTTCTGTGGTGTGCACAGGTGATATTTCACCGTTCCAAAAAGAGAGAGAAAAAAGATTAACACAAATCCCACATTTTATCACCTTAGCGCTCACTCACTAAGGTGAAAATCCAACATGGCAGCAGCGGACGCTTGCCCTGTAATCCAGCCCCACCCCCAGTGCTCATCCAGCCAATCAAGTTTGCACTTTCTCTTGTATGGGGAAGCGATACATGTCGAATTGCTTGTCTTAATGAGCGGAAATGCACACCTTCACATTTTTTAAAAAAACAGGAAAAGACGCGAATGCTTTTCTCACTTAGTTTTTCCTCTTTTTGGCCCCCTTCCTTCACAATACGGCAAGACAATGCAGCATCCCATTAAGACAGCTTGTTTTCCAAGCAATTTCTGTGAGGAGTATTTTCAATGTATAGACAATCCTAAGAACACTAGTGGTTCTACAGTTCTGGAAAAATCCATGCCTGGTTTTAACAATGCCAGTAATTCAGTCAAATCTGTACTAGTGTACAGATTCTCAGTGGCAGTGTTTACTAAATCTTTTTAAGCCATATTTTCCCCAGAAATGCAATCATTCCTAGGGAAGCTAGTGTTGATGTGTTGTGTATAGGCTTCTCTCTGAATCCATATTCATAGTCTTCACTCTTGTAAGTCTGAATTGTAAGGATCCACATAGAACCAAAATACACATAAAAACTACTCAGACATTATTATTTTTCAGGAAGTAAGAACTACAGGTAATTGTATCAAAATAATTGTAGTATAAAATCAGCCTTTTAAATATTTTCTCCTGTAAATATTTGGAGAGAAGCTATGCAGACTTTCCTTCATTCAGATAATATATATCTGTATTTATTCAGTCTCTTTCTAACCATAGAACTTTAAAACGATATATGAATTTACCTAATCTCCAGTGAAAGCTGTAACCATGGAAGCCAGGTTGGAGTTGGCTTGAATTTTTATCATCACATCATAAGAATCAATCAGCTGGAAGGAGAAAAAAGGAGGGCTTGACTACATGGCGTCTGTGCGTAAAAATCCAGATGAAGTTTGTACTACTTTGGCCCAGAGCTGCGGTGCATGAAATTTGGACTACTCTGGCCCAGATTTAAGTGCCACACCTTACCTGCCAAAGCCTGAATCTGCGTTTGAATTTTTACCCTCAGGAAGCAGAAAGATTTGTTTTTAAAATGTATTTTAAAACACTTGGCTTCCATTCAAAGCTGTTACTCACACTTAGGGCTTGATTCTGAGCTCCGTGAAAGCAAAGCTCCAGCACTAGTCCCACTCTCTCCTCAGAAAGGGCAGCTAGCCTTGTGATGGCAAAGCTGGCCAAGTGTTCTGAGTTCAGAGAGCGTCACAGGCGCTAGGGCTCTGCTTTTGGACTGAGAAAGTGGCATGACGAGGGGGAAATGGTGGCACCGCAGACAGGCAGTGCTTGTCTTTCATCTCCTCCCCACCCCCAACCCCAAATCTGGTGCAGATGGGTAATTCACACTACAGTTTTCTATGGAGTTTCAAGCAAATTCCGGGAAAAAAAACCAGATGAAGTGGGTATTTCCTGAGTCTGGTGCAGATAGGCGTGCATTGTGTGGCATTATCGCACCAGATTTGAAGGAAAGGCTGCACATCATGTGGCATTATCGGGCCAGATTCAGGAGGATGGATTTGGGATTTTTCACTAGTGTAGACAAACCTGGAGTCTTCAGTGGTGTCAACACCACTGGTGTAAAGCTACACTAGAAACAAAATATTGGGGGTGAACTTGTTGATATATTTCAGTCAGACCCCTATATCCACTAGGGTTCAGTTCCCAGACTTACCATGGACACCAGAAACTGTGGATAACACTGAACGCCAATGAAAATAATGGGACTTCTGGTTTAAAATGCCATAGAATTGCCTTGGAGGACCTAGAAAATCTCTAGAGAAGACACTTCTCTAGGCATTTTCTGGGAAGACACTTTGGAGATTTTCACACGCCGAAAATATTCCCTCCAGAAACCGGGACAGAAATATTTCTGTCCCGGAAGCAGCGCCGCGGTTCGCACGCTCACCTCCCTCTTCCGTTTTTCCGTCGTCCTCGCTTTGGGTTTTTTCCTCTCTCTTCCGGAATATTTTATTAACGGCAAACTCCCGTTAGTAAAATATTCCAGAAGAGGGAGGGAAAAACCCAAATCGAGGACGACGGAAAAACGGAAGAGGGAGGTGAGCGTGCGAACCGCGGCGCTGCTTCCGGGACAGAAATATTTCTGTCCCGGTTTCTGGAGGGAATATTTTCGGCGTGTGAAAATCTCCTATGATATGTATTCCTTTTTTTTCACATGGATAACTGAAACTGCAGATATTTGTTCTGTGGATACAGGGGTCTAAACGTAGTTATAGTTTAAAGTACTTTGAATCTAGAAGGAAAATCATACCAATTTTAATATCTCATAATAGCATTTTATTTTAAACAGATGAAATGTTAAACAGTTTTATGTAAGTGCTTCAAAGCTTTGGCTATTTATTAAATTCAGCAAGATTGCTATTATTCCTTGAACATAATAAGGGGGGGGGAATCCTATCCCAGCATCTTATTTGTACCATACTGTTCCATACAGTACAGCTCCCTAGCATATCCTGATCTGATTTTTCAACATCTGATCTTGGTACATTTCCTGAAACCTCTGTTGAGAGGTTAATCTTCATAGTGACAAAAAGTTCATAGGCCTTATAGCTGTGATGATGCCATGAAGAGCGAAATCCAATTGTTGTTACAGAAAACCATAGAAATACTGCTTTCCCTCAAAAATTCAGCCAGAATGGTGACAATTACTATGAAAAGCTACAGTTTAATTCTGTATGTATTTTGTATTGTAAAATTAAGATTTAAAATATGAGCACCTAATAGAATGTGGCCCAGTTCCAGAAGCCATGTTTTCAGGTAAGTGTGTAATTTCATCCATTTATTCTAATGGATGAAAAATTGATTGGAATCATGTGGGCCTTTACACACTATACAGTTATAGCACTATGATTCCACTGCATCCTAGGGAATCCTGAGATTTGTTGTTTGGAGCAGCACTAGAGCTCTCTAGCTGAGAATTCTAAGTACTCATCCCTAAACTGCAAATTCATTGACATGAAACCTTTAGTTAGCCATTTCTACGGCAATTTGTTTTTTTAAAAAAAGTTTTCTGTGTCTATATTAAACATTGAGTAGAAAAAGAGGCCATTTAGTTCCAATTTTTATTCAAATCCAAGAGTACAAATGGTGTTCCTCATTTGAGTATCTGTGACCTTATCTATTGATGATATATACAGTAAGCATTTGCATCCCTTTTAAAGTACAGTAGCACCCCTGCATCTGCTGATTCACCACCCGCAGATTCAATTATCCACGAATGGTGATGGGGGGGGGAGGGAAGAGGTGAGCTCGCCTCACCCCCCCTTCTCTGTGTGTGTGGGTGGGTGGGTGTGGGTGTTCCGGTGGCACTAGCAGGGGCAGGGGAGGGAGGGAAGAGTTGTGCTTGTCTCCCTCTCCCTTCCCCAGGAGCATTCCAGTGGCGGCAGTATTCACTATTATCCATGAATTTTGTGGGGCCCGAAACCAATCTCCCACAGATATGGGGGTCCTACTGTACTCTGGTGACCAAAGTGACAGCTTCACCAGGCCTGACACAATGGCAGGCATCAGATATATAGCATATCATAAAAATGAAGCTACAAAAGGAACCGTATTAAAATAACATCCAGAAAATAATAACCAAACCAAAGCTTGGAAAATGTCTTTTTAATTACAAGTTCCAGAACCCACAGCCACCAGCATGGATCCCAGTGACCACAAAGCAATCCACGGAGTAATTTTTCCCAAGCTGTGTACTAAATAGACATGTTTTTACTAAATGTCTGAAAGAGCAGAATATCAAAGAAACCTGCTGGATCTCCATCTGACAAAGAATTCTGCAGGGTGAGGGACCACAACAGAGGAGGTCCTGTTCCTCTGGACTACCTCATGCACTTTATATGAGAGTTCTGGACCAAGGTGACCTGTTGAGCAGAGGAAATGGGTGGGGGGGCATATGGAAACAGCTATCGTTATCCTATCCTATAGCTACCCTTATAGGACATTTAAAACTTGGAAAAGATGGTTTGCCAGTGCAAGTCCAAGCCCCATCCTGTGTTGAGGCCATAATCTTGCTTCTTGCCAAAGAAAGAAAGAAAGAAGCTTAATAATATTGACATTTGAGTGATTTCTTAATGTGCCAACTAAATTGGAATACAGCTTGACCTCTGTATCTATGGGGGATACATTCCAAAACACACCCACCCCTGTGAATACTTGAAACTATGGATAATAGTGAGTCCTTTTATTTTCAATGAGACGAACGCTGGAAGTTGACCATAGAATCACACTGGAGGACTTAGAAATGCCTAGAGAGAACATATTTTTTCAGAAGTGGATAAGTGAAACCATGGATATTGAATCTGTGGATGCGGGGGTTGACCTATACTTTTAAGACAACTCGAAGTTTTGGTCTGATAACCAAGTGCTTCCAAATTTGTTGCAACATGTCAGTATTTTGTGCTAACGTAGGACTTCATCCCAAGTAAGCAGATTAATAAAGTGTGATGGGAAACAGCAACTAGTGGCACATACACCATGGCCTTGTCACTACAGACTGTTATGGGGCACAGATGGGGCAGAAATGGGAGGCAAAGGGAGGCATGGGAGCAGAATGAAAGGGTCACAACCACCATTTAGCCTAAATACAGTGGGGCCACAGTGGATCTAAACACATTAAAAAAAGTTTATACCTGTGTAGTGGGTAATGGATATGAAAAACAGACATGAAGCATAGTGGGAAGGATCTGTCCTACTTGCTCCTGTTACTCTGTGTCTTTGAGTTAACAAGTGTGTTTAGGATTGGATTGCTTGTTCCACTGAAGACTAATGACACTGCATAATTTATTTCTGTGGTGCCTGCTTAATAAACCAGTTTTTATATAAAATCTCTATTTAACTTTCTTACCAAGTCTTCAAATGTCCTTTAGAACAGATCCAGCCTCTCCTCAGGCGCCAATTCCCTGTCCAATTTGGTCTGTGCAGTCAGAGACTATGGTTAGGCAGTTGTTCAGTGTGGCATGAACAAGACACAAGATGTGGTTTGGAGCAGACAAGGTTTGTGCAACTTGAAACCCAACATTTTTGACATGCAGTTAAATGCTGTTAAAATTCCATATAATGACATTTCAGTTGCAAAATAAATTTCTACCATGAGTTTGCTCATACCAGGAATCCTGGAACTGTTTTTAAGATTGAGGGGTCAACATTGGCAGGCAGGTCATTATTAATTTTGCCTACTTGCAGGTACTTGGAGTGGGAAGGCAACTTACTTTCCCCATTCATTAAAATCCAGACAGCCTTAAAATTGAGGAGTCTCACAAGCACCATGTGTGCTTACAAGTGCCCTCCATGCTTTCAATGGAGCTTACTCCCAGATAAGTCTGCACAAGATAGAAGGGAGGCAGCCTTTATTATTTCTGGGAAAGTTCAAAAGTAGTTGTTTTAATATTTCTTAGCGCTTGATAATTTAGTACACGTCTGGTTAAGAATTCTTAATGAGGCTCTACTTCATAAGAATTTTGGTGGTCCAATTTTGCCAGATCATAACCAAGGTCTGCCCACCAGACCCTCCCCTATTTGGGGGCCCATGACTCTTATCACCATGCCAGTGCAATAGTACCTGGCAAAAACATCCTTAATTTTGAAGTGTGTATAAGACAGTCCTTAGTGAAAGTCTTAAAGCCAGTCTTGCAGATAAGAGGGTTAATGTCATGCCCTGTCATAGGCAGACATCAGTGTATTCTTCTTTGAAGTCTTTTTCTTGAAAATCAATTCTGAGAAAAAGTTCTGAGTAACTCAAAACCTCACATAGACACTATAAAAGTTAGTTAGTCCTAGTAAAGATGTTACTTAACTGACCCAATCAATTTTATTGTGACTTTTAGCCAGAAAAAAATTCAAAGGAACAGCACACTAATTCGAAGATTAGACTGTTGTGGAAGTGAAACAACCATCCAAGGTGAATTAATAACTTTAGAACAATGCTTGTTTTACCCCTCACAATGTATTTTTAGCCCATAGCAGGTTAAGTTCCTCACCATTATTGTTGTCAGTATCACGGGTATGTTTGCCAACAGCACAACTTTGACTGTGTGTCTATAAGTCTTTCCAGACACCCTAAAGTTGCTGGAAATTCCAGACCAAATTGCTGGGGAATCAGAACTTGTCATAAAGTATTGCCTGCATTTGTGGTTGAGGGGCTGAAGAACCAACTAGTGAGAAATTAAATTTTCTGAGCAGACAATTTACTCAGCACCACCAGGGTTAAATGACTGCATTTAATGTTCTTTACAGACGGTAGCTGGGTGGTTTTTGGAGTCCTGAAAGAGAGAACACTGGCTCTTTACAGTGATGTCAGAGTCTGTTTTCATTATAATATTTTTACAGGATATCCCAGTTGAGCTAGATAGCTTGTTTACAATGGAGTCTTGTCCAGGGACAGCTTAACACTATTATACAATACATGGAGCAGTACAAAGCCCTTACAGTACGAGCTACCAGCATGCTGTAAATCATGTCAAAGCTTCATGTTACACCTGATTAACTAGGGGGCTCTAATGTTAGGAAATGACCCAAGAACATTTGCTCGGCTGTTGTGAAGGGTGCTGGCAAGATGAATATTGTCTGGTTGTCAGCGGCGTGAGAGAGAGGCTCTGTGTTTTCAGCATTTATTTGATGCGAATTCTGGTGATATACATATCACACTCACCTCCACCCTGGAATAAAGTGTGCTCTTCTGAGATGGAGTGGATTCCTTTCCAATTAGTCATTCATGGGACAAAGTTCAAGACATCTTTCCCTGCTTCCCCAGTATCTCTTAAGGCAGGTGTGGGCAGAGTTTAGGCTTATTGGATTATACATCAGATGAACTGGGCTATAGTCTGCAAAAGTTTAATCAAATTTGTTTGGCTAGAATCCTTTAAGTGATTTACAGTGGCATAATTGAAGTCACACTACTGTAAATACTTTTTCAGATGCTACTGAATACCTCCTTGAACAATGTTCTTTCCCTGGCCAAGTAACATTCAGTGTCTTGGCCCAAATGGCCACTGACTAACTGGAGGGCATGTAGGGAAGCTACAGCATGTCATTGTCCAGCTAGCAGCTGTTGAGTTCTTGGGCCTCTGCTTAAGTATTTTGGATGAGATTTATGCTCCACCAGTGTTTAAATAAGACTTTGGTCTCTGTCATTAAGGTATTAACAGAATAGGGAAACTGATGAGGAAACACAACCTCCAAACAATCTACAGACCAACTAAGAAAGTCCAAGAAATGCTACATTCAGTGAAGGACAAAAAAGACCCTCTCACAGCTGCAGGAGTTTACCGTATACCATGCAGCTGTGGTCAAGTTTACATAGGGACCACTAAACGCAGTGTGCAAACATGAATCAAGGAACATTAGAGACACTACAGACTGGGCCAGCCAGAAAAATAAGCAGTAGCAGAACATGTTATAAACCAACCTGGACACAAAATGCTATTTAAAAACACAGAAATTCTCGACCAGGCCAACAACTATCATGTCAGAATGCACAGAGAAGCTATTGAAATCCACAAACACCTGGACAACTTGAACAGGAAAGACGAAACCTTAAAAGTAAACAAAATCTGGCTCCCAGTTTTGAAGAACAATAGAATAAAAACTCAACACTTACAAAGGAATTCCACCCAGGGACAAGGGGAGTTCCAGCAGATAATGGCCCATCAACCAACCATTAGCCAAACAGACACTAACAAGCCTTGCATTTCTATACCCAGAAACTAACCATTCAATTACACAAATTTACATAAAAAGTTGTCCCTCCACATTCGCCGGGGGTTAGGGCCACAAGACCCCCGTGAATGTGAAAAAACTGTGAATAAAAAATAGGTGATGGCACCACCCTCCTGCAACCCACCAGCCATCCCAGAAGCAGCGAGGGGGCTTGTAAAGCCCCGTCACTGCTTCTCTCCTCCGCCCGCCCTCCCAGAAGCAGTGAGGGGGCTTGTAAAGCCCTGTTGCTGCTTTTGGGAGGGCGGGGGGTCTCCCCAACACCGCAAAAATCAAAACTGCAAATGTTAAAGCCGCGAATGTGGAGGGGCAACTGTACTCCCCCACAGGGATTCACAGCATATAAACTCCACATACACTCCTACCCAACCATTCTCTGAAGATGTCAGCCACAGATGCAGGCGAAACGTCAGAAAGAAACTATTCCAGAACACGGCCATACACCCCAGAAAAAACCAAAGGAAAATCTATGGATGCTAGCCGTGAAAGCCTTCGACTTCATATTAACAGATACTTTGTGGGGCAGGGAAGGTTGCTGGCAAAAGGAGATACTCCTTTAGCAAACCCATATGCCTTCTTTTTACTAGAAGCCCAAGTCTCACCAAACAGAGCCAGGTGCAATAAAGTAGCTTAAGAAGGGAGGCATATGATTGCTGAAGTGAATGCATGCACTTCCTTATGCTGAGTTATACCACTGGTTCCCCTAACCCAGTGTTGTCATCAGTGACCCTCAGGGTCTCAGGCAAGATTCTTTCCTAGTCCTTTTTTTAAAATCTTACTTCCTCCCTTTATTTATTAATTTTGTCATTAATAACATACACCTTATACAGTAGGACCCCCGTATCCACTGATTTGTTATCCCACGTATCCCACCAGGTCATTTCCTTTATTTATCCTCTTTCCTAGTCCTGAATGGAGATTCCATGGGTTCATCTTTGGATCTTCTTCATGTAAAGCACAGGTTCTGCCACCAAGCTATAACCCTTCATGATACTTAGCCCACAAACTGTATTTAGTACCTTACACACAAATCCTTTGGATGCATAAATCTACTCCCTAACACCAAGCTCTTATGATTTACTTCTGAATTTTGGTTATGGGGCATTGTTTTAATTTGTCTTTCTTGTTAAACGCTTGCAAGTTGACAATTGGAGATATGGGTTTTTTATACTTTCCCCAGTTCTCTGTGACATCCATTTTTTAAATCAGGGCCCTTTTCACATTACATAATTATAGCACTCTGTTTCCCCTTTGACTGCCATGGTTCCATTTTGTGGAATCCTAGGATTTGCAGTTTACGGCCGAATACCTCGAGAGCTTCTCTAGTGTCCCACCAAACTAAAAATGCCAAGATTCCTTAGGATGCAGTGATGGCAGTTAAAGGAAACATAAGTGCTACAATCATGTAGTGTGGGTGACAGTTTCAAGAAACATTCAAATCTCTTTAAAGAGAAGGGGAAATGCTTCATGTTCTGCCTGCACATCTATACCTTTCCATTCAAGAGCCCCTCTCTCAGTGATGTAATCAAGTCTTTTACTCCAAATTTCAAGTCAAGTCTCAAGTCCCTATCTTCCAGTTTCAAGTTGAGTCTCAAGTCCTTGAAAGATAACTTCAAGTCAAGTCTCAAGTCTGGGAGCAAACTTTAACAGAAAAAAAGGAGGTGATGTTGGTGTGTGTGTTGGGGGTGGAATTTCAACAACTAGAAAATTAAGAAGGTGTGCACAAAGTTAGGGAAAAATGTTAAATTAGCAGCAAATGTGTTAGGCAATGAGCTTGAGGTTTGCTTGGCAGCCTGCCCCCACTGCACATCAGAGGAGCCTTCTAAAACTTTTGAAAAGCTTTAGAAGGAGATCTCCACTTCAAGCCCATTGCCTATTACTTCTTCCATCATGTGACCAGTAGGCAAAAGGCAGTGAGATCACACAAGCATTGTTCAAAGGAGGAAAACCGTTTCTCATTCCATAACATTTCTGGATGAATGTGTTGTATTACTGAACCAAGGCCAGCAAGTCGGTGGTTAAACATATACAAGTTGCAAGTCAAGTCAGTGCATCATTTATTGCAGAGTTGAGTCCAAGTCAAGTCAGTGAAGTGACATGACTCCAACTTGAGTCCGAGTTAACCAACTCAAGTCTACATCACTGCCCTTTCTTAATTAAGGTGTGATGGGCTCAACTGAGAGTTAAATTGGGAAGGGGGCAAGGAAATTTGTGTGTATTTCCTAGGATGTAACCATGGTAGTTAAGTGGAACAATAGTGCTAGTATTGTATAGTGTGAAAGGGCCTTTAGACATCCACTAGCATTCCATGTTAGTAGCATCTCTCAGCTGAAGGAAAAGAAAAGCATATCCATATGTGTATGTGTACCTTCAAGTCACCTGTTGACGTAGGGCAACCCCATGAGTTTCATAAGGTTTCCTTACGCACAGAATATTCAGAGGTGGCTTTGCCAGTTCCTTCATCTGAAATATATCCTACAGCACCTGGTATTCATTGGTGGTTCCCATCCAAATACTAACTAGGGCTGACCCTGCTTAGCTTCCAAGATCAGACAGATCTGGAACCTTTAGGGTACTCGTTTTTAGGCCCCTACTGTTGTTTTTTCCCTTCTCACTTCTATTGTATTTTCCCCTCATTATAACATGGGTATTTTTATAATGCAAGCCAATGTGAGAACTTCTGATTTAGGCAGCCCTTAAGGACTTAAGAACTAAATAAACAAATAATAAATAAAACTGTATTTTGTGTCACAACATTTGTATTTTTACTTCTAAAGATGGGGAAAGATGCTTGTAGATTGTTCTGCCTAAGATGCCAAAATAACACAACCATCTTCATGGCTCCTGTGTGCCTTGACTTGCAGAGGAAATGAGACATTTGTAGTTCTGCCAGGGACAGCAGAATCTCTTGGGCTGACCTGACTAAGCACCAGCCTTTCAAACTGCACTCAGAAACAGACCAGCAGCCAGTGTAGTTTAAGAATTTGGCAGATGCATTCTCTACTGCTGGTCATAGTAATCTAGCAGCTGCACTTTGTAGAACAAACTGCAAATTCTAAGAAATCTACAGACACATTCCCATTTAGAATTCAGTATGCTCCACTTATAGCACAATTCCATAACAGAAGTTGGAAAGGCAGCATTAATACAGAGCAGGAAAGTTGCAAAGAAAATTCAATGAAATAACTGAAGTGAGGCCTTTTCAACACTGTAAATTCATTTAATGTGTTAAACCAAGGGCCTCCCATATCTTCCCTCATTTCCTCCTCCGCACATACCACTGTGGCCAGGATCTAATGGATTGTTCCACTGATGGAACTGTTTCCATCAGCAGAGTTAGGAAGAAAGAGCAGAAAAGTCCTGTTGGATGAGCAGACGAGTACTAGCACAGCACTGGGTGGAAGCTTCTGCATCCTCAAGGATGTAGTGTATGAATGGCAATGTTATCAATCTACCACAAAAGGAGGTGGGAAGTATATTGCTGACATCACCTATTGTTGTGACATTTCTGACTTATGATGACCCTAGGGCAAACCTATCACAGGGTTTTCTTGGCAAGATTTGTTCAGAGGGGGTTTGCCTTTGCCTTCCTCTGAGGCTGAGAGAGTGAGACTTGCCCAAGTTCACCCAATGAGTTTCCATAGCTGAGCAGGGCTTTAAACCCTGGTCTCCAGAGTTATAGTCCACTGCTCAAACCACTATATCACACTGGGGTGTCATGAATTAACAAACTTAACAATTTAAATGTTCAGTGTGTTGCACATTCTCTGCTGGAAATATGGAATATTGTTATACTCTTTGGGAGTGTGAGAACCAATAAATATAAAATGCTTTTAAAAAGAACTCTGCTGAGATTAAAAACCACATGCTACAAAACTATTTTAGAATTAATGAATGGCAAGGGTGTGGCTACCTACTGATAAAGGTGGATCCATAGTTCACCTATTCTGTTCCTTACACACTAATTTCAAAGCATAAAGTCCCTTTAAAACTTTCTTTTTTCACTAAGTAGTAACCCTGCATAAAGGAAAAAAATGAACTGCAGAACAATTGACTGAATGAAACCTTATCTTAAATTTCCCACTGAAAGATCACTTTTGAGTTTTTTGCCTGAGGTGAGTTGCTAGCGGCCTATACTGTGGCACTACAAAAGATGCAAAATAAACCAAGAACAAGAATGTTGCTACTGATGCCACATTCCCACTTATGGCATAATATTTTTTTTCCACAGATTCAAGATCCCTCATGTTTTAAATTTCCCTAATATATTCACTTATGAATTGGAATCCGAGTCATAGAATTGAAACAGACTCACGGATTTTTTAAAAATGGTGGCCCTATGCCTAAGGAACCAATAAGGCGTCTGCTACAGCAACTCAGATCAAGTAGACTGGGCTGTTTCATCTTATTGATAAAGTGATACAGTGTACATCTTACACACAAAGTGCTACAGCTGAGTACATTATACAAAACAGAATAAAGGGGTTAAAGGATCTGTGGTGTCATTAAGAGTGGTGTCACCCCTCCCCTCAACAGTGTCACCTGGTGTGGTTCAGCCTCTCCACACACCCCTAGTGCCACCACTATAAAGGACTTCACTTCATATTTGCAAACCAAGGCTAAGGATCTCAGCATTTGAAGCCAGAAGCTAAACCTATACTTCTGCAGAATTCTGGAGAATTTGGGATGGAAGGAAGATAGTCACCTTATTGGTCAACTGGATAAGCAAACTCTGTACAGAATGTACAGACCAGGTTATTGAGCAAGTGCACAGGTCCTGAGTACTGGGGCCCTACAACTTGAAACAAGTAAGAGACACAGTCATCTGCATTGCTAAATCTCACTCTCCTCTCTCTGGCTTTTCTTTGCAAACAAAGATTCAGGAAGGACTCATCCCGCATTTTCTGCAAGCGCGCTGATAACTAAAATGGCCAAACTGAGATAAACAAGTCTGGTTGCTGAAAGCACAGCAGAAGGTCTCCTTGGGTGATCTTTCTGGGGTGCAATTCTTTCTGCATTGTCGTTTCTCTTCAAGACTTGTTCGGCATGAGTTCTCAAATAAGGCTGCAGCATTGTGGATAGTGCGTCTCCATGCCTCCCGATGTGAGGCCAGGGTGGACCATTGTTGGTGATCAATTTGGCCGAGCCTGAGATGTTGTTTCAGGGAGTCCTTGTATCGCTTTTTTGGAGCACCCCTCTTACGCTGACCCATGGCGAGTTCACCATAGAGTACTATTTTTGGGAGGCGATGGTATACACCTGCTAAATATACCAAGAAAGCTTAAATCCTGTATTCCCTCAATAACCTTCATGAAATTGAATATAAAGGCTTTGATGTTCCAGTTTGTCCTTGGACATTCCCCAGAAATGAAGACAATTGCGTCCGTTCACTGAATCATGTAGAAAAGTGAAAGTGCACTGTCATGGGAGCCTTCCTTTCAAGCTCCTTGCACACCACAATGGAAATTCCTTGTGGCTGCCTTCAGCAAATGCACAAGCTGTAGAAATCTGTGAAGGTCTTCACATCCCACTACAAGGAAACCTTGGGTTTGTCTACACAGCCTAAATACCCCAAAATGGCGGTGGTGGCAGCTGCAGGGACGGACCAGCATGCCTGTTTGGACTCCAGGCCATCCCATACAGGTAACGGGAAGAATAGGCCAGCTCTGCAGCCAGGATATGCCAGCAGGGAGCTGGTGTATCCTGGCTCATGTAGCTGAGTCCCTTGAGCCCCTGGCTGTAAAACCCTGGAACACCCAGGTTCAACTGGGCTAACACCCAGCAAGTGTGAAAAACTATCCTGTTTCGGAAGAGACACTAAATACTGATGGCCAAAACAAGATGCAGAAATGCCAGGTCTAGTTCATAGAAAATACCATTCCAGTACCTGTCTGTACAAAACAATTATGTTTGGAAGTAGGAGACAGGGAGAGCAGATTTGCCCTAGCTTTCACATATACTACATATAAGAGGTCAAAACTGTTACCAAGCAAAATTTGAGACCATAGTTTTCACACAAACAAAACAGAGGATCCAGGAAGGCAAAGGCAGAATAAATCTATACAGTACTGTACTCAATTTTATAAGAAAAACTAGTCATAATTCAGGGGAGCTCAATAAACCAAACAGGACTCTTACAGACCTGAACCTTGTAACATCTTGGCATGCAAACAGCTCCTTTCCAAACACAGATGAAATCATTTTCTCAAGAATGAATGAGGCTTTTGAAGATCCTTGAACCACTTAAAAACAAGAGATAATGCAGATGGTTTATGTATTATGTTATCCTAAAATAGTTTCTTGTAAAGTACAAAATGGAAACTTACAGAAAGACACAAAAGTAAGAGAGGATTTCATTGCTTGCACCTTTAACCTAGTGCTTCTTCCTTGAGCAACCAAAATTATGTTTCATTGACCAATTTGCTCAGTGTATTGAATGGCATTCCAAAGGTCTATGCTGGGTGCAAGATTTGTTCTGCAAAGGGCTGCCTATCTCTCTGGAAAAACTCAAGCCTAAACTGCAGGAGGTGAGGGTCTCATGGCTTTAGAAGATGCAAGTGGGTTCCTTCACAAGGGCCCTATTACACAATGAAAGATCCCTCAGATCAGTCACCAAATTTTAAGACTGTTGGGCTTCCCCTTTTAATACCATCAAAGCCCAGATATCTTAGGTATACAGCCAGTTGACAGAAGAGATGCGTAGTAAAATGATGGGTTTGTGGTCTGCATGAAAGACAGATTTCAAAACATCCTGTATAGATTCCAAAATGATTTACATCAGTGCTTCTCAACTTTCTAAAGTGAGGGACTGGCAAATTACTGGTGCAATATTTGTGCCCATTGGCTACAGTTAATTCATTTTTTCCCTGGAAACTGGCCAGGAACCAATGGCTTGCATACCTGCACCAGTCCATAGTTCAGCAATTTGAGTAGCACTGATTTACAAGAGTGGAAGTGCATGATAAAGAAATCAAAATAAAGGTTTTCAGTATCTTGGTTCAGTCATCTGTCAAAATGGAGATTCATCAAGAAATCAGAAGAATGCACTAGATAATATAAAGTTGCATCATTAAATAGCAAGGTCAGGATCATCTATGCCATAGTATTTGCAATTTCTATGTATGTTTTCAGAAGCTGGACAATGAAGAAAACTGTCAGGAAGCTAATTTGAAATCTAATGCTGGAGGAGAGTTCTACAGATACCATTGACCGCTAAAAATAAATACATAAAATAAAAATGGTTCCTAGTGCAAATCAAGCCTGGACTCTCACTAGAAGCCAAAATGACTAACTGGAGGCTATCATACTTTGGACACAAGATGAGATGACATGACACATTAGAAAAGGCAATAATGCTTGGTAAAGTTGGAAACTGGTAGGACTTGGTAAAGTTGGAAACTGGTAGGAAAAGAAGAAAACTGCATTGCAGGTGGTTTGTTTCAATCAAAGAAGCCACAACCCTGAGTTTGCAATACCTGAGCAGGTCTGTTGATGACCAGAGCTCTTGGAGGTCTCTCATTCATAGGGTTGCCATGAGTCAAAGTCAACTTGACAGCAAATATCAAAAAGAATAAAAACATAAAGGAATTAGCTGATGTACTTTTAGAACCTGTGGCTACCATCTTTGAGAAATTTGGAGAACCGATGTGATATCAGAGGTACCATAAATCAAAGCCAACTTGATAGAAAGTAACAATATTAACAAAGTGAAATCAACTGTGGGTTGTCCCCAATTCCCATAAATCAGTATCAGTGTATCTACAAAAACATGCTCAAAACAATTCAGCATTGGCATTTCAACCCAGTTAAATTATTCTGGATCAACAAGGTCATGCCTCTTCTCCATTGGAGTGAATAGGGGGAGAAAGGAATCCTGTTAGACATGAGATTGCATATCCCCCTGGATCTTCCAGTGTAACCATAGACAAGGAAGTAGCTCTTCTGCACCTGCAGTAATATATGGCCTGGTCTTTCCATGCAGCAGAAATGAGACCGAAGTGGTAGAGTTCTACAGCTGTACAATGGGTTGTAGGACTCCAGACTAAGGAGATTATCAGATGCTTTAAAAGTGGCATTACAGCAACACCAGGAGATCACAAAAGGGCTCCCTTATCAGATGACGTTGTTCCCCCCTCGTTATGCACCCGTTCTGCTGCCGTTCCGGTGGCACTGCTTTTTATTGATGGGATAAGCCGTCAATAGATCCTGTCATGGATGTTCCTGCGTGTGACAAAGTGCCCTGTTTCACTGGCGAGATCCTAGTGTCAATGGGAGGTCACTGCCAGAACACTTCCAGGTGAGATCGGGACATCCAGGTAAGTGACACACTTTTTATTACCATCCTCAGGTTATTTGAACACTTTAAAGTCACTTTTTTGTGTTCTTTTTATTTTTTGTGTTCTTTTTATTTTTATTTTTGAATTTCCTGCACTCACTTCTTCTTGCAAGAACCTGCGGGATTTTGATCCAGGAAGTAAAGAGAGCTCTGTTAGAGCTCCGTTCTATCTTGAGCTGCCCTGTTGACTGGAAAGGAGGTAAGTGCGGTGGGGAGGATGATTGTGGCATGACAGGGATGGGTGGGAGTGGAGATTGTGGGACAAGAATGCTTTTTGCGTTCCTGTCTGATAACCTCCTAAAAGTGGAGGACTACTTTTGAATTGTATCCTCTGTCCTCCCCCATTTAAAAAGAAAAGAAAAGAAAATCCCAGCATCTATGTATTGCAGTGGGGTAGCTATCCAATCTGCCACTTCAGGAATCTCCCATCTAATTTTCATGAACACGTAGTAGATAAAGCCTATGAAAGTACACAATATCAGTTTAATTGGAGAGTCTGGACTCAGATTTCTTTCTTCTGTTTCCTGAAAACAGAGGCGACAATATTTTTACAGCAATTTGTCTACTAGATGTATACTGCAACAGAAGGAATGTGTCTGGCATTATTATTATTTTTCAGGTGGTGTCATGAGCCCTCTGCTGGCAACTTGTTCTCACAGCTAGCTGGGCTTGAATAGATTTATGCGTTGCATGTATGCTTGAATAGATTTATGTGTTGCATGTATGCTTGAACATACTTGGTTTTCTTGGCAAGATTTGTTCAGACTGGAGAGAGAGTATGACTTGCCCACGATCACCCAGTACGTTTATAATTTATAAGTATTTCTAAGGTCGTTATACATGGACAGTGTCATTCAGAAAATGGTTTGGCAAATTAAATCTAATAATCAGGGCAACCCCTTGGAAAGTCTCTCTCAGCCGGCAGACAGATCAGGAGAATGCTGCTTGTTCTGATTTAATGATGCTGCTTCTGCAAATTTTACAATATTTAGCCTTCTCTAGCAATACAATGATAATATAATTCTGATGGTATGTAAGTATGCATATACATGATTTTAGTTCCAGTACAACTTTTATAGTTACATTCGGGTCCCTATATCCACAGGGGTTCAGGTCCTGGTGTTACCAGAAGAGGTCGGGGTGCTTTAGACCCCACTCATGATGCCAAAAGTATATTAATATTTGGGGGAGTTATTATTAGCTCAAATGGAAGGCTGCGAGAGGCAGGTAACTTGGGGATCTTTTCATCTATATATGCCAGTACTAACTGCAGAGAACTCTAGGTTCAAGTGAAATAAAATGTTTTTATCAGAAATAACACAAAATGCATTCATACACGCAACACACGCTCACAAGAACTACACAAGGCTATCAAAGAGTGAAGGCAGAAGGGTTCGATAGTGGAATAGATTCAGGAAATGGGGTGATAGTTACCAATCTTGAAGAGTAGTGAAGTACTCAGACCGAAGGCTGAGGGTGGCACTAGAAGTTCCGATCCGGGGCACGCCAACAAGGAGTGGCCAGGTGTCATCTACAGTGGCACACCTTGCAATCCTTTGGGGCTAACATGCTTTGTATCCTGAAGGGGTATTTTGGCTAGAACAAAGCTTAAATTTCCCACCCTGTAAATAAAGGAAACCGAAAATTGCTGATTGTTGTTAATATCTGGGAGATAGGAATTGATGGGTTTATGTGACAACTTCACATTGTAGGACAGGAGGGTATTCTGAGGGATATTCCCTAGGCATTTGGGTTGTGTAGATCACTTGATTGTTTAGGATGTGTGACTCACCATCAAGGGGCTCAAGAAAGAATTAGCACATGCCTCCTTAATAGTTTTGTTTACTAAGGGCTTCTGCTTAATCCTAACTTGGGTGTACTCACTAAAATATTTCTAATTCACCTTCTCAGGTCCTTCTGACCTCCATCTGGCCTCACTCTGGATCACCCCAGTCTACAAGACCCATTCAAAGTGTCCAATATTTCCAATTATGTGAGACTATAGGGAGGGGGTAGTAGGAAATGCTAACACCAGACTTACCACAGATAACGGAAACTAGGGATAATGGCTAACCCTATTAAAATAAAATAAAAACTTCAAGTAAAAGCATATCATAGACTTGCATTGGAGGACCTAGAAGATGCTTAGAGAGGATGCCTCTCTAGGCATTTTTCAGCACAACTCTATGGTGTATGATTGCTGCCCCATTTTAAAAATATCTAGGAGTTTATGTGATTGGACAGTAGCATTTATAACCCTCAACTCCACCTCGAATAATAGTAGTGAGGACAGGGGTTCATGATTTTTCTAAGTTTTATTTTAAAATGTGCTGGATACTGATCAACTTTGCCATGTTTCCCCCCCTCCCGGAAACCCCAAATATTTTAATAGATTACCTTGTCAGTTCATGCAGATAAAAGCAAATTAGTCCAGTGTTGTTATGCCCAACACTGAATATTATATCAAACCCTGCAGATTATCCAATGTTGTTGCCCATTTTCAGGGGTGTTGTCTTAATGATCAAAATAATCCTCAGAGAATTTCACTTGGAATCCTACCTGTCCTAATGGCATTCTGCATTGGATCGCAGTATTCATAAGGAAGAGGGCCAAATCCACCGTAAACTCCACCAGGAAAGCCCTTGTGGCTTTTCCTGTATTTTTTAAAAAAGCTCCGTAGAGAATGTGTATTTCTGCTCATTTGGACAATTGGATTCACATTCACTCACATTTATGATAAATGTAGAAGTGGAAGCTGATTGGTCAGACATGGGCAGGAGGTAGAACTTGCTAACAAGATGGAACCGCCATCTTGGATTTTCACTTTAGCAAGCGAGCGCTCAGGGGATAAAACAGCCCTTTTCTTTTCTTTTAAAAATTTATTTAGGCATAATATTGCACTTTTGAACCTTAGATATGCTTTTTTTAAAAAAATACTGTTCGGCAGCAGCAACTGGTGACAGTAAGAACATGAGTAATACACTCGTGGCCACCATCTTGATTCATGGGCATGCCTGTTGGTGCAGCTAAAGCAAATAGCTTTGCATGCCTGTGATTTTGCCAGAAAACCATTAAGGCAAATAGAAGCTGGTTCGAATTTGCGTTCGTGCGCATCAATCCACATTTCCCCCCCTCATATAAACAGGCCCAGGGTGTATGTGAGAGAGAAACCAGGGGCTGGAGTTGTAGGGAAACATAGGGGCTGTGAAGTTGACTATACCCATAATATGATTGGTTTAGGCATAAGAGGTGGCGTTATAGGACATGTGTATGTAAACTGCTATTCCATAATATTTAAGAAGGGTTCATTCAAATGGGACAGTGGACCTCCCATTCCTGACTGCAGTAGCATACAAACACAAACAACAATAAATCATTTCTGAAAATGAATTATATTCTTATGTGTTTCACTTAAATTATATAACAAAAAATTATGCTGTCTTTAGCAATCCAGTGACTGCCTTGAACAATACAATATAATTTATGGTTTAACATAAATATAAAATTCAAAGAACAAGTCACTGAAACTTATCTTACCATTCTTGACACAGTACTGGTGTCTTCTGTGGTCCTCTTGAATGGCTGTAATATTTAAAAACCAATAAGTTCTGTTTCCCTCAGGAGCAGTACCTCCGTCCCTATTGACAAGCCTTCTAAGGGAAAGCAGTCTACTGAGATTTAAGGGCCCTGCAGCACCTGCAGCCGCAGGGGGCCCATCATGGGGGGGGGGCGTCGTAACCCACCTCCTGCAAAAACATTCTTGGTAATAATCTGAATATCCTCTTACTGTGAAAAGGTTAGGTTAGGTTAGGTTAGATTGACCTGAGATAAACATATGGGCCCCCCAAGATAAAGGGGTGCAGGGGAGCCAAAAAAATCCTTAAACTGGCCCTGCTGAGCATGCTCTGTTTCTTGTTACTGAGGCGAGAGAAGGGGGGGCACCCTCTGTTGTAATGACTTTATAGTATACAGTGGGCCCTCGGTATCCACTGGGGTTTGGTTCCAGGGCCCACCCACCCACCCATGAATACCAAAATCTGTGGATGCTCAAGTCCCGTTATATATAATGGCATAGTAAAATAGTATCCCTTATATATAATGGTGAGCAGCAAGGTTTGTTTTTGGATTTTTTTTCCTGAATATTTTTGAGGCATGGTTGGTTGAATCCGTGGATGCAGAACTCGTGGATACAGAGGGCCAACTGTACCCCATTGAAACCCAATTCTTAATAACGACTTAAATAACAGCATGGGTTACACGTATATAGTTCAAAGAGAGAGACAGCAACACCCTCCTCTCTTATTTCACGTTAAGGCAGATGATACAGACGTTGCAATAGCAATGTCCAGTTAGTTGATTCCTCCCCTCACTCACCTTCATGCTTTTTGTAAAATTTTCTCTGGTGAAGCTGAAAATTTAAGCTTGAACGTTTTTGTGACTTAATTGGCCTTTTAAAAAAGGATATTGCCCCAACATGGATTTTTCACAATTGTGTTGGTTTATTGCAGGGATGGACAGGTACTGAAGGGGAGGGGACATTCTTCAACATCATGATCCCACCTTCCAGGGCTGCCAGCACTTCTAGCGGGACCAGAAGAGTTGCCCAGACTTTCCAACTGCCCTGATTTGGCAGAGACAGTCCCAGTTAACCCTCTGTTGTCCCACTTTGTCAGCTGCTTTTAAAATGTCCCAGTTTCTCTCTTCCCCTCTCACTTTCCCCCTTTGTTCTCAGCTTATTTCAATCACTTCAAACTAGGCTTAAAGTGGAAAAGTAGTTTGCATTCACTTAATTCAGCAAAAGGAAGGGGAGAGGAGAGAAGAGGCAGAATCTTGACCTTCCCAGTAAGCTTAGGCAAAAGCAAACTGCTGCAGCCTTTCCTATCTTGTGGCTTCTTCCTCATTAATCACTTTTGCCATCTTGACCACACACTAAGGTTGTGTGGCCACATGTATCCCACATGTATCTGTGAAATGTTGGAGTGTTCTAGTTTTGTTTTTAGCTTGTGTGCAGGGGGGATTTTGTATTTGAAGTATGTAAGGGGGACATTTCTGGCTTGAGTGGGACTACAAAGAAAGGAACTTCTTTCCCTCCCTTTGGGCTCTGGGGTCTTCTTGGTTTTGAAGGGAGGGAATGAAATCCAAATGAGGCAAAAAAAAAAAAAAGACACTCCTCTTTGGATGGAGGCAGGCAAGCCAGGCCCATTGCGCTCGATGGGGCTTCCCCTTCCCCTATGCACAGGGTGGCACCCCACACCCCTACTAACTTCACCATAGACATGCCTCTTTCCCCCACACAGGGACATCAAGTGTTTACATCCCTAAGGAGTTCAAGGAGACAATCCAGCCTGTGCTTCATGCTCTCCCATTGAAAGCAATGAGGACAGAAAAATGTTTAGTATTGCTGAACGTGGTACTAGCAGGTGCACGGTGCATAGTTTTTACCTCATCGACAAAATTAAGGCTGTTAATTCACAAATATTTCATGTAATATATTCTCTTAGAATAGCACAATTTGCAGAATTAATTTTCCTTTAACAGAAACAGGGTACATTCAAAGATACAGCTGTTACATTCCCAAAGTGCTTACTGACAATTTGAGTTCTTACTCTTGAGGAGACCACATTAGTATACACAATAGCATTTAGCCACAGTCCCGCATTCTTACTCATGAGCAGACCTTAATTTTCCATTTACAGAAGCAGGGTACCTTCAAAGATATGGCTGTTACATTCACAAAGTGCTTACTGTCAATATGAAGTCTTACTCTTGCGGAGACATTAGTATACCCAGCATTTTCAGTATCACAGTCAATTACATTTTTATTTCTAATTACTGTATGTTCTTATACTGACTTCCTTATGTTTATCCATAAAACAAAACATGAATTCTTAATCTTTAAATCACACTATTTTCTGACAGAACACAAATGTCCCACCAGTTTGCTCCACCATTTGCAATTCATTTTATCATCAAAACTTTAACTGAAGCTGTCTCCACTATATTCTGACTATTTAATCCATATGGTATCTAAATCTGCATCTAAAAAAGATATTTCTTGGATTCCCCCCCCCCTTTTCTTTTGGATGTGGTGTTTGTATATATACATTCACAGGTCAGCGTTTCACCTCCCCCTTCCCTACCAGCTTCACTTTACAGAAGAGCAGGTGAGCAATCAGAATGAAAGGAAAACAAAGGCTATTTGATTAAGAAAATATGTGAATATGCATATGCTTTGCAGGAATTTTAAAAAACCACCCCAGCTGCTGTGGTCGTGTGACCAGACACAAACTGATACGGCAAACTCACGCACACAGTAAGAACACCCACTTGCATAGATAGGCTACGTAAGGGGGGTCCTGTGTGCCTTTCCAAACTGATTTCCGTTTGGATGAAAACAGGTGAGTGTGGCTGGAAAGGGGTCACACGGGGGCATGGATACTAAGTGGAGTTGGGATACAGCCCTTATGAAGAGTCAGCCTAGAAAACCCTATGAAATTCATGGGGTTGCCATAAGTCAACAGGCAACTTGAAGGCACATGCTCACGCACAAAGTTCAACTCTCCATCCAGTTTGTTTTGGGATGGGCACTTGGCAGTGGGCACTTGGCAGAAAGAGTGGGCACCTGCAGCAGTGTCAAATACTGGTTTCTTCAGACTAAGGGACCAGCAGTTTCAGATTTGAAAACAAAAAACTTTATTGACACAGTGATCCAAAGAGCCAACCCTACAAGTTCGTTGCTCAGAATGAAACCTAACTAACAAGCAGTAAACTAAAAGCATTCTACAGTCTACAGAATCTGGCAGGCTATACAGTCACTGGCTATCCATCATCCCCACTTTCAGTTCCCACCAGATCTGGCTCACCCCACTTTTCCCATAGCTGAGGCCAGGTGCTGGTTTTATCAAACCATTACAAACATAGAGCACATTCCAGCGGGCTCCAAGGTTCACTCAGCCTTCCATCCGTTCATAGGTCGGTAAATTGAGTACCCAGCTTGTGGGGGCAATTAGCTAACACACATTGGAAACTGCTTAATGCAGTGTAGATGTGTAAATGGCTATTGCTTAAAACAATTTGTAAGCCGCTCTGATAACCTTGTGGCTGAATAGCGGGGTATACATAATAAATAAATAAATAAATAAATAAATAAATAAATCACTTTTCCCAGTTAGACTACATCCTTGTAAGCAGGTAGAAAAGAATGCAAACACAATTAGCCACAAAGTGATACAAGAAAACTGAACTTGACAGGAAAACCTCACATCCAGGACCGATCCTGACAAGCAGATAAATAGGGTCCTTGTGAAGAAAAATGAAATCATATCTCAAATAAAGTTAAAGCACTACCTGTGGTTCTTAAAACCTCTACCTAGTTGTCCCCGGAAATGCTAAATGACTGGCTGTCGCTGATCAGGTTGCTGAAAAACCACTGAGTAGCTGTTTGAAAATCCACCTGGTGATATCAACATTCAGCTCACCGGTTTTCTCACCAAAGATGCCACAGGGAAATGTCATGTGGAGGGCACACATACAACACGAGAGACCAACTAAGCAGCAAATTACTCTCCTTAGTCTGGAATTGGGGTTCAGGGAAGTGATAGGTGGGTGCCTCTGTTTCCACTCAGTGTAAAAGCCAGGGATTCAGTGCCACAAAGCCCATCACATGGCAAAAATAACACAAGGCCAGATCTTAAGAGAGAGACCATTAGCATCATAGAATAGAAACACAGAATCATAGAATCACAGAGTTGGAAAAGACATCAAGGGACATCTAGTCCAACTCCCTGCCATGCAGAAATACCCAATCGAAGCATTCCTGACAGATGGCCTCTGTTTAAAACCCTCCAAAG
The DNA here is from genome assembly GCA_030847615.1 of Gambelia wislizenii. NCBI lineage: Eukaryota > Metazoa > Chordata > Lepidosauria > Squamata > Crotaphytidae > Gambelia > Gambelia wislizenii. Next base: position 264,943,193 of record JAUMIR010000001.1, read on the forward strand.
AAGGAAACTCCACCATGCTCAGAGGCAGTGCATTCCACTATCTGACTAAGGGTGCGGCTATACGATCATAAAAAAATCCATATGGGGGGCAAAAAATACGAACAGCCTGTCGTTCGTATGCATACGAACCGGCTATACGATTTTTAACCCCCCTAAACTCATATGACTCCCTCTCCCCGAAGCTGGCTGGAGCGAGCAAGCCAAGTGGCAGTTTTAAATCTCCCGGCGCTTTTTTTTTAAAAGGTTCCTGGTTTGCGGACAGTCGGTTTTCCGTATTTACAATATAAAATAAAAATAAATAAACATATAAATTCATGGACTTACCGGATGCTCACTAGCTGGGAAACCAACATGGCAGCCACTCCCAATTCCCCTCCATGCTAGCCCTGCCCCCTCTACTCGGCCAGCCAATCAGATTATCCTGCCTGTTCGTATGTGTGTGAACGGACCGTACAGACCCGTCAGCCATCCGAACGGCGTATGGATTTCTCTTCGCGATCCGCTTTCCCTCCCGAACGCCGCATGTGCATATTTCAGGGTGGAAAACCGCCCCCCCCTCTTTTGCATTCAGGTGCATCTGAACAGCTGTTTGTACCGAAGCATGAACTTCCGCACGCCATACGTATTATTTAAATCCCAGTACTTAGGTGAGACTCATTGGTCTAACAAATGTCCAGTCTTCCTCTCCCTCTCTTTCTTTGATGATTAGGCAGATTGTATTACCTAATTCCAGTGCTTTGGGGCCCATACAAACTACACAATTATAGCATTAATATTCCACTTTAACTGCCATGGCAGCATCCTATGGAATCCTGGGACTGGCAGTTTGGTCAGAAAGAAGTACCAGAGGAGCAATGTGGCTGAGGATTGCAAATGCCCTTCCCGCAACTGCTAATCCCAGGATTCCATAGGATGCTGCCATAGCAATTCAGGTGCAATAGAGCACTATAGTGTGAATTTTGTAGTGTGAACAGGATCCTGTTCTCCAGGATTTCTCAGTGAAGAGAGTCAAAAGTTCTGGGAGTACACCAAGTTCTTTTATGTCATTGTATCAATGCATTTTCTTTAGTGGATATGGAACCCACAATGCTTTAGTAAGATTTAAAATAAAAATGAATGAACAAAATTATTATTTCTCTACCAACTTTATCAAGTTACTGATAAGAAAACATTGTTTGTTGAAATAAGGTAGAGGAAAGCCAAACCTCAAAACATAGCATAGCAATATCAGATGAGCACAGAGTCAGAGCAGGAGAAAATATGATAGAGGGAATACTGGAAAATACGAACACTGAAAAAGGAGACATATTTCCTTTGTGGGAAGGGGGAGTGAGAAAGGAAGTATGACTGTTAGAGAAGGGGTTTGATAACTTTGATGTTCATGGTCACAGAAACTGTGTTCTAATGAACAGTTATTTCAGGTTGATTTTTTCTGGGTTTCCTGAAGACCCAGAACTCAAACTTTAATTTGGTGCTGCTGGTAAAAATGGGGGCAGCTGAGGCTACAACCCCAATGTCTTCACTAACATCATCATTATCATCATCAATTAGGTTTCTGGGCTGGTCTATACAAGGGAATAAAATGTCGATTGGTGCACAGTAATGCAAATTTGCAGTAGCTTTCATCTGTCTCAGCAATTTTTTTGCAACGTCACTGGTGTGCACAGCTATCTATGTTTGTTGTTCACACAGAGGCATGTCAGTGAATCAAGATGGCAGGCGCAAGTGAATTAGTCATGATTCTATCCTCCCCAAATTACCCCCACCAATTTTTTTTTTAGTGCAGAAGAGCGATCTTCTGCTGAAACAATGAAAAAAAGAAGGAAAGAGAACCTGTTTCATCACCTTAGTGCATGATCATTATGGTGACAATTCAACATGGCAATTCCACGATCTTCCATCTTAGTGAGCTCTGCTCCCTTCACGGCTGGTTTAAGGAATTTGGGGGCCCCCTGCAATGGTTTGTTTTGCCCCCCCCCCTGTTTATCCCAGGACATTTTCAGACAGCGTTTTAGCGTGCCTACTGCAGAAGGAGCTCCCGGGAGAGGGACGGCGCTCTTGCGCGGCAGGGGGTCATTTTCGGATGCTGCCATCCCTCTCCTGAAACCATCAGTGTCACTTCCGTGAAGCTTCGGAAGCCGCAGAGCCATATTTTAATCACGGAAGTTGCCCGTGATTAAAATATGGCTCTGCTGCTTCCAAAGCTTCACGGAAGTGACACTGATGGTTTCGGGAGAGGGATGGTGGCGTCCGAAAACGACCCCCTGCCACGCAAGAGCGCCGTCCCTCTCCCGGGAGCTCCTCCCACGGTAGGAATGCTAAAACGCTGTCTGAAAATGTCCCCAGTGTCCGAGAAAGCTATATACCAGACCCCCTCCCCGTCAGCCACTCTGCATTTTTTAAAAAAATAAATTGCTGCTAAATTATTTTCAAGAGGTAAGAAGTACTTCAGAGGAGGGGAAAAAAATTAAGTAACCACAACATGAGAGTGTTTTGCCACTGTAATAATTACATCTCCATGTGTTTCTGATTATCTGAACATATATTAAATGAGAAATATAATCAAAATGCACTGAGTCTGATGCAATGAAAAGGTGCTGACATGGTAAGAGAAACTGAAACATTTACAGCCTTTACCTAAAGACTGATGTGTGTGAGTTCTGTGTTCATTTTTCAACTTTGCAAAACAGTTTAGAACATGTCCACTTCGTGCTACAATGCTATATAGTGCAGCTGATTTTGCTTTAGGTTTATGTGCAAGTAACAATACATAAGGTAACTCATGAAGCAAACTAGCCACTGACTAATTAAGCAGAGGAAGATACCACTTATGAAGGAATTATATTACCACTACTTCTCAATGAATTTAGTGTCGTGAATAAATACCCACAACTCATTTTTATTTTTGGAGTGCATGGGGTTGCCATAAGTCAAAAGGCAACTTGAAAGCACATGTGCATCTACACACAAATCCCAGTGAGTTTTATCTCTCATCTCTCATTCTCTGTGTCTCAGAGAATGAGAGCTCTCTCTCTCCCTCTCTCTTTTCCTCCTCCCAGCTCATGCAGGGACCATCTCCAAACTACAGCATCAGTATTAGCCAGGCACCTTCTCAGTAGTCCCCCAACTTAGTCAGTACCAAGCCTCTCTCTGCAAGCAACACTGCAGGGAGAGAAGTCCAGCAGCCACTCAGTCTCTGACTCCAGCAACAAGTTAAATAACCACCCCACCGTGCATGGCAGGCCCCCCCCCAAGATACCCCCATCCTCATAGCAATGCAAGGGCCGTCTCCAAATTCCAACTTAGTCAGTAGTAAGAGCAACTCCCTCCCCGTCTCCAACAGCAGTCTCCAGCTCAGTGCTACTGCCAGGCCCCGCCTGAGGAGGGAGTGGGGGGGGGGGCTTGCAAAGCAGTGTCTCCTCCTGGCTGTCTCCTTGTCAGATAAGGAGATAGGAGACAGCAAGAGGTTAGCCCCCCCCCCTTTGGCCCATTGACCTTGGGGTCCAATGCGGATTTGGCAGACTGGTTAAACCGGCCCTGGCCCCCTTCACATGTCCGACCAATCAGCTGTCCTCTTCAGCAATGTGCTGCGATGTTATTTGGTTGTCCTAAAATGCAGGGGTTTGCATTTCCTCTGTAGCTGTAAAAAAAAAAGAAACTTGGCAAAAGTCCTGGAGGTTTCTGCCACAGATTTTCCACAACTTTTACTTCCCCTCCCTCCAAAAAGGATGGAACACTGCGGGATCCCATTCAGACACATGGGATTCCCTGTGGATTCCATGAGGATTTGTTTCACTGTCTGGACTACCCCTCTATGTGTCAACAACATTCTTTGAAAGTGTTACAGTTGTCCCTCCGTATCCATGGATTTGGTATTCACGGATTTAAGTATTCATGGCTTGAAAATATTATTTAAAAAATAATAATCCAAAAAGCAAACCTTGATTTTGCCATCTTGTATAAGGGACACCATTTTGCTATGCTATTGCATATAATGGGACTTGAGTATTATTCATGGATTTTGGTTTCCACAGGGGGCCTGGAACCAAACCCCAGCGAATATGAAGGGACAACTGTACTTGCTAAGTCATCTAGGGCAAGGAAGAATTGTCTTCAGGTAACCAGGCAGAAAAGCATTTATATACTGGAAGGAAGTTGATTCTCTCTCCCCACTCCACCACACACACACCTCCCTTGATGTTCCAGAAATGACTCATGCAGGTATACGTGGGCAGGCAAGCTAGCAAACAATTTGGGTTGACTGGTTACTTTTTAAAAAAGGTTTCAAACTGTTTATTAAATTGCAGTTTTCATTACAATGTATTTATATCATATTTCTAACTTATCAATAATAAAGATAAAGAAAACAGTAACAGTAACTGGCCACTTTTACAGGATTTGCAAAGCTGTTTATCAGAGTGGTGTGACAGGGTCCTGATTGTATCACTTCATTGTTAATGGCACACACATTTCTCTTCAGTTCTGCTCTTTGACTGCATAATTTGCTGCTTTTGCATATGAGTGTTCAGTCTGCACATTCCCCATTATTTTCTACTGTGAATGTATCTTTGGAAGGACGATACCTGCTCTTGTCTGGCACACCTCTAGCACTACTACCACTTATCTGGGCAGAAATGATGTAGCTAGCAGCTAGGAGACTAATGGTCAAAGTACACTGATGTTTTGCATTTGGTATGCTTAGTTTCGTGGTTGGTCCTTAGAAGATAAACATAGGGTTAATTTGCAAGTCTGATTGCTGACACATGTCTCTGAGGAAATCCTGCTATGGGGTGGAAAACAGGTTAATCAAAGGGAATATGCATTTCCCCTTACCACCTAGCAATCTTAATTTCCAAATCTGTTGGCTTGGAAAGGGCTCTGTTACTGTTTTGGACTATAGATCCCAGAATCCCCCAGCCAGCATGGCTATGTTGTCTGAAGAATTCTGGGAGCTGTAGTCAAAAAGGTAACTTTTAAAAGCTCTAGTTAAAATAGATTAGAAGTGACTTTTGCTGCTAGAGAAGAGCACTAGTGGTGTTGAAAAAGACTTATCTACCTTGGTACACCTGTAGAAACCCCCAGTAACATTAGATCATGAATAAAGGAATTTGGAGCAAGTTGGCAATGCCCTTGGACTTTCTGAATCCAAATTCCCTAGAGAACCCAATGGTGCTTTTCTGTTTACTAGAGGATAAGGAGACTTCCATGCAGTAAGCTGTCACTTTTAATTAACTCAATAAATATTAGAAGGGTACCACTGAGTATTTTGTTGTTGCTGTTTGCTGTCAAATCAACTTCAACTTCTGGTGACCCTATTGAATGAGAGACTTCCAAGAGCCCTGGTCATTCCCTGCCCTGCTCAGGTTTTGCACACTCTGGGCCATGCCTTCCTGTCTTGAATCCATCCACCCTTTCTGTGGTCCCCCTCTTTTCCTACTGCCTTCCACTTTTCCCAACATAATCACCTTTACCAGTGAGTCACGTTGTCTCAAGATATGGCCAAAGTACAATAGCCTCAGTTCAGTCATCTTGGCTTCTAGGGAGAGTTCAGGCTTGATTTGTTCTAGGACCCATTTATTTGTCTTTTTAGCAGTCCATATCATATCTGTAGAACTCTCCTTCAGCCCCACCTTTCAAATGAGTTTATTTTCTTCCTGTCTTCATTGTCCAGCTTTCACAACCATACAGTACATTGAAATCAGAAATACTATTGTCCAGATGATTCTGACTTTGGTATCCAGTTCCTTCAGGGCTGCCCTTTTGTCATCTGCTGATTTCATTCTCCATTTTGTTCCATGACCGATCCAAGGTATAAGGAATCTTTAACTACTTCAATGTCCTTGCTACCCTGTTTAAAGTTATACAAATCATCTGTAGGCATTATTTTTGTACTCTTAATATTCAGCTATAACCCTGCTTTTGTATTTTCTTCCTTAACTTTCATCAGTAGATGTTCCAAGTGTTTGCTATTTTCTACAAGTAACATGATATCTCTTGAGTATGTGCAAAACTCCTTTTCTACTCTACTGAATAGATAGAACTGGTCCTGCCCAATACCAACAAAGAGGGGGGATTTTCTAGGTGACAGGTATAATTTTCAGGGGTAGGCCTGAACTGTAGCACTTATTTTTCTTTTATTTATTTATTTTAATCTGTAAAATGCAGCCCCCTGATGAGGGTTTCACAAAGCTTTGGGAATCAGATAATGTATTTTTTTTATTAGTTATTTATACCCCGCTCTTCAGCCACAAGGCTATCAGAGCAGCTTACAAACTGTTTTAAGCAATAGCAATTTACACATCTACACTGCATTAAGCAGTTTCCAATGTGTGTTAGCTAATTGCCCCCACAAGCCGGGTACTCATTTTACCGACCTACGAAAGGATGGAAGGCTGAGTGAACCTTGGAGCCCTCTGGGATCGAACTTGCAATGGGGTGACTTGCAGTACTGGTATTTAACCACTGCGCCACCATATCTCATGTCTGTATTTACAGGCAACCATATCTCAAGGGCCACAGCATCCTTTTTCCTATGTTTCCAGAGTTACAGTGTGATCCTATCCAAGCCCCAATGGCTTAGCGAAGTCAGCCTGGTGTGAGCCAGCCTGGTATGAGTCAGCCTGGTTGGACTAGGGGCCCATCTATATGAGGGGGAAAAACCTGGAGTACCTCGTAGTAATGGCATTTCACAGCAGCAGCAACATGTCTTAACAGTGCTTTTGGCCTCAGAAGCCCCCATAAGCTTCACATGTCAGATGGTGGCCGCAAGTGATTTACTTGCTTTAGTTCTTTGCTGCCACTGAACTTTTTTTAAAAATTAGTCATTTAAGGTACACTGGAGCAATATAGAGATTTTTTGATTTAATGGGAAAGCAAAACAAAAAAACCCCCACCCCATTTTATCATCTTAGCGATCACTCACTAAGATGAACATCCAACATGGTGGCAGCTGGCGCTTATCCTGTTAGCAAGCCCTGTCCCTGAGCTCGGCTGGCCAATCAGCTTTGTGCTTCCTCTTGAATCACTTGTCCTAATGAGCAGGAACGAGCACCCTCTTGCTGTATTTTTAAAAAACTACCGAGAAAAGCCGCGAAGGCCTTTCCTGAATTGTTTTTGCCATTTTAGCCCCCATCTCCTTCCGAATAGTGATGATTGGTGCAGGATCCCTTTTAGACAGGTAGGATTCCCAGTGAATTCCATGAGGGTTATTGTCACCATTTAGACAAACTCCAGGACTCTGGAGACCTGGGGTTGTCTATATGAGCGCATAAAAAAATCTGAGTCCCTTATAGTAATGACATTTTGCAATAGCTGCAACCTGTCCTAATGGTTTTTCTGCTCCCTTACGCTCCGCATACCCACTAGGAAACATGGCAGCTGCGAGTATTTACTCATGTTTGCACTTACCTGAATTTGCTGATGACAACCTTTAAAAAAAAAAAAAAAGAATCCCAAGGTGCGATTGAGTGATTTTTCACTTTAACACAAAAGCAGGGGGGAAAACGCTATACCCCATTTTCTTGCCATAGCACTTGCCTGCTAAGGTGAAAATCCAACAAAAAAAAAAAAAAAAGTTAGTTATTTATACCCCGCTCTTCAGCCACAAGGCTATCAGAGCGGCTTACAAATTGTTTTAAGCAATAGCTATTTACACATCTAACTGCATTAAACAGCTTCCAATGTGTGTTAGCTAATTACCCCCCACAAGCTGGGTACTCAGTTTACCGACCTACGAAAGGATAGAAGGCTGAGTGAACCTTGGAGCCCGCTGGAATCGAACTTGCAACTTGCAAGGTGGTGACTTGCAGTACTGGCATTTAACCACTGCGCCACCAGGGCTATTGTTTAAAACAATTTGTATGCTGCTCTGATAGCCTTTGTGGCTGAAGAGTGGAGTATAAATACCTAAATAAATAAATAATAAGACAAGTAGGATTCTCCTCCCATTCAGTGTGGGTTTTTTCCCACCGTTTTTGTATTATTATTATTATTATTATTTCTTTTCCAAATATATATAATTCTAATGTGTACCTTCTAATTTTAGTATAAAGGTGTAAATAGAATGTTCATTGGAAAAGGAAAAAAAAGAGTGATTATAGTGTGTTTAGATTAAGAGGAAAATGTATTAGTGTTAGCATAGATAGTTTTATTTTTTGTATTAGTAAGAAAAGTGGGGAAAAATTTTTTTTGCGTTATTGTTATGGCCTTTGGTGTATTTTTCAGTAGAATGGTTGTATTTCAATAAAAAAAAAAAAAACTAACCCCCCCCCCAAAAAAAAAAATTCCCCAGGGTTCAAATCCCAGCTTGGCCATGGAAACGGTGACCTTAGGCAAGTCAGACACACTCTCTCAACCTGAGAGGAAAGCAAAGGCAACATCCCGCTCTTTCCCCGACTCTGAGCAAATCTCCTCAAGAAAACCCCGTGGGGTCGGGTGGCCTTAGGTTGGAAGCATCTGGATGGCGCCCAACCACAAACCTGAAGCGCTCAGAAGGGAAAGGAAGCAGAAGGTGAGAAAGCCACTGAAAGAGCGGAGGCTTCGGAAACGAGGGGCCCCGAGTCGAGGCGGGGCGCCGGCAAGGGAACTCCCCTCCTCTCCTCCGGCCTTCCTCCCTCCGTGACACACAGGAAAGCCCCCTCCCTGCCTGCCTTGGCCACTTTCCCCCAGCGCATCTCCAGGGCGCCCCGTCGGAACGAAGGGCTCCCGGCTCCTGCCTTGGCGGCGGCGGCGCCTCACGGACTTGGGCAGGTGAGTGAGGCGCCCCCGGGGAGGAGACCCTGCAGCCCTACCCGGGGCAGAGGCGCTCTCGGGGTCCGCTTGCCCCCCCCCCTTCCCGCGCCGTCGGCGAAGCTTTGCGGGGGACTCTTCGCCTTGAGGGAACCCGGCTTGCCTTGGTGGAGGCTTTTCAGGAAGGTGCCGGGCGGGAAGAAGGGGATGGAAACGAGAAAGGCACAAAGGAGGGGATGAGTGTCACACAGCAGCCGAGGGCGGGCGGGACTTGATGTTCAAGCAGGCTGTTTGCAGGAGGGCGCGCGTCCACACGAGAGAAATAATCCAGGTTAGAAATGGATTCTTTGCCATGGCTCCTTCTGAGGGAATCCTGGGGTTTTGGAGTTTGGTGACATACCAGCACTCCTTGGCAGAGAAGGAGAAAGGCCTGTGGTAAAACGACAAAACCTAGGGTGCCATAGGAAAGAGCCATGGGAAATAATCCAGTTTCAAACTGGATTATTTGTGTAGTGTGGATTCCCCCTGAAGTGACTTTCCCAATGGGTTTGGACTGCAGTTGCCACCAGCTCTTGCCTGCAAAGAGCTGCAATCCAGCCACAACTGGAGGGCCACAAGTTGCCCACCTCTGCACTGCGCAGTCTTTCTTCCTTCCTTCCTTCCTTCCTTCCTTCCTTCCTTCCTTCCTTCCTTCCTAGCAGTGAGTGAAGAAAACCCCCTAGTTTTACTTGGGATGGAGTTCATTCTTCATCCTCCTGAAAAGCAATGTGCTTTTCAGTTAGTAAGGTGGCCATCCACCCTGCGTAATTATATCAGTCCCATACTGCTTTAATAGTCCTGGTTCTCATGGATTCCTGGGATTTGTAGTTTTTTTGTGAGATAATTAAAATTCTCTACCAGAGGGATCTCATACTGTAGCTCAAGGGAGTCCATCAGAGCAGTGGTTCTTAACCTGGGGTCCAGGGACCCCCAGGAGTCCACTATGTCTTCACAGGAGGTCCATGAAGGCTTGAAAGTTGCTTGTTTCACCTCCTCCCTGCAGTGGAGTGGCCATATGACAGGAGCCAAGGTAAAGGCTGGCTGGCCTGACCTGCACGTTGCCATTCAATCTGCTCCAGCCACAAGTTTGCAGGAAGAAGCAGAAGAAAAGTCTTCCCTCTCCCTCCAGTGCCTCTGAGGGAAGATTTAATGGATGCTGTAATCATATTATTATGATTATGATGGTTTTAAATCTTGGTTAAGTCTTTGGGGTCTGCAGCAACAAGATATTTAAAGGGGGGCCCTGGTAAAGAAAAGGTTAAGAGCCACTGCACCAGAGAATTCAAAGTCCCTCATCAGACTACAAATCCCAGGATTCCAAAGGTTGGGGCAATGGCAGCTAAAGTGGGATTGAATTGTTGTAATTGTACAGTTTGGATGCACCTAGTGAGTTTCATCTGTGTTTTTCCAGAAGCAGTCAGCAAAGCAGAACAATTTTAAGCATGAAGCCAAGGGAGTCCAGTTGGCCAAGGGGACAACAAATTGAAATTTATATTAAGGCAATATACCTGTATCAGGCTGACTAAAACATCACAACATAGTGCAAGCTTTCAAGTTCTCTGGAAGGCTTCATTGGATAAGATGGTGAATGTAACACAGCAGCTAAGGTGGTGGTGGTGGTGGGAACTTGATGTTCAAGGCATGTGGGTATTCCCTGACTTCAATATTAGCTGAACAGCCACCACTGAGCTTGAAATTTTGCGCAATGTTTGGGCCTTATGAGATAGCCCAATAAATCTCCAGTACGGATTTTTGAATCTTAAAGACATTCAGAATCAACTCCTAGTGTGTTCAGTGAGATTTACTTCCTAAATTAGCTGTAGGCTGCAGTCCTCTACATACTTAATTTTCTTTGACTGGTGTTAGACACCTTGCTAGCCATTGTTTTTTTTAAATAAGTACATGTACTAAAAACAACTTTTTTAATAAAACTGTTACCCAGTTAATGGAGAACATCTTTTTTAGTTGGTTGTGTTTTTAAACCCATTCATCTAACAGATGAATGAATTAAATGTTGCATCAGTTATACATCTGTTATTGTCTCTGACATTTTTGTGGGCAGTGACACTGATGTAATAGAGTTGTGTGAAAGGTCAAAATGCATTAGGAGCAGGACAGGAAAGTCAGAAAAGGAGAATGTTTCTTCTGATGTATTTTCTATCCATGTAGCTGTCAAACGTGCAGAACCTCATCCATGGCTTAACCTCGTACTCATGGAAACATTACGGTGCTTTCAGAAAGTGTTTGTGATGTTGGGAACAATGTGTCAGCACCCCACTCAGCATCTATGATTTTCCATTCTGACCTGGTTCAGAGGATTGTGTTACGTTCCATGCTGATCTGTTGTTATTTGCTATCAAGTCGACTTCGACTTAGGCAACCCCTATGAATAAGAGACCTGCAAGAGACCTGGGCATCAACTGCCCTGCTCAGATCTTGCAAACTCAGGGTTGTGGCTTCCTTGATTGAATCAATCCACCTTTAGTATGGCCCTCTTTTCCTACTGCCTTCCACTTCACTGAGTATTATCATATTTTCCAATGAGTCACATCATTTTATGATATATCCAAAGTACAATACCCTCAATTTAGTCATCTTCATTTCTAGTGAGAGTTCAGACTTTATTTGCTCTAAGACCCATTCATTTGTCTTTTTTAGTGGTCCATGATACCCACAGAACTCTTCTCCATCACCACCTTTCAAATCTGTTCATTTTCTTCCTATCAGCTTTCTTAACTGTCCAGCCTTCATAACCATACCTAGAAATCAGAAATACACACTATAGTCTGGATCATTCTGACTTTGGTATTTAATTATATGTCTTTCCTTTTGAGGATCTTATCTTGTTCCTTCATGGATGCCTTCCCAAGTCCTAGTCTTCTTTTGGTTTCTTAACCACAGTCTCCATTTTGGTTATTGACCAAGCCAAGGTATAGAAAATCTTTAACTATTTCAGTGTCATCATTCCACACTTTAAAGTTATGTAAATAATCTGACGTCATTATTTTTGTCTTTCTAATATTCATCTGTAGCCATGCTTGTATACTTTCTTCCTTAAATTTCATGAGTAGTTGTTCCAGGTCTTTGCTATTTTCGGCTAGTGATGTGGTGTTATCTGCATATCTTAAATTGTTGATGTGCCTTAAGAAGAAAAAGAGAATAACTGCAGTGCCTTTTGATCCATTGATTTTAAAAGACATCTGTCTAGAAGGCAGAATCTGCTTTTGCAGAATGGTAAACACATTGCTGTAACAAGTAGTGGGAGAGCAGTTTTGTCATGGGAGAACCACATGCTAGTTTTATGTGAACAATGAGTGAAGGAATGGGTGGAATCACACATTGGAAGGACAAGCAGCCCAGCATCAATATCCCCCATCCCCATTGTTCTTTAGATTTCTCTGTTCTCCTTCCATCACAGTACACTTCTCTGTTCCCACCTGTAGAAATCATTGTTGTGGAGTGTGAGATGAGGAAATACACAGTGCAACACCATGAGGAAGATCATGCTGTATGCTGTTAGATGAAGGGGAGCACCTTTGTTGCATGGCACAGTGGGATGATAAAAACAAGAAACTGCGAAATTGGATATCATTAAGAAATTTAACAATTCATAGATAATTAACAAATATCATGATTCAGTTGTATCTTCACCTCTTGGGTTTTTTTAAAAACTTCATAATTGAACTTGTATGAGTAGTCAGCTATGTGTCAAAGACCTATCAATTTCCAAATCTTGGAATAAAATGCATTTTTCAATACAGAAGAAGAAATAAGCTTGCGGAATGAACGCTGGTACCTTCAGTAGATTGGAAACTGCCATGACTTTTCAAGTTGAATAAAGTCAGTCTCCATGAAAACCCCAATTATGACTCAACAACATTTTATCCAATCAGTATTTCTGGAGTAAGGAAGTGTCAGAGGAGACAATGCAGCATTCTGTTGACACATAACAAATGTGTTACAGAGGAGAGGGTTTTGCTGGTTCTTTAAGAGAGAGATCCTAGGAGGTACATGGGTTCCCAACACAGACAGCAATAAAGAGCCATTGAACAGCTACAAAATAAATTGTACAATAATTTTAACACTATTCACTAAATGGGATACCAAGTAATACAGCATGATTGAGCAAAGGTTAAGGATTCACCTCATTTTCTCTCAGATTCTATGATTCTAGAAACTGTATTGAATTGTATCCATTGTTCTCATAGTGCAAAAGCACCAAATGCATTTTTAAAGTCTGTGAAAGTGCTATCTAGGAAACAGCTCAGAGAATTAACTGTTTTGGACTACAACTCTCAGTGGGTGTACTGCTTTATGTGTGTGCGGGGGGTCCTCGGAATTTTAATCCCAAAAGTAATTGTTCATGCTCTGATCTGGAGATCAGTGTTCTTCAAAATAAAGCACACTGGCCACTCTGAAAGCATGTATTTCCAAATTAAAAGTAAAACCTGGAGAGAACATTTTCAGGTTGAATGTTACAAGTATGGAGATTTTTTACCAAAGATTATTCTTCACTCTGAACCAGTGAGTGCAGTTTGAGTCCTGACAGAGAGTAAATGTCAGATACTCTATGTGATAAGATTTATTATATCACTGAAACAGGTCTTTGTCTTTTTAGTATGTCTCAGTGGAATCAAGTCCAGCAGCTGGAAACAAAATTTTTGGAGCAGATAGATCAGATTTATGATGACAAATTTCCCATGGAAGTTCGACACCTGTTAGCACAATGGATTGAAAACCAAGACTGGTAACTCCTTCTTTTTCTTATGTGTTAAATCTTAGGAAGCTGATGTACAAGCAGCAAGATATTGGACACACTGTGTTAATTCCTATGTGCACTTACTGCTTCTTAGAAAGAAAGTTTATATTTTATTATTCAAATAAATATTACCTTTAATATAAGTTTTTGCCATTTATTTTTACCTTTAATTTTATTTTATTTTATGAAACTTAAAATTATTTTATGAAACTACCATAGTCTGGTAGTGGTAACTACTACAGCTAATATTTATTGTAGTGTATAAGAGACAGGAAAAATTTCATATGCTACAAAATACTCCATGTGTTATATGCCCTTATATACCACCCATGCCCTACTACATTTTACATAGGACTAGCAGCCCATTTTCTGCACAAAAGAATAAACAAACATACAGCTACCACCAGTACTATTACTTTACATAATTTCTTATTTGGTAATCTTAATCTGCCCAAGAGAATTTCAAAAATATACTGAAAAGCGAGACCAGGTCCTTAATCCAATTGTTACTCTCAGCTAGAGTAAATTAGACCCACTGAATCAATAGAAACTTGTTAACTCAGTACTTATATAAGATCCAACAGGTCTACTCTAGTTGCAATTAAGAATTAGAATTAGAGCCAGTGGTTTAGTGCTTTTATACTATTGTGCTAGGACTCTGAGAGACCAAGGTTTGAATCCCTGCTCGGTGACAGAAACCCACTGGATGACCTTGGGCTAGTCATACTCTCACCCTCAGAGGAAGGCAATGACAAACCCAACAAAACTCTATAACATAGTCACTAGAGCAAATCAAGCCAGAACTTTCCCTGGAAGCCAATGACTAAACTGAGGGTGCATCTACACTGTAGAAATAATGCAGTATGATACCACTTTAAGTGCTGTAGCTCTATCTTAAGGAACCCTGGGATTTGTAGTTTTACAAGGCCTGCCAAAGAGTGCTGGTGCCTTGCAAAACTACACATCCCAGGATTCTGTAGGGTGCAGCCATAGCAGTTAAAGTGGTGTCAAACTGCATTATTTCTAAAGTGTAGATGCACCCGAAGACCATTATACTTTGGCCATATCATGAGAAGACATGACTCACTAGAAAAGACAATACTATAATGTTTGTAAGGAGTTAGCAGCCTAGCTACCACATTTTTCACTAGCTGAAGCTGCTGGAGGCTCTCTCTTTTTTTAACAGCCCTTTATTTCTTATAAGATTTGTCTTTAAAACTAGTCAAAGCATAAGTTTGGAAAATGTTCTGTGTCATTTTTATCCTTTTTCCTGTTAAAAAGGGTTCCTAGGAATAAATAACTGTTAGCAATTACTTTTTACAGGGTGGCACATAAAGTAACTATTTTTAAAAGGAAAGGTGAGGGTAACCTTACCAATGCAGGTCAGAATCCAATGGGATGGTTCTGCTGCTAAATCTCCTTCCAGGGAGTTCCAGTGTGTTGCTAGACGAGAGCCAGAATAACATTGGTTCTAGGCAACATTGGAGTAGAACATAACAGTTCTTACAAAAAAACCCCCAAAACCCTCCAAAATCCCTTTTACACACTCACACGGCACACTTTCTATGAGTTAAACCTGCCTCTGATGCACTATGATAACAACAATCTGCACTTGTAATCAAATCTTTTCTAAACTATGTGTTGTCCATTGTGTTTAGTGGATAAATTCAATCTAGTATCTAATATTCAAGCAGTTCAACACTAACATGGGGAGGGCAGTGACCTCAAGAGAGGCTGTGATTTTATGCAAGGTTCAAAACCCGAAGTAATACACACTACATCTGAAAGTACCTCTGTTTATTAATCCCTATGGTCTTGTAGACTTCACACCAAAAAAGCAGATAATTTATTGAACATACTGACACAGTGTTCCTCTCTGTTCTTATGTTCAAATTTGAACTGCATATAATTTTCAGAACTGATGGATCTTGTTTTCTGTTTATTTTAATACATTAGAGCTTAGTTTTACTCATAATATGTGGGAATTCAGTGAGACTTACTTCAGAGTAGACACGTGAATGACTGTATATGTCACATGTTTCTTAAAATTAAGGCTTCTTTTAAAATGCTACTAACCCACCCACCCCCCATTGTAAAAAAACCCACATAGCTAAGAGCTCTTTTGGTTCCTTCATTACAATGATATATTTATTCCACATTTACCCAAATGTGATCAACATGTTTAGGTTTGTAGCCTTAATACAAAGAAGAATTTGTGAGAACTGTTGTTTTTCAGGCCACCCATCTAAGATGTAGTGTTCATCTTGAAGATATTATTGTGAAAACTGTAATCTGTCCTCACTGTCCCATGTTTTCTTCCATGTTTATGACTTGCTCTTATACATTGTGTGTTGAATAGGGAATCTGCGTATAACAATGAACCCATGGCCACCATCCTCTTACACAATTTATTAATAAAGCTGGATGAACATTTAGACCGTGTTTCCCAAGAGAAGAATCTCCTCTTGGTACATAATCTAAAGAGGATCAGGAAGATGCTTCAGGTGAGAGTATCGCCTCCTTCAGTTTAAGGTAGATTCACAAAACAGAAAGCACTTCTGTTTCTCCAACTATGAACTCATGCATGCTTTAAGGTACAGCTACACAAACCTCGTTGAAGGAAGAAAATGGGTGTGTTAATCTTAAGTACATGCTGGCAATGGAGAGCCAATGTGGTGTAGTGGTTTGAATGTTGGATTTAGGCCACTGGGAGACCCAGGTTCAAATCCCTGCTTGACTATGGAAACCTGCTGAGTGGCCTGGGGCAAGTCACACTCTCTCAGCCACAGAGGAAGGCACAGGCACTTTGAACAAATTCTGCCTAGAAAACCCTGTGATATGTTTGCCTTAGGGTCACCTTGAGTCAGAAATGACTTGAAGGCACACAACAACAACAGTTTGCTCACTGCAGCCCTCTTCTCATTCCTTGTTTGTCCTTATGACAAAACAGGATTGTGGATCTAGTACTTCTTATCATAGCTTCCATCATGCTATCTGTCATAGTGATGCATTTCTTATTATTTGAGACCATTATGATAGCAGATGTCTATAATGGCTTTCTTCAGGAAGTGCAGGAAGCAACTTACACCTGTGGCTTAAAAATACTACTACTACTGTGTGGGGGTGGTTTTTAATGTGTTTCCTCTTACTGACCTAGATTAAAATTATCACTAAATACAGATTAGTAGTTTCACTAATGATATTCTGATCTCAGAGAATTTTTCATCATTTTACAATGAAACCAACTGAAAGGTGGCCAGAGACATTTTGCCACCTGGGGTGGAACACCATGCTAGCCCCAAATTAAGAGAATGCTGGCAAATGTTGAAAGAACCAAACAGCACCAGCTGAACAAGAACTTGTTGGTGCATAAACTAAGGAGCACTTCATCAAGATCACTTAAACCAGTGGTTTCCAAACTTTGGTCCTCCAGATGTTTTGGACTTCAGCTCCCAGAATCCTGACTCTTGGCCAAGCTGGCTGAGACTTCTGGGAGCTGAAGTCCAAAACACCTGGAGGACCAAAGTTTGGAAAGCCGTGACTTAAACACACCCTCCAACTGTCCCAATTTGATAAGGGCAGTCCTGACTAAGTAAGTCCTCTGTGGTCCAATGTTTTCAATTGTTTTCAACTGTTTTTTTTTTAATGTCCCAGTTTCTCTCTCCTTCTCCTACTGTTCCTCTTTGTCCTCAGTTTACTGCAAACAGAGTTCAAAGGGCAAAAATAGTTAATAATAATAATAATAATAATAGAAAGACTCAGGCAAAAGTGAATCACTGCAGCCTCTCCTAGCTATGTGTTCTTCCTCATTAATACTTTTTGCCATCTTGACCACACTCTAATGTTACTTGGACACATGCATCCCAGTTTTCATCTGTGTAACATTGGAGGTTATGTTACAGAAGAGTAAAAGTGGAGGAAGAGAAGAGCCAAGAGTCAGCTTCACTGCACAAATAACCACAGCTAAAAATCTGCCCAAATCTCTTCTTAGCATCTCTCTCACCACCACCTACACTAACAGTGGTAGGGGTCCTGATTGCACTGCACAAGCATAGTTCCTTTGAGCCACGTATCAAAAGGAAGTAGGGGCTTTTTGTATGTTGCACAAAGTGCCATTTTGAAAGAGGTGTTTTATGTTCATGGCAACAACAGTGCAGTTTTAAAAAGCAGAAAGTAAGTTCAAGATGAAAATAAAATTCTGCCACCCCTGCAAAGCGCTGGCAGCCTGCTCAGTGCGCTTTGTGTCACTATAGGGCTGGTGCTATGAACTGGTGCTATGGTATTTCTTACAAATAAAATCAGTGAGAAGCACACAGAACAGTTTGGATCAAACTGAAATCAAGTGAGATGATGTCAAGTTATCAATTCATGTTATAGTCTATATAAATTGTTTACACTTTGCCTGTGGTTGACATTTCCCCCATTAAATTTTTAATCAAATCATTTATCAATCATTATTGGATTTGGTATTGCAATTGCACTTGTGTGAATTAACAACAAAGAAATTAAAATCATGCAACACTTATGCAAATCCCTATTTAACAGAATTCTGGGACATGGATCCTGCCCACTATGGTTAACCAATTAGCTATACTTGTAGATATGAACTGGGGCCTCTATCTCCCCCCATCCCAGCCAATGAAAGGTGATCCTCTACCTTTGTACTTGTCTTTTTTTTTCCTGGTTGTGTACCTGTGGTTTTAGACTACATAAAAGACAAATTCAGCAGATAAAACCTATTGAAGCATGGAGGTGTAACAATGGCAAAGACTTCACATGTTGAATTTCTACTTGCCATAATGGAAAAAAAAATAACCATTCTGGTTAGATGATTTAGCAATTAATTGGAAAAAGAATAGCAGTAAATGGGAAACTGAGGAAATGATCATGAAGATTATTTATGTATAAACATCAGTGTTATTGCATGCTTCATGTGTAGTGACAGAATAAATATTTGAAAAATGGTTGAAAAACATGTTTTTCAAGTGTTGAGAAACCCTGATGAGAAGAATCCTGGGGCTTGTCTATACAAGCCCATAAAAAATTGAGTCCCTTACAGTAATGACATTTCGCAGCAGCTGCAACCTGTCCTAATGGGTTTTTTTTCCCCCTGAGCTTTGCATGCCTGCTAGTAAACATGGAGGCCATGAGTGATTTACTTGGATTTGCACTTACCTCAGTTTGCTGCCACCAAACTTATTTTTTAAAAACTATGTCCAAGGTACAATTCAGCAATTTTTCACTTGGCCACAAAAGCAAAAAAAAAAAAAACACCCCATTTTCTTGCCTTAGACCTTGCCCACTAAGGCAAAAATCCAACATGGTGGCAGCAGGTACTTGCCTTGCTAGCAAGCCCCACCCCCTGCACTCATCCGGCCAATCAGATTTGCACTTCCTCTCATTTGGGCAAGCAAATCAGATTGACTCACTTGTCCTAATGACCAGAAATGTGCACCCCCTCATTGTTTTTTTTTTTTTTTTAAAAAAAGATGGGAAAAGCTGTGAAAGCTTTTCTGGTGAGGTTTTTGCCCTTTTTTGCCCCCTCTACAATATGGCAAAATCACATGGGATGCCATTAGGACATTCCATGAGGAGTTTTTTTTGACTATTTAGACAACCCCCTGGACTAACAAATCTTTGCAGTTCATGACTTATTATGTGCAATATTCACACATGGTTGTCTTCCACAGGAAACAGCATTTTCTGCATGGAAAATAATATATCAATTCCTGTACAGAAATGTTATTTTCTGTGCAGAAAATGCTATAACTGGGGGTTTGTTCTGCTTAAAATTTGCATATGGTTGATTGGAATAGAAAACAGCATTTTCTGCACACAAATTAATATTTCTACATTGAAACATTATTTTCCATGCAGAAAATGCAGTTTCCTGTGCAGGAAATGCTGCTTTCTGCAGAAAACACTGCCTGTGAATTTTGCATGGAATAAGTCCTGATTGTGAATAGCCTTTGTGTGGTTTTTGAACACTTTCTCACAGCAAGAAGAAAATTACTGCAATAACTCATTGATATCTTTGAGAAGAAACTTAGTGATGAGTTACTACAGTTGTTGTAGTAGTAGTCAGCTCCATATATTTATTTTATATATTTCTTTGAACTCCATGGACTTTACAAGTCAGCTTATGATATAAAACAAATATTCACTGATTTCTCATAATCACCCACATCTTTGTTGAGATGTCTAGGGCCAACCAGGGCCCTGCATATTCATAGTACTACCGTTAATACTGATGAATTCTTAAGAGTTATTTCCTCATGGGTACAACATTATTTATTTATCTGTAATACCTGCCACCACTTGATGTATTACTGCCCACAGACAGCAATGTCTCCAAGCTTGGCTTTTGTATGCTAACATATATTATTGTGTGTGTTTTTTCCCCCTAGGGAAAATATCACAATAATCCTATGCATATAGCAGTAGTTGTTTCAAATTGTTTAAAAGAAGAAAGAAGAATATTGGCTTCAGCCAGCATGCCTGTGCAGGTAACTCTGTTTTATATTTGATAGTTATATATCTCTCTGTGTGTGTGGTTTTTTTTAAAGCCCTAGAGGTTACCACAACCTAGCACAGAGTTATATGCATGTAAGACGGTTGGCCAGGATCCAACTGGGGCATTACACTTCTGCAACTCCTAGTTGCATGAATGGTTGGACCTTTTCAAACTTCACACAAACAGGCATTAAATACCTCCTTGCACAAGTGCAGGTGCACTATTCCCTCATTTCTTCCCTACAGAAGCCAAGATAGCCCACCTGCCATATGTATTTAATCTACAGTAGCCTGTCCAGTTATGGCTTTCGTAGCAGGCTGTTTAAGTTGACCAAAATAATTCCTTTTACAAAGGGAAACAGAAAAATTTTATCGTCAAAAATAATCGTGGTAATGTTCATATATTCTGAATACACCCTGTTTTGGTATCCTAAAGCTTGCTGCTGCAGGATACAAAATTTGGTTACAAAAATAGCACTTGAAATAGAGAACCAAAAAACCAGTACTTCTCTTGAAGCCATAACTAACCTGAACAAAAGAACATGGGAAGGAGGGAGCAAGAGAGGAGGGGTGACTAAGTAGTGTATAGCGTCAATCTTAATAGAGTAGCCTTCCCCCATGGGGCAAGCTGAACGGACTGAACAAACTGAGGCCAGGAAAGGAATTTGTAACACATATTTTTCACATGGCAGATGTTCCTCACCATGTGTCATGAAGTGTCTTGAGGGTACTAGACTTTTTGTGATGGGTTTGGGATCTTAACTCACTGCAAGTCTTAAGAAAGGGCTGAGAATTATGTGACCCACGTGCGGCCCCTTGGAGGGCGTCTAGTACAGCCATTGCAAATTCTACTGACATTTCCAAAGGTCCTGATAACCTCCAAAATTACTTGCAGCCAAAAATAGTATTTGTGGGGAGGGACAAACAGTAATGAAAATGCTTAAAATCCCTTTTGCATGGCTGGGGAATGCTGTTCAGGGGGTCCCTACCCAGAAACTCCTACCCCCTGGAACCAGCCTGAAAGGTGACCAGAAATGACACATTGTTATTTGCATTCACCCAAAAGTGGCAGCCATGGTGATGAGATTCAGCCCCTTAGAGCTCTGGAAAAGCTTAAAATGTAGTTTTGCAGCACCAGAGCACATTCACCCCTGTCTTCAGATGTGCAGAGGTGTGTTTAATCCCGATGCATGTTGATGGATTTTCCAAGAGACCAGAAGTTTCAGGGGTGGTGCATGTTTCTCACCGAGGCTGGCCAGTGTAGGTTGCCCTTTGGCATAACCAGAGTGGTGACTTGCCAGGTAGGAACTTGCCTGTGTGCATTCACATTCAGATTTCCCACACTTTACATATTTACATGAAAACAACTCCTATTAACACAATTAAATGGAGCGCAGAAAAGCCGTGACATTCATGAAGTATAATGCTCTGTGAGCATACTTGCATGGGACTCCTCCTCCCTATGGATATAAAGTGGATTCTCAGTGCCAACATGTGCCTTTGTGTCTATTTGGTGACTGGGGGTAGGACAGGGGGCACCTGGGCAACACCTAGGATTGCAAAGCTAGGACTATTAGAGGCCTGGAGATTTAAGGACTGAAATTTGAGAGCTCTGGATGATCCCTTGTGATGTCACAGGAGGCAGGTTCTTACGATGTTACAAGGGTGATGTAACAAGGGGCAGCCCCTGGTTTTGTCATTTAGCATGATACAAATAAGAAACACATTCACACACTTTTCAAGGCAGCACCCTTGCCCAGAGATCCCTCCCCTTGCCCTGAAGACTTGAGAAGAGAGGCTAAGGCCAAATCCACACTACATAAATGATCCAGTTTGAAACTGGATTATTTGTTATGGGTTCTTCCTATAGAATGCTGGAATTTGTAGTTTTACATGGTCTTTAGCCTTCTCTGCCAAAGAGTGCTGGTGCCTCACCAGACTACAAATCCCAGGATTCCGTAGAAAGGAGCCATGGCAAATAATCCAGTTTCAAATGGATTGTCGATTCACCCTAAGTTCTGAGACTCTGGGAACCTTAGTAGAGTCCTGCTGCAGTTTTGCAATAAGGAGAGAAGAGCAGCTGTTATCCTCCCAAATATCCAGTGGAAAATTTTGAGAGTGGATCAATCTTGTCCTGCTCTCTTACTTCCATGTGTACATGCTCATGTGTACATATATACATACCTTCATTGGTTGTCTAAATTGGGTGGTGGGGTTGTAAAAATATTTTAAAACATTTTGCTGCATTAACTTGGGGTTTTGGTAATAAGATAAAGCACTACTTCAGCAGATTTTGCTATCTCTGCTCACGGAGCCATACTTTTGACTGTGCTAGCCTTCCATGATGGAAACTGTACATTGGACATTGTTTCTCAAAACAGACATGATACCTTGAGAAGTTAACAAACACATGATTTTTATACCCTTGCCTGTTTTATGAGGAACTTTGGACAATTGTCCTTTTTCTCTTTATGGTTTTCCCACATAAATGATCTGTGAGATGTCTCAGATTAATGAAAACATTAAAATCAGAAGTAAACTTTGGGGGTGGGGGTAGGGAAAGTTGAAAAGTAAAGTCCTGGATCTGCTTATTTTTAGTTATTTTTCAAAGAATACCCTGTGTAGAGAAAAACAGTATTTTTGAACTCACCTGTAATTTTTTTCCTTTAGGGACCTCTAGAAAAATCACTACAAAACAACCTGGATTCTGAAAGACAAAGAAATGTAGAGCACAAGGTGTCTGCAATTAAGAATAGTGCTCAGGCAAGTTTTTTTGGGTTTGCTGCCTGTGTACTAAATGCAAAGAAACCTACGTACAATACCAGACATATCTTCAGTGTCAATACAATACAACCTGACTAAGGCTGAGCCTTTGCCCGCAATGGAATGAAGTGTTAATAGGGTGGTGAAATAAGTTGTCGCACCTTGGATCACTTTGCACTGTCAAGGCCATTAGCTTTCTACCTGAATTGTATGGGTTTAGTTGATAAAGTCAATTACGGTAACCTTCAGTTGAACCAAGCTATTATAGGTTCTTAATTTCTGAAGTTTTGTAATAAAGGTAAAGAGAGAAACTAAATATTCAAATTTCCAAATGAGTTCTGAAGAGAAGAAATCATACTTTGCTTTGTTATATACAGTTGTCCCTCCACATTCACGGATTTGACATTCACAGATTTGAGTATTCACGGCTTGAAAAATATTCTTAAAAAAATAACAATCCTAATAGCAAACCTTGATTTTGCCATCTTATATAAGGGACACCATTTTGCTCTGCCATTGCATATAATGGGACTTGAGTATTCACGGATTTGGGTATTCACGGGGGGTCCTGGAACCAAACCCCAGCGAATGTGAAGGGACAACTGTACATGTTTTTCATAGAAGGCATCATGTTAAAGGCTTTCCTTCCTGAGTGAGGAGAGAGGGAGAATCCCACTCATTTTTCTTACAGTGGGATTTGCCAGCTGCCATGTTCATGGCATTGATCTATATGATGTTCCATTGATGTGGACATCTATTCAGTTGATCAAAATCTTTTCTTTTTTTTTTTTGGCTGATTAATATTAGCCCATTAGTGGATTAAGGCTGCAATTGTATGTCATTCACCTGAAGGTAAGCGCCACTGAAGACGGCTGGTTTTACTCCTGAGTAGGCATGGGTATGATTTCATTGTACACATTGTAGACAACATTAAACATGGGATACAAAAGTTCTGTCTTCTTGGTCCATGGAAGGCATAGCCAATGATAATGAATGTAAGGCAGTGGGAAAGGTATGCTTAATTTAGAATGAGTTTAAAACTCTCTGAGGGGTGTTGTCACTTGCTAAACACTAGGAATCTTATTGGATCCATTATTATTATTATTATTAATATTATTATTACTATTACTATTACTATTTAATTTGAAAACAGATGACTGAACAAGATGTCAAATATTTAGAAGATCTGCAAGAAGAGTTTGACTTCAGGTATAAAACAATCAATAGCATAGGTAAGTTTCTCCATAAAATATTGTGAAGAGGCTGCCTCTATATTGCATGGATGTAGAACTTAAAAACTTCTGAATTGTATAACTGAAGCAACTGATAGTGAAAAATACCTGTGGAAAAGAAGTCTTGCCTTCCCTTTTAGGGGAGAGGGAGACAGATGGGGTTAAATTAACTAACACTTCTACTTATCTACACTTTCATAAATGTAAGCCTCACTGGATTCTCAGGTGTACATAAAATCACAGTTTAGATTGAGATTAGGCAATTGTCCAAAGCCTAGGGCCACCCACCCACTGGACTTCTTGAGGCTGCCCACTGCATCATAATTTTTCTTTTAGTCAAAATTGTCCCTGCATCCTCTATGGGCTCTAGGGCAACTTTGCCATATATTTTATTTTATTTTATTTTTATTATTTTTGCTTCCTCCCAGCTGTTTTACGCCCAGCTGTTTTAGGCCCAAAACAGGAAGTGACATTCCTGTTTTAGAAACATGCCTCTCCTGGGCCTAAAAGGGTACATGATGAAATTGCCTCCACACACCCTAGAAAGTGGGGGGGGGGCATTTTGAATAGAAAAAAATGATTCCAAACAATCAGGGTGGGATGCCTTAAGGACTAAAAATAGCCTTTGAGTGAGGCACATTTCCCCGACTCTTGGCCTAGATGTATTTTTGAGACAGAAGATACAATCTGAATAGATTTTGTGGACACTTGCCAATAGGATGGCACTTGGTTACAACAAAAAAATCCCACTGCTTTCAATGGGAATCAGTTGTGTGATTAATTTTGTTGGATTTGTCTCACAAAGCATATAGGGCACATTACTTTTAGTAGCAATTTCATTAAAAAATGAGTGGCCCCTCCTCTTTTTGAGCTGCGGTAATACTTTATGATTCTTGTGTGGCTAATACATGATTTAAAAATAAAAAAGGAACTTTTGTTTTAATTGAATTTAGTTTTATTCAGTTTTATGGTTAGCTGCCTTGGGCCCTATTTTGGGGTAGAAGTGGAAGAACAGCAGGGGAAGAGAGGAACGTTTATCTTTAGAGATAGTCTGAGGTTTTTGCTGCTCAAATTTGTTACCCAAAACTGTCACCCACATCTTCCTCTATTGGGTGGGGCATTTTTTTTCCTCTACCAAGGACAGAAAAACACTAGGGTAGATGTAAGAAAGTAGTTGCTGTCCAGTGTTTTTCAGACCCCGCTAATGGTCCTTTGACAGGGAACACTACACTAAATAAATTTAAAAAAATATGTAGGTACATATAATTTATAATATCAGACAGTGCCATATCCTCCAGGAGTCAGCATGGTATAGTGGTGTGAATGTTGGATTAGGACTCTGGGAGACCAGAGTTCAAACCCCCATGGAAATCTACTGGGCAAGTGACACTCTCTCAGCCTCAAAGGAAGGCAGTGGCAAACCCCCTCTGAACAAATCTTGCCAAGAAAATCCCATGATAGGTTCACTTTAAGGTTGCCATAAGTCAAAACAACAACAACAAAAGTTAAAGGCATATGGAAACATCAACATAACCTCTAACATTTCACAGATTAAAAATGGGACACATGAGGCCAGCCAATATCAGAGTGTGGTCAAGATGGCAAAAGTTACTTATGAGGAAGAACATACCAGCTAGAAGAGGCTAAAGCAGTGTGTTTTTGCCTGAGCCCACACCCTCCAACTGTCCCAATTTGGCAGGGACAGACCCAATTAATCCCTTCCATTCCACTTTTTCACCTGCTTTTAAAACGTCCCAGTTTCTTCCTTCTCCTCCTACTTTCACCCTTCCTCCTCAGCTTACTTAAGTCGTTGCAGACTGAGGCCCCATCTACACGATTTAAAAAAAATCTATTTGGGGAGATAAAAAATCTGAAAAGACAGCCGTTCATACGCATACGATCCGCCTACATGATTTTTTACCTTCCACTAAACTCCGTATGACCCTCCTTGCCCAGCTGGCTGGAGCGAGCAATCCAAGCTGTTGTTTTAAATCTCCTGCCACTTTTTAAAATTTATTTTAAAAGGTGCCTGTTATGTGGACGGTTGGTTTTCCATATTTACAAAATAAAATAAAAAGGAATAAATGTAAAATTCATGGACTCATTGGACTCTTGCTTAGCTGGGAATCCAACATGGCGGCCGCTCCCAATTCCCCTCTTTGCTAGCCCCACCCCCTGTGCTTGGCCAGCCAATCAGATTACACTGATTGGTACAAACAATCAAGCATTCAAACGGCTGTACGTATTTTAGGTTGATATTTGCTAATCCTCCCAAATGCCGAATCCATGGAGTTTATGGAGGATTCGCTAGCCCCCCTTCCGAATGACGTATGCATCCAAACAGCCGTGTGTACGGATGATCAATCTTCCGAATGCCGTACGTATTTTTTTTACTGTGTAGACAGGGCCTAAGGTCTTGTCTATACGGTCAAAATAATCCGAATGGGATGCAAACATACAGTGATCCGTTCATATGGACATGCACATAAATACATGTCATTCAGAAGGGGACAGCCAAATCCACCACAAAGGCCGTGTGTGTCGCATGTGGGGCTTCGTATGGATTTTTTAAAAAAGCTCCGTATGACATGCGAATGTGCGATTGTTTAAATACTCTCATTCACACAGATACAAACAGACAGCATAATCTAATTGGCTGGATGAGGGTGGGGGGCAGGGCTAGCAAACAGGGAAAGTGCCTGCGACCGCCATGTTAAATTTTCGACTAAGCGAAGGTCTGGTAAGTTGATCAAACGGTGATCTTACACTCTTTTTTTTTTTTTTTTTTGTAAATTCGAGCTATTGCTTGTGTAATAGGAAACTGTTTAAAAAGTTTTTTGGTGATGGCAGATTTAAAACCATGAGTAAATTACTCATGGCTGCCATCTTGACTAGGGGTCATGCAGAGTTTAGGGGGGCTCTTTTGACCATGAAGACAGGTCTCATCATTGCTTTTTTAGACATGTTTGTGTTTCCTTCCCTCATATAGACAAGATCTAGGTTCAATTACTTTGCACTCAAGTAACTCAGGAAGGGGGAGGAGAGGAGTATGCAGGATCTTGAACCTCCTAGGAAGGGCAAAATCCTGCAATCTCTTCTCCCCTCTCCTCTGCTGAGTTAATTGAGTGCAAACTACTTTTGCACTTTGAACTCAATTTGCATCAATTCAAATAAGCTGAGAGCAAAGGGGAAAAGCAGGAGGAGGAAAAAGAAAATGAGACATTTTAAAAGCAATTGGAAAACAGGGGTGGACGGAGGATTACTTGGGACTGTCCCTGCCAAATTGGGGCAGTTGAAGGGCATGCAGTATGACTGATACATACAGTTGCAACAGTGCAATTATGTAAATTGCATTATGCAAAGATCATTAAAAGTTATAATGACCCTATTGTTGATGTCATTGTGTGCCTTCAAGTTATGGCAGCCCTAAGGTGACTCTATCATGGGGTTTTCTTGGTAACATTTGTTCAGAGGGGCTTTACCATTGCCCTTCTCTGAGTCTGAGAGAGTGTGATTTGCCTAAGGTTTCCATGGCCAAGTGGGGACTCAAGTCTGCTCTCCAGAGTCATAGTCAAACACTTAAACCACTATACTGCACTGGCTCTCCAGTGACCCTATTATTCTATCTTTAAAATATGTTTGCAGAACGTGAGTTCAGGAGATACAAAATCTCTAGCAGAAAATGGAGGCTCTGATTTTGAGGACAGAAAGAGGAAAGGACAATATTCAGTGCTGTACTTCCACTGGCACTTCCACTGTGGAGGCTAGTAGAAACAGGAGGGGGCAGGTTCACCCCTGCACCATGGTCACCAAACCAGCATTAGAGGACTGTGAAACTCACAGTTTTGGGGTAGTATAGGAAGCTGCACAGGGAAGAGAGAAAGAAGCTCTAATGCCAGAACATTATTGGATTTAGGACATGTATGATTATTTTCTCCTTATACATTATGAAGACCAATAATATGCATGTTATCTGATATACATATAAAGTTGTTGATTGGGAGGTGAGGTACGAAAACACCTCATATACCATCTTGAAAAGGGATATAAATGGAAGAAATTATACACACACCTCGCACACCAGAGGTATAAATAAACTTAGAATAAAGAAGAACTTGCGTTGGAATGGGCTACTAGGTTTTCAGTCTGCGGTGAGTCATGAAAGTTAAGTTTAGCATGTATACCTACCTACAAGTCCTAATGGAAAGCATCTGTATCTCAAAGTCATTTTGAGACCTCAAGAGACTGACTGAGGCTGACAAGGAGTCATAACTCTTAATCTTTCCCAGGTAGAGCTTAAGATTGGAGCCTCTTTTTTTCTGTTCAAGAGTTCATATGTCTTGAAGTCATATTTTAGAAACATGTGCTTTGGTGGCCTGGGGGGCAGGATTTTGTTTTTCCCTCTTCCACTTCTGCAGAATGGAACAACAGGAATTAAAGAGAGCGAGCAAGCAAGCAGCAATCAAACAAAGGTACTCATGGCCCTGCCTGTGTATCTACAATTCCTGATGGGAGCTTTCACAGAGTCCTTTTTGGTTTATAAAATGGTTTGGGGAAATGTAGCTCCATCTGTGCGTTACATCTAGTTTGGATCTTTGCATTTTGATGTTCTAATCTTATCTGATGTTAATGAATTGTTAAGCAAGGACAGAAATATGTCAATTGCCCTGCCCTGAACTGCTTTATTTGAAGGTCCCAATGGACAATATAGCTGTGCACAGGGACATATGGGATATGGAAGACTCATAAATATTATTCTTATTATTTTACTGAAATGCAGCTGTGGCAGTTGCCAGTTATAACAGAACAATGCATGAAGAGAAGGCATGTTTTGCTCTTTTTGCATCAGTGTTTTTTTCCATTCAACATTGCCCCTCTACATTGTTTTTCCCTCTGCTGAGGAAAAGATATAGGAGCCTAGGTCAGGGCAAGCAATTTGTGCCCTCCTAGATGTTGTTGGGTTGCATCTCCAATGATCCTTCACCATTGGCTGTTCTGGTGAATACTGATGGGAGTTGCAGTCCGAACAACATCTGGAGGGTCAAAGGTTGCCCACTGAAAACAGCACAAGAAAACAGCTAGAAGGGTTGGTGACAGAGACCTCCATGAATTTTTTTAAATATCTGAACTGATATTTAAGGCAACAGTCATGTTAAACAGTGCATTTTGAACATTTTTACTTTCTTTAAAGTAAGAGACATACTTCTACCCCATGGGTTGACAACCTATGGGCCTCTACATCAGTGCTTCTCAAACTTTGTTTCTCCAGACATTTTGGACTTGAACTCTCAGAAGTCCCAGTCAGTATTTTATTTATTTATTTATTTATTTATTTATTTTTATTTATACCCCGCTCTTCAGCCAGAAGGCTATCAGAGCGGCTTACAAATTGTTTTAAGCAATAGCTATTTACACATCTACACTGCATTAAGCAGTTTCCAATGTGTGTTAGCTTATTGCCCCCACAAGCTGGGTACTCATTTTACCGACCTACGAAAGGATGGAAGGCTGAGTGAACCCTGGAGCCTGCTGGAATTGAACTTGCGACGTGGTGACTCGCAGGACTGGCATTTAACCACTGCGCCACCAGGGCTCCTAGTATGGGCCACGGTGAGGAATTCTGCGAGCTGAAGCCCCCAACACCTGGCAGAACAAAGTTAAAGTTTGAGAAGCACTCTCCTACATGTTGTTGGGCTCCAGCTCCCATCAATTCTAGCTCATGTAGCCAGTGATGCAGGATCTTAGGACCTCCTGTGCTGAAACATTTGAAGGGCCACATGTTGCGCCTCCTTCTCTTATAGTTTTTGTAACACATTTACTTTAAGTGTAATGCATTTATGTTTATAAGTATTGGTGTGTGAGTATAAACCATGGTTTACACTATAGATTTGTGTAAGTACAGTAGCATCCCTGTATCCATAGAGGAGTGGTTCTGAGCCTCCCCCGCATACTGAAATCTGTGAATAACAGCAAACGCCAGACTCCTTCTCTCCACCCTACCCCACCCATTCACCCTCACAACCCTCCCAGGAATGGAAGAAGGTAGGCGAGTTCTCTACTCTACCTCTCCCTCCCCCATCCATTCCAGCCACTGCCCATGGCCAGCATAGCAACCCGGGAGAAAGGAAGTGAGTTCTCTACTCTGCCTCTCCCTCCCCTGTCCACCCCAGCTGCTGCCCATGGCCAGCGCAGCAATCCTGGGGAAGGGAGAAGGGAGGTGAGTTCTCTCCTCAGCCTCTCCCTCCCCCATTCAACCCAGCCACTGCCCATCACTAACTGTGAATAACTGAATCAGCAGATGGTGAATCAGCGGATACAAGGGTGCTACTGTATTTTTTTTAAGTTCTTGTTTGAAATGAAAAGAAATGGCACACATTCGGTGTAAATAAACAAAGGGGATTCTGTTGAAATTCTCCTGTATACTTTCCTATTTAGATACATTGCTTCACATTAGCACACTTGGGGTTTTCTTCCTCCTGCACTTTGCAACTACTCCACTGCATTCTCTTTCAGAACAGAATGACAAAAATGGTGCTGCCATGAAGCAAGAGATGCTGATGTTGCAGGAAATGCTCAATACCTTAGACTATAAGAGAAAGGTGAGTTGCTATTTTTATATTTCATGGAATTCTTCCTTCTGCCTTACATTACAAACTGAGAAACACTTAGTTGTGTTCTTTTTTTTTCTAGATAGACATTAAGTAGCAGGAAATTCCAAACAGTCTGAAAGTGCCAGATGACTGTGCAGACTAGAATGATGTCTGTTTCCTGAGTAGGAAGGTACTGGTAGTCACAACATTGGAAACATTTCCCCTTTTATTTGCTATATTTTTAACCTCTCCTTCTTCCATGGAGCTCAGAGTAGCATCCAGGATCTAGTCCATTATCCTTTGACAAACCTCCTAAGCAGGTTGGGTTGTTATTTATCATCAAACTGACTAACTTATAGCAACTGTATGAATGAGAGACCTCCAAGAGACTCAGCCATCCACTGCCCTACTCAGATCTCGCAAATCCAGGGCTGTGGCTTCCTTGATTGAGTCAATCCAACTATAATCCAGTCTTCCTCTTTTCCTATTGCCTTCCACTTTACTGAACATTATCATATTTTCAAAGTAAATTCGGCTGGTATACTGGTCTATTTGATTCAAGTCCCAGTTTGGGGACAAAGGTGTGATATCAATCAAATAAATTAAGATACGGACTGGCCTGTGCCATGAAATCCTATGTGTGTTTGGAAGATCCACTGTCTTCACTGAGACTTGTGTACTAGTGGGTGTGTTGAAGAATACAGCTTTACATTGCAAAGGTATACATGCATACACAGGCAGAAGTAATTCCAACAGCCCAGGAGGAATTACAACTAGATGGATAAATGCAGGATTGCCTTTCTTGTGAGCTTTGTGGTCATGTGTCAACTGGAATCCAGTTTTCTACCAGTTCAAATTTGACCCTCTCTCCACTATATCAAAATGGCTCATTTGACTCAACTGTTTTCTGTGTTTGTACAAGCTAGAAACAGGTTGAATATCCCTTATCCCAAATGCTTGTGTTTTCGATTTTGGATTTTATTTTTTATTTTTTATTTTGGAATACTTGCATATACATAATGAGATATTTTGGAGATGGGGCCCAAGTCTAAATACTGTATTTAGTTATATTTCATATACACCTTTTGCACATAGACTGAAGGTAATTTTGTGCACAATATTTTTAATAATTTTGTGCATGAAACAAAGTTTTGTGTACACGGAACCACCAGAAAGCAAAGGTGTCACTATCTCAGCCACCCATATGGACCATTTTGGATTTTGAGAACTTTGGATTTCAGAAAGCTAGATAAGAGATACACAACCTGTATTGTATTTTTATTTTTTCCTTCTGGAGTTAAACAAGAGATAAAACTTAGCAGTGGAAATGATTCTTTCCCATATCCACTGTTCAGAAATGCATACTTATGTTAAGAAAATGTCACCATCCACATACAAGAAAATTAGGAACCCCTGACAATCTGCAGAAGTGCCCCCCCCCAAAAAAAAACTTTAGAAAAAAAATTAAAGAGCAGGAAAACCCCAAAACAGCAAAGTGAGGACTAAACATGCTCAGTAGCCACAGAAGGTTACCTGGCATTTGGAGTAAGGTCAGAGGGGGCTTGAGAAGGGGAGTCTGCTGCCCATGGTTCAGTACTCCATGGACAACTTCACTAAATATTAAAGTATTTATGTAGGCAGTAGCCATTATTGCAAGTCTTTGCAGCTTAGTGTGTTTGAGGAGTGGGGTATACTGATGTAAAATAAAGTAAAAATAAATAATCGAATGTGAGCTACTAGTATGAGTTCACTTCCCTCTAACCTGAACTAGGCTTGAGGACACCCAAACAAAACTACTTATTTCATCTCACATATTCTCAGAAAGTCTTGTTTAACTGGAAGTGCTAACACTGCTGACCTCAGGAAATCAAGAGACCCCTTTTAACCACAAACACTTGAAATGTGTTTGTGGCTCTTGAAAATTTACACCAGTAGTGTGGAAAAACCCTTTGAAGGATCAGTATAATACTGAAGGAGCAAGGGAGACATAACAAACCTGTGTACATTTTTAAAGAAATCTTTTAATTCTTCCATTGGTTTGCTTGATTCTTTCAGGAGGTTCTGGGTAAAATGGCACAAATAATAAAGGAAGTTGAAACCTTGGTGAATAACATGCTGATAGAAGAATTATTGGATTGGAAGAGGCGGCAGCAGATTGCCTGCATAGGAGGCCCTCTGCACAGTGGGCTAGATCAGCTACAAAACTGGTAAACTTTTCACCCCAGTTTCTGCATGAAGAACAACAGGAAGTGTGCTGGCTGTGGCTGCTGCTTTCTCCCCAGGCCAGCATTTGCAGTAAAAGTTTCATCTGAGAGGTTAAGGGAGGATATTGTTACTTCACCTCCAAAGAACATGTGGGTCTGTATTGAATGTAACTTTAGCATGCATTGTTTGCTATCAAAGGGCATTTTGAAAGTAGGGATGTCATGATGAGAAGAATTGGGAGGAGGGGGGTGGACGGATCATCAAGATGGTGTCCTTCCACCATGCCTGAGGCATGTGTTAGCAAGTTATGAAACCTCTGCCACACCCACAAGAATCCAATGAATAGGATATCCCAGCTTCAGCCAGCAGTGTTAGGTTTGTATTTCAGGTTTCTGTTGATGGCTTTGTAAGCATGAGAGACATCAGAGGTTCTCCACTCCCACCACAGAATAAAGCTGTTTGACTGAATTTCTCATCTGCCTGTTTCCTGTGTTTGAAACGTTGGCATTTAAAGCCCATAGAAGACATGATGTTAGGCATTAAATTTCACAGGAACATCAACCCTGCACTAAATAACAGAGTGGCGTGGCATCATGGGTAGTTTGGCCCTTGCTATCTCCTGCATGGAGATCCATACTTCCCATCAGTGGCAATGCAGTTTGCTATTTCCAGGCTGTGTTAGAAGCCACTTTTCCTTCCAGTGCAGGCTGCGTATTGTGTTCCTGGGATAAGAGAATAGCTTCCAATGGGAAGAGCCTGCAGGAAAACTTAACTATCTAATAATAAATGCCTTTGCAGTGCACAGTTTACCCTGGATTTGTCTCGGGAAATACACTTGATGGGGAAAGCCATTCCTGTCTTCCTAATGATGTGTTTACACAATTACACATGTTTGGTCCCGTTTTGTGTTCCCTTCTTATTTTTTCTTATTTGTTCACCTAAAACATTTTAGTGATGCACATTTAAAACCCACACACAAACACTACAGAACAGACATAATGGCATCAACTGTCCTTCTCTAGCCTCTAAAATAAGGGTAGCACCTTTTATTGAGAGACAGTCCCTGTGTTCTGATGGCCACAAGTCTGCTCAAAGACTCCTTTGGGTGGGACTTTGCCATAGTTGACTTCCTTAAGCAAGTATGTGCCCATGGAAAAAGATGGGGGTAAGGCAGATCTCATATGTGTTCAGGAGCAAACCAATTCTATAAGTTACATAAGAGTGAATATTTCCTTCAGCGTTGTATTCAAGTGTGTACTCTCTATGTCTAATTAACCTGAACTTTTTCCCTCCCTGGCATTTGCACAGTTTCACACTGTTGGCAGAAAGTCTTTTTCAAATAAAAAGGCAACTGGAGAAACTAGATGAGCTTTTGGTCAAGCTCACATATGACGGAGATCCCATTGCATTGCAAAGACCTCACTTGTTGGAAAGAGTAAACTTCTTACTTTACAGCCTTTTCCAAAGGTATGTAAAGTTATTTGACTGAAAGCTAGTGCTTAACATAACTGAAAGGTAGCTTTAAAAATTTTATACCTCTTACCATGGGAATGTTTACTGCATTCCCAAAAAAGTCTAAAAATTTCATTGGATGATGGAAACCTACTGTGCCATGTTGAGATCAAAGAACCTTGCTTATCTTGCAGTATATCATTTTGTACATGGTTTGTACATGGTATTAATGTCTTTATTTACTTCTTTTCATACCAGTTCATTCATAGTTGAGAGACAGCCCTGCATGCCAACTCATCCCCAGAGGCCCTTGGTTCTTAAAACATTAATCCAGTTCACTGTTAAACTTCGGTGAGTAAAGGCTGTCACATCTCATGAACTTGATTTGTGTGGTGTCCTAGAATATCTCTTTTAAACTTTGCATGCACCGTAGACCAAATTCTTATCTACATACAAGGCATCAAGACTTCTGTTGGCTTTTGCATTGCAAAAGCAGTTTGCTGGCTCAAGCTCCTGAAGGAAATAAGGTTATGGACAACCCCTAAGTGCACAAATGCACTGAGTTCACAAATTAAGGCCAAATCCACACTACACAAATAATCCAGTTTGAAACTGGATTATTTATGCAGTGTAGATCTGGCTTAAGACTCAGATGCTGATGGTTAAAACCAATGTCGTCCCCATTTTCTTAAATGATCAGAAGAGCACTTTCCTTCTTTTAATCTATTTATTTTTATTTATTTAATGTATATGGCACCTTTCTTCCTAAGTGGGACCCAAGGCGGCCTCCAAAAATAATCAATTAAAACAATGACAATAAAACAATTATCATAAAATTTAAGACAATTAAAGTCACAG
Organism: Gambelia wislizenii; assembly: GCA_030847615.1. Lineage (NCBI taxonomy): Eukaryota > Metazoa > Chordata > Lepidosauria > Squamata > Crotaphytidae > Gambelia > Gambelia wislizenii. The sequence continues at coordinate 264,978,331 of JAUMIR010000001.1, forward strand.
ATAAAAACATGTTAAAATCATTTTAACAAATTTAAAAGCGCCCCCCCCCGCTTATAGATTATACATTAAAACCCTGCTTAAATAAAAACGTCTTTGACTGCTGTTGAAAAGAAAGTAGGGAGGGGTCCAGTCTAACTTCCCATGGAAGGGAGTTCCAGAGGATATGAGCAACCATTGAGAAGGCTTGCTCTCGTGTTCTCACTAAGCAAGCCTTCCCCTGTGGATCTCAGTACTCTGGTAGATTCATATATGGAGATAGTCTTTCAAATAGTCTGGACCCAAGCCATATAGGGCTTTATAGGTCATGACCAGCACTTTGAATTGTGCCCCAAAACAAACTGGCAGCCAGTGAAGCTGTTTTAGTAAGGGAATTGTATGTTCCCTATAAACGGCCCCAGTCAGCATTCTGGCCGCAGCGTTCTGGACCCGCTGAAGTTTCCAAACAGTTTCCAAAGGCAGCCCCACATAGAGTGTGTTACAGTAGTCCAAACGGGAAGGCATGTGTCACGGTAGCCAAGTCTGATGTCTCAAGGAACAGGCACAGCTGGTGCACTCCTGGCCACTGCTGAAATCTAGGCATCCAGGCTCAGAGTTGAGTCCTAGAGAAAACCCAGGCTATGAGCATGAGATTTCAGGGGGAGTGTAACCCCGTCCAGCACAGGTAGAATCCCTGTTCCCTGATCTACCTTTCAACTGACCAGGATCACCTCTGTTTTGTCTGGATTAAATTTCAATTTGTTTGTCCTCATCCAGTCTATCACTGACAACAGGCATTTGTTCAGTACTGAGGCAGTTTCCTTGGAATCAGATGGGTGTCATCAGCATACTGGTCTAACCAAGTACCGTTCCCTGTCCCCCTCCCCGCCTTTATTTCCAGTTTCTGCATCTTTCCTTATGCTGGAATTAGGGGTGCATGGCTGGAATCCTATCAGTGTACTACACTAGCAGCAAACTCTTTCCAGCATTTGGCAGTGGTGGTGAGGGAAGGCAGACAAAATCTTCCAACTCCATGCAGCCTTTTCCTCCTATTCTTCATTTCCCTATTGGCCACTGCAGCCTTTTTTCTTCCTGCTTCCACAGCTATGCTGATGTAGCTAGGACAGAGGAGTGCACCAATAGGATTTCAGCTTTGCTTATTTCATTGTTGCATGGAAGAATTGAGTAGTTACAAAAATTTTCTCCTTACTGGGCAAACATTTGTAAGATGTAAGTTTGTGTGCATTTTTTTTAATTATTTGTTTTGCACTTTGTGACTTTTTTGAAAAATGCATTCCTGCAAAAATATTTTGGTTGTTTTTGGGGGAAAAACCTTGTTTTTCTCAAAACTATGTGTTTTTTGCACAAAAAGCAGTGAAAACATGTTTCTGCACAAAAGTAAGTTTTTATACAAATGATTTTTTTCATGAAAAATGTTACAAGGGTGACCATTTTCTCTATAGGTGTCTCATTGTATAGAGGCATCTTTTCTCATCAAGGACAAGAAAAGGTGTGAACATTCTTTATATTCCATGCCTCTGGTGGTAAGACTCCCAGTAATGTTAAGGTCAATTAACCATAAACAGATGAAAAATGCCTACATTGCTTGCTCTTGGGAGAACTAATTTGCCTAACCAGTTACATGTTTATCTGATAGTATTATTTACTGTGAAAAGCATACTGTAGTTTTCTCTGAAGTGAAATTGTGTATTTTAAATTTCTAGGTTGCTTATTAAATTGCCAGAGCTGAACTACCAAATCAGAGTGAAAGCTACTATTGACAAGTAAGTAACCTGAAAAAAATCACAACTTTCTACTGTTGCTTCCTGAGAGACAGATTCTGTGTAATGTGTTCTGCAAAACATGGTGGTGTCATAGACAGAGTAGGCAGAGGCAGCAGCCTAAATCCAGTTGGTAATTCAATGGGAATTTTTAAAACATAAGATTTATGTAAGTTCCTTTGATTCAGTGGGTCTACTCTAGCTGGGACAAGTAATTGGATTTTGGCCAGCAATTCAGGAGGATTGTTGGCCTTGAAGTCCTACCCTCCTTCTCTTCCTCTTTCTCTCAAGAAAAACAGAAACTCCAGTTTTGACTATTCATTTCTGTTCTTCTCAAGAAAAGAACACCCCCAAATCTGCATGTCGTTGTGTACTCTCCTCCCCTTTCACCTCCTTAAGGCCTATATTTTTGGAGGGTGGTTTTGTTAAATTAAACTCTGCCTTAATTCTCCTTCCCTTCCCCTATGCATCTATATTCTGCATCTAAATCCAATATGCTAACCTATGGTTGGTGTGTGATGTTTCATTGTCTTTTCAGTATGTACTGAAGTTTCAGAAGCAGTCATTGTTTTTCCTAGATCTTTTCCTTTCTGTTACCTCTGCTGGTTTTCGTCCTAAGTTTTAATGATTACATTTTGCTCTTATGTCTGGGTATCAAGGCCTAGTCTTAGTCTAGATATAATCTTCAAAGTTTTGCAATGTAAGAATTTTACTTTCATATCACAATTAGTATGTACTAGACTGTAAAGATTATAAAAATCTGTAAAGATTAGGGAAAAGAAACCAGCTAGCTTGCTAAGTGACAGCACAAATGTAGGTTGCTGAATCATCAACATTTCAGCAGTGGTGTACATGAAAAACTTTCCATTTTGCTGCACTTGGTGTAGTTTCTGTACAACAAAGCCAGGTAATTTGAGTTGTGGTTCCTTTGAGTTGTTTACTGTGTAAATCTAAAATTCAGAGCCATCAGCATTGCCTCTAGAACTGAAACCAAATAGTAATCTCCTTGAAGTTCATTACTCACAGAAAGTCTTAAGATTTTTTTCAGTAAGCTGATGGCAGGTTTCCTTTAGAGTCATGATATATTTAATTTTATTTATATCCCACCTTTCTCCTGGCACAGGATTGCAACTCCAAAGTTGCAATATGTTACTGGATAAATACCCTTCTTCAAATTATTTGTGGTCCTGGATTTGAAGGACAGGGTCGGGGGGCGGGGCGAACAAAGTGTTGTGGTCTATGGTGTTGTTGTAAATTCTAAAGTGAAGGTGTTCATCATTATAGTTCCCAGAGCCACACCCTTAAGGAGAATCCAAAAATGAATACCACTGTGTTGAATTCCATGGCAATAAAATATTTCTATCAGGAGCAGATTTTTATAATGCAAATTGATCTTTATACTTGCTCATTCAAAACTAAACCATCTCAGATTGCTTTGTATTACACAATAGGAACAGCTCACAGCAATGTATTGTTGTTGGAAAAATTCATTCCACCCACTGCAGCCAAGCTCAGAGGAAATAAGGAAGTCTGAATGGGATGGCAGATGATGCTATCACTCTTGCTAATTTAAAGTCCTAAGGCTAACTCCATTGCACTACTAGTTGTGATGGCATGGACAAAATTATGTCATGTCATGTCTCTGTAGAAAGTGTGAGCTTACAGTTACATACTATGGGGGTTGAATTCAAAGGTACAGCCGTGTTAGTCTGGAATATCAGTACGCAAAGGAATCTTGTAGCACCTTGGAGGCTAACTGAGAGAAAGAATTTGTAGCATAAGGTTTTGTAGACTTGGTTTACTTCTTCCATTTATCTGCAGAAGTAGACCAAGTCTATGAAAGCTTATGCTACAACTTCTTTCTCTTAGTTTCTAAGGTGCTCCAAGATCCCTTTACATAGCTGCATACTAGTTCCATCTATACTGTTACATCATCATTACAATTGGACATGCAAACTATTTGTCACTGTTATATGACATGAGTAGCCATAGGTTAGATCCTGGAAAGACTAGGAAGTCCCCCCAAATTCCTTAAAATGATTATCATGCTACACGAGGGCCAGCATGGTCAAGTCAGATATGGCGATGCTCTTTCAGAGCCCTTTCTAATAACTAATGGAGTGAAGCAAGGTTGTGTCCTTGCTCCAACTTTATTTACAATCTTCTTCAGCATTATGCTCCAAAGGGCTACGGCAGAGCTTGAAGAAGATGACAGCATCTGTATACGTTACCGTACTGGTGGTAGCTTATTTAACTTAAGCCGTTTGAGGGCTCGCACTAAGACTCTAAACTGTCTAGTCCGCGAGCTGCTCTTCGCTGATACTGCTGCCCTTGTTGCCCCACACAGAAGCAGCTCTGCAGCGCCTAACATCCTGTGGATGGCACAGATGCAGGCAAAACGTCAGGAATAAACTCTTCCAGAACATGGCCTCACAGCCCAAAAAAACCCTAAGGAAAATCTATGGATGCCGGCTGTGAAAGCCTTTGACTTCACATTAGTTTAATTGTGTTTTAACTTTTGTATTAAAAGTTTTAAAATTGTATTGTGCTTTTAAAAGGTTGTTCACTGTCTTGGATCTTCTGCTGGGAGAAAGACAGGATCTAAAACAAAGAAACAAATAAATAAGTTTAAACTGTTAACTCTTTGTCTCTTTTAAAATGCATGTTTAGTTGCGCATTCTCTGCGTATGAAGATTTACATAATAAATTCTCATTGTTGTTGTTGTTGTTTTTGTTTGTTTGCTTGCTTGTTTTAACCCAGGAATGCTTCTACTATAAGGTAAGAAAACTTAAATGGTTGACCATGAACACATATTGTTCCTTATTATTTTGCCTGTTGCTATGTACCTTTGTTGGGATATCTCTTCCAGCTACCGCAGATTTGTCCTTTGCGGCACTCATGTAAAAGCAATGAACATGGATGAGTCTGCTAATGGGAGTCTCTCTGTGGAATTTCGACATCTAGTAAGTCAGTACTTCATTACTGCACAGGAATGGGAGAAGAACTGAATTGACACTGACATCATTTGTGCACTGGTAGAACCCTTTGCATTTGGCTCAATTTACTCAAGAGCTGCACCACCATAGCCCTAAGAATGGCTCAAGGGAAAATTTCCCATTAGTGCCAGACAGAGCTTGACTTAAATGTCAAACCAGTTCAGATTTGTTAAAATGCAGGTTGCATCTACTCGGCTGGGGGAGGGGGACATAATTAATTCATGGGAATGTGGATTTAACCATTTCCTTTCCTGTTGTGTATGATCCAGAAGAAAATCTCTCTCCTGAAACTAGTATTTGTTTTGGAGATTAAAATCCCCTGTTGGCTTCAGTGGGCATTTCATATCAAAGCAAATTCCAGCTTCAGAAGAAGGACTTTTCCCTGGAGCACAGCAGAACGGGAGAGAGTTACGTTCCTTTTGTGCATGTTGTTGTTTGTTTGGGCTAGGAAAGAAGACCTGAAGTTCCTGTTAATATGAGTAATACATTGTATTAGCAAATAGCAACCATCAAATGCAATTTAATTGTTATCAACCCCTGATTAAGGAAAGCACCCCGTTAGAAAAACCAAACTTGATAATCCTTGAAGCCTAAGCCTTAGATAAAGGTATCATCCTGTGTGGCTCACATGGAGCTGCTCCATTTAAACCAGTGCTGTTCTCCCACAGCCGACCACTTTGGCTGCTTTGGGCACAAAGCATCTCCACATTTTCCATTCAGGTCAGTCCAAGGCAGGCCTTTTTATGCTTCTCCTTTGAGCATCTTCTGGCAGGTTCCTTCCCAGGCTGCCTAGGTGCAGCCTACGTGTTGCACGATGCCTGGTGGAATACCAGCCCCCTAGATTCTTGGTTTGGATGTGCATAACATCTTGTCTTGGATCAGATAGCCTTGTCCCAATGCTGTGTACTACTGGTAGTGTAGCAGTGGGAACAGTAGTGGCTTCTACTGTCTGAAGGAAGCGGCGGTTAAGCCGCTCCTGAAAAAGCCTTCCCTGGACCCCTTGGACAGGAACAACTATAGACCAGTCTCCTTGCTGCCTTTTCTAAGCAAGGTGATTGAGAGGGCGGTCGCTTCCCAACTCCAAGCTGTCTTGGATGAAACCGATTATCTAGATCCATTTCAAACTGGCTTTAGGACGGGATATGGAGTGGAGACTGCCATGGTTGCTCTGGCTGACGACCTCCACTTGGATATCGACAGGGGTAGTGTGACCCTGTTGGTGCTCTTGGACCTCTCAGCGGCCTTTGACACAATAGATCATTCCATCCTCCTGGATCGCCTGAGGGGGTTAGGAATTGGAGGCACTGCTTTGCAGTGGTTCCGTTCCTTCCTCTTGGGCAGATCTCAGAGGGTGAGGCTCGGGGACAGCTGCTCTACCAGAATAGAGCTTAACTGTGGCGTTCCTCAGGGTGCCATCCTGTCCCCGATGCTATTTAACATCTATATGAAGCCGCTGGGAGAGATCATTCGGAGGCATGGAGTGTGTTGTCATCAGTATGCTGATGACACCCAGATATACTTCTCCATGTCTCGGTCATCAGCTTCGACTTCAGATGGCATCTCTCCTCTCAATGATTGTCTTAAAGCAGTAATGGACTGGATGAGGAAAAACAAATTGAGACTGAATCCAGACAAAACGGAGGTACTAACAGTTACAGGCCCGAAACCAGGTCTGGGAATACAACTTCCAGTCCTGGATGGAACTACACTCTCTTCCAAAGACTGTGTTCGCAGTCTGGGGGTGCTCCTGGACCCAACGCTCCAGATGTCTAATCAGGTAAATGCGACGGTCAGGAGTGCCTGTTATCAACTTCGGCTGATACGCCAGCTGCGCCCTTGCCTGGAAACTAGGGACCTCGAAACTGTGGTACATGCACTGGTAACCTCCCATCTGGATTTCTGTAATGCGCTCTACATGGGGCTACCCTTGTGCTTAACTCGGAAACTTCAACTAGTTCAGAACATGGCAGCCAGGTTGATTTCTGGTGTTTCCAGAAGAGAGCATATAACACTTGTGCTAAAAGCTCTCCACTGGCTGCCTATTCGTTTCCGGGCACAGTACAAGGTGTTGGTTATAACCTTTAAAGCCCTGCATAGCTTGGGTCCAACTTATCTCCGGGACCGCCTCCTTCCGTACGACCCTCCCCGCGCACTTCGGTCCTCTGGGAGGAATCTGTTACAGCCTATGAAAACAAGGCTGTCGGTGACCTCCCAAAGGGCCTTCTTCGCTGTTGCTCCCAGATTATGGAATGGCCTGCCGGATGAGATCCGTCTTATTAACACCTTAGACGGCTTTAAAAAAGCTGTCAAGACGGATCTTTTCCGGCAGGCCTTTCCTGAATAACTATCCCGGCCCAAGACTCGGTTGTCCTCCCTGAGCTGTAATCATTTTTTTTAATCATTTTTTTTAAAAAAACTATTGTATGTTTTAATATTTTTCTAATTTACTGTATGTTTTTAATCTTTTATAGTTTAATATTATTTTAAGGGGGGGTGGGCTAGGGTACTGGGACTATGGAGTTTTTATATTGTAAGCCGCCCCGATTGCGTTGCAGAGGGGCGGGATAGAAATAACATTTTTTTATTATTATTATTATTATTATTATTACAGGGAAGCTCCACATTCTAACTCTGCTTATGGGTCATGAAATATTGGTCCTTGGGTACCTATGAAGTACTTCTCTTCTGCGCACTAAAAACACAGTCATTATCAACCGGCCTCAGACTGGTCCACCAGGGGATGTCTCTGTGGTGGTTGAGTTTTTGTTTGTCTGTTTAAAAAAAAAAGCAAATTAACATGATCAATGAATATGGCACAGTGCAAAGAGCAAGGAGTTGATGATAAATGGTGAAAATACTTCTCGCAGAATGTGAGGAGAATCCTACCTGTCCCAATTGCATCCTGTGACGTGTTGCTGTTTTGTAAAGGAGGGGGGCCCAAAACAGCAAAAATTCCATAGGAAAAGCCTTTGTGGCTTTTCCCAGATTTTTTTGAAAAACAATGGGAGGGGGGATGCATATTCCCCCTCATTAGGACAGTGATTTGCTATGAATCACTACCCCATAGTATAACAATCAGGACCGTGGTTGGCTGGATGAGTGCAGGGGGTGGGGCTTGCTAACCAGGCAAGTACCCGGAGATGCCATGTTGTTTTTTTGCCTTAGCAAGGGATCACTAAGCCCATAAAAAGGGGGTTGTTTTCTTTTTTTTCTTTTTTCTTTTTTTTCCTTTTGTTTTGGAACTACAAAATAGTGTACTATTGATCCAGTGCACATACTGAACAGTTTAAAAAATAACTTCTGCATCAGCAAAAAAAGGTAGGTTAAAAAATCACTTGTGGCCACCATTTTGACCAGCAGCCATGCCAAGTTTTGGGGGACCAAAAAGGGTCCAAAAAACCCTCATTAAGACAGTTCACAGCTGCTGCAATTTGCAAATAGTGGTTGGGGGCATCAGTGTCAGTGGGGTGGGAGAACCCATTCCAAGCTTGGGTCTAAAATTTGAAAGACCTTTCCAAGATGCTGAGGCCTATCCCCAGAATAGTTTCCAACTCTTTTAAAGTTTGGATTAAGAGAGTAGATTAATTGCTTCAGTGTTGTTGTTTTTTTAAGGCCATCAACTGCCACTGAGTATCACTAATGTCAATGTGAAGAAACTCTTTTTGTAATTGTTGGTCTCAATCTTTTAACTTTTTTAGCAACCAAAGGAAATGAAAGCAAGTGCTGGAAGCAAGGGAAATGAGGTAGGAAGAAAGAATTGTCTAACAGATTCCTGATGTGCCTTGCAGATACTTTCTTATTTCAAAAGGTTGAATGCAGGAACAAGGGGAGTGGCAAACTTGGACTTGATCCTAATCAATAAATAGGGAAGAGTTGGTCACTGGAATGAAAGTAGTCAGTACTTTAGGGGGACGTGACCATGTAATGCTAGAATTCACAATTGTGGGACAGGGCAAAAAAGAAAATGGTCAAACATTTCAGGAAAGCTGATTTTAACAAGTTTTGGGAATTGCTGGGTGGAATCCCATGGCTAGACATGCGAAAGGAAAAAAAAACATTCAGCAAGGGTGGAAGTTCTTGAAAAGGGAGTTGCGAAAAAGTACAATAATAAACAATCTCGTGGAAGAAGAAAAATGGGAATAATCTAAAAAAGCCAATGTGGCTGAACAGCAAACTCAAGGAGGAAGTACAAAGAAAAAGGAGTATATCTATAGAATGGAAGGAAGGACAAATCATCAAGGAAGAGTACTGATGTGTACCCCAAACTAGCAGGAATAGTTTTTAAAGAAAGCCAAAGCTCAAAATGAGCTGAGACTGGCTAGGCGAGCAAGGAGCAACAGAAAGGGGTTTTTCAGATATATTCAAGGCAAGAGGAGACAGTGGGACCGACGTTCAGTAAGGATGGCAAAATGATAACAGATCACAATGAAAAGGCAAAACCACTCAGTACTGATTTTGCTTCAGTTCCCTCCCATCCCCCCAAAAAGAGCTATGTGCTTCCATACAGCAGCAGAGGCCTTGGCTAGGGACCTGGATTGCAAATCAAGATTGATAGGGAGTTAGTCAGGAATTACCTTGCTAACCTAAAAGAGTTCAAATCTGCAGGGCCAAATAAACTGCATCCCAAAGTACTGAAGGAACTTGCTGATGTACTCTCTGAACCTCTTGCCATCATATTTGATAAATCTTGGAGAACAGGTGAGGTGCCAAAGGACTGGAGAAGGGCAAACATTGTCCCTCTCTTCAAAAAAGACACAAAAAGAAGAAGAAGAAGAAGAAGAAGAAGAAGAAGAAGAAGAAGAAGAAGAAGAAGATCCAAGAAACTACAGACCAGTCAGCCTAACCTCAATACCTGGAAAAAAATTGGAACAGATTATACAATGGGGTGCTGAAAAGTAATCAGCCCAACCAAGAAGGGAAACTTACATGCTATTTCACATATTTATCTTGAAGTTGGACACACTTGGCACATCATTTCTCAAGTTTCTTTAACCCTTCCAAAATAAATTCTGATGCCTAGTCACTTAAATATTGCTCTACTGCTGCTATCACCTCTGAATCATTTGAAAATTTCCTTCCTTTCAAGCTCTTTGTAAGGCTAGGAAACAGGAAATAGTCAGATGACGCAAGATCTGGTGAGTAGGGTGGATGGTCTATGTACTCAAACCCCAAATTCTTCACAACATCCTTTGTCTTGCCAGCCCTGTAAGTAGGTGCATTGTCCTGAAAAAATAGAACACCTTTCTGCAGCTTTCCTCATTATTTCTCCTTCAATGCCTCCTTTAATTGGCATAGTAAGTTAGAGTAGTATTCTGCATTAACTGGCCCTTCTGAAGATAGTCATCAAAATACCTTCCTTATCCCGAAAAACTGTGGCCATGTCCTTTCTGTCTGACTTTTGAGTCTTGAATTTCTTTGGCCATGGGGAGCCAAGTGCCACCACTGCAAGGACTGCTATTTGGTCTCCAGATCATAGTGATGCAACCATGTTTCATTAACAGTAATGAATCTTTGCAAAAAATTATCACTAGATCGCTCAAAATGCTGCAAAATCAACTTGGAGGTATCCACTTGATGTCGTTTCTGCTCAGCATTGAAACATTTCAGCATCCATTTAGCTGACAGCTTCTGCATAGCCAACTGCTCATAACTTATAAACCCAGGGCATCCCCAGGATATCTCTAGTGTCTCAGCAATTGTTTGAGTGGAGATTTGCCAGTTTGCCAAAATCAGGTAACCAACACACTTAACAGTTCAGAAGTTGACACTGTTGAAGGTCTCCCAGACCTTGCTGCATCTTGGGTCTCAAAATCTCCATGCTGAATGTTGGCACACCACTTCTTCACAGTGAGGGGTGCTTGTCACTCAATGTTTGCATCATACACTCATGGATTTCTTTGGAGTTTTCTTATCCTGAAACAGGAACTTCATGATGGCCTTGAGTTCAGCACTTGAAAATTCCACACTTTTCATTGACATGGTTCTATCAAAGATCTGAGAAAATTCAGAAATTAGAGCTGCGAGCCTGCAGGTTGGCAATTTACAATTCAAAACAACACTCTTTCAAGCTATAGTGACAAAATTACACTCAGATTTGGGGAAGTGGGTTGTGGTGAGAACTTTTCTGCACCCCCTCATACAGGAGTCTTAATGACGATGCAGTGATCAGTAGCAGCCAGCATGGGTTTGTCAAGAACAAATCCTACCAAACTAATTTTATATCTTTTTTTTTATCAAGTCATTGGTTTGGTTGATGGTCAGGGTTCTGTCCTAGGGCCATTAGTCTTCAACATTTTTATCAATGACTTAGATGACAGAGTAGTGGGAATCCTTATCAAGTTTGCAGGAGACACAAAACTGGGAGGGGTGGCTTACATTTTGGAAGGTAGGAACAGAATTCAAAAGTACCTAGATAAACTAGATAATTGGACAGAAATTAATAAAATGAAATTCAATAGAGAAAAACACAAAATTCTACATTTAGGCTACAAAAACCAAATGCAGAGATATAGGATTGGGGATATGTCTCAGCAGTACTACACACAAACAAGTCTTTGGGATTATTGTTGACCATAAATCAAACATGAGCCAGCAGTGTGATGCTGCAGCCAAGAAGGTGAATGCTATTTTAGCCTGCATTAATTGAAGCATAGTATCAAATAGTTTCAAGCTGAGGGAAATCATAGTCTGCGCTGGTCAGGCCTCATCTGGAGTACTGCATTCAGTTCTGGGTGCCTCATTTTAAGAAGGATATAGACAAGTTGGAACAGGTTCAGAGAAGGGCAAGAGTATGAAAAGAGATATGGAGAGCAAAACATATGAAGAAAAGTTGAAGGAGCTGGGCATGTTTAGCTTGGTAAAAAGAAGACTGAAGGGTGACATGATTGCCTCAAGGGCTGTCACAGAGAGGAGTGGGCAGGCCTGTTCTCTGCTTTTCCAAAGAGTAGGACCAGATCTAATGGTTGAAGTTACAGGAGAGTAGATTTCCATTGAACATTAGAAGGAAACTCTTGATAGTAAGAGCGATTCGGCAGTAGAATCAATTGCCTAGAGCATTGGTGGGGTCTCCTTCTCTGGACATCGTCAAAAAAAGGCTGGACAGGTACCTGCTGGAATGCTGTATCTAGAAATCCTGCATTGAGCAGGGGGTTGGACAAGAAGGCCCACGAGGCCCCTTCCAACTCTGTGTAATTGTGGTATGCTGACCTAAGAAATTGTTCTGAATGAACCTATCAATGCATAGAATTTAAGAACAAATTTATCATGACTAAGCATGACTTCTTATGATAGATGAAATGGCGGCAGGCAGATATAATGGCACAAATCTTTAGGAGCAGATTTCCCAAAATTGATATGCAACAATAGAATTTAATATATAGTTAATATAGATTTTCTTAAAGGTAAATACATAAATTCAGTCAAAAGTTTTAAGTGAGGGCTTGGAATGAGCAACTGAAGTCAAAATATTAGGGTTATCTGTTTGCAGCACTAAAATATTATCAGTGTTCTCTGAATTCCTATTTTGTTTATTCTTTCCCAGCTCCCACTGGCATTTAGCACAACGTTGGGTTTAGGGCTCCCCCTTCTGGATATTTTTTTTATTTACCACTGAAGACCTACAGTAATAAAATACAATGCATATTATCTGTAGTCTGCATACCTATGGCAGGGCCTAAATACCCAGCCAGATCCTGTCCAATCTTGAAAACTAAGCAGGGTCAGCCCTCATTAGTACTTGGATGGGAGAGTGCCAACGAATACCAAGTGCTGAAGGTTATATTTCAGAGGAAGGAACTGGCTCTGAAATTTTGAAACCACCTCTGAGTATTCTTTGCCCAAGAAAACCCTGTGAAATTAAACTATTTTTTCTGTCTTTAGGGTCCTCAAATGGTCACTGAAGAATTACATTCCATTACTTTTGAAACACAAGTCTGCTTATATGGGCTGACCATAGACATGGAAGTAAGTGCTAGCTAGCTATCTGTATCTTTGTGGGGTGACGTGAATGAAAAAAAGAACTAGAAACAGTCCATATTACTCAGTAGCAAATTTCTCTACTTTAAAAGAGACATATATATAAAATAACTTTACTAAATATTTGTATCTTATTTTTTAAAAATAAACCTGTGTTAAATAACTGAATGAAAAATATAGATACCAATATCCGTTTTTATTTCCAGAAGTTAATAAACGTAAGTTGGCACTGAGCAAACATTTTCTGTATGCTCTTTCCCCGTCTTTTAACCTAACTCTCTTGGTATAGAAAGGTTAGACATTTGCCAAACTTGTTTATTTACTCCTTGGTAGTAAGGACTGGATTGGCAAAAAATCCACAGAACAGCTATTATTCCCTGATTTTAAAAGCTTCCTTTTAAAGTTTTGTAAACGTTGCTTTATATTGGATTGGAGTTTATTAGGTATGGTGCTATTGGGGGAGGGGTGCTTTTGTCCTTAAAGGAACCAAGAAATACAGTTGTCCCTCCATATGCATGAATTTGGTATCCATGGATTTAAGTATTCACAGCTTGAAAATATTCTTAAAAATACAATAATCCAAAAAGCAAACCTTGGTTTTGCCATCTTATATAAGGGACAACATTTTGCTATGCCATTGCATATCATAATAAATCATTATATTATTATTTTTATGATTGGGGGGAGGGATGGGATATGGGATTGTTTTTTTAACTTTGAGCTTTTATTGTTATAATATTTTATTATTATAATTATGTGCTCCACCTTGATTCCTTAGGGAAAAGGCAGAATATAAATAAATTATATCAAAATTATATCATCATCATCATCATGGGACTTAAGTATTCACGGATTTTGGTATCCACGGGGGTCCTGGAACCAAACCCCAGCAAATATGAAGGGACAACTGTATTTATATTAATAGCAGTTTGTTTTCACTTTTTTCTTACCTGTGTACACTTATCTTGGGTTGAATATAGACTTCGAGTAGACTAAGGGCTTGTCTAGACAAGCTATTTACTTGTGTTGCCACCATCTTGGAACCCTGCAATCCATTACAATGCAGGGCTTTTGCCCCATTTTGTCCCCAAGCAGTTCTGACTATGCCTGGGGCAAAGAAGGGAGGAAGACAGGGTAAAGTCCTTTAAACCATTACAGTTGTCCCTTCATATTCACTGGGGTTTGCCAAAATGCCAAAATCCGTGAATACTCAAGTCCCATTATATGCAGTGGCATAGCAAAATGGTGTCCCTTATATAAGATGGCAAAATCAAGGTTTGCTTTTTGGATTATTATTTTTTTAAGAATGTTTTCAAGCTATGAATACTTAAATCCATGAATACCAAATCCATGAATATGGAGGGACAACTGTATACTTTAACACCTGGGAAAAAACGGCTCATTTAAGGAAAACTGGATGAGGCCCCACAGGAACGTAGAAGTCCATACTGGCACGCTACCCTGTATCTGCAGCCACCTCTGCTGCCATTTGCGTCGCAATCTCTAAAGCCAGGAAGGGGGCCTGCATTATGTGATCAAGGCTGGTTACATGCAGCGGCCCTTGATCACATGCTGCAGGCCTCCTTCCAGACTTCAGAGAGTGTGATGTGGACGGCAGCAGACGTGGCTGCAGATACAGGCTGGCATGTCCATGCGGACTTCCTCCTGTTTCGTCCAGATAATGATGGGGGGGGTGGAATGGGCCTAATAAGGAGCCCGAATACGCTGGCGGGAAGCAGTGTATTCTGGCCAGTGTAGACAAGCCCTTAGTTATATTTGGAGGGTTTACTTTAAATATTAATAGATCTGGGTTATGCTTGTGTACAGTTTTGCTAGGGAGAAAGATTTGTCCGCTTCTCTCACACATCATTATAGGTGAGTCCTGGAAAACATTGTTTGTGGTAGAGATCCTTGAGGATCTCTAACTAGTTACTGTCACCACTGAAATGCTAAACTAGACAGTCTCTCTGGCCGTCAGTTTTCCTGGTTATGCAGTTATGTTGTTGATACAATTTGTAAAATTCTGTTCCAGCTGGTGGTGTAAAATGCATGGCATGTCTTAGCTTCTTTAAACTCAGTAACCAGCAGCTTAAGAGTTAAACAGAAGGCTTTACTGGTACAGTAGTCTAACTATACAAAATGGTTGCTTCAAATGAAACATATAGGGAAAACAGCAAAATAAAAAGTACTGTATTTGCAATCAGCCAAATCTGGAGGGCAACCTACCCATTGGTTACCCATTATCCCCACTCCCAGTTCTCACCCAGAGTGAGCTCCGCCTATCATTCCCACAGCTTTCAGCAGGTGCAAGGCTATTGAGCCCGTTTCCAGACACATACCATCCTCCCTTGCCTCCGTCCAGCATATCAACTTGTTGCAATGCTCTCAAAGAATGCAAAACATCAAACATTCGAGCATGAAAGCACACAATACACTTGCAGGCAAAAATATTGGCAGGAGAAAGTAGCTTTTATGGACCAATCCTGACAATGCATTATACCATGCTTTCTCAATCTTTTTATCCTGGAAGAACCCTTGAAATCATTATCAGGTCTCAGGGAACCCCTGCATAAACATTATTCTATACACTGCTATTGCTTTCCCCACACAATCACAATCTCTTGAGGAGCCCCTAGCAACCTCTTAGGGAACCCTAGGGTTTCAGGGAACCCTGGTTGAGAAACACTGCATTGAATGTGCTGTCTGTAATCCAGTGAGAGTTTTGTAGTCTGGATGAAGACTCGTCTTCTCAACTATGTTCTTGGGGCCAGCTCTACTGTTGGGCAGAGTGAGGCAACTATCAGTGGCAGATTTTGGAAGTTGGCTTTAAAGTGTTAGCTGTGTGTCCTGTGTTCTGCCTTGCATCTACTGATGCCTTCAGGTATAGTGGAGGATTCTCTCTCATCATCAGGGTTGGGGATAGATTCAGCAGTCAGATTTTGTACCTACAATTGGAAGGGGTGAACCTTCATCTTTGCCTTAGGCAGCAAGATGTCTACATGATAGCCTGTCAAAGAAACTTTCCTCATGACAGGGATGCTTAGCTGACAGAGGTCGGAGGGGGGTGTCATGCTGGTAGGAATCCTAGGCAGGAATCCAGCAGAGAAATCTGAGCTGTAAGAATACTTGTTGCTTAAAAAAATATCTGTGAGCATGTATCTACAGTCCTACGTTTTGCTTACAGCATTTTCCTAACATTATAAAAGTTTCTTTAATGTATTCATTTTAAAACTGAAGCTTGATGACTGTAGTCCACCCACCATATAATATTTCCTTTCTAGAGCTGGAGGACCTAAAGGTGGTAGTGCACATACTGGTAGCCTCAAGGCTGGGCTTCTGTAATGCTCTGTACACTGGGCTGCCTCTGTACCAAGTTCAGAAACTTCAAGTTAGTAGAAAACATGGCAGCCATATTGGTTACTGGTGCATCATATTACACTTACAGTAGGACCCCCATATCCACTGATTCATTATCCACTGCTTCAATTATCCATGGGACACAAAACAGCACACCTACCATAGAGTCTTCCTAGAAAATGTGTGCTCTCTAGCCATTTTCTAGGTCTTCCAAGGCAACTCTATGGTATTTTAAACCAGAAGTCCCATTATTTTCAATGGCATTCACTATTATCCATGGTTTTCGGTATCCACGTCCCTCCCCCAGAACTAATTGCCAGCAGATTCCGGGGTCCTACTGTATATTAAAATCACTCTCCTGGTTGCCAATTAGTTTCTGAGCAAGGTGCAAAGTGTTGGTTGTTACGTTTAAAGCCCTACATGGTTTGGGTCCAATTTACCTACAGGTTAGCCTTCTCCCATATATTCCGCCCTGTACACTCAGGTTTTCTGGGGGGCATTTACTTCAGTCAACTAGGACCAGGCTGGCAACTGTTAACCAGAGGACTTTTTCATCAGTTGCCCCCAAATTGTGGAATGATCTTCCGGAAGAGATCCAATAGCTGGATATGCTATCTGTGTTTAAAATAGCAATAAAGACCAATCTCCTCCGGCAGGCCTATCCAGATAGTTTTTAAATTACAAGTATTTAAATTATGAATTGATTGTTTTTAATATGTATGCTTTTAAAACTGGTGTTATGTCCTTTTAACTGAGTATATATTTTTAATTGACATCCATGTTTTTAACTGTGTTATGTGTCTATTTGTTGCTATATTTTAATCTGTTGTTCCCTGCCTTAATCCATAGGGAGAGGCAGGTAAGAAATAAATATCTTCCTTCCTTGGTCTTTATTGCATTAATACTGACATCAACTATATATCTTTTTCATCAGACGAGTTCTTTACCAGTTGTGATGATTTCTAATGTCAGCCAATTGCCCAGTGCTTGGGCTTCTATTATCTGGTACAACCTGTCAACAAATGAATCTCAGGTATGTTTTGTGTAGCAAATTTTCCATATTTTTTATTAATTAGGTATGAAACCTTGCAGGACATATTTCCAGGGATGTTATCTTTTGATCTTAAAATACAGTTATAGGTTGTAGTTCAGAATTCTCTTCATTGTAGTGGAGTCCACCCATAGATTGCTCCATTAGAATTAGAATTTTTGCTGATTCATCTTTTATCTTGTAGCCTCAGTGCTTCTTTCCATGCTGTTCTGGAGGTCCCCCTACCCCTGTAATGCAGTTTTTCATGGGTATGAGGGGAATTCTGTGGCATTAGTGGACTTGCATTTTAGTTCACATTTGCATATGTTCTACTGCACATTTCTCCCAGTATATTAATTTTTGTACGCTGCCTTCCCTGGAGGCAAACATGATTTTATACTTATATGTATGCATTTAATGTACACATGTATTTGCAAGCAATTTTCCATAATGCATCTTTGCATGCACTGTTTCCTAGTAGATGTGTGCTATAGGCAATTTTTATAATTAGAGAACTGAATCACAAAATTCAGAAATGTGTGAATGCCAACAGTCGGCTGTATTTCAGTACATATACCAGTTTGAGAAGTGTGACTTAGGGCTTCTCTAGACCTGCCAGAATACACTAGCATCCCACCAGTGTATTCTGGCCCTGGATCAGCCCATTCTCACTCCCCACCCCCCGCTCTTGTTACCTACACAAAACGAAAGGAAGTCCACACACCCACACTGGCCAGTATCTGCAGCTGCCGCCACCACTGGTGGTATCTGAAGCCAGGAAGAAGGCCCTCAGCATGTGATTAAGGCTGGTCACATTCAGGGGACCTTGATCACATACTGGGGGCCTTGATCACATACCGGGGGCCTTGATCACATACTGGGGGCCTCCTTCCTGGCTTCAGAGAGATACCTGCAGCAGCAGCAACAGAAGCTGCAGATACAGGCCAGTGTGCTGGTATGGACTCCTGCATTCCCATGAGGCCCGATCCCTTTCTCCCCCATGATGATCCCAGGTGTTAAAATAAAACAGCTTAACTGGCTTTACCCTATCTTCCCTCCATCTTTGCTTCAGGCGTCATCAGGACTGCCTGGGAGCAAAACAGGGCAAAAGCCCTACATCATATGGACTGCAGGACTCCAAGATGGGGGCAAGATGGGATAAATAGCCCATTTAGACAAACTTTCAGATTGTTTCATATTAAAATGTGAACCAAACAATTTTCTTTTTCCCCCATTCCTGTAACTGACAGGAGTATCTTTGAATATAAATGTGTCTGTGTGTGCACGCGTGCACATTATAAAATTAGGAGGAGGATACACATTACATATCCCTGCCATATTCCCCATAATATGTAGGAATGCTACATTTCTTGGGGAGGGGACGGAAGAGCATAATTGTTCCTGAGTTTTTCTGACTTGCGTATGTGCATATAAACGTGGTCAGAAAAGTCACATGTTGCTCCTACACAGATATGGATATATTCAGCATATGTACAATACAGCCAATAATGCAAGGTCATCTCCTTAATTCAACTAACCTCAAAAGCACAGGTTAGAAAGCAAAAATACAGTACAATACTGTACAGCAGTTACTACTAAACAACCAGTTTAGAGTTTGTGAGATATCTTTGCATTGTCACCTTGAAAAAATCCCAGAAGGACCAATTCTGGACGTTTTGTAAGGTGTTTAATTAAAAAAAAAATTAAATCAACTTGGCAAAACCACAGATATCAATTTTCTATTGTGCAGTAGCACAGAGAGTAGCAGTGACAGCAGAAGCAGTAAATTAAAGGCTATTGCAATTGACTAGGAGGAAAGCTTTTGAACTGTTTGCAAAGCCTTTGGCCTTTCAGAGCCTCCAAGATCACTCACAACGCTATCTGAAAATAGCAAAGGTAGCTAATAAAAACCTCTGTGTTAATCTTTATTTGACTTCAGAACTTGGTTTTCTTCAACAACCCACCATCTATTGGCTTGGGTCAGCTCTTGGAGGTACTGAGCTGGCAGTTTTCATCCTATATTGGCCGTGGACTCAATTCTGACCAACTTGGTATGCTGGCAGAAAAACTTACAGGTAGGAACTATGAAAATACAAAAACCTCTTCTCACCTTTTGAACTCCAAGCCAGAAATACTTTGCTTCTAGGTTTTTGTTTTTGTTTTAATCATAGAAGTGAATCTAGTGTAAAAACGCTCATCATTTCAGGCCTTTCAGCCTTCCTTCCCGGACTGGCAGGGTATGAAAGTCCTAAATTGTAGCAATGTGAAATACTAAGGGCTTGTCTAGATGAGAAGCTATAATGCAGATTGATGCGGCTGATCGCAGATACGCAGCAGTACTCATTTTTCTCCATGGTCTTTTGACAAAATCGATTGTAATGCGAAGCTACCTGCGTTTGAAGTGCACACCAAGCCATGCCTGTGAATTAAGATGGTGGCCGAAAGTACAGCACATTATTATTCTCCATACGTGTTGTAGCCGCTGCACAGAAATATTTTTGAACTTGTAAACCAAAGGTGGCAAGTGCAATCTTCCACTTATAAAAAGCTCTTTGGTTGCCTCAGCACAGCAAAAAAGTGCACACTCGATAATGCAAAAATAAAAAATGACACTTCCACCCGCTTCCTTGCCAGCCCCCTCGTGTATGTCCAACCAATCCACTCTCCACTTCCGCCCTCACCGAGAATGCGCTGCATCCCAAATTGGATGTCCAGATAGGCATTATTTGAAAAACCTTGGGGAAAACCGTGAAGGCTTTTTCCATGCAGTAGATGGAGGTTTTGGCCCCTCTCCTTCCAAATACCACAAAATTCTATGAGGAGTATTTTCATCATCTAGACAACCCCTCAGTAAACTGTAGTGTGCACTTGTCTTTTTTTTTAATTTATTTTTATTACAAAATAACATATTAATAAAATATCACCACACATAAACAGACATAAATATAAACAAAACAATACAATCCATTCTACCACTTCCCTTATCCGACCTAAATCATCAATATCCCTCCACCCATTCTCTCATCCATACTATTTCCATGACTTCCTGTTTGATCTTCCCGTGATTGTAAATTTTAATTCTTTAAAGTCTCTGTACTCACATTCTATAACAGGTTTGTTCCCTGTGTACTTTATAGTTCCCCCATAGTGTTTTGTCTTAAGTCATGTGCTCATCTGATTACTATTGTTAGACTAATATATATCTGTTTGTTCCAGAAGTTTGTTCTAACTTCAATTTATATTCTTGTATTTTATGTAAACCAATCATACTGGGGGGGAAAAAGAAAGAGAAAAAAGAAAAAAGAAAAGAAAGAAAAGAAAAAAAAGAATATATATATATATATATATATATATATATATATATTTACTCTCAATTTGGAATTGTTGCAAAGTTTCCCCATGTTTTCCCCAGGAATTCCGACAATTTGTACCATCCTTCTCTATGTTTCTCTACAGACTTACCTTTTAAAGTCATCATTAACCAGTCTGCCGCTATCATTTCATACGTTTTGAGTAACCATTGATCCGTCGATGGAATTTCTTTTTCTTTCCATTTGGATGCATATGTAATTCGTGCAGCTGCCATCATATAAAATAGTAATCTCTCATTATCATGGCTTAATTTTTCTTCATACATTCCCAGTAAATATAATTCAGGTTGCATCGAGAAATTACAACTCAACACTTCATTTGTAATCTTTTGTACCTGTTTCCAATATATTTGTGCTCTGTCACAGCTCCACTATAAGTGAAAAAAAGTACCAGTATTCTTTCCACATTCCCAACATTCCTTTTTTATACTTTTATACATTTTGGATAATTTGTCTGGAGCAAGGTACCACCTAAAAAACATTTTGTAACAGTTTTATCTAACATTTTGACAGAGTGTTAATTTTCTGATTGATCTCCAAAATTTTTCCCACTTGTTCATATGTATTTCATGCCCAATATTCTGTGCCCATTTAACCATACAATCCTTTATTACCTCCTCTTCCGAGTTCCACTCTACCAGTTGTTGATATAATCTGGTTATTAAATTCTTATTTCCTGGTTGTATTATTTTTTCCCATAGTGATTTTTTCACCTCTATTCCTACTAATTTTTGATCCATTTTGTATCATTCTTTCAGTTGTCTATAGAGATACCAATGGGTTGGTGTACCTTCTTTCTCCAATTCTTCTTGTGTTCTAATTGTCTGTTGTCCTTCTTTTGTTACAATTAAATCCTTGTAGGTTATCCATTTTTTAGCTGTTATTTTTTCTTTACTAAAGAATGCTTCATGAGGAGAAACCCAAGATGGAATCTGAGGGCAGAATCTTAATCTATATTTTTTCCATACCTTTATCAGGGAATTCCTAACAAAGTGATGATTGAAATCTCTATTAACTGTTTCTTTATTGTAAAATAGATACGCATGCCATCCATAACGGATGTTGTAACCTTCCAATTTTAATAATTCATCGTCTTGTAGTGTTGTCCAGTCTTTCAACCAGGATAGGCAGCAAGCTTCGAAATATACTTTTAGATTTGGAACATCCAAACCCCCTCTTCTCCTCGAATCTTGCAATACCTTCATTTTCACTCTAGGTTTTTTTCCAGCCCATATGAACTTTGATAAATCTTGTTGCAATCCTTTGAAGGTCTCTTCTTTATGAATGATCGGAATTGTTTGAAATAAGAATAATAACTTAGGTAAGACGTTCATCTTGATGACAGAGATTTTACCTAACATTGATAATTTTAATTTTTGCCAATTATCTAAATCTTTTTTTATTTGTGCCCAAGTTTTATTATAGTTGTTCTGAAACAAATCAATGTTTTTGTTAGTTATATTAATACCCAGGTACCGGACTTTTTTAACAACTTTAAAACTTGATTTTTGCATGATCTCATTTTTCTCGTTTTCTGTTAAGTTTTTTGTTATAATTACCGTTTTGTCTTTGTTGACTTTCAGTCCTGTCAGCATTTCGAAATCTTTCAACACCTTCGTTAAAATCTCAATGTCTTCTACTGGCTTTCCTAGAGAGATTAATATGTCATCAGCATACATTTTTATTTTATAGTTATACTTTCCAATTTTGACGCCATTTATCTTCTCCTCTTCTTTAATCTTTTTTCCCAGGATTTCCATTACCAGAATAAATAACAATGGAGAGAGGGGACATCCCTGTCTTGTGCCTTTTTGAATTTGAATCTCTTTAGTTTTTTCACCATTTATAATTATCTTTGCTGTTTGTTTACTGTAAATTGTTTGTATCCATTTCATAAAATTATCTCCTATATTGATTGTTCTTAACGTCTCTATCATGATCTTCCAACTAACATTATCAAACGCTTTTTCAATATCCAAAAATATTAAAGCCAATTTTCTCTCGTTGTTAACTTCATGGTATTCAATCAGATTTACCACCTGGCGGATGTTGTCCTTTATATATCTCCCTGGGAGAAAGCCCCTTTGGTCCTCATGAATCCAGTCTGCTAAAACATTTTTCAATCTCTGTGCCAATATAGAAACAAAAATTTTATAGTCTGTGTTTAGAAGTGAAATCGGACGATAGTTTTTTGCACTTGTCTTTTTAAATACTCTGTCATTGCAGGGTTTTTCTTAAAATGAGTAAACATTTTGAAAGTATATTGGTCTCCCATTTATTTTCCCTTAACATTTTAGGACAACAAGTTATCTATACTGATCATCAAGTTTCCTGGTCAAAATTCTGTAAGGTATGTTGCATGTTGTGTTTGTTAATAGATTTCAAGATATGTTGTATTAATCAATTTCAAAATGGTGCTTTCCTCCTCATTTGTGTTTCAGCATGGGTCTAGTCCTGAGAGACTGTTTCCATATGATAAGCTTGTTCCCTAAACCAGTTCAGTCTTTCCATGCAACTCCCACATGTATCTTTGCTGAAGCAAATACAAGTAAAATAGGTGGGCATAGACCAGGGGGTAGCCTTGCTCACTGGTAGGTTCTTCACTGGTACCCAACGTGGGTTTTCTTTAAATGGATGGATGAATGGATTTGAAACTGGATTGTTTGTTATGGCTCCTTCCTATGGAATCCTGGGATCTGTAGTTTTACAAGGGCCTTAGCCTTCTCTGCCAAAGTGTGCTGGTGCCTCACCAAACTACAAATCCCAGGATTCCATAGGAAGGAGCAATGGCAAATAATCCTGTTTCAAACTGGATTATTTGTGTAGTGTGGATTATTACAAGCGTCTTTTGCAAAAGGCTAACTAAAGTTATTATGTTTTCCTTGAAAATATGCTGGAACTGCCTGTGGGGTGGAGGTGGGGGAATACATACTGTATTCACAAGATGTCATGAGCATTTGTGGGGGGGAAATCTCTGTGTTGCTTTTTACTAATTATGTTATTTACAAAAAAAATTGGATAGGTAGGTGGAATCATCCGATTCTACATTCCGCTATTTCTCTGCACTAACAAAAGAACAACTAAAAGATGGGCTATGCAAGTTTTGGACCTGCTAGGGCACAATCGTATTTATTTTTATTTATCAAAATGCTGTATATTGTGCCTCTTCAGAATAAGACTAAATAAATAAATTGATTTCTACTTTACATAAAACATTAGCAATTCCCACCCACCCCGCTGTATATTTAATTTGCTTTATAAACAGGAACACTTGCCTGGTAAATCATTTACATTTTGGGTGTGGCTTGAAGCAATCTTGGATCTAATTAAGAAACACATTCTTCCTCTTTGGATTGATGGGTAAGTAGCATTTTGGTATTTGCACTTCAGTTGGCTGGGAAGAATGCTGTTCTTTTTTTAACAAAGAATGCTGTTCTGCCGCTGGGTACAGCCCAACCCAGTTTAAGGACTTTTAAGTCCCGCTGATATCAATGAATTAAGGATATGCAAGAGTAAGGGGAGGTGGGGAAGGACAATTCAGCCTCCCCCCCCCCGCTTTCTGCTCTCCAGGCATGCTAAATCAGAACTAGTGTCATTTCTAGCTGACATTGGTCTTGCATTTTGTCTGGATAATTTGTTCTGCAGTTGTATTGTATAGTTTTATATTTTATTATTCTGTCCTTCCCTCTGTATGTGTATACACCATATATTTTAGATTGTATGTCTTTGGCAGGACCCACTGTTTTGGGTTGTTTTATTGTAAAGCACCATGTATATTGACGACACTATATAAAATGATGATGATGATGATGATGATGGCAGTTGCTAGGGCTCCTGGGAATTTTAGACCAAAACATCTCGAGGATGCCTGCTTGGAGAAAGTTGCTAACTTCCCCCCCCCCATCCTTGTTTCTTGCATATCCATTGCAAAAGGCTTTGCACAGTGGAGTTGCACTAACGTATCAGTTGTGTTGTTCCAGATTTGATGTCTTGGGTGTTTTCCTGTACCATGATTCATAGACAAAATGGCATATACAGTCAATCCCATTTAGTTTTTGCCATTCATAGTGAACTAGAGGACGGGCATAAAGCTGTTCTTTTTCCTGCATTTTGCAGATGCATTGCTAGTTCTATGAGGCACTTCAAGCATTTTGCTTATCTCAGTTGTTGGGAACTGGAGCAAAACAACATGCAATTCAATTTTCTGAGAACCTGAAACTTTAAAACCAAAGCAGAGAGCCTTGAATTTGATTGGAGAAGCAGTGTCAGGAAAAGGAGGCTGGAATTCACTAAAGCAGTTACAAATGCACAACTATCTTAATTCTGTAGCTATGTAGCATCATTTGGCCTGACACCCCCCATCCCCATTTATAAGGCAGCAGCTACAGCAATCAATGGGAGACTGATCCCCTTTTGGTCAGAAAACAGTTACTGATGTTCCCACCCCCTCCTGTGAGTGATCTCTGACTGCCAGAAGCAGGGTCCCTGCCACAAGTCCCCCTCACACTGAATATTGCTTGCATAAGGGGTGGGTGAGAACGTCACTCAGCTGCTTTCCGATCAACAGGGGGACAGACCTCCATTGCTCACAGCAGCTGCTGCCCAGTAAGTAGGGATTCAGGGACTTTCACAGTGCCTACATATCCCCTAAACTAGTGAATATGCAGGGATCGTGAGTACAAATCAGTCACAAATGTTTAACTCTAGATTACACATTTGTAACTGTCTTAGAGGAATACTACACGATGGCATTTTTGAGTGATGGTACTGCAACATAACGAAATGAAAGTATTGCAGAATACAACCCTTACCTACTGCACAGTGCCGTCCATTCCGTTTCTGAAACTGAATGACACGTTTTCAAAGCACTGCACACACACCACACACAATATGATAACCATGCCTCCCCACAATCTCCTCCTCCTCTCCCACTCCTCCATCTTTAGAACGTCATTTCCTCTAGTTTGTATGCACATGCACCCCTTTTAAATCCATCTATTGGGTCACTCAGCAAATCCTGCATTCAGCTCACATGGAATTCTCCTCTATCAGCTTGCATCAGCCATTGTGGCAAAGCAGGCAGCATCTTGGTCTTATAAGCAGCAGGTTATCAGCTCAAGACTGGCATGAGGCAAACCTCTTTTTTAGCATTTTAAAATTTCCTCCCCCCTCCTCTCTCCCCCCTCCCCACCCCAAAAGACTTATGTTTGTTATTTAAGATACTAAACTAAGGAGATTTTCAGACCGCGTTTCAGCGTGCCTAGCGCTGGAGGAGCTTTCGGGAGAGGGACGGCGGTCTTGCACAGCAGGGGGGCGTTTTCGGACGCCGTTGTCCCTCTCCCTAAACCATCCGTGTCACTTCCGTGAAGCTTTGGAAGCCGCAGAGCCATATTTTAATCACGGAGGTTGCCCGTGATTAAAATATGGCTCTGCGGCTTCCGAGGCTTCACGGAAGTGACACGGATGGTTTTGGGAGAGGGACAGCAGCGTCCGAAAACGCCCCCCTGCCGCGCAAGACCGCCGTCCCTCTCCTGAAACCTCCTCCCGCGCTAGGCACGCTGAAACGCGGTCTGAAAATCTCCTAAGAAGCTAATACAGGATTCCGGCCCAGACATTTTAAAAGTCTACTCCCTGTTTCAAGGTGGCATTTTTCTAAGTGATCATACATTGCATCCAACTGTTTGCCTTTCCCCCCCTTGCTTTATAAAGATCAGAGTGATTTACCCACCAGCATTCACCCCTTTGGGAGCAAAAAGGGATTTTAATTGTATTGCCAAGGAAGAAGAGAAGGGGGCACGAAATGCTAAAATTCTAAAAATGATAAATGGAGGAATAAAAATGTATCTTACGTCAGCCATGACCTTCTGATTATGAGAAAAGTGCCCTGATTACTTTGCCAGCACAGTTCATACAGACCAGGGCAGCAGAAATCTATCTGAGCTAAAGGAAGGATTTGCGGAGTGAAGCTCCTCTTTCTTTGTTACATTTTTGCAAAAGAGGTCTCTGTTTATTTAAATGCCCATAGTCTCCCAATTTGCTTAGTTCTACAGATTTAACAGATCAGGGAAAACAAGAGTTGATAGCAGATCCCTGATGGGAAGGGAGCAAATTTTTCAAAGCACCAGGGGAGGAATACATGTATTTTAAATGGAAAGGAAACATTATATTATATGCATTAAATGCAAGTATTGCTAAATGACTGTTTCGGTAAATTTAGCTGCCACAGAATTTCGCAGATTTGGGGTTTAAAAGTTAATGGATAACTCGGGAATGAAGTTATTAGGCATGAGTTATTAGGCATGACTGCTGGGAGCGACCACCAGAAGTTGAATGCCAGGGAAGCAGGAGGAACAAAACATCAGGGAGCTTTGGGTGAAGCAGGCACACCCACTCCTCCAACGTGTTTTTATATCGGCCAGTCGCTGTTTCGGAAGGTAACTACTGCACAGTTAATTATGGTGGTTTTAGCTCAGAACGGATTCCATTCACTCACAGTGCCTGTGAATTTTTAAAAAAGCTTCTGGGACTCAGCGCAATTTGTACAAGCACTGAAGGGGCGTGACGTCATCTGGTCAGAACAGTTCCAGTTCCGATACTGTCACTGAGTCATTGTACTGTAACGGGTCATAACGGGTCGTGTAGTATTCCTCTTAGTGAATTCTAGCCAGAGTGTTTGAACACACTTCTTTGTTTCCCATATCTACCTTGCTAGGAAGAAAGTACTATTTTTGTATCTATGTTTTTCTATTTCAGCAGGGTTAATTGCTGGAGGGGGGCATTTAAAGTGCTGAAACACTAGAGGAAACACACTCTGCTTCTTTTCCCACACCCATTCCCTAATCAAATTTAGAAGCCCCTACTAGGGTGTTCAGAATACAGCATAAGCAGCTTGGCTGTCTTATATCATCCATTCTCTGGGACTGCAGCATAACATTTGGCCAAGTGAAATGCTTGGGAATGTTCAAGCATTATGTTTACATAAAGCTGCAGTGTCTTCTCCTGTGCATTTACAGATGTATTATGGGCTTTGTGAGCAAAGAGAAGGAGCGAAGTTTGCTCAAGGACAAGATGCCGGGGACATTTTTATTGAGGTTCAGTGAAAGCAACTTAGGAGGTATTACATTTACATGGGTGTCACAGTCAGAAAATGGTAAGCACTGTATTTTAAGAGTACCAAACACTTCACTCCATCCCCCAATGAACAGAAACAGCAGCATGGAAATGTATGGTTCTATACTTGGAGTTCTTATTGTGTTCCTTGGCCATTCCTCCTCTTCACTTCCCTAGCCCTAGCTAAATTATGACAGTGGGTGGAACAGTGGAGGGAGAGAAGGGAAGACACTGAAGAAGAATGGATGAAGCAGTGGGCTTCTGGGGAAAAAATAGCAATGAAATAAATCGGGATGCATGCTCAGAATATAGGTAAAAATGAAAAAATAAGGGGAGAATTAAAACCTAACCAACACCAAAGAAAAAGAGCAGCTGAAGTTAGGAGTTATAAAATAACAAACTAAAGGAATTTAAGAAACTATATTACATATATATATATATATATATATATATATATGAACTTTAAAAATAACTAATGTATCATATAAAATAAATGAACCATGACATGCAATATATACTATAAAAACATACAAATATAATATAAAGAACCAAAATCCTGTGGGGAGCGCTCTAGTCCTTGGAAATACAAAAGTCTTGTTTGAAGGCAATTAATGGAAATGAATTGTATCTTCAAATGATATGGAAGTCCTTTGAAAAGCAGACAACTGTAGTAAATCAGTTGATAGTGAAGAATAAAGTTGGTTGGTATCTGTTCAGTGACAGTCCACCAGTATTAACAGCCCAAGGCGCTTGGATCATAGGTCTTCATCAGTGGCTGAAGTATTTCCTAGAGCTTCCTTATCACAGAAAAATCATACCAGAAATAACGAAAAGTAATCCAGCAGTATTCTCCTGCTTTCCCACAGACTGATCTTTGACATGCAGATACAATATAGGAATATACGGACATGCCATTCTGATCCCCAAACAATGTACAGTATTGATTTGTCTGTAGTATTTACAGGCTGAAACCTTCCTGGTGACTTATGCTTGCGTAACTCCTAGTTACACAAGCATAACTATTTTTTTTTTTACATTGTGCATGAAGTATCTCCTTGCACAACACTTACCTCTAGCTGTGCAACTTTACCCCCAAACCAAATGTCCACTGATTGGCCTTTACTTCCTGGTACTACTGTTTGGGTTCCTGGTACCAAAGGTTCTTTTGGATTTGGAACAATAAGCACACCTGTGGGAAAGGCTTTAGCAAATTTATTGATATAGCAGGCTCACAAAGATGATACAATTATGATGTTATGAATGCCCTATCAGCATACTGACTGCCCCATTCTGGTCTTGGGAGCCCTAGGAGACAACAGTGGAGACACCACAAGCCATTGATGTAGAGCACCCATGCTGGCTGTCCTGGTCTGCACTGCGCTCTCCTAGGGCAATTCTTCGGGGGGGGGGGTTGTAAGAAAAAACATACTGGGCTACATATTACTTTCCCACTCCCCTGAATCACATCAGTCCTGGACTGGTACACTTACCGTATATTCCGGCGTATAAGACGACTTTTGAGCACTCAAAAGTGCCCTCCAAAATCGACAGTCGTCTTATACGCCAGATATACTTTGCTTCACCTGCCTGCCTATCTCCTGCCTCTTCGCAAACAGAGCGAAGAGGCAGGAGATGGGGCAGGGGGGTGAAGCAAAGTGCTCCTCCCTGCCCCCCGCCCCCCCTCCGCGCATCCACCCCCCCTCCCGAAAGCCACGGAACCGTGACTTTCGGGAGGGGGGTGGCTGGGAAGCCCCCCTCCCTGCCCCCCACCCACCCCAGCACATCCACCCCCGCTGCCGAAAGCCGTGAAATCACGGCTTTCGGGACGGGGGTGGCTGGGAAGCCCCCCCTCCCTGCCCCCCGCACATCCACCCCCGCTGCCGAAAGCCACGGAATCACGGCTTTTGGGAGGGGGGGCGGCTGGGAAGCCCTCCCTCCCTGCCCCCCGCCCACCCCCCGCACATCCACCCCTGCTGCCGAAAGGGGGGTGGCTGGGAAGCCCCCTCCTCCCTGCCCCCCGCCCACCCTCAGCCCAGCCATCCCCCTTGCCCACAGCCTCGCTTTGGAGAGGGGGTGTGGCTGCAAAGCCCCCTCCCCCCAGCCACCCCGCCACCCTCCGCCCAGCCACCCCCTTCCCCAAAGCCGCGCTTTGGAGAGGGGGGGTGGCTGCGAAGCCCCCTCCCCCCAGCCACCCAGCCACCCTCCGCCCAGCCACCCCCCTTTCCCAAAGCCGCGCTTTGGAGAGGGGGGGTGGCTGCGAAGCCCCCTCCCCCCAGCCACCCTCCGCCCAGCCACCCCCCTTCCCCAAAGCCGCGCTTTGGAGAGGGGGGTGGCTGCGAAGCCCCCTCCCTCCAGCCACCCAGCCACCCTCCGCCCAGCCACCCCTCGTCCCCAAAGCCGCGCTTTGGAGAGGGGGGGTGGCTGCAAAGCCCCCTCCGCCCATCCACCCATTCACCCTCTGCCTACCCACCCCCCTTCCCCAAAGCTGCGCTTTGGAGAGGGGGGTGGCTGCGAAGCCCCCTCCCTCCACCCCCCCCCAGTGGAGGAGGAAGGAAGACTTTTCTTCTGCTTCTTCCTGAAAGTTTGTGGCTGGAGTGGACTGAACAGCAATGCACAGGGGAAGAGAACCAGCCAGCCTTTGCTTTGGCTCCTGCCACCTAACCTCTCCACTGTGGGAAGGAGGTGGGCCAAGCAGCCTTCAAACCTTTGCGGACTTCCTGTGAGGACACCGCGGACCCCTGGGGGTCCCCAGACCACAGGTTCAGAACCACTGATCTAAACAATCTATACTACTGTACATAGATAACAGAATGACCATCTCTATTCATCATTTGGGACAAGCCCTGGCAGATATCTAGTCACGTGAAGGCCCTATTAAGAATAAACAGGGTCAGCTGCCAAGGTCATGAGCAAAGCCAGCTGAGGTGTAAAAAGCACACAGGTTTCTGAGAGATGTTAAGAGATAGAAAAACTTAGACATGACACCTAAACCTCGTACATTTTTCATCTGGTGATTTCCACTACTCATTCCTAGCTAGCTGCCATTGTCAGCCCTCCTCCAGTATAAGTACACTGCCACCAGACTCCCAATGTATGTATGTTGACAGAGGTTAACTCTCCACCAATGTCCAATAGGATCTTGGCCTATAAGTCCTTTCAATATTAATTTTATATTAACTATGAATATAAGATAAAATAAGTACCATTGTACCTGATTTAGATCTTCTCTGGACCAGTAATCTTCTGTGTAGCAAATTATTTTTCATCTTTTAGCAGTTTAGCAGAAAATGAGGGATCATAGCACATTTTTAATTGGATAGCATTTGTACATTGAGCATCTGTATTTAAAAATGAAAGCTTTGATTTGTTTTCCTTTTTTTTCTTAAATTCTGCAAAAGATTATCTTTATCCTTATTGACACTTATGCTCTCTCCACAGGGGAAGTAGATTTCCATTCTGTTGAACCATATAACAAGGGACGTTTAACAGCACTGCCATTTGCTGACATTTTACGAGATTACAAAGTTATTATGGCAGATAATGTTCCTGAAAACCCACTGAAATATCTTTATCCAGATATCCCCAAAGACACAGCCTTTGGAAAGCATTACAGCTCTCAGCCAAGTGAAGGTTGGATATTGTTGTGAATACCTTCCCCCTTGTTAAGATTTCTGTCCCACGGCTTTGCATTTGAAAGGAAGACATGGTGAACTAAAAATGGGGATGCTTTCCATATTTTTTTAAATTAATGAAATCATATACGACCCATCCAGATATTATCACTGCACATGGCAGCATACAGGGCAGCTTACAATTGAAATGCTTTAAAAAAATAAGCATACCGTATATTTTGAAACCAGCAGAGAAGGAAAAACAGAAATGATGTTGAGGAAACAGTACAGCAATCACCTGAATTAATTGGAAATTCTTGAAATGAAAAAAAAAAATCACCTGACATTGGAACATAAGGAAGCCAGCACAGGCGGACCTCTCAGGATAGGCTGTCTGGATGCACTGTTAGCCAGATTTCTGTCATTAGCAAAACACAGTGAAGGCCATCTCTTAATTTTGAATGAATAAGTGAATTTATGTTGAGAGAGACAATGTTTTACATCAGTACTCGAGAACATATGGCCCTCCTGATGATGTTTTCATCAGCTATAGACAGCCATATGAGGGGTAATCAAATTGAGGTCAACAACATCTGGAGAACCACAGACTCCTTAATCCTGATTTAGGTACCCAGATACTAAACTGTTTAGAACTCTAGAGACTTTATTATACCAGTGGTAGGCTATATTTTGAGAACAAAAACAGATAAAGATACACAATAAAATACATTTCCTGACTTACCGCAGATAAGTGAAACCGCATATAATTGCAAACCGCCATAGAATACCATAGAACTGCATTGGAGGACCTAGAAAATACCTAAAGAGGATGCCTTTCTAGGCATCTGGTGTGACTCTATGATCAAAGTCCTGCAGAAGTTGACCATAGAATCATGTTGGAGGGCCTCCCAATGGCTAGAGAGAACATCGGCAGTGGGACTCTATGGTCCTCCAGACGCCTAGAGAGACCTCCCCCATGACAGCGGGTGAGTTTGTGGGTACTGATCCCCAGTAAACAGAGGGCATAATGGGACATAATCGAAGGAAAGTTGGTATAGCATTTCACTCTTAATTTAAAAAAAACAACAACCTCTGTACATTTTTATCAGGTCTAGAAAAATAGAAGGGAAAAAGCATAACAAGAGGAGTAAACTACCCAAGTGCAGCTGTATATAAAAGCCCTTTTCGTTTTTTGTTTTTTTTTTAAGGTAGCCCCAAGAAGTGACAGTTTTGAATAGTGGGAGGAATGACTCTTCTAACTCTACAATTCTATGATTCTATGATAATATACAACCTTCCTCAGATTTGGGAGGAAAATGGTGGGGTGGATGGATGGGAAGGATGTAGCATCTTTTAACGAGAAAAAGGCCAGCAGGAAAGGTTTAAGTATTGCTCACTATTCTGCTGTTCTATTGAAAAACAGAGGTAGAGATAAAGAGAGGGAGAAAAAAAAAAGAATAGAAAGTAAAGGAAAGAAAAGGGCAAAAGTTGCAGTCATATAAAGGTGTTTGTCATTTAGAAAAGTTTGGGTTTCATCACAAGCATTGCATGTCATGTATTAGTTTGTTTCCAAGATGAATTTTTAACCTTTCGACTCATTTCCCTTAAAGGAAGTGATTAGTGAATGGCTGTAAAGAATGTGGAAAACTCTTTAAATTATTAAATAAATAGAGCATGTAATGGAAGAAAAGGGTTTGATAGTTTAGGGTAAAATTTATTGAGTTGTAATGCCAAATATGGAGAAGGTTTAACAATTGTATAACAAGAGGATTAACTGAGTACAGCTTCGCTCCATTGTACCATTGACAGATTAGTTTCACTCTGACCCCTGTGATCATTTCCTGGGTACAACAGTGGTGGGAGCATTGTGGATACAAAGCATGGCTGTTCTATCTACAGTCCTGCTGTGTGCAGAACAAAAGAACACAGGCGTGTAAGAAGCTGCTTTCTATGAAATGAAACAAGCTGCCAATCTAGCCCAGGATTGTCTCCATTGAATGACAGTTCCTCTTTGGGGTCTTAGGTGGAGATCGTTCACATGACATTGTAGCTGATCCTTTTTTTAAACTGGGAATGCCAAACACTGAACTTGGAAACTTCTTCATTCAAAGAATATGTTTCATCACTGAGCTAAGGTTCCTCCTCACAGTTTCTCCTGCCTACAGTCTTCAGTGAAGTTCACATTCACTGAATTACATGAAATAGCAGCCTATTGCATATGGAAACCCCCTTCAGTGGATCTAGTTATCATTGCAAATTTAATGTGCATAATGTTTAATTTTGTTCCATTTTTAGTGCCAAGACCTACAGAAGGAGGAACTACAGGCTATGTCCCCTCTGTATTTATTCCAGTCTCCAAAATGTGAGTAATCATCACTTATGCATCTTTGTGTGGGAAGTCTAGCAAATCAGTGCTTTGGGAAACTTGCTGGTTTTGAATGAGAGGACATTTCTTTCTCTGCTATGTTTCAACGTCCACTCCTAATATCCAAGGCACTCTCAAACTCACTTCAGTCTGATGATGTGGGGCAAAAATTCTGAATAGAGTTCTGCCCGCATGCTCCACATATGCCCCAAAGCCCTGCACATTAATATTCTCCACAGGGATGTGGGGTAGCTTGTCTTCACTGTCTCTGCAGAGTTTCATCTGCTGCCTCCACCATTGCTACCTTGACCATAATTTAAACCTCTGGAGGCAGTTTCCAGCCAAAGGAAGAGTTTTTTCCCTTCCCCTGGCTCGGCAGCGCAGCCTCCAGCTGCCCTCCCATCGCAGGAAGAGACACTTGAAGAAAGTGATGGAAGAACTTGAAGAAAGTGAGGACCTATTGGAGACTGGGTGGAGGCAGTGCTGCCAAACCTGGGGAAGGGAAAAGAAAACCTCTCCCTTTGCCCAGGAACTGCCTCCTGAGCTTTAAAATTGTCCCAATGACAGCAGCAGCAGCAGTGGTAGCAGTGGCCAAAAATGCGGAGAAACCTCTGAATTTTCAAAACTACACATCTAGGTAAAATACCCCGGAATGCCCCAAATCTGGGCCATGCAACATGTGGCCCCAGATTCGGGGGAAACACCATACATCATGTGTATGGTGCAGATTAGGAGGAATTCGCAGGGGGAGTTGGGATTTTTAGTAGTGTAGACAAGCCCACTGACAAGGCGAATCCACTATTTAGAAATAAATACTTTTACCATTCATATTGTTTGAAACAGGCATTGCAAAGAGCTGAACTCCACCATGTAATATAGAAAGTGATAATGAAGAAGATACTAACATGTGTCTCCCTTACTGCTGCACAGCTCCAATTTGCTCTGAGCATCTAGCGCTGGGAGAGGAGTTTCTAGGCCAAAGAGTGTGGCTTTATAGCTTGGGTGAGGAGCATGTGGGTTGTGTGTTCCCATCCCACCTGACTGGGTGCCCCCACCCAAGTTCTCCCTGCTGCCAACACTGCCACCAGAGTTTTCACTGCCATCCCAGGAATTCTGTTGGGAAGCTGCCCAGCTCATTTCCTGACAGCCTACTGGAAATGCTGCTGAGAAACAAGACGTGTGCTTCTTCTATGCTGCCTTTTCTATTGCACAGAAACATTACATAAACAATAAAAACACTCAAGTGTCCTAAATGTGGGTGGAAAAGCAGGGAGTACAGCCTTAACCCATCATTTCTTCCAATTTTAAGCAAATTGGACACCTAACAGTTTTCTAAAAATGACAGTTAAGAAGGTTAGGCCAGGGCCTCTCAGGGCCTCTGGTGTTTTGAGCACTGAAAACAGCCGTATGCCAAGAAGGCAGACCCCCCCAGTGTATAGCTTGTTGTTCTGAATGTCAGAGCGAGTAACTCCACCTGGTGCAGGATAACAGGCACCACTATTTTTCCCCTCTTCGGCATTGCTAGCATTGGTTCTGCCTTCCGTATGCATAGCGAACAAGTGACTGTGCACTGGGAAGGCAGAGCCAGTGGCAGCATCACAGAGGAGGGAAAAAATGGCGGCATCTGTCAGACAGTGCTTGTCCTGCCTCCCCCTGAATCCAGTGTAGATCCTTTGTCCACACTACAGTTTTCTCCTGAGTTTCCAGCAAACTCCAGAGAAAACTGCAAGTCTTCCAAAAACCAGGTTTTAGGTGGTATACCTGCGTCTGGTGCAGATAGGGCTGCATGTCGTGTGGCACTATTGCACCAGATTTGGGGATAATGTTGCATGTCATGTGGCATTGTCAGGCTAGATTCGGGGGGATTCAGATTTTATTGCTAGTGTAGACAAGGCCTTGGTCTAAAGCAGTGCATTTCAGGCTACCTGATGTGAAGAACTGGCAATTTTTTTTCGCAATGTGACATGGACCCACACCATGTTTGTGCCCATTAGCTACAATTGTTTGTTTGTTTCCTGGAAACCTGCCAAGGTTCAGAGACCACCACTAGTCTAAAAGACTGATATATAATATAATTCTGTCCATGTGCTGAAAATCTGAGGCTGTAATCTTACACAAAAGTAGTTGAGAGTAAGTTGCATTGAACACAGTAGGATTTACTTCAGTATAGTCATATTTGGGACTGCACTGTAAAATGCCATCATTGATCTTACTGGGCAAGAGAATGATAGTATGAACCAAAGCTTGGACACATTCCTTTTGTGGAGTATAGTTCCCATAGTCTCCCAACCAGCACGTGCATGACCAGTGAGCATGCTGGTTTGGGATTCTGAGCGCTCTAGTTCAATAAAGTTTCTTTTCAAGGCTCTAGGGCCCATTCACACTACACAAGTATAGTGTGTATACATCTATGAAGTGTATTTCACTTTATTCCACCTGCTATTTATATTTTGTATTTCCACCACATCCTATGGAATCCATTATAGAGTTCTCTGCCTGAGAATTGTAAAGGCTTTTCCTTTAACTGCCAGTCCCAGTATACCACATGATGTTGCCATGGTAGTTGAAGTGGAATTATAGCGCTATTATTACATAGTGCAAATGGGCCCCAGGTTTGAATAGACTACTCGGGAAACCGTTTTGTGCATGACAGGTATTACAACAGTGTCTGATTCTCTTGTTATTAAATAACATGCTGAATAACAGGATTTTCTGCCATGGGTAATTCATTAAGGATATCATTTTTTTGTCTGTTTTTTCTTAAGTCTGAATGATTCAGCAGACCCACCTTCACCATCAGACCTTCTCCCCATGTCTCCCAGTGTCTATGCTGTTTTGAGAGAACACCTAAGTCCTACTGTTATGGAAACTGCTGTACGTTAACAGGTTATTTTTTAACTTACAAACTAGTGCTAAGCAAACAAGGGACTGGTATGGGAAAGGTAAGCAAATCCCTGCTAGGTGCTGGTTGAATCATGAAACACAAAAACTAGATATCCACCACCATCCACTAAACAACATGACTAGTGTTATCTGCAGCTAGTGGCTACTGTTATCTTAGCCAAATTTAGGAATATGTTTATCGCAACACAGATAGTATTGCAAACACATGCTTGCTTAAGCTTGTTTTATATTTATCTACCCTAAAAGAATAAGGTGTTTGGAATTGACAGCTACCTTATAAACAAGTACACCTAAATCAAAGTAGAGGCAAGAGAATTAAATGCTATTTGCAAAACAGAGGACTGAGTTAGACCAATGTTTGTTTTGTGCCACTGGTCCAACAGCTTCTTAAGGAGGAGTTGGATAGCTTGTTCAGCAAATGAATAAAAGTTGGGAGGAAAGCAAGAGGGAAAAAGTTAAAACCTCATAAACGTGTTTAGCAGGCCATTGACCACTCAGGGCTTGTCTGTACAGTGAAAATACTCTTCATAGAATTCAAGGAGAGTACATTTTATCCCAACGGAATCCAGCATCATTTCACCATAATCGGAAGGAGGGGGCAAAAACTCCAAATACTCCATGGGAAAAGCCTTCATAGGTTTTCTTGTATTAAAAAAAAATCTGAAGGAAATGCACATTCCTGGTGGTTGGGACAACCAATTCACTTTGCTGCACATTCCCGATAAGAGCAGAAGTGGAAAACTGATTTGTTGGATGTGTGCAGGGGGTGGAGCCCGCTGGCAAGGCAAGCGCCCAGAACCACCATGTTGGATTTTCGGTGTAGTGATTGTAAACTGAGGCAATGAAACAGCCTTTTTTTCCTGCTTATTTAAGTGGAAGATTACACTTCCACATGTTGGATTTGCTTTAAAAAAATACTGTTCAGCGACAGCAACTGCTGACAATAAAAACACAAATAATTCACTTGTGCCCCCACCATCTTGATTTGCAGGTATGTCCATTTGAACAAGAAATGTGTATGGCTTTGCATGCCTGCGATCTTGAAATAAACCCATGGAGATGAATGAAAGCTGGTGTGAACTGACATTAGTGCACATCAATCCACATTTTATTGCCTTGTATTGACAAGCCCTCAGTTTCCAAATTAAGTCCTTGTTGCAGCTGTAAAGAGCTCCCCATGTTAGTACACCTGGTGAGGACATGTTTGCTGCCCTACAGTTCCAGAAACTGTTCATTTAATAACTAAGGAACTATGTCTAGCAAACTATGCTTCTAGGTGAAATTCAAGTTGCTTTGCAGTTAGGCAGCTGTCTAGAGGAATTGAATAATCTGCAGTTATAACCAAATCTCTTGTCTCTGTAGTTTGCTACAAGTTAATATTTTGTTCTGTATGACAAGCAGTTCTGTGTCACTCACAAGCTTGCACAAGCTCCATCAACCAAGCAAAAGGGATCATTTTGCCTATTGCTTCCTTTGTCAAATAAATATGACACTAGCTTCCAAAACATAGTTGGATTTTAAATAATGGATAATTGGTCCATTGCATTATATAATTGTGCCTTTCGTGTTTAACGTATTTGGGGTTACATTTTTTTTCTTAAACTAGGAAGAGAAGTACCTACTGCTTTCTTCAGCTTTCATTTTTTTCAGTGTTTGTGTATTTGGTATTTTCATGAGTGTGTGCCAACTGTGGCTCACATTACATGTAAGAAAAACAAATGGTGGTGAATGAACTGATGCATTCTTCTTTTCTTCTAGATGAATTCTCCATATTCAGCTGACTGAAATTCATATACTGGAGAATCTAAAGGACTAATGTAAATATGTTTTTAAAGGGGCTTTTTTTTCTTGTTTCCCTTGTAAACATAGATATGCATTTGTACACATTCTTCTTTTCTTGGGCCTAAATCTGTTTTCACACATTGCCTTTTGGGATTCACATGGCCCTCCAGAGGTAGTTGGATTGCATCTCCTGGCATTCTTCACCATTGGCTATGCTGGCTAGGGCTGATGGGACATGGAGTCCAACAACATCTGAACAAGCCTGTCTTGGTTGCGGCATAATGCAAAGATATAATTTAGCCTTACAAGAACTAGCTGGGGCAAGATTTGCACTCACTTATTCCCCCCACCACCACATTTTCCTCTTTGCAGTTTGACCCCTGTTTGTTTGAAATAACCACATGTGGCAGAAGCCACAGTTAGCTGAGTTTGGACATAACAGGAAACAATTGTTTATTCAAATCTAAAACTAGAAGTGTTCAGTTTCTCACCTCATGCATAAAGTGGCGATGGGGGAAGAGAGCATAAACCTGAGTCTTGGGCTGGCAGTGCTCACCTGCACCAAGCTGAATTTGACCTAGGAGCAAGTTCTTTTCACCAAAAAAAAAAAAATCAGGGAAGAGGAAGGATTAAGAAAATAGCCTATTACTGACAAAGTGGACACAGATCTGTTGCAACAGGCCTGATAATTTGATGTTTACTCTCATTTACCCTGTACATATACTGCAAGATTTTATAGAGATTGGTGGTAGGATTCAGGCAGGACTTTCTGTTTCTGTTTCTCAGCAGAAGTTATGTGATGCACTAGACACAAACCCCAGCGAGGCTGTGCTCATGCAGATGGAACTGGACTAAACAAAAGAAAATAGGAGTTAAATAAGGCAGGTTGGAATACTGGAATGGAGGGTGGAAGGACCTCCACACTTTGCCACAGGGTAAAAGCACCTGTCACCATATTCATCTAAATGTTGTGCCCTGCTCTACTGAGCTGTAAATTAATATATTTTAGGGATCATGTTTGCACCATTGATTAAAATTTAGGCTGTCTCTTGATGTGTTCAACAATCCTGTTTTTAAATAGGGGTGGGCACCTTTCTGAGATAGCGTCCCCCCTGCACACACACACCCTGCCAGATGTAAGAGGGCAGCACCCTCCCACAAAAAATGTAAAAGACTTTCCTCCCTGGAAAAGGCTACTCAGGACTTTTGCCAGGTCCCTACTGCACATTATTTGGGCACAAGAAGGACCTTTTCCCCAAACTGGACAATTTGGGGGGGGGGGAGAACACTTGGGCCTAAAACAATTTGCAGACCTACAGAAATTGCCCCCCCCCATCCCTGGACAGCACCAAATGAAAAATGGGGAGGGGATGGGCCCCTGAACTGGGGTTTCTGGGAGACCATGTGTGGCCTGTGGGCTGCATCTTGCACTTCCAATTTAAATCAATTTGCCCTGATTGAATTTTTGCTGCAGTCTACAAGCTGCTAATTAATTTCTTGGTAGACATTCAATCCACCATACTTTCAGCTCCAGAAATAATTCATATTGACTGTGCAGTCTTTCTTTGATATAAAATGGGGAAGTGACCAACTGTATTGTTTAAAAGCAGCCTCCCCTAATGTTGTTCAACTACACTTCCAGTCATATCCAGCAAGCACAGTAAATGGTCAGGAGTGATGGAGATTGTAGTACAACAACTTCTGGGGATCCATGATTGGGAAAGGATGATTTAAACCATCCCAAAATCTCTCTGTGCTTTAGTTTCACATCTGTAAAGCAGTTTAAAATAACTACCCTAGCACATTAGAAGATGAGGGATTGCTTGGACACATTAGGAATTTGGATAGTGTTTGTTTGGCATATTTGTGTCCTCAGATTTATTTCATTTTATTCATACAGCAATACCATGAAATAGGTTAGGCAGAATTTGCACTTAAACATACACATTATTCCATAGTTTTCAAAGAAGTCTCTTGCAGCATAAGAAGGAAGAAGGGAGAGGGGTGGGAAAATGGGGGGAAGGGAATGAAGCACCGCCTTTAAGACTAACTGGGTTTTATTTTAGCATGAGCTTTTGTGAATATCAGTCCACTTCTTCAGATGCAGTACAGAGTGATACATCAGAGGTACATCTACTTGTTCTTCCCCCAATGTGATATATGCCATCCTATGCCAGCAATGCCTCTCTACACTCTACATTGGATAAACAGGACAGTCTCTATGCAAGTGGATAAACGGACATAAATCTGGCATTAGAAATGGTAATATCCAAAAACAAGTTGTAGAACATTTCAACTTTCCTGGATATACAGTACAAGATTTACAGGCTGCAGTCCTTGAACAAGGAAATTACAAAGGAAGACTAGAAAAAGAAACAACTGAATTGAATTATATTCACAAATTCCAATCCTTTTGCAGAGGTATGAACAAAAATAATGGCTTCATGGCACACTACATGTATTAATACAAGAGTTCTCACTATTGCACATGTAACAAATGGAATCTTCTCACCAAAGAAACTGACTGTTGGTAAGCTGATTTATTGCTTTCACACATCAACACTACCTGATCGCTGAAAAAAATGTGAAAGGCCTGTATCACCTTGCCCAGCCTTTAGAATATTTAGAGCCAGGCTCATGATTTGCATCTTTCTGGATCCTATTACATTCTATCCTACTTTCACAACTGTATAAATATGCTTTCGATCCTGGGGCCTGGATATTACTCTGTATGCATCTGAAGAAATGGATTAATACCCATGAAAGCTCGTGCTAAAATAAAAAACAGTCTTAAAGGTGCTGCTACATTCTTTTTTTTCCCCTCCCCCCCTCCTTCCTTCCTTTTTACATGTTTCCATAGTTAGCCATTACATTCAAATCAGGCAAGGCACGCTTTATGTAAACAAGGAATTGAGGACAGGAAACAGAGCAAGCACTCAAGGGTGTGGGGCAGGACAAATCAGTTATGGCCACAATTGCTGAAGGAAACCAGTGCTGCTTAAAGTCCAAGCAATCTGACTTTCTTATATTCAACACATCTTAGTACAGCATAGTACCTACGGATACTGTCAAATCTTATTGACTTCATATAAAGATATAAGTACCTTGATAATTCTTGAAAACAGAAAGACAATTGCATTTTGTTTTCTAAAGAGAGTTTGGGTTGTTTTCAGGTTTGACAAATGGGACAGAATTCTCCCACAGAG
The DNA here is from genome assembly GCA_030847615.1 of Gambelia wislizenii. Lineage (NCBI taxonomy): Eukaryota > Metazoa > Chordata > Lepidosauria > Squamata > Crotaphytidae > Gambelia > Gambelia wislizenii. The sequence continues at coordinate 265,019,795 of JAUMIR010000001.1, forward strand.
AGCCCTTAGAAATAAATTGTTTATAGCCACGGAATCAAGCTGTGGTTGTTGAATCACAGGAGATATTTGAGTCCCAAAATAGTGGATAAGAATATCTTTTTAAAAATTAAGCCTCCACTGTGAATGAATACTGAAAGACAACAGCAAGATTCCTTTCCAGTGTGATGAACAACCAGAGCAAGAGTACATCTTGCGGACAATGGGGTTTATGTGACAAAAAGCCAGCAAGAAAAGAATGATGCAGGAAAAAGTGGAACTTCCTGATTAAGGGTAAATTAACTATGATCATTAAGACACAATAGGATTATGGTACAGCTGTGGCTTTTTGTTAAATGGAAAAAATATTTTAAATTAGCTATTCTTCCTTTTCTGGATTAGCTGCTTGCTGTGGCATTTCTTTTCAAATGATCCTGTTCTATATCTCTCTTTTGCTGCTTCTTAATATGGTTTACAGTACATTGTATTTGTTCTTGTGTGATTGTTACTACAATGAGGAGAGGAAGCTCTCTCTGGAAGTTGCCTTGATAGCCTGGACAGCAAGGAGCAAAAGGCAGGATAGAAATTGTCTCAAATAAATAAATTTTTGAAGAAGGAATAACCATCATAAAATGTATAGCCACACCTGTCTTGTAAAGTCGATTGTAGTTGAGTTGAAGTAAATAGTTGAAGTAAACTTGTACCTAGAGATAGTACTCCTCGAAACAAAAGAATTGCGTCTGTCCACAATAGGAATGGATGCAATTATTTGCTTCCTTCTTCTTGAAGGAAGCAATGAATAATTACAGTTGTCCCTCTGTATCCACGGATTTGGTATCCATGGATTTAAGTATTCACGGCTTGAAAATATTCTTTTAAAAAATAATAATTGAAAAAGCAAACCTTGATTTTGCCATCTTATATAAAGGACACCATTTTGCTATGCCATTGCATATAATGGGACTTGAGTATTCATGGATTTTGTTATCCAATGGGGGGGGGCAGGGGGTCCTAGAACCAACCCCCAGTGAATATGAAGGAACAACTGTATAGCAATTTTCTGTGAGGTCACCAAAAGCTGTACACTTTTGACAGACTTGTTCTGTACAAAAAATTGACATGTCATGTCTTTGAAAATAATACTTAATGCCTTTTTTCCCCTGCACAAAATAACCACATGCACATTTTGCACAGAAGCAGTCTCCAATTACAGCATTTTCTGTGCAGAAAATATTTTGCTTTTGCAAAGAAAATGCTGTTTCCTGCACAAAAGAACCATGTGCAAATTTTATGCAGAAGAGATCATGAACTGCATCAATCTAGGATTTTTCTCATCAGGGTTTCTCAACACTCAATAAACACCTTTTCCAACCATTTTTTTAAAAATCCATATATTTTTCAATCCCAGTTTGTTGGGGCAAGTACCCAGCTTGTTGGGGGCCATTAGCTAACACGTTGTAAACTGCTTAGGGAGTGCTTTGCACTGATAAGTAGTATAGAAATATAAATACTATTGCTATCCCTGATGCACAGATACTGAGGTCATCCCCAGGCTTTATTCTCAGCAGGGCAGAGAGGGGATGATCATTGATTTCACAAGCATCTCTCCATGTTATTCTTGATAGTCCTCCAGAGCAGATTTTCAGGGGCTATAAGGGAACCTAAGGAAAATTGCCTCCTTTCCCCATTAAATGGGAACACCATTGTAGATATACCAATGTTCAAAGCAAAAATGGTTGCACTTCACATGACCTCATCCCTGTGGTTGAGCTGATGATGTCTAAGTATGGCAAACAGAGTTCACAAAATGGTGCTTCTCTGTCTTGTCATTCCCACAGCACCCCTGATATCTACTGAGAAGCCAGTCCTGGCAATGGGAAAAAGAGATTGGGGTAGAATGCAGGGGTACCTGTAAGTGGAAGAGGAACTGGCTAAAAGAATCAAGGATTTCCCTTGTGATTGTGAAAGTGTCTTCCATTTACATACAGTCCTATCCAGTATCCCATGTAGAACCATAGTTTCAAGTCTGCTTCTAACTGTTTGACAAGAATAATGCCTCAAAACAGTACCTCTAGCACGGAATGGCCAGTAGTAGTGGTGCTCCTTAATGAAAATTTCCCCAGCTACAGCAAAAATAGGGTACCAAGTTCATGCTTGCACTTGAACCTTGCCTGCTATGCTGCTACCATGCTGTTGAAGCAAAATAATTCCTATCAGACTAATTCAAGTTCATCATGGACCCACACTTAAAATTCTTTCTTTGCCATGTAAGGTTGACAGTGCATATAAAGTACTTCAAGGAAAACTGACATGTAGCAACGGCTTTCAACTATTTACCCAAGAAGTTTGCTGAGCAAGTACTTGTTGTTCTTTGCAATCATATGCTTTCTTACATGAGAGTAGGCCCCACTGAAATCAGTGGGATTTGCTTCTGAGTAAATAAGCAAATAAATAATTAAATAAGCAAATAAATAGAGACTCAGTCATCTTGAGTGTTGGACTAGGACTCCAGGAGATCAGGGTTCAAATCCTTGCTCAGCCATGAAAACCCACTGGGTGCCATTGGGCAAGTCACATTCTCTCAGCCTTAGAAGAAGACAATGGCAAACTACCTCTAAATAAATCTTGCCAAGAAAACCCTATGAGACGGTTGCTGTAAGTTGGAAGTGACTTGAAGGCACATAACAACAACATATAAGCATCAGTTTGCACTGTGTTCATTGAAATGAACAGTAGTTTGTATTTCATTATGCTTTCAACAAGGCTGTGGAAATCTCTCTTTTTTTGAAACTTGAAGTACAGTTGCCCCTCTGTATCCATGGATACAGATCCACGGATTTGGTATCTACAGGTTTAAGTATTCATGGCTTGAAAATATTCTTTAAAAAATAATAATCCAAAAAGCAAACTTTGATTTTGCCATCTTATACAAGGGAGACCATTTTGCTCTGCCATTGCATATAATGGGACTTGAATATTCATGGATTTTGGTATCCACAGGGGGTCCTGGAACCAAACCCCAGCAAATATGAAGGGACAACTGTATATTACTGCATCTTTTGTGCCCACAGGCATTTGGTTAAACCTTCAGATTTTGGTGCTGTAGAGAAGTTGCAGGCACCCCAAGAGTCCAAGATGTTTCAGAACAAAACACAAAAATGTATACACTTCTAGCACAGTGTAACCTATACACTAGGGTAGTTATGTTGGAACCCACAATTGTGCAATGGATGGTGCAGTGGGCCCTATGATCTTTTACTCACTCAGTTCCCATCCACTCCAAATCAAAAGTGAGTGAGAGGGTGCTGTGTGTGCTAACAGAAAGGTGGGCTGTGCTAGGGATCATATTTATGTAACCTCTGAGAAATCACAACTACATTCACAACTATTTAACACTTAGCACAGTATCCCAACAGAATTCTGTCCCCCTCCAAAATGTACAAGCAGCAATGAGAGCTTGGGCCCCCTTAGAGGTACACATTCAATGGGAAGATAATTGCTCTGGTCTCCCCCTCCCCATTTCCCCTCCGAGGTAATAAATACCAGAGGTCTATAAATACCAAATGGTGACCCACCATTATATGAGGGAAGATGGGCACATATACAAGATAGATCAATGTCAATGGACCCCTCCCCTGAATAGCAGAGATTGGCCTAAACAAATGCCTGCCTTCAGATGTCATAGTTACCTATAAAAGGTAGGGTCGTTTTATAGTTCTTTGTCCCTATCTGGCACCCCAAGCATAGTTTTGGAATAGTTTTGTATTCTTGTAGTAAAAGTTTCCTGATTCAAGTAACTTTTCATCTTTGTCTGTCTGTTCAAAGCCAAGGTTGTTCATCTTAAAGGGAGAGTGAGGTGACAGCTTGAGCAATTAAACCTCACTTTGAGTTCTCTCTCCTATGTGACTGCATTCCATAAGCTAGTACGGTACTCAAAGATGACTCCAGCTTGTTTCTGAAATAAGCCCCCAAGTTCAATTACTGCTACCAACACATGACCACATAAGAGAGCAGACCTCTGCCCAAGACCCTCCAGAGAAACCTCCAGCCAGAAGAGGGAGGACCGGAAACCAAAAGGCAGTGTCCTGCATCACCCAAGGTTTCTGATCTGATCCATCATAAAAGCAAGCCCTATTCTCAGCCCTTCACTCAAGAAAAGTTTCCTTCATATGCTGTGGTTGCAAACAAAAACTGCTTCTGTGATTCACATAATTGGTTTACCATGTGGATTTGCACTATCTGGTTAGAGAGCTGGTATAGCACAGCATGTAAGAACCAAACTTTTGAGCTGGAAAGTCCCAGCTTCATATCTCCTCTGCCAAGCTGCAAAGGGCAGTGAACTTCCACTCTTCCTTAGCCAAACTATTTTCTCCTCTCAGCTGCACCCCTGTGCCATATGGAGAGAAGGTCTTTCAGCTTATCTTCTCCCTTGTTTGCTCCTTCTGTGAGTAAAGATCAGTACAACCAGCCCTCCACATTGGTGAGTTTCACTTTTGCAGATTTGATTATTCATGGATTATTTGCTGCCACCTCTGCTGCTGCCCTACGCCATTTTAAACAGGGACTGCAAGCCTCACATGACAGAGACTCTGAGCAAGGCTAGTAAGTCCCTGTTAAAAAACAGTGTAGGGCAGTAGTGGGGGCAGCAGCAAGCCCCCCCCCCCTGCCTCAACCAGCCACCCATTTCTGCAAACAGCCTTGCAAAGGAACCCCACCACCTTGAAGACATTTGCAGTGGGTTGAGTCTGCAGAGTGTACTTTGTGTGTGTGTTAAATATGGTTCCGGAGGGCCTAGAGTTATTTGTGTTTTTTCTACTTAAACAGAGGTCCTCTGTACCCCTAACCCCAGCGAATGTGGAGGGATGGCTGTAAATTAATCCATTTGTTTGAGGGCACACTGATATCTGAGAAGAGAGTGGCTGCGCATCATGTACAGAATCCCAGCAATTCGGAATCCAGGCTTTCGGGGTTAATTCAGCAAAACTGTACTACAGAAACTGCAGCAAACATCAAGGCTTAGAAAGATCAATAGCAGCTTTGGGAAGGAGGGGGAGTTAAAAAGCACCTTTCCCGCCAGCTCCCCGCTCTCCCAGGGCTTGGCTCTCCCCCCACAAATGGAGCCAAGCCCCAGGAGAGCAGGAAGTTGAGTGCCTGGCTTGCTCACCGAGCACTCCTCCGTTTAAATCAGCTCCTCTCCCTTGAGTGGGAGGGAGAGCACTCCATTTAAATCAGCTCCCTTGAGCTCCCTTGAGTGGGAGGGAGAGAAGCTGATTTAAATGGGGTGCTTGCTGAGCAAACCGCAAATAATCAAAACCGAGAGTGAAAGCTGCAAATGTGGAGGGGCAACTGTATACATTTATGTTATTTAAACAATAAATATATCGAAATAATGTTTTTTTCCTTAAAGTGACACACCACCCGAGTTATGCTCGGTTTTTTGGCGAAGTTTGACACACCAAGCTCAAAAGGTTGCCCATCACTGTCCTAGTCTTTATATACTCAATGTTACCCTTGAACCATCTGATAAATCTCCATACTGACACTGTACATTCTTCAAGGCTGCTACTTTGAAACCTTACCATAGGATCAGGAAGAGGCAAACTGATTATTTACACCAGAGATGGGGCAGGAGTAACTCTGCAAATGTAGTTGGACTGCAGTTCCCATCACCCAGCACCACTGGCTCTGTTGATTAGGGTTCATGTGCAGCTCACACATTCCCCATTCTTGGTTTACATGCAACATACATGAAGATACATCTGTCCTGCAAGTATGTGGAAGTTTCTTTTCTCTCTCTCTCTCTCTGAAGGCAACCACACAACTACTGTTGTGTATGATTTCAACCATATTTGGGCCATGCAGGTTCCAATGCTCCCTCCCCTTGATAAACTAGAAAATTTGGCAGAATTTAATAAAATGATATTCAGTAGTAATAAATGCAAAATTCTACATTTAGGCCATGAAAACCAAACGCATAGGTATAGGATGAGGGATACATGGCTCAGCACTACTACATGCAGAAACAGCCTTGGGATTATTGTCAATCGTAAGTTGAATATGAGCCACCTGTGTGATGCTGCAGCAAAGAGGGTGGATGTTATTTTGGCCTGCATTAACTAGAAACATAGTTTCAAAGTGGAGACCCATGAAGCCACTTCCAACTCTATAATTTTATGATTCTACCTTTCAGAGGAATGAGCCCTGAGGTAAGAGGTAGTACAGGAATACCTTCTTAATCTAAATGAATTTAAATCTCCAGGACCAGATGAACCAGGGGGCCGTTTACACGATGAAAATGTCCTGGGAAGAATTCATGTCGATCCCTGGCAGTTTACACGTACATCGGGTCGGGTACGTGATTTTCGGAAGGGGGCCACCTTTTATCCCTCAACCTGCGGGACTTCCAGTCCTGCGGGTTGTGCCGGTTTTAAAAAAAGTCACAGGAGGATTCGGAAAATCGGAAATGTAAACAGCCTGGGACAAAATGTCTCGGTACTGGGATGACCGGAAATGGTGACTGGGGGCGGGCTTAGAGATCAGCGACCAGAAAAGGAGGGGTCAGTCACCCGTTCAACAGATCCAGCCTCACCAGCCAAAAACAAAGGCACCCCTTCCAGCTGCACGAAGGTTGATGTGTGTGTGCACGCACGCGCGCGTGTACTCAATCACCCTTTTAAATGGATTTCTACACTGCAAACCCTTCAGCTTTACCTTTTCCTCAACTGCATGTTACAGAAAGATCGTTGTCGCCCATTCATCCCCTGCCTTGGTCACCTCCCTTGGTCAGAACAGGCACATTAAAATATTCAAGCCTCTGAGCAAATTAGCACCCTTTAATTCCCCCTCTCTGTGTTTGTGTCTTTCAAAACGCCTACCTATAGCCAGCTTGAAATCTCTGCAGCGTGCTGTTAGGGTTAATATTTTAAAGAGGCAAGGGGAAACCCAAGCGGCTTGATTTCAAAAGGAAAGCACTCAGCTTGATTTCAAAGCACTCAGCTTGATTTCCAAAGGAAAGCCCTGCGTCTGAGTGAAAGATCTGTCTGGATCTTTCAAAATGCTTTCTGCCTCTTCTGAAAGGGCTAAAATTTTAAAGAAGCAAGGGGGAATAACAAACCTCTGCCCCCCCTCTCTCTCCCCCCCCAGCCAGCCAATAGCATCGCTCGTGGCGCGGAACTCTAAAGGAAGTGTGTCACCGAGGTTGTGAAAACACGAGTAATCGCATCTTTGATTGACAGCCAAAAAAAAATTTTTTTTAAACCTAAACAAAACCAGAACTTTGGACGCGTAAATATCAGTCACGGGACCATGCAGGATATCCAGATCAGTGACATAAATCGTATAAACAGTGAGGGGCAGATTCGTGATCACAAAGTCACGGTAAGCACCGCGACAATTTCTGTCGTGTAACTGGCACCCAAGAGTATTAAAAGAGCTGGCAAATGTAATCTCAAAGCCATTGGCAATAATCTTTGAAAACTCCTGGAGAACAGGAGAAGTCCCAGCAGACTGGAGGAGGGCAAACGTTATCCCCATCTTCAAAAAGGGAAAAAAAGAGGATCCCAACAATTATCCGGTTAGTCTGACATCAATACCAGGGAAGATTCTAGAGCAGATCATTAAACAGAGAGTCTGTGAACATTTAGAAGGCAATGTCATAATCACAAAAAGTCAACATGAGTTTCAGAGAAACAAGTCATGCCAGACTAATCTGATCTCTTTTTTTGATAAAGTTACCAGCTTTGTAGATGAAGGGAACACTGTGGATATCGCATACCTTGATTTCAGTAAGGCCTTTGACAAGGGTCCCCATGACATTCTTGCAAACAAGCTTGTAAAACGTGGGCTAGACAAGTTAACTGTTCAATGGATTTGTAATTGGTTGACCAACTGAACCCAAAGGGTGCTCAGCAGTGGCTCCTCTTCATCTTGGAAAGATGTGACCATTGGGGTGCCACAGGGTTCTGTCCTGGGCCCAGTGCTATTCAACATCTTTATCAATGACCTGGATGAGGGAATTAGGGGCATACTTATCAAATTTGCAGATGACACCAAATTAGGAGGAGTAACTAATACCCTAGAGGACAGGATCAAAATTCAAAATTACCTGGATAGACTGGAGAGCTGGCCAAAGCTAACTAAATGAAATTAAATACGGAGAAATGTAAGGTACTGCACTTAGGGCGGAAAAATGAAATGCATACATGTAGGATGGGGGAGACCTGGCTGAACGAGACTACGTGCGAAACGTATCTAGGAGTCCTAGTAGACCACAAGTTGAACATGAGTCAACAGTGTGATGCGGCAGCTAAAAAGGCCAATGCGATTTTGGGCTGCATCAATAGAAGTATAGTGTCCAGATCAAGGGAAGTAATAGTGCCGCTCTATTCTGCCTTGGTCAGACCTCACCTAGAATACTGTGTCCAGTTCTAGGCACCACAATTCAAAAAGGATATTGACAAATTGGAGTGTGTCCAAAGGAGGGCAACTAAAATGGTGAAAGGTCTGGAAACCATGCCTTATGAGGAGAGACTTAAGGAGCTTGGTATGTTTAGCCTGGAAAAAAGACGGTTAAGAGGCGATATGATAGCCCTGTTTAAGTATTTGAAGGGGTGTCACGTTGAGGATGGAGCAGGCTTGTTTTCTGCTGCTCCAGAGACTGGAACACGGAGCAATGGATGCAAGCTGCAGGAACAGAGATTCCACCTCAACATTAGGAGGAATTTTTTGACGGTAAGAGCTGTTCGGCAGTGGAATGCACTCCCTCAGAGTGTGGTGGGGTCTCCTTCCTTGGAGGTCTTTAAACAGAGGCTGGAAGGCCATCTGTTCGTGATTCCTGCGTGGCAGGGGGGTTGGACTGGATAGCCCTCGTGGTCTCTTCCAACTCTACAATTCTATGATTCTATGAACTTACAATCAAGGGTATATCTATGGAGGTGGGTGGGTGAGGGCATGTCCCCCATAGAATAAGAATTATTTTTCCACATTAATTCTTTGTGTTCACTTCCCAAATTTCTAGCACTGCAGTAATTTAAAACTTCAGCTGAACAGTTAGAAATATAGTTTAGGCATCCAAAGAAAAGGGGCAAACAGAATTACCAAGAGATTGTGAACACAACAAATGTAAGAACCCTTTGCATGAATGATCAACATTTCACTCTCTACAAGGCTAGAAATGTGGGAGATGAAGGACATTTCATGGGGCAGTCAGAATTCTTAAGAAGGGCCAATAACCTGATTTTCTCCCACTGTATCCCCTCCTCCCCCTTACAATTGTTAGCAACACACATCCACACTCACACCAAGGTCACACATTGCAGCAGCAGCTCAGAGCTTGGGAAAGTCAATTTTTTAGACTAGAATTCCCTGAATTCTCCTCCTGCGCCCTTGGGAGCCTTTCCAAGCTCTGCCACTGCCCCATGGGTGAGACAAAAATAGGTTTTCCTTCTGCATTTCAGATCAAGGCTTAAAGAGTTGAAGCAGTGATCTTTTTTTTCCCATGAGGGTGAAAACTGCCACCTTCTCTGGCTGATGCATCCCACTGCTATGATGTTCTTCCTGGGAAGCAGGAGTTGCAATACTCTCTCTTGCAAAACCCAGGGCCCATTCGCACTGCACAATTATAGTGCTGTGATTCCACTTTACTTGCCATGGCAACACACTATGGAATCCTGGGATTGGTAGCTGAGGGGAAGAGCCTTTAGACTTCTCAGACAGGGACTTCTCAGCCTCTGACCAAACTACTAATCCCAGAATTCCACAGGTTGCAGCCATGGCAGTTAAAGCAGAATAATAGTGCTATAACTGTGTAGTGTGAATGGGCTTCTAGTGCTCCCTCCTCTTAACTGCAGTTTGCTGTAATTTTCTGACCATGCCAGACACGTTTGCATGGATTTCCCCTCTCCCTCTAGTTAAGGCTGTTTTCAGTCATCACCTACCCATCCCCATTCATCTGCAGATTCTTCTTTCTGCCTCTACCAACTTGCCACATCCAGGGAGGGCAGCTGTTCTTCCAAAAAAATTAAAAGAGGGAGCAGAAACTCTGTTGTGTCTAGCTGTGCTCCATGACATAATGGAGCCGAGGCTCTGCAGGTTAAGAGTGCCATGGCTTTTTCATTAGCAGGGATGCTGACATGTTCTGCCCCTTCCCTCTTTCCCGTTCTCTCTGATTTTACTTCCAGTCCTTGTGGGAGATGAAGGGAAATGGATTGTCCCAGCAAGAGCTAGCTGAGGGGGCTGCAAAATGAGGACATTGCTCGCCTCAAATAAGAATCCCCCGCCACATTGAAACTTTCTGTCAGTACCCAAATTTCTAGCATTGCAATAATCTAAAACTTCAGTTGAGCTTTGAGAAATACAGTTCATACAATCGTAGAATCATAGAATTGTAGAGTTGGAAGAGACCACAAGGGCCATCCAGTCCAACCCCCTGCCACGCAGGAAATCACGGTCAAAGCATCCCTGACAGATGGCCATCCAGCCTCTGCTTTAAAACCTCCAAGGAAGGAGACCTCACCATGCTCTGAGGGAGTGTGTTCCACTGCCGAACAGCTCTTACCGTCAAAAAGTTCCTCCTAATGTTGAGGTGGAATCTCTGTTCCTGGAGCTTGCATCCATTGTTCTGTGTTCTAGTTTCTGGAGCAGCAGAAAACATACCCGCTCCATCCTCAACGTGACACCCCTTCAAATATGTAAATAGGGCTATCATATCGCCCCTTAACCTTTTTATTTTTAGGCTAAACATACCCAGCTCCCTAAGCCTCTCCTCATAAGACATGGTTTCCAGACCTTTCACCATTTTAGTTGCCCTTCTCTGGACACGCTCCAATTTGTCAATATCCTTTTTGAATTGTGGTGCCCAGAACTGGACACAGTATTCTAGGTGAGGCCTGACCAAGGCAGAATAGGGCGGCACTATTACTTTCCTTGATCTAGACATTATATTTCTATTGATGCAACCCAAAATTGATGCAGCCCAAATGCAGCCCAAAACTGATGCAGCAAAAAATTGATGCAGCCCTCTGTATCCACGGATTTAGTATCCACGGATTTAAGTATTCACAGCTTGAAAATATTCTTTAAAAAATAATCCAAAAAGCAAACCTTGATTTTGCCATCTTATATAAGGGACACCATTTTGCTATGCCATTGCATATAATGGGACTTGAATATTCATGGATTTTGGTCTCCAAATCCTGGAACCAAACCCCAGAGAATATGAAGGGACAACTGTACAGGTTAGGCATCTAAGGAAAAGGGGTCGGCAAAGTTACCAAGGGACATAAAAGGGATAAAACAATGGATATAAGAGTTCTAGGTGTGAATGGTTTTCAGTGTATCACTTTCCACAGTGCTAGAAATGTAGGGAGTGATGGAGAAATTAATCTGGAGGGGGCAGAATTCTTATTTGGGGGAGCAATGCCCTCATTTTGCTCCCCCTATACTTAAACTCCTGGAGCTGTCTTTGTTTCAATGTAAGTATTTTTTTTTATGGTTTGGCTTTGAAATAGGAATTAAGACCCATTGGCTTTACAAAAGACTTGCTCCTTGTAAGGATGAAAATGGTTTGGACTGGTTTGCTCATTTGGATCAACACAGCTTTCTGTAGTTTTTGGATTTTTCTTGGGGAAGAGCTCCTGCGTGTCTCCCAATATAGCTCTGCCCAAAGATTAAGGATTCCTAGAGAGGCCCTCTTCTGCATCCCACTAGCGGAGTCAATGCACTGTTTCTCAGCTGTGGCATCCGGATTTACTCTAAAACACCCATATGCATAGTTGTAACCTTTTCGACATCTTTTTAACTTGCAAGATGGTTTAATATGCTTTTAGTCTCTTAACATTATTTTCTTTTGAGTTGACATTTTTAAAGATCTTCTTGCATCGGACACCACCTTGAGATCTAGTGATATAGGGTGTGATGTAAATATTTTAGCAAATGCAAATACAGTACATAAAACTAGCTTTACCCGGTGTAACATATGCCATTAAAAAAAAATCCAAAACACCGGTAGACCTCACAACAACCCTGTAAGGTAGACCGTGAGTTTTTAAATTCCTCTTCCCCCTTCTCAGCATTCCACACTTTTCCTGGAATTGCTGAGGGTGATTTGCTCTGTTGCCCTTCTGCTGCCATTGCCAGTTGACTGCCTGGATCCTGTCGCAGGTCGCCCATTGCCGGCACCAGTTTACTGTCTGGGTTCCAATCTGGGCCACAGATTGAGTGGCAGGAGTGGATTGTGAGGTGGACAGGGAATTTACATATGGATGGTGATTGGTTGGGTGTCTTTCCTGAGCAGCCAATCAGCACACTGGGAACATACCCAAGAGAATTATAAATATAGATTTACCACTGCACCACTGGTTGTGCCCATACTGGCAAGAGGAAGGCAGTCTGCACGTGCACAGAGGCTTATATTTCTCCAGCATGATCACATATTCCCCAACTTCAGCTTGGCCCTTACAAAACAACGTATGCCTGCACCAATGAACTGCTGGCATCACCAGATGCTAGTGATCAAGTGACACACAACCAATGAACAAAATTGACCTTGCATTTTATGTCCTTCAGAGCAGCTGACACACAGGTATTATCTTCCCCTTTTAGCCCCAAAAGGACCTCAGCCCTACTGTTAGTCCCAACCAGCGTGTTGTCTAGACAGTGAAAAAAAATCCTCAAGGAATGTGAGGGGAATGCCTTTTGTCTAGATGAGCTCCTGCCAGGATTCACCATATTCAGAAGGAGGGGGTCCAAAAACTCTTAAGAATTTCGCTTTAATACCTTTTGCTGCTTCTTGCAATATTTTTTTTTTAAATACACAAAAATGCACATTACAGCCTGCTTGAACAACCAATTTGAATCCCGGAAATCAAAATGTGATTGGTTGGACGTGCGTGGGGGTGGGCTTGCTGGCGACGAAGTGGCCGAAACTGTCACTGCTGTCTTTCATGGAAGCGATCCTGTGATATTTTTGAGCAGCAGAGGAAAAAAAAAAATTAAGCAGAAGATCGCTCTTCCACACCTCTCATTTAACAAGGCAAAAAAGGGAAGGGAAATGGAGGTAACTTTTGGGGAATAATAATGTGGGTAACGCACTTGCGGCCACCATCTTTTCTCCTGGACATGCTCCGTGTGAACTTCAAACTCGGATAGCTTCCCATGCTAGCGACCTTGCAAATACACGGTGGGGACAAATGAACACTGCAGCGATAGTGAGTCAATGTGCTACTTTCTGCAATTAATTCCCCTGTCTAGCTGGGCCCTAGCTGACCTTCCTATTTTCACATAAACCTAGGCTATAGTTGTGGCTGTCATTGTGTGCCTTTGAGTCATTTCTGACTTATAGCAACCCTAAGGCGAATGATCATCAAGACCGGTTTAAGGAATTTTGGGAGCCCCTGCTATGCTTCATTTTGGGGGCCCCATATGTTTATCTCAGGTCAATGTAACCTTTGTTTTGTTTATTTATTTATTTATAACCCTGCTCTTCAGCCACAAGGCTATCAGACTGCCTTACAAATTGTTTTAAGCAATAGCAATTTACACATCTACACTGCAATAAACAGTTTCCAATGTGTGTTAGCTAATTAACCTAACTCAACCTAAGCTATTCCCAGTACAGGATATTCAGATTATGACTAATAATGTTTGCAGGAGGAGGGTTACAATGGAGGCCCCACAATGAAGGGGATGCTGACGCCACCGCTGGTGCCTTAAACCGTCCCTGATGGCTCATGGGGTTTTCTTGTCAGAATTGGTTCAGAGGTGGCTTTGCCTTTTGCCTTCCTCTGAGGCTGAGAGAGTGTGACCTGACCATGGTCACCCAGTGGCTCTCCATAGCCAGGCAGGGGATGCATGCCCTGGTCCCCCAGTGTTCAAGAGTGAGTCACCCCTTGTGTAAATCCTATGGATGCAATGGGTTTACAATACTTGGGGGAGTGCTAGTAAAGGGTGTCTGCTGCATTGGCCATCAGCTCTTTCCACAATTCCCCCGAAACAGAGCTGAAGAGAGGCTCCTCCTCTCCCCCCCCCCCTCCTGCGATCTCCTCTAACTTTCGCTTTCCTCCTCCGATGGCTTTCCTGTACAAGACCCGGTTTCTCCGAAAGCACGTGGCCGGGCTGTTCCAGGCACCGCTCGCCCCTCCCGCCCTCCGCCTCTGCTTTCATGTCGCCTCTTCCTGGGCCAGGAGGCTTTCCTGTGGGTTTCAAGGGCTTACCCTGAGCCCAGCTGGCAAGGCCAGTCATTCACATCTGGGTCTCTTCAAACTGTCTGCTTCGGAGTTGGCTCTTGTATTATTATGATTGTTTTTCCTAGGGAAACAGTTTCCCAAGCAGAAGAAGAAGAAAAAAATTTGGTTGTGGCCCTGTAGCTTTAAGTGCATCTGTAATTAATATTACAGACTTTAATTGAGGCAAACTGAATATCCAAACCAACCATTTTTATATACAGTATACATTTCTGTTATCTAGAAGTAAAGACAGTTGTCCCTCCATATCCACAGATTTAAGTATTCAGGGCTTGAAAATATTCTTTAAAAAAAATAATACTCCAAAAAAGCAAACCTTGATTTCGCCATCTTATATCAGGGATACCATTTTGCTATGCCATTGCATATCATGGGACTTGAGTATTTACGGGTTTTGGTATCCACGGGGGTTCTGGAACCAAACCCCAGCAAATATGAAGGGACAACTGTCTATAGAGCCAGCATGTCATAGCAGTTTGAGCATTAGACTATGATTCTAGAGGCCAGGGTTTGAATCCCCGTTCAGCCATGGAAACCCACAGGGTGACCTTGAGCAAATCACACTCTCTCAGCCTCGGGGGAAACAAAGGTAGACCCATCTGAACAAATCTTGCAAAGACAGCTCCATGATCGGTTTGGGTTGCCATATGTTGGAAATGATTGAAGGCAAACCGCAACTACTACAAATAAATAAATGCAGTGGGGGTGGAGGCTTGGGGGCAGAATGTTGACATCCGTGCATAACCAAAGTTTTTTTCTTCTTCACAGGGAACTGTTTCCCTCGGTATACATCAGGTGTGGGATTTACATGGCCCTCCAGAGGTTGTTGGACTGCCACTCCCAGTATCCCCCCCCATTGGCTATACTAGCAAGGGCTGATGGGAGCTGCATGCCCTCCAACTATCCTGATCTGGCAGTGACTGCTCTCATTTGTCCTCCTTCCTCCACCTTTTTCATCTGCTTTTAAACTGTCCCAGTTTTTCTCTCCTCTTCCCATGTCCACCTGTGTCGTGAGCTAGTGAGCTCAGAGTGCAAAAGTAGTTTGCTCTCAATTAACTCAGCAAAGGAAGAGGAAGGGACAGACTTTGGCCCTTCCCAGTAGGCTCAGGCAAAAGCAAACAGCTGCAGCCTCCCCTAACTTATCTGTTTTCCTTCATTAATTGCTTTTGCCCTCTTGACCACCCTCTGATGTTGCTTGGCCACAGGGGAACCACACTGTGGAAAGGGTGAAGGGCATAGAGTCACAATCCAATAACCTCGGGAGCACAGTGTGATGCCCGCTCCAGGTATACGTATAAGTAAAAAGGAAGACAAAAGAACCAGGGAGTTCTAGTTTCCCCATCACTGCCTGTCCAAAAGCTATGAACAGTTTTCCTTATCTAAAACAGTATGAATGGGAACAAGGCACTAAACTTTTAATTGAAATCAGACCAAATCCCATGCAAGTACTGAACACGAATATGCCATGCCCTTTGGTGGGATGAGGTGGGGAGCCATGGGTCTTTCAGCTGTCTTCACCTTACCATTGTCCATATGACCATACCTCCTGGGCGGGAAAAGTCCAGTGTATCAGTTGGAGAAAAGGAAAGGTGGCAAGCAGAGCAAGAGGCAAAGATGGATAGGGTGAAGATCCTGGGGCTGAATTTTGCGTTGGCTCCAGAGGGATGGAAAGAAAATTGGTATCGCTGGTTGGAAAAAGTGAAAGAGAGGGTGGCCCTCTGGCAGAGATGGAAGCTGACCATTTACCAGAGAGCCGCTTTTGTAAATACCTACCTGCTTCCCGTGGCAGCCAACTTGGCGGCTGTTTTCCCACCTCCAGATTCAGTGATTAAAGAAGCTGATCGGGTTCTCTTCAAGTTCCTTTGGGGAATGGCCACGTTCCCCCTGGCAAGGGCAGTGGCTTATGGGCAGGTAGAACAAGGGGGCCTGGACTTCCCAGCCCTGGGACCTAAGTTCATCGCCATCTTTTCTGCTCAAAACTTTGGGAAAGTTTCTCTGTTGCAAAAGGGTCAGATTCAACCTCAGGCTTGGCTAGTTTTGTTTTGTGAGTGCTGGATAGGGACTAGATGGGGAAAGACTTGGTGGGAGGAAGGCTCATTAAGTTTTAGGTTTTCTTTGCCTGAAAAATTGAAAGCACCAGATTATTTGAAAGACTTTGTTTTTTACATAAAGAAATATAAAATTCATGCTGAGGAGTTGAAGGGGGAAGACAGACCAGGTCAGAGCATCAAGAGGACTTTGTACAGGAAAATAGTGGAGGAGATTTATGTTAACCCGTTTTTGCAAAAGCGTCAGGCCAAACTAGATTTATCAGAATACCTAAATCACCAGACTAACCCAATTGAGTATTTCATGGACAAAAGGGTCCCCAAAAAGTTGTGGGACTTGAGGTGGAGGCTCTACCATCAGGTTCTTAATCTGAAGGGAAAGAGACCATGGACCGCAGAGGATGAGCAGACCTGTCCGCGTCTGAAATGTAAAAAGGCTGAGATTTTGAGTGGCGTGGCAAAAAAGGAGACGATCAGACATTTTGTCCAGGACTGCCCGAGTGCCCGGGAAACATGGGAGGAGGTGGCCCGGGTCCTGGATTGGCCCGATTTGGCACAGCAGGCTTGGGAGACAGTGCTTTCGGGGACTGAGCCTCCAGAGGGTGTCAGGGGACCCAGAAAGTCAGTGGGCCAAAAGAGGAAGAGGAAGGAGTCTGGTTCTGTGGCTGAGAGTTTTTGGAAAGTACCCTGGTCCACGGTGCGCCTGGTAAACCTTTATGTGATGTTAGGGTTAGTTTTCCAGAGAAAAAAGGAGGTGAAAAGTCAAAATCTGCAGGATGTAAAAGGCACTGCCTATTATGTGAAGAATGTAATTGAAAATTTAGCTCTGAGTGAAAAAGAGAAATTGCCAAGCTATCGTTGGAAAAAGTTTTGGCCGTGGTTTAGTGAGACGACCCCAGCAATAACATAAAATGATATTTTAAATAAATATTTTATTAATTTTGTATTATTTTGTATTATTATTTTTAATTAATATTTTATTGGTTTTTTTTCATTTCTAAGTAGGTATAATTATAATGTGTAAATATAATGTGATTATAGTGTGTTTAGATTAAAAGGAAAAATACATTAGTGTTAGGATAGATTTACTTTTGTATTAGTAAGAAAAGAGGAAAATAATTAGTATTGTTTTTGTATTATTGTTGTGGCCTTTTGCGGTCGGGTGTATTTTTTAGTAGAATGGTCTTACTCCAATAAAAAAATTCCCTAAAAAAAAAAAATTCCCATATCCACTGGGGATTGGTTGGGGGGGCGTGGATAGCGAAAACCATAGATAAGCAAACACCATTGAAAACAATGGGACTTAAGGTTAAAAATTGCCTTTGAGGACCTAGAAAATGACTAGAGAGGACACATTTTCTAGGAAGACTCTATGGTAGGTGTGCTGTTTTGTGTCCCATGAATCATTGAATCAGTGGATAATGAATCAGTGGATACGGGAGTCCTACTGCATTTGCTATCAAGTTGACTCAAACTTTTGGCGACCCTATGAATGAGAGCTGGTTCAAGATTCCTGGTCATCCATGGCCCTGCTTGGGTCTTGTGAACCCAGGGCTGTGGCTTCCATGATCCAGTCTATCCGCCTGTCTTGTGCCGCCTCCTTTTCCTCTAGGTTCAAGTCACTGCCAGCAAGTCCCACTGAGTTCAATGGGGTGTCATCTGAACAGCTGTTCCAAAGCCTGTGCTGTACTTCCTTTTTCCGGAGCCTTCATGGTTATTTAAAGCTCAGCTTTCTGTTTCTGAATAAAAAAGGAGGAAGATAAAGACCAAGGGAGAAGGTGTTACAAGGAAAGGGAACTGGAGGGGTTGAGGAGCAATAGGTTTTTGTGTCTGTTGGACAAAAGGTCAGAGCCATCGGGGCATTTAATATTCATGCAATGTAGATGGGAAATGCAAATGAATGTGGCATAGTGCTTAAATTGTGTTGTACTGGGAAGGTCCACATTCATGTCCCCAGTGAGCCATGAAACTCACTGGGTGACTTTAGGCCAGTCTCTCTTGCCCTGATCTACCTCACAGGGTTGTTGTGGGAATAAAAATGGAGCAGGGTTGAAAAAAAGTTTTAAAGCCCCCCCCCCCAAATACCCCACATTTTTGTTTAAACCTTTTGTTGTTGTTATTGTTCAAACCATTTTTTATATTAAAATGAGTACAGGACTGAATCAGAAAATTAAATAGCTACTAGCTTAAATAATACACTTATTATGGTAACTAGCTTAAATAATAATTGTTCTGAAACTATAATTTGTTTTTTAAAAAGGGTGGCGGGGTGGTTCTACTAATTTTGGGTTTTCGTTTGTAGTCCTCTTGCATTTTCACCTCTGCTTCTTCCATCTTTTGTATTTTCCATCTAAAATAATCTGGGGAGGAGGAAAGGACAGAATAGCCTTCCAGCAGGCTGCTGACCAGAGGGAAAGAAGAGAAGCCAGATTACAGTACGTATTCCTTTGGCTTCACAAGAACAAATGCCTTGGGCTGATCCATATTTGACTAATGGCAGCTGTTCCCCACAGGCTGCTTGAGCCAAAGTTTATAATGCTGTTGTTGTTAACATTGGATTGCAACTCTTCGAATCCTCCAGATGAACGACTGGCGGAGGAATTCTGGGAATTGTAATCCAAAAGGTATATATTTCCAAACTCTGGCCTGAGCCATTGCCATCCAGCTGACTTTAAGAAGAACTTTAACCTGAAAAAAAAAAAAACACCCTCTTTCCTCCCCATCATTTATTCCTCTGATGTCATAGGTCCCGTCTACACGATTAAATAATATGTACGGCGTGCGGAAGTTCGCGCTTCAGTACAAACGGCCGTTCGGATGCACACAAATGCAAAAGAGGGGGGATCCGGTTTTCCACCCTGAAACACGCACACGCGGCGTTCGGGAAGGAAAGCGGATCGCAAAGAGAAATCCATACGTCGTTTGGATGGCTGACGGGTCTGTACGGTCCGTTCGCACACATACAAACAGGCAGGGTAATCTGATTGGCTGGCCGAGTAGAGGGGGCGGGGCTAGCACAGAGGGGAATTGGGAGTGGCCGCCATGTTGGTTTCCCGGCTAGCGAGCGTCCGGTAAGTCCGTGAATTTATATGTTTATTTATTTTTATTTTATATTGTAAATACGGAAAACTGACTGTCCACAAACCAGGAACCTTTTAAAAAAAAAAGCGCCGGGAGATTTAAAACTGCCTCTTGGCTTGCTCGCTCCAGCCAGCTTCGGGAAGAGGGAGTCATATGAGTTTAGGGGGGTTAAAAATCGTATAGCCGGTTCGTATGCATACGAACGACAGGCTGTTCGTATTTTTTGCCCCCCATACAGATTTTTTTATGATCGTATAGCTGCACCCACAGTCTTTTGAAATTAGATTTCAAAGCCAAGGGAAGGGACCGTTTAGCTCTGTAAACTGGAAGCCGTTTCAGTATAAGGACTTTTAAATAAGTACAGTTGTCCCTCCATATTCACGGATTTGGCATTCATGGATTTAAGTATTCACAGCTTGAAAATATTCTTTAAAAAATAATAATCCAAAAAGCAAACCTTGATTTTGCCATCTTATATAAGGGACACCATCAAGGGGCATGGAGATGCACTATCCACAATGCTGCAGCCTTATTTGAGAGCTCACGCTGAACAAGTCTTGAAGAGAGATGACAACGCAGGAAGAATCACAACCCGGAAACATCACCCAAGGAGACCTTCTGCTGTGCTTTCTGCAACCGGACTTTTTTTATATTGGATTGGCCTTTTCAGTCATCAGTGCGCTTGCAGAAAGCACGGGATGAGTCCTTCCTGAATCTTTGTTTGCAAAGAAAAGCCAGAGAGAGAGCATATAATGGGACTTAAGTATTCACAGATTTGGGTATTCACCGGGGTGGGTGGGTCCTGGAACCAAACCCCAGTGAATGTGAAGGGACAACTGTAAATGCAAATATTTTAACTGGGAATGTTGGCAGCGGCTTTCCTGGATGCCTGAATGTACCTTCCATCTTTTAATTAATTACGGCGTTCAAAAGATCGATAATGTGTACATACGACTGTTTGGATATATTCGTGTCTTTTGGAAAGGGGGGCCTGCAAATCCCCCGTAAAGTCCGTGAATTCGGAGTTTGGGAGGAATAACGGATCTCGGCAAAATATCCGTACAGAATTTGTGATCGTTTGTACAGGCGATTTTTCTTGTCATGTAGAGGGGGCCTTGGTGTGATGAAACTAGAAGAGAACAGTGGCCTACAGGGCAGTGACCATATGAAGGCAGAGAGACAGTTTGCTTTGAGTGACTGGAAAGATCTTTTAACCAGAGGTGGACATAGGGCGGCCAGGTGCCCCTAAATGTAAGGGATGCCCCCTGTTTGAGGGTCAGAAAGCTTTTCCTTTTATATGGACTCAACAGGATGCCAAGAATCCCATATTTTGGGGTATGGTCTCTTCATAAAGACAGAAATGTGTGCATCATGTAAATTACGAATGTAGACAATATATTGATTTTACAAAGAAACATATGACTAACTCAACTAAAATCAAGATTTTGGCTTGGTATGTAGGTAAAACACAAACTTGTTAATAGCTGCTTCCTAACTGTTAACCCTGGAGATCATGAATTTATTGCTTATTGCTATTTTGAAAACATGGTAACTCTAGATGGGCATCATATGGCCCTCCAGATGTTGTGTGACTGCAACTCCCAGCACTCTTCCCTATTGGCTATACTGGCTGGGAGCTCATAGGAGTTGCTGTCCAACATCTGGAGGACTGAATATAAATAGTTGCAGCTTTTTTCCTTTTTTTTTTCATTTAAACCAGTGGCATTTAAAATATTTACAGTCTGTACCCACGCATGTGTCATTGGAAGTTCCATGTTGCACCGAAATTGGTTTCGAGCTTAGGATTCTGTTGCTATGATATGGCCCCAAATTAATAAAAATTAGGAAATCTTTATCATGCAATCCTCTTACTTAAACCTAAGGGAAAATGCATCCTGGGAAGCAAAAAAAATCCTCTGCCTCTGCTTCTTCCATCTTTTATATTTTCCATCTAAAATACGGTAATCTAGGGAGGAGGAAAGGACAGAATAGAAAAAATTAACAGAAAAAAGTATTTTTTTTTTTAATAAGGAAAGAAAAATCTTTAAGAATAAGGTATAAATCCCAGTTTACAAGGAATAGTAAGATAACAAATTACCCAGTAGATTTTCTTTTGGAGAAATTAGGATAAATTATTTTTTTTTCAGAGACTTGATTATGAAAAAAAAAATATTAGAGATTTTGAGTAGACAGAGGCCAGATATGAGACAAGTTTTGAAGAGCAAAGATAGAGGAACCAGGTTTAGGTTGAAGAGACAAAGGAAGTATGTTTATGACTATTAAAAGCAAAACAATGTTTTTGTAATTATAGTCGAATTAGAATATTGTTGTATTAGGTGGAACATGCAGAGAATTATCTATATATATTGGTATTGGATGTAACAAATGATGTTAGTCATGAGGACAGGAGATTATTCGTTCGTTGAAAAGATGATTTCTTGTAGACTACAAAGAAATATTAATCATATATCTTTTTTATGTCATGTGAAGGAAAACAACAACAATAATAATAATAATAATCCCTTAATTTAAGAAAAAGAAGGGAAAAAAGCCACCCGGCTTCAGGAGAATTTCGTGTTCCACCTCCTCATCTAGGCAAAAAAATAAATAAAGCCAAATTAAAACCCCAAGGCGACTCTTTTCATAAATGGCAGTAAAGAGGAGGGAGGAGGACGACATTGCAGTAACAGCCACCTCCCTCAGGAGGCGGGGTTAGTCTTCTGATTGGTCCCTCCCTGCAACCAGGTTCGCGCTGATTGGTCGCTTGCCTCTCGGAGTTTGCTCTCTTTCCCGGTCGGGATCACTTTCGTTTTCACAGGCTGGAGGAAGGCGAGGGAGGGAGGAAGCGGTGGTTGCTCTGTCCGTTCCGATCGTAGTCCGAACAGCGAGGTGAGTGTAGAAAGCAAGCAGGGGATTGTCATGTTGGGGTTCTGGTTTGCACCTGGGAGAGTTTCCCTGCTGCCCTCCCAAAATAATCCCAAATGGCTCATATTGGGTGCAAATGATCCAGTTTGAAACTGGGTTACAGTATTTGCTATGGCTCCTTCTTCTTATGGAACCATGGGATATGTAGCGCGACAAGGCACCAGCACTCTTGGGCAGAGAGGGTTAAATAAAGACCTTACAAAACTACAAATCCCAGGGATTCCATAGGAAGGAGCCATGGCAAATACAGTATTTGCCATGGCTTATGGAACCATGGGATATGTAGTGTGACGAGGCACCACTCTTTGGCAGAGAAGGTTAAAGACCTTGGGAAACTACAAATCCCAGGGATTCCATAGGAAGGAGCCATGGCAAGTACTCCAATTTCAAACTGGATGATGGGGGTGTCAGCGTTTCATAAGGGGGCGGTGTGGGGAGGGGACCTGAAACACCTCTCCCTTTTTAAAGGGGTCAGATGCCCCAGGGGGTGGGTATCCCTTGGGGGTGGATGGGTCTGTGGGATAGTTTCTGCCCAAGGCACCGCAGATCAGACCAGAGGAAGGTGCGGGCTCAAGTTCTAGGGATCAGAACGGCAAGAAATCAGCCTCCTCTATTTGATTTGCAAGGAGACCCATAAAAAGGAATAAAACCCAGCAGAGTAATCGGATGTTTCTCTGAAGTCAGTAGGCAGATCCCACTGGGAAAAGTAGAAGATTTGTTATTTGTTAGGTTAGTTTTAATGTGTAGGGTGGTGTTGGAGAAGGGGGAATAAGTTGCCTGTATTTGTGACTGTCTGACATAGTTGTCATTTATGGCAAATGGGGTATAATAAATATATATTGCAAATATACATCTATCTATCTATCTATCTATCTATCTATCTATACAGTATACACATTGGATATATGTATGTGTGTGTATATATCTGCCATAAATGACAACTATGTCAGACAGTCACATATATATGTATATGTATATATATAGAGAGAAAGAGTACAGTTGAGGTTGGAGTTAAACATGGACGGGATTGGGCTGCATCTCCTTTTCTTTGAAAGGGTTGCTAACCTCCAGACTCCACTAGTAAGGGCAGCCTTTTTGGTGGGATCCCTTCCCCATCCTTCAAACAGGAGAAAATGACCATAAAACATTGTAAGATTTGATGGGAGGTTTTTCTGTGATTTGCTGCTGGGGCAATTCTGGTATGCAGTGAATCTAGTTCCAAGTTTAGCATTATACACACACACACACATATACAGTATATACACACATACACATATACATACACCTTTTCAAGAGGTGGGGGGAAGGAGGGCAGTTCAGTATATGTTATTATTATTGTTTATTTATAGGTCTCCATCTGTGCATGACGGTTTACAGGTAAAAAGAAGAGCAACAACAAAACAGCCAACCCTGCCAAAGTATGTACTTTTAATATCAAATATGTACTTACCGTAATTTTTGCCCAGGGTTGCAAATATATGCATACCATAGGGATTGGATTGTGCTTCTTACTGTTCCTTGCACAGTTAATGCATTTCTGAAGAGAGGGAGTAGTTCTGGGCTTACTTCAGGCATCTCTAGACTGAGATTATTTTGTTTGGACCCATGTCTGCATCAATGTAGAGCTACATTTTTATATCTGCCTGGCAACCCTTTTAAGATTACCTGCTCCTTTCAGTCTTCCACGTATCCTTATACTTGCTCTAGAAATGTATTTTGTCCTGGTTGCACATTTTGTAGATTGCCGGCTTTTGCCACATACTTTTATTATTAATTTCCTAGAAGAGGGCTTGGTGCAACATTATATGGTTGACCAGCCTTGTAAAGTCAAAAACTGCTTTGTTATTTTTGAAGAAGCTGGATGAGCCTGTTGCAGCATAAAAATGAGAAAGGGAGGAGGGGCTGGGAAAGCAATATAGCAGAACCTGTGAGACTAACAGATTTTTATTTTCTTATGAGCTTTCATGGGAATCTATGAAGGTCATGCTAAAATAACAACCAGTTGGGCTTAAAGGTGGTGCTATGTTCCTTTTTCTCCTGCTCCTTCCCTTTCTCCTTTTTGTTGTTGTGATGTGCCTTCATGTCAAGTCTGACATAGGCTAAACCTTACTTTTTTCTTGGAAGATTTGCCATTGGCTTCCTCTGAATATAGGTAGTCTTCACCAGTTGATATTCCCTACCATTAAATAAATAAATAAATAAATAGCATGCTGTGTTTCCATGTGGACTGCAGAGGAAAGCCCACTCACTCCCACAGTCTGTGTAGGGCACCTCAACTTCTTTAGCAAGCTATTTAAAAAGAAAAATCAGTCAAACAAGCTGGGGAAAGAGGAACTTAATTCCATTCTCTTCTGGTTTACTCTCCAGGATTAAACTTCTTGTCACTGGACAAGTTCCCAGATACAAGGCTGGAGAGAGGCCATTCTCAAGACTGTGTGGGAGTTGAAATTATTTATATTCTTTTTAAAATATGTGTGTGTATGTGTGTGTTTAAAGCTAATTTAAGTGGAATTAGCTTTAGAGTACCTCTTTACAGTACCTCTTTAGAGAAAGAGGTACTGTAAGAGCTTGAGCCCTCCTTTCCCTTGATGTTTATGATTTGCCAGTAGAATAAATCTAGCTTGGTGTTTAATTGGCTGTAACTATTCATCAGGTCTTTCCTATAACTTACTTCAGACATCAAGGTTAGTTTAATATATTGCCCAAACCCGGAAGCTGTGGTTCATCTTAACTACAGTTATCCCTCCACATTCACAGATTTGGCATTCACAGTTTTAAGTATTCACGGCTTGAACATATTCTTTAAAAAATAATAATCCAAAAAGCAAACCTTGATTTTGCCGTTTTATATAAGGGACACCATTTTGCTATGCCATTGCATATAATGGGACTTGAGTATTCATGGATTTGGGTATTCACGGGGGTCCTGGAACCAAACCCCAGCAAATGTGAAGGGACAACTGTATAGTCATTTAAAACAAGCCAGCTTTGTAAAGTTTGATTTGAAGTTGAGTTGCTTTAAAACAACCATAGTTTAAGGTGAATCCACTGGGTTTTCTTCCTTGCAGCAACACCAGAAGGGCATAAGCCTGAATTTAGAGCAGCCTCATTCTGATGTTAAAATCAGGTAATTTTTGAGAACCAAGTTCTGGCAGGTAGGAATGCATTTTCATGGGTGGATGCCAGTGGTAAACTGTAGATATAATTAACCAAAAGGAAGGGGATACTGTGTGTGCTTGGGGATGTGGGTAGTGTTGTGTGCTCCCAAAGAGCATGGCATCTCAATGGGGCCAAATCTTTTACTGGGGGTATGTTTTGATTCCACAGGATGAGTCAGTGGTATAAACTACAGCAGCTGGATTCCAAATTCTTGGAGCAAGTGCACCAGCTCTATGATGACAGCTTTCCAATGGAGATCAGACAGTATCTGGCACAGTGGCTAGAAGGCCAAGACTGGTGAGAGGCTAACTTGTGCAAGATGTGAAAGGCTTGGTCCTAAGTAAGGGTATGAGCAGGTCCAGTGGTCCATACAAATTAAATTGCTCCTGTTTTAGGGAAATGGGGGCTTTTGAAAGTGTAGAACTCTGCCTGGTTTGTAGAATCATAGAGTTGGAAGGGCCTCATGTGGGCCATGGAGTCCAACCCCCTGCTTAAGTGCAGGATCTCCAGCTAAGGCATCCCCAGTAGGTAGCTGCCCAGCCTATTTTTGAAGAAGGAGACTCTACAGCTTGCTAGGAAGAAAATTTAATTGAAATATACACCTTTTTGTATGTAAATATGCAAATGCCTGACTGGCAAACCATTTAATAATAATAATAGTAATAAATATCCTGCCCCTCTACAAAACGCAATCGGGGCAGCTTACAACATTTAAAAATATACATTTAAGACCCTCCATCCCACCCCACCCCTTAAAATACAATTAAATAATCCAAAAAAATAAAACATACTTAATAAATACTAAAAATAACAATAAACAGTGGCTGTATCGGGATCAGGCTAAATTCAATTTTTCTTTCTGATGGCTGGGTATCTATTCAGAGAAGGCCCGCCGGAAGAGATCCATCTTCAGAGCTTTTTAAAAGCTATTTAAAGTGGTAATATGACGGATCTCAGGCAATAGCTGAAAACGTCCTCTGGGAGGCCGAGGAGAGCCTTGTTTTTAAAGGTTGCAGCAGACTCCTCCCAGAGGACCTGAGTGCAAGGGGAGGATTATATGGAAGAAGACGGTCCTGAAGATAGGTTGGACCCAAGCCAATTAGGGCTTTAAAGGTGATAACCAACACCTTTGTACTGAGCTTGGAAACTAATGGGCAGCCGATTGGTGTTATATGGTCTCTTCTAGATGTACCTGAGACCAGTCTGGCTGCCATGTTCTATACCAGTTGAAGCTTCCGAACTAAGCACGAGGGTAGCCCCATGTAGAGTGCATTACAGAAATCAAGATGGGAGGTTACCAGAGCATGTACCACGGTCTCAAGGTCCCCGACTTCTAGGAAATTTAAGCTAAAATACTGACATACAAGGAAACTGAAAGCAGCATTCTAGGTCACATTGTGTGACCAAAGAAACCTGTACAATCCTGAAAATTGGGAGTAGGAATCATACAGCCCTCAAAATGTTGTTCCATGGGCTATGCTATTGGGAGTTGCAGTCCAGCACCCATCTTGGTGTTTCTCCACTGCCATCAACTAATCCAGCGCTTAACCCTAACACTACAGCATATTGTTTGTACTGTTCTTATTGACTGTGCTTCTTTCTGTTAGATATGGGCCAGCAAACAGTATGTTGATAGGTTAATTAGGCTTATGGGTATTGTTATAAACAGAAGTTTTCTCAGTGGTAGAAAGAAAGATGCTGAGCTTTACTTGGTGAAAGATGGGAAGTGATAATGGAATCTAAACACTTTGTGTCTAGGGACCATGCTGCCAGTGATATTTCGCTGGCAACCTTGCTGTTCCAGAACCTTCTGTCACAGCTAGATGACCAATACAGCCGGTTCACACAGGAGAACAACTTTCTGTTGCAGCACAATATCAGAAAAAGCAAAAGGAACCTACAGGTTTGTGTCTTGTCTGTTGGGTAAAGGAGAATTATTTAGTTATCTCCCCCCCCCCCAGTATCTTTGAACTGTTTTTACTGACACTTGTTGATGTTTTATGAAGTTGCTTTCTGCTGTTGTTAAGTGAAGGAACCATTTTCCTGGACCTTTGCTGTCACTGGCAGCACTAGGGGGGTGCGGAGAGGCTGAACAGCACTGTGAGACTGGCCTTAGTAATGCCACAAGTCACTGTTGTTGCTGTTCAAACATTTCTTCCAACACTTTTAAGGCAAGCTCAAGAGGGTTTACAGGCTTTCCTGCTTCTACTAGAAAGCTAGAAGCTTATTGTTTGTCTTCTTGTTTCCCAGCAGTGTGGCTTTATGGGAGCATGCCTTATTAATTTCATAATGCAGACCATTTGCAATATTTTAACTTAATATTGTAACAACTCAACAACAGTTGTAATAAATAGCACAGTGTTTCAGTAAGCTTAGTTTCCAGGTGATGCAGTTCAGATTCCTGCTGTTCCTTCCCTCATGTGAGCATCATGCTCAGCCTTCAGAGTGTGCTAAAAGCAATGCGTGATTTCTTGTTTAAACCCCATTGAAACAAATGCAATAAGCACCAGGATACTGAGTTGTATGCTACCAAGGGAGGGGCATGCCTGTCCTGTGAGGCCTAGATGGTGTGAGTCTTGGGAGGAGAATCTTGAAATTCTGTTTAAATTCTGAACACTGTTTAAAATCTTACCTGGGTCAGAGCCTCCTTCTATTATCTGTTTCAGATAGAAATATTTTACCCATGTCCTCCCCAACTGCCCAGTGGACATTGACCGTTACTCCCCAGTACACACCATTTCTGTGTGTGTTAGGATCCTGAAAGGATTCCTGTGTTTTCAGAGCTTGAAAAGTTAAAAATTTTGGACATGAATAGATATAAGGAGTCTGGGAATTGACAAAAAATAATTTTTCCAAATTCTGGAGCAAAGGCATTTTTGGGAGATTATTATTTGAGGTTGGTTCTAAGCTTACACTGGCCCTCAGCTGCTGTTGAAGAGTTTATTTAGTTTAGGATGCCGCTGTGAGGAGCGGTGAGAATGTGGCTGGCAAAACTTACGCATGCATGTTGGGTCCCAGACTGTAAGAAACTGGTTCTTTATGGGATGTCATGATCTGCCTCCAGAAACTCACAGAGTGAAGTAGTGAGTTCAAACACACACACACGCTCATGTGTTCCCAGAGCTACTGCATGCCTAGTTGCCTATGTGAACAGCTTCTGTTGTCTTTTTTGTGAATTCTGTTCTGCCGAAGTAGAGCTGCTGAGCCCTGTGCATTTTTCCAGCCTCCTCTTTGATTTTGATGAAATGTTAGAGCTTCATCTCTTATCCCGGGACAGAATTTGGAAAAAAAAATGTGGACTACACCTTCCAGAATCTGTCTACCAAGAACAAAGTGTATTTTCCAGGTTCTGCCCAGGGATGAAAATGTTGTAAATCACGATTTGCTGGTAGATCTTTGGGTCACTTGCAGTAGATCTGCAAGAGTTGCTGATTCCCATTTGCAGCAATTTCTGACTTGTCTCCCCTCCCCTTTCAAACTAGGCAGGTGGGATGAGGAAAGTTTGGTGGTACTAGGGAACCAGGAGTGGGTGTACTGAAGGGCTAGGGGTCTAGTTCCAACCTGCAGGCAAATTTCTGGTTAGAGCAGTATGCTCAGAGGCACCCTCTTCCTTCATTCCTACCTGGTATATCTGTCCTGAGGCACAATCTTGCATCTCTGACTGGTGAACCTTGAGCTTCCAGTAAAACAGCGTTGAGGCACCTGTGGCCCTCTAGAAGCTGATGTACTCCATCTCCCATCAACACTAGACAGCCATACCAATGATGATACATGATGAGGATCATAGTTGTTCAACATCTGGAGCGCCACAAAGTTCCTTAATCTTTTTTTAATGAAAAGATGGGCTGAGAACCCTGAAGTCTGTCTAACTTTAGGGTATGTGGTTCTGTTCTTTGCTGTTGTATCCTAGACTACTTTTGAGGAAGATCCCATGTACATGGCCATGATGATCTCTAAGTGTTTGCATGAAGAAAGGAAAATCCTTGAAGCTGCTCAGTCAGCAGATCAGGTAACATTTTCTCTAGAGTTTTACATTTCTGGAGGGTGGGTGAGGGACAGCATCATTTGTTGATAGTTGTCCCTTGACTTTCTGAGCTCATGCAGTTCTGTACATGTTTATAGTAAAGCTTTTTACCCTTCATGTAAGCACCTTGGATTGTTGGGTTCTTTGTCTGCTGGTTGGTGAATCCATTCTAGATTTTTAAATTGGAGCTTTAAAGGAGCTATTCTAGGTGCTGAAGCCTATCACCAGTATAGATTCAGCACCTTAGCCAGCTACTTCAAAATCTGGAATAAATGCCAGAGCATGCTCACTGCTTCACTGACATGGAAGCTTCCAGGTACCACTGTGACAGCAGAAGGTCTGAAATGAAGCTTGCTGTGTTCATTGGCTTCAGCATACAGGTCTTGAAAATGTCAGGCTTTGGAACTACCATTCCAGGAATTCTGGGAATGGTAGTCCTCAAAGTGACTTTTTAAAGCTTCAGTTTTTCCGGGGTGTAATACTCTTGACGTTATTCTTTGTTTTTCTCTCCTTCCTTTCATACTCCAGATGCAGGTGGGGAATGTGCAGAATACAGTAATGCTGTGTCGGGTGAAGGAGCTGGATACCAAAGTGAAAGGTGTGAAGGACAGTGTCACAGTAAGTACAGCATCCAGTTGCTGGAGTTTAATTTATTATTATTTTTTGGCATGTCATGGCCAAAACGGTTTAGTTGATGTTGATTCAGAATACTTGTCAGAAAGCATGCTGAAATAACACTGAAATGGAATACCTCCTCCTCGTTTGGGCTGTGTTTGATCAGGAGTTGCTTACCTGAGAGCCTCAGTTTTGGAGCACCAGTGCTGTTGCTGTCAGGGTGTGCTGCATTCCCATGTGGCTTGTTACTCGTTTTACCAGGGGACTGGATACCTAAAGGGAGAAATTGCCACCCAGATTCTGACCAGGGCTTGCTAACAGAGGCAGGAGGAAGAATGATGTATTTTCACATGTAAAGCCACAACAAAAGCTTTCCTTATTCAGCTGCTAGCTCTTCTAGAGCTTGGGAAGTTACTTTTTGGATTACAGTTCCAAGATTCCTCCATTTTTGGAGGGTTCCCAAGCTTTGGGATAGAAGGTTAATAATTGCCATTAGTTTTCCTTTGAGCTATGGTTGTGGTTTTGAGGCAGGTTGAGGTGTGAAACCATGGTTTAAAGGGAATTTGCAAACTTTGGTTTTTGTTACTGTGGCTCATGATGGAACATGTGAGACTCTATAGTTGTAGGCACTGAGCAGGTTCAAACCTGCCTATTCCCCTGTTCGCAGTGGAAAGCTGAGGTTCTCATGTAAGAGGAAAATACATGCCATCCCCTCCCCCAAAACCCAGAAAATCAGAACAGATAAGTATCATAACTTTTATGAGTAAAGCCCATTTTGCTACTCATCTGCATCCAAGAGGCTTTTTGCATTGTTAAAGTGAGAAGGCAGCTGGAAGGTTCCGCTTTCCATGCTGCCTTACCACATGATGTCATTGTTCTTCCGGTGTTTTGCTGTTCCGGTTCTGGTTCTGTGGGAGACCAAGGTAAAACCGTGTCTTTTTCCTAACAGAATTTTCTGCAAAAAGGTGAAGTTTTTCCTTGGTGTCCCATGGGACCGGAACAGAAGAATTACCACGTCATGCAGTAAAGCAACACGGAAGACAGAACCTTCTGGCTGCACTGCTGTTTTACTTCAGTATGTGATAAGCCTCTAAGTGATTAGGGCAAGAGGGTGCACCTTGAGCTCTCCAGGAGTTAGACTATAGCTCCGAGCAGTCCTAAACCAGCATAGCCAAAGCTGATGCTGCAGTCCTAAGTATATTTGGAGGGCCATAAATTGCTCACCCTTGGATTAGGAGCAGGGCTAAGCTCTGCAAGCTAAACCATGATTTTGCTGTATATTTGGGGGCTGAACGAGGGTTTAGAGCAATGAAACGTGGTTAATACTAAACATGGTTTAGTGTTGTTCTCTTCACTGGCCACTGACAGTCCCAAATGTGATCAGCTAAATAGGTTTTCACCTCTCCCAGTCAAGGTATTGTAGGGAGCCATTGTGACATGGTGGTTAGAGTATATCTCTGCTCAGCTGCAGAGTTCATTGGGTGACCTTAGCCTAGTTGCTTTCTTTCAGCCTGCCATGTTTTTTTGCAGGGCTGTCATAAGGATAAAATAGAGTGGGAGGGAAAACCATGTATTCCCCCTCCCCCCCAAAAAAAATTCTTGAGAGGAAGGGTGGGACACCATTCCAAATAAATAAATAAATAAATAAATAATATCTGTGAATTGCTTGCCACCTCCTAGTGTTTTCAAGTAGTCGAATGTTTAATGTGGTTGTTGATTTTTGTAGGAAATAGAGCAAATCATCAAAGCTCTGGAGGATGCACAAGATGAATATGACTTCAAATATAAAACCTTACAGGTCAGAGGTGAGGAATTTAAATTCACAGTAAGTCAAATGAAATATCCCTCTTGTCAGAAATTGTGATTTGTGGGTGAGCTCATGTTGAGTCCAGACAGAAATACCTGATGCACAGGCAGTAACCATTTTTGAGAAAGTTGAGATCCTGGTGTGAACTTCTAAGTGTTGTCTTTCTATTCTCTACCCTTGTTCATGTTTCCCTGAAGAAAACAGTAAAGGGTTTTCTGAAGAGTCTATATAATGAAGCACAGAAAAGTTACCTTTTAGACAGCAAGCTGTCTAGACTTTCCCAAGGTCAGCCAATAGTTACTCATTCTGAAGCTAATGTGGGGGTTTGCTCCATGTTTCTCTTGTAAGGCTCATATGGAAGTGGATGCACTAGGTGAGAGAGTGGCCTTCACCCCTTTCTCTGGCTGCTGATTGCCTATAAATGCTCCCCCCACCTCCGGTTGCAGTTTTACACCACTGCTTTCTAGAGAGTTTCAGAATCCAGAAGTTTGTTTGCATATGGGTGGGAATGAGGTTCCTCATATTAATTAATCTTCAGCATGGATATGAGTGGTAGTATTGTTAATACACATAGTACAAGATACTGCATGACTGACTGTCAATAATGCTGTGATACAATTGTATGTTATTGAAAAGGGCAGACAATTTCATAGCTTCCAAATTACAATTTCTGTCATCTCTAGTCAGCATGCCCAATGATCAGGGTTTATGGGAGCTGTAGTACAAAATGTCTAGAGGAGAACAGGGGCTCATCTACATGCAGGGCCAGCTTAACCATTCCACCAAATCAGCATCTGTGGGGGGGCCCACACCAGCAGGGGGCCCCATCTGGACCTAACCCTCTTCCTGGAAAACCCCCCTGCCTGCTTTAAAAAACAACTCAAACTAGAAAGCCAACTCTCTCAAACTAGAAAGCCAAAGCAAAAGTGAAAGAGAAAAACGGGGCTTTCTTTGGGTGGCTGATCCTGGAGGGAGTTTGTTGCTCCCTTCCCCCTTCCTTTCAGGATCATCGTCAAAGGCAAGTCGGAGAGGGGTAAGTGTGTGTATATGTGTGAGTGAGAGAGAGGGGGGAGGGAAGGGAGGGTCACCTCTTGTTCTCCCCTGCTCTATCTTCAGAAAAGGCTTCTTTCTTTCTTTCTTTCTTTCTTTCTTTCTTCCCCTCTCTCTCTCCCTCCCTCCCTCTCTTCCTTCCTTCCTTCTTTCTTTCTTCCCTTTCCTAACTTCCACACAGATTCCCTCCAGCTCATCTTTCCAGCTGCCCTTAGCATGTCCTTCTCTCCCCTTCCTCCCTCCCTTCACCCCTTGGTCTTCTTCAGCTTCCTCTCCTTGCTGTCAACTGAGTTCAACCTGCAAAAGGAAACTGTGTGTGTTTGCCCATGTGCCTTGACGTCATTTCTGACTAAGGCAAGCTTATCATGGGGTTTTCTAGGCAAGGTTTGTTCAAAGGGGGTCTGCCTTTGACTTCATTTGAGGCTGAGAGAGTGTGACTTGCCCAAGGTCAGCCAGTGGGTATTCATGGCTGAGTAAGGATTCAAACCCTGGTCTCCACAGTCATAGGGCAATGCTGAAGCTTCTACAACACTGGTTCTTTTAACAGAAGAATATAAAGAATATAAATAAAAATTTGGTGTAATATTACTAGGAAAAATGTTTTATTGTTGTCACTAAAACACCAGTATCCCATTAGTGCTATGTGAGAGCCATTGGGCTAAGCAGTGGTTCTTAACTTTTTTCTTTACCAGGGCCCTCTTTAAATATCTTTAGTTCCCCAAGACTTAACTCAAGATTTAAAGCCCTAATAATAATAGCTAACAACAAAAACAATACAATTACACCATCCATTAACCTTTTCCCTCAGAGGCACTCTTGCTTCTTCCTGCATGTTTGTGGCTGGAGTGGATTGAATGGCAATGTGCAGGCCAAGCCAGCCAGCCTTTGCCTTGGTTCATGTCACATGACTGTGACATGACTTGGTTCATGTCCACTACAGGGAGGACGTGGGCCAAACAGTCTTCAAACCTTTGTGGACCCCCCTGTGAGGATATTATAGAATCATAGAATTGTAGAGTTGGAAGAGACCACAAGGGCCATCCAGTCCAACCCCATTCTGCCATGCAGGAAATCACGATCAAAGCATCCCTGACAGATGGCCATCCAGCCTCTGTTCAAAGACCACTGGGCTAGAGAATGCTGGAAAAGGAACAATGCAACCAGACCTTGAGAAGGGTGCTGGCAGGGGGATTCTGAGAGGTGTAATCCAAGAGTAACTTTTCCAGGCTCTGAATGCAGCCTAGAATCATAGAATCATAGGGCTGGAAGGGACCCCAACAGCCATCCCATCCAATCAGCTTCTGCCCTGCAGGAACATGCAATCAAAGCCCTCAGGACAGATGGCCATCCAGCCTCTCTTAAAAACCTCCGAAGAAGGAGACTCCACCACACTCCCAGGCAGCGTATCCCACTATAGAAACAGCTCTTACCATCAGGAACTTCTTCCTAATGTTTAGGTGGAATCTCTTTTCCTGGAGTTTGAACCCTTTGCTCCATGTCCTAGTCTCTGGAGCAGCAGAAAACAAGCCTGCTCCATCCTCAGTATGACATCCCTTCAAATATTTAAACATGGCTCTCATGTCACCTCTCAACCTTCTCTTCTCCAGTTAAACATACCCAGTTCCCTAAGTTGCTCCTCATAGGGCATAATGGCTTCCAGACCTCCCACCATTTTGGTTGCCCTCCTCTGGACACGTTCCAGCTTCTCAATACCCTTCCTGAATTGTGGTGCCCAGAACTATTACTTCCCTTGATCTAGACACTATACTCCTATTAATGCAGCCTAGAATCGCATTGGCATTTTTTGCTGCTGCATCACACTGCTAACTCATGTTTAGCTTGTAGTCTACTTTCTTTTTTTTAAGGAAATCTACACCATTACGTTAATTGCTAATTAACAAAAAATATTTTGTTAGTGCCTATAATATAGTTTTTAAACTAAATTATTGGTGGCAAATTATGTAATACAGTAGGCCCCCCCTTATCCACTGGGGATTGGTTCTGTGTGGGCATGGATTCTGAGAACTGTGGATAATAGTGAACACCACTGAAAATAATGGGACTTCTGGTTTAAAATACCATAGAGTTGCCTTGGAGGGCCTAGAAAATGTCTAGGGAGGGCACATTTTCTAGGAAGACTCGATGGTAGGTGTGCTGTTTTGTGTCCCATGGATAATGAATCCGTGGATACGGGGGTCCTACTGTAATCTGAATATCCTGTACTGTGAATAGGTTAGGTTACATTGACCTGAAATAAACATATGGGGGCCCCAAAATAAAGCATTGCAGGGGGCCCCAAAATTCCTTAAACCAGCCCTGTCTACATGGGCCAGGATGTGCTGGGTCCAACTGTATTTTATTACTTATTAATGGTGTCATGCACATTGGGGTTTATAAAACAAAATCACTATTTTGACTAAATTATTTAAATCTTCAGAACTCATCTAGTAATCATCCTATTTTGTTTATTAAACACTCATTGTAACTTTTAGAAAAGCCTTTACAGAACCAAAATATCTCATTCTAAATGCTGTTTTAAACCTTTCATTCATTAAAAATAAATGTTGCCTTATGCATGAGGAGGAAGAGCAGATGAAAAGTTGAAGCACCCTTCCTATACCTTCTGAACTGCTTCTGTCAGGAGTGGGAATAATACTAATGGGGTGGAGGGTGCTTTGGAGTTTTGTCTCAGTCAATGCTGGTTTGAGAACATAAGTTGGCCAAGATAAAAGTGTAGCAACCAAGCTGAGTGTTTGTATTCAAATCTGTGATACATAATGTTGGCTTTAATAACCTTTGACTTTCTGGTTCATGGAATTTCTCGTACTTTCCCTTAGAGTGCTTATGAAAGCCCATAGCCCATATTCCCTTTTCTCCATAGTCCTAACTGGAAGGGTGGCTGGGACGGAGTGGTTGATTTCTAATTTTGACAGAACATCTGTCTTTTGAAGAGGACAGAAATTTGGTAAGAAGAGGACTTCCTCTTCCTGTGTCCTCAGCTGCTGGGTCATGTAGTGACTTTTCTTTCAGAGTTCTGCATTTGTCTTAAACACTATTTAAATGGAGAAGGGCTCAAGATCCTCGTTTCACTGGATATTGTTGCTTTGATCTGTTTTGTAGAAGGTGAAGCCAATGGTATGACCCAGGATGACTGTAAAAAGGAAAAAATGCAACTTCACACCATGTATTTACAGCTTCACAACATGAGACAGGTGATTCTTTGGTTTAATTATGGGGAGGCATCTTGCATTTTTGTAAATCAGATTGGTGGGCAACTGTCAACTTCCAGATGTTGCTGAGACTGCAGTTGCTAGCAGTGTTAGATAGCATAGTGAGTGGTTGGGCATGGTGGGCATTGAAGGCCACCTGTATCTGCAGAACCCAATATCCTTGATTTAGAGCAATGGTTTTCAATTTGCATTGTGGAGGATCCTGATGTTTCTCATAAAGAAGTACTTTGGAAATGGCAGACAAGTTGCCCTGTAAAATGCAGGAGTTGGAAAAGTTACTTTTAGGCCTACAGTTCCCAAAATACCCCCCAGCTGCATGGCCCTCTTGCTTAATGTTGTATATAGTCCATGCAGGATAGGCTCAGGATTGGTCAGCTCCCTGATACACTTTGTGTCCTGTTACTCTCCCTATAGGAACATAAGGAACTGCCTTTTACTCAGCCAGAGCATTGGTCTTTCAATAATGTTGGCTTGCTGACCGGCAGCTGCTATCTTGAATGGTATTTTCTAGCTCTGCTGAGGAGATGGCAAAGATTGAACCTGTGATCTTATGGAGGCAAAACATATACTTACCTACAGCTCTTCCACATGAACTACAGTTCTTTCACATGATTGTTTTGCAACACAAAGGTGCTCCTTAGAGCTCGTCTACACGAGCCAGCCTATCCTGGCTGTAGATCAGGCCTGTTCCTCTCCCATTACCTCTACAAAATGAGCTGGAGTCTAGACAGACACTGGCCCCTCGCTGCAGCTGCTGCCACCACCAACTTCCTGGCTGTCCCACAAGCAAGGAAGCTGGCCCACAACATGTGAACAAGGCCCCCTGCATGTGACCAGCCTTGGTCACATGCTGCAGGACTCCTTCTTGGATGTGGAAGAGCAAGGCAGATTGGCAGCTGCAGCAATGGGATGGCTTGCTGGGATAGTCTCCTGTGAATGTGCAGGGCCTGATCTGTCCATTCCCAGCAGGAACAGATTAAACCAGGTATTTCTAAAAAACATGGTAAAGGACCCTTACCCTGTGTGAGCCTTGTATCTGCCGTGGGGATAGGGAGGACTGCCTAGGGGCAGAATGCCTAGGCAGATAGGGGATAGGGAGGACTGCAGGGCTCTAAGATGGGGGCAAGGGAGGGTAAGCTGCCTGTGTAGATAAGCTCTTAGCACAAAACTCAGTTTGGGAATTCTTGGCTTGGCTTCTCCATGTCATTTATGTTCCAGAAGATTCCCTTTGTAAACCATATAGATGCCAGTGATGTTCTTCTTATGGCTCCATATGAAGCAAGTGTGTAGGGAAGTTGTGATAGTTGTTGCTCTGGTTCTTGTGGAAGTGAGAGAGTGAGTGAGAAATACCCAAATGATTGGACTATCTCAACAAGCCATTCCCCAGTTTAAAAAACATTGAAGAACCCTAGTGAAAATCCAAGAAAAAGTTACAGACATTCATTCCACAAGAAGAATGGAATGAGTGGAGGTGACAGTGAAAACAACTGTCAAAACCGAAGGATCTGTGTTTTAAGAACTCACACTTCCTTAGACCAGTTTGGAAGAGCCCTTAAAGAATAAGGCAGTTCTATTCTGTGAAATTTCAGAAGTATCAAATAGACAATGATATTTAGAAAGATTTTTTTTAATGGTTGGTCATTAATTCCTTCAGGATGTGTTACACAAGATCATGACTTCACTGAACATAATGGAACACACTCAGAATGCTTTGATCCAAGAGGAACTTGTTGAATGGAAACGACGGCAACAGATTGCTTGTATTGGAGGCCCACCCAACGCCTGTCTAGACCAGCTTCAAAACTGGTAGGTCTCCAAGCACAGCTTGAGGGGGGGGGGGTTTCGAGAGCACTTAGGAAAAAGTTCAACCCGGAAGAAATTTAATGTGACAAATTCCACACTGACAGTGCTTCTAAAGCTTTTTACTGTGTATTCTGAAGAATTTTCTTGCCCCCTTCCCCCTCCAGTCAGATATGGAGGTAGCCATTCATTCTGCAGGGTGGAGATCATATTTTTATATAGTGTTCATGCTTCAGTACAGTTGGAGGGGATCTTAATCCACTGCATGACTAAATCCAGTTATTGATTGTGTACTTCTAATTGCGTCTTTGAGTATTCAGCTGTGCATTTAATTTATTTGTGTTTATTTTTCTGTTGCATTTTAAACCAAGATTCTATCTTCAGTTTGTGTTTTATTACCATATTTATTACTATATGCTGCCTTAAGCAAATTTTGCGGGGGCAAGAAGGCAGGGTACATTTAAAATATTTGATTACATTTCTTTGCTGCTAAAAGGTGTGGTGTGTGTTATTTGGGAAGTCCTTAGACACTAAGGCTGCTGCTGCACTGCAGAAATAATGCAGTTTGACACGGCTTTAACTGACATGGCTCAATGCTATGGAGTTCTGGGATTTGTAGTATTAGATATTTCACCTTCTCTGTCAGAGAGCTCTGGTGCAACAACAAACGACAAATCTCAGGATTCCATTGGAGGGAGCCATGATAGTTAAAGCTGTGTCAAACTGCATTATTTCTGCAGTGTGGCAACAATGTAAGAGAATAACAATCTCCTCAACATAGGGACCAGAGCATGAGCTGAGACTGAGCATACTAAGGCTTTGCACTCAATATTGCTCACTGCCAGGCCTCAGTTCAGGCACATGGGAGGCAATAAATTGCTTTTGGGTATATCAGTAGTACTGGCCACCTGTTGGTTGTGGTGGGAGAACTTTTGGAAACAAAGTCCTATCTTCCAGACGTATTTGAGCCATTGCAGTCTTCCCTTACAAACAATAGTACTTGGCAAGTTCACTTCCTGGCAGCGTTGGCTTTCTCAGGGAAATGGTGAAGCAATTGCAGAAAGTAACCAGAAAGTAATCCTTCCTGAGACAGTAGGGCAGGGCTGGTCACCCCTCTACAGCAAACCCAAGTAAGTGCTTTCGCGCTGCTTCCCTTCCCAGAGTGTTGGTGAAAGCATCCTACTCAGTCAGGGTGGTTGTTGTCAGTTTTATCCCTCTTCCCGCCTCAGTGTTGAATAAATACACAGAGTCCACACATGGTTGCAAACGTGGATGGTGAGACTGCATACCTGCAGCTCTTTTGAAGTTACTTTTTACTGAAAAGATGGCAGCTGTAGGATTGGAAAGCCTGAGAAGTAGAGTAAGTTTTAGAAGGGAGAGCTGAGTTCAGAAATGTTTCAGGTGGAATCCTTGGTGTACCAGGACATACTAAAAGGGCATTTGATACAACATACATGCAGAAACTAGTCACATCTAGGCATGGTCAGTGCTTGGATGGTGACTGCCTAAGAACGCTGTGCGTGGTGACATGAACTCCATGCCTTGACGTTCACTGGGCTCATGAAACTCCCTGGGTCATCTTGGACCATTCACACAGTGCCTCAGCTGACTGACCTCATTGGGATGCTGTGAAGGTAAAAGGAGACCCATGTATGCTGCGTTGAGCTCCCTAGAGGAAAGATGGTCTATAAATATAATTCATGAAGAAAAATAGTGTATATGGAGTACAGCCATAATCCTGAGCTTGCTGACTTCCAAGTCCACAGCCAAAGTGAACTTCATACTAAAATGTAACTCTTGTAATGGCAGGTTTACTACAGTAGCTGAGAGTCTTCAGCAGATTCGCCAGCAGCTTAAAAAACTGGAGGAGCTGGAGCAGAAATTTACTTACGAGACGGATCCTATCCCCCAACAGAAGAAAGGACTGTATGAACGGACGCTGAACCTCTTCAGGCAGCTCATTCAGTGGTGAGCCATCCTCTTCTTACTCAGAGGCTGAGTGGCTAGACCTTAATAATGGACTTTGTTGTGGCAGACTTTGTGAAGCAAGAGCAAGGATTGGAGCATCATTGGGAGGTGGCTGGTCCCACGGGCTCACGTGACCAGCTGGCTGTTCACAGAAAGCCAAGAGAGTCTTTTGACTACCCTTGGTAATTTTCTTGTAAAGTGTACACCTGCACCTTTTCTTCTGGAATCCCACCCAAACAAGAAAACGCTAAAGGAACAGATGTGGGTTTGATTTATTTCCCTAACCTCACAACTGCATTGGATTAGAGTTTTCATTGTCCCCAGACAGAACATCCATGACTGTGGATAATGGCAGTTGCACTCTGGCGCATTTCTTTGGGGGGGGGCACATGCATCAGATTAGGGAAAACTGGGATGGACAAATGTGGGTTTGCATTGGTAACTATTTTTATCATTTATTGTGTGCCTTGTTATTTAGATTTTTTGTTCATATGGGATTTGAGTGCCATAGTATAGTAAGCATCAGTTCAACTGAGTTGGGTTGAAGAGGGGAAACCTCCCCTCTATGTCTTGACCTAAAATAATTTGTGTTCAGTGGAATAATTAATTGTTATGATGCATCTTGCACATTTTTGCTCTAACCTTTGCACACATCCCTTTGTAGTAAATTTAAATATCCATTCTGTATTTGTTGTCCAGTTCCTTTGTGGTAGAAAGGCAGCCTTGCATGCCTACACATCCCCAGAGGCCCTTGGTTTTGAAGACTGGAGTGCAATTTACAGTTAAGCTGAGGTAAAAAAAAATCTTAAATGATTTATTTGTACCATGATTATTGTCTGTCTGTTTTCTGTGGTCTTGTTTTACTTTGAAGGAACAAACTATTCAAATTCAATGCTATACATCTAAACCAGGGACAAAATGTAACAGTCTTGCTGGGGGCAGTGTGGAAAATTGGGTCCAACAAACACAGATCATTTAAAAAAAATAGAACAGGCATACAACAGTATCCATGAGTAGTCTGTAAACTGAACAACACAAAATATTTTCTTTTCTTTAAGCCTAACAAATGTATTATAGCATGATCTTTAGTGGATTGCAGTCCAAATAAACATCAATAAACTAGCTGTGGATGTGTTCTGCTTAGAGTCATCACGTCTGTTTGTGTAGTAAGTCCTGTTTTTTAGGAAAGTGTCATGCCATCATGTTGTTAGTTACTTGAGAGTAAGTGCCATTGAACTCTAGGATTGCACATAGTCTGTATATGGTCATTCAGCTGTGACTGGCTCCTGGGTTATGGTGAAATGAATTCATACCCCCCACTCCGTGA
Source organism: Gambelia wislizenii (assembly GCA_030847615.1). Classification (NCBI taxonomy): domain Eukaryota; kingdom Metazoa; phylum Chordata; class Lepidosauria; order Squamata; family Crotaphytidae; genus Gambelia; species Gambelia wislizenii. The sequence continues at coordinate 265,061,045 of JAUMIR010000001.1, forward strand.
AAATGTCATGCTATAGTGTAGGCCATCCAGGTTTTCAGGTGTTCTTTTCCCCCTTAATACAGTTTTGTCACTGTGATATACTATTGCATAATCCAATTTTTCCATTTTTAAAATTTCCCCAGGAAAAAAAATAGCTTTAAAAAGTGTCCTTCCTCCCCCAGGACTTTTCTTTAATTGTAATCTTCATAGTACTGGGCAGGGTAAGGTGGTGAGAATGGATTTTCCCCTCACAACAAAATTTTGTGACCAGCTGTCCTTGTTGCAATGTAGAATATTTGAGGATGGCTTGGTCCTGAATGGCTGATAAAGTCCTTATCAATTTTATAATCATAAAGATTGCTCAGTGGAGATGAAAGCCACTAGGAACCAGCTTGTCAGTAAGGATCAACACTGCTGCCTGCGTTTTGGGACTGCCTTGAGGACATGGTTTTAGGGTCTCTGTGATGAGTCCTTGCCCTTATCAGGATGAACTACTGTGGCAGTGAGCACAACTGTTTAATTTTTAGGCATGAATCATACCTCCTTTTGATCCTTAGGTGAAGATAATATTAGGAAGAAAGCTTTGTTCAGAGGCTTGAGAAATTAAAGAAGGTTCAAGTCTCATAAAGAAAATGATGGAATTTTTTCTTCTCATGTGTATTAATATTTCTTCTACTTGTCTTTCCAGATTGCTGGTGAAACTACAAGAGCTGAATTACAAACTGAAGGTGCAGGTTGTGTTTGATAAGTGAGTAGCATCTTACATCACACTGCCTCTTGCTCACTACTTTCTGCAGAAGCCTTTATTCCATTTCTGCTATGCTGCCAGAGAGAAAATAAAGAATACTAGTGTCATAGTTTGCTTTTCCTGATACTATTTTGCAGATATGATATTTTTTTTTAAAAAAACCCACCAAAACAGTTATGTTCTGTAAGCAACTTAGCTCTTACGTTTCACTGGTTCCTTGCCAGTGCTAAATTGGCTTGATGGTTCCTGTGTAGATACTTCCAGCTGTTTAAAATACTGTAATACTGCCATCCTGTGCATGTCTATTCAGAAGTAAGATGTCTATTGGGTTCAATGGAGAATGTCTCCAAGGGAAATTTGTTGTTGTTGTTGTTGTTGCTGTGTGCCTTCAAGTTGTTTCCGACTTAAGGCAACCCTATCACAGGGTTTCTTGGCAAGATTTGTTCAGAGGATGTTTGCCATCGCCTTCCTCTGAGGCTGAGAGAGTGTGACTTGTGCAAGGTCACCAAGTGGGTTTTTATGTGCAAGTGCAGATACGAACTCTGATCTCCAGAGTCATAGTCCAACGCTCAAACCACTGAATTGAAGTATCATTGTTGAATGAAATAAACTCTCTTCTTCCACTGGTAATCAATACAGTGTTACTAATTCTTTATACATTTGTTTTGGAGTAAATGTTATTTGATCCAGTGGGCCTTCTACTCCTCCTAGTCGTGGCATCTTGGTGTTTACTGTGTTTTAAATATTTGGTACCTATAGATTTGGCTCCCCCTTCTTTACCTGTGATACAAGTTGCTTTAAGGAAACCTCTGTTAACACTTCCATAGTTTTCATTTGAGACTAAAAGGAAAAGTCTCTTTCAGATTACATACTAATGTCTTGGTGCAATATTTACTTGAACTATATACTGTAGTCAATAAAAACTTCAATAAAATGGAGACACATCTGATATGCTGTAATGAGTAGGCCATGTATAATCTGATTTTTTTTGTCCTTTACAGAGATGTCAGTGAGAAAAACACAGTGAGAGGGTATGTTGACACTCCTCTTTTGCATGTTATTACATTTAATATATATATATATATATATATGACTTTTTACTCAGAGCTTTCTTGGGTTTGTAAAACCTATATCTTGCTACAGATTTAGAAAATTTAATATCTTGGGAACAAATACCAAAGTGATGAACATGGAAGAGTCAAATGGAAGCCTGTCAGCAGAATTTAGACATCTGGTGAGGAATATTTATCTCTCTTTTTTTCTTTTGAGGTGAGGGTTAACTTAATGAAATACTGGGTTATTGTTCTGGATATAGTGTAACAATGTGAGTCATCTTGTCATTGAGCAGATGGGTTCTGGTCAAGATGCAAGGGAGAGGGAGTACAAGCCCCTTACACTTAAGTGTCACTTCCTGCCCAGAACTTCCTTGGGCTCATCTACACAAGCCAAGATATGCCAGCTCCTTCCTAGCATATCCTGGCAGTGGATCAGGCCTGTTGTCCCCCTGTTATCACTTCCAAACAGGGCAGAGTCCAGACAGGCATGCCGGCCCATTGCTGTAGTCTTCACCACCCCCTGGGTGTCTCAGAAAGCAGGAAGGGGGGCTGCAACAAGTGACCAAGGCCTTGATTCCATGCTGCAGGATTTCTCCCTGTCTTCTAGGAGAGCGAGGCAGGCTGGCGGCAGCAGAGAGAGTGTGCCATTTAGTCACAGGTGGAAGAGGCAAAATTGTCAGGGGTTCTTCAATTAGGTGCCTCAGTTTATGAGCTCTTATGAAATCTTTGCTTTCAGAAAGACTCTTAGGGCATAGTGGAAAGCAGAAGGAGTAACACTCCTTTGGACATCAGGAGTCTAGATTGTGTTTCTTAGTGGCAGAAAAAGGGGTGGGGGGATTCAACAATGGGGATTTCCATTCTGTCCTAGGAATGGGAAGACAGGCAATGCTACTCACTGTTTGTTTGAGAAATCTTTATCTACACAGCATTGGCTGCAGGGATTGTTTGGCATGTCTTGTCAATTGCTTATTTATTCCAGAATCCTCTGGAATCCTTTTTCTTTTATTGTTAGATTCCCCACTCACCCCCACACACTATGTCTTGGGCAACCTGCTATTAGATATAGTGCCTGTGTGTGTGTGTGTCTAACAGTAAGGGAAAGAGGATTCCAAAGGATGGCCTTCTGGATGCTGTCAGAAAGACTTCCTGAAAGAGAGAGGCTGGTCCACTATGCTAGTATTCTTTCTCCAAGAGTTGTCCTTCGCTTCATCCCTAACAATTCCCAGGTGAAGCAGCAATTCCTTTGACTACTGTTGACTTGGCATGGAGGCTTCACAGAGCTGTCATTTGCACCATTGCACTGAAATTTCCAATCCCCCCCTCCCCTCAGTCTTCGTCTTGAACATGGCGGTTTGGGGTTTGAAAATCTCTTGAGTCAGATGCTTTATTCAATTATAAATTACATTTTGTATAATTTTATTTTACTGTTCAAAAAGGGATAACTCACTCACTCTCTGACACACACACACACACACACACACTACATATTGCTTTATAAGCTGGGAGACTGCTACGGCTATGAAGAAGTATCTGTTGTTCTTATCTCCTACTGATAAAAATGAGTGCCATGCTGTGGAATGAGGCCTATGGTGTATGAAATGTACTTTTGATAAGGAACATACTGAAAAAAGTGAATGCCACTTATTCTGAGGTATTCTCTTTGTTTTGCAGCAATTAAAGGAACAAAAGAATGTTGCAAGAACTAATGAGGTAAGGATCAGTCCCTGTGTCACTTCTCTTACATTCCATTTTATTAGGCAACTTAGCTGATCAAAATTCTGCTAGTGGATAATGCTTGGAAATGTAATCCTTGATTACAGTAATGACATCTTCCAGACCCCCCCCCCACTCCCCACCCAATCTGGCTGGCCCTTTGCCCTGCTAGCTATGGTATTCCAGAAGTTGTCATCCAAAAAAGTAACATCTTCATGTTCTCCTAGTGGTCCACATCACTTTATCCACAGATTTATTCCACATTTATTCACAGAGTTGGATACCACCTGTGAATGGACACAATTGAATATTGCCATCTTGCTTTAATCTTATCCTGAAAATATTAAAAGTATATATTGTTTAGTATAATTGTGTAACTAATTGTATAACTAGAGAGGATGCAGAGAATCTCACCTGATGAAAATCTTTGCTCTCTATAATTTATGAAAATTATTCCACCTGCTCTGCCCTTTAGAAATTATTAGTAGAGGTTTTAAAGTATTTGAGCTTCCAGTCCTTGTAAAATATTTTTTTGCTCTATTCTTTTTTTTGGAATTTTATTTAAGGGGCCTCTCATAGTAACAGAAGAACTGCACTCTCTCTGTTTTGAGACTACACTGGAACAGAGTGGCCTAACCATTGAACTGGAGGTAAGTGTCTTAAAGAGCAAATTACAGGATGACTCCTGTATCCGTGAGGGATATGTTTCTAGACTTACTGTGGATACCAGAAACCACAGATAATAGTGAATCCTATTAAAATGAATGACTTCTGGCCCAAGCATATCATAAAGTCATGCTGGAGGACTTGAAAGATGCCTAGAGAGAACACACCTCTAGGAATCTTTTAGGTCCTCCAGTGCAAAGTCTGTGGTCAGCTGTAAGCATAACATAGCCTTGTGCTGGAGAAACTAGAAGATGCCTAGAGAGACTTTTTTTTTTTTGGACACGGGCCAGTGAATCCATGGATACGGGTCGTACTGTACAAGGAATGGAGTCTCAGTAACTATTTCCAGATGAGTATTCTGAAAGGCTGTGTTCCCCATCTTTTTAAGTGTGATTTGTCATATGTTCTAAAACAATCTGGAGAAGTGGCAGACTGAACTGCATGCAACATATATCATAGTACCTAGAAGGCCCTCATATGCCAGAGGAAGCTGCTGTGAGATAGTTGGAACCTTTGAGAGCGACCAGAGCTCAGCGATGCAGCAATTTGATTTTACTTCTAATTTTCAAGTGGGTTTTTCAGGGTAGATTGTTACCTTGCTGCACATAGAAGATCTCAGATTTGGTCCCTGGTAATAAAAGTCAATAGGGAGAAGGGAGGAAGAAGCACCTCTTTGCCTTGGACTCTGGAGGCAGCCAAAGCCACTCAGAATAGACAGGTAAACAAATGCAGCAAGGCAACTCCTGTGCTCTATATTAACCACTTGGAAGGAGAAGATTGGAAGAGTTACTTTCTTGAACTGTAACATGCAGAATCCCTCAGGGGGCATGGACACTGGAATTATAGCCCCATTCTGCTTGGGAAGGATTTAGAATGGAGAAACATTGGAGGAGAAAAGGGTTAAATATCTTTGCCTTCCTGAAGCTTCTTGACTTGTAATTGCAACCTCCCAAAGTCTCCTGTCTTGCTCCCCTTCCCCAAGAGCCCTCATAGGATGCCATAACATACGATGTAGCATGGCTTTACACTTCAATGATACTGTGAGTAGAACTTGAGCATCTTTGCTTTTTAATTGTGGCCATCGCCATAGAATTTGCTTCAGTCAGTTTTTTCACTTTCCCTCTGGATTGTGGCATTCTTGGCTCATTGCCAAGTGCCTGCAGGCAGTATGTTAGTGACTCATTGTTTGTTGGATTTTGTTCCTTTTGTGTTGGAAAAAGTCTCTGTTGACTCATGCAGGAAGTCACTCTGACAGTTGTTCCCTTTGCAAAGCTACAAGTTGTTAGAGATGTAGTGTGTAAAAAGGAGGGGGGGGGATGAAAGGAACAGCATTCTCACCGAAAACATCAGGACCTTTGTTGACCACACAGAGGCCTAAATCCAACTCTTAGTCCTCACTAGAGTAGACTCACTCATTGAATCACTAAGATCCCATTGATTCAATGGGACTAACAGTTGGATTTAGGCTGTACAGTCAAGTGTTGCTTTTGTCAGATCATATTGAATTATATATTAAGACTTCATGTTAACTTGAGGAGTAGATATTAAATTTAAGCATTAGACTTAGTTATTTCTGAGAGGAGGTACTTCTTTCTCTTACCAATCAAGATCTGTGTTGATATTTTTCTTCTATAGACGGTATTTGTGCATTGTAGTAATACTGTATGAGGAACTGTGATATATATGCATAATCCTTATCTTTATATATGACCTTCATAAATGATTACTTCTTTGACACTGTAATGGTACAGCCTCAGCCATCAAGGCTGAAACTACAGTTGTCCCTCCACATTCATGGATTTGGCATTAATGGTTTAAAGTATTCACAGCTTGAAAATATTCTTAAAAAAATAATAATCCAACAAGGAAACCTTGATTTTGCTATCTTATATAAGGGACACCATTTTGCTATGCCATTGCATATAATGGGACTTGAGTATTCACGGATTTGGGTATTCACGGGTGGTCCTGGAACCAAACCCCAGCAAATGTGAAGGGACAACTGTAGTTCATGATCCTTTAGAGAGTCACCATATGGCAATTGCATAAGGCTTGTGGGGAGGTTGTGGAAAAGGCTTGTCCAGAATCAACCCTCAAACCAAAATGTTCACACAGACCTGTACCTTAAAAAAAAAAATCAATATTAAGCTGGATTGATCTGGCCTGGCTTTGCTTAACAACTCATGCAGGCTTAGGTGAGAAAGAGACAGGCTGACTGTGCCCACCCAGTGCCATTTTGCAGCTCCCCAAGTCAACCCGCCCCCCAAAAAAACCTGCTGCTGAAATTCCATGGAATTGCTGTCAAATTTCAGCAACAGTGTAGGAAAATGCCATTTAAAGGAAGATTTCTACTTGTTTTTAAGTAGATTGCAGCAATTTGCTGCTGTAATTTAGTGAGAAACTAAGGGAAAATTACTCAAACATTTTTTCCTCAGCTGTAAATTCTCACTGAACTTTGGCAGAGGGTGTCTGCTGAGTGTTGGTGTCTTCTGCTGTGGGTTGTGCAGTAGACCAAAAGTGGCCCCTGGTCCCACCAGAGTTGTCCCACCAGAGTTTTGTCCCTTGCTTTAGGGACAAAAAAAATTCCTCTGTTTCTACCTCAGGAGAAAAGTAAAGATACAGAAGTTAACTCCAAAATTTTGTTGTAATTCATTTCTTTCTCCATATTTTTTTTAAATTAACAACTATGAACAAAGATAACTTGAGTTGGCGGTTTTATATTCTTTGGGCCATAAGTTGGGAACCCTTGGCTTTCTTGGGGTTTGTCTAATCAGTGATGGCGAAACTATGACACGTGTGTCACCACTGACACGCGTAGCCATTTGTGGTGACACGCGGCTAGGCCTCTTCCCCCTTCCCCCCGCAACCTCACCACCCTCCCTAAAGTGGTGGACGGGGCTTCGAAGCCCTGATCACCACTTTTGGGAGGGAGGGGAAGAAAGTGGCAGGTGGGGCTACGAAGCCCCTATCACCACAACCACCTCTGAGGCCTGCCTGCTAACCTGGAGCCACCTTGGAAAGGCCGGGGAAGGCGGCAGGTGAGTCTGCCTGGCCTCTCCCCAGCCTTCTCGAGGGGGCTCCGGGGCTTCGAAGCTCCAGAACCACCTCGGAAAGGCCGGGGAAGGCGGATGGTGGGAGGGAGGGAGTCTGCCCAGCCTTTCCCCGGCCTTCCTGGGGCCTCAGAAACGCCCTGGCTTTCTCGGGGTCTCTGAATATGGCTGGCGAAGGCGGAGAATACGGGGAAGGCGGCTGGCGGGAGTCTGCCTGGTCTCTCCCTGGCCTTCCCGAGGGGTTCTGAGGCTTCAAAGCTCCGGAGCCTCAGAAATGCCGGGTAAGGCAGTGGACAGGCGTGAGTCTGCCCGGCCTCTCCCCAGCCTTCCCAAGGGGGCTCCGGGGCTTCAGCAACAAAAAAGTCACTAATAGGCAGGTTAGATAAAGAATTCCCCCCCCCTCACTTATCTCAGTTCACGGCACCCCGCACATGCTAAATAATATCAAAACCAACAAAAGAAACCAACTGATGGATGAACAAAGAAATCACTAAGCAGATAAGTTAAATTATTAGTTTTTGGTTTATTAAATACAATTATATATAACAATTATACATTTATGTTATTTAAACAGTAAATATCACGCAATAATGTTTTTTTCTCTAAGTGACACACCACCCGAGTTATGCTGTTTTTTGGTGAATTTTGACACACGAAGCTCAAAAGGTTGCCCATCACTTGGACAATTTATCCCATCTTGCCCCTGTTTTAGAGCCCTGTAGTCCAAAAGGCACAGGACTTTTGCCCTGTTTTGCCGCTGGGTAGTCCTCATGACCCCTGCGGCAAAGATGCGGAGTGGGGGAGAGACGAAGTAAAAGCCTGTTAAATTGTTACAGCAAAATACGCATGAAAAACCACTTCATTGAGGAAGAAACAGATTGGGCCCCATGGGATCACAGGAGGCCATATTGGCACACCAGCCCATCTCTGCAGCTGCCGGCCTTATCGCACTCTGCAGCCAGGAAGCAGGCCCATAGCATGTGACCAAGGCCTGCTTCCTAGCTTCAGAGAGTGCGACACAGATGGTAGCAGTGGCGGCTGCAGGGACGGGCTGGTGTGCTGGTATGGACTCCATCCCGTTTCATGCTGGTAGCGGGAGACCAATGGACCTGATCCCGGGCTGGAATACACCAGCGGGGAGCTGGCGTATTCTGCCCGTGTAGATAAGGCCTTGGTCTTCAACTTCAGCAAGCTCCAGCCAGCATGGCAAGTGGTAAGGGATTGTGGTAATCTCAACTATCTGAAGAGTGTTTCCTACTTCTGCTCTAGTCATTGGTAATACAGCAAATCCTCTATCTGGTATCCTTCGGATGTGTGGGTTCCAGTTCCAATTAATCCCAGTCAAGATGTCCTGCTTTTTCATTTTTGTTTTAACTTGCTGATCACAATATTTAAATATTTGCTCAAATTTCCTTTGTCACCTTTACTCTCTAGACAACATCCCTTCCTATTGTAGTGATTTCCAATGTCAGCCAGCTGCCAAGTGGATGGGCATCCATTTTGTGGTACAACATGTTGACCAACGAGCCCAAGGTAAATTATAAGGTCTCTTCTCATGTTTTTTTAAATGCAAGAAAACGGAGAGAATTTCAAATGGCTGTGTTAAGGCTGTGATCCAAAATTTGCTTACATGGATGTAAGCCTTATTTTGTTCAATTGGACTTCTTTTTGAATGGACTTATATAGGATTGCTTTGTAAGGCAATTTTACAACATGCAACAGTTGCTTAATCTTCTGTAAAATGGTATATTGTCCTAATTTAATCAGAACGTAGTGTAAGTATTGAGATTATTTTGTTTCTCTTCTGCAATATCTGTTGAAATCTTTCTCAGATGCTCTTTAAGAGACTGTCACACTCTTTTGCTAATGGAATAGCTTCTATCAGGAAAGTCATGATGTGTGAGAAAAAGTCTACTGTGAGAACACTGAATTTTGTCTTATCACATTAATATTAATTAATTAATTAATTACCCAGATTTCCTCCCTAACATGAGATTGCTATTATAGGACTCTTGTGCACTTGGCATATTCAGGAGACTTTAACAAAAATGACAGTTTCACTTGATTTAATTATGCCTGAAAAGTTTGGGGTAAAAAAAAAATCACTTAAATTAATAACATTGGCAAGTGTATTATCTTTTAAAAAGCAACCACCATTGGTGGCTGCCTGTACAGGATGGAAAATGAAAAATACATGGAAAGTCACAAATAAATTGTCACTGTTATACCTTTATAGAGGGTGTTTTCCCCCCCCATGACCCCTTCCAAAGCTGTTTTTGTGGCCCTCACAGCAGGAAAATATTTTTCATGAAAGAATGACTTGGGCCTTTTTTCCCCATCAAAAAATAGAAGAATGACAGACACATCGAGGCAGTTATTCTCTAAAATTGTGGGATTTGCCTCATTTTAGCCAACAGTTTTATAAAATATTTTAGCCCCAAATCCAGTTTTAGTCAATAAAACCGTTTTTAAAAGGAGTGATGTCACTTGTTGGTCACTTCAGGTTTCATTTTGAAGTGTAGATGCAACCCCCAGAAGGTCCTGGGTCTGGAAGAACAGCTCTCAGAGCTTGGCCACTGTGAAGGGGGCCAGTGTGTTGTTATGCTTAGACCAGATATTCCAGATATGTTGGAATCTAGTTCCCATCATCCCCGGAAAGCATTGCTGTGGGGATTGGGAAGTTGAAGTCCAGTACATTTGGGAGGTGCTGGGTAGAGGAAAGGCTGGGTTAGAATGTCAAACTAGGACTAGGGAGATCCAGGCTCAAATTCCATCAGGACCCTGGAGCTTACTGGGGGACCTTCAGTTAGTCATGTCTCTTAGCCAAATCTGCCAGACAGTTTTGTGAGAATAAAGAGGGATATAGGGAGGTCACTCCTTGAGAGAAGGGAGGGAAATGCATTCTCACTCTTTCTCCCTGTTTTCCATCACTTGCAACCCAGAACCTGTCCTTCTTCCTTAACCCTCCATGTGCAAGGTGGTCTCAGCTTTCTGAAGTTCTGAGTTGGCAGTTTTCTTCCGTCACCAAAAGGGGGCTCAGCGCAGATCAGCTAAACATGCTGGGAGAGAAACTGCTTGGTAGGCAACATTTAAAAATTCTCGCCTTGAGCATCCTCCTTGTTTTAGTTGTATCATTCTTTTTCCTGTTTTTGTGTTGTCATGTAGAGCCTTTGTGGCTGAAGAGCAGGGTATAAATACTCAAAATAAAATAGAATAAAATAAAAAATAATGTAGTGTTTTTCACTGGACACTGATTTTATTAATTATGACATGGAGTGAAATTTAAAATTGATTGAAGTCACACCCTTCGAGAAGTCTGTTCAGCACAGTCCTCTTAGCAGAAACTGCCTAAGTTGGATTTCATGTCATTTCTGCTCTTAATCTTCCCCAAGTATCTTGGAGGATTCTCATATTAGTTATGTGCCCCATCACCACTTCTGGTGAACATATAATTTATTAATACCTTTCCTCCCTAAGGAGGTTAGGCTGATCTTTTCCCCACTTTAGATAGGCCACAAACACTGTTAACTTATACATTTCCTTGGCTGGTGGTCCCTTTTGAGTGGAAAGCCTGTTCGAAAACATTTTAATGAGGTAATTTTAATATATTTTTTTATTTATGAAAATCATAATTATCTAGGGTTGCCAGATCTCAGGGTGTATCCCCTCTTCTCCAGTCAAAGGAATCTCAGTTCAAGAGTATTACTGTCTTGAAAAGAATGTTTATGTAGCTTCCTTATTAGTTATGCCTGGTGTTTTTTGCCTTCAGTGGCACACTTGGCGCAACTGTATGTGATGCTTAAGGTGTCAACAACATGATCAGGGCCTGCTTCTGGTAACATCCAACTTACAACATCATGACATCACAAGTCTGTAGATCTCTGTTTTTGGCCCTGAAATCTCATGAGGATGTTTGTGTTTGTCTGTCTTACTATCTGTGCCATTCCTAGAGCAATTAATGCAGCAGCACAAAGAGGCCCCTGTCTTAGGGATCACTCTGAGACCCTAGCTGCCTTATTTTGCTCTTGCCTGTTAAACTGTTCTTTCCCAAAGGCCCTTTTCAGATCTTAGAAAACAAATTTTTTTGGACTACATCCAGTGGCCATGCTGGCTGGGAAAATCTGGGAGGTGTCGTGTCAAAAATTAATGTTTCCAGGCTCTGTTCCTTCTCACTTTGTCTCTGGACAACTGCAGTCAGAACAGATGTTAAATTAAATTCTTGTGTGCTTGGGCTGTAAGATTTAATCTTAGTTGTGTTCTATATAGGTGCACGAGCCAATTGTGGTTATAGTACAGCCTGTGGAGTACATGTGGTCCCTAAGGGCCCCAGTTCAGACCCCAATTTAATAAATCGTTTTTAATTTTTTTTAAGTCTTCCTCGCCACCACCCTGCATTCTTTAGAGTAAGGAGGTGGGTTTTGTAAAGTTTACCCCACTCACCTGTTTTAGGTCTTGAGGGGACCTTTTCCTAAACAGGAATTTACTTTTGGTCACTTCCAGTTTGGGAACAGGACCCTTTCACACTTGCACAATTATAGTGCTATGATTCCACTTGAACTGCTGTGGCTGCATTATATGGGATCTTGGGATATGTAGTTTGCTCAAGAGGAACCAGAGGAATTCTCCCCGCCCTGGTTGAAGATTCTAAAGACACCCCCCCCCCAAAAAAAACCCTACAAACCTCAGGATGTGGAATCATCATACTATAATTGTATCATGTGAAAGGATCCGTAGTCATAAAACAATCCAGAAGGCATACAAAATGGGCCCCTAGAGACCCTAAAAAATGTTGAGGAGTGTTTTTCAGTTGAAAGGATTTGGGTTTTTTTTTTATTTTAATAAATGGGGTTGGGGAGCTAGAGGTGCCCCGGGTCTTGTTGGGGGCATGTGTGGTTACCAGACCATTGTGAGCCACTGTGCCTACCCTAAGTAATGAGTATCAACTTAAGTCAGTAACGTGGTGACAACTTGTTTCTTTTAGGTGGTGGATCCACACCGGATGGCCTTATTTCTTGGGCAAGATTCTGTAAGGTAGGAGCTACTTCTCTTCATCCAGATTAAATGGGGTAAAATCCATCCATTGTTACAGCCCAGTCCAGTCCTGTTGCTTACTTTTTCCACATTTAAATGAGCAGGCCTGAATTCTGCTCCACTGGGACTATTACAGGCTGGGAACTGGAATCATCTGACGATCTGGATTCCATTCTCCCACTGACCTCCATTGCTTTCTGCAGGCAGGGTGATGTTAGCAAGCGTGACCCCACTCCTAACATCATCGGGTCCACATTTGAAGGATTTTCTGTCTGCGGGTTCACCTGTGGACCCAGCTTTGCTCTTCTCTTTTTCCCATGCATGAAGAAGAGAGAAGGAAAGGCCAGGAAGGGAATTCATACTGTCCCCCACCAAGGATCAGAGACAGTGGGAGTTCCATTGAGTGTAACTATCTGGACTTCAGTGCAGGACATGGGTTGGGTGGGGAACATCTGTGTCGTGGAGGTTTCTGTCCTGCAGGCTGTGCTCTAGGGAACTGAATAAAATATTTCTCAAGGACATAGACAGGTAAATGGGATTTGCTGCTCGGAAGTACGTTTTAGTGTATGAGTGGATGGTGCTTAAGATGAACGCAGGAGAGGATCGCTATCAGATAGGGTGCTACGTAGAATCATAGAGCTGGAAGAGGCCTTAAGGGCCATCTAGTCCAACCCCTTGCCATATAGGAATACACAAGTGCAACACTCCCAAAAGATGGCCACTCAGCCTCTGTTTAAAGAGCTCCAAACAAAGAGAATCTACCACTCTCCAAGGCAGTCTAATTCACTGTTGAGTAGCTCTTATAGTAAAGAAGTTCTTCCAAATGTTTAGGTTGAATCTCTTTTCTTGTAATTTGTAACTAGGTGGACCCCAAGATGTTGGATTACAATTTGCATAATATCTCTGACCATTAGATCTCATAATCTCCTCACATTGACCCAAGCCATGGTGGTTGGCAATACAAGTTGGAGTTCAGCAACATACAGAAAGCCACAGGTCTCCCACTTCTGCCTTGATCTCTCTTTATTCACCAGGAATGCTATGATGTTCCCAGTGCAAGGCTGGGCAGTGCCTTCCATCAAGAGATCCTTGTAGGCCCCCACCCACCCACAGCTGGCCCTTATGTTTACTCTGTCCTCTGTTAATCTAAATGATGTGCTGCAGCCCGAGACAGAGGGAGAGGAGGCCTGCATGATCCTTGAGTATACAGCAGTGCATCCGACTGTGTAGTGGTTGTGGCAGGAGACTCTAGCCTGAATCCTCCAGTGGCCCCAAGTACAGTAGACCTCACCATCTGTTCTAATTGGAATAAACAGTCAAGCTTGAGCCAATGAGTCAAGTCTGACATTAGCAAGAGGCATTTTTATGTGGCATCAGTTAGGTCTCATCATACCTGTCCATCTTTCTACTTGGCCTAGAAATGGAGGATGGCTTTTTAAGGTGGCATGATGGGAGGTATCTGTTCCTTTGGCCCTCCATCTTTTCTGCCAAACAGGTTTTGCAGGTTTTTGAGCCACTGACAAATCTATGAACAGTGGTAGGCTGTGAGCGTGCACACCAGCATTGGCTTTACCATGCACCTTTCGTTTCCTGGAAAATCAGCAATTTATTTGGGCAAAGAATTTGACCTCTCAATTTTCTTTTGTAAACTTGCATTCTTATTGACTGCCAGCAGAGGGCTCTAAGCTTTATAGCGAAGATGACAGTTGTTTCTTTTGAGAGAAGTATTCAATTTGCTGCTGCTGGTAGTATTTTTCTAAATATTTAGTCTTCTGAAAGACTAAAAATATATTAAATCATTTATCAGACCAATTTAAAGCTGGTTAAAACAAATGTCTCACCAAATAATAGTCCTTTTCCCCCTACAATTTTCAGGCTTTATATGCAGGAGTGAAATGCCCACTTCCATCAGTTCCACACTTGGGCAAATATGATACAGTGTAAAATGACATCAGGCTCTTCTGCTTAATTCAAAACAGATTACTATTACTGATTTATTTACTCAACAGTGAGCAACAGGAGGAAGAGGATATTTGGGAATTGATGGAGGAAAAGAGATTTGCACTTTCAGAAAGGCATTTTCTGAAAATCTATCTGTGCCTAACTGTCTCCAAAGTTCATATTGCTGCATTGTTAGTATGACTCCTTGCAATGCTCAGATAGTGGTAGATGAGATGCTGCACCCATAATCATAAAAGTCATACACAATGTTTGGGGTGTGGTTTTTTTCGGATTGTAGGGCTAAGCCTTTAGATCAGTGATAGGGATCTCTGTGGCCCTCCAGATGTTAGATCTTTTCATCCTCAACTAGTAGCCATGTTAGCTGGGGCTGGTGGGAGTTTGGAGTCTTAACTACTTCTCCTGCTTTAGGCAGGCAAAGTAGGCCTGGTGAGAGAGAGTATACACAGCAGGATTGATAAGAGGAGGAAGAGTGAAGCAACAGTTGCTGTATTAGTGATGAAACAAATGGAATGGAAAGAGTGGGGAAAATAAGCAAAATTGAGGTACAACTGGCTGTGGACCTTGCCCAAGACAGTCATGGGAAGGAATGAGTTAAGTAGTCTCCACAAGCTAGTCAAAGGACTTTATCAGATGAGCATCTAAAAATGCAGTAATTCCATGAATGGGGATAGTGGAAATATCGTGACATCATTACACTTACTATCGCAAGTCGCTGTAATTATGCAAAAGAACTGCCACAGAATTATTGCACGACAACCACTAGCACTTTAAGAACACGAGTTCTGCGATTTAGCATGGGCGAGATTTCGGCGGTTCTCACGAGAAGATGCAGGTGTGCTTAAAACTCCAAAAACCCCTGAATTAACAAAGTAAATTAATACACAGGCACTGAAACAAACTTAAAAACATGCAAACTAAATGGGACATTTCATAAAAAGAGCATCCTGTGCTTCATTGTAATCTCACGATTACAATGGGACGTGGTTTCACATGCCATCAATACTGTGAAAAAAAAGCAATATTGACTATCTATTGACGGCTTGTCCCAGCAATTAAAAGCAATGCCTTTTTAACAACTGGACCACAGAGTAACCACGTGAAGACGATGTCATGCAGTAGCAGGGCCCCTTTTGCCCTACCGTGATGTCGTAATCCTGTGATTTTTGCCGTGTCTGATAATGTCCAAAGTCATCTTTTTCTCCGATGTCACCAAGTTGTGAAAGTATATAACTGTATTTTTAGATCCTTTGCGGTTTGACTCATTTCTAAGGTCAAGGCGTAGATGCGCAGAAGCTGTTGTGGTGCCAACTCTCCAGCTGGCAAATTGCCCTTTATAAAATAACATCATTGTGTGGTAGTCTTTGTCTTTATTTGGTTCACGGCTACTCAACACCATTTCACACACAAGAGGCTGGATCCTATGAAGACTTTGGGGTTATTGAGTACTTTAATACATCTTAACAGGGTTGGGAAGCATATGCCCCTCCATATCCTGTTGGATTATCCTCTTTGCTAGCATGGTCAAGGGAGTTTTGGTTCATCACAGTCTGGAGGGCCACAGGCTCCCTAACATTGAAGTTTAAGAGTGGGAAGTTAAAAAAAACACCAAACACCCAGAAGACCAAGAACCCAACTGCAAGAAGATGTAAATTAAAGCATAAATTTAACATTGGGCTGCTGCTACACGCAAGTGTATTAGGACTCTTTTCTTGCCTCTCCTTCTGCTGGAAACTTTGTTGTAGCTCAGATTGTGGTTCTAGGGCAGTTTGTAGTCCCCTGCAGGGGGCGGGGGGGGCAAGTAGGCTTTGGGGGTGCATGGCAGCCTGCAGGTGAGAGAAGAGACTCCACCTTGTCTGATTCTGCTGATGAAGCAGTTTGTGCACCAAATATACCATGTTGAATTCTGGCCTGAGAGTACGTCCTTGGCGTTATTTTGACAGAACTGGTGCTTGGACTTGAGAGTTCCAGCACAGCTAGATAAACTGGCAGCTTATAACACACCACTTTTTTTATTCCTTTCAATTTTAGGAAAACATAAATGATAAAAACTTTCCCTTCTGGTTGTGGGTTGAAGGAATACTTGAACTCATTAAGAAACACCTTCTCTCCCTCTGGAATGACGGGTAAGAATTTCAGAGGGATTTCTGCTGGAATGGATGTGCGTTGGGACCTCAGTTTAAAAATAAAATAAAGGAATGAATGTATTCTGATCCTTGTTAGATTCGGGCATCTTAATTTTCTTGGGAAATATTATCCATTCCATATGTTCAACGTTCTGGGAATGTAATGAATACAGGATAAACCGTGAAGGAGATTTCAGATTAATTTTGGACATTTTAGGATTATGTGGGCAGAGTGACGCCTCTGATTGATATTGGCTTATAGGTCCCAGTATCCCTCACCATCGGCTCTGCTTGCCAGTACTGATGGGAGTTGTAATCCAACAAGATCTGGAGGGTTGCACTTTGCCCAGTCCCTGTTTTTGGAGCTGCTGTTGCCATAAAAGGAGTGAAAAGAGCCATTACGATCAGTAAAAATTTTAAAAGTTCTTACAATTCTGCTAGTAAACTCTGGAAATTTTGCAGCCATGGAAAACAGCTGATAGTTTTGGAAAACAAGAAAAAAATAAAATATTGGCATCCTTTACAGATTGAAAGTCACTTTGTTACCTTAAGAATATAAAATGCATTCTGTACAAATGGGTTTGGCATACAAATACCATGTTTGCTATATTGACCGTATCATTTATTCTGAAAACATTTACAAATTGAATTTACTTTTTAAATTCTGTTTGTGGTTACAAATGGAGCTATGAAGTCCTGAATTGTAAAGATGCTGGAACTAGAAGAAACCTTTTTGGTTTTGACCATTTATGAAGAATAGGCAAAAGAAAACCTCCAATAAAAACAAAAGAAATAGTCGTTAGTTAAAATAGAGTTATTTTCCCCCAGTCCTCTTAAGTGCCAGACAGACATAGAGCACTCATTTTCATAAAAGGAGCAGAGAGTGCATGTACCTCTATGAAAACAGAACAGGAAACCAACACCAGGAATGGCAATGACGTGACCTGGTGTGTAGTTTTTAGAAATACTAAATGGGGAGTATAATACATGGACACCTCACCCTAAATATTTTATTTATCATTGTAACAGAAAATATTCCATAACTCATTTTTTTTTTCAGTTTTTCTGTGGGAAAAAAGGCTTCAGAGGAAAAAGCAGCTATGGTTTTTCCCCAGGATATTTTCCAAGGCCTTCACATCTCCAGTTTGTTGTTTTCTAACTAGTTATACAATAACCATTAGAATGACCTAACCAGGAGACTGTGAAACAGCAGACAGTGCCCAATGCATGCATGACCTGTCATCAAAACCACATTAATTGTTTGAAATTAAATTTTTATGGGGATATCCATTATATTTTGAAAAAGAAGATAAAGATAAACACACCTTTAGAGAGCTGTTCTAGCTTGTCACCCACAATAAACGATGTGTTCATGTGTGTATGTCCCTTGTGTTATGTAATGTATAAGAAGCATTTTAAAAAATTTCCCTACCCCCATATAGTTTTGGGTGCTGAAACAAAGTTTAGAGATGGGGTTGTGGATCTGGACAGAGTGAACATACGTTTTCTTTTTTGTGTTGCAGAAGTATCGTGGGCTTTATCAGCAAAGAGAGAGAGCGTGCCCTGCTCAAGGATAAAGCAAGCGGTACTTTTCTCCTGCGATTCAGCGAAAGTAGCCGAGACGGAGCCATCACTTTTACCTGGGTAGAAGGGCCACCACATGGTAAGCAGAAATGGAAAAAGAACTCTTATTGGAGCTTTGGGAAGTTACTTTTTTGGACTATAGTTCTCAGAATGCTCACTCCTGCTCCCAGCTGGCATGGCCTCTGGCTGTGGCAGCCTTACTGTCAAACTCAGTTTCCTGCTAAACTTTATTTAAGCTTGCTGTGGTATGTTGTGGGTAACGTAAGAATATAGAGTTGGTGGCCAGAAATTTGATCAGAAGAGTAAACCTAAAAACAAAGGGCAAATTCTGGACAGCAAATTTTGAAGAGAGGAGAGGATCAGAAATAACTCAGCCTGTTTCAGATTGCTTGCACTCCACCCTGACAAACATTTGTTCCCAATTTTTTTCAACACTAAAATTTATTATATTTGTACAGGTTGCCCCCATATCCGCAAAACCAACACCTGCAGTTTCAGTTATCAACAGTTGAAAAAATAGGGACACATACCATAGAGTCACACTGGAAAAAGCCTAGAGAGGTCGCCACTCTAGGAATTGCTTGCTCCTCCAATGCAGCTCTGTGGTATTTTTTTTACCAGAAGTCCTTTATAGGGTTTGCTGTTATCCATGGGTAAGTCCAGGAACATGTCCCCAGCAGATATGGGTGGGGAGTAACCGGTACATAATAAATTACATAAAGATTTGCATAAAGGCAACACACTATACTTCTCTTCCCTGACCATGTTGACTGAGTAGGATGAGAACTGGAATCCAACAATGTCTGGAGATCTACAAGTTCTCCCGCCATGAATTAGGGAAAAGTGAAGGTGTGGAAGGTGTGCATGTGCAATAAATGTGTTTATTTTGTTGCCGTTGCATGTTGGATCCATCTGGCTCAACCCCAGAGCCAGTTTGTTTGTTTAAAAACAAACAAACAAACAAAAAACCCCAGAGTCTTGGCAATCTGAATTTTGCAGCAAGAACAATGCCCTACATTTCCTTGGCTTCATAATAGAAATACAATCCAACTAAACCAGAATGGAAACTAATGGTGTGGAAGTGGTGAGAAAAAAAGCTTTCCAGTTCATTAATATTGCTTCCACTACACTTTCAGGAGATTTAGTCACTGCCCCGTATCATTACTAGAGCAGAAGGTACATAAAACTGTTCTGGGTCAAAATAGTAGCTGGCATCCTATAAGTGGCATTGAGTGTAAATGGCTCTTTCTTGCATATGTCTGTTTTTGGTCACTGGAGAAATTGGTATTCCCTTTTCCCCTCTGCAGTGACCAAAGCTTCCCCGCCCCGGACCTACTGTAGAGCCACTGCAAACCTATCCCCGTCGCCCCCCCCGCCGCCATTTGTGCCTGGAGATTGAGGAGGGGGGAAGTCTCAGAAATGTCTGCTGTGTCTCTGTAGCCAGATGCAAAATGATTCCCTTGGACACTAAGACCCCAGCAGACCTCAGCAAGATGATAGAATCATTTTGTGTGTGGGGACACAGCCAGATACCCCTGCAGTCCCCCCTGCCACTCCAGATGTGATTGGCCATGATTGGGGGGCTTCAGTGGTTCTACAGTAGGGATGAGGGGTGGTAAATGGCCATATGCAGTACTATTATCATATATACTCATGTATAAGTCAACCTCATAAGTTTTAGTATGACCCATGAATAAGTTAAGGGCCATTCCACAGAGAGGGGATGTACCAGCACCTCGGGGGGCAGATGCCCCTGGCCTCCGCCACTACCATTTTCCTGCCCAGGCATTTAAAAAGCCCTTTTGCCACTACTTAGAGAAGAGAATGATTCTTTTTTCGGTAAAAGTCAAGGTACAATATTAACTCTTATTTTTAAAAAGGAACCATCCCCTACTCTGAGTAGAAAGGTGAAAGGTGAGAGCTTAGTCTGTTCCAGGAGAGCCTAAAAGAAGCACTGACCCCCTCTACTTTTTTCAGCGCTCTTTGAGGGGAAGTGCCAAAGAACCACCACCACTGCCATTTTGCCACCCTGGCATTCAAAAAGGCCAGAAGCAGCACCCAGAGGGAGAGTAGAGGGGATTGGAGCTTCTTTTAGGTTCTCCCAGGATGGACTAAGCTCTCCCCTTTCACGGATCTACTCAGAGAAGGGGATGGATACTTTTTTGATAAGTTAAGGTACAGTAACTACATTGACCCAAAGATAAGTTGACTAAGGTTTTTTGGGGGGGGGTATTTTTTGGGGGGGTTAAAATTTCTAGACTTATACGTGAGCATATACAGCATGCTATGCAAAGCCATGCAAAGCCATGCAGGATTGCATCCAGTGAGCAAAAGCAGCACTGGAGATGACCAGTTAGTAGGGTTGCCAAGGGACCAGATGAGAAAAGGTCAGGCCTGATCCACTGAATTTGGAACAATTACTCTTACCTAGACCCCATAAGCAGGGACTCCCCCTTTTTTTGAAAGGCACTACTGGGGGGGGGCGGCTAACATTGCATGGTAATTTTTTACAAATTGTGCTTATACTAAAGGCAGTGAAATGGGATCGTTGACAACCCCAGCTGATGGAGAAAAGAGAGCGGTGTGTGTGACATCTTTTCAGTTTTAGGCCAGGCAGATTGCATGGAAAATTGAACTTTTAATCATGCATTAACACTTCTCTCCTGCTTCTGCTTTTCTCCTTTTTACCAGATCTTTACTTCCACTCAGTGGAACCCTACACACGGAAGGAACTCACTGCTGTTAGTCTCCCTGATATCATTCGCAGCTACAAAGTGATGGCAGCTGAGAATATTCCTGAAAATCCACTGAAATACCTTTATCCGGATATCCCCAAAGACAATGCGTTTGGAAAATACTACTCCAGGCCCAAAGAGTGTGAGCAGCTTATATTTGTTTTTTGGTGTTTTTTTTTTTTTAAGCTACCTTTGGTAAGGATCCTCTTGGCCCTACAGATGGTGTTGGACTCCCAGCTTCCATCAGCCCCAGCTAGTATTGCTATCAGGAGTGATGGGAGTTATTGGGCAAGGTCCTACATTGCTTCAGCAGTGTAAATCTCTACTAGTGGAATTGCATTATGCAACCCCTATACTGAATACCAATGTAGTGCATGCAATATATGTGGATCATGGTCAATATGCATGACTGGCAGCCCATTGTGTTATTGCAGTGCCCAGTGTCCAAAGGCAGTACATTGTTTACAATTGCACACTATTATAAGTGTGCCCTCTTTCTTTTTCCTGCCTCCAAAAGAGACAGGAAAGAGGCTTTATTTTGTTGAATAAATCATGACATGGTGTAATGTGTCATATGTTGTTGTTCATCTGAGGTTGTATTTACCTAGTTTTAAGACCTGCTAAGGAACAGATGATTGTTATTATGTCCTGATATGTCAATCCATAGAATTCAAAGAGGATGTACAGTAAGACCCCCGTATCCGCGGGGAATTGGTTCCAGAGACCCCCGTGGAAAATGAATTCCATGGATGATAATGAACGCCCCCCCCCCGGTTGCTATTGCCACTGGGTGAAGGGAGAAGGGAAATGAGACTTCTCCTCCCCTCCCTTCAACCTCCCATCGCCATTGCCACTATCGGAGCCACCGGAGCCATAGGGGGCGAAGGGAGGTAAGACCTCCCCTTGCCTCCCTTCACCCTTCCATCACCATTGCCATCACGGAAGCCTCCTCCCCTCCCTCCCTGTCCACCACCCCCCCGTCACCAACCGCAGATAATTGAATCAGTGATTTGGCAAATCAGCAGATATGGGGGTGCTACTGTACTTTCTTTTTCACACGACTGTAGCTCAAACCTAAACTTGCAAGGTATGACTATTTCTGTTATGCCCAATGTACATGCAGACATGGATTTTGTGTATAGAGTTAATCTTTTTTTCCATTTGGTCCCTGTCCTTCCCCACTCGCATAGTTGACTTAGGCGGCAATCCTACACCCAGTGAGCTGGAAATAAGCCTTGCCTCTTAGCCATGCCAACAACGGCAGTGGTTATAGCATGTTTTTGGAATAGGTAGAGATTATGTGGTTATTTCTCTTGATACTTACGTGAGTTGTTTCTGTTTCCTTTTAAAGCTGCAGAACCCATGGATGTTGATGGCGAAGGAAAAGGATACATCAAAACTGAACTAATCTCTGTATCTGAAGTGTGAGTTTGTGAGAAGACACCTGACTACATTTTCCAAACATTTGAGCTTTCCTTCTAGAGTTGTCACAATGTTATGCCAGGGTAGGAGGTGTCCCCTCCCTTCCTTTGCTGCTTAAATGCTGCATGGGCATGGGCCGTCTGGGTGGCCTTTGGGACCAACACAGCCAAAGGTGGAGCCTTTGCTCATGCCTGTGCTGATTCTGGATGCTGCATTGTGGACCAACCTACCTCTCACCATCACCATCAGCAGTCACTTGATGCCAGCTAGTAATACCCCTTCCACCTGCCTCACATTTTACTCTTGCACTTGAAATAGTATTTGATACATAGATGTCAAAATAAAATGTACTTTTGTAATATTGGTATAATGTGCTTCTTTAATTTGAATGTAGTCATTTTGTGCTGAAGAGAGGGGGGTGTATGCGTAGATCAAGGACTAATCATGTGCCACATGGTTGTTGGGTGTTATGGGACTGTGGGTGGGAGAGGGGATAGAAGGGCAACTGAGAAGGGGAAGGGTGTCACCAAGTAAAGTTTCCACAGGGAGAGGATTGTGGGTGACAAGGAGAGGTGGGACTGAGCACTAATTGTGCGCTAATCACCTTGCATAGGGTGGAACCTCTGGCTATAAGCTGAAACCTCTTTGCCTGCATCTTGTTTCCATTTGTAATCCACCTTGGGTGGATGTCTTCCAACCATTTCTGGGAATGTTCGATGTGGATTTCCTGCACCAAGCAGGCGGTTACCTTAAGCTGCAGAAGGCTTCTACTTATGCTACGAGTAGCCTAGGTAGAGATCCAACAGTAATCTCACAGCACTGCCTGATAGCCTAAACTGAGAGACAGTGGCCAAGATCCTATATGAAGCAGGCAAAGTGTGAAGTTCCACCAGTATGCTTAGCTAACCTTGATAAGGTGGAATTGGTTGCATTGATGGCTCAGCACAAAACAAGGCAGCACTTTAGGCAGGCATATTCTAATGGGATCCTGGAGGATATATTATCTCTTTTACTCCTTTCTACTTATCCAGCCATTCCAACATGGGATTATATTTACTGGCAGATCTGAACAGATTGCTTGTTGAAACAGCTCTCCATTCTCTAGTAGGTTTCCCATGTGTTCTCTGCTCCTTCTCTCTTGTCTTGAAATTACTTAGGTTGTAAGCTCCAAGGATGGACCTGAGGGGTGCATGTGCATATATATCTTTACAACGGGCACTTTATGTGTAATCTTCATCACAATAAATTGAATAGGCTGTTTATCCATCAGAGTTGCCCTTACAGCTGTTACAGAGAAAAATGAAGTGCAGTATATCTGTTGTTGTGTACCTTCAAGTCGTTTCCAATTTATGATAACCCTAAGGGGAACCCATTGTGGGTTTTTCTTGGCAACATGTGTTTAGAGGGGGTTTGCCCTTGCCTTCCTCTGAGGCTGAGAGAGTGTGATTTGCCCAAGGTCATCCATTAGCTAAGTGGGAATTTGAACCCTGGTCTCCAGAGTCCTAGTCTGTCACTCAAACTACTACACCATGTTCGCTCTCCTAGTATATGATAAGGAGGCATTATAAAATATTCTTGGGAGTCTCCCTCTCCCTCCCAAGTGTGTGAAGGAGATCTTACCAAGTGTGTGTGTGTGTGGGGGGGGTCAGTTCTTCTCTCCAGGTGACATCATACATGGGCAGGGACATTTTAATTGTCAATTAACAAAAATGAGTTTTTAATCAGTTGGATTTGTATATAACAAAAACTACAGTTTTGAAGGGGGAAAAGACCTGTTTTCCCTTAAAAAAAAAAGATTCTGCATGCATACCTGAGAATAGTCACCATCTTAAGAGAGATTCTCTCCTATGTGAGAATGCCTCTTTTAAGATGGCCTGTTATATTAAAATATTGTTTGAAATGTTTTGACCAATAAATTAGAGATGCCTTTAGTTGGTATTAAAGTTTTAGTTTACCATTTGTTTGTTTTTAAAGGTTTGCAGCTCTAGTTTTAGCGCGGTTGGGCACAGAAGCGGGCCTAGCATAGTGACGCCTTGTAGAGTATGAAATGCAGCAACTTCTAAAATTTGAGAGAACCTCCCTCTGCGTTTTTTATCCTGTAACATGCTTTGGTGCATGTATGTCTTACTAGCATGTTGTGGAGCACCTTTCAAGAGTCCTAGTGCTAGCACGACCTTGGGTGTTATGGAAGCATGAAGTTTTTCCTTAACACATGCCCGGCACTTGGGCTTCTGTGTGTTGTGGAGGCATGGGGATAATACCACCCTTAGCTCTAGCTTACCTAGCTCTTACCTTAGCTCTAGCTTATGGTGCTGTGTTCTTTGTTCTGACAAGGATAATCCAAGTACTATATTAAGGGAGAACATAAGTAATACCTACTGTCCTTACAGTTGGAGCCAAGCCACTTGTTTCAGCAGGTCAGGGAGGGTCTGTCTGCAGGCTTTTCTTGCTCTGGGCAACATCTCGTGGGTACTTAAAAACTGTGCTGTAACATTTCTGTAGATAGAGGCAGTCTGTGCCAGGATTGATGATCCATTGTTACTACCAATTCATGAGAAACAGTCATTTTTTTCTTGTTGCTTTTGTCCTTTCTTTGTCTAACAGCCACCCTTCCAGATTGCTCACCACTGAGAACCTCTTGCCTCTGTCTCCTGAAGAGTTTAAAGAAGTCACTCGAGTGATCAGCCCTGCAGAGATTATGGTGAGTAAACAGCAAACCATGTGGGCTGCTTGAAGGTCTGCCACCCCAGTAAGCTTCTTCTTGTGGCAGACAAAAGTCCTAAGAGAATCCTAAGGAACAATTGCAAAGTGCAGCTATCCCTTCAAAATAGTTTCCCCTTTGTGATACAGATAAAATGCATCTAGTTGCCCCGTAGTTACTGGGCTTCCCAGTCCTTGCGTAGGGTGGAACCTCTGGCTATAAGCTGAAACCTCTGCTTGCATCTTGTTTCCACTTGTAGTCCACCTTGGGTTGGTGTCTTCCAACCATTTCTAGGAATGTTCTAGATGTGAAGGGTGGCCAGCAGGAGAGCAGGGCAAAGGAGCTCTTCCAGTGCACTCCCATGGCCAGTCAGTGGCCACTTAGGTGGGGGGACAGCTGTGCCTGGGCATTGTCCAGCAGGCACATAGTCTGGCAAAACCATTGTGCAAGGAGGTATTGGATTCCTCCTTTGGCAACATTGAAAAGTAGTTACACTGCTTGGTGAGGGGAAGCAGACTGATGGTGCTTGAGAGCAGGGTTTGTTTGTGAACTATTGGGCTGAATAAAAGTTGTTTTGTAAGATCAAATCCTCTGTTGAAAACATCTGATCCTTCAGAGGGTTTTTTTTTACTACTTCCCCATAGCCTTTGACAGTGTAGTCAATGGCAGTAAAAAACATTTGGAGGGCAACAGTTGCCCAACTGTGGCATACGATGTAAGTACAGTTCTTCTCTCTGATCATGTGCTTTTTCTTTTCCAGATATGTTCAGAATATGCATCGTAAGTGCTTGCTGGATTGACCTGCAGCAAGACTTGTCATTTTTTAAAATACTTGCTAGTTTACAGCTGCTTGAGCACCCCATTAAGGCTCTAGAATCCATAGCGTGTACCTGGCCCGTTAGGAGGTGCTACAGCACTAGTTCTTTGGTTATGCAAGATTCGCTTGAAAACATAGAATGGCTTCCTTGTTACCAAAAAGAAATTATTTAGCTAGCAGTCCTGCATGAAACATTTTCCTGTTGCCTTATTGAGTGACAGTCTAAACATAGGTGAAGGGTACACATTTTAGTAGGCTTTCCCAAAACAGAGAGAGTGAGTTAGCAGTTTCCCCTGTAAAGTTGAAAGTTTTTAATGATTGAGATGGCGTGAATGAGAAGAAATGTCTAGTCTTGTAGAAATTGGGAGCAAGTTACACAGCAAGGTCGTACTTCTTTTGGGTGGTAGGCATGGTCATCAAGTGCCTTACACTTGGGATTCATTTTTGCTCTAAGGACAGCATTTATTGCCTCCATGTAATGCAGGAATGGACAAACTGGTCCTGCAGATCTTCAGCTTCAACTTCCAAAACCCCTTAGAATCATAGAATCATAGAATTGCAGAGTTGGAAGAGACCACGAGGGCCATCCAGTCCAACCCCCTGCCATGCAGGAAATCACGATCAAAGCATCCCCGACAGATGGCCATCCAGCCTCTGTTTAAAGACCTCCAAGGAAGGAGACCCCACCACGCTCCGAGGGAGTGCGTTCCACTGCCGAACAGCTCTTACTGTCAAAAAGTTCCTCCTAATGTTGAGGCAGAATCTCTGTTCCTGGAGCTTGCACCCATTGCTCCATGTTCCAATTTCTGGAGCAGCAGAAAACAAGCTTGCTCCATCCTCAACGTGACACCCCTTCAAATACTTAAACAGGGCTATCATATCGCCTCTTAACCGTCTTTTTTCCAGGCTAAACATACCCAGCTCCCTAAGTCTCTCCTCATAAGGCATGGTTTCCAGACCTTTCACCATTTTAGTCACCCTCCTTAGTAGTAGGAGCTAATTAGGGAAATTGCAGCTCAGAAATACCCAGAGGCAGTTGTCCATCCCTGGTGTTAATGGGATGGTGAATGGGTAGAGTTAGGTTTGTTGTTGGAGCAGAATGGTAGTTCTAGAGAAACAACTCAATTTTGCAAAAATGGCAGCGTGCTGGGAGGGATCTAATCAGAGCAGTAATGTTCAGCCTCAAGATGTTAGGGTCAAACTGCAGCTAATGTGCAGATGGGGGTACTCTGTACACTAACCAAAATTAGACTGTAAGGTACACCCTTCTATTCTCTGATTTTCTTGGATACCCCCTGACCTGACATTTTTGGCTCTTGTTTTCAAAAGTCTTTTTGGAAGGGTAAGCTGCTTCACTCCCTTTTTCTGCTTTGAAACACCATTGCTTTGCTTTGCTCATAGAAGCAGTAACCAGTATGGTTCAGCCTGTAAAACAAAAGGGATAGTGCTCAAAATGATGCTAGTATACAGGTAAAGCAGGGTCACCCTTTCTGCTTTAAAAGCAAGCAAAGCCAGCAGCCAGGGGAACCTGTTGAGGTGTGGCTCCAGCAGATTCACTTGTCAGGTTGTGTGTAACAAACTATTTGGGTCCTCTGTAATTGTGTGCGTTGGAATGCTGGGATTGGATGCATGGAATATGGAGGGATGACTCAGACGCTTGCATGCTTCACTGCAAGTCCAAAGAAGATTAGTGCATGAGGTGTATTTACTGCAGCCTTTTGTGACTCCATCTGCAGCCCTAGAAGGCTAGTAATCTAATTACGGCAGGGTGCTATGGTGCACACTAGATTCTTCCATATTTCAACCAACAGAATATTCACAAACCTAGTAAGGGATACTATAGAGCAGGGTAGGAATCATGCAGCTCTTCTGCAATTGTTGGATTGCATTTCCCATCTGCTCTAGCTAGCATATCAAAAGGTAAAGCGTGCTGGGAGTTGCAGTCCAACAATACCCTCCCTTTCTACAGAGTATGTGTTAACCCTGTCCCCTGCTCCAGCACTTGGAAAAGTTATTGTTTTGAACTACATCTCCCAGCATCTTCCAGCCAGCCTAGGTGTTTATCCCTCGGAGGCAATAGCAAGGCTAGCTGGCAGATTCTGGGAGTTGTGGTCTAAAAGGGCAACTTTCTCAACCTCTGCTTTGCTCTGTGGTTTGCGAAGAGAAAGGCAATGCTGAGCCAGTTTTCTGTCAAAATGGTAGGTACCGTCCCCATCAGTCAACAAAATACATGCTTTTGAGGTCTCAGTACAGACAAGTATGAAAATCTTAACACCGTCCTCATGTGGGAACTGAGATTGTAGTTCAGGAAAGGGAAAGTAAATCAGCAAGCAAGCAAACGAGCACTTTTTTTGGTCTGGTTGTTTATTATGTTGTAAAATGCAACATCGTTGGTTTTGTAACCCTTAAAATAAATCTTAACTTTCAGAACTGGTACAGCTCAAGTATTTAAGATTAGATTAAATCATGGGAAACTTGTCAGAAGCAAAATACATTCATCATGGTTTTATTTTCTACAATAAAGAATGTCAAGCCAAATCAGTCACAATTTACTCAGAGGGTAACTAAAAACGGTCACTGATCATCCTGCTCTGAAGCTAAAAGACACCAGTTTCATACAACACTTCTAAACAGAGATGGGGCAATGGGTTCTAAGACCATTGTGTTAAGTGTACAAAGCATGGCTGGCTTTTATAAACTTTAGGTGTTCTGATGGTTGTAGATTTATTATACTTCCAACTTGGATCACATGTTGTTGGAGCAAGCAATGCCAGCTTCTTAGTTAGTAAAAACATTTTGGTGGAAATAAAAAAAAAGCACTGAGAAATAATCCAAAGAAATCCACGTCGAAATGAATTGCCTCCACTGGACACAAATACTTTACAAAATACAACTTCCTCTTTTAATGAGGAAAAGCTAAGACTACTTTTGCAAAAAAAGCTGATGCTAAAGTAGCTCCTATATACTGGCAGTGGGGGAAAAACACCAACATAATCTCTGGAGCTATTTAGGCTAAATGGCTTTGATTTGTTGTATGCATATTTGCAGCGTTACTGTTCGATTATAAAGTAAACAATGGTTGCTAAATATATTGTATGGAAATGTTGAGTTGTCAGGATAAATTCTAATAGTTTAACGGGCAGATGTTCATGGGTGTTTATCCATTTTGGGAAAAAGAAAGCTCACAGGCTTCCGTCCACTAGGCATCTGCAAGTGGACTTGACATGTTTTAGTCCTGTTGCATCAAGACAGCCATTCAAACAATATTGCTAAACATTCATGAAGGAGTCAAGAAAATTCTGTTTCAAACTGACTATAAAACAGGAGAAGGTTGGAACAGAGAATTAATAAAACTAGTGAGTACAAAAATGCCAATTAATGGGGGAAACATTTGTGGAAATACTTGAAAGAAATTCCCCATCCTTGTCAGACCTGTTTAATTAACCAATAATCAGGTTTAGGTTTAACGATACTAGTATCTTTAAATCTGTTCAGCTGGTAACCCAATTTCACTTTACTATGAGAAGTTTGTTCCTCCCCCCTCACACAATGTACAGTTGATCAGTGGTGGCACTAGGGGTATGTGGAGAGGCCAAACCACACTAGGTGGTGCCAGTCTTAGTGCTACCACAGCTCATAATCTGTTGTCATCAAGAAAGCAGCACAAAGAGAGAAAAGGCAAAATAATCAAGGGAAAGCAACATAACAGCCCTCGCATGCCCTTCTAAGTTGGTCTGCAGTGATCTTGATCTATGGGCTGAAGACTACTGTAATGCCTTCCTTATTAAAATGGCCCTTTTGTTCTGTTGGTATGAAGTAAAGGCCTGCAATCTTTATCCACATGTGAGGTTAACTGGAATTTTAAACCTCAAAGCGTCAGGTTCAGTACATATAGGCATGGGCCCCTGAATGGAACGTCTGCCACCGTAAAAGAACGGGGAAGAGAAAGCACATTTGTAGTATTGTATGAGGCACCTACAGAACTTGAGTGGAAGCAGCAGGTGCCCAGCAACTGAAGAATATTTTAGTTGAATATTGAGGGGGGGGGTAGGGAAGGGAGGAAAGAAATGGACAAGGCATAAAGATGTGAAAGAACCACCTCAACTCTAATATTCCAAGATTATATAATTACATTCCTCTATGCTTTTTTGGTCAAACAAACCATCAAACAGATTCCCTGATAAAACTCTTTGAACAAAAGCATAGACCATGAATAACAGTCATCAGTCTATACTTTTTGAGAACTGCATGATGTAAACCGGTATCATGGGAAGTTAAAGGACACAAATAAAATTTAAGTGCAGGTTGATGCTTAGTGCATTCAGACTATCAGCAACAATTCTTGAAATTCTAGCAAGACCACATTTACACTTGCACACGTTAGCAGCCCAGTTCCACACACAGACACACTTCCAGACAACTTCATTGATCTATTCTTTTTAAAAAGCAAGCAGAGCAGAAAAAGCTCTGGACCACAGAGTAAAGCTTCATGAAGAATGAAAAAATAAATTAAGTAGTGCAGAAAGCAAACAGCCAACTTTTCCCTCCTCTATCTGTTACACCTAGCAGGTAGTACGAGGTAATAATTGCTCACATCATGAATGGAGACTCTTCCCTTGAATTTTCTGAAAGAGAAACTAGATTTGTCCCGTGCAATGAAGAAAGCTCCTGTTAACACTGAAACAAAGTGATACTTCTGAAAAATATACATCACTATCCAATAGAAACACACACGCTCTTCATAATCATTTTTCCACAATTAAATAGGTAACTTTGATTCTTGGGAACAGAAGAGGGTTATAGTAAGCCATCTAGGTTTTTTTGTACAGTTTGATTTTCCTTTCCATTGCTGGAATCATCTGGAGGTGTATACTGAACCTGATACTCTTGAAGAATTTTAAATACATCATGATGTCCAAAGTGTAAAGCTTCATCCATAGGAGTGTTGTTCCATCTGTAAAAGGAACAATTTTCAAGGTTAATATGATCAAAAATGTCTAAGCAGCTTATATAGAGCAAGCTCAAATCCATACATGGGGAAACAACTAACTGTTAGACTATAACCTCTATCATCCTTAACCACTGGCCCTGCTGAGTGATATTTGAAGGACCCCAGATTCCTCAATTGTTCTAAATAATGTGGCCAATGTGTTGATTTCTGTTACATTTGTAACTCTACTCTCAACCCAAGGAGGTCAGACTTGTATTTCAGGATTGGAAAAACGCTATGAATAGGTTAGGCTGACAGACTGGCTTGCTTAAGCTCAACCAGTGACCTAAGCAAGGATTTGGAACGGAGTTTGCCAAATCTAAGGCTAACCTATTAAGACAGTGGTATAACAAACTGGTGGGAATTCTGGAGGAATTGCCTTTTCCAGGCTTCTAGGCTAATTTGAGAAATAAAACCTTTTACACATCTAGAGACTAGGGACAGTTTCTTTTACTTGTGTGTTATGTCATTTTTTGGGTGCCGTGGGGGTTGGTATTCCCTTCCTCCCTCTGTAGAGCCCCAAATCTCCCCCTCTTGAGTGCCTAAGGACCACAAAATTGGGGTTTGGGACCACCTGTAGCAACAGGTCTTACTTTTCCTTCCTCATGCTCTTTTTTATCCCCCCTTGCCTTGTTAATACACCTCAGTATTGATGTTGAAAATCAACAAGTGTCTATCCACAATGTTGACGGCATGAGTTCATCTTCCTTCACACCTCCCCCCGCCTCCGACAAATCATCTTGAGAGACTGAGAGAGCCTTTGAAAAAGATTTGCAGCAAAGGTAGAGAAGTACAGGGAGGGACATTCCATTACACTACAGAAAGATGTGATGGCCTGGGGAGGCGGGATAAAAATTGAAACACTGGAGAAACTTCCTCTTTGTTTTTTGTGGGGTGGAAAAATGGCACCAAAAGATGTTGCTTTCTGTTTTCTTTTCTGAGCCTTCACATCTATCTTTGGACATCACGCAATGATTATGAGGATCTTGTCCCTTCTAGGAAAGCAAATACATCTAGATACAAATCAACAGTGAAATGTGCAAGTACACTTTTGCATTCTAAAAACAGTGGCAAAACAATAGCTAATGTATTCTGTGTACTTCTGAAAAATCTCTAAAACTATCCTGGTAATGTGAAGTTGAAGGCTTTTAAGGCCAGCATCCATAGATTTTCCTTGAGTCTTTTTCCGGGCTGTGAGGCCGTGTCCTGGAATAGTTTCTTTCTGACGTTTCGCCTGCATCTGTGGCTGGCATCCTCCGAGAATGGTTGGGAGTATATGTGGAGTTTATATGCTGTAAACCCCTGTTGGGGAGTGAATGGTTAGTTTCTGGGTATAGAAATGCAAAGCTCGTTAGTGTCTGGCTGATTGTTGGTTGATGGCCCATCAACCAACCATCAGCCAAAGAGACACTAATGAGTCTTGCATTTCTATACCCAGAAACTAACCATTCAATTATGCAAATTTACATATATTCCCCTACAGGGGTTCACAGCATATAAACTCCACACACACACCTACCCAACCATTCTCTGAAGATGCCAGTCACAGATGCAGGCGAAACATCAGAAAGAAACTATTCCAGAACACGGCCTCACAGCCCAGAAAAAAACCCAAGGAAAATCTATCCTGGTAATGTTAACTTTCACATCATTTTCTTTAAATAGCAAAATCCTTAGCAGTAAGCCAAAGAAGTACTTCAAAGTGTCCAGAAAGGCATACATAGCATCTTTAAATACCATGCCTTTCTAGTAATTTCAGACACCTTTTTTGCTAAATGAATGAATGGTTTTTAATATCACCATATGATTAAGCACTCTCCTGCCCCCAAATGTAAGAATAAGCCAAATGATTTACAGAATATAAATATGGCTGTAGTGACAGCAGCAATTAGGTTTAGGTATGTTAAGGACTTACAGTCATTGAGGAAACAGCATGTTAAATGCGCACACATGTGACTGTAACATTTCACAATCCATCTGCAGATTGCATTTTTACATTCCTCTCAGAACTTCACCACATGTGATAAAATCTTTATGCCTTTGATTTGCTTTCTCTTTCCATTTTAACACAAACTGTTCTGTATGTGTTCTGTAAACAGCAGTAAAACTCAAGGTGAAATTCAAAATGCAGTTCAGTTTTTTGCCAGAGCCAAATGGCATGGATGGATAAGCATCTTAGAAATGCCAAACGTGGGACATTCCGGCATTTGCTTTTACAGGGTCTCACCACAGCTTGATCCAAACAGTTAGGTGCACTCATGCTAAATGAATCAATGGACTTAGACATGACAGTCTCTGTCCCTTCAAGTCACCTATTGACTTATGATGACCCATCTGAATTTCATAGGGTTATCTTAGATAAGGAATACTCAGAAGTGGTTTGCTAGTTCCTTCCTCTGAAATGTAACTTACAGCACCTGATACTCCTTGGCAGTCCTCCATTCAAGTAATAACCACGCCTGACTCTCCTTAGCTTCCAAGATCAGATGGGATCTAGTGCCTCCAGGATATATGACTCCTTAGGCATGACTAACACCATGGAAGATCAAGCTGCAAATGTGTTACTTTGTATGTGCTGACAGTATATTAATGTGCCTGATCAGAGTGCTAATGTAAGAATTGTTATTTTAATGCCTTGATTCCACACCCAGCTGAACCCACCCTTCATGGATATGCAGACATTTTGTTCTGTAAATAAGCCTAGAGTGTCAGCCTCAGCCCCAGAAGAGGTAACAGATGGCTACTTAAATTGGACAGAATTCTCATTAAGTTCCATATAAAGCATGAGCTTGAATTCCTTGGAGGGCATTGCTTGTGAAACCAACGCAAGCATAATTGAATTGACTGTTAATGCTCTACTATACCTTTAGTACAGATGCTCACCTGTCTTTGGGGAAAGGATTCACTTTGCAGGCTTCCAGCAAAAATTTAACTACCTCAACGTGACCTACAATACAGAAAATGATAATTACATATACTCATTATATTCGCCACCCTAAAGGGTAACAGCTGCTTCAGTCATTTACTCATTGCTCCAACCTTCTGCAGCAGCTACGTGCAATGCTGTCCTGGAATCGTAGTCTCTCTGCTCCATATCCATGCCTGACAAAGCAAATCTGGAAAGAAAGTTGGAAAATATAAAGAGAAAAATCCACTGAGACAATGAAGGCAGAACTGCTTAGCACAGTGGCACCCAAGTTTTTTATATTGGGAGCCTAGATAAAAATGGGAAATCCTTTCTTTACATTATTTTTTAAAAATTACATACATCTTCTCTCACTCTACCTCCCATTCTACAGTCAAGTCTGAGAACAACTGAGCAGTCAGCCTACTTTCCAGTGTAGAAAAGCTTTCTTGGTTTCACCTTCAGTCTTAAGGCACAAACCCATCTCTTCCTGATTTGAATGGGAAATGCTTCAAGGCATCTCAAGCATTTGACAGATGTAATGGCATCTGCCTCTATCAAAACGTCTATACATCCCTACTGCCTTGGAAGAATCCTGCCATATCCATTGATATGGCAGTTGTGTCTGTGGAACATTAGTGAGAACCACAGTAACTGGGATTTTCATCCATCCATCCATGCACATTTGTTACAATATACCACATGTATATATGTCAGGTTGCTCTAAAGCCCACATGTAACTGTTGTGCAGCTTCCTTGTAGCCAACTTAAGTTTTATGTACAGTTGTCCCTCCAGATTCATGGATTTCACATTCATGGATTTAAGTATTCACGGCTTGACAATATTCTTAAAAAAATAACAGTACAAAAAGCAAACCTTGATTTTGCCATCTTATACAAGGGACACCATTTTGCTATCCCATTACATATAATGGGACTTGAGTATTCATGGATTTGGGTATTCACGGGGGGTCCTGGAACCAAACCCCAGCGAATGTGAAGGACAACTGTACTCTGTAAAGAAGGCCTTAAGGACAAGTGTGAACTGAGATACAGCTAGCATGAGATAAAGTGCTGATAAGCTGGTTCCTGTCTGAGAGTAGGAATCTTCATCCTCTCTCAGGGCCCTCTCACACTACCTAATTATAGCACTATGATTCCACTTTCATTACCATGGCTGCATCCTGCTGATACCAGGAAAGAGGAAATTTGAATGTGTTACTTAATGTACGTTGACTACATGCCAAGGGTAAAGGTTTATAATGGTGCTGACCACAGGGAAAATGACGTGGTGGTTCCAGGGAGCATGTGTGGGATTGTAGCCAATCAAGAATTGCCAACTTGGCATTAAGGGACCAAGTTGGCACCGTGTTAGCCGGGAGCTTCACCGTGACACCGTGTTAGCCGGGAGCTTCAAATTTGTACTGTAAAACTTTAAGCATATGCTTGCTTTGCAACAGTCCCAGAGGAAGGAGGCTTTGGATGAGGCACAAGGGGCTAGAGAGCAAAACAAGACACGTGTGCATGTCAGGCACACAGATGTCACTGACAGGATTCTAGCCTATATTGGTTTTTTCCTTTCTACTATTTGAAAGCAGCTCACATCCCACCTACCATCATATTGAATTGTTACCAATTTGTCTGGCAACCTGCCCCTGACCTTGTGCATCTGCTTTTGGAGTAGAGTTGGGACCATGTCAAAATTCCAAGACTAGACATCATACAGCATATTTAGGTGAGATTTTAGTCTTCCTCTTTCCAAGCCAGACAAGGCTTTAAGGTACATGCAGCCTTCCTCATTTGCAGAATTGTACTCTCTTATGTGTGCAAGTATTGATTTCCATTTGTTACCCTTCCGGGTACCCGTCTGACGGAACCACAGCAGTTAAAGTGGAATCATAGTGCTATAATTGTGCAGTGTGGAAGGGCCCTAACTGTGCAAAAGCTCTAAAAAGCAACCCATCACATGATGCACTGTGGGTGGGCCTTATATGCATTGCTCAGACACCACTCCCGATTACATTTCTATAAGCGAGCACACGAAAGTCTGCAGAGGGCTATAGGGGGTTCCACTCTTCTAAGCTGGCTATAAGAATAGCTGTCTGTCTATCACTTTGTAGCTTGGCTTTTGAAGCAAGATTTTATTTCTGGTATCAGTCAACATCATTTGTTCTGCCTTTAATCTAGCAAAGCCTGAATCTTTCAAAACAAACAAATGGGGGTGGGGGATAATCAGGAGAGAGTATTTAATGCAGTTGCTGTAAATTTTTTGTGATGGCTCTTTAATAATTTAACACTGTGTATTTAATTGATGAAAGCTTTAATTGGTATGCTTTTCAAAACCTGTCATTAAACTGGAAAATTCACTAGCTATGTGGAATAGATTCCTAGTTCTCCCGAAAGTATCCTTGCCTAAAATAACTGAATCCAAAGGGGAGTGTGTTTACGTGTGTACATGCACATGATGTACCATATTTTTTTAAAAAGCATTTATACTGTGAGTATCTATGCATAACTCTCAATACTGCCAACACAAGTTAGAGTGTTCATTAATGTGAACAAAACAACAACTGGGTAAATAGCAACCAAGTTCTGTTATCTCATAAGTTGCCCATTAAGCCAGGAGTAGCATGGTGTAGTGGTTTGAGTGTTGGACTACAACTCTGGAGACCAGGGTTCAAATCCCCACTCAGCCATGAAAACCCACTGGGTCACCTTGGGCAAATCAAATGTTCCCAGTCTCAGAAAACCCCATGATAGGTTCACCTTAGGGTCGCCATAAGTCAGAAACGACTTAGAGGCACACAACAACAACAACAAAGAGAACCAACAACAAAGGGCTTGTTTACACCAGCCAAAGAAAACGTCCTCCCCCTGATTTTGGTACAAACTGTCTCCAGGACATCCAGCCAGCTCAGCACCAAACCTGCACTAAACCAACCTTAAAACAAGAGTTTTAAAACTCACCATTTGCTCTGGGTTTTACAGGAAAATCTGGTGCGCTGTGGTGACTGGGTGGATGTCTTCACACGTGTCCCCACTGTGTTGCCCATCACCACTGGTACGAGTCGCATCCTCTGCGGTCACAACGAGGCATCCAGCTATGTGATCAACACTGGGCGCCTCATTTCTGGCCTGAGAGGATGTGACTCATGTCAGTAGCAGTGGCACCAGCACCGGGCAACATAGTGGGGACATGTGTCAAGACATCCACCTGTTGTCACTACAGACTGCACTAGTAACGGGGGGAATCCGAGGAAGCTCCAGGGCCAGAATACTCCGGGCTGCACTCAGATGATCTTGGCTGGTGTAGGTGCACCCAAAGAGAATCTGTGGCCCCACTGAGCTATAAATCCAACTGTCCCTCACCACTGACCAGGCTGGGTGGGGTTGCTAGGAGCTGGAGCCCAGCAACACCGGGAAGATCACGGTTCCCTAGTCCTGATTTAAATTCACGAACATAAAATAAGAGCATGGCTCATTCATGAAAAACAGATGTGGCTTCCTTTTTCACAGATCAGGAATGGCGGCAGAGTTTGTTTTTTTCAAAGTGGAAGTTATGTATCAATTCAGATTTTCTAAAAGTTGGTTAATCAGTTAAAAACCAAGTCATAATGGACAACGTGCTGGACCAGGGAGACTGGGCCCACGTCCCTATTCAGCCAGGAGAACCCATTCTTGTTCAGCCAAACCTGTCTCTTGCCCTATCAGGATTGCTGCATGAAAGAAATGGAATAATTCCATACTACCCTGAGTTGCTTGGAAGAATGATATTGTCGTTGCAAGTTGCTGCTGCTGTTGTTGTTAAATGTCGCTGTCTATCATTGCAAAGAGCCCCAGGCTCCTGTATAGTTGGAACCCTGTATCCACAGTACCAATATCTTATTTATTTATTTATTTATTTATCCCCCGCTCTTCAGCCACAAGGCTATCAGAGTGGCTTACAAATTGTTTTAAGCAATAGCTATTTACACATCTACACTGCATTAAACAGTTTCCAATGTGTGTTAGCTAATTGCCCCCCACAAGCTGGGTACTCAATTTACCGACCTACGAAAGGATGGAAGGCTGAGTGAACCTTGAAGCCCGCTGGAATTGAACTTGCAACGTGGTGGCTTGCAGTACTGGCATTTAACCACCAGGGCCCCACAGCTTCAGTTATTCACGGGACTCAGACTAGGGGATACATACTATAGAGTTACACTGGAAAATGCCTAGAGAGGCATCCTCTCAAGGCATCTTCTAGATCAGCCTTTCTCAACCTTTTTACCCTGGAGAAACCCTCAAAATAATTTTCAGGTCTCAGGGAATCCCTGCCTAAAAATTATTATATCTACACCTAGAAAAATGTTTTAAAAATCACATCTCTCAGGGAACCCCTAGTGACCCTTCAGGGAACCCTAGGGTTCCAGGGAACCCTTGTTGAGAAACGCTCTTCTAGATCCTCCAACACAACTCTATGGTATGAAAAAAAACATTCAAAGAAAATTATCTGGAAAGAAAAGAACAATTACAAATCCAAATATATAGTGTAAATTTAATCCATCACCCACGACGTCTCTTACAACCATTTGGTTAAAGAGAAAATAAGATGTTATTGCACACCCCCACACAAATACACACTATGTTTTGTGCAGCACGGTGCAGACATTGCACAAGCATGCTGATTTTACCTTCTCAGTGCAGACACATCACCCGTGTAGGCAGCGAACAAGAGATTTATTACAGATTTCACCTGTACAGAAAAAAAGAAAGCAAAGAAATGATTTATAGGGTTATTTCCCCCCTTCAACTATGTCTTGGGAGGCTTGAAAGAGAGTGATAAAGCCCAAGGAACAGCCCAAGCCTTCCTGACTATGTCACTATGACCTTACATCTGTGTGTATAATTATAGCACTCCAGATAGTTCAGGACAACTTCAAAGCAATCTGACTCAAAGTCAGCACTGGATACAGACAGCAAACAAGACTGGGGGAAACTATTTTGAGTGCCAGGTAACCTAAAATCCATGGCAGAGTAGGATTTTAGGATTGGTGGGTGGGCGGTTGATTGTTTTTGATTTGCTGCAGACATTTTACACTGTTCTTTACTATTCAATAATGCCACAGGGAATGAATGGTGAATGAACAGGAAGTTTGAAAAATAAGTTTACCAGAAGGTATCAGTTGCTATATCACATTTTAAGTTGAGCAATTACTTGCAACATTCTGGGCAAATTCTCCCATCTGCTGTATAAACACAAGCCCAGTATTGCTCGACAGCCTCTTTGCATAGCACATTTAATACGAACTCAAAAATAGTTTGCATACCTCTGGAAGCAGAGAATTGTGCAACTACACTTTCACAAGTGACCACTAGGAGGCCAGAGCAGTAGAAACATAGTCAGGGCTCCCTGCTATGTGCCCTCCTTGTCTCATCTGCTCTGTTGCTTCCTCACTGATATACTGGATACACTCAGGATTTTCTTTTCCTTCTACATATCTTGCCTCCAGGTCTCAGTTGTGTAACCAGTGGCTCTGTATCCCATCTGTTCTCTTCCTCAAACATGCAGTTCACCCTAGTAAACTCTTTGTTTACAGGAAACAATATCCTGCTTATGGTTCCAAATATCAGTTTCCATGAAGGTTCTTCTGTCACATGAAAGCTTTTGTGAATGGAAAGGTGAAGGGGAGAATTTTCATGGATTCCCTTTTTCTACTGCAGACCCTGCAGTATTCCTATGCTTTTCCAAGGGAGTCACCAATTTTGGGGTGTGTGTGTGCAGAGAGCCTGTAGAAAGAGGAATCACACCCATCATTCATTTTTACTATATCAAAGAAACTGCCATGATTGAAGGGACAAAACTGGAGATACCTATCTGGATCCAAGACAACTTCAAACTACATGTACAGAGCGTAGAGAAATTACCATTTGTCACTGCATAATTGTACAAAATGATCTTGAGGCAATGCTCACCTCTCTCTTCAGATGGGACTGTGAAAACATATGAGCAATGAGATGAATCACTACAAGTGTTAGTCCAAACCATGAGTAAACCCACGGATTTAAGTATTGTGTTAAGTACTGAGTTTCCATGATCTCATGGATTCAACGGGTCTGTTCTAATTGCAATTAACAATTAGACCTTGTATATTTCAAGCCTCATTTTGCTCTCCTTTTGCTGGCAGGCAAAGTTACCTTTTTTTTTTTTTAATTTGGAAATGCTGTATTTTTGTTTGTTTTTGGCTATGTTTTGACCACTTTTAATTTAATTCTGTTTTAACTCAATGGTTTGTATTTTAAATGACTTTTTACCATTATAATTGATTTGAACCGTAATCTGTTTAAATCTGTTGTAAGTCACCTTGAATCATATACCAGGCAAAAGATGAAAAACAAACCAATAAATACTGGCCATATTGTGCCTTAAAACTCAGGATCCCTGACTGGTGAAGCTACATTATTGGAGGTGTCTTGTGCAGGCAGAGTTCTCATTAAGTGACTCCATGAAGTAAGATGCAATGGAACACAGACCCGTCTTATGTGCCTATATATGGGGAGACCCTTAAAGAGGCAGGTCACCTTGCTTGACTTTGGGCAAGCCCATGTGCTTTATTGTACTTTACAAAAAGCAAAAAGTGAGTTGCAAATCTATCTTTAGCATCAGCTGGACTGGGTCAGTGGCAAAGAGAACTAATGCCTCACAGAGTGGCTAATGTTTATGGCCTCTCTTTGTCCTACATCCAGCAAACAGAATTCAAAGCCATCAA
Source organism: Gambelia wislizenii (assembly GCA_030847615.1). Lineage (NCBI taxonomy): Eukaryota > Metazoa > Chordata > Lepidosauria > Squamata > Crotaphytidae > Gambelia > Gambelia wislizenii. Next base: position 265,101,275 of record JAUMIR010000001.1, read on the forward strand.
CCAGAATTGAAGAATCATACAGCTGGAAGGGCCATCCCGTTCAGCAAGGATGCAGGAAGTTACAGGATGAGAACTTGATAACAGAGATACTGTATTTGCAAAAATGTGTCTTCTTCCCTTGCCCATGGTGAGCAAGAGATAAACGGTCCTTTACCATGTTGCTTCGATACAAAGACTGCAAAAACAAACAGGCAGAGTACCGTGAGAACTAAGATGATTGTGAATTCATGAGGGTCAAATGTTTCCAGCCATTCTAGGTTTCTGCACACAAGATAAACGGTTGCCAAAGAATTTAAACTTGCAGCCCATTAAATAAGAAATCTATAGATGTTGAGAAGACAGCAGGTGCATCTTCAAAAGGAGAGTGAAAGCAGGGAGGAAAAGGTGCAGAAGGAAAGTGGCGAAATGTGTTAAGAGAGCAGCTGAGTTGAGTTAAATGAAGAAAAAATACACAAAGCAAGCTCAAGCTTGGGTATTCAGTCACTACAATTCCCCCCCCCTTCCCAATAGTTGGTTAATGAAATACAACAGAATTCCAACCCGACAACTCCCCCCACCTCTAGACAGGGTTTTAAAAACAATTCCTGCCAAGAAATGGTGCAAGATCCAAGATGTTATTTTCTGTAGGCGTACAGTTCAAAGATAAGTATCATTCCTGACCTCCTCCCATAGACAATCAAGACATCCCAGACTTGTGAAAAGCTGGTCCTTGTCTGATACATGAGAGCAGAGACAAAAGCAGAGACCTAGCAGGTACAGATGTAGAAAATCAGATCACACCCCTGAACAGAATTGGCTCAAAATTAATATACTGAATTATAATGCAGACTTCATAGTTCCATCATCTACTAATAATCCAATCATAGTAACCACATCATGAGGACCAGACCAAAAAAAATAATAATTACAATTAAAATTAAAGTGGTGTGGCAAGAACCATGACTGGATTCCTAAACTTTTTTTTTTAATGTTGAAGCAGTGGGGAGTGCCTACAATTTTGGCTATAATTAATAGCTCAAGGAGAGGGAGTTCTCACCCACTTCTGCTCTTTTTTTCAAAATGCCTCACGGACTGGTTTGCTCTACTTGGACAACACACAGGTACCGCTACTGTGTTTTTCCCCACCTTCCCATCAAATAGGCTTATAGTAGTTTGGGGGAGGGGAAGATCTAGATGGCAGAAATGGCACATTGAAAGGTTAAAGCATCCTTTCCCTCTTCATTGCTGTTTCAAGCCAAACTGGAGTTCCAGTGAGGTAGATAAAAGTTAAAGAAGATTACAACATTGACTTTACATCATGTCTGTTTTGGTCTTCTATAGTGCCAATTGCAAAACCCAATGAACATCAGAGGATAAGGAAATAATTTATTGAGAGTAAGGAAATCCAGCTACTCTTAGGCTGAGATCCTTTGTCTTCAAGCATAATGTAAGAGTTCCACAAGTGGAACTACACTACTGTTGCCCAATCATCACCCTCAGGACTCATGGTTTTGCTGTGATAGCCCCTGTGAATGGCCATTCCATGGCTCATGGAGAATAGAGTGAATGGGTGGAGGGGTCAGAGAAGCATCTGGCTATGTTCAATCACCACATACAGACTGGACATTTTCTGCCAAGATCTACTGGGGGTTTGGTGGATGATGCCATTGGTCTGTGTCTGGCTATAGGGTATAGGCACCATGCCACAAATGGGCATTCAAGTGGGCTGTTGCAGCACTGTGAGTCCTGGGGAGGCTTTGGTCTTTATGGGAGGTGGAAAAGAATATCAGCCTCCACTATGACCAAAAAAACAACAACAACACACCAGTGAAAGGTGGACTTATGCTTGTACAGTATATGTCACTAACAGGATGATGACCTTACAGTCCTAAGTGGATTGCTTAAAAATTGGAGCAGGAACAAGCCTAGAACAAAAGGTCATTATTTTAAAATTCTGTCCTCTGCAGGAGGCTGGTCAGTTGACATTTCTGAATGGAGAAGGGTCAACCCTCAGTGTCAGAATGCATCCTTTACAAGAGAACATTTCTTGTTCAATCCCTGATATCCCTAGACAGTGCTGGGAATGGTGAAACATCTGAAATTTTCAAAGGTTGGTGACATGCAGTGTTGACAATACTGAGCAAGATGGATCAAGGGTCTAATTCAGCACAAGGCATCTTATGTTCAAGAACTGTTCAGTTGTGTGCTACATTTTACTGAGCTGAGTAAAATTAAGAGTGACTGCTACAGAGCCTGGAAAAATGACTTTGGGGAGTACAACTTTCAGAATTTCCCATGATCCAAAAAAATACCAAAAGAAGTTCTCACATCATGACTTAGATCAAGGCCACATAATGGGTCTGTGACCAAAATAGGACATGAGCCAAGGCTTAAAACCATAGCATCCCCTTGCCTCATCAGAGTCTCAGTACAGGAGCGAATGCCAGGCCTAGCTGCATATTTTGGTGACAACTAGTATGCCTAAAGATGTGAAGACCCAGAAAAATCTGGGGGGGGGATTTCCCCCCCTATTTTCCCCTCCAAACTCTTTCCCCCCTGAAAAAACTGGGGAAAAATGATTATGGTTTTGTTTTGTTTTTTAAATGTTGACTAAAATACATAAGACATGGAGTTCAAATATTTACTACTCCTACATTTTAAAAACTATGCATCAGGTAAGACTTTTAGGTAAGATTATGTACATTGCCTCACATCACTGTAATTCCTGGTTTTGATGTCATTTTCTCAATTCTCTTTATGGGAATGAGTGCTTTATCTCTGCCTGGCACTGTGGAGGACTGAAAGAGACAAAACAATGTTGTTTGTTCTACTAGTGCTGATGGTTTCTTCTTTTTTAAAAATATTGTTGGGGCTTTTTGCCTGCTCCTCATAAACAGGCAAAAGTAAAGAGGTTCATTACAGTTCAGGCATTCCTTATACGGTAGTTACAAACCTTGTTGCTCCAATTGTAACAATAATGTTTTAAAAAATAAATTCAGTTTGTAGTTATTTCCTGAATACACTGTACCTTTTATATATCAAGCACGATACAGTTATACCAACTCAAGTTACACAAGAGGGCTGGAATCTTGTTGTTTAGTTCCACCTAAGCAGACCCATGGGATCAACTGTTGAATGGTACGGTGTGCATTTTAATTAGAAGGAGATGTTAAATAGCAATACCATCCCTAAACTATGATCAGATTTCTTTTCAGGATAGATGGGAATACACCAATACTAAACCTGTACATTTTATTTACCAGCACAGATCAGCCCTCCAACCTCACACTACTAAAAAACCAATGAAACACAATTCTTACAACAAACCAAAGCAGTGGTTGTCATCACCCACAAAACTGCTTTGAATTTTTACAACCAGTGTCTTGGGTGTATATGGCAGGGCGCTACTGGGAAGGAATCTCTGGATCCTAGAATGTCAGTCAGAATTTATGATCTAGATTTAATCTCTCCAGTGCCAGTTACACGACAAAAATTGTCACGGGGCTTACCGTGACTTCCTGATCCCGTATCCATCCCTCGCTGTTTATACGATTTTTGTCACTCTTTAGGGGAATCCTGGAAGATCCCGTGATTGATATTTACACGACAAAAGTCTTTATTGGTCCCGCACCGTTATATCCCGTGCTTTTGCTGTTTACACATGTTTAGCTTACCGGGATTTTTTTTTGGCTGTCAATCAAGGATGCTATTACTCGTGTTTTCACAACCTCGGTGACGCACTTCCTTTAGAGTTCCGCGCCACGAGCGATGCTATTGGCTGGCTGGGGGGGGGCTTGTGTTTATCCTGTCTCTTAAAAATGTTAACCCTTTAAGCAGAGGCAGAAGGCATTTTGAAAGACCTCAGACGGAGGAACAATTAAACCATGTCCTTTCCTTTTGAAATCAAGCCGAGTGGGGGGAGGAGAGGCTTGGAGTTTCTTTTTAAATCTTGACGCTTTAAGCAGAGGCAGAAGGCATTTTGAAAGACTCAGACTGAGATCTTTCGCTCAGACGCAGGGAGTGCTTTCCTTTTGAAATCAAGCCGAGTGAGGTGGGGGGGAGGCTTGGGTTTCCCCTTGCCTCTTTAAAATGTTAACCCTTACAGCAGAGTTTTAGCAGCAGAGTGAACTTGCTGATTGAATGATTTCAAGCCAGCGACAGACAGGCATTTTGAAAGACACAGACACAGAGAGGGGGAATTAAAGGGTGTTCATTCGCTCAGAGGCTGGAATATTTTACTGTGCCCGTTCAGACCCAGGGAGGTGATCAAGGCAGGGGATGAATGGGCGACCCTCTGCCCACCACAATCTCTTTGTAACATGCAGTTGAGGAAGAAGTTAAAGCTGAACAGTTTGCAGTGTAGAAATCCATTTAAAAAGGTGATTGAGTACACGCGTGCGCGCACACACACACATCAACCTTCGTGCAGCTGGAAGGGATGCCTTTGTTTTCGGCTGGTGAGGCTGGATCTGTTGAATGGGTGACTGACCCCTCCTTTTCTGGTCGCTGATCTCTAAGCCCATCCCCAGTCACCATTTCCGGTCATCCGCTAGTACCGAGATATTTTGTCCCAGGCTGTTTACATTTCTGATTTTCCGAATCCTCCAGTGACTTCTTTAAAAACCGGCACAAACCGCGGGATTGGAAGTCCCGCAGGTTGAGGAATAAAAGGTGGCCCCCCTTCTGAAAATCACGTACCCGACCTGATGTACGTGTAAACTGCCAGGGATCGACAGGAATTCTTCCCGGGACATTTTCATCGTGTAAACGGCACCTCCAACAAGCTGATTAGAAGTCCTGAGATAAATGACTTTTAACTTGGTTGCATTTGGTAGTTTGGTTTTCATTTAGAAAACACATTTTCTTTTCTAATTGTTATGCATATCCCAAAAAAGTTAATTCAAATAAATCTGTTATGTTCCAAAATTAATTCCCACAGACTCCATGTCTGAGATCATGGTGACTTGATTTTTTGATGTTAGGAAAGCCTGCTTTCCTAACAAGTCCATCCACAGGTCTCTGAAAAAAGCTCCAGTCCTTTAGATTTCTGGTTAAATACAGGTTGCCTGCCATATGTGTGCAACTGGTACACATAGTTTCAATTATCCGTCTCTTCAGGCATTTCCTAGGTCCTCCAGCACAACTCTGTGGTAACTCCCAGCAGAAGTTACCATAGAATTGCGTTGGAGATGCCTAGAGAGGCAGCTTCTCTAGGCATTACCTAGGTCCTCCAGTGTGATTCTATGGGGTTCACTATTACCCACAGTTTCAAGTATTTGTTGTAAGTCTAGGAACATACCCCCCCCCCAGATATGGCAGGCAACCTGTATAAACAACATTGATTTTTAGTCTTTCCATAGTTATTCTGTGGGAGGAAGGGAAGTGGAACAACCTCTCTGTGTAACTTTGCTTTTATGAGAACTTTTCGCTAATTTCATCAGAGCACAGAAAGAATGTCCTTTCCAACAGAAGAGGAGGACCTCCAGGCTTCTACCAAATATTTTAACATTTACCAAGGGACTAACTCCCCCTTTTATGGTTTGTATAAACTTTTAATGAATTTTAATGTAACTTTATAAATTCTTTAATTGCTTTTAATTAACTTTTATATTTATACTTTTATCAAAGTTTTTGTACAGTTCTTTTTAATCTGTATTGTTTTAAAAATAAAAATGTTATTAGCTGCCTTGAGCTCCATTATTGGAAGAAAGGTGGGATAAATGATGATAAAGAGAAAGATGATAGTAACAAAAACAGTATCATCATCATCTCAGGAGTGTGTGAGGCTTGAAAAAGATACCATTTTGGAATACAACTCCCAGAATTCCTGGCAGAATGGCCATTGGTTGGAGGATTCTGGGGCTGTAGCCCAGGAAATAATTTTTCCAAACTTTGGCAAGGGGCAACTGTGGCTCTCCAGAAGTTGGACTGCAGCTCTCACAATTCCTTATCATTGGATATGATGGCTGGGGTTGCTTGGAGCCGCAGTCCAACAGCATCTGGAAGGCCACAGGTTCTCCATCCTTGGACTAACATAGATTTTGAACAGTGTATGCATATATGTTTTTTAAAAGTCTTTGAAGTTCACTACAGCTATATTACAGCAAATTCATCTCACTTTCTGAAACTTGCAGGCACACAATATACAGCACACTTCCTAGCTCACTAGTGCAAAGATAATACAGTTGGCCTTCCACATTAGCTGGGGTTAGGGGCACAAGACCCCTGCAAAACTGGAAAAACCGCAAACGTCTCTAGGACCCCCAAGCCATATTTAACACACAAAAAAAGTACGACCTGCAGATTCAACCTACCATGGATGCCTTCAAGGCAGTGGGGTTCCTTCGCTTGGCAGAAGTGTGTAACTGGTGGGGCTGGCTGCTGCCTCTGCTGCTGCCATACGCCATTTTTTTTAAGGACTTACAAGCCTTGCTGCATGTTTGCAGTCTGTCTCGTGAGGCTTCAAGTCTCTTAAAAATAGCCTAGGGCAGCAGTGGAGGTGGCAGCAAATAATCCATGAATAATCAAATCCATAAAAGTTAAACCCACAAAAGTGGAGGGCTGACTGTACATGAATGGGCACTGCATGGCTCTGGTGAAATTATCCTGACACTTGCTGTTCTTGATGATTCTCCTAAATGAGCTGGATCCCTTCCAAGAGGGATCCATAATTTGTAGGGCACATGCTTTCCCCAATCTGGCGGGCCTTTCAAATGAAACGGCCTACAACTCCCATCCTCCTAGCCAGCCATACTGTGGGTGTGATGCAACTTGTATTCCAACACATTTGGACTCTGTGCCAGGTTGGGCTAGGCTATAAAAGCATTTTGTTCTATTGACCACCACTCAAAGAAATTTGTTAGCAAGGAAGTGGAGCCTACTGAGTTGACTCTTCACTCTCTTGGATGACCCTCGAGAAGTAATCTTTGATTTTGGCTAGGTCCTAATCATGTTGACACATTAAACGCATGGGCCAGATCACAGGCTGCCATATGATCTTGCATGAGCCTGAGTGCTATTGAGGGCAAGTCTCCAAAAGCAGAGCACAGCAACAGCTGTTGTCCTTACTGAGCCTTTGCACCTATTGTTAACAGGATATGCCCTTGTTAATCTGGCTCAAAGGGGATTAATGCTGACATGCAAAAAATAGAGCTTGCTCTGTCTGCGGGGAAGTGTATCTAGTGATCCCAATACAGTATTCTATCGAGGGTAGAATCACAACATTTCTCTCCACCCCACAGACACCTGTCAAATACACAGATAAGAGCAGAGATGAAATGATTGCAAAAATGATCACCTATATGGCATTTTTATAGGGAAGGACAATAGAAGTGGCCTCACTTCCTGCTTATAATTAGGCATACTTTATATATGGAATCTGGAATCATACCGCAAAGTACGCCACTGCTTCTCTCTGAACTGTCTTAATCTGAGCTGCAACAAAACACTTTCCATATTCTAAGGCTAAACCTTGAAAGAGCCTGCAGTGGAATGCAAGTCAATAAACTCCACCACTGACTTTCAGTGCTGAAACAAAACAGCCAGTGTGCCCTAGAAGAGCAAAAAGTCTTTAACACTATCTCAACCACAGAGCTCAGTCTGGGCTGTGCATGCTTCTAATTGATGCAAGTCATTGAAATGCTTGTTATACAGATGAAGTTCCACAGAGAGAAAGTGCTAGTAATCTAACAAAGAAATGCCAATATCAGCTCAAATCTAGAGATCGCTTACATGTCAGAAGAAACAGACAAGGACAAGCAGAGGCAGAAAAGAGTACAATGAGATCCACCCTAGATTCAGATGGGAACAATGAAATTAATTTTGGTGTCTATGGCCCATTCAGTCAATCTTTGTTTTTCTCTCTCTCATTTTCAATCTCTCTCTCTCAGGTCAAGTCACATCAGTGTAACAGCCACCACTATGAACTGGGATCCAAGACACGACCAAGAGCATGACCACTTTATATCATGTCAAACTATGCAATATCATCAGAATTGTTTAACTCAGGGTTAATTCATAGGACTCCCATGCATACGTATTTTGCCCCCTAGGTGGTGCACGATCAAAGATTCTCAAGCACAGCACCCGCTTTGCCTTCTCTCTCAATCCTGTGCTTCCCTACAAATGCACTGGCATTAACTTTACAATGCTGTTAGTGTAGCTTTTATTTTTGGAGGCTGGCTGCTGTATTAACTGGTAAAGCTGCTTCCGTGGAGTTTATTTTGGAAGCAGAGATGCGGAATTAACTCGAAATGATGCTTGTCCAGCATTTCTTTGTGCAACTGAGGCAAAAAAAAAAAGAAAGAAAGAAAGAGTGAAAGAGAAAAAGGAGGGGGTCTAATTTGCCTTTCACTATTTTAGGAAAGTTCTGAAAATGGACACGTAAGAAACAGAATGGAAACAAATCACAAGTAGGAGCTGCTCCCAGCCCTTACTCCATGATTTTCCTTATCAATCAAGTCTAACACAGTGTGGGCAACCTGTGGCTCTCCAGGGGCATTTTCACATGATATAATTATAGCTCTATGATTCCACTTTAACCGTCATGGCAACATCCTAAGGAATCTGGGATTGGCAATTTCGGGGGAGGGGCCTTTGGAATTTCTCAGTGCCCCTGACCAAACTACAAGCCCCAGGATTCCAGAGGACGCAGCCATGACTTTTAGACTGGATCACAATGCTATAACTGTGTAATGCGAAAGGACCCCAGATCAATGGCAGCACTAGATGGGATGAAGAGAGGCTGAACTGCACCAGATAACACTGTCAGGGGAAGGGATGATACCAGCCTTAGTGATGTCCCAGCCCCAGATGTTGCTAGATTGCAACCTGATCAGCTGTGGCCAGCATAGCTAATGGTTCAGAATATCCGACACTTTGATTTCTGAAAAAATCTCAAACTGTACTAGGTATTAATGTAAGTAAAGTAGAAGCAACAATCTTATTTGCCTATCCTAAGCTTTTCTACAAATCAAAACAATGCAGTCTGCCTACTCTCTAAACCAGGAGTGGGGAAAATCCAACCCCACTTAGCCACTTGAGATCATTTTGAGGCCTTCAAATGTTCCCTACGGCCTAAATACCATAAAGGCACCAGATCTTGGAAGCTGAGCAGGCTCATCCCTGGAAAGTACTTGGACAGGAGACCACCAACAAATACCAGGTGCTGAAGGCTATATTTCAGAGGAAGGAACTGGCAAAACCACCTCTGAGTATTCCTAGCCTGAGAAAACCTTATCAAATTCATGGGGTTGCCATAAGTTGACAAGTCACTTGAAGGCACACACACAAAGATTCCCTAGCCCCCCAATTGGGATTTTTGAAGAGCATTCAAAGGGTAGAGGGTGCAGTGAAGGAGAAGATGGGGAAACAAGAAGAAGTAAACAGGACCATAAGAAAAACCTAAGCAATTCAAGAAATCAAGGAAGTGTACTGTCATTTGAAATGTTAAGATAAGAAAGACTTCCAGAGCAAAGTCAAATCCGTTTTCCAAATAACAATTTAAATCTTAACCACAAAAAAGATAGCATGGTACGCAGACAACAATAAAAGATATTAAACAGAGATGTTTTCTAAAGTTTACACTGTTAAGGAGAAAAGCAGCTGCAATTAACAAAAGATGGGAAGGAACACCAACTCTGAGTACACTTGAACTTTTAGCTAGTAAAAAATCTCACTGCTGGGAGAGAAAACATCTGAGATTTCAAAAAACATTTTGCAGAAAAAATGAGATTAATCTTAACTGTAGGTTTTGACAATTAATAGGTTTGGTTAAGCTGAAGAAGTGTATGAATAGTACTTATAGCCAGAGAAGTTATTTTATATGTTAAGATGTATAACTGTTATTAGGACAGTCAGAAATTAAATATAAATTGCTTTCCACCCCAGGTCTTTGTTATTCTTTCTTTCTTTCTTTTTTTTTTTGTCTGTATATATTTTTCTTTTTTTTATGGATTGGAAATATCTAATAAAGCATTTTTTTTAAAAACATATTATAGCCACCATAATGCAGCAGTCTAGTGTTGGATTAGGAATCCAGCAGACCAACACAGAAAACCCACTGGGTGACCTCAGCCAAGACTTTCTCTCAGCCTAAGAGGAAGAGTAAACCTCCTCTGAATAAATTTTCCCAAGAAAACCCTATGATAGGATCGCCAATGAGCCTCAGGTTTACATGCTTTGCCTCCCACACTTTCTGACTGAGGCAAACCCATTTGTGGTAACATGTCTAGGTCAGGCAAACTACAGTTTGTGCAAAACACACTTTGCTGCCAAACCAGAACTGGAAGCCTATTTCAAAATGTAGTACGCTATGATTACGGTTCACTTAAACTGTACCACACTTTGTGTTAATGTACAGTTGTCCCTCCGTATCCACAGATTTGGTATCCACAGATTTAAGTATTCACGGCTTGAAAATATTATTTAAAAAATAATAATCCAAAAAAGCAAACCTTGATTTTGCCATCTTATATAAGGGACACCATTTGCTATGCCACTGCATATCATGGGACTTGAGTATTCACGGATTTTGGTTTCCACGGGGGATCCTGGAACCAAACCCCAGTGAATATGAAGGGACAACTGTAATAGAAAACTGTGATTTGCCCAAATGAAGGTGGGAATGTGACTACATGAGAGGAAGCCATGGTTCAGAGTCCAGGCTTCAAAACTGACAGCCAAACCATGGTTTGACCACTGCTTTCAAAGAAAAGGGGGAGGTGGTAGTGCAAGCAACAGACGACATCCAGGCTTCACTGTTGATTTTGAAGGATTCGCCATCTCATGAAGTACCTAAAAAAACAAGAAAATAAAATGTGTATTTTAGGTGTCCTCTCTTTTGTTCTCTCTTCTCACTATATTGAAGAGAAGGAATAAAGGTCTCATTAAAGATGGAGATGTAGACATGATGGTATTTACGTGATTCTCAGTATGTATCAGAATAAATAATGCAGGGAAATGTAAAAATTATCTCAGGGTAAGAGAAGGTAGATATTTTCCTTATAAGAAAGAAGAAGAAGGGAAGAAAAAGTTTACTTGGAGAGAATGAGGTCAGGAGCAGTTTTGTAGCATCTTCAAAGAGAAGGATGTTGAACTTTGTTTACACAGTTAGGTCTGGAAATAATTGGACACTGATACAATTTTCATAATTTTGGCTCTGTACACTACCACAATGGATTTGAAATGAAACAACCGAGATGCAATTGAAGTGCAGACTTTCAGCTTTAATTCAAGGGGCTGAACAAAAAATATTGTATGAAACCTTTAGGAATTGCAACCATTTTCATACACAGTCTCCTTAATTCAGGGGCAAATGTAATTGGACAAATTAACACAATCATAAATAAGATGCCCATTTTTTATACTTTGTTGACAATAAATTGCAGGCAATGACTGCTTGAAGTCTGGAACAAATGGGCATCACTAAACGCTGGGTTTCCTCCTTTGTGATGGTTTGCCAGGCCTTTACTGCAGCCAACTTCAGTTGTTCTTCATTCATGGGTTTTTCTGCCTTAGGTTTTGTCTTCAACAAGTGAAATGCGTGTTCAATTGGGTTGAGATCAGGTGACTGACTTGGCCATTGAAAAATATTCCACTTTTTTTTTTGCCTTAAAAAACCTCTTGGGTTGCTTTCACAGTATGTTTTGGGTCATTGTCCATCTGTAAAGTGAAGCACCGTCCAATCAACTTCAGTGAATTTGACTGAATCTGAGCAGACAATATACACTTCAGAATTCATCCGGCTGCTTCTGTCTTATGTCACATCATCAATAAACACTAGTGACCCAGTGTCATCGGAAGCCATGGATGCCTATGCCACCACACTGCCTCCACTGTGTTTTATAGATGATGTGGTATGCTTCGGATAATACGCCATTCTAAGCCTTCTCCAAACTTTTTTCTTCCCATCATTCTGGGACATGTTGATCTTGGTTTCACTTGTACAATATCTGAAAAGGGATTTGGTCTTTTTTGCTCCACTTACCTTCATCCCACTGGACTATCTGCTATTTTTTAGCAAAGTCTAATCTGGCCTTTCTATTCTTGAGGCTTATGAATGGTTTACACCTTGTGGTGAACCCTCTGTATTTGCTCTCATGAAGTCTTCTCATTATGGTAGATTTGGATAATGATATGCCTACCTCCTGGAGAGTGTTCTTCACTTGGACGGATGTTGTGAAGGCGTTTTTCTTTCCCATGGTAAGGATCCTATGATCATCCACCACTGTTGTCTTTCATGGACGCCTAGGCCTTTCTGTGTTGGAGAACTCACCAGTGCATTTTTTCTCAGAATGTACCAAACTTTTGATTTGGTCACTCCTAATGTTCCTGCTATCTATCTGATTATTTATTTATTTATTTATTTTTGGTAGCCTAAGAATGGTCTGTTTCACTTGCTTTTAAGAGCTCCTTTGGCTGCATGTTGTGGGTTCACAGCAACAGCTTCCAAATGTGAATGCCACACCTCCAGACTTTTTACCTGCTTAACTGGTGAAGAAATAATGAAGGAATAGCCCATGAAACAGATTTTGAGTCAATTTTCTAATTACGTTTGGTCCCTTGAAAAAGAAGGGGCTACATATTATAAAGAGCTGTAATTCCTAAACCCTTCCTCTAATTTGGATGTGAATACCCTCACATTAAGGATGAGAAATGGAGACTGCACTTTAAGCCCATATTCATTATTTACCTGTAACCTGAATTTATTTTGGTAAACAGCCGAAATAACAAAACTTGTGTCAGTGTCCAATTATTTCTGGACCTATTCTACATCAATAGTAGAAAAGTGTAAGGAGGAGCATAATAGAAAACATGTTATTGAAAAGCAATTATTATTGCTAGAAAATATGGAAAGCTTTGGCAGATTTTCCAAAACCAGAAATAACAAGTTACACGAACTAGTTTATGTAACATTATGCAGGAGGATTTAAAATTTAGGGAAAAATTCAGTTGCTTGACATCTGGCAGGATTTAATCCAACAGTTAAGATATAACTTACCAGCACGTTACTGGCTCAAAAAGAAGTAATAACTTCATTTATAAGATCATCTATTTATGCCAATCATGTTCCTCCTATTAATGGACAGATAGGCAAACAAAGAAGCTACTAAAGACATTTTTAAAAAATCAATGGAAAGACTTAAAATTTAGAGCAAGTTTAACCACTAAATTTGCAACAGCAACAAAGAAAGCCAGGTGACAATGGGGTCAAGAGTGGGTTTGGTCCTCCAGGGACCAGCCTTGGAAATTGCCCACCCCTTCCATAAAGTGATGTCGCAAAAGTTCTTCACTATCTGGTGTAGTGATGTTTACCTGGCTTAGAAAAGAGGTTTGGTCCAGCTTGTAAGTCAGTTGTATTACACATTATGTGCCATCCCCTCCCCCCAAAATTATTCTCTGGCTTGGAATGCAAAATTAGGTTACCATTCTGAAAATGTCATCAGCAATCAGTATGCTAGGAACTGGGCTGACCGTACCATTAAAGTACTACGAGACAGTTGTCCCAGGCAGCAGATGCTAGGAGGTGGCAGCCAAGTGTTCAAAAAGAGAGCTGTGTGCCACGTGGCCAGGCCTGCAGCCCTAAGCTATCTTGATGCCTTCACTGTGGGCAACAGAACTCACCTCCCATCACCTGTGTTGAAGTAACATTTGACTTCCATGCCATTTACTTCTGTGCACTGAACAAGGTGTCATCTTTGCCTCAGGCAGCAAAATGTCCCAAGCCAGCCCTGCCGGAATATCCCAAGCTAGCTATCTTGCATGCAAACACGGGAGAAAGGTGTTTAATATAAAACCCTCTATTTGTCATGAAACTTCTATGAGATTATTGCAGACCACACAATCAGACAAAACCCAAAAGACTAAGCAGTTTTTCCTTTGTGAAGTTGAAGGCTTTCATGGCCGGCATCCATAGATTTTCCTTGCATTTGTTCCAGGCTGTGAGGCAGTGTTCTATACGCAGAAACTAACCAAATACACAAATTTCCATATACTGTACTCCCTAACAGGGGTTCACAGGATATAAACTCCACACACACTCCATCCCAACCATTCTCTGAAGATGACAGCCACAGATGCAGGCGAAACGTCAGAAGTAAACTATTCTAGAACACAGCCTCACAGCCCAGAAAAAAACCAAGGAAAATCTAAGTTTTCCTTTGGTGAGTGTACTTGGTATTTTGGACCAATTTTACCTGCAAATCTTTTTTTTCTAGCCGCTATCTCCCATTTGCAGGAAAGCTCCTCTCTTGCTCTCAATTATAATTGGCTTGAGGAAAAAGCTTCAAAAGTGTCTGTCCCATACCGGCTGCTACTGATACCATTCCCAGGGAACAAAGCAAGAAATATGTGCACAAACCAGCATGCTGTAGTGGCCTGAATGTTGGACTAGGACTTTGGGAGATGAGGGTTCAAATCCCAGCTCAGCCATGGAAGCCTACTGGGTGACCTTGAGCAAGTCATTCTCTCAGCCTCAGAGTAAGGCAATGGCAAACTTCCTTGGAATAAATTCTGCCAAGAAAACCCTAGGATAGGATCATCATAAGTTGGAGTCAACCTGATGGCCCAAAGCCAACAAGAAACAAGTAGTGGTACCTACAGCAGATGTGCATGAATCATACTAGCTTAGAGAAAAATCTTGGAAAACTGAAAGCTTTTCTCCAAACATTTTTGGACAAACCTCATAATTCTGAAGTCAACTTTAAAAGCAAGGCAAAGGGGATTGTTTGAATATACAGTTGGACCCCTGTATCCATGGAACCAATACCTGCTGTTTCAGTTATCCATGGCTGAAAAATAAGGAAACAAACCATAGTCGTGTTGGAAAATGCCTAGAGATATCTTCTAGGTCCTCCAATGCAACTCTATGGTATGTTTATAATGGAAGTCCTTTATTTTAAAAGGGTTCACTATTATCAGCAGTTTCTGTATCCACAGTAAGTCTGGGAACCAAACCCCCGCAGATACAGAGGTCTAACTGTATATGCAAGAAAGGAGTATCTTATTTTCCTCCTATCATTTTCTTTGTCTAAGCTTTTATTCTATTCTGTGCATTTTCCACACAGACATTAATGACAATTAATAAATAAAGGTATCAAAATGAATTAAAAACTATAAAATAGAATACAGAAGTAATGACTCATGCCTGAATCCAGTTGAAATCCATGGAGCTTCAGCTGTAACTAACTGGATCCACTGATTTCAGTGGGACCTCAGTGGGACCAACTCTCTTGAATGGGGCTGATGGTCAGGGCATAAAGAAACATACATGCACATGAAACAGCAACGATTATTTTAAGGACTTTGGATCCAAGCCTAAAAACTAATATTTATTTCATACAGTTGTGAACATAAAGAGGCATTCACTTGGGCAGGTATTATAGTCTGTGGTTCCATGCTCTATGCATTTTATGCAAAAACTAAATACACAGATGGATTTGTTTTTATTGAACCCTACAGATAAATTTGCCTCTCGTTGGCATTGAGAGTTCCTGTGGAGCTGCTTCAAATAAAAACAGAAACATACATCTGTGTGATCAGTTTTTGCGTAAAATGCATAGAGCACAGAACCACGGTCTATAATATCTGCCCAAGTGAATGCCTGTTTAGGTTCACAACTGTATGAAATAAGTATTGATAGGCTTGGATCCAAAGTGCCCAGTGAGTGAAAGTGAGGTATTTCTCCTCTGATCTTTAGAGAGTGGACTAAATCACCTATTTCCATCAAAAGACCCCTACTCAAAGTCCTGCCCAACTCCACAGCTTATAAAGGATCTGTCAGGTCCCCAGTACTGCCTTTTCATGTAGCCCAGTGGGATGAAGGTAAGTGGAGCAAAAAAGACCAAATCCCTTTTCTGATATTATTTGCATACACAAGACAAGCATCCAAGGAAAACATTCCAGCCCTACCTCTCTGATATGAATCTCCTAATACAAACAGTGACTTCGTGAGGAGGAGAGCTTGCTCCATCCATAGAGCTCTCCACATAATCTGGAACCACAATCTTACGGGTACCAGACTGTGTGGAAAGCCTCCATGGATATAGGAAGTCCTTTCTACCAAGCTACTTTTCATCGGAGGAATATGACAGCACAGAAGGTTAGGCGAGAACAGTCCTCCTCTTGTGTTTAATTTATCTACCGTACCTTTCTTAATACCTGAGTATGACTTCAGGGCAGGCAGAAAACAAAATGTAGTTCTTTGTATGCAAGCCAATATGTCCCAAAATACTATACCGAAAAGGAAAACTGAAAAAGTAGCAAGAACACAACTAAAACAAATTGTCTTATACAGAAGAGTAAAAACTGTAATTCAATATGTATCCAAAAATTAGTAAATTAGCTTATATGGAAACCAACGATTTATACAGAATATTTCAATTATTTTTTATTTCAGTTTAAACTCAGTATTAAGTGGGCTGATTGTCAGCTTCAAATCATAACTTGAGTTGTATATGAAAAGGACCAAAATACAAGATGATCAGCTTAAAATAAAATTTATTATAATACAAAAGTGTATGGGCTGAAGATACATAAATAACGTACAATGCAAATGAAAAATGGAACACATGACAAATCAATGAAACTAAGGGAAAGCATACAACACATGCTAAAGCAAAGTTTAAAAGCATTTACATTTCTAAAGAAGCATTAATGATGACAATAAAGAAAAAAGATACGACAAATAAAATGCTTGAATATCAAGATCTGTTATTGCCGTAAACAGGAATGTCTGCTAAGCATTAAGAATATTTAAACAAAAAACAGTTAATAATAGTACTCTGTCAGCTTTTGATACCATGTTTTGGTCTTGCTCATCAGAGATTTCACTGGAATTCAGCCACTGTGCTATATAATCATGCTGGCTAGGCTGGAGCTCATATCATATTACCTAGGGTCATACAGAACATTTTTACACATCAAGTTTGAAGAGGTTCTTGCTTTAACTGGTTTTGAATGTAAATACAAAGCTACATTGACTAAAATGCTCATTCACATTACAAGCACCTTTCTTCTACACAAGCAGCTGCTCACATAAATAGTGCAAGATGACGAAGTCAAAACAATTGTGCCTCATGTTCGTAAATTCTTAAGTCTTGAATTATCTGAGGTGTCCCTTTTCCCCCAGGCACTATGTTAGTCAAGGAAAATGTTCAATTTTCTTTAGATTTTGACATAATGAAGCGAGTCATAGGACACCTACCCAAGGCATCCGCAGCAAGGACACCAAACAGCGTATCTCAAATGTTTCAGAGATGCACAGTATTTTGTAGATAATAACTGAAGCCAACTGCTTCAGGGAAGTTGTAAGGAAGCTGCTATGTCAGGAGGAGTGCAGTGCCTCCATCCCAATCTATATTTCAATCTAGCTGAAACCCATCCTCTTAGCATCAGTTTCCACATCACACAGATTAACTGTTTCATGGTCTTCCATAAGCCATCCTCCATGTACGTCTTGTGTAGGTTCATACTTCTCAAAGCCTGAGGCAGAAGTCCCTAAGGAAACCTGGGAGGACAAATATGCAGGAAAATGGGGGAGTGCTCAAGGCCAAGGTCGACTTCTGATCTCTCCCCAGGGAGAAACCACCCCCACCAGTGTAAGGAGGACAGAGATATTTTTATTATTTGTGTCTAGCCCACTTTTTAGGACAACTGTTCCCCTAAATGAAAGTGGTAAAAAGAAAACAACTGAACACACACATTAAAAACAACATTCAGTAATATCACATACAGGGAGGCCAGCAGTAAAAAGCTTAATGGGATTCTAAAAAAGGCCTTAAAGGCTTAAAAGCTTCAAGAAAAGGTGCCTAGAGGATCTTTCAAGGAACAGAACACCACCAATATGAGACTATGATGAAAGATTATTCTGATACCCACCAATCTGAACAACTATGTGAGACAAGACCGCTGTGGTCCCAAATCTGTTCTTTGGTTCTGGGCAGATGTAAACAGTTATAGTTAAACCATCAGAGATATGGAAGATATGGTCCTCCAGATGTTTACAAACAATAATCTCCCACTGCTACCTAGAATGGATGGGACGTACAATCTAACATATTCTTCACTCAGCTTTAAAAGTTATTACTCGGCTTTTAAATTGAGCCCAGAAATAAATGAATACTGAGGTAACTGAGGCAACATAGGTGAAATACGCTCAAACTGCCTAGCCCTCAGAAGTATTCTGGTGCACTAGCTATCTTTAAAGACAGCCCTACGAATCCGAATGGGAAGAAACTTGCAGTCCAGCTCTTTCCTGTTCAGCTGTATGACTCCATGTTCTCCTGGTCATTACTTCTTTGTATGCATACTGTTTTTATGTAGGGATCTGTATGAGCCACATTTCTCTCCCCCTGACAGCTGCATTGATTCCAGAGCTCCTAGGGTGCTTTTTGCATGGGACTTCTTGTTTTCTCTGCCCCTTTTTTCAAAGACTTTAATAAAAACACACCCTAACCTTGGTATAGTCCCCGTTTTAGCTTTTGCTGACATTCGTCTTGCTTGTCTCAGCATAGGGGAACAACTAACACTACAGATTAAGAAATCCATATTTATACGAGGGCTTGTTCAGAGAGCATTTTTCTTTTCATGATTCTTCTTCAGGAAAGTCTAATCATGCGCAGATTACATTAATACATTGCAAGTAACAACCTTATCTGTAACATGCTACTTTGGTGGTAATGAGAGCAGTAGCATTATTATACAAAGAATGTGATAACTACTAATGTTGTTAAGACTTTTAAGTGTAGCAAGTAACACTTGCTTACTAATGAAAAATGCTGTGTTGAGTCACCTTAGAGAATTTTACACCATTTTTGTATTTATGAGGTTTGCAACACATTACCAACAAGTAGTGTTACTCACTTTTCAGGATAACAAGTAACAAACTGCCTTTTTAAAAAGTAGTAATAACATGTAAGCTTTTGCAACAATCTTTGCAAGATGTCACAGCAAGCCTTTGGTTTACTAATCCCTCCCCACATCCCTGAATAGATGCTGACTAAATAAGGGGCCACCTGTCACAATCCCACAGCCACACTGACTAAGGAAGCAATGAACAGGCCAATCTTGCAAACAGGAAGCTTTCAATTAACATTAGAAAGGACATGTGTGGAGATGTATCTCCATCTCCTGCCTGAACAAATCTTATGGTCATATCTGAAAGCTAGTATAAGCAGACTTTTCTAATATGCTGCTACTATAGATTAATCCTTTTAAGCATGTTTAAGTTAGGCTTTTATATACTGGTATACAATTGTTTATACAAGACTCTGGTCAACTTGATTTGTTTTCTGTTTTGTCCATGTTGCAGAAGTTGAATAACTGCCACTGCTTAAACTGAAAGAAAGTGAACTTGCTTCCATAAGTAGAGGCTTAGAGTTCATGGGAAAAACCATATCCAAAAAGGGGTTATTAAGTACTAAAGCCCCAGGACATTCTGACAACAGTATGATACACCCACTTATAAAAATACAGTACATGATTTGACAATTAAATTCTCCTATATCTACTGCTCTCATTTTCTTTGTTAATAGTTAACACTATTTGTATTTGCATTTCTACATATTTTTTCAGCATCTCCTAACTCTCAAATTCCCTTTTAAATCCATTCCTTAGGCATGATGTAAGCTGCAAGTTTAAACAACATACATTTTCAGGTTTTGTGTCAACCTGCTTTCTGAAAAAGCAATTAAAGCAATTTGTATAAAATTAGATACTAATTTTGGTATTTCTAGCAGTATTTAGAAAACACTGAAAATATAAGAACAAAACTTTAATATCTGACATTCTTGTGATCTAGAAAACCTGGATCATGTTTAAAGATGAAGCAACCTCTCTGAAACTAGAGCCCACGCCTTTAGTTTTGCTCTCCCCGGCCTTCCATTCTATACACTACAGTGGTGGAGATGTCCTCATTTGACTCAGGTGACACTTTTTTCCACACAGTCTCTTTTAATGCAAGTTCGTGCTGAAGACTCTCATAGTCCAATGGTCCAAAGGCATGCTAATTGTTCAAGCAACATACATTATTTATTAGATTACTGGTGAAAAGAAACTTTCCAGCATTACTGATATTTAGCAATTAGCTTTTGCTGGCTGTCAAGTATCATCCCCCACCCTCCATTTCCCCCTCCGACCTGAAAGTTTTACATTTTGAAACAGAATGAAAGGATTTGTGTAATCTGGATGGGAAAATGAGGGCTACGTTCACACACACACACCCTTCATTCACAGTAGAATAAGTTGGTAGCATACTGACAGTAACACATAAGCTTTCATACCATACTGGAGTTGATGAGGATCCCTTCATACTAGCTAGTTACTATCCTTCTAGAACAGACTTTCCCATTTCAGTTCACAACAGCAATTGTGACAAGCCCTATGTTTCACCTAACTTTGGTGGTCCAGGTGGCTAGGGATTGTTCTCATAATCATGTGGTGATCTGTGCTCATTTCCCAATGTTAAGGTTGTGAGGAAGGGCTAGGTTCGCCTGCATTGCTAAGGTACTGAAGCATTTTATTTTTTAATTGTTATGTTTTAAACAATTAAAATTGTGATGCTTTTAATTGTTTTAAATTGTATTGATGTATTTTAATTGATATTTTTGTGAGCCACCTTGGGTCCCACTCTGGGAGAAAGGCAGCATATAAATTAAGTAAATAAATAAATAAATTTTGAATACATAGGATCAAATCACCAAGCCTCAGCTATCCATACCAGCTCCAAATGAAGACCAGGTGAGAAAATCTAGAATTTTCCCTGATTTTACACAGAGCCACAGTAGCACTTCAGTTACCTGGGAGGAGAGAGGAGGACTTTCTGCCAACTTTGACTGGACTACTCATGCAAGCCACAAAGTATGGGCTTCCTGCTCCATTCCTATCAAACTAAGGACTCCCCAGATACTCTCTGGCTCAGATCCTACATGGAGGAGGGAGAATGCAATATGTTCCCCATACAGTTCTGTGTCTTCCCCCTGCCCCAGTAACTATAAAGCATCAAGAGGGATCCCTGCTGCTGATCAGTGGAGGTGAGAGGGAGGGGAACACAATTCAGACAATGAAAAAGCAGATGATCTCAACAATGAGGAGAAAAGAAATAAGAGGGCATTCACAGATGGGAGTACATTTTCCTTTTCCTTCCCCCTGGAGCCCAGGGTAGCCATGTTTTCACTGTCTGAATTACATCCCTCCCCTTCTCTTTCCCCACCAGTAAATAGCGGTAGCAGTAACCCTGCCCAGGGCTTGACAGCTGCTGAGACACAAGGCATAAAGGGCTAGAGAATAGCCTCCTGCACCCTATCAAAAAAAGGCATACACGCTCTAAAACTACAGTCATACATGCATATGCCATGATAGGATGCTGTCCTCTGAGAACTAACAGGAACTCCAGTCAAAAGGGATATGCTAACTGGGAACTCTCCATTCTTTTCACTACATATCCTAGTGATTCTTAATGCAGGCCGAAACATCAGAAACTGCAGAAGACAGCTCCACACTTTGGGATTCTATTTCTTCACCAACTTGTGGACCAAAGTTGTTATAAACAAAAAAATTGTAAGCTGCCCTGTATTTCTAGAAGGAGATGTTGTTTTAAATGTCAAGCTCTCTCTTTACCCAGTGAAGGGCTTCTTAGCATATCTATAAAGAAGACATCTCATGCTACAATACATAAGCAGGCCCAATTTTGCTTGTATTAATTGGTTCTTCAGGTGATAAACAAACTGTTCCCGGTTTAACAGAACGGAAATATACCAAAAACCATCTATGCTAGGGGGGAAAAAAAAACACCCTCCCCATTATTCGCCAGATGACTACTAGGAAAGTGGGCAAGACAACCACACTCAGCATCTGGTATGAAGCTCCAGGTATTACAGATTTCATATAAACTACATTTGAACACTCAGATATCCAATGTATTGATGCACTGTATGTTATTGAACAATCTTTTTTGGAAAATGAGAAGCCTAGCATACACATACCACTTAAATAGCATGGCATTCTCCACTTACCCGTTGATCACCGCCTTCTCTGCGAGGATCAAGCTTCTTTGCAAAGTGCCTCAAGTTATCGTAATTATGGAAATTGCACAAAGAAACGAGTTCCTGTAATGGTGAAAACATCACATTGTTTTATACATGCACAAACACAACATAATTTCAAGTTACTATGCTTTAACCTTGTATTATCTGAATGCAGGAAGCTATCCCATAAGAAAATCTTCTTGTAAATCTGAATTGCACATGAAAATTCTAGAACTGTTTTGAATTACACCTGAAATACATGGATTTACAGGAGAATAAAAAGCAAAGTAGCTATAATTTTGGTCAGCCAATGCAACTAACAGTAGTTTTAGGGCTGAGGTGAAAATAGGTGTATGAACTTTCTGCATACTTTCCCCACCTGCAAACATCCCTCCCCATCCCTTTACAATGCTAACTGTCTGCAGCTTCAGTACCATTTTTTGTTTAACAACTACCCTTTCTTCCTAGCAGCAATGATAACACAATATAGCTGATGGGAATCCTGCAGCCCCACATGCTGCATGCAGCCCAGCTATTAATTCAGACCCCCAGGCCAGTCCCCCAACATTCTTCCAACTGTTTTTTCTTAAATGTCTGAGAAAACTAGCACAAGAGGCATTTTTCTGTTTAACTGCTGTTTGCGGAGGCCCATCCCAACATCAAGAAAAATCATCAAAAATTAGGCATTTGTGGTCTTCTGATCCCCTGAGGCTGCTCACTCCTGCTGTATAAAATTGGAAGCTTGCTTTCCAACTATTAAGAAGACAGAACATTTAAACAATATTGACATCAAACTGGTCTAAGGGGTTCTCTAAATGGTGAAAAAATGAAAATTCCTCATAGAATTTGCTGGGAATATGGCCTGTCTAAATGGGATCCTGCATCAATCCACAGTATTCGGAAGGAAATGGCCCAAAACGGCAACTACACCGCAGGAAAACCCTTCGTGGCTTTTCCCGTAGTTTTTAAAAAACAATGAGGGGTGTGTGTATTCCTCCTCACTGGGACAAGCGATTCAATATGAATTTCTTTCTCACAGGAGAAGAAGCACAAAGCTGATTGACTGGGTGTGAGTGGGGCTTGCTAACAGGGCAAGCACTCATTGCTGCCATGTTGGATTTTTGCCTTAGCGAGCAATCTCTAAGGTGATAAAATGGGGTATTTTTTTAAAATGGTTTTTTTGCTATCCTGTAAAATAAAAAAAATCACTCTATCACTGTAGTGTACCTTAGATATTGTTTTTTTGAAAAAACGGCGGCAGTTAAGTACAAACCCAAGTAAATCACTCACGGCCATCATCTTGCACGCAAAGTTTATGGGGGCTAATGGGGGCAAAAACACCATTAAGACAAGTTGCTGCTGCTGCAAACTGCCATTACTGCAAGGTACTCCATTCCCCACCCCACACTATAAACAGGACCTAAGACAAAGGGGGGTTTAGCAAACTTCTTGAGGCTCTGAATGCTAGGGGTCTTTTGTACTACAAAGCTTACTCCTTAATTTTAAAGTGTGGGTGAATCTGCAAATGTTTTCTTTTTTTGTCAGAGCTCATTTCCTGGTTGCTTACAACACTGAAATGTTACAACTTTCCACACAACTTTTAAGCAGAAATGATTAAATTGAAGGTAGAGGTACAACCAGGAAGACAATAAATTCTGATGCAAACTACTAAGAAATGGAATATATATATATATATTCGTATTCAAGTGAGAAGCCACACTTACATGACAAAAGTGTATCCCTTTAACACTATTGCCCATTTTGTCCAGAGGAGGTGACCAGCACATCATGCCCATGACATTAGGAACAACCAAAAGAATGCCACCAGCAACTCCTGATTTTGCAGGAAGACCAACCTGTATTAAAAAAAATGGAAGAACAAGAATGTTGGAGTTAGAAATACTTCAAGTATATAAATCAGCACTTCATTACTACATCCAAGAGTATTAAAAGAGCTGGCAAATATAATCTCAGAGCCATTGGCAATAATATTTGAGAACTCCTGGAGAACAGGAGAAGTCCCAGCAGACTGGAGGAGGGCAAACGTTGTTCCCATCTTCAAAAAGGGGAAAAAAGAGGATCCCAACAATTATCGTCCAGTTAGTTTGACATCAATACCAAGGAAGATTCTAGAACAGATCATTAAACAGAGAGTCTGTGAACATTTAGAAGGCAATGCCATAATCAAAAAAAGTCAACATGGGTTTCAGAGAAACAAGTCATGCCAGACTAATCTGATCTCTTTTTTTGATAAAGTTACCAGCTTGGTAGATAAAGGGAATGCTGTGGACATTGCATACCTTGATTTCAGTAAGGCCTTTGACAAGGTTCCCAATGACATTCTTGCAAACAAGCTTGTAGAATGTGGGCTAGACAAGTTAACTGTTCAATGGATTTGTAATTGGTTGACCGGCCGAACCTAAAGGGTGCTCAGCAGTGGCTCCTCTTCGTCTTGGAAAGATGTGACCAGTGGGGTGCCACAGGGTTCTGTCCTGGGCCCAGTGCTATTCAACATCTTTATCAATGACTTAGATGAGGGAATTAGGGGCATACTTATCAAATTTGCAGATGACACCAAATTGGGAGGAGTAGCTAATACCCTAGAGGACAGGATCAAAATTCAGAATGACCTGGATAGACTGGAGAGCTGGGCCAAAGCTAACAAAATGAAATTCAATACGGAGAAATGTAAAGTACTGCATTTAGGGCGGAAAAATGAAATGCATAAATATAGGATGGGAGAGACCTGGCTGAATGAGACTACGTGCGAAAGGGATCTAGGAGTCCTAGTAGACCACAAGTTGAACATGAGCCAACAGTGTGATGCGGCAGCTAAAAAGGCCAATGCAATTTTGGGCTGTATCAATAGAAGTATAGTGTCTAGATCAAGGGAAGTAATAGTGCCACTCTATTCTGCCTTGGTCAGACCTCACTTAGAATACTGTGTCCAGTTCTGGGCACCACAATTCAGAAAGGATATTGACAAATTGGAGCGTGTCCAGAGAAGGGCAACTAAAATGGTGAAAGGTCTGGAAACAATGCCTTATGAGGAGAGACTTAGGGAGCTGGGTATGTTTAGCCTGGAAAAAAGACGGTTAAGAGGCGATATAATAGCCCTGTTTAAGTATTTGAAGGGATGTCACGCTGAGGATGGAGCAGGCTTGTTTTCTGCTGCTCCAGAGACTGGAACACGGAGCAATGGGTGCAAGCTCCAGGAACAGAGATTCCACCTCAACATGAGGAGGAACTTTTTGACAGTAAGAGCTGTTCGGCAGTGGAACACACTCCCTCGGAGCGTGGTGGGGTCTCCTTCCTTGGAGGTCTTTAAACAGAGGCTGGATGGCCATCTGTCGGGGATGCTTTGATCAAGATTTCCTGCGTGGCAGGGGGGTTGGACTGGATGGCCCTCGTGGTCTCTTCCAACTCTGCAATTCTATGATTCTATGATTCTATGATTAGCCATCTACAACAGCAGTAAGTCCTATCGCCAAGAAGACAGCTCTCCTGTTGCTATGGCAGCACCAATGAAACATCAGGTCTTTTGCTACCCCTTGGTTATTGAAGTGAATTATGCACTGAAGTGAAGACAAGGGACTGAATATACAAATCCTTAACTGTATTTTTCTAATGTCTCCAAATATATACAATTAAGATCAAGATGGGTTCAATATCATTTCAGCTTTCAGTACTGAACAAATTAGTCCTCTGGAATAAGGAATGCTTATAAACCCTAATAATAAGAAGAAAGTCAGATCAAATATAGAGAGCTAGTGTGGTGTAGTGGTTTGAACACTGGACTCCAACTCTGGAGACCAGGGTTCGACTCTCTGCTCAGCCAGGGAAACTCACTGGGTGACCTTGGGCAAGTCACACTCTCTCAGCCTCAGAGGAAGGCAAAGGCACCACCCCTCCGAACAAATCTTGCCAAGAAAACTCTGTGACAGGTCCACCTTAGGGCTGCCATAAGTCGGAAACAACTTGAAGGCAAAAAACAGCAACAGATCAAATAAGAACTGAAGGCATGTCAATGGAAAAAGGAAGCTTGAGGATGTCTCTCTTCTTGCCGGCATCAGTACAAAGGAGGGAACAGACTCTGACCAGCAGCTGAACCGAAAGCTATTTTCTGGTTCTTCAACCTCTCCATCATTGGGAAATGCTGACATGTTTTTGTATCTCTGCAGGCATGAGTACTGAGAATTATATAGCACTCTCTCACCAGCAACCATGTTTCATTTTAGACTCATGCAGGCTCACACAACTTAACTTGGGGAGGCATGAATCCAATTCCATCTTTAGAAACCCATTAGCTCTGGTTTCTGCCAGTTACAGCTCATCTGCCAGCTGTTATCAATCCTTTCCAGTACAAACTTACTGCTCTACAACATGAATATCAGCTATCCCATTTTTTTCTTTTACAAATCTTTATCAAATACCAATTTAAGAAAAGCACTTACGTGAAAAGCAAACTGTCCTGAAAAGTCATACATGCCACAGGAATGCATTAAACTTAGAGTGTTCCGAACAGCTTCAGGACTCAGTACCCTCTCACCAGTGATTGGGCAAAACCCTCCGTTAGCCAGCGTTGCTGCCATAACGCTGGCTGATTCACAAGTCACTTCTATGGAGCAAAGCTTAAGAAAAAGAAAAAATGAAATGGAACACTTTAAAACTATTGCACACTCTTGTGGGACATTGTTTAGGTAAACAGATGAAGGAACTGCCTTGTAAAAATCAGATCCAGCTGTATTGCTCAATTGTATCACTCAGGCTACTGCCATGCTGCAGAAATAATGCAGTTTCACACTGCTTTAACTATCATGGCTCCATCCTATGGAATCCTGGAATTTGTAATTTGTTATGGAACCAGAGCTCTCTGATAGAGAAGGCTAGATATCTCACAAAACTACAAATCCCAGAATTCCATAGCATTGAGCCATGGCAGTTAAAGTGGTGTCAAATTGCATTATTTTTGCAGTGTGGCAGCAGTCTCAGTGAATAAATTTTAACCGAGCATACAAATTATCTTGCCAGCAGATTAGGGGAAAGAGCCTTATCTAGTTGAGCCTATAGCACACTTCTGGTTCTCAAACTGATGATGGGCTAGTATTTGAATAAGCCAGACAACAGTATTATTGTCAGTGGCTGAACACACAATTTCCTAGTCAGTTGAAGGATGAGATCTTCTCCGGATTTATTTTCTAGTCAGTGCAATACTGAAAATTGTTCTATGGATTACTATTCTTTATAACCAAAACATCATCCAATCATTGTGGAAATATACAGCAAACAAACCAGACTTGTGATATAAGCATGACAATTCCCATTAGTCAGTAAAACTGTTGTAACATAAAGTTACATTTAAAAAAATGTAATGGTTACAAAATATCTCAAGTTCCTACCAGCCATTTTGAGGTGGGATAGGATTAGAGAGCATGATGGTGATCTTCTACTTAACAACTCAATCCTGAAACATGTCACGTCAATGCAAATGCACTTAAGTTTACCATGAGCTCTTTAAAGCTCACTATAGGACTGAAAACTACATTGTCATCACAGCGTATTATAACATTATCACAAACAATGCAAATAATTTAGGAAATGATGAAGTCAAGTGCATATTTTTCATTAAGATCAGGAAAAGATTTCTTCAACTGTATTTTATGGAACATTTCCTCATGATTGGCATATCCCACACCCCAGAAAGAACTGGTTCCAAAGTTGTGCAAGCAGAAGCCCTTCCCAGCCCTTTCAGACCCCTGAACCTTCCCAGAAGGCACTGTGACATCAGGCTACCTTCCAGGACAGGATGTAATGCAAGTAGTGGGAAATGCCCTGTATTTCAGGTCCAAGTCAAACTCTGTTAGAGGGGATGGATGCATAGAGATTTTTACTGGAAAGAAATGCCTGCTAGAACCCTTTTTTTCCAGCAACAGGGGAAGTGACCATCCCCAGAGGATGAAATTACAAGAACCAAGTGGAGGCAGAAAGTAAGTTTAAAAACCTCAAAAGGGGGAATATTTATCAAGGAAATACATTCTTAGGACAGAAACAGCCTGATCCTTTCTTAAATACTCTAAAGGGGATAAAGATGTCAGGCAGACATATTACAACATGTCCTACTTCATGAAGAGGGAGAGATCAGACAGCACAGGGCAGAAAAACAAGATGGAGAGAGCTCAGTCATGGGTTAGTTCCTTTTCTTTACAACAGAAGGCAGTCACTTAAGTAACCCTGGCTGAACCAGATGATGTAATCTTGCCATAATGCTTTAGGGTAGGTGGCTGACAGAGGAAATAAGGAGGCAGGAAAGGAAGGTCAAATTCCTAATCTCTCTCTGTCTAAGCCATTTTATCCATAGTGGACAAGAGAGGAGCAAGGACAAGTGGAGAAGCTACTGTATCTTCCAACAACCTCAACAGTAACCTGTGAGAAAATATCTCAAAAACTTCACAGCTTTCAATATATAGACATACAGTTTTAATTGTCTTTACAAAATGTGCAGAGAGCCAATTATCCATATGCTGTCAAGGTCTCCTAAAGAGTGCTAATGTAATATTATCAAATCACAAAACTAAATCCAAGTAACAAGGTAGAACCATTTCAACCGCTTGTGTTCACTTGAACATGTGTATACACACTTCAAACAAACACGTTCAAAGGTCTCTAAAGAAGAAACCTCCACTTTTAAGACAACTCCGTCTAACTTCCGTTAGCTGCATATATAATCACCATGGCGCAGTGGTCTAAGCGTTGGGACTATGACTCTGGAGGCTTGGGTTTGAATCCTCCCTCCGCTGTGGAAACCTACTGGGTGACCTTGGGCAAGTCACACTTTCTCAGCTTCAGAGAAAGGAAAAAGCAAACCTCATCTGAACAAATCTTGCCAAGAAAACCCAGTTGATAGGTCACCTTACGGTCACATGAGTCAGAAAAGACTTGAAGGCAGACAACAACAATAACTCTTAAACAGCTGCAAATTCAACAAAATGGAGAGAAAACTATTTGCACTATATACAGCCAATCATGCTGCAAAGCCTCAGTAGAGTATAATAATAATTTTCTCCACCTGGCTGAATTTACAAGCTTGTGTGGTTTTTAGTGGTTATATATGCAATCTATAGTTTATTTCAGAGATCTTCCCTGAATTCTCCTATGTCAAAGATTAGTTTTATTCTAACTTAATACATCAGTAGAAAGTTCAGAGAAAGGTATTTAAAACACACGGAAATCCCTCTGTACAAAGGAGCAGTCTAAAGTCTATTCCAAATACACCATTTTGACTTGATTATTTAGATACAAGTTGCACATGCAGACCAACAGCTAAAAAACATCTAGTTGACATGCTGACTGATTTTATGATTTATAATGCTTCAGTAGTTCTGACCAGCATGTGAAATTAATATACAGTACTATATTGTTGTCTTCACAAAACATACATGTGTAAATATGTTCATACCGTTAACTGTTGCTTCCTGTTCTGTCTGCCCTGTTATCTCTATAGCTTTTTACATGTTCTCTTTGAAAATTACTAACATGATGATGATTAATTAGTTACCTGGAAGTAGAAGTCCAATATGGCAACCATATCTGTTCCCTCCGGAAAACACTAAAAATAATAATAACAGCATATTATGAGATACGCAGAAACTGTGATATTTGAACTAAAGCTTTTTACACAATGAATTCCCTGTGTTCAAGTAAAGACTGCAAAAGAACCAGGCAGACTTCAGAAATGAACTCTAAGCTTATCTGCCAGATATTTAACTCTTTCTTTGTGTAAAAACCTGAATCATCTTTAGCTATTTGTATTTCAAATCACGGAAATCTAAATTCATTTCTGAGCCATTACTTTTATATAATGCTATCAAAAGGTCATGAAGCCTGTGGTAGATGCTCATGATAAGAAAGACTGAGACTTCTTGCCTCATTTCTGTTTGCTTTCATGGTTCCTTTCCACCACATAAAGCAGCTTGGGAGAAAGGATCCTATCCTTACAGCTCCAAATAGCTGTTTCTACCATGCTTTGATTCTACAAGCAGGATAGAAATTTCCAGTCAGACACACAAGGCACCTGGATTTAATAGGAGATTTATGGTGGTGATTTTAAAAAAATATCTCACTGATATTAGTGGGAATATATTCTCACTGAAACTTCATATGGAACAGCTTGCCAGATGAGATCTGTCATATCACCAAACTAAATAGCTTTTAAAAGACTCTTAAGATAGATCCCTTCCAGCAGGCCTTTCCTGAATAGATATCCGGCCATTAAAAAAGAAAAGAAAATCTAGCTTGTCCCAACCTCGCTATGGCCACTGTCTATTGTTTATTTTTAATTTTTGTATTTTGTTTTAAAGTATGTTTTAATTCCTGTATTATTTAATTGTATTTTAAGGGGTGGGTGGGATTGAGGATCCGGGATGTATATTTTAATTATTGCAAACCACCCCGATTGTGTTTTGTAGAGGGGTGGGATATAAATATTATTATTCATATAGATCAAAACAGCAGCTGATGCATTTTCCTCCTCCTGCTTTCTGCCCATTTTGCAAAAGACACATCAATAACTGTGATATAGGGCTTGTCTAGATGAGAAGATATAATGCTGATTGCTGTGCATTAATGGTAATTCACAGCAGTTCTCATTTCTCTCCTTTTTTTCTTTCTTTCTTTTTTTTTTTTTTTTGGCAAAACTCCTAGCATGCAAAGCTATTCGTGTTTGATGTTCACGCAGAGCCATGCCTGCGAATCAAGATGGTGGCTAGGAGTGAATCGCTCGCATTATTATTCTCAACAAGTTGCCGCCACTGCATAGTATTTTTTTAAATTGTAAAAGGTGTGCAAGTGCAACCTTCCATTTAAAAAGCTGTTTGGTCACCTCAGCGCAGTGAAAAAGTGCACAATTGCTACCGCAAAACTCCAAAATGGCACTTCTAGCCACTTTGTTGCTAGCAAGCCCAACCGCGCGCACATCCAACCAATCAGGTTTCCACTTTTACTCTTATCCAGGAATGTGCTGCACTGTGAGCCGATTGTCCTAATGGGCAGGAATGCACATTTCCTTTGCATTTTAAAAAAGCCTTGGAAGAATCCGCAAAGGCTTTTACCATGTAGTTTTTGGTGTTTTTAGCCCCCCTCCTTCTGAATACAATGAATCATTGCAGGATCTTTGAATACAATGAATCGTTGCAGGATCTTGTTGGGATAAAAGGTATTCTCCTTGAATTCTATGAGGAGTTTTTCACCATCTAGACAACCCTCCCCGCAATAAATCAGATGAACTGACTGCTTCCTCTCAGCTTTAAAAAATCCCAGAACAATCTTAAAGTACAGCATATGCTACTTCTATTCAATTTAATGTTTCATTGCACTCTACATAAATACATTATAAATGCAACATTTTTAGCCTGCTCTGAAAGTCTGTCTACACAGGTGAAAAAATTCTGCTTCAAATCACATTTCTCTGGTCCTGCATGCATCTTGCTACCACCACACACATCTTGTAAAGGCAAAGTGAGAACGGCATTACCAGCCACACATTTCCCCTAGGTGAGCTCACTTTGGTGTAAGAAGGTAGTCTTCTATCATGCGTTCCATACTTTGCATTATTTTCAGCCACATGGCCATGGCCACTCTGATTTTTTTCCTTCCCATCATGCATGTGAATAATAATAGTGACTGCATGCTGACAAAATGTAAAGACAAACAAAAGAGTAGCTGTTCCTGATGGGAATGATCAGATGACCCCAAACCCCAGCCCCACAGTGATGCCCCCTCAGAGGGCCAGCCACACATACGATTATCTAGATTTTCAAAGAAAGTACAGAGTAAAAGGCAATTTAAAAATGGATTAAAGTCCTCAGGCATCAAAAAGAGCCATATCTTGAGTGAATCATAAAGAACATCATGTGTCATGATTGCAGCGAATATGAGGTGAGCACAATTTTTTCCCCAGCAATGTAGACAAGCTCTCAGAATGAGGAAGAGATGACACTGTGAGAACTTACCCCATTACCACTGTGCAAAGCTAGTTTGCTACAAATGAGCAGAGCAGGCTCTCCCTGAACTCAATCAGGGAGAAGACTAGGTACATCAGACTACAATGTGGCAACTGTTAATAAATTGTTACATTTATTGCCATTCAACTGATTGTGTTGTGAGTTGCTTTGGGTAAAATCCTGTAAAACAGCTGTTTCTGCTCTTTGGGAATATCTTTCATCATCATCAATAAAATAAAAATAAAAATAGTAATAGGAGAAGGAGGCGGTAGTAGTAGCAGCAGTAGTTCTTGTTCTCCTCTTCCACTGTTATTGTCTTCCCATTTTGTTTTCCACTTTTTTATTGTATGTGTGTAAGTATTCATTACTGAACTAGCATTAGACTTCTACTTCTCAATATAAAGAAAAAAAGCTTGTTTCATGAACTTTACTTAGTAGATGGTAACTAATGTTAAGGAAGTGGAGGCAAATGAATCCAGAAACATACCTTTTTCTCTTTCAAATAATACCCTATTGCAAAGTTTCGGTCTCCACTCTCTCTTTCAGACTGGAACCTAGAAAAAAAAATCACAGAAATGCACATCAAAACTGGAGATTAACAGCACTGAAAGCTTCTGAAATAGATGGATTAGTTAGATACAGTTAGATAGAAACCCACAATCTTTATTTAACAAGTATGCTTAACTGGCCCTTAAGCTAAGAGGTTGAATTTATTGTGAAACTTACCTAAGTGATTTGCAATTTTGCCAAATTATTTAATTTTAACACATACAGTCTAAGTCACAGCCAAAGTAATAAGCATTCAGGAGGGGAAAAAAGTAGAAAGAACAGAAGCAAAAAGGAATAAAAGGAAAAAGAATACAGTGGGCCTTTAGTATCCACTGGGCTTGGTTTCAGGACCAAAATCCACAGATACTCAAGTCTCATTATATAAAATGGTGCAGTAAAATGGTGTCCCTTATATAAAACAGCAAAATCAAGGTTTGTTTTTGGAATTTTTAAAAAATATTTTGAACTGTGGTTGGTTGACTCCATACATGCAGAATCAGTGGATATGGAGGACCAACTGTATATATACACAGTAAGGATATATGTGTGTGTGTGTGTGTGTGTGTGTGTGTGTCTAGAACTAAAATTAAACTAAAGCTAAAACACAATATTAAAACACTAAACTAAAACAGGAAACTATCTAAAACACTAAACATTAACTAAAACACAAAAGGGTTCTGACCCCCCCATCCAAACTGCAATAAAAAAATAAATCTGAAAGAAGAAATGTATTATTCTACCATTACAGATCCAAGTAAATAAACCTACTAGAATTACTAGTACAGTTGTCCCTCCACATTCGCAACTTCGACATTCGCGATTCCACTTATTCGCAGAACCTCAGCTTCTCCCTTCCCACAGGAAAGCGTTTTGGGGGTGGAGCCAACACCGAGGAAAGCTGGCTGAGCACCCCACTTTACTCAGCTTTTGCCCTTCTCAGGAAAGGGGCAAAAGCCGGATGAAGTGGGGTGCTCAGCCAGCAAACCAAAGGGAGTTTGGTGAGTGAGTGCCTCATTTCAACCAGCTTTCGCCCCTTCCATGAGGAGGTGAAAGCCGACTGAAGTGAGGCGCTCCCTCACCAAACCGTGACCGGTTTGCTGGCTGAGCACCCCACTTTACTCAGCTTTCGCCCCTCTCAGGAAAGGGGGAAAGCCAAATGAAGTGGGGCGCTCAGCTAGCAAACCAAAGGGAGTTTGGTGAGTGAGCGCCTCACTTCAAACTGGCTTTCACCCCTTCCGTGAGAGGGCAAAAGCCGATTGAAGTGAGGCGCTCCCTCACCAAACTGTGACCAGTTTGCTGGCTGAGCGCCCCCCTTTACTCAGCTTTCGCCCCTCTCAGGAAAGGGGCAAAAGCCAAATGAAGTGGAGCGCTCAGCCAGCAAATTGGCAGCGGTTTGCTGGTTGAGCACCTTGCTTCAATTGGCTTTCGCCCCTCACACAAAAGGGGCAAAAGCCAGTTGAAGTGGGGTGCTCAACCTCACTGCAACTCACCCGCCAATCCTTCCAGCCCTTCCCATGCAGCAGGGGGGCTTTTTCAGCCCCTTCGCTGCTCGCCCACTACCACCACCCAGCCCTTCCTAAGTAGTGATGGGGCTTTTTGAGCCCCATTGCCGCTTTGGGAGGGCAGGGGGTGGTGGTGGCTGAAAACCCTCCCCTCTGCCTGCCCGCCACCCCCCTCGCCCTTCCCAAAGCAGCGAAGGGGTCTTTCGAGCGATGGGCTGAGAAGCGGCTACGAGGCTTCAAAAGCCCTATAGCCACTTTGGAAGGGCAGGCGGAGGATTGCGGAAGGGAGGCGTACTTTTATTTGTGTTTTTTTCACATTTGCAGGGGTCTTGCGCCCCTAACCCCCGCGAATGTGGAGGGATGACTGTAACCATAACCACAAGTTATTACACTGCTGTCCATGAAGAGTTTCCAGTTTTACAAAAAATCTTCAATTGATTTCTCTTTTAAACCTCACGTTAGCTTGGCAAATTGGGCTAACTCAAAAACCATAACAATCCATTCTTCCACTGTTGTTGGTGCTTCAGTCTGTTTCCAAGTTTGAGCAAACGGTGTTCTTCAATATCATATACTGAAGAAGTAGTGCATATTTAATATCCAATTATTTATCCTTAATACCCAGCAAAAACATTTCTGGTGACATTGCAAAATCTACATTTACATTTTTTTTTAATTAATCAGACCAATAACTTTTCGCTTTTTTACAAGTCCACTACATATGAAAAAGGAGCCCTCCTTATTGTGACAGCTCCAACACTGATTTGAAGCATTCCTCGGCATTTTTAACAGCTTAGTTGGGGTTAGATCCCATCTATACCTCATCTTGTATGTTTTCTTTTAAATTACTGAACAAAATAAATTTTATGTCTTTGGTCCACATTTCCCCCCATTATTAATTATTAATGTTCATAATGTTTGAACATTATGCCCAAAATGTTGGGCCCACCTTATCATTTAATCTTTTATAGGTTCATTTTTGGCCTTCAGCTTCAAAAGGTGTTAATACACTATTTTAATTATATGATCATCATCATTACACAATTCTAAATAAACATTTAGAATAAACAAACAAACAAACAAACATCAAACAAACATTTTCTCCACCCTCTATGGCTACATCTCTCTTATTTTGATTAAATCTTTCCTTAAGTTGCATATAAACAAATTAAGATCTTTGCCTTCCTTGAGAAGCAACTTTCTTGCTTTACCCCAAATTTACAAAGCCTCTAACAGTCTGAGATCAGTATGCCCTGAAACAAACCAAACAGTACCATGTGACAAATTTAGACTGCAAAAGGCAGACAGATGCAGTCTCTTACTGGCAGCCTCGCTTCACAGTAATAAAACTCTTTCCATGGGAAATTCTTTGATATCAAAGCATCTTTCAAAAGATTTTAAAATCTTGTATTTGGGTAAACATTTTTTGGCTAAAAAGCAAGTATAGCAACAGAATGTCAGAATGCCCCTTTTGAAGGAGTAACTTGTATTTATTTTGACCAAGACTCCACAAACCCACTTCTTTCTTTGCTAGTGTAACTCTCCTATTTGGAAAATTCTCCTGTGTGTCTACCCATTATTAACATATGCTTGCAGGAGGAAAAATCCTTTCTTCCCTCATTTTCTGAAGAGGAAAGGAGACATGTCCTCTTGCTCCCTCCTGCAAGGCTGGGTATTGAGAAACTTGCCTACAAATTCATGCAAAACCTGCTGAGAAAGAAGGCAACAGCAGCACAAAAGAAAAGAGTAGCTTGTCCCCCTTCCAGCCCAAGTCCTGCAGGAGGCAGCAACAAGGTGCTACTGGCATGCCCTCCAAAAGCCCAACTACTTGCAGGAGGGGGGAAAAAGCAGTTTTCAGTAAAGCAAATATGAAGGACAGGACAGAAGACTTTTGTGCTAATAGGCTTTTTTTTAAAAAAAAAAACCTGTGCCTTGCTACTCTTTCCTATAGAAAGGAAAGCTTGGTAGAGATTATTTTTTTCACTTGGCACTGGAGTTTTGTAGGGGACAGCAGAAGCAACACAGAAGGGGAACTACTCCTTTTTATCATAACCCTCACTCTATGTGGAGGAAAGGAGAAAAAGTTTCTCTCACTCCCTGTTGGACTTTCATATGAGGCAGCAGTACAGACTTTCTAACAAAGCTTAACACCCTTCCCTTCTCCAGGTTCTCTGCAGATGCCACAGAATTCAGATAAGAGGGGCTGGATGGTGGCAACCTGAGATATGGCCTAGCTAATAAAGCTACTTTTGTAGAGTAACTTGTGTTACCAAAGTACAGGGAAACCCTTATAGTGAGAAGCATACTTACGTGGCATTACTGAACCCAACATATTCATTTCCAGCCATCTTATTCATAAACTGCATCACCTGTTAAAGAAGCATCACAACTTGTTCACAGCGTGAAGTGATAAATCTCAGAAGCCTAGATTTCAACACAGGTTATTAGGTTATTTCAGATGCAATGCAAACCTATTGTTCTGTGCTATGGGAGACTGGAAGCATTTGCTTCTTGGCTTAAACTAAACCACCATTCAGTTTTATGTCTAAACCAGGAATTGTGCTTGTGCTTAATTTAAATTACTGATGATGAGAAGCCAAGACCAGCCTGTGATTTATTATCTTGGCTTGTTACAGTGCTAGAGAGCTTAAATTAACCAGTTTGCGTCAGTTCAGGAATAATGACAGACTGCCTTGAGTTTAAATCAGAAAGTAGATGCTTTTAATCTCTTTGCTGCACTTGTGGTGGAAAGAGAGGAAAATGGTGAACTTGAGCACAGTGGTCAGATGTTCAACCACCCAATGAGCCCAACAGATTTTGAATGATAATCCACAATCAGAATTGATGGGGAAATGCTGCTATGTCTTACCATAGTACTTTCAAACTTAAGTACAGGAAATATTTTTTAAAACACTGTAGAGTTCACTTACATAGTCAAATTTCTCAGCATTATTTGCTCCTTGCTGAAAGGAAAGAAGACATATTTACAAAGTTTGTTAATACAAGAAGAGCTTTAATTCTAATTTAATTTAGTCTACAACTACTTAAATATTACTATTTGATATTAGACTTTTATTTATTAGTCTAAATTACTACAGTTAGATTATGAAAATGCTTGAAATAAAACTTTTAAAGAATAGTAAAGATTTCAATTTTCAAAAGTTACCAACGTGTGGGGAACAGAGGTGAATATTAAATAAGGCTAGCTTTATTTTGAGTGGTCTCTACTCAATTACAAGTTAGTGCCTGAAAATTCAGTTCCAATTTATTGTAATTGGTGGCTAAGCTAACATTCCATTCTTGCAGTCCAAGGTCGTGTTTTACATTTTGCTGGACACTAGACTACTCACTGTTATGACTAGTTGTTTTGTAGAGTTTACATTTAAATATACAAAATGTAGCCACTACTGTAAGGATAACTGTATGACACAGAAGTGGGAATTTTGGCTTATGCAACATTCCTGACACCTGAAAAGGTGCTCTCAGAACTCAGGAAACATTTTCAACATACTAACAGGGTAAATATTAGGGAAGACATGAGATATAATTGGGAAAGCTTGTGTGTTCCCATGTTTTCCAATGTAATTTTCTTCAGTGTAACTGACAGCGGAGCAGCCAAAAATACTGTTCAGCAGCTTGCTCAGCAGATTTGTTAAATGTAGGATTTTTATTCACTGACAAACATATAGTAATGTTCAGTTTGGAAACACTGATACTTAAGGGAACTCGGCTGAGTCTCTCTGCCTACCATGACACTTTGATACAACCCCTAGTTCAACATCACACCCTGCTTTTGAAAGTCAAAGACTTGTATAAATGTAATTTATAAATATGTTTTACACCAGTATATCCTCTAAAACAGAGGTGGGCAATTTTGCAAGATGTGGGAGACACACATGCATCACACCAGATCTAGGAGAAATGCATCCCCCCCCACTTATTATTTGGGGGGGGGGAACCCACACACACACACACACAAGCCATCCAGGTATGATGGGAAATTCACCAGGTCATGAGGGGAGCTGGACTGTTTTAGACCAAGCAGAGGCCTTCCCCTGCCCCAAATATCAAGTTACTGGAAGTCACTCCCAGTTTTGATCCCCCTCCCCAGATAAAATAGCTGTGGGGTGGGGAAAAACCTGGAAAAATTACATCCCACATTCTTTAAAAGGGCATGCATGGCATTTTTCAAGGGAGAAATGTAAAAAAGGGGGAGCTGTGGGATATATCATACTGGGGTTCTTGGGTTGGGAGCTGCATGCAGCTCCCTAGTTCTACTTTTCCCAACCTTAATACAAAATCTACAATCATACAGAGTGGGCTTATGGCTGTGTTGTCTATGTTGGAACCCTGGGCAATGCACTCATTCTGCATAACAATGCAGTGGGGAAGAGGGCTTGCCAGCTAAAAAAGTTATACAGATCTATCTTCATATTACATTGGCTTATAGCCCTAGAATAAAAATTATTGTAGATATTTGGATATCTTGATGTTGAAAAGGGCATTTGTTTTAATCCAAATCCAAATCTTAACTGATCTTAACTGTGTTGCTTCTTCCTATATGCTGCCTCTGACTTTGAGGAAGGTATATATTTGCCAGATCAACTATTCAAAAATTATGTAAAGATAGCTCTAAAGTGCTAGGAATGTGGGTTAATTCGAATAAGGCAATTCACTGTTCTTTATGGGCTTACGTGGGTGCAGTATAGCAACATTCTTCTTCAGAATAACGACCATCTGGCAATTTTATCTCTGTCCAAAGGACTAAACTGCCAGACATTTTCAAAGAGATATTAGTTGCAATTACCTTTTAAAAAACAAATTACCTCAAATTAATAGGCCTCAGTTAACCCACAGAAACATTTAGGTAATGTTTCATTCAGCTCAGTTATCTAACAGATTGCTTCATAAAACAATCAAAGAAACATTACTTGTACTATATTTAGCATAAGTGGGAAGGAAATAAACAACCTGAAGCCTGTACGAACCAGCATTCTACTCAATGAAATGCATAAAGCCAGCCTCATTTCCCATTCTATAAGTAATTTAGTGTCTTGCAGATAATCTGTGAAGCCACACACGCCAGCTCATCTAGTGATGTGCAGTCATACACGTATGATCACCAGCTGAAAGAATACCACACTGTTGTATCAACGTTATGCACCAATAAAGTCAAAATGTTGCTACCCAGAGTCAATGACTATTTAAGATATATGCTAAAAAGGTTAAGCATCATGTTGTAAGGCATTAGAAAAACAAACTTTTTAAAAAGTGTAACTCCAAATCTGTTCAATGAAAAATAATTAAAAGAAGAAATTACCAACTTCATTGAACTGTTGCAGTTGTCAAAATATTCCATAGATCCTAATGCTGTAAAATATGTAACAACATTTAAACCACAAAAACCTTTTAAATGCACAGTGAATGTTGCTTTGGGAAAGTGGGTCAGCATTAGTTACGGGATGCTGTACTGATTGATCATTGCTGTATGATTAAGACAATTAAACTGAAACAAGTTTTGCGTTTCTCCCTACATTTAAGGGAGAAGGCGAAAGATACTTAATGCAAGAGTACAGAAAAGTTTGGTTCTTTCCCCACTCCACCCCTTAACTGCAAATAAGTTTTTACAGGTTTGATACTATTAGCAAAATCAACATAGATTGTATGAGCATACAATCAAAGCAAACTTATTTCAGCATTGATGAAATTCAAAATTGCCTTGTCATTAACTCCAAAAAAATTCTGACACACAAAACAACTTGTTTTTCCATAGCATCTTTAAGATACCAGTTTATACTCAATTATAAAAGTGCTGATCAGCTTATTTAAAAAGCAAAGTCCTAAACTGTATTTAGCCTGTTCTTTCCTAAGAAAATGTCATTTCACTTCCTCCCCTCCAATTTTGTCAGCCAACTCAACCATGGCCAGTGTTCCCCTTATGCCACCCAACCTTTTCAGAATAGATTTCCTACAACCTGTGCATCCTTTAAAAGTTAATGTAACAAGGACGTAAAAAGCACAAAATATTGGTGAGGCTGTTTTTTCCTATAGCAATCCTGAAGGTATTTCCTACACATAAAGGCCATTTTGTTTGGGTCTTGGATGAGTTTTCCAGTTTACGAAATTTCTAGCATTTTTCTTATGAAATTTTACAAGCAATCTGACTGCAAATGTAACATGCAATATGTAACTTCACAAAAAAATAATAAATACATATATACACTTAGTGTGTACATGCCTGCATATATATTTATGTGTATATGCCCACTTTTGTGTATATACAAATGCATGTATATGGACACAGGTACTTTAAGGCTGAGACAATCTAACAACAGACAAGTCACTCATGCAAATATCATAATGATATACACATGTCAATATTAAATTAGAGTATTGGAGCTGATTTTATCTAAACTAGTATTTCATCAGTTTGCAGTTTGGCTCCCAGAAACTCGTTGTTTTCAAGTTTAAGATACTAGGTCATTAGAGATTCAGTAAAAACATAAAACCATGTATAAAATACATGCTTAATACTGCAGTTTGAGTAGTGTTTTAAAAGTTTACATTTTTTTTCTAAATGCTGAATACTCCATTACACAATATTATAGCAGGATTAAACACACACACAAAAATTGTTGCTTAACTAGCTTTAAAAATAAGCAACCTAATTCAAAACCCTGTATGTGTCCTGGAGTCCAGTAGAACTTGGTAAGTAGGAAACGCCCCATCATTTCAACGCCAGAAAATAAGTAACACAGAGAAAACCACTGTATACATGGAGCTCTCAAAAACAGGGATATACAAACATGCATAATGGAGCCCATGATTATTAAATACTATTTAAGACAGTGTTTAAACATAAACAAACCTGAGAAGCAATTTAAAAAACAGTACAATGCATGATATCTAGTAGTTAAGAATAAGAATTTAATCCTCACTAACAGTTACATTAAAGCCTTCTAGCATTCAGGACTACACTGTGTAATCATTTTGTGTTTGTGTGTTAAGACATAAAACAACGCTCTTTAACAGCTCCTGTTCATTTTGTACTTACACACTTTGAAATGTATGCTTGAATTTGGACCTAGGAGATCCTGGTTTAAGTCTCACCTCAGATATGGTGTTTCTGGGGAGCCATTGGCAAGAAACAGCATGACTACCTCTATAAAAGTGAATAAAGGGTTGTTGTCAAGATGAAAGCAACAACCTTTTTGACAGTTGAAGTGTTATATAAATGGTCATTGAAAAAAAAAACCTCCAGAAGATCATGCACTCGGCAACTCCCTGTCAATCTATAACTTTTGTTTAATATTTATATTTCATATTTAAGAAACAAAGTGTAATTTGAAGAACAGAAGAGACATCTGTTTGTAGGATGATAAATCAACTGAAACACAAAAGAAAATGCACCTTTATGCCCTATAAGTTTAGGGCTTGATGAGCACAATTGTTCTTCCACAAGCCTACTGTGATAATAATACATGTGTATATAAGAACTACTAGCTCACCCCATATTCTGGGGTAATTGAGAAATTGAACCTAGGGAGAGTCCATAGAGGTTGGCTGAGTTCTCAGCATGTTCCATAACACCAAGAAAATGAGTTACCGTTACTGGCACAGCTCACTGTCAGGAGAAGACTGCCCCTTACTTCAATTAGTTTGGTCACTAGTACATGTCCACCTGAGCAAC
Organism: Gambelia wislizenii; assembly: GCA_030847615.1. Lineage (NCBI taxonomy): Eukaryota > Metazoa > Chordata > Lepidosauria > Squamata > Crotaphytidae > Gambelia > Gambelia wislizenii. Next base: position 265,143,012 of record JAUMIR010000001.1, read on the forward strand.
CCTTCATGATTTCTTCCAGAAGTCAATCCTGCCACTGATTCTCATGCATCTGAATACAATATGGCAGCAGGAGCAACAGTGTAAGTACTAAGAAGTACTAATATTTATAGCCCATAATCTATAGAAGTTTAAGTCAAACAAATAATATATAGTACACTACTGTAATGCTAAAAAATATTGTAGTTATTACTCAAATTTTCAATAAATCCTTCTAGAAATGAAAAATTCTGTATAAAGGGTCTTCCCTTGAAGAAAATTATCAGAATTCTTTAGTTATCTAACAGCCCCTCAACTATACTGTCCACATCAGTTTTGATATTCCCCAAATCATTTATAGGTCGCCCCCACCACCGTTTATGCTGGGGATATGTTCCTGGACTTACTGCAGATAGGTGAAACCATGTATATTGGTGAACAGCCATATAATCATGCTGAAGGATGAAGAAAATGCCTAGTGAGGACACCTATCTAGGCATCTGCATGACTCTATGGTCAACTTCCAGCAGAAGTTGACCACTGAGTTTGTGTTGCATTGGAGGGCCTCCCAATGCCTAGAAAGACCACCCGAAGCATGACTCTTTGGTCCCCCAGATGCCTAGAGAACTCCCCCCCCCCAATGCGGGTAAGTGAAAGTGCAGGTACTAATCCTATGTAAACGAAGGGGTGCCTTGTACAGAAATTGATTTTATACATTTTTAATCAAGATTCACTGCTGAAAACTTTGAGAAAATCTTTTTCCATGACCATATATTTTAGCATCTCTTTTTACTTATCCAGACTCTCTCTCAGCCTCAATGGAAAGAATAACAAGAAGGGTCCTCCTGCTGCATATCTAGGGACAAGCTAAGTTGTCTCTAGTCTGGTTCTGGAAACTCTGGACTAGAATAGACACTGCAAAATTTATCACCCAATAACATGAGAGAGAGAGAACCACAAGTATTTCAAGACAAGTATTTTTGTACTGAAAAGCAGTAATTTTGAGGGAGGGGAGATAATGGCTAATAATTACTGCTGACTAATGATTGTTGTGTTTTTATTTATTACACCCAAGACAAATTATTGTTCTAGATGTTCCCTTGAGCTGTAAACATAGAGATTATAAATTACAGACACAGCACAGGCTTCATTATGATACAAAAATCTACTGGTTACAACTATGGATGAAAGAAGATCGATTTTTTAAAACAGGGAAATCATTTATTAGAACGTAGGAAAAGAGGGTGGCTTTAAATTAAATAAATTAAATCTTTGGGATATTCGAAATGGAAAATTTATGCATTATCTCTTGATATTGTTTGATTCTTTGTATCTTTATATGTTCTTTCTATATTAAGTTTTTTATTAATAAATATTGAATTTCAAATTAACTGTGTGATAAACTGGTTTCTCACGATGTATTAATATTTAAAACCAGACACAAAACCCTAAACTTTCTTCACTTAGCAGAATGGAAAGTTAATAAGAGCAAATAACTAAGAAATTTCTGGTTATCTTTCTATTTTCTAAGTTATATTTACTAATCCAATCACTATTAGACAAGGCATTTGATGAGTGGACACTCAGTCCTTCCTGGCTTTTGGACACACAGTGGGGACAAATGGACATACAATTTAAACTGTGAACTGCATGATTCCCATAGATTTTAATGCCTTTTTCAAGTTACTGCAAACCAACAGTGCAAATAATCACCAAATATGTATCTTTTGCAATCACAGATGAATCTTTTTAATTCAGCTATTTTCTGGTGGTGAGCAAGGTAACAAAAAATGCTAGGATATTGCTGTGTGTAAATGTATATGCAGCTTTGTACAGACTTCCTCCTTTTTTTAAAAAAAAATCACTTTCAACATAATCTGAATGTCAGGATTGTATGCAGTGGAAAAGCTTCCTCTCATGAGCCTTTTGAATGTGAGAATGGACACCTAGTAAAAATTTCTTAACAAATGCCCTGCCATCAAATCCATAAAGCATAATCAAGAGGGATAATTCATTCCCACGATGCTATGAGCCACCTTCACTCTGCAGTATCTGGAAACTGCAGCTTCTGCAGATTGAGTCAGTCTATAAATCTTGGTCTCAGGTCAGAATTTCTGAAGCAGTCCATTCTTCCTTACAAACACGCCCATAACTTAAAGTCATCAGCAATCTTGTTGTATGATCCACCTCCTAGAGAGATTGCTGTATATACCCATGTATATAACTCGACCTCATATATAAGTCAAGGACAGGCTTGGGGGTCAAAATTATGGATTTTGCTATGGCCCACAGATAAGTCGAGGGTAAAACTTAAGAGGCATGTAAATAAACTAATCTTTTCCTTTCCTTTTAAAAATGCATAGAAGGAACAGATGTAGCAAGAGCTAAAGAGAAGGAGAGGATATGTTTATTTGAGGGACCACCAAATTGTGTGTGTGTGTTTGAATTGCATTGCTGATTTTAAAATGTCTACATCTATACAAATCCAGGTAGGGAAAGGAGTATAAATGAGGAAAAAGAATGAGAATGCAGCCTGGGGGGAAAAGGAGGGGGAGAAAAGCAAGGAAAGCAACTTGCCTCTATTAGGGACCCAACACAAGGGCAATGACAAGAGGCAGAGGCAAGAAGGCCCTCTTGACCAGGCAGGGCGTGGAAGCAGCTCTCCCACCTCATTACCCTCCCTTGCCCAAACCAGAGAAAGAAAGGCAGCCCTCTCTCCTACCCCACCTTCTTTTTTGGCTTGAGCAGCGTTCAGCAGTAATGTGGGGAAGCGCAAAGAATGTGGCACACCTGACATTTGGGCACTTGAGGTGGAGCAGAGTGGTAGCAGCCAGATTTAATAAGGGCTTATTTTATTAGCCTCACCTCACATTTGCAGTGACCATCTTCAATAGGGGCTTACTGTATAAGCCTCAACTCACATTGGCGGTGGCCATTTTTAATAAGGACTTACTGTGTAAGCCTCACCCTGCAAGGCTTGCAGAGAGACTTGCCAAGCCTCACAAGGCTTATACAGTAAGCCCCTATTAAAAATGCCCCCCCCACTCCATTCCACCTCAAGCACCCAAATGGCAGGGGGCACAGAGCTCATCTAGCTGGCACCATCATCATCTGTTTCCAGCACTAACCTGTGGGGTTTGGGGGGTTGACTTTTTTATCAATCTTTTTTTGACTTATACGTGAGTATATATGCTAGGTTGGGGTGTTGTCAAGACAGGCCTTTTCTATTGCAGCACGCATACAACTATCTCCTCAGAGAAATGAGATTGGCTCCTTGCTTGTACCATTTTAGATGGTCAGGAAAGAACTCCTGTTTCTTCAGGCTTTTAATGTTTGCTGGTCTTTACAATTCTGATGGCTGCTTATAAATTTTATTGTAGAATTGTGTTCCTTTGCTTTTTTGTGAAGTTGTAATTTTATTGTACATTGACCTTGGTGTCTACTAATCAGAGAGTACAATTTTATCAATCTAAAAATAAAAAGTAATACAGTTGTCCCTTAACATTTGTGGATGTGACATTCATGGTTTTGAGTATTCGCGGGTTTGTCTCACCCTCCGTGCTTGTCTGTTTCTTCCCTTCCCTTTCTAAAAGGAGAGACGACACAGACAAGCACAGAGTGTTAGGAAAAGCCGCTTAAACTGGCCCCTCTCCTGTACCTTCCTCCTGTGTCTGTGTCATCTTTCCTTTTAGAAAGGGAAGGGAAGACACAGATAAGCACGGAGGGTGAGGGAAAACCCCTAAAACCGCACCTCTGCTGGCCCTTCGCTCTCTTTGCAGGGAGAGCAAAAGCCCAGGGAGGGTGATTGTTATTCGCGGTTTTTTCACATTCGCGGGGGTCTGGCAAACCTAACCCCCGCAAATGTGAAGGGACGACTGTATAAATAAAATATGGTTGTGAATGTAGAATATGAATGAAAAATGAGGATTAGCTATTGGTTAAAATGGCATTCTCCACTCACAAATCACCAGGATTCTTATCATGCTGTATTCTTGCTTAGTTGTTCTAAAGATCTCTTGAGCCATGGATCACTGCTCTCATCTGTTTGTCCTTCTTGGATCACCACATGTTCTTTTGTTAACAGCTGACAATGTAGTCTAGGGGACCGCTTTTGGATTAAATGAACCTTTTTCTGCACACTGTCAAAGTACTAGCTTTGTGTCAGTTGCAGTCAAGGCAATATTATTCAGGAATGTGTGTGTCTTGTGTACTAAGACTGAGATGTGTAACACTGACTAGATGGGAATCCTTTAATCAACTCTCTTTATTAACAGAAGTAATAAATGAACAAGAAACATGGCTACTGCAGCACCAAACCCAATCCTCTACAGACACACCTTGATAGGGTATGTGCAGGAGAAAAAAACACCTGAAGCCAGTAAGAAAAGATGAACTGCCTTCCCAGCGCAACTCAAAGGTCCGCTTTGTGACATACTGTTTTCAACATTGGCCAACGCGATACCTAGCAAGGTCTCAGTACCACATAATAAATACAGCTGTTATCTGTTAATCAAATTAAATGTTACTTTAACTGGATAGTTAGCAACTACACCTGGATTAGTAGTACTCATACTTGATGTGCCCCCTGCTCTATTCTTACATAAACCACACTGTGTGAGGAGTGGAGGTTGAATCCTCCCTCCTCAGCTGCATTCTGAAGGACAATCACCCCTCTTCTCTCCTCATACTGCAATTAGCAAACAAACACCACCATTGACTGGATGACAGGGAGAGAGATTTCAAAACTGCAGTCAGAGAGGAACAGGTTAAACCTCCCCTGCCCACATGATGCTGTCTCGATAAAAAAATGCACTATCATATTTATTATTAAATTTTCTTTCGTAAAAAATACTAAAAACAGAAAATGCTAAGCACATTATTAAAGTAACATCATCGCTGGCCCCAGCTGCAAGGTAATAATATGGACTACCTAACAAAAGGAATGGGGAATTTGCAGATCTTCAGATGCTGTTCAGTGACTTGTGTAACTTGGAAAGTATTCTGCTACAACTCCATATTGTTTTGGTTGACTTTATACAAGCACTGTCCTGCATTTTATTCATTTCAAATGTCAATTAGTTTAGAAAGTTATCATGAAATGAAGTATGAAACAATAAGGTACACTAACAGGGCCATAACTAACATTCCTATTACGCTTGGATTTGTGAAACATCTAACATATACTCATTTAAGAAAATGAACTTCTGGATTTCCAAAACTGTATCCCATCTTAAATAAAAGTGATCAAGCTCTCAAGCCAAACATGTAAACAAGGTCTGCCCAGTAATTCTGTATAATACCAAAACTATATCCAAATGACCAAGCAGAGAAGCTTTATGACAATATTTCCTACAAATGTGAGATAGTAAGTTCTGTGAAAATCACTCAATTCAGTGGAACATGTTTGCGGGGGGGTGGGGATAGTGTGCTCTAGATCATATCTTACATAGCAATCTAACATTCTAAACTATAAGAATTACTCTCAAGTATCTGATGGCTTACCATTTATTTTAAAACTCTTGGTCAACATGAATTTTTAAATTATTTAACCCTCCAGAAAAAAATTAAACAGGTATGAATTTACCTATCATACTTATTTTCTGCGAATTTGAAAGACTGCCATAATGCTATGCCTAATTATCTAGAACAAGGTCCCACTGACAACTATGGCACTTTCAGATAAACATATGATTTCTTTTGTTAACAGGGGACAATGTGGTTTAGGGGACTGCTTTTAGATTAAATGAACCTTTTCTGTACACTGTCAAAGTACCAGCTCTTTGTCAGTCCCCAGTCAATGCTGCACTTAAAAGACTATTCTAACTGAACTGATTCAAAGGGAAGACAGCTTTAATTTAGTAAGTTTTGTCTAAAGTTTAAAAACCTGAAGACAGATTCTGAATTTTTCAAAATTGTACACACAGGGCTAAATCTGTTGGTCCCACCTAGAATGGTCCTATTGGATAACAAGACTTACATGTGTTGGCTTAGTAAGTCCCATTCAAGCAACGAGTCTACTCTAGTTGGGACTAACAACAGATTCAGCCCTTAATTCTGATGAAATAGTTTCCTAGTAGCTATGTAACATATGAAATGTCTTACAATCACTTTAAACAAGTAATGATGCAATATGGTGATTTATGTCTGCTAGACATGCAGATACTACATGCAAAGTTTAATGCAACCTAGCATTGACTAGAAAAATTGCTAACATTTTCTTTTAATACTGTCACAATTTCATGCAGTAAAAACTAATGCTGCACTGTATTACAAGAGGTGGCTGAAACCTCAGCTAGCATTCTGAGATTTTTTTTTACCACAATACAAAAATTACTAGGAATTCCACTCATTAGAGCGGAGGATGTTTTCAAAAGAAAAAAAAAGTATGTGCTCCAGATCATACCTTAGATTACTACATAACAAGCTAAACTATAACAAGAATTGCACTCAATAATTAGTTGGTCTATCATTTATTTTAAAAATCATGGTCAAAATGAGTCTCTAAAATAGTTAACCTACAGAAAAAATTAAACATGTATAAATTTACCTGTCATACTTAAGGCCATTTTCCTTCACCTATAGCTATTAAAGATAAATATTTAAAGCAGGATGTGTTTATACCTTCTTCAATACAAAGAAAAGCAGAAAAACATGAGCCAAGAGTAAAATAGCCTTTCATAACTAAATGTCTGTGAAACTGCTTCAACAGAAAATGAACAGATGTTAAGAGATGATTAACTGCATAAGTTGACCATTTTAAAATCTTATAAAGTATGGAGGAGTGAAATGTCCATTGAAACCTACAGTTCTAAAGATTAATAGCATTAAGATAAGACTCTATCATAGTAGAAATTCCATTACACTGAATGAGAAATTAAGGCATATTAATGATGCAGAAATCCAGAAACAAGTTAAATACTTGTAAACATTAAGAACAGTCCTGTCTTTCAATATGTACACTTGAATGTGTATAGAAACATGGTTAGAATCACTGCATTCATTAAATTATTAAGCTATTTCTCAAATACATTCATCTAAGAAGGAATAAATTATTGGACTGGTAAAATATGAGAGTGTTTATTATGAAGAAATGCCATTTGCTTTATACCCTCATGAAACATGCTTTGGAGTGGTCTATAATAAAATCTTTTTTTGTTATCAGTTCTCAAAAGGACACTAATTGTAACAAATATTCAGAATTAGATTAAGGAAGCACTTTAAACTGCACATCAAAATGTATGTACAGGCTCTTTATAAAATTATTTTAAAATGAGTCACATGCTTCACAGAAACATAAAATTCCAAATAAACGCTATTGTGTTATCTAACATTCCTCTGATTGTAGCCACAATCTAGAGGCACATGCCTATCTACCTTTTCGAAGAGCGAACTCCTCTTTAACCCAGCCAGTTTCAAATAGCAGTCTGTGATTTTACTGGAGTGATTTTTCAAAAATAAACTGAGGAGACAAGAGAAATAAAACAGGAAAATTTCCATTTGCTTGCACCATACCACCAAACTGCTTTTTGAACTAGGATGGGGGAACAACCTCTGAAAACAGTTTCAGATACATAACTTGAACTGTTTCATAGTTGCAATCATTTGATTACATCTTTTTGTGGACTGCAAGCCATATGTCAATGCCGTTTCAGGGTCTGTGTGGAACCTAACAGTGGATAGATATCATAGCTCTCCACAAAACTATTCTCAGTGCAGTTTTCAGGAAAATTAAGTGTAGACATTTTACCTTGATCAAAGAGGTGACCACAATTGCACCAGCATTCACCATAGGATTGTGAGGTTTGTCTGCAAAATAAAGAGGTGATTCATTCAAATAAATTTACTTCCTATTAAATTATTTTACACTAACACCATCCTTTATACAAATCACATTAATGTTCTATAAGAACTACATGCCAGACACAGACAACGTGTTGGGATCCTTGAACAAGTATTAATAATTTAGAAGGTCTCTATGGTAAAGTGAAATGACTTCAGCTGTTTTCAGTATTTCCGTCCTACGTCACTGAAAACGCTGAGGCAGGAATACTAGTAGACTATATTTAGGACAGTCAATGAAAGAACGTGCATTCTACCCTTAATGAAATATTGAGCTGACATGTAGCAGTAATTTCTAGACACAACAGTTGATACACTTTGCCTTTCAAATAGGCTGCAGACACTTGCCACTTGGATTTCATCCAAGAATGTTGAAATACCCTAGCTTTCATGCAGTAGGAGCTTAGTAACCACCACCAGAAATTAATGGTCTTGAATTCAAATCTAAATACATCTACAAGTACATAGCTGTTTATGTCTGAATGGTAATGATTCCAACAGATCAATCCTAGAAGAGCAGAGGGGAGGCAGAAATGTATAGAGAGCCTATGGAAACAGCAAACCTTTACCTCAAGTTCATTTTTAGTGTGTCAACAAAAAGTAGCATCAATTACATCCCAGACGATCATGGGAATGTTTCCTGAGTATTTTCTATGCTCCATTAAATCTCTGTATCACAACACTATACAGTACTATATTCTGCATTGAAAGAGTATATAAACTTCCCTCCCTACTTAACCATAGGCACCCTCTCTCTTTCTAGGGGTGGGAAAGAGAAGAAAATATACAGAGATGAATTTAAGATGCTTCAGATTCAATGTAAAGTTAACACAGTCCTTCCTGTGTCTAATCAGCATCTATTCGAACTAATAAAATTAACGTGAGATATAAACATTGAGATGTATTATTGTAACAGTTATTTTATTTAATATATATATGATTTTTTGAGTCAGTAGCATTTCCTTTCAGATACACAAACACAGGAAATCTATTTCTCAGTGGAAAGATCACATGGTCTTCAAATGCCATCTCTTAATTCTCGTTCTATTAAAAATTAATTCAGTATCTTAGCAACTGAGAGCTGTCTTCTCTTACCAAACAAGAGCTACTGGAAGTATGTACATTTATCACCAAGAATCCCTGTATTTTGTTCAGAGCTAAATGACTCACCAGAACACAATTCAATTTCCCATTTCAACAAATATGTGGTGAGAGGGAGTCTATATAAAGAAGCTATACAGAAAAACACACAATGTTTAACTTAACAAATGGGTAATTTATTTTGAATCAGAAGCCCAACTTAATCAAGAAATGATCAAAAAGCTGAAGTCACAGCTTCCACTTTTATTATAAGAACTTGCTGTTACTAGATACTGGTGTCTGCTGGCAATAGTTAAGAGAATTCAAAGTTACATTTCTTAACTTAAGTCTTCTGCCTTGACAAACAAAAATAAAACTCCACCAGTGCATGGTTTCCCTGTCCAATTTCCCCCTGCTACATCCCAGACCATCCTGGCAGGTCCCCTACCATTAGAATAAGCTTTTCAGTGGAAATGCAGTGGGGAGGAGGGGTTGAAAAGTCCTTTAGTGTGAGTAGAGTCCGACAAACTCTACTCTAGATCCAAGCCTCTGGGGACTAATACAAAGCATCTTGTCACAAGCCAGTTAACGTTACTTGTCTTCACACAATATCTGCCCATTTTCTTCAGTAACACAGTTGTATAAACACTCATAATGTCTGAACTGTTATGTCCCTGATGTGGCTAGCAGCAGTTGCAATCTTAGTGCTTTCTACCACTGCCATATCTAAGAGTCTATTTTATAAATGATATTTGCTTATGTAAAAATGAAGGTAAAAAAACCCTGAGTCTCATTGAAAAATGAGGTTGTACTGGATGTCCCCCCCCCCCACAGAGAGTCCAATTATATTTAATCTTTTAAAATGAACCATTTTGACAGCAGTTTCAAGTACACTGGTTGTCTATTAGAACAACTGATTATTGTTAAGAACATACATCAAGCACCACAGACACATGAAGGAACATATTTGTTCATATATCACACACACATTGGTAGCCCATATATGCAATGCCCACTGAAGTTAAATTACCAATAATACTAGGTCCTACAAAGAAGAAGGTCAACAAATAATGCTTCTCATCTTACATGCCATATTTCAGGAGGAAAAAGACATTTTATTATATAAGATATAGATATAACTAGTACCAATAAAATCCACTTATGTCCAAATCACACTACAGAAACATACTGGACAACTATTATCTCTTGCTTTTCCATGTCCTGGAACATTCTGCTTTAATTCCATGCAACTACAAATAACAGTACCAGAATTACAGAAGTTGCAGAATTAGTGCAAGTGTGTCTTTAATTAACCTGCTACCTGAACTCTCTGGCAAGTATATGCAAATGTACATACCATCTTCTTACTCACTTTCTTAAACCAAGAAGCAATACTTTTTTCTTATCCTTTTATATCACATCAAGAAAAATTTTCAAGAGAAAATTTAGTTTTTTATACCAGGAAAAGACCTTTAAAAATCAATAGAACAGACAGAGAGAGTCAAGCACTCCATTCCTTTATCCTCGTCTCTGTCACCTACTGGATCTTCCTCCTCTACCTTGTACACTAGAATAGTGTGAAGTGGCAATTCCAAATACAGCTAACTTACCGTCTTCATTGAGGAACAATTTGTTGAATCTTAGTCCGCTAGGTTCTTTACCAACATATCTGTGTACATATTCAGTGCCAAGGTCATTAACAGCAATAGCATACTTCAAAGGCTTTACACAGGACTGAAGACAAAATGGTACTTTGGTATCTCCAACAGAATGCCTGTCAGACAAAAAGCATATTAGTCATTGTACACTGTCACATTTGTTCTGAAAAATGAACAGACAGGTCCTGGGGCTGGGACTATGGAAGGGGATTCTATTAACATTATTATTCAGTTCTTATGACCTACCATGACAAAATAATGTTTTTCATTTGTAATATTCCACTAGTACTCTATATTATTTGGGCAGGAAAATCAGCAACAAGAAGTGAAAAAACTTTCAGTTAAAGCATGTAGCCAGAAGCTAGATATCAACATGGATTTGAGCCTTCAAGAGCTGGGTACCTTCAGAACTATTTGAACAATAAATCATAAATTATAGCCCTAAATATTAAGAAATAAATACAGGTATTACTTTGGGGTAATAAACACAAAAATATGTTTAAAACATCAGTAAAATTTCAAAATCAGTCTGCAAACCACCTCTGAATCTGTTCATTAATTCAGACTTCAAAAATCAGTAAATTATTTTGAAAGAATATGCTTGAGATGGAATGAAAAATTCTATTTCTAGCAGTAATAAAGGAACAAAATTATTTAACTATTTATTTATTCAAGTAACTAATGATATGTACTGCACCTCTGTTACAGTAAGAACACTGCAGTATTTCTGTGCTTCTACAAACAGTTACAAACTGATAGGATTAGTTTTAAGAGTTTGCTCCACAACACTAGCCAAGTTTAGGTATCACAGCCAAATCATGGTCTGGCCACCAGGGCTTTTCTGAACTGAGTTAAGTCTGAACACCATTTGAACAGCTGAAAATAAGACTTTGAGAAACCAATTTTAGAAAACTTCTTTAAAAAATCAAGTAAACCAATATGTAATCCACTAAGCAGATTACGGCCCACATATGCCACAGAAACCATCAGTTGTTCCTACCCATCTAGCACCTGCCATTCTACACTATTTGGAGGAGGGGGTGTTTGTTCAGCTTGGGAGGGTTACAAATTCTGCAGGAAGTACACAAGTACATAAAGATATGAACAAATGCATATAAAAAACCTGTTAGACCAAGTTTGCTGGCTGGTTATTTATTCATTTAAGGGGGCATATTCAATGAAATGAGGTTGGTGTGTCGTTATCAGAATTTAAAAGTTATCTGATTTTGTTATTTCAAATAACAAAATTCAAGTATGAGGAAAAGTGCAAAGATAAATTTTTCAAGCCTTGAAAACCATTTTTACCTCTAGAAACAAGCAACCAGAAAAGTGGCCAAGGATTACACCTTAGTAGTGAATAATTGCATGTTTTCAACTATACACATTTATGAAAGCACAGAAATTTTACTGAACTGTTCCATTACTAACAGCCAGTGCATTCCATCACAAATTCTTCTCTGTTATAAAATGCTCAACCAGACTGTCAGTAAACATAATTACAGTACTGCATTGTACTGCAAAGAAGTCTAGCACACTGGCCACAGTAAATCTATTTTAGCCTTCAAGAGTATTAGGGACAGCTCTCTGCTATTTAGTTGAGAAATTCTCCATGGTAGTTTGTATTATTCATACTGCATGCAAGTCAGATCCCCTCAGAGCAGCTACCAACGTGTCATTTAAAATGAAATTGAATGTGCCTCCTCCAAAACTGGGCAAAGTAACTGCCGAAAATAAGAAGTCTCAAAGTACTACAGAATATAGTCGTCCCTCCACATTTGCGGGGGTTAGGGGTGCAAGACCTCTGCAAATGTGAAAAAACTCTGAATAAAAAATACACCTCCCCCCGCCTGCCCGCAACCCCTCCTGCCCTTCCAAAGTGGCGACGGGGCTTTTTAGCCTCATTGCCGCTTTGGGAGGGTGGGTGGTGGTGGCTGAAAAGCCTCCCTGCCACCCCCCGGCCCTTCCTGAAGTGGCTATGGGGCTTCTCGAGCCCCATCACCGCATTGGGAAGGGCGGGGGGTGACTGAAAAGCCACCCGGCCGCCTGTCACCCCCGGCTCTTCCCAAAGCAGCGATGGAGCTCAAGAGCCCCATCGCCGCTTTGGGAAGGGCAGGGGGGTGGCCGAAAAGCCTCCCAGCCGCCACCCCTCAGCCCTTCCCAAAGCAGACATGGGGCTCGAGAGCCCCATCGCCACTTCGGGTAGGGTCAGGGGGTGGCTGAAAAGCCTCCTGACCGCGACCCCCGGCCCTTGCCGAAGCGGCTATGGGGCTCTCTTTGGGAAGGGCAGGGGGTGGCTGAAAACCCGCCTGGCCACCACCCACAGGCCCTTCTCAAAGCGGCTTTTTCAGAGCCCGCTTCAGGAAGGGTCACGGGGTGGCAGCCAGGCAGCCGGGAGGCTTTTCAGTCACCCCCCGGCCCCTTCCCAAAGCAGCTATGGCGCTCAAGAGTGCCATAGGTATTTCGGGAAGAGCCAGGGGGCGGCGGCCAGGCGTCTTTTGAGACACCTCCACCCTTCGGAAAGGACTGGGGGTGGAGGGAGGGCAGCCGAGAGGGTTTTCAGCCCCCCCTCCCAAAGCCGCGTCAAGGCTTGAAAAGCCCCATCGCCGCTTTGGGAAGGGCAGGGGGAGGTGGCTGAAAAGCGCCTTTGTCCTGAACTCCCCGCTCTCTTGGGGCTTGGCTCTCCACCTCAAACGGAGCCAAGCCCCAGGAGAGCAGGGAGTAGGGCGTGCAGTTTGCTTGGGGAGCACTCTGTTAAAAACAGCTCCCCTGCCTTTTGTGCCAGTTAGAGAAGCTGATTTAAACAGGGTGCTTGCTGAGGAAACTGCGAATAGGCGGAACCGTGAAAGTGAAAGCCGCAAATGTGGAGGGGCAACTATATGCCCAAAATCAAAGCTTTGGTGAACTTTTGTGGGATGGGCATTTTATAGATATGCAGTGGCCACCAAGAATTCTGTTACATACTATGAAGGGGCAATCTTTGTTCAAGCCATTGATTGGGAATTGGGAAATATACACTACCCAGAGAGAAGTGCAAGACAACATTAGATTCATGGTAATTCCAGATTTAATTTCTCCCATAAGATTGTTTTAAACACCAAGGCCTAAATCCAATTGTTAATCCCAGCTAGAACAGATCCAATGAATCAAAATGAACTTGGGAAGGCAACATTTCTGCAATTGCTGTTTATTTAACGAGTGCATTCTAAATGATTTAATGGGTCTATTCTAACTGAGACTGACAACTGGACTTAGATCTACATTTCTACCCCCTGTACTTAATGGAAAAGTACATTTGCTGAGAGCCTGCTGAGACTAGGACAAGTCTAGAAAATATCTTATGTGGTCAGGATAACTGCTTATTCCTCCATCTGTTAATAATACAGTCTCAACTCTTCAGGCATTCTACCTAACATCACCACACATATCATTTCACCAGATATGCCACTCCATTCCCTCCCAATCCAGGTTTCCTCTGCCCACAACTCAGAAACTAAGCACTTTGTGGCTAATGACAATGCTCAGTTCTCATCAACCTGTTTTAGGTCCTTATTCATACTTGTTGTTTTCCCCCCCTAAAAGGTTTTGTTTTGTTTGGTACTCTATCCATTTTTTGTGTGCATGGCTTTTTAGGGGGGCTACATGTGGATTAGCACTGCCCTGCTAAGTTCATTATTAGAACATATACTGCCCTGCAAATTTGCTGTTAGAATATACAGAGCACTGGCCAGAGTACAGTTGTCCCTCCGTATCCACAGATTTAAGTATTCACGGCTTGAAAATATTCTTTTAAAAATAATAATCCAAAAAGCAAACCTTGAATTTGCCACATCTCATATAAGGGACACAATTTTGCTATGCCACTGCATATAATGGGACTTGAGTATTCACAGATTTTGGTATCCTCGGGGGGTCCTGGAACCAAACCCCAGCGAATATGAAGGGACAACTGTACTCTGCATTCTGGCCAGAGTATTCTGATCATGGAGCTGCCCAAGATTCCCCCTCATTACCTTGCATCCCATGGCGAGAATGGGCAACTGTTTGCACACGCGCACTGCACTGTATTGGTGGGTGCTTCTGCCGCTACTGCTCGTGTCGTGTTTCTGAAGCCAGAAATGAGGCATCCAGCCTTGATCACACGCTGGGGGCCTCGTTGTGACTTCAGAGAGCACAACATGCAACACTAACGGTAGCGACAGAAGCACCCATCGATATAGTGTAGCATGTATGTGCAGAGAGCTGCCCATTCCCGCCACGGAATGCTCCAGTTTTCCCAGCAGAATGCAGGTATTTTCTTTAGCCATTTTAAGGGGGGTTTGCCTGGTTCCTAGTCAGAACAGCCTGGACATCATTTGGACAGTTCAGACTAGAATTGGGCCCAAACCCTGAGTTGTCTGAACAGCTGGGCATGGGACTGGGGGGGGGGAGGCCATTTTATTTGGCCCATGCAGACAAGGCCTTAGTTAGCTATTCTGAACAGACTACTTTGCAAAAATCTGCAACCCATAAAAACATAGAATGGCCAACAGTAATATTACTCCAAAAAGTGGGGATCACTTAAGAATCCCAGGTCTATACTGAATGTGCACTAAGAAGAACTTAAATTTAAAAGCAGTCTTCTAGCTGATACCAAAGACATCATAACTGACTGTTAACCAATTTTGTTCCCCAAGGTCATGGCTCTGTTTCTATCCTAATAGTTGACATTATTTAAATATATCTGATAAAATTTAAGATTTACTACAATACCTCTGTCCATCAACTGTACACACAGATACTGCCCACAAGTCAGGACTGAACTTAGCCAGTTGTGGAATATAGTCAGCAACCTATCCAAAACAAGAGCAATAACATCAATTATTATTGTGCATAACTCCAAAATAGTCAATAATAATAATAATATAACCATTAAAAACTCATTACAAAGATAAAGGACAACCAATTAAATTATGTGTGCAGTTAGTACTTCACTGTTTGCAAAATGAGGTCTCTTCCACCTGCGGTTAATAATTCCAAGAGGCAATGTTGGTAGTGGACCCTCCCTCAAACAGAGGAGGCACTCTGAGTGTCTGTCCATTGGAAAGAGTTTACTTCCACAAGTGGAACCACTTATAGCAGGGGACTGGAAGGCTATAACCCTCAAGATGAGGACAAAAGAATCCTCAATGCCTAAGGAAAACAAGAAAATATACAAAGAACGAAGACTAAAGTAAAAGAAAAAAAAACTCGGCTCAACATCTAATAAGAAAGAAAAGCAACATTGCCAGACAATGCTCCTGCAGCAATGGTTGAAAAGGAACTGAGTAGAGGACCTGCCAATTACACAAAGACATTTCCATGGATCCAAAAGAGGACATCAATTTATCGTTGAGTACCAAAGGAGAAAAGCTGCCCACACATACAGGTTGCCCCCCCGTATGCGCTGGACTGGTATCTGCAGTTTTGATTATCCATTGTTTTTTTTAAAAAAAGTATCTCTAGGCATTTCCTAGGTCCTTCAGCGTGACTCTATGGGGCTCGCTATTATCTGCAGTTTCAAGTATTTGCAATAAGTCTGGGAACATATCCCCTGAGGATATGGCAGGCAACCTGTATTACTATGGCTTGGCCAAGCAGATCATCCAGCAGAACAAGCCTATAGTAGCAAAATCAGAAGGTAACTCGGAAAGGAGACCCATCCACCTGCTGTGATCTCCTGCATTTTACCAAACCAAGATGACAGAACAAGAAGTAGGAAAATCATTACCAAGGATAGATAACCTGCTGAGCTCATACAATGGCTAGATCCAGAATAGCCAGAGCCTGTAACATCAGCCCATTTCTCCCTCCCAGCTTTCCAGCCTGATAGGTACATAAGGAACATGACAGAGGAATACAGACGTGTCTCCTGGCCTATTATCTCTGTGTGATAGCCTTGGTGGCGCAGTGGTTAAATGCAGTACTGCAAGCCACCACACTGCAAGTTCGATTCCAGCAGGCTCCAAGGTTCACTCAGCCTTCCATCCTTTCGTAGGTCAGTAAAATGAGGACCCTGCTTGTGGGGGGCAATTAGCTAACACACATTGGAAACTGTTTAATACAGTGTAGATGTGTAAATAGCTATTGCTTAAAAACAATTTGTAAGCCGCTCTGATAGCCTTGTGGCTGAAGAGCGGGGTATAAATAACTAAATAATTTTTTTTTTTTTTAAACCCACATAATTTACGTTGCCTCCCACAGGGCAGCTGGGGGAATACACAGATCTTCAAAATATACACAGTCTTGTTAAGTAACTTCAATGACTCAATAAATCAAAAAAGACAACCAGAAATATATGAATATATAGTTTAACTGAGTGCTGCTGAACAGGGACATTGTATCTCCCACAATAACCTTTTTCAAAACAGGTATATATTTGAATGGTTTTCAAGTAGCCTGATTTCAAATGTTCAATCCAAAAAAATAAAGAAAAAGATTGCATCTGTAATCCAAGCAAGAAAGAGAAGAAAACAATAAAAAAAGTATAGTATTTGTGGGGAAAACAGAAAGAAAAGATCCAGAAATATTAAGTGTTCTTGCTAAAATTTAGAAGTCTACCATATTTTGTCTCTAATTCCAAAAGCAGTTGTTACTCTGGTGATAACCAGAGTAAAGTTTAAAAAATGTAAAGTACTCTGCTGCACCAATTTCCTCCCTCTTGTGCTTTAAAGTGAGCAATTTTCATCATAAAATTCATGCCAAACACGTCCTGAAACAAGAACTTTAGTAGCAACTCTTTCAGTCTTTAAAATGTGGCTCTTATGTTATACAGTAATTAAAAGAACATGGTAAATCTTAGAGCACTCACCTTTCCTCCAGATTGTTTTTTAGCATTTTCATACAGCTCATCAATGTGAGAGGCAAATGACATAAAATCTGGAATTACAAACTTGCGCCTGAAAGCCTGAGTAAGTAAGACAATGTTGCTTTGAACACATCTGTGAATATAAAAAATAGTTACACAAATAAAAATGACACTGAATGTTGTCATTCATTGCAGAGTCTCCTATGTAAGTCTTCACCGGCTATGCTGACTGCGGCTACTGTTGGATTTCAACAAGATTTGCAGGGCTGCATAAAATTCACTTGATTCTAGAGATAAAACAAGTTTCTAAACATGTATCTTAAGTTTTGGTTAGATAATTTTAGAAAATACAGTTTGTTTTTACTACCATTACATACATTATGCTTAACTTTGCCTTTTATTCTGCTGAAATGCCAGACTAAAATGGCTAGATGAGAGCCATGTTACATTTTCTGGGG
The DNA here is from genome assembly GCA_030847615.1 of Gambelia wislizenii. Lineage (NCBI taxonomy): Eukaryota > Metazoa > Chordata > Lepidosauria > Squamata > Crotaphytidae > Gambelia > Gambelia wislizenii. The sequence goes on from JAUMIR010000001.1 coordinate 265,160,846, forward strand.
AACAAGCTACAACTCCAACATAAATTCTAATATGTATAATATCCCCAACATTTAATTTAATTAACAGAAATGGTTTTAAAAGGTGTAAAAAAATTAACAGTTAATCAAGAAGTAACCACCTCATTAAAATGTATTACTAAATAGCAAAGATGTGATACAAGCTTTGAAAGAAATAACTGTAATGGGAGGGGACTCTGTGACTTGAGAAGCTCCAAGAATCTGGAGAGAAGCTATTCAGTACAGTAGCACCCCTCTGTATCCATTGATTTTCCAACTGCTGATTCAATAATCCATGGTTGGCGACAGCGGGACGACGACGACGACGACGAAGGAAGGTGATG